>CM038673.1:546635331-548017119 GCA_021605145.1 Aegilops bicornis | reverse complement strand
CGGATGAACTGTTTGTGATTAGGCAACACAGAAGAAACGGTCAGCCAGATTAAGGTGTGTGCAATATACGGCATGCGGTTCACTCGGATGAACTGTTTGCATTGAGACATGAGAACAGAAACGGTTCAACTTAACAAGATGTGTGTGATACGCGGCAAACAGGTCTGTAATCAGAAATGTGTGTGAAGACCGATAATAACACAGACGGTTGCTGCTAATAAGACGTGTGTGTTGTGCGATGGGATTGCATACAGAACAACAACATATATATATATATATATATATATATATATATATTTATATATATATATATATATATATATATATATATATAGGACGACAGTTTGGGACACCTAGGTGCCCAGGCACCTTGCCTATCTGTCGTTGGATCGTGTTTAGCGACTGATTTGGAAACTAGTGAAAATGGCTTAATTTGGCAAGCTTTAATTCTTTAATCATTCCATGCATGCATGTCACGCATAGAAAAGGAAGGAAATTAAAATACCATACTGAATAAAAATCAATATTTATTACCTCCTTATATAGCACTTATTTATTCGTAGGCTAAATCACTTTGTATGTACATACACGTGTATGTTACGTAATTTTAGTTAGGTATACATATACCCACAACATAATTGGGTATACATATACCCATACATGTAATTTTGTTAGTAGGTATATGCATACCTATTTATGTACATAATTTCATTAGTAGGTATGTGCACGCCCGCGTATGTATATAATTTAATTAGTAGGTATATGCATACCTGCGTATGTATATAATTTAATTAGTAGGTATATGCATACCCGCGTATGTATATAATTTAATTAGTAGGTATATGCATACCTGCGTATGTATATAATTTTATTAGTACGTATATGCATACCCGCATATGTACATAATTTAGTTAGTAGGTATATACATATCCACTATGTATATATATCATGGGTATGTCTGTACTATATAGGTAAATTGTTTGGGTATATACATATCCACTATGCATACAATTTCTTTATTAGCAAGACCTATAATTTAGTTAGTACGTATATACATATCCACTATGCATATAATTTCTTTATTAGCAAGACCTAGAATAAATCATTGGATATATATAGACGCCCGCGTATGTACATAACTCATTAGTAGGTATATATATCATGGGTATGTCTCTACTATTTGGAGTCAGTGCACAATTTATTGATTCAAATAATAAGTCATAGATACCTCATGAAGGTACAATTTTAATGTATATGTGTATTCACCTGTGCGTACAAGGTCTACAAGCCGGCGAGTCACATTGTGGGTACATGCATGTATATTTCTTTCCTTTTTATTCTGTTATTCTCTCTCTCTCTACCAATTAATGTGTGCTTTAATTCTTTTCCAATCAATAAATGCAAATTGGTTGACATGCGAGCTACTAATGCTAGGTGCCCAGGCACCTAGGTGCCCCAAACAATTTACCATATATAGTGATGCTATTCATCACCCAGGGTGCAGAATAACTTATTCTTCACCCGAGGTAATCTTACGATCATTTCATAATTAAATTACGTTTAGAATTCAAATAGTTACATTCCTATTCGTTCACTACGTAATATTTGACATAAGACAAGAAAATTTGCAGTTTATGTGTATTTTACACTATGTTTTTACATTTGTAATTTTACATAACATAAAATATTTTTTACGATGATTATATATTTTTTACGGTCTCTTTTTATGTCGAAAATAAGACAAAACTTACGAAACTTAAAATTACGGTGTATTGATGGTAAAATAGAGGCGGTGAAGACTAACTATTCCTCACCCAGGCTGACTATATATATATATATATATATATATATATATATATATATATATATATATATATATATATATATATATATAGACACACACACACTTATAAGGACATGCTTGCATAACCAAATTAAACATCCACTTACATAGGTGGCTACTACAACCATGGCATTTGCACACACCAAAGTAAACTATTACATGCATAATTACATAGGTGGCTATGACACACATGACATTTCCACACACCAACAAAGTAAACTATATATTACATGCATGATTAATTAGCATAAACGATCATCTGATCATCATCTACTTCTTGTGACGCTTGCTCTGCTTGTGGCTCGATCCGGGCTCGTCGATTTGGGTAACGAGGCACTTCCTCATGTCAACGATCCACCTGTGCATCTCGTAGCATGTGTACACGCTCTTGGCCACGAACCTGAGGTGAGGTTCATCCAGTTGCCGCATCCAGGCCTTGTGCCAGGATACGGGACTTGTTCTCTGGGCATCCTGCTTCATCTTTTCGTAGTAGGGGTCGATGATGGCCGAGGCGAGTTCGACCAGGGAGTCCTGCTTCGTGCTGCCCCAGACCCTATAGTGGTCACAGATTTCGACAAGGTTCTTGCAGGCCAAGCCTGTAACACTGAGCGCTTTTACATCGTCTTTGGTTTCCACCGTGGCGAACTTGTAGTCGGTGTTGTTGACAAACCTGTTGAAACGGTCGCAAGGCTCTGTGGCCATGCAGTAGTGGTAGATGAGGACATGATGGCACACGCACAATTGGGCGACGACAACCTTCTGATCTATGCCGGGACGACTGGCGGTGTACTGGAGGTCGATGCCGACCACCTTGTACTTGTCTCGAGCAAGCAACTGCTCAACGCTGTTGATGTAGTCGTCCACCACGGCCGGGTCGATGGTGTACACCACCGAGAGATCCGTCTCCCTCGCGTGGGTCTCCACTCTATGCTCGTCGAACTCCATTGGAGCGCCGCTAGACATCCCCTCTCTATGTGTCGTCGTGGGTGTGCTTGTTGTGTTATGGGGCGCGATTGAAAGGTTGAAGAGACTAAGGTTATAATGGCCACGGGAATTAAAGGGGAAGCTGGACGGCTAGGAATATCGGCAGGCCCTGATGGCAGTTCTAATTTGCAGCGCGTAACTCCATCATGCCGCACGTAACTGCATCGTGTGGCAACGCGCGTGGCGCAACCGCATGCATATGGGGGCCCCGACGTGATCGTGCGCACGCCCAACCGCTGGCAGAGCGTGCATGGAGGGACGCAAGCAGAGTGCTCCGCGATCGCCTCAACGGCGAGCAACCATATATATATATATATATATATATATATATATATATATATATATATATATATATATATATATATATATATATATATATATTGAACAAGCAAGGAAAAGCTGTCCACAATCCTAGCGCGTCGATGGACGCGAGCAGAGCGCGCCGAGGCTCCTAACGGCGAGCACAACTTGCTCCGGCGCCTAACTGCAGGATAGACCTTCATTCAAGCCAATCAACATGTGTTCAAAAAACAAAAATTATCAAAAAGTAACGAGATAGACACTGGCAGGACAACTTATAAATTGACGCATGGAGTACTAGTTACAGTGATGCATATAATTAGGCAAGAAGAAAGATGCATCCATCAACCTACGACCTCCTCCTCCTCAATTCAGTGCGCCGGGCCACCGACCGGCGGCTAAGGAGCGACGACTTTTGTGGCAAGGTCAAGGTGCTTCTCAACAATGGCTCCAAGGATTCCAGCCGGTTGAATAAGGCCAACGTCGTAGCGTCCTCACTGGCCTTGTAGATACCTATGTAAATGATTCGCTCGTACACATGGATGTGTAGGTCAACGGTTTCTTACAGGGCGAGGCGCCTCGCGGCAAGCGCGACCTCCAGGTGGACATTCTTCGTGGCGTCGGCGGGCAGTCGTAGGCCACCAGTGCTTTAAAGAGGTTCCGACCATGGAGGCCGATTAGGGTGGTAGGCAATGAGGAGCCCAGGCGCGCGGGCTGGAGGAGTACGATGATGTCGTCCGCGAGCTTCTTGATGACGGTGAACCTGTTGGTGGTGCGACGATCATCTGGTCGTAGTGAGAGTCGTAGCTGGCGTCGATGGTGGCCATCCACCGGCCAGTCGCCAACACCGTGTGGAGACGATCCACGGTGCCATGCCACAGGCCGGCGTCATGGACCATCTGGCACAGCCGCTGGCTGCTCGCGTGCATCGCCGCCATGAGTCTGGAGTGAGCACTTTTGCGCTTATTAGTGTAGGTGCTTAGGCAAATGCTTAGGTGCGTACGATGTGGTAGATGCATTGGAATGGAGGGGCGCCTTTATATGAGTGCAAACTGCGTTGCATTCACATCGTGGTGCCTCTTTTCCCGGTCGTCCTCCCATTACTTCCCTCATGCATTCACAAGATGCTAATTGAAGGAGCATGCATCATTGGCCGTTCAACATTTCGGGAACCGCTACCCTCTCCCTCGTCTGCATTAAAGCCGTATCAGGAACTGTGCCACCCGCTGTCATATTGAATAGTACCACGCCACCCGCTGCACGCCCGGCTGAACACGCCTCCTCGCCTCCATCTTTGCTTAATTACTGAATTTTAGTTGCAAAAATCAGATACTGCTAGTGATTTTTAGCTTCATATTTTGACAAATCGCAGTGTTACAAGGTTGGCAAATGACAATGTTACTAGATCAACAAATGTCAATCTTTCTAGTTTGACAAATGGCAACATACCCAATATGACAGATGCAAATCGCACCAAAATTGTTTGTAAGTGGTTCACACGGGTCATCCAAAAGAACCGTTTGTGTTCAAGAGATGCACAAATCCTGCTCTCACATTGCATACGGGTGTTCTATCTAAAATGTTTGCGATCAAGAGCCATTAAAACATATAGCCATTAAAACCAAGACACGTGGAGTCACGTGAATGGTTAACCGAACGCACACGGTTTGAATTATACAAACGTTTGAGATATTAAAGTGGCAGTTATTTTTTTTCAAAATGCCTTTGTTGTCTGTCATTATTCGAGTGCGCCTTCTCTCGAAATGGACACGAAAAATACCACAGCATGTCGGGTGCCCTTCCATGATAGCATGCCAAGTTTCATGAATTTCAGACGAGTTTTAGATTTACTAGAATTAAAAAACCAGGCATCTCAATGTTTTGCTGGCAATCAACGGTGCCCTGGTGTTTGAAATTCATTCCCATTTCTTGCATGGGACCTAAGCATGCACCCAAGGACACAGATTTGATTTTTCAACCAATTTATATGCACTGGAGCATGCACATGTAGTTCAAATTTGAATTATGCACATAAATGCATTGAAAACTCAGTTAATCCATAAAAATGTCCAAACGAACCCCGAAAAATCACAAAAAAATTCACACAACACTCCTGTTGTTCTATGTTGACACGACAATAAAATTTGAAAGCAATAAGAGGCAATGAATATCATTTCGTCCCCAAAGGTGGGACGTTCCCTACCGAAAACCATCATGCTTGTTGTGAGAAGCTCCAGTTTGTGAGAAGCATATACCCAAACCTGCCCCAAATGGGACAAAATTTGTACCACGACATTTTGATGCCGCTCCATGATAGCATGCAAAGTTTCATGAATTTCAGACGAGTTTTGGATTTACTAGAATTTAAAAACCAGGCACCTCAATGTTTTGTGGGCAATCAACGGTGCCCTGGTGTTTGAAATTCATTCCCTTTTCTTGCATGGGACCTAAGCATGAACCCAAGGACACATATTTGATTTTTCAACCAGATTATATGCACTGGAGCATGCGCATGTAGTTCAAATTTGAATTATGCGCATAAATCCATTGAAAACTCTATTAATGCATAAAAATGTCCAAACGAACCCCAAAAAATCACAAAAATTCACACAACACTCATGTTGTTCTATGTTGACATGTGAAAAAAATTTGAAAGCAATAAGAGGCAATGGATATCGTTTCGTCCCCAAAGGTGGGACGTTCCCTACCGAAAACCATCATGCTTGTTGTGAGAAGCTCCGGTTTGTGAGAAGCATAGACCCAAACCTGCCCCAAATGGGACAAAATTTGTACCACGGCATGTTGATGCCGCTCCATGATAGCATGCCAAGTTTCATGAATTTCAGATGGGTTTTGGATTTACTAGAATTTAAAAACCAGGCATCTCAATGTTTTGCCGGCAATCAATGGTGCGCTGGTGTTTGAAATTCATTCCCATTTCTTGCATGGGACCTAAGCATGCACCCAAGGACACATATTTGATTTTTTAACCAGTTTATATGCACTGGAGCATGCGCATGTAGTTCAAATTTGAATTGTGCACATAAATGCATTGAAAACTCACTTAATGCATAAAAATGTCCAAACGAACCCCGAAAAATCACAAAAATTCACACAACACTCCTGTTGTTCTATGTTGACACGAGAAAAAAATTTGAAAGCAATAAGAGGCAATGAATATTGTTTCGTCTAGCAGTGGGATGTTCCCTACCGAAAACCATCATGCTTGTTGTGAGAAGCTCCGGTTTGTGAGAAGCATATACCCAAACGTGCCCCAAATGGGACAAAATTTGTACCACGACATGTTGATGCCACTCCATGATAGCATGCCAAGTTTCATGAATTTCAGACGAGTTTTGGATTTACTAGAATTTAAAACCAGGCATCTCAATGTTTTGCCGGCAATCAACGGTGCCATGGTGTTTGAAATTCATTCCCATTTCTTGCATGGGACCTAAGCATGCACCCGAGGACAAAGATTTGATTTTTCAAAGAATTTATATGCACTGGAGCATGTGCATGTAGTTCAAATTTTAGTTGTGCACATAAATGCATTGAAAAGTCACTTAATGCATAAAAATGTCCAAACGAACCCTGAATAATTCCAATTCTTTTATGATCACTGCAGATAAAAGGTCTAGCAATTCAAACACTGCCCATGGGCGCTGTGACCCCATTATGTAATTCAAATCAAGACAAAAAATCAAGTAGATCCCACACAGTTTATTATAACCGATCGTGTGAGATGCAGCACCAAAATATCTTTGGACCGTGTCTGAATAAGGGACCGTGTCTGATGACACTTTGTGCGCCAGTTTTTTGGCTGAAGCGATTCCAAATTTTCGGCTTTTGCAGAAATATCTGTCGGTGTTCTGGGAACGGGGGTACCCAGACTTGCCTGCCTGCGGCCTGCGGCGTGGCTCAAGGGGTGGCCCAGTACGGCCCATTTTCATCAGCACAAGCTCAAGACCCTCGCGAGGGGCCAAGCCTTCTTGAGGCGGACGACAGGAAGCTTCCTCAGGCACGGCCTCGTCAGGCTGGCTCGCGAGGAGGCGGAGAGATCAAGGCGGGGTACCTCACGAGGTGCCCATGATGCAAGCCATGACGACCAAGGGCGCCAGGTGGGCGCCAGCCCGCAGATGTCCTCGTTTCCTCTTTGGTGCAAAGGGGCAAGCGCAGCGAGAGTATCAAGCAAAGGCACCCGTTTGATTGCAACAAGACCAAGACGTCATGACGGCAAGAAGGAAGTCATCGTGGAGCCCAAGCCGCGTCACCACCAGAGCCTTTGACAGGCGAGGACCAACTTTAGTCAGGATAAGTGTACTAGATGTTCCCCTTCAAAATGGCCAATTGTTGGCGCCCTTCCCGCTCAATATTTGGGAAGAGGCCCAGGGCCCCTGCCTATAAGTAGAGCTAGCCACCACAGTAGAGAGGGGGATCGGGACATCTCACCTCATCTTAGCTTGATCCAATCCGATCCAGAGCCTAGCCACAAGAACACCTCACCCTCGCGAGGCTGTTCTTCCTTGTATTGTTCATCATCAGCCCAAGAGGCAATCCACCACACCACACACACTGGAGTAGGGTGTTACGCCACAATGGTGGCCTGAACCAGTATAAGCCTTGTGTCTCTTGTGTTGTTCCTTTGGTAGTTTAGATCCTAGCGAGGCGACGAGGTGCAGGTAGGTAGGGGGTGAGATCTCCGCGTGCACCCCAGAGTTTAAACCTAGAGGGTCTGCCGGAACCCGAAATCCGACAATATCTACCTCCCCGCCCCCTCCACTTACTAAAAGCCACATTTTCCCTCTTTTCGCCTTCCTTTCCAAGTTGAAACCTTCACTCCTTGCTTGCAGCGCTGCCGCCTCCTTGCCGGCGACCCTCCTTAACGCTGCTCGGCCTCGCCAATCCAGGCAGGTAATCCACACATGACCCCCATCCTCCTCCTCCTTCCACATCCCACATGCCCCGACCGTCGGCACGTGCGTGACACCTTCCACCCAAATCACCGACCCCTCCACCAAATAAGTGCCGGCCTAAGCCATGGTGCACGCAGTATAGCCAGGACCTCAAGGAGCATTTGGCAGCGGAGAAGCAAATCGCGGCCGCACGCACGGATGAGGTCGCGATGGCTGCCATTCGTTCCGACCCCCAGATCTTGGAGGAGCACCTCGCCATCGAGGCCACCATTGACGCCTCGCGCGCCAATGCCGCGACGCGATTGGCTACTTTAAACGACAGTTCGTGGCGTTTTCTCGAGGCCACCGTCGGTGCCTTCGACGAAGACTACGAGGTGTTTTCTCAGCGTGCAAGTGCTTACCTCATCACGAGAGCCAGCAGTGGTGCCCGGAGCGGCTCTAGCAACTCACCACTACAACGAGGGCACCCACGATGCGGAGGCCTCGCCCTCTTCCATGTCCAAGGAGCCAAACGTCATTGATATCTCCGACAATGAGGAGTAGCTTGTCTTATTAGCTCACTATAAGGACCCATATTCAGTTTGCTAGCTACTTCCTTTCCTTAACAAATTCTAGTGAATTGTGCTATCTACTTTTACCATGCAATCTTCTGCTATAGTGTATATGTTCTATATGTCGTGCAATGTGGTGTTCAATTGACTGCTTGGTTCAATTCTGTAAATGTGATGTTCAATTCTTCAGGGTGCAATATTTCCAAGTTGTTAAGCATGCTTGGTTTGGTTAACTGTCTGATCTTCTATTAGGAGTATGTTATATTGTTCAATTGGTGTTTAGTTAACTTCTTGGTTTGTTTGTTGTGGCTTGGTTCACTTGTTGTGGTGTTTAGTTAACTGCTTGGTTCAATTCTGCAATGCGATGTTCAATTGTTGTGAGTGCATTATGCTATTGTATACCATGTGAGGAATAAATCAAATTTGGCTATACTAAATACATGAGGAACAAATACAATTGCTATATTTCCAAGTTGTTAAGCATGCTTGGTTTGGTTAACTATCTGATCTTCTATTAGGAGTATGTTATATTGTGCAATGTGGTGCTCAGTTAGCGTTTGGTTCATTTGTTGTGGTGTTTAGTTAACTGTTTGGATCAATTCTGCAATGCGATGTTCAATTTTTGTGGCTGCATTCTCTTATTGTATACCATGTGAGGAATAAATCGAATTTGGATGTACTAAATACATGAGAAACAAATACAATTGCTCTATTTCCAAGTTGTTAAGCATGCTTGGTTTGGTTAACTGTCTGATCTTCTATTAGGAGTATGTTATATTCCAATGTGGTGCTCATTTAATGTTTGGTTCATTTGTTGTGGTGTTTAGTTAACTTCTTGGTTCAATTCTGCAATGCGATGTTCAATTATTGTGGCTGCATTCTGTAATTGTATACCATGTGAGGAATAAATCGAATTTGGCTGCACGTAATACATGAGAAACATATACAAGTGTTATATTTCCTAGTTCTTAATCATGCTTGGTTTGGATAAATGCGTTTTCCATGTGACTTAAATTAATCTGATTAATCTGCAAAGGTTTACAAGGTGGTACTAACTATTATACCTTGCTTTTTGTATTCTTTGCCCCATTTCCAATATAGAGAAGATATTTATGCACATCCTTGTTTTCAGGCTTCACTGATGATTACCTCTCAAACCACCTATGTGGTCAGGAGACGAGGAAAGTTTTCATACAACACCCACGGTTCAATATTGAAGTGTTCCTGAAGAGGTCGAAGGATGGACAGTCAATCATCCACGAGCACCGCCTAAAGTTGCAAAGACCTTCAACATGAATGAAGGCTCAATATTCGCCTTCCCGCTTCAGCAGTTTTCCAGATGAGATGCATCTCTCTATGTACCGTCTATGATGCTAATTTCGAAAGGTTCTAGATGTTGCATGTGAAACTTGCTGCTGGTGCAGTTGTGTAATGGGGTAGCTGAGTGCTGAAGCCATATCATGTTGTACTCCGATGTATTTCAATTATCAAATCCTGCTTCCTTAATATGGAAATGGAATATATTATGTGTTTAATATGGATGCCAATTAGATTAGTAAATGAATTATTAATAATAGGCCAATTAGCCCACTAATTGGCCAATTAGCTTGCTAATTGGGTTTTCCTATTGCAAACGGTTAATGAGAAACCACCGTGGGCGATGACCTTAGGCAACACACACAGTTTCTAGGAATAAACCGTGTTGGATCAATGAACAATCACAGACGACATTCTCTTCAAAACTGTTTTCGTTACGCCACCTTGCGCAAACGTTTTCCTTGTAGTGACTGTGTGGGATGTATATACGAACGAAAACGTTTAGTGGTGACTGACTGTGTGGGATGTACTTACGACCGGAAATGATTTCGCCTGTATAATTGTATTTTTTTAGCACTACTGTATGTATTTCTGTATTTGAGTGCTCGTCGGTCGCACACGACCTCATTTTGCCAAGCGTGTGTGCCAGGAGGGCATATCCCCAACAGTTTCTGGGTCATGTGGGAAGGACCCCCTATCGCCCACACTCACTTGGCGACGGTTCCGAATGCCGTCGCGGAAAGGGGTTAAAAACTGTTTGTTTAGGACCGACGCGCACCAGTGCTTCTTCCCCTTTCCTTCTCCAATTTGGCCAGCCCATATGGGGGGGGGGGCGCACCAGCCCCTTTGTGGCTGCTGTGTTTCCCCTCTTGGCCCATAAGGCCCATATCTTTTGCCGGGGGTGCCCGGAACCCCTTCCGGTGACCCGATAAGTACCCGGTGCATCCCAAAACACTTCCGGTGTCGGAATACCATCGTCCTATATATCAATCTTTACCTCTCGACCATTTTGAGACTCCTCGTGACGTACTGGATCTCATCCGGGACTCCTAACAACATTTGGTCACCACTCATCAAATATCCCAATACTACTGTAGCATCAACGAACATTAAGCGTGCGACCCTGTGGGTTCGGGAACTATGTAGTCATGACTGAGACACCTCTCCGATCAATAACCAACATCGGAACCTGGATGCTCATATTGGATCCTACGTATTCTACGAAGATTTTATCGGTCGAACCGTTATGACAACATACGTTATTCCCTTTGTCTATCGGTATGTTACTTGCCCGAGATTCGATCGTCGGTATCTTCATACCTAGTTCAATCTCGTTACCGGAAAGTCTCTTTACTAGCTCCGTAATACATCACCTCATGACTAACTCCTTAGTCGTTTGCTTGCAAGCTTATGATGTGTATTACCGAGAGGGCCCAGAGATACCTCTCCGATACTCGAAGTGACAAATCCTAATCTCAGTCTATGCCAACCCAACAAATACCTTCGGAGATACATGTAGAGGAGCATCTTTATAGTCACCCAGTTATGTTGTGACATTTGATAGCACAAAAGGTATTCCTCCGGTATCTGGGAGTTGCATAATCTCATAGTCAAAGGAATATGTATTTGACATGAAGAAAGCAATAGCAATAAAACTGAACGATCATTATGCTTAGCTAATGGATGGATCTTGTACATCACATAATTCTCCTAATGATGTGATCCCATTATCAAATTACAACTCATGTCTATGGTTAGGAAAACTTAACCATCTTTGATCAACGAGCTAATCTAGTAGAGGCTTACTAGGGACATGATGTTTGTTTATGTATTCACACATGTATTAAGGTTTCCAATCAATACAATTCTAGCATGAATAATAAACCTTTATCATGAATAAGGAAATATAAAATAACAACTTTATTATTGCCTCTAGGGCATATTTCCTTGACGGGTTTGTGCTGTCAGAGCTAGGCTAGGCCATTGATACGTCTCCAACGTA
Source organism: Aegilops bicornis (assembly GCA_021605145.1). NCBI lineage: Eukaryota > Viridiplantae > Streptophyta > Magnoliopsida > Poales > Poaceae > Aegilops > Aegilops bicornis. The sequence goes on along the minus strand of CM038673.1, from coordinate 548,005,206 downwards.
TCTATAATTCATGAAGTATTCATGCTATTATATTATCCATTTTAGATGTTTTATATGCATTTATATGCTATTTTATATGATTTTTGGGACTAACCTCTTAACCTAGAGCCCAGTGCCAGTTTCTGTTTTTTCCTTGTTTTTGAGTATTGCAGAAAAGGAAAACCAAACGGAGTCCAATTGACCTGAAACTTGACGGAGCTTATTTTTGGACCAGAAGAAGGCCATGGAGTAAAAGAGTTTGGCCAGAAGAGTCCCGAGCTGCCCACGAGGGTGGGAGGCGCGCATGCCCCCTGGGCGCGCCCCCCTACCTCGTGGACAACCCGGAGACCCCCCTGACTTGTTCTCGACGCCAAAACCTCTTATATATACAGAAACCCCCACAACATAACCTAGATCGGGAGTTCCGCTGCCGCAAGCCTCTGTAGCCACCAAAAACCAATCGGGACCCTGTTACTCACGGAGGGGGGAACCCCTCACCGGTGGCCATCTTCATCATCCTGACGCTCTTCATGACGAGGAGGGAGTAGTTCACCCTCGGGGCTGAGGGTATGTACCAGTAGCTATGTGTTTGATCTCTCTCTCTCTCGTGTTCCTGATTCGGCACGATCTTGATGTACCGCGAGCTTTGCTATTATAGTTGGATCTTATGATGTTTCTCCCCCTCTACTGTCTTGTAATTGATTGAGTTTTCCCTTTGAAGTTATCTTATCGGATTGAGTCTTTAAGGATTTGAGAACACTTGATGTATGTCTTGCATGTGCTTATATGTGGTGACAATGGGATATTCACGTGATCTACTTGATGTATGTTTTGGTGATCAACTTGCGGGTTCAGTAACATTGTGAACTTATGCATAGGGGTTGGCACACGTTTTCATCTTGACTCTCCGGTAGAAACTTTGGGGCACTCTTTGAAGTACTTTGTGTTGGTTTGAATAGATGAATCTGAGATTGTGTGATGCATACCGTATAATCATACCCACGATACTTGAGGTGGCATTGGAGTAAGTAGGTGACATTAGGGTTTTGGTTGATATGTGTCTTAAGGTGTTATTCTAGTACGAACTCTTGAATAGATCGATCCAAAAGAATAACTTTGAGGTGGTTTCGTACCCTACAATAATCTCTTCGTTTGTTCTCTGTTATTAGTGACTTTGGAGTGACTCTTTGTTGCATGTTGAGGGATAGTTATATGATCCAATTATGTTATTATTGTCGAGAGAACTTGCACTAGTGAAAGTATGAACCCTAAGCCTTGTTTCAACGCATTGCAATACCGTTTACGCTCACTTTTATCATTAGTTACCTTGCTGTTTTTATAATTTCATATTACAAAAACCTATATCTACCATCCATATTGCACTTGTATCACCATCTCTTCGCCGAACTAGTGCACCTATACAATTTACCATTGTATTGGGTGTGTTGGGGACACAAGAGACTCTTTGTTATTTGGTTACAGGGTTGTTTGAAAGAGACCATCTTCAACCTACGTCTGCCACGGATTGATAAACCTTTGGTCATACACTTGAGGGAAATTTGCTACTGTCCTACAAACCTCTGCACTTGGAGGCCCAACAACGTCTACAAGAAGAAGGTTGCGTAGTAGACATCAAGCAGTTTCTGGCGCCGTTGCCGGGAGGTGAGTGCTTGAAGGTATATCTTTAGATCTTGCAATCGAATCTTTTAGTTTCTTGTTTTATCACTAGTTTAGTCTATAAAAGAAAACTACAAAAAATGGAATTAAGGGTGCCTCATATGCTTCATCTTTTTAATGTCTTTTGTGAAAATGATGGGAAGGAAAATTGTGCTCAAGTACTAGAGGAAGAATTACATAGAATGCTTGGCATAAAATATGTGAATGATGAGCATGATTGCAATGTTGTTAGTATGAATTCTTTGAATACCCATGATGCAAATGATATGCAAATCCACAAGCTTGGGGGTGCTATGTTTGATGAAGATGATATGTTTAGTCCCCCATGTTTTGATGAGCAAATTTATTATGATGAAAGCATGCCTCCTATTTATGATGATTATTGTGATGACACGTATGATATAAGGAATAAAGATAACCATGAAACTTGTCATCATGATTTTAATTTTCAATTGGATTATGCTTCACGTGATAGTTATTTCGTTGAGTTTGCTCCCACTACTATTGATGAGAGTAAATTTGCTTATGTGGAGAGTATTAAAATATCTATGCAAGTAGATCATGAAAAGAATGCTTTATGTGCTGGTGTTATATTGTTGAATTCATTCATGATGCTACTGAAAATTATTATGAGAGAGGATCATATGCTTCTACATATTGCAATAATATCAAGTTTCCTCTCTATGTGCTTAAAGTTTTGAAGTTATGCTTGTTTTGCCTTCCTATGCTAGTTGATTATTGTTCCCATAAGTTGTTTGCTCATAAAATCCCTATGCATAGGAAGTGGGTTAGACTTAAATGTGCTAGTCATATTCTTCATGATGCTCTCTTTATGTTTCAATTCTTATCTTTTAGGTGAGCATCATTGAAATCATCATGCCTAGCTAGGGGCGTTAAACGTTAGCGCTTGTTGGGAGGCAACCCAATTTTATTTTTGTTCCTTGCTTTTTGTTCCTGTTTAGTAATAAATAAGTCATCTAGCCTCTGGTTATATGTGGTTTTATGTTTTAATTAGTGTTTGTGCCAAGTAAGACCTATAGGATCTTCTTGGATGATAATTATTTGATCTTGCTGAAAAAGACAGAAACTTTCTGCTCACGAAAACAATTGTTAAAAGCCACCCGAAAGTGATAAAATACTGACTCCAATTGCAATAGATCAATAATCAAATTATCTAAGTCTTCCTATTTTGACATATTTTTCTGAGTTCCAGAAGTCTTCGTTTGATGCAGATTACTACAGACTATTCTGTTTTTGACTGATTCTGTTTTTCGTGTGTTCTTTGCCTATTTTGATGAATCTATGAGTAGTATCGGAGGGTATGAACCATAGAGAAGTTTAACACCAATATAAATAAATAATGAGTACATTATAGTACCTTTAAGTGGTGGTTTGTTTTCTTTCGCTAACGGAGCTCATGAGATTTTATGTTGAGTTTTGTGTTGTGAAGTTATCAAGTTTTCAGTAAAGATTCGATGGACTATGGAATAAGGAGTGGAAAGAGCCTAAGCTTGGGGATTCACAAGGCACCCCAAGGTAATATTCAAGGACCACCAAGAGCCTAAGCTTGGGGATGCCCCGGATGGCATCCCCTCTTTCGTCTTAGTTCATCGGTAACTTTACTTGGAGCTATATTTTTATTCACCACATGATATGTGTTTTGCTTGGAGTGTCTTTTTATTTTGTTAGTATTTGCTTGCTGTTATTTATAATAATGTTTTGCATCTCTATTTTCAATAAAAATGCCAAGGATAGCCTTTACCATGCTTATTTTGCAAGTATACATGTTGCTGTTTCAAAACAGAAAGTTTACCGCTGTTGCCAAAATTCCCTAGAAAAGTCAGAATATGATAAAATGTTGAAACTTTTTTTATATTGAGCTATGATAAATTTTCTACAGTGTGATAGAGTTTCATAACGTTTGGAGTTAGGGAAGTTTGATGAATCTTGCATTCTTTACAGACTGTACTGTTTTGGCAGATTGCTGTTATGTTTGCTTGTTTAATGATTCTATTTGAGGATAGGAGTATTAAATATGGAGAGGCATTTAGTATGCAATGTTGAATAATAATTTTAGTGATTTTGTTACAGTAGAAAATGATAAGGTTTTTGCATTGGTTTATACTAACTTATCTCACGAGTTCTTGTTGAGTTTGGTGTGGATGAAGCTTTCGAGATTTAGGAAACCGTGATATATAGGAATTAAGGAAACACAAAAGCTCAAGCTTGGGGATGCCCAAGGCACCCCAATATAATATTTCAAGAAGTCTCAAGCATCTAAGCTTGGGGATGCCCCAGTAGGCATCCCACCTTTCTTATTCAACAATTATCGGTTAGTATCGGTTGAGCCTAAGTTTTTGCTTCTTCACATGATGAGTGCTATCCATGAAATGTAGTTTTTTTTTGCTTGCTGTTTGAATAATATCCCAAGATCTGAAATTCTTAAATGAGAGAGACTCTTCACAAATCTACATAATTATTTAACTATTCATTGATCTTCACTTATATATTTATGGAGTAGTTTGTCATTTACTCGTGTGCTTCACTTATATCCTATGAGTAAATAGTTGAATGATTTGAATATCATAAACCTGAAATATATATGTTTCATATGCCTTCCCCATGGGGAGTAATGCCTTCACATATAAGAAGTAGAGGTGGTATTTTTTTTGAAGGTTAGCAAACATTGTATTGGTCACTTGAACAATTCATGAAAGAGTATTGAAGGAAGAGAGATTTCACATATAAATATACTATCTTGGACATCTTCTATGATTGTGAGCCCCATTAATTATTTTCAAACCTGAGCAAATTAGTTGAAGTTGTACAAGGAAGACAACATAATGAGTTATGCTTGGGTATATTTGTATAGAAGTTATATTGCTGTGGATCCTCTAACATGTGGTGCTTGCTATTTAGAATCCTTTGCTAGCCAAAATATCTGTATTAAGCGGGAATACTGCTTGTGCATCCAAAATCATTGAACCAAGTTCCTTCCATGAGTGTCCATCATATCTACCTATATGCGCTATTTACATGTCGTTCCAAGTAAATTTGCATGTGCCAAACTCTAAACCTTCAAATAATAATCCGTTTTGTATGCCCGAATCGCTCATGTAGTGACTAGGGACTGTCAGTATCTTCCATGCTAGGTGGGTTATTCTCATGATGAGTGGACTCCGCTCATAATTCACGAGAAAATGGCTGGTAACTGGGATGCCCAATCCTATGATCAAAAGATCAAAAACAAATTCGCAAATAATTTAAACAAACTCCCCCAGGATAGTTGATAGTTGGACGGCACCCGTTGTTTCGGACAAGCCGTGGAGTGTGATTATTGGTAGAGGGGGAGTAAAATCTTTACCTTTCTTTTTGGGAACTGTCTATAATGTATCTAGTATGGAAGATATTGGGAACTATTGGTCGTTATGTTGACAATGAAAGCATACCTCTCAAAATTATTTTCATCTTTGTTTTTGCTTCGAGCTCTAGCACCTCTACAAATCCCTGCTTCCCTCTGCGAAGGGCCTATCTTTTACTTTTATGCAAGAGTCAGTAGTATTCCTTCTCATTCCAACCTACCTTTTAGTTGGCAAGCATCATCTGGTGGAGAAAGATCTAAGCATATATGGCCATTCAAATATATTTGATCATGAATTATTATTGTTGACAATTATCTATATGATAAATAAGTTGGGAGGCGAAACATTAAGCCCCTATCTTTCTCTATGTTCGATGGATGTTATTTGTTCAAAAAATATGCTTTGAGTGGTAGCAATCATGGAAGACTATATGATAGTTGAGTATGTGGGATTTGCTAAATCAAAGCTCTTACATAGACCCTTCCTGGAAATAAGATGAATTGCAATTGTTTGATGACTGAGAACGGTTTGTTAGTTTTCAAGAAAGTTTATGATCTATATTTTAACATGTGAATAGCTTGTTACTTGATCATGAGAAGCTTTATGATATGAGCTACTGTTATGATATATAGTGATGCTAGAAAAGTTGATTGGAATTACATTGATCAAACTTGTGCACCTGCTAGCATTCACACTTCATAAATTATTTCTTTTATCATTTACCTCCTCAAGGACGAGCAGGAATTAAGCTTGGGGATGCTGATACGTCTCCAACGTAGCTATAATTTATGAAGTATTCATGCTATTATATTATCCATCTTAGATGTTTTATATGCATTTATATGCTATTTTATATGATTTTTGGGACTAACATCTTAACCTAGAGCCCAGTGCCAGTTTCTGTTTTTTCCTTGTTTTTGAGTATCGCAGAAAAGAAAAACCAAACGGAGTCCAATTGACCTGAAACTTGACGGAGCTTATTTTTGGACCAGAAGAAGGCCATGGAATAAAAGAGTTGGACCAGAAGAGTCCCGGGCTGCCCACGAGGGTGGGAGGCGCGCCCCCCTACCTCGTGGACAGCCCAGAGACCCCCCTGACTTGTTCTCGACGCCAAAATCTCTTATATATACAGAAACCCCCGGAACATAACCTAGATCGGGAGTTCTGCCGCCGCAAGCCTCTGTAGCCACCAAAAACCAATCGGGACCCTGTTCCGGCATCCTGCCGGAGGGGGAACCCCTCACCGGTGGCCATCTTCATCATCCCGGCGCTCTTCATGACAAGGGGGTAGTTCACCCTCGGGGCTGAGGGTATGTACCAGTAGCTATGTGTTTGATCTCTCTCTCTCTCTCTCTCTCTCTCTCTCTCTCTCTCTCTCTCTCGTGTTCTTGATTCGGCACGATCTTGATGTACCGCAAGCTTTGCTATTATAGTTGGATCTTTTGATGTTTCTCCCCCTCTATTCTCTTGTAATGGATTGTGTTTTCCCTTTGAAGTTATCTTATCGGATTGAGTCTTTAAGGATTTGACAACACTTGATGTATGTTTTGCATGTGCTTATCTGTGGTGACAATGGGATATTCACGTGATCTACTTGATGTATGTTTTGTTGATCAACTTGCGGGTTCCGTAACATTGTGAACTTATGCATAGGGGTTGGCACACGTTTTCGTCTTGACTCTCTGGTAGAAACTTTGGGGCACTCTTTGATGTACTTTGTGTTTGTTTGAATAGATGAATCTGAGATTGTGTGATGCATATCATATAATCATACACACGGATACTTGAGGTGACATTGGAGTATCTAGGTGACATTAGGGTTTTGGTTGATATGTGTCTTAAGGTGTTATTCTAGTACGAACTCTTGAATAGATCGATCCAAAAGAATAACTTTGTGGTGGTTTAGTACCCTACAATAATCTCTTCGTTTGTTCTCTGCTATTAGTGACTTTGGAGTGACTCTTTGTTGCATGTTGAGGGATAGTTATATGATCCAATTATGTTATTATTGTTGAGAGAACTTGCACTAATGAAAGTATAAACCCTAGGCCTTGTTTCAACACATTGCAATACCGTTTACGCTCACTTTTATCATTAGTTACCTTGCTGTTTTTATAATTTCAGATTACAAAAACCTATATCTACTGTCCATATTGCACTTGTATCACCATCTCTTCGCCGAACTAGTGCACCAATACAATTTACCATTGTATTGGGTGTGTTGGGGACACAAGAGACTCTTTGTTATTTGGTTGCAGGGTTGTTTGAGAGAGACCATCTTCAACTTACGCCTCCCACGGATTGATAAACCTTAGGTCATCCACTTGAAGGGAATTTTCTACTGTCCTACAAACATCTGCACTTGGAGGCCCAACAACGTCTACAAGAAGAAAGTTGCGTAGTAGACATCAGCCATCATCGTGGGGCAAGTACTGGCAAAAGTAAAATATGTCTGCGAAGGTGATAACAATGTGAATTTCTTTCATTTGATTGCAAATGGTAAACATTGGAAAAGAGAATCTTTCATCTTGAACAACACAAGGAGGCCATTGTGGGTCAAGATCATCTGAAAGCTTACATTACTAACTATTATAAGCGTCTTTTTGGCTCCCAGCAATCCAAGTTTGCATCCTTGCTGTAAGACGTCACTAATGATATGCCTCAACTCTCCACTAAGGAAAATGTTGTGTGGGTTGCACCTTTCCTAGATAAGGAGGTTTGTGACGTCATCTCTTAGATGGAGCGTAATAATGTATTGAGATCAGATGGTGTCCCAACTGAGTTCTATTAGAAATGTTAGGAGATTATTAAGGGTGATCTTCTTGCAATGTTAGAGGACTTATACAATGATGATCTTTAGTTGCTTTGTCTCAACTCTGGAGTTACCATGCCTTTACCCAATGAAAGTGCTAGTTATCGACTAGAGGGGGTGAATAGGCGATTTTTATGAAAGTCTTCTAAACACGGGGGCTTTGAAGACAAACGGTAGAAATGAACCTATTGATATGCAGCGGAAGGTAGACTACACTAGACAAGCCATAGTCAAGTAAGCAATGAAGTGAAAGCACGAAGACTATTAGCAGCTAGGTAGAATGGATCAGGATGGAAGATAGTACGAAGCCAAACAACCACAGTCTTCACCCAGTGAAGTCAATCATATCATGCAAGTAGGCAATGACTTAACGAAGACAAACTGTAAGTAAAGAGAGGTAAGAGATAGAACCAGTTGCTTGGTGAGGACAAGGATTTGTTGGACCAGTTGCAGTTGCTGTGACAACTCTACGTCTGGTTAGGGAGGCTGAGATTCAACTCATAAGACCGCTTCTTCACCTTATTCCCCTTGAGCTAAGAACACTTAGTCCTCGCCCAATCACTCTGGTAAGTCTTCAAGGTAGACTTCCAAACCTTCACAGACTTCGTTCACCGGCAATCCACAATGACTCTTGGATGCTCAGAATGCGATGCCTAACCGGCTGGAGGATTCACAATCCTCAAGTGTAACAAGTCTTCAGATCACGCGGACAAAAAGACTTCAGTGATGCCTAACATTCTTTGGCTCTGGTGTTTTGGGCTTTGCCCTCGCAAGGATCTCTCTCTCTCAAATGCTTCGGAGGTGGGTTGCTCTCAAACAACAAAAGCCGTGCACTAACTCTGAGCAGCCACCAATTTATGGTGTAGGGGCTGGGCTATTTATAGCCAGGAGGCAACCCGACCTGATTTTTCCGAAATGACCCTGGGTCACTAAGGAATTGACATGTCCAACGGTCAGATTTCAAACACACGCGGCAGCTTGACTTGGGCTACAAGTAAAGCTGACTCATACAGCTTTGGATAAGATTTGCTCTCATTGTCTTTGCTCAAAGACATAGGATTTGGTTGAGCATCACATCAGTCACTCTGACTTTGTTCACTTGGACCCAACTTAATAGTGCGGTGGTTCCTATGACTCAACAAAGAAGAAAAAGGAAACTACGAAACAACTATGTCTTCGCACTCAATAGTCTTCAGGTGAATGTCTTGTCAAGTCATAATCTTTGTTGTGAATATCTTCACAAACCACCATTGTCTTCAATGTCTTCACACATTTTTAGGGGTCATCTCTGGTAGATAAACCGAATGAATGTGGGACTACTACCTGTGTTATCCTGCAATTCTCACAAACACATTAGTCCCTCAACCAAGTTTGTCGTCAATACACCAAAACCAACTAGGGGTGGCACTAGATGCACTTACATTCTCCCCCTTTTTGGTGATTGATGACAAACTGGTTGAAGTTTTCAACGGGGATAAAAGTATGTGAAAGTTTAAGGATTAAGCATTGTCTTCATAAGTGGCAAAAGGCTCCCCTTGAAGATGTGCATATAAGTAGTTTGCTTTTGAATGCAGATGCACATGGCAGATTTTACTTTGTGGAGATCCTCTTCAACTTATGAAGACAATTCATCATGCATATAAAGATATAACGAAGATAATGACATGCATAATGAAAAATGGACGTCTGCGGAATGACTTCATGCCGAATTTATCATCACGTCACAGACTTACAGAAAAAGTAGCAGACGACCATCAAGTTTAAGTGTTACAACCCAAAGAACCAAATGTATCAGAAGACGAGAGTTGTAAACACTTGGCAAAATATAGCAACCACCCATAAGGACCCGCTTGAAGACTATCAACTCATATGCTTCTCCCCTTTTGTCAAGATGGGACCAAAAGGTTTGAAGACATAGAGCATCTACTCATTCCCATCAGGAGTAGATGAAGGTGCAGGGTCGACGCTTGAGTTCGGTGGTGCAGAAGGGCCTGGTGTAGTGTCGAGAGATGCAGTGCAGCCATGGTTGGTGAAGTGGCGTCGTCTTCTTCATCGACGACTCTCGCAACAACAGTTGCAGCCGAAGATGAATACTCGGAATCTTCTATTGATGGAGTGCGGCGCCAACTTGCATTGCATGGAGGTCTTGAGTCAAATTTGAAGCCTTTTGTGAAGTCATCTTCGCGAAGATCTTCTTCAGGGCATAGCAGTGTGAGACTCTTCCAAGACCACCGACAGGCTTCATGAGCTACGAATGAGTTCTTGGTGGCCAGATTTCGGATGTGATTGATGTCCACCAAGATACTATGCATCTGACGCTTTAGCCAGTCATGGTGCTTGTCCTGCTTCTGATGTAAGGCAACAAGAAGCTCTCGGTCATTGAGAACGCGAGAACGCTTCTGAGGCCTTTGAGCGATTGTACTGGCAGTGGCTTCAGTGTTGGCACAATGTGGCTCACGCATATTGCCAGCCAGAGGGTAAGCAGGAGTAGCAGCATTTGGAACATGAATCCCTTCTATTGGTTGCGTGAAGCTTTGACGATCAACATTATGAAGATATAGGGGTTCTTTGGCAGGCTCCGGGTAGATGGCTTCAACTGACAAATCAACCTCAGGCAGAAAAACAAGATGGTTGCGCGCTGAGGGCTGATAGTCAACAGATGAATGGAGTTTGATCAGGCGCATCACCCATGGAGCATAGAACTTCAAGCCAAACAGATCAATCCCAGATGCAGCAAGTTGTCTGATGAAGAAATCCTGGGTATTGAACCTGATGCCATTGACAATATAGAAAACCAAAGTCTTCATTGTTCCTTCAAGTTTGGCTTCAGAAGAATATCCCTTGACTGGCCATAGAGTACACCTTAGAATGTGATAAACTGTGCGGGGCAAGTACTCGAGGTCCTTGACGAAGAATTCCTTGGGATATTCAGCACCGTGTGGCAATGGCTTCATCATGCTGAGCATCTGACTCATATTTGGCTCAGGCTTCTGAAAGATACTCTGCAGCTCATTCCTGTGTAGCTGACAACCAGGTTCATAGAGCTCACCTGGAGTGGGCAGGGAAGTAAGCTCAATGATATCTTGAGCTTTGGCTTCATGATGCACATCACCTGTCATCCACTCAAGAATCCAAGTCTTCGGATCCCTGTTGTAGCCACGAATGTGAAGTGTGGCATAGAACTGCAGCAGAAGCTCTTCATTCTAGTGCTCTTTATCAGTTACGAATTGCAGAAGGCCAGCATCTCTAAAACAGTCCAGAGCTTCTTCAAGGCAGGGCAGCCTAGCAATAGCATCGCAATCAAGACGCATGTGAGGAAAGATACACCCTTGATTGTATAGAATACATGAGTAATAGTTGCGCTGCTGATAACTCCAGAAGCGATCAAAGGAGATCTTTGGCTTCGAGTATGGATTCTTGGCACTGTCAAAGAATGTGTTGTGGGCTCTGAAGCTATTCACGCTGAAAGATCCGGGCGATGTATCGGCACCTGGAAGCCTTGGCAGCCCGGGCTTTGGCTTCTGAACTTGAGGCCTTGGCTCCACATGGTAATCATACTGAGGTCCGGGAGCAGTGGGAGGCACCATGATGGGCCACTGAACTGTGACTAGTTCACCACAATTATAGGCCTGTTCAATGGTGTGTGGCCTTGGGGGTGTAACTGTGGCTTCAGCATTCACTGTGGCTCCAGGTTGCACACGAGCTTTAGGTACAACATTGGTTTCATGATCCACATTGTCTTCAGCCATGACAAAGTCATTGGCTTCAGTCGTGTTGGTTGTGGCAGCCTCAGTGTTTTCTTCAGTAGCAGGAGGGTCGCACATAGTCACATTCTCCTCGAGAGTGACTTCTTTAGTGATAGGGGGTGTGGCAACTCTTTCTTCTTCTTCTCTTGTTTCTTGAGTTTCATCGGTTGATGCAGCCGGAATGTCTTCAGCAGCTTTTTCTTCAGACACAGAGACATTTGCAGTAGGGGTGGCTTCAGGAAACACTTGATGTGCTACTGAGATTTGTTGCGCTTCCCCTACCAGAATGCTCGACGTGGTGACCTGTGGCCTAGGGCCTTTGTGAAGCCTGCGGAATGTGGGCGACGCCTATGGTGATGGAGTGGTCTGCACCATGTAGTTGTCGGCATCAATCACCGGAGCGGTGACTTGAGGTGGTGGAGTTCTGGGTTTCTCATCATGAATGGGGGTGTCTTGTTGAGGGCGATCGGCCCGCGAATCATCCTGAGCAATTGGTGTCAACGGACGAACAATGTTGATGAGTTCACTGTTTGTAAGAACAGACGATGATACCAGTTGGTGCTCGAGTTGAGGAAGGACTTCATCATCTTCAACATTGTCTTCACGACCAATGTCTTCAGCTGTGATGGGGTCAACAACTGGAACTTCTTTATCTTCAGGAGCCCCTGTGAAAGCAGGCTCGTGGATCACAAGGCGACGTTCTTTGTTGGTGGAGACTGGACGGGCAATAGAAATGGGCTAAACAATAAGGGGCTCTGTGGCAGCAGCACGCTCTTTGCTTGAAGACTTTGTCTTTAGCTTCTTCTTGGATGGGGCATCATCAGAAGCATCTTTGTGCTTGCATTTCTTGGCTTCGGACTCAGCTGCCCTTGTCTTCTTTAGTTCTGAAGCTATTGAGGGGACCTTAGGCTTCGAGCCTGTCATGCTGGCAGGGAAGACAATGCGAGGTGCTTCCTGCCTTGGTGCTTCAGTTTGGGCCACAGCAGTCTTCTTTTGCTTGGCAGCCATCTTGGGGTCGATGCCAGGACGCCCAAGAGCCTTGCGCTTCTCAGCCTCATTGTGTGCTTGAACACATTTCTGTGCAAAGTACTTCATGTACTCTCTTGAACCTTTTGCTTCTTCACGCTTCCTGTGAAACTGTTCTTTGAGCTCATGCAACATCTTCTTGAAGATCTGAACATCTGCCACGCTGAGCTTGGCCATGTTCTTCTTGAAGTGAGCCTTCTCATAGTCAATTTTGTTCTTGAGCTCGACAATTTTCTGAGCCAAGGCCAACTCATTAGCAATGGCTCCATGGAAAGTGACGCTTATGTTCATAGGAAGCTAAAGATCATCAATGCTAATGCTCTGGTCATCGAACCACTCATCAATGAAGTTGTTTAGTATATCAACATCAAAGAGGGGCAGATCGTTCAAGATCTCCGCCTCTTGCTTGCTCTTCATCACTTGCTCAAGGGCATCATCACCAAAATCTTCATCGCTGGACAGATCGATGGTTTCATCCTCGTTCCGCAGAACGGCAGTTGGAGTAAGTTCATGCCCATAAATCTTCATGGGCTTCTTGTTCTTCTTGGACTTCTCAGTCTTCTTAGAGACACGAGATAAGTCTTCAGATTGCACACTGGGTTCAGGAGGTGCAGTGGCCAATGGCTTCACAATAGAAGCTTTTGGTGTGACAGAGGGCTTTGAAGCCTTTGTCTTCTTCTTCTTTGGCTTCGGTGGAGCAGGCGCATCTTTAGAATCTGCGTCATCACCTGATTGCTCCACAGTGGCCTTCTGAGTAGCTATATGAGAGAGGAGGCCATCGAAATTGTTGAAGGGGCCGACGACATTGGGATTCGCATCGCGTGTGCCATCAGCCCTAGGAGTAGATGGACCAGGGTTGAAGTTGAGGCCCAGATCCTTCTTGTTCTTCACAGTAGAATCTTTTGCAAACTAAAAGTTGCGCTTGAAAAGATTGTCTTCAAGACACCATAACATAGATGATGGGTCGGCATTTTCTGGCTTCGGTCCGCGAACCATGCATGGGTAGAAGCCTTGAGCAATGGCTTCAGACTTGGACTTGGGCTGCAGATTTCTGTACAGAGTATCTCCCCATGGGCACTTGATAGCACTATTTTCTGCATATTCAGTTGTTACAAAGTTGTATTTGAACTATTCCTCTGCCCAATATCTTCGAATCCATTGGATTCGAGTCTTGTGCTGGCCATAGCTCTCTTAAGGATCTGTCTTGTACATTTCAAATAGATCTCGAGGCAAATCCTTGGATGTATCCCCACGACGCTGCCTGCCACCCTTTCTAGCTGACTTCTCTGTGGCCATTATATTCAAACTGAATGGCTTAAAGACAGTGAATGGCTTCCTTTTGCTGGTCAGACAGGAACTGGCTTTAGGAGAGTTGATGTGATGCTGTAAGAACTCTGCAAATGAATGCAGACTATGAGAACCAAGGGATTCTCCCACGGACATGTATCTGTGACAGCATTAGAGGTGCGGGGGAAGGGGAAGAGCTCATATGCATTCTCAAAAGGTTTTGAAGATCAATCAGTTTGAAGACATTGACCTCATAGTGCGAAGAAATTCACTTATTTGATGAGAGTCGGTTCCAGATTTGTACGAATCCACGAATAAGTACAAGTGAGGAGTCTAACTAGTTATGAAGCATAAGTGAATATACTTGGCATGATATGAGATGCAGAACGAGATAGATCCAGATTTGGAAGTTAACAAACCACTTTTGGTTGAAGTGGATGGATTTGACGGATCAAAAAGGCAGTAAAAAGTAAGTTTTATTTACCGCTGACGAACTGCTAGACGAGGTCGAGAGAGAGGCCGAGCAGTTCAATCTCCCGTGCCCTAACTCAGCGGCGGAAGACACCTACGGTGGTGGCAGAGAGGACGAGGTCCACGGCCGGCGTGAGGACGGCGTCGAAGAAGTCGCGACAGCAAAGTTCTTCGTCTCCGGCGTCGAGGCGAGCTAGCGGAGGCGCTAGGGTTTGTGCGAGGTGGAAGAAGAGATTATGACCCCAGTGAGTTGTGTATTTATAAGGAAAGGGACAACACAACATAATTACGCAGGTGCCCCTGACGGTTCACATCTGAAGGACACGTGGCATCCATGAAACTTATTGGAAGTTGTTCCGTGTTCCTATGCACGCCTGGATTGTCGGGTGGTCGTTCCGGCTTCTTCGGTATTCAGGCAATAAGGATATGGCATTAAAAACAGATTTAAACTTTTGTCACTTTGTCTTCTGCTGACAAGGATTCAGAGAAGACAATCGACAGGTTTCAATAGAATGCATATGATTTGGATAGATAGAATTTGAGTTAGAAGCACAAAAGGGGTTAGGGTCTGATCACATTCACTTAGATCAAGAAAAAATTCAAGTATGAAGCCATAAGTGAATGCTGTAGAGGACAGAACACAAATATATGTATATATATATCAGCATAAGACCAACTCAACATTGTGAAGATAAACGTGAAGTCAAATCAGTGTTGAAAACAAACCAAATGTGAAGACTTTGCAATTGTGACGCCAATTGGAACACTTCAAACAAGAATATGGTGGTGGCGTTACCCACCGTATAAGAAGTATTAGACCCAGACATGGCGCACAATTATCATGGCACTCCGATGTCAAATTCTGCGTTAATGTATTCACACTTAGAGTGTATGTCTTTATTGATTGAAGATATACGTTATTTCGTGTGTTGCACATCTAAGTCATCAACATGCATAAGCGTTAGGATGTGTGTCCTATCACATGACATTTGAGGATTCTAAGATATTTAGCTCACACCGCAACTTGCAAAACCTTTTCTCATCCAAGGGCTTTGTGAAGATATCTGCCAATTGCTCTTCAGTGTTGACCTGAATGATATCAATATCTTCCTTCATGACATGATCTCTGAGAAAGTGATGACGGATCTGAATATGCTTTGTCTTCGAGTGTCGGATTTCGGGTTCCGGCAAAACCCTTGAGGTTCGAACACTGGGGTGCGCACGAAGATTTCCCCTACCTAATCACGCCCTCACCCTCACCGCAATCTCAAATCCTAGCCCGACGAACTCGCAACACAAAGGACACAAGATTTATACTGGTTCGGGCCACCGATGTGGTGTAATACCCTACTCCAGTGTGGTGGTGGTGGATTGCCTTGGAGGTTGTTGATGAACAGTACAAGGGGAAGAACAGCCTCCTGAGGAGAGGTGCTCTTGTGCTTGGGTGTGAGGATGGAGTGGATCCTATCCAAGATGAGTTTGAGCTTATCTGAATCAGTTCTCGCTGAGTTGCCTCCTACTGGTGGCTAGTCCTATTTATAGAGGCCCTGGTCCTCTCCCCAAATATTGAGCGGGAAGGGATTCCACAACGGCCAATTTGAAGGGAGACAACTAGTACAAGCTATCCTAACAAAAGTAGTCTTCGCCTGCCAAAGGCTCTGGTGGTGACGCCGTCTTGGGCTCCACGGTGACCTCCGTCCTGCAGGTCTTGGTCTTGTTGCACCGATATGGAAACCTTTGCCTCGGAACTCTTCGCCTGTGCTTGCCTCCTTAGCACCAAAGGGGAAACGAGAACGCTTCGATCGCTGATGCCCGCCTGGCCTTGATCGTCATGGCTTACGTCACGGGAAACCTCGCGAGGTACCCCTTGCCTTGATCTCTCCGCCCCTCGCGAGCTAGCCTGGTGAGGCCGCCCCTGAGGAGGTCTTGTGTCGTCCGCATCGCGAGGCATGGACCTCGCGAGGGTCTTGAATGCTTACTGGTGAAGACGGGCCGTACTGGGCCATGAGTGGAGCCACGTCGCGGGCCGCAGGCAGGCAAGTCTGGGGACCCCCATTCCCAGAACGCCGATAGTAGCCCCCGGGCCCAAGGCGCGCTCGAACTTGGCTTCGAGGCAAAGCCAAAGGGCAAGTGCGGAGCACCACGGGCCCCAACAGCCTGCGGCCTTGGTCGACGCATGGCGATTGATTGGACGTGTGCGTCTCCGCTTCCCCGCATTGCCTCGGCAACTGCCCGATTTGACGAGTCCTTGCTGCATGCAAAAAGGGTTATCATTACCTGCGATCGTGGAGGTCTACGGTTGGCCTCCCTTGGGCTATAAATGAGGAGGGAGGCGGAGCCCCCGTCGCCCATCCCTTCTTGCTTCGCCCACTTCGCGTTCCTTGCTCCTTTGCTGGTTGAGATACCAATGGCGCCCACGAAGAGGTTCTCGGCTGTGGAGAAGGGGAAGGCTTGCCGAGAGGGGCCCGGCTCCACACGCCCAAGCGTGGGCGCGGCCGTCCCCGCAAGCACGCCGCGACCCCCGCCGCGGCTCCTTGCTGCCTCGGCGGTGCCTCTTCTCGGGGTGAGGTTCGTCCAGATCGTGGAAGCCCCGTCGGTGAGGGGAGGCGCGCCATGGTCGCTCGGCCTCCTCGGCCGTGCTTTCACTCGGCGGAGGTGCTGCCAGAGTTCGTCGTTTGGTCGGAGAACCCGGCCAACACCTGGCTTCAGCTCCCGTGCTTCTTCGTCGGCGAACTGTCGGTCGCAGGTCCAGGCAGGCTCTGGCTGCAGGCAGACGGCTGTTGCAGCAAAGATTCGTGGGTCGTGGTCGAGGACTCCGTTGCTGGCAACATGGCCCTGGCCCGCGGCTAGCAGACGTTTGCCCGCGCGCGCGGCCTGTGCAGTCGGTGCACCCTCCACTTCAAGTACGATGGGAACGCGACCCTCTATGTGAGGGCGTTCGAAGAAGATGGCCGCCGCGTCGGGTGCTGCTCGAGGACAACGACGACGATGAGGTGCTTGGCCTTGGCAATGGTCGAGATGAGGGCGAGGACGACCTCGTGCCGTGCTATGGCGGTTCTCCTTCCGGCGATAGCTCCAGCAGTGGTGGCTACGACCAGTCGCCACGCCGCCGCGCTCGCTTTGAAGGTGGCAGCGGGTCGTCTCGCCGTCGCGCCTCAGTGAAGCACGAGTAAAGGTCCGGCTGAGCTCAGGAGAGCGCCGCAGGTCCGACCTCGCGAGCCGCCGCAGAGGCATGCGCCGCTTTTGTTTTGTTCTTCCTTTTCTTCCTGCAGTAAGAGAGAGACAAGTATGGGGCCCCGCAGGGGCGTGCGACAAACTATGATTTCCAAGTTGTTATGCTATGTTTATCGTTCCTGTGTTATGTCGCAATATAAATATCTTGTGTAGGCACGTAGGAATAACTTAGCTTGACGTGCTTGGAGTAGTTTCCGCTTTACGAGGCGCGCATTCCTCCGTGCCTGACGAGGCGTTTAGGAACTGCAAAAATTTGTTAGTAGGGGATTCTGAGCTCTGGTCATAGGCGTCGCTGGCCATAACCCAGCGCCTTGCATCACGGTACCCGAGGGGCACGAATTGAGAGAGGGGCGCCAACTTGCGGGTCGAACAAGAGT
The DNA here is from genome assembly GCA_021605145.1 of Aegilops bicornis. Taxonomy (NCBI): domain Eukaryota; kingdom Viridiplantae; phylum Streptophyta; class Magnoliopsida; order Poales; family Poaceae; genus Aegilops; species Aegilops bicornis. The sequence goes on along the minus strand of CM038673.1, from coordinate 547,987,235 downwards.
GCCTCACGAAAAAAATGGACAAGAGATGCCAAGACACTCGCGAGGGCACCTGCCTAGCCCCCCTCGCGAGGGACGCAGGAGAGAGCACAGGTCAAACAGAGAACCGATGGCAAAAACAGAGGCAGAAGGCGATGGAACAAGACCGGCTATCGAACACCAGAAAGCAAATTTTGATTAAAGACGGGCAAGCCAACTACAGAAAGCAAATGAAAAGCCGCGTCCGGCACCTAGTCTAGTCTTCTTGTCTTCTCACCAGCGCGGAGCTAAGTGCTGCCACTAGGACGTGGGAGGCAGCCCTAGAGGCTCAAGGGCGGCACTTCTGAGACTCTGGGCATGTACAGCCCCACTCATTATTACGTCAGAGTGTCACGAGCGGAGACCTTCACAGGCGATGGGCCTTCTTCACAGGCGCTGGGCCTTTCTTCATGGGTAGAACTTCCGGAGGTGCTGGATGTTCCAGGCGTTCTGGATGGGTACCCCGTCCCACGTCTCCAAGCGCGTGGCGCCAGGCCTGGAGACGTGGGCGATCCTAAACGGGCCCTCCCACATGGGTGAGAGTTTATGCAGCCCTTCCCTGGAGAGCACCCTCCTTAGGATGAGGTCACCCACCTCGAGCGTCCTGGAGCGGATGTTGCGGCAGTGGTACCGTCGCAGCGCCTGCTGATATCTTGCAGCCCGTAGCGTGGCTTCACGGCGGCGTTCCTCCCCCAGCACGAGGTCCATCCCCCACATGGCGTCCTGCTGCGCCTCATCAAATGCCAGGACCCGCGCAAGGCGATGTTTGACCTCGTGAGGGAGAACCACTTCTGCTCCGTAGCCGAGAAAGAATGGGGTCTCGCCCGTCGGCTTGGTGGCGGTGGTGTGGATGGACCACAACACGGACCGGAGCTCGTCGTGCTAGCCCCTGCCATAGGCATCGAGCTTCTTCTTGAAATTCCTGGTATTGAGGCCTCTCAGGAGCTCCGCGTTGGCGCGTTCGGCCTGGCCATTGCTCCGGGGGTGCACCACCGAAGCGTAGCAGATCTGCATTCCAAGTTTAGCACAATATGTCTTGAAAAGGTTGCTAGTGAACTGTGAGCCGTTATCGGTGATGATGCGGTTGGGGACCCCAAACCGGCTCACGAGACCCTTGATGAACTTGACCGCGGAGCCGGCCGGGGTGGTGCGGACGGCTTCTACTTCTGCCCACTTGGTGAACTTGTCGATGGCGACGTAGAGGTAGCGGTAGCCCCCAGGCGCACGAGGGAACGGGCCCAAGATATCCAGCCCCCAGACCGCGAATGGCCACGAGAGCGGGATGGTCTGGAGGCCCTGAGCCGGCTGATGAATCTGCTTGGCATGGAATTGACAGGCCTCACAAGACCTCACCAGCTCAGGCGCATCATTGAGTGTCGTAGGCCAGTAGAATCCACTGTGAAACACCTTGCCGACAAGGGTTCGTGACGACGAGTGGTGCCCGCAGTCCCCGTCGTGTATGTCGGCCAGTAGCTCTCTCCCTTGCTCCCTGGAGATGCAACGCAGGAAAACGTCATCTGGACACTTCCTGTATAACTAATCGTCCCGGATGCAGTATGTCGTGGCCTGTCGGGCCACACGCTCCATGTCCTCCTCCTCTTCTGGCAGCGTCCCTTGCGTCAGGTATTCCTTGATCCAGCACCCCTCCTGAGGCTCGAGCGCCAAGAGCAAGCGCGCTCCCGAGGTCGGGCCGCAGGCCGGGACTCCCAAGGCAGGTGTTGTCAAACATTTCGACGGACAGGACGTTGAGCCCTGCGCCGCCGTCGATGAGGGTCTTGGTGACTTGTACATTGCTGATGACGGGAGAGGATAGCATTGGGAGGGCGCCAGCGGTAGCCGCGCACTTGAGCTGATCTGCTGAACTGAAGGTGATGGCGCACTTGGACCAGCTGAGCGGGCGCGTGGCCTCAAGCTTGGGGAGGACTGCATTCACCTCGCGAGCAAACTGCTTGAAGATTCGCTGCGAGGCTGGGGCTTGAGCTCCGCCCAAGATGCAGGCGATAGCGCGCGGCTCCTAGAAGCCCCAATCCCGTCGTCCTGATGGTGGTCGTCGTTCCTTATTGGTGGTGGCGGCAGGGGATGGAGACCGGCGTTGCCTTGAGGGCGGTCCTCGCGAGGCTGATCCCTCCAAGCGCCCTCGTGAGGCTGATCTTGCCAGCGGTCCTCGCGAGGCCGGTCACGCCACTCCTGGCGAGGGCCACGGTCGTCCCAGCGTCCTCTGTCGCGTCTTCCTCCTCGGCCGTAGCCTCGGTCGTTGCGCTCGGGGCGTCGACCGAGGCGTCCATCTCGAATGGCCCTGAACTCTTGACAGTCATTGGTGTTGTGGTTGTGAACATTGTGGAAGGTGCAGAACGGTCGGCTGCTCTTGTATGACTCGGGCTGGTCGCGGACGCGCTTCGTGTCCGGCTCCGCCATGAGCACAGCCACTCCCTTGCGCTTCACGTCCTTGGCCTTGGCCTTCTTCTCCTCCAGGCCGGCAGCTGGAAGCTCAAGGAGGGAAAGGCTCCCTTCCTCAGCCCTTGCGCACTTGGTCGCCAGGTTGAACAACTCCAAGGACGTGCATAGCTCCTCGTGGATGGCGAGCTCCTCCTTCATCTTGACATCGTGGACGCCATCGGAAAACGCAGAGATGATGGCCTCGTCCATCACCTTGGGGATTTTGAGGCGAACATTGTTGAAGCGCTGGATGTACTTCTGGAGGGTCTCTCCTGGCTGCTACTTGATGCGGCGCAAGTCACCCACGGCCGGAGGGCGGTCGCGAGTGCCCTGGAAGTTTGCGATGAAGCGGTCGCGCATCTCGTCCCAGGAGGAGATCGAGCCCGTAGGCAGGTTCAGGAGCCATGAGCGAGCACCATCCTTGAGAGCCATAGGGAACCAGTTCACCATGACTTTCTCTTCGTCGTTGGCCGCCTCAATGCTCAGCTCGTAGAGTTGCAGGAACTCCGCGGGGTCATGGGTGCCGTCATAGCAAGGAGGCAGGTCTGGCTTGAACATGCCCGGCCATGCGATTCTACGCAGCTCTGGGGTGAAAGCATGGCAGCCCGCGGTGGCCACAGGGACCCTTTACTGATGTGGAGCCTGCCCTTGATGTTCACGCACCGCCACCGCAGGCGGCACATGGCCTTGTTGTGGTGGTGCTGGGAGCGCGGGAGCGTTTTCTCACGGACGAGGAACTTCTTGGCAGCTTCCTTCTTCGCGCGCGGGCGCCCGACGCGGCGGGTCGTGCTGGGGGGCCGCGGGCCTTGGCGCCAGGACGCCGTCTTGGTGCGGAGGTGGTGGAGGTGGCGCTCCTAAGCCATGTCTCCCGCAGCTAGCGGAGGGCGAGGCAGCGAGAGGGAAGGCACAGGGGAGCTCCCTACGGCGCTGACGAGCTCGGCGATACGGTCGAGCCAGTCCTTGTAGAGGTCGTCGACGGGGCGATAGCGCAGGAGCTCGCGTGCCATGAGCAACGCGGCCTGCGCGTCCGTGGGAGCGCGACGAGCATGAGACGATGAGCCGGCCGGGGTCAGCGACGGAGTGGCAGTGCGGCCGTCCCGTCGCACCGAGGGGTGTAGCGAGGACGCTTGCTGCTCGTTCCCCGCCGGGCCGGTGACGGCGTTGGCAGCAGGTGATAGAGAACGACGGGGAGGCCCACCGATGGGAGCCGTCTGAACAACGCGGGCAGTGAGGGTGGCCCGGCGCTCAGCACGGGCTCGACGGGCTTCCGACATGGAGGCGATGAAGCGATGGGATGCGGATGGGCGGAAGGAAATTCCGGCGCACCCCTACCTGGCGCGCCAAATGTCAGATTTCGGGTTCCGGCAAAACCCTTGAGGTTCGAACACTGGGGTGCGCACGAAGATTCCCCCCTACCTAATCACGCCCTCACCCTCACCGTGATCTCAAAGCCTAGCTCGATGAACTCGCAACACAAAGCACACAAGATTTATACTAGTTCGGGCCATCGATGTGGTGTAATACCCTACTCCAGTGTGGTGGTGGTGGATTGCCTTGGAGGCTGTTGATGAACAGTACAGGGGGAAGAACAGCCTCCTGAGGGGGGGTGCTCTTGTGCTTGGGTGTGAGGATGGAGTGGATCCTATCCAAGATGAGTTCGAGCTGATCTGAATCAGTTCTCGCTGAGTTGCCTCCTACTGTGGTGGCTAGTCCTATTTATAGAGGCCCTGGTCCTCTCCCCAAATATTGAGCGGGAAGGGATTCCCTAGCAGCCCGGTTTGAAGGGAGACAACTAGTACAAGCTATCCTGACTAAAGTAGTCTTCGTCTGCCAAAGGCTCTGGTGGTGACGCCGTCTTGGGCTGCACGGTGACCTCTGTCCTGCCATCCTGCTGGTCTTTTTCTCGTTGCACCGATATGGAAACCTTTGCCTGATGCCTCGGTACTCTTCGCATGTGCTTGCCTCCTTAGCACCAAAGGGGAAACGAGGACGCTGCGATAGCTGACGCCCGCCTGGCCTTCATCGTCATGGCTTACGTCACGGGAAACCTCGCGAGATACCCCTTGCCTTGATCTCTCCGCCCCTCGCGAGCCAGCCTGGTGAGGCTGCCCCTAAGGAGGTCTTGTGTTGTCCGCCTCGCGAGGGTCTTGAATGCTTGCTGGTGAAGACGGGCCGTACTGGGCCGCGAGTGGAGACACGCCGCGGGCCACAGGCAGGCAAGCTGGAGACCCCCGTTCCCAGAACGCCGACATGGAGTGTTTGACTGGGTTGTTGGCAATCTTGTTTGTGCTTTCATTGTCGCAGTAAAGTGGCACTTGCTTCAGATGGATGCCATAGTCCTTGAGAGTTTGCTTCATCCATAGAAGCTGAGCGCAGCAAGTTCCAGCAGCAATGTATTCAGATTCAGCAGTGGAGAGAGATACAAAGTTCTGCTTCTTTGAAGACCAACTGACAAGAGATCGTCCAAGAAAGTGACATGTGCCTGATGTGGACTTGCGATAAACCTTGTCACCAGCATAATCAGCATCTGAGAATCCAACTAGATCAAACTCCGAGCCCTTTGGATACCACAATCCTAGTGTTGGGGTGTAAGCCAAATATCGATGAATTCGCTTCACAGCTAAGTGATGCGATTCCTTTGGTGCCTCTTGGAATCGGGCACACATGCAAACGCTAAGCATCATATCTCGCCTAGATGCACATAAATAGATTAAAGAACCAATCATGGAGCGGTATACCTTTTGATCGAACTCTTTACCATTGTCGTCGGGACCCAATTGACCTTTGGTTGGCATTGGCGTCGTGTACCCTTTGCAGTCTTGCATTCCAAACTTCTTTAGGCAATCTTTGAGGTATTTTTCTTGAGATATGAAGATGTCGTTGCTCTGCTGACAGATTCGAAGACCGAGGAAGAATTTCAGCTCACCCATCATGGACATTTGATATTGCTCTTGCATCATGTGCCCAAACTCATCACAGTATCTCTTGTCAGTGCAGCCGAAGATAATGTCATCCACATAGGTCTGGCATGCAAACAGTTCACCATCGTATGTCTTCATGAAGAGAGTGGGATCCAGGGAACCAGGTTTAAAGCCTTTGCTCTTCAGGAAGTATTTGAGTGTGTCATACCAAGCACGAGGGGCTTGTTTGAGGCCATACAGTGCTTTGTTGAGCTTGTATACCATGTCAGGACGTTTTGGGTCTTCGAAGCCAGGTGGTTGTGCAACATACACTTCTTCTTGAATCTTGCCATTCAGAAAAGCACTCCTCACATCCATTTGGTACAGGAGGATGTTGTGATGGTTGGCATAGGCTAGCAGTACGCGAATGGCTTCAAGCCTAGCCACCGGAGCAAATATTTCAGCGAAGTCAATCCCTTCAACTTGAGTGTATCCTTGAGCAACGAGACGAGCCTTGTTTCTGACAACTTGACCACGCTCATCTTGTTTGTTGCGATAGATCCAGTTTGTGCCTATGATATTGTGCTTGCGAGGATCAGGACGCTTAACCAATTCCCACACATTGTTCAGATCGAACTGTTGAAGCTCTTCTTGCATAGCTTGAATCCATTCAGGTTACATGAAGGCTTCAACAACTTTCTTGGGTTCAGATATAGAGACAAATGCAAAGTTCCCACAGAAATTTGCTAGCTGTGTTGCTCTTGAACGAGTGAGTGGACCAGGTGCATTGATGCTATCAATTATCTTCTCAATCTATACTTCATTTGCAACACGAGGATGAACTGGACGAAGATTTTGCCCTTGCGATCATTGTCTTCGTCTTCAGCATTGGCTTTAGGCTGAGCAGTGTCTTTAGGTTGATTAGGTGCAGAAATGATGATTTCTTCTTCAGCTTGTTCCTCTGAAGGTATGATTTCTCCAGTACCCATAAGCTTGATTGATTCACTAGGCGAGACTTCATCTATCACATTTGGCAGGTGCTCTCTTTGCGAGCCGTTAGTCTCATCGAACCGTACATCCACAGTTTCAACCACTTTATAGTGAAAGAGGTTGAAGACTCTGTAGGAGTGCGAATCCTTTCGTAGCCAAGCATAAAACCTTCATGTGCTTTCGGTGCAAATTTTGAAGTGTGATGTGGATCCTTGATCCAGCACCTAGCACCAAATACTCTGAAATGCTGACATTTGGCTTCTTACCAGTTAGGAGCTCGTAGGATGTCTTCTTTAGAAGCTTGTGAAGATAAACACGGTTGATGACGTGCATGCGGTATCAATGGCTTGTGCTAGAACTTCCTTGGAGTCTTGTACTCATCAAGCATCGTCCAAGCCATCTCAATGAGGGTTCTGTTCTTGCGCTCCACGATGCCATTCTGCTAAGGTGTGTATGGAGCTGAGAACTCATGAGTGATGCCCAATGTATCAAGATAAGTGTCGAGGCCGGTGTTCTTGAACTCTGTGCCGTTATCACTTCTGATGTGCTTGATCTTGATGCCATAGTTCGTCATGGCACGATTAGCGAATCGTCTGAAGACATCCTGCACTTCATTCTTGTAGAAGATTATATGCACCCATGTATATCTTGAATAATCATCAGCAATGACGAAGCCATAGAGGCAAGCAGTGGTAGTAAGAGTAGAGTAGTGAGTAGGGCCAAATAGGTCCATGTGAAGCAACTCGAAGGGACGAGATGTCATCATGATTGTCTTCGAGGGATGCTTGGCCCTTGTCATCTTTCCAGCTTCGAAGGCACCACATAGATGATCCTTCTTGAACTTGACGCCCTCGATGCCTACGACGTGTTTCTTCTTCATGAGTGTGTACAATTTCCTCATGCCAGCATGTCCTAGCCTTCGATGCCAGAGCCAGCACTCTGAAGCTTTTGCTAGAAGACATACGGCAACTGTGGTCCTGTTGAGAAATCTACCAAATACAGATCATCTTTCCGATACCCTTCAAAGACTAGAGACTTGTCAGATTCCATAAGAACAAGGCAACGATTTTTTCCAAATATCACAATCATGTTCAAGTCACAAAGCATTAAGATAGACATTAAGTTGAAGCCAAGGGATTCAACAAGCATCACTTTATCCATGTGCTGATCCTTTGAGATTGCAACTCTACCTTGGCAGGACCCCGATTCCAAGTCACATGGATCTAGCCGGTAACACCTCATATCACTTTGCGGCCTCACGCACGGTATTCCACGGGTGTCGCCTTACCATGGCCCGGGACCGTTTGCGCCTTTTGGCTCACGTATATGATAGTGTCGCTAGCATCCATATGACAGAGAACCCGGGCCGACATGACTACTTGTGAAACCAAAGTGGCACTAACTTACGGGGACAGGCATACATGAATCAACATCGAGCATGTCGGTCAGCAGCGTGCGAATCCGGGCTGTAGCATTGGGCTAACAGGACTCCAATGGACCGGGCTGTAGCAGGCTAGGCAGGACTCCGGATGTCACCGCGTGACATTTCCCCGAAGAAGGGACGGAACCACGAGCAAGTGAATCACATGCCGGCGGTCAAGTGTTAGGAGAAGCGATCTTTGGGCTAGCAGGACTCCGGTGAACCGAGCTGTAGCGGACTACTATGGCTCATGGAAGCACAAGACTACATTTCCCCATAAGAGAGGCTACCAAGGATAAACACCTAGGTTGTCGGATCCCACACATACCAAGCATTTCAACCATACACAAAATATGCTCGATATGTGTAAATACAACATGGCATCACAACATAACTCTATGACTCAAGTATTTATTCATTAGGCTCCGAGAAGCCAAGTATTACAATCATGGTCTCATGACCCAACATACAGAGCATACATGCATTGAGCGGAAGCATAATCATGTCTGAGTACAGACAACTACAGATGAAAAAGGCTGAGAAGCCTGACTATCTACAAGACCCTCCCAAGGATACAAGATCGTAGTTGAGGTAACAAGCTAAACATCGAAGTCCACATGGAACTACTAGCGAGACTGACGTCTCTCTGCAAAACATAAAACAGGCAAACGTGAGTACAAATGTACCCAGCAAGACTTACATCAGAACTAACTACATATGCATCGGTATCAATAAAGGGGTGGTGGAGTTTGACTGCAACAAGCTAGCTTTGACTCGGTGGCTATCCTAAACTACGACTGCAAATAACTCTTTTGAGGTGGTGCACACGAGTCCACATATTCACCATACTGATACACCACTATGGATCCGCTCCCATCTCCCTACAAGAACGCCATCCATAGCACTCACGCATATCTTGCACATTTTAGAGTATCCGCTTCAATTTATCTATGAACTGTTATAGGCAACCCAGAAGTCCTTTACCGTGGACACGGCTATTCGAATAGATCATTATAACCCTGCAGGGGTGTACTTCTTCACACATGTTTCCACCACTTAGCGTCTGCACACGACATGTGCTCGGCAGACTTCAAGCGAAAGCCGGCGTGGGTGTAGACCACGACCTGACTAACCACACAAGTCTCTAGTCCAGGTTTATCGCCTATCAGGGTTCCATCCGCGAGGAGATCCGGCCGGAGTTTCGCTCATAGCCCCAAACGATGTGTGCAGGGTTCCCGAGACACCAAACGGGTACCCGGTACACCGTGCCATGGTGTATCTACCGCATCATAGCCCACCCCTAGGGTCAGCGCTACGCACGGCCTCCAACACATATCCTACAAACACCAGAAACTAGTTGCAACTCCTGGACAGAGGGCATGGGCGGTTAATAAGTCGAGCGGGGTCATATTTCAGGGCCCAACGTGTGGTAGTAGCTGCTCATGGATCACAAACACAGAACTCAGTTCCTCAGGACGGTTTCAATGAGACAACCCACCATGTACTCCTACATGGCCTCTCACTGCTACCTTTACCAAATCGTGTTCACACACTTAGCTCACACACAGTAGGACATGTTCATCACCTTCCAATTCATCCCCGATGAATCAGACTGAAATCAACTCTAAGCGATGTGAGCATGAAAAACAAGCATGAATGAGTAGGCACATCAGGGCTCAAACAACTCCTACTCATGCTAGTGGGTTTCATCTATTTACTGTGGCAATGACAAGTCATGCAGAGGAAAGGGGTTCAACTACCGCAGCATGTAACAGTTGAATCGTTGTTGTCCTAATGCAGTAAAAGAGAGCAGGAGCGAGAGAGAGGGACTGTATCGGAATGAACAAGGGGGTTTTGCTTGCCCGCCGCTTCTGAAGATAGTATAGTTCTTCATCGGTGTCATCGAACTCCTCGTCGGAACATACGTCTACTGAGAGGGGACAAATACCGGCAACAGAGAAGAAACACAATCAATCCAATGCAACAATACGATGCATGATCATGACATGTCAATATGCTGTGATTTGAGCTAATGCAATTAGCAACAGGTTAAATGAAGTTGGTTTGAACCCAAGGTTCAAATTCAAACTCCATATGTGAAATTCAAATGAAATTTATATGATTTGTCCTAAACAGCATCCATAAGTTGTTCTAACATGCATGAAAATGGTACAGATGGATAGATTGGATTTTTCTGATAATTTTTCATATATAAATTATTTCAATCTGAGCTACGGTTGAATTTATATGAATTTTTGAAGTTTATATCATATCTGGAATTTCTTGGATTATTATTAACCTAGAAAATGATTACTGCGTTGGCCTGACGTCAGTGTGATGTCATCAGGTCAACAGCGTCAGCCCAGGTCACAGATGCTGGGACCCACGAGTCATAGGATCAGTCATAATTAGTGATTTTAGTTAAACCTAACCAAAATCGTTAGAGGATCTAGGCCCACCGGTCACTGGCTGTGGGGGTTAAGTAGAGCACCATTAGTGGCTAATGGCGGCGCCACGTCGGCCCGCCGGAGTTGGCCGGCGGCGACCAAAACCGCGGCGGAAGCTAGCTGGAGACGCTGCTCCGACAGCGGTTCGACGCGCTAAGGGCACCAGGCTGTAGCCCTTCCTCCCGTGCATCCAACGGAGGCAGCAGGGGGGCACAGGGTCGCCGGAGTTGGCGACAATGTTGAGTCGGGCGGCTGCCCAAGCCACGGGCGTGAGGCAGGCGTTGCTACGGTGCACGGGGAGGCCAACCGAGAGCTTCTACGGCTTCCTAGGGACCTGGAGAGCACGCGGGTGCTACGGAGAAGAGCGGAAAAGCTCAGGAGCGCGAGGCTCGCCGGCCATGGCGATGGCCGGAGCTCGATGCTCGCGGGGCGGTGGCTAGGGGGCGCATGGAACAGCGGGAAAAGAGGGATGCAGAGCAGCAGCTCACAGCGGTTCGATGGAGAAGCATGGCGGGGTCGGGGAGGAGCTGGAGCAAGCGAATCGATGGCGGCGGTCATCGGTCCCGATGCTTGAAGATGACAAAGATGCCGGCGATGAGGGGCTCCCGAGGTCGTGGTCGTTCGCTTGTCGACGTGTGGTGATGAGGCAGAGCCGATGGGCACGCTAGCTTTGTGAGGGAGGCTATGTGGGTGAGGCGGCAGTGGACGGCGGCGACGAGCTCCGCTCGGGCGCGTGCGGGGAGAGAGCAGAGGAGGGGGAGGAGCGTGGGGAGAGAGCAGAGGGACGGGGGAGGTGCGTGTCGACGTCCCGAGAGGCCAGAGCATCGAGGGGGAGGGGCAGGCAGGCAGGTGGCGTGGCGCCCTCGCGCGCGCGCCGTGCCCTCCCTCGCCTCTGCCTTCTGGCAGAGGTTGGGGATGACTGGCACGGGCCAGCAGTGCTGGGCCGCCTGTTGGGCCGCCAGGTAAGCTCAAGGTAAAAACTCTCTCTTTGTTCTAAATTTGTTTCTGTTTTTCTATTTTCTGTTGTTGTTTTTGATTTAGTAAAAACACTAAACCACTTTGTAAAATCCTGAATTTTTTTTGGATGCTAGCTGAATAATTCCAGAGCCCCAGCAAAAGTTTCAGAATTATTGGAGCTGTTGAAAATATATATAGCATTTACAAGCCCCAATTCAAATACAATATGGGTTAATTCAAAAGTCCGTAAATGGCCAAGAAATATGCTCATCATTTTTGGCAGAGGTATTCACCTTAACCAGAAATCACGAACTTTTCTTAGGGACATTTTGGGTTCATTGAAAATTATTTTAGGTTGAACCTATTGGATTTGATCTGGTGCTAGGGTTTGAACAATCCCCACTTCAAGTTTCAGATAAAATTAGACTTGATGCATGTATCCAATGCCACTATTTACAAACATGAATCTAGGGTTGTGACAACTCACCCCCACTAAACAAGAATCTCGTCCCGAGATTCAAGACGTGAGGTAAGAAGACAGAGGGGACACAAAAATACACAATCTTCATGATCCAACTGTCCTCCTCGAAGATGTTGATTCATCACACCATATTGATCTTGACGTCTTTTCCTTCGAGAACTTCATCCAACACGATGATGATAGAAAGAAACTCTACTGGAAACGATCTTCTTGAGATCGGGCAACTCAAGATCGACTCATGGAGTGAGACGTAAGAACACCTCTTGAGTTGAGACTCAAAACACACATCAGAGGGATGGAAAAAATAACAGATAACGAAGGTTCAAGTTGGTAGGCAACAATTCCTGGCTTGAGTAAGATGGTGCATGTTTTCAAAGTAGCAAGGAGATAATTGCCATGATTCCATAACGTGACACCTTAGGGAAGGTGACTCGTAGACTTATTCCCTTAAGTGGCAAAAGAATTACTTTTGATACAGAGATCATTGGAACTCTCTATACCAACCTAAGGAAATTCAGAAATGACTGTTGAAGGAGTTTGGAAGAACGGCACACTAGGGCTAGAATGGATGATGTGGACTACCTTGTTGAAGACAACACAATGGATGATTTTGCTTATCATCATAAATGGATGGGATCCGTGGTAGGTCCACTTTGTAAGATGATCTTGGACAACAACTGCTGAGAGGGGCAGCCCATGGGAAATTGGAACAATGGCGGTGCAAGCTGGGAACAAAATGCAACTGTTGGGAATGTTCCAACCATCATACCTGCCTGAGATTCAGATCCGATTGGTGATAGGATACTTCAGACTCAGCATGTCCGAAAAGAAAGTTTGCAACACAAATCGACGAGATGACGTTGCGAGATTCTCGGGATATGAACTATGAAAGCAAGCTCCAAAACATGAGCTGGTTCTGCTACATACATGTGAGCATGTTGTCCAAGACAAGAATGACCACATAGTAGTCTTATAATAAAACACTATCGAGTTCTAGTCGGGAACCATCATCAAGGATTTCGAAGTCTTTACGCAAGTCCATGGATTAGATCCCAAGCATAGACTTCTTTTCCTTGAACAAGTCAATCTGTGGCTTGGTGTGCTAGCGAATACATATGGAGTGGAGGTAATTAATCTACCAGACCATAGAATACATTCGCACATGCATAACTGACTTGGGATGGTTCTGAAGGAAACAAAAACAATCTTTCTCGAACTCACGGCGGCAACTTGCACCAAATGCACATGAATTCGAGGAAGTCACTTCTTCCATCCAAGCATAAGCTTCATGAACGGAACACGAAGGCATTGCTTACAAAGTTTCCAACACTAGGTTGATGTTCAACATGAATCATGGAGGAGACAAAATGCTGCTGATGAACTCAACAACAACTCATCGAAATTTCCATATCACTGGACTTCCACCATCATGTGAACACAGTGATAGCATTGGTCAGACCAAAAGATGTAATGGTGTATGCTTGAGGGATCAATCACGAGTAAGACAACATTACGAACATCGTTGGTTCTGATTTGACTTGACGATAGCCCATACTCAAGTCAAAGTTTTGACAAGGCAATAGATCCAACAACTGATCACAAGGACCAATAGATGGAGATATCATCTTTCTTCAACACACACACACACACACAAAAAGATATCCCTTAACATGAACTAAGTCAGACAAGCTTTTATCTTCCAACTCTCCAAGTTGTTGTTTGGCTTAACCAACTAGCTCAGGGGTATCCAACACAGATTCTTGGAGAATGGGTGGTTTGGAGGAAAACCAACATGATCACGAACTCAACATAGCGGTCAGGTGACAAACCTGATAATACTTCCGAGAATATATTCGGAACATCATGAACCACCGATATGTTACTAAGCTTGAGAACAATCTTGCTTTTCAGGGCAAGACGATGTGACCAAGAGAGTGATGGATTGACACAATCCTATCTGATTGATCGGAGAGTGCACCAGGAAATATGGACTAGGTAGCACGATCAATCTTAGGATGATGATTCAATAACCAGCATGCTAAGAGTGAGAGTATTGTCCATTAACTACCAAGCAACGAGGTTGCTAGGAGTATTGATTTCACACATCACAGTTCACTTGTTGGCATTCCGGTTACAACAACACGGGATCGAGGAATGAATAATGATGGAGAGAAGTATAACTGCTTCAAGAATTCATAAGAGGTGGTGCAATTCTCATGACATTATTGACATAAAGATGGTAACACTCCAAGGTAGAACAGAGAAAAAGCTGGATTGGCATTTTGATCTGCGGAATACAACTACTTTGACCCAATCCTAGAAATGGACGAGGTACTGGAGTTTGTTTCTCCTAGTCATTCCGGAATAGAATGGCTTGACGGACCACAAAAATAATAGGCATCGATGAACACGAATGCACAACTATTCCTGACTATCAATTGATAGACTAGGGTCGGAATACAGCTGAGGAGGGTCAACTCAAGGAACATATAACTTTCTGAGTTGTGGATGCATAGATTAGTATGTCGTACCAAGTTCAACATGTTTCTTCCGGATAATCCATGCAGAAAGGTAGGACTGGCAGATTCATTATGCAGAATGGAGAATTCATCAAGAGCACTCTTATTGTGATGTTTTGGTTCAACAAGGAACTTCTGCCATAAGTAGTTCATGGTATTGGAAGAAAGATCTACCACGGACCTTGAGGACTATTGCAAAGGTTACTAATATCCTAAAGGGGCTAAAAAAAACTATCAACATGAAGTAAGTAGGGTGAATTTTGGGCTCAAAAACCTAGGAGTAGAATACCTACTACTAAGTAGCATCACGGGATGCTTTCGAGAGTAATGGCGTAATCATCCTGCTGGGATACAAAGCATTGCTAGAGTACTAGGTGGTTCTCTAAGACGACGGGGGTCATAATAATGGCTTCAACATATACGCCGAGGCAATGGAGTACCTCAACAGACCGTTTAGTGTGCTTAATCTGGCCCAAAAGGGCATTGGGAACGGGATGAAGGGATTTGCAAATGCATCAGACTATTTAGAAACCTGGGATGACTCGGACAATAATGACGGTAGTAAATGCTCAGAAAAAGATTTGAGACATTCACAAGGATTTGCATAGTCACTTAACAACATCATATCAAGGTTGTGGTTCAGCTCACAACATACTAAAAGTAGTAGAAACTGAATTGAGGCCTGGAACCAACAATCCTATAAGTCTCTATCATAGTAACTCGTCATCCTAATAGATAGATGATAAGGCCTAGTTCTTAATCCCCGTAGAAAAGAAGAGGATGACTCAGATCAGAGGAGCATAAGGTATAAGGAGTAAAAAGAGCCTTACGTTCCCTTCCACAATCAATTCCCTTATATAACTAAAGCATTTCTAGACACGACTTCGACCGGTTTGGCTTGGTAATCCTACAGCAACAGGCTCACGATACCAAAGCTGTCGGGACCCCGATTCCAAGTCACATCGATCTAGCCAGTAACACCACATATCACTTTGCGGCCTCACGCACGGTATTCCCAGGTGTCGCCTTACCATGGCCGGGACCGTTTAGCCTTTTGGCTCACGTATATGATAGTGTCGCTAGCATCCATATGATGAGAGAACCGGGCCGACATGACTAGTCATGAAACCAAAGTGGCACTAACTTACGGGGACGGGCATACATGAATCAACATCGAGCATGTCGATTGGCGACATGCGAATCCGGGCTGTAACCTTTGGGCTAACAAGACTACAGTGGACCGGGCCGTGGCAGTGAGGAGTCTGGATTAGGGTATCCGGACAGCGGACTGTATACAACGTCCGGACTATTGAAGCGTGAAGATACAAGACTCAAGACTTGATCCGTGTCCGGATGGGACTTTCCTTGGCGTGGCGAGCAAGCTTGGCGATCCGGATATTATATTTCCTTCCTTGTAACCGACTCCATGTAAACCCTAGCCCTCTCCGGTGCCTATATAAACCGTAGAGGTTGGTCCTTAGAAGGCCGATCACAATTACAATCATACCATCATAGGCTAGCTTCTAGGGTCTAGCCTCTACGATCTCGTGGTAGATCTACTCTTGTACTACCCATATCTTCAATATTAATCAAGCAGGAAGTAGGGTTTTACCTCCATCGACAGGGCCCGAACCTGGGTAAACATCTGTGTCCTTGCTTCCTGTTACCATCAGCCTAGACGCACAGATCGGGACCCCCTACCCGAGATCCGCCGGTTTTGACACCGACAGCAGGCTAGGCAGGACTCCGGATGTCACCGCGTGACATTTCCCCGAAGGGACAGACACATGAACGAAGTGAATCACATTCCGGCCAGTCAAGTGTTCTGGAGCAGTAGTGCTGGGCTAGTAGGACTCCGGTGAACCGGGTTGTAGCAGACTACTATGGCTCATGGAAGCACAAGACTACATTTCCCCATAAGAGAGGCTACCAAGGATAAACACCTAGGTTGTCGGATCCCACACATACCAAGCATTTCAATCATACACAAAATATGCTCGATATGTGTAAATACAACATGGCATCACAACATAACTCTACGACTCAAGTATTTATTCATTAGGCTCCGAGAAGCCAAGTATTACAATCATGGTCTCATGGCCCAACATACAGAGCATACATGTATCGAGCGGAAGCATAATCATGTCTGAGTACAGACAACTACAGATGAAAAAGGCTGAGAAGCCTGACTATCTACAAGACCCTCCCAAGGGTACAAGATCGTAGCTGAGGTAAAAGCCAAATATCGAAGTCCACGTGGAACTACTAGCGAGACTGACGTCTCTTTGCAAAACATAAAATAGGCAAACGTGAGTACAAATGTACCCAGCAAGACTTACATCAGAACTAACTACATATGCATCAGTATCAATAAAGGGGTGGTGGAGTTTGACTGCAGCAAGCCAGCTTTGACTCGGTGGCTTCCTGAACTACGACTGCAAATAACTCTTTTGAGGTGGCGCACACGAGTCCACATATTCACCATACCGATACACCACTATGGATCCGCTCCCGTCTCCCTACGAGAATGCCATCCATAGCACTCACGCTTATCTTGCGCATTTTAGAGTATCCACTTCAATTTATCTATTAACTGTTATAGGCAACCCAGAAGTCCTTTACCGCGGACACGGCTATTCGAATAGATCATTATAACCCTGCAGGGGTGTACTTCTTCACACATGTTTCCACCACTTAGCGTCTGCACACGACATGTGCTCGGCAGACTTCAAGCGAAAGCCGACGTGGGTGTAGACCACGACGACTAACCACACAAGTCTCTAGTCCGTGTTTATCGCCTATTCGGGTTCCATCCATGAGGAGATCCAAAGGAGTTTCGCTCACAGCCCCAAACGATGTGTGCAGGGTTCCCGAGACACCAAACGGGTGCCCGGTACACCGTGCCATGGTGTATCTACCGCATCATAGCCCACCCCTAGGGTCAGCGCTACGCACAACCTCCAACACATATCCTACAAACACCAGAAACTAGTTGCAACTCCCCGGACAGAGGCGAGGCGGTTAATAAGTCGAGCGGGGTCATATTTCAGGGCCCAACGTGTGGTAGTAGCTGTTCATGGATCACAAACACAGAACTCAGTTCCTTGGGACGGTTTCAATGAGACAACCCACCATGTACTCCTACATGGCCTTTCGCCGCTACCTTTACCAAATCATGTTCACACACTTAGCTCACACACAGTAGGACATGTTCATCACCATTCCAATTCATCCCCGATGAATCGAGACGACTCAACTCTAAGCGATGGCAGGCATGACAAACAAGCATGAATGAGTAGGCACATCAGGGCTCAAACAACTCCTACTCATGCTAGTGGGTTTCATCTATTTACTGTGGCAATGACAGGTCATGCAGAGGAAAGGGGTTCAACTACCGTTGCATGTAACAGTTGAATCGTTGTTGTCCTAATGCAGTAAAAGAGAGTAGGGGCGAGAGAGTGGGATTGTATCGAAACGTACAAGGGGGTTTTGCTTGCCTGGCACTTCTGAAGACAGTATAGTTCTTCATCGGTGTCATCGAACTCCTCGTCGGAACATACGTCTACTAAGAGGGGACAAATATCGGCAACAGAGAAGAAACACAATCAATGCAATGCAACAATATGATGCATGATCATGACATGTCAATATGCTGTGATTTGAGCTAATGCAACTAGCAGCAGGTTAAATGAAGTTGGTTTGAACCCAAGGTTCAAATTCAAACTCCATATGTGAAATTCAAATGCCATTTATATGATTTTTCCTAAACAGCAGCCATAAGTTGTTTTAAAATGCATGAAAATGGTACAGATGGATAGATTGGATATTTCTGATAATTTTTCATATATAAATTATTTCAATCTGAGGTACGGTTGAATTTATATGAATTTTTGAAGTTTATATCATATCTGGAATTTCCTGGATTATTATTAATCCAGAAAATGATTACTGCATCGGCCTGACATCAGTGTGACGTCATCAGGTCAACAGCGTCAGCCCAGGTCAAAGACGCTGGGACCCACAAGTCATAGGCTCAGTCATAATTAGTGATTTTAGTTAAACCTAACCAAAATTGTTAGAGGAGCTAGGCCCACCGGTCAGTGGTTGTGGGGGTTAAGTAGAGCATCATTAGTGGCTAATGGCAGCGCCACGTCGGCCCGCCGGAGTTGGCCGGCGGCGACCAAAACCGCGGCGGAAGCTAGCTGGAGACGCTGCTCCGGCAGCAGTTCGACGCGCTAAGGGCGCCAGGCTGTAGCCCTTCCTGCCGCGCATCCAACAAAGGCAGCAGGGGGGCGCAGAGTCGCCGGAGTTGGCGACGGCGTTGAGTCGGGCGGTTGCCGAAGCCACGGGCATGAGGCAGGCATCGCTGCGGTGCACGGGGAGGCCAACCGAGGGATTCTACGGCTTCCTAGGGACCTGGAGAGCACGCGGGTGCTATGGAGAAGAGCGGAAAAGCTCGGGAGCACGAGGCTCGCCGGCCATGGTGATGGCCGGAGCTCGATGCTCGCGGGGCGATGGCTAGAGGGCACGTGAACAGCGGGAAAAGAGGGAAACCCAGCAGCAGCTCACAGCGGTTCGGTGGAGAAGCACGGCGGGGTCGGGGAGGAGCTGGAGCAAGCGAATCGACGGCGGCGGACATCGGTGCCGATGCTTGCAGATGACGAAGATGCCGACGATGAGGGGCTCCCGAGGTCGTGGTTGTTGGCTTGTCGACGTGTGGTGATGAGGCGGAGCCGATGGGCACGCTAGCTTTGTGAGGGAGGCTCTGTGGGTGAGGCGTTAGTGGACAGCGGCGCTCCGCTCGGGCGCGTGCGGGGAGAGAGCAAAGGAGGGGGAGGAGCGCGGGGAGAGAGCAGAGGGCCGGGGGAGGTGCGTGTCGACGTCCCAAGAGGCCAGAGCATCGAGGGGGGCAGGGGCAGGCAGGCCGGTGGCGTGGCACCCTCGCGCGCGCCGTGCCCTCCCTCGCCTCTGCCTTCTGCCAGAGGTTGGGGATGACTGGCACGGGCCAGCAGTGCTGGGTCGCCAATTGGGCCGCCAGGTAAGCTCCAGGTAAAAACTCTCTCTCTCTCTGTTCTAAATTTGTTTCTGTTTTTCTATTTTCTGCTGTTGTTTTTGATTTAGTAAAAACACTAAACCACTTTGTAAAATCCTGAAAATATTTTTGGATGCTAGCTGAATAATTCTAGAGCCCGAGCAAAAGTTTCAGAATTATTGGAGCTGTTGAAAATATATATAGCATTTACAAGCCCCAATTCAAATACAATATGGGATAATTCAAAAATCCATAAATGGCCAAGAAATATGCTCATCATTTTTGGCAGAGGTATTTACCTTAACCAGAAATCATGAACTTTTCTTAGGGACATTTTGGGTTCATTGAAGATTATTTTAGGTTGAACCTATTGGATTTGATCTGGTGCTAGGGTTTGAACAATCCCCACTTCAAGTTTCAGATAAAATTATACATGATGCATGGATCCAATGTCACTATTTACAAACATGAATCTAGGGCTGTGACATACCTAGACCCAATACCTTGCTTTTACCAGTGTCAGCAAACGTGATGTGACTTTTGTCAGATGGATGTAAGGTTGAGTCCATGAGAAGACTTCGATCACCAGTCATGTGGTTAGTGCATCCACTGTCCATAATCCACTCAGAAGCCTTTGGTATTGTACCCTACAGTGCAGTTAGGGGGATAGGCTTGACCAAGGGAAATGTGAAGCATAAACATTTGACGAACAAGCATATTATCAAAATTCAGATCCTGGTTAGGGCAGATAGGATGTCTATCAAGGAATCCAGGAATAAAATACATAGTAAGACCATTTGGACATTTTATCTTGCGCCCCACAAGATATTTTAGGTCCCAAGCATAAGCATTAGACGCCTTTGATTTCCGGCTGGAGACCTTTCCCTGCAAAAGAAAGTTATTTTTTCTTAACCACCCACATCTTCAGGGGTGGCTTAGAAGCAATGAGTCTAAGTGCAGCATTTGAGAACTTCGGCTTTGGAGCCCTAGCAAATAGCCTTGCAGGTGGTGAATAATACTCATAAGAATAAGTAGAATAGTTCTTGGTCTTATGAACATAGTGGTTTGAAGAAACACACTCATATTCACAAGTCTGAGTATGGTTTCCCAGCAAAACATTGGCGTTAGGGTGACTCTGGTGAGTCCTCTGTCTGTATGAAGCCTTTGGACCATATGAAGCCTTTGGTCTGGGATTTGTCTTCTTCCCAGGTGGTGTCATGATGACATTCACAGGAAGATTCTCAAGACAGCTTTTTGGCACCCAGATCTTCTTCATAGGTGGCCCATTCCTGCAGTTAGTATCAATATACCTGGCAAACACTTCACCATTCTGATTCTTAAACAATTTATAGTTTGCATCAAAGGATTCATCAATGATAACCGGGTTAGCACAAGTGAATCCAGATAAGGTAGACAGACCCACTGAAGGTCCCTTTGCAGCAACCCATGTGGTTTTGGGGTACTGCTCATGCTTCCAGTAAGAACCATCAACATTCATTTTCCTCTCGAACCCAACACCCTCTTTCCTAGGGTTTCAGTTCAGAATTTGCTTTTTGAGGACATCACATAGTGTTTGATGCCCTTTGAGACTTTTTTACATTCCTGTGTCAAGCAATGTCTTCAACCTGGCGTTCTCATAAGCAATAGTAGTGGTATCCTCAGTAGAGGGGTTATTTACCACATTAGCAGTTGAAGATATTGCAATAGTAGCAGCAGTAGAACATTCAGCAATAGAGACAGCATTGTCACGCTCAAGACATTTTAGACATGGTGGTTCAAATCCTTCCTTAGCAGAACTGATCTGTTGAGAACGAAGTGACTCATTCTCCTTTTGAAGATCTTCATGAGCCGCTCTCAAGTTCTCAAGTTCTTGCTTCCTTTGAAGATAATCGTAGGAAAGCTTTTCATGAGTTGTTGAGAGCGTTCCATGACGACTTTCAAGTTCCTCGTACTTAACATGAAGTTTTTTTATGTCTCCAATTAAGGACTGAGATCGGGTCATTTCTGCGTCCAACAGGTCATCGCTTTTGTCTAGCAATTTTTGAATATGTTCCATAGCATTCTGTTGTTCAGTTGCAATTTTAGCAAGTGTTTTGTAGCTAGGTTTAGATTCACATTCAGAGTCATCTTCACTTGATGTTTGAAAGTAAACATTGCGTGAGTTTACCTTGGCACCACGTGCCATGAAGCAGTAGGTGGGAGCAGAGTCATCCTCATCATTAGCATCAGCGTTGGTGATGGGGCCATTGTCTTCAGTGTTGAAGATGGACTTGGCAACATAAGCGGTAGCTAGAGCCAGGCTTGCCACTCCTGAATCCAACTCCTCCCCATACTCCACCTCTGCCTCCTCGGAAGCAGAGTCCTCCTCTAAATCCATCTCCTTGCCAACAAACGCACGAGCCTTGCCAGATGAGCTCTTATTGTGTGATGAAGACTTTGAAGAAGACTTTGAGGATTTCTTCTTCTTCTTGTCATCAGAATCATATTCCTTGCTCTTCTTCTTCTTCTTGGTCTCATTGTCCCACTGTGGACACTCAGAGATGTAGTGACCAGGTTTCTTGCACTTGTGGCATGTTCTCTTCTTGTGATCACGAGGGGAAGCTTCATCATTTCTGGAGCTGGATCTTGAAGACTTTCTGAAGCCTTTCTTCTTGGTGAACTTCTGAAACTTCTTCACAAGCATAGGAAGCTCCTTTCCAATGTCTTTAGGATCCTCGGAACAACAGTCAATTTTTCTTCAGATGAGGAAACAACCTTTGCCTTCAAAGCGCGAGTTCGGCCATAGTTGGGACCATAGGTATCTCTTTTCTCAGATAACTGGAACTCATGTGTGTTGGGCCTCTCAAGTATGTCAGATGGATCGAGAGTCTTGAAGTCAGGGCATTCTTGAATCATCAGGGCCAGGGTGTCAAATGAGCTGTCAAGCGATCTCAGGAGTGTCTTGACGATTTCATGCTTGGTGATCTCAGTAGCGCCGAGTGCCTGAAGCTCATTTGTGATATCAGTGAGGCGATCAAATGTGAGCTGGACATTCTCATTGTCATTTATCTTGAATGGTTGAAGAGGTTGTGAAGAACACTGATCCTTGAGTCTCTCTGGGTTGAGACGCCTTCGTTGACCTTAGAGAGCCAGTCCCAGACTAGCTTCGCAGTTTCCAAAGCACTCACACGACCATAATGTCCTTTGGTCAGATGACCATAGATGATGTTCTTGGCAGTCAAATCCAGTTGAATAAACCTCTTGACATCAGCAGTAGTGACACCTTCACCGACCTTGGCAAGGCCATTCTTGACGACATACCAGAGGTCGACATCAATGGCTTCAAGATGCATACGCATCTTATTCTTCCAGGTGGGGTAATCAGTGCCATCGAAGATAGGGCACGCAGTAGAGACTTTGATTATCCCTGTAGTCAACATAGCTAAACTCCATGTGGTTAAACCAAATCACACAGAACAAGGGAGCACCTTGCTCTGATACCAATTGAAAGTGCTAGTGGTCGACTGGACGGGGGGTGAATAGGCGATTTTTATGAAAGTCTTCTAAACACGAGGGCTTTGAAGACAAACGGTAGAAATGAACCTATTGATATGCAGCGGAAGGTAGACTACACTAGACAAGCCATAGTCAAGTAAGCAATGGAGTGAAAGAACGAAGACTATTAGCAGCTAGGTAGAATGGATCGGGATGGAAGGTAGTACGAAGCCAAACAACCACAGTCTTCACCTAGTGAAGTCAATCATATCATGCAAGTAGGCAATGACTTAACGAAGACAAACTGTAAGTAAAGAGAGGTAAGAGATAGAACCAGTTGCTTGGTGAGGACAAGGATTTGTTCGACCAGTTCAAGGTAGACTTCCAAACCTTCACAGACTTCGTTCACAGGCAATCCACAATGACTCTTGGATGCTCAGAACGCGACGCCTAACCAGCAGGAGGATTCACAATCCTCAAGTGTAACAAATCTTCAGATCACGCGGACAGAAAGACTTCAGTGACGCCTAACACTCTTTGGCTCTGGTGTTTTGGGCTTTGTCCTCGCAAGGATCTCTCTCTCAAATGCTTCAGAGGTGGGTTGCTCACAAACAACAAAAGTTGTGCACTAACTTTAAGCAGCCACCAATTTATGGTGTAGGGGTGGGCTATTTATGGCCAGGAGGCAACCCGGCCTAATTTGTCCGAAATGACCCTGGGTCACTAAGTAACTGACACGTGTCCAACGGTCAGATTTCAAACACACGCGGCAGCTTGACTTGGGCTACAACTAAAGCTGACTCATCAAGCTCTGGATAAGATTTGCTCTCATTATCTTCACTCGAAGACATAGGATTTGGTTGAGCATCACATCAGTCACTCTGACTTTGTTCACTTGGACCCCACTTATCAATGCGGTGGTTCCTATGACTCAACAAAGAAGAAAAAGGAAACTACGAAACAACTATGTCTTCCCACTCCATAGTCTTCATGTGAATGTCTTCTCAAGTCATAATCTTCGTTGTGAATATCTTCACAAACCACCATTGTCTTCAATGTCTTCACACATTTTTAGGGGTCATCTCTGGTAGGTAAACCGAATCAATGTGGGACTACTACCTGTGTTATCCTGCAATTCTCACAAACACATTAGTCCCTCAACCAAGTTTGTCGTCAATACTCCAAAACCAACTAGGGGTGGCACTAGATGCACCTACACCCAAGAAAGTGGATGTTGTTTGGATTGAGAAATTTTTACCCACCTTCTTGTTGAACATCAGTTTTAAAATCTTCACAGAGGTGGTCACTAATAGATTTTCTACTATTTCTCATACTTTCGTTTTCCGAATGCAGATTGCCTCTATGCATGGTCACAATATTCTTGATGGAGTGGTTGTCCTTCGTGAGATGATCCATGAGCTCCACACTAGGAAACTCGATTGAGTTATCTTTAAGGTGGACTTTGAAAAGGCCTATAACAACATAAAGTGGTCTTTTCTTCAGCAAGTGTTTCACATTTAAGGTTTTGCGGCTGAATGTGGGCAACAAGTGGCTTCTTACATTCAAGGCGGGAGTGTTGGAGTTAAGGTTACTGATGATGTTGATCATTATTTCTAAACCTAGAAAGGATTGAGGCAAGTGACCCCATGATGGTGTCCCGGATTAGGGGTCACTCACCATGTCGTCTCCCGGCCAGGTGGGTTGGGCTGTGCAACCCCATGTCGATCCACTAGCGGGCCATGACAATGGGGCCAATGGTGCACAGAAGGAATGTTTCCAAAGACTTTGCAGTCACTCCAAAATTTAGAGGTCGTCTACAACATAATTACCTTCTGCATAGCTGACCTAATTGTAACCCTAGACCCCCTGATACCTATATAAACCAGGGGTAGGGTTCATGGATGGGACACAACGATCACGTGGTAGGTGAACATGTACTTTGTACTCTATCCCAAATCAATACAACACAAGAAGGACACATGATTTTATATCCTAAGAGAGCTCGATCCTGAGTAAAATCCCATGTCTCTGTTACCATTGCATCTAGGATACTAGTTCGGGACCTCCTGCCCGAGATCTTCCGGAATCGACTCTGTCACCCCATGTCGCCAACTTTATCTATTATTGTGGCAGATATGTTGGTCAAGTTGGGGGCCAGGGATAAGGAGGATGGTCAAGTTGGGGGCCTTATTCCACATCTGGTTGATGAAGGTGTGTCTGTCCTTTAGTATGTGGATGACATAGTCATTTTTATGGAACATAACCTTCAAAAGGCAATTAATATGAAGTTTATAACGTGTCTTTTTGAACAACTTCTGGCCGGGTCTGAAAAATAATATTCACAATTGTTTGGCCGTGAGGTGGGACCCCTTTCGTTTACGTACCTTGAGATTCCCATTCATCACCGTAAGATCATCACTAACAAGGAATGAAAATTTGTTGAATATCGCTTCAAAAATAAGCTCAGTTGTTGAGAGGGTAAAATTTTGTCATATGGAGGATGACTTACCCTTATCAACATTGTCCTTACTAACCTATTGATGCTCATGATATCTTTTTTTTAGATACCTAAAGGGGTGCTGGAAAGGCTAGACTTTTACTGATCTAGATTCTTCTAGCAATGTGAGGGTCAAAAGCGGAAGTATAGACTTGCTAAATGACACATTCTGGGTAGGACTAAGGATCAAGGTGTATTGGGCATTGAAAATCTCGAGATAAAAAGTAAGTGCTTACTCAGCAAATGGATGTATAAGCTACTTAAGGCGGAGGGTGTTTGACAAGAGTTGTTGCATAACAAATGCACGTACTCCAAAACACTATCCCAAGTAGATGTTAAGCCTACGAATTCACCATTCTAGAAGGTCAAATCATCCTTTTTTATGAGAGGTCTTCTTCAGGTTGGTGAAGGCTAATCGACGAGTTTTTCAGAAGATATTTGGTTGGGTGACACTCCTTTAGCTCTCCAATACCCGAGCATGTATAATATTGTTTTTAGAAAAGAGGATTCAGTGGCGTAAGTTCTTGGGGATAACCCTTTGAACATACAAATTCATAGAGCTTTACTTGGTGAAAAATGAACTAAGTGGATCCATTTGGTTTCTAGGCTGATGTCAATTAATCTAACTCGGATTCTAAATACATTTCAGTGGAGGTTAACCTCTAATGGTCTCTTTGCTGTAAAGTCAATGTATGCGGATCTTATGAATTTCGTACCATCTTCGGAGAAAACATATTTAGAAAACATAGGTTCCTTCCAGAATCGAAGTTTTCAGGTGGTTTTTGCATAGGGAGGAAAATCATGCTAAGCGAAATTGACATGGTAACAAAATATTGTTTCTGTGATCAGAGGAGACAATACATCATTTATTTTTGTCATGTCCGTTTACTACCTTGATTTAGTGCATCATACATGTCACATAAAATTTAGCACCGCCAACGAGTATTCCCAATTTGATTGAAAACTGGTTGGGTGATGTTCATTATAAGCTGAAGAGCCAAATCCGTGTCGGAGTTTGTGCCATGCTCTGGCTATATGAAATTGTCGGAATGGTTGTGTTTTTAACAGATCATTCATTCCTAATTTCTTGCAGGTTATCTACATGGCTACGACTTCAATCCGTTTGATCATCACTTTAATGTGTGGACGCGCGGGCGCTTATGACTTCTAGGTGCAGCCAGCTGAAAATTACACGGGGATTTATTTAAGGGATAAGTATATTTTTCGTCCCATAAGTTTTTTGGAAGTATAGAAATGGTCCCTCAACTTCAAAACCAGCAAACTGTAGTCCCTCAATTTTTAAAATCGGATAAGTTTAGTCCCTCATACCGCTTTAGCTGATTTTTTGCTGACGTGAACTGGTTCTTGTTTGGAACAGTGGGACCAGCCTGTTAGTGGTCGAAATTTGAACAGTATGTGGTGTAAAAGAATAAAAGACGCGCAAAAAATATATCGTCGGTCGTCTAACTTGAAAGAGGCATCTCGTGCTAATAAGTGCAAGCACGGCTAGCCACCCAGCGAGTAAGCTTTTTTGTGATGCGGACAAATACATTTTATTTATTATTTATCGAAACACACCTGACATGAAATGGATAGAAATAGAATTCAGCTTCATTAAAAGTATCATATATCCTTATACTGAGAGATACTTTCTTATTTTTTCTTGTACTTGAACACGGAATGCTCGTGCAGACGAGTTAGCTATTAAATTAAGAAAAATGAGTAAGAACCACTTCATTATTTTACCAATTTTGACATTAGTATCTTTGTTGTATAGATTCTTACACATCAATATAGCTACTTCATTGTGCACATGAGCACAGAAAACAAGAAAAAACATATGTGCAGAGGACTGAAACTGAAAAAAAATCGCTTTTAAATGAGTTAATATCATTGTACACCGAACATGCTTAGTGTCTGCAAAACTACAAAAGATTTTATACTTGTCAATTTTGTACTAGATAATATCTGTGGTGTGGTGGTTACCTACTGATCTGGCGTGTTTCTGGTCTTCAATTCGAAACCTCAGGGACGCATTTGATTTTTAGGCCTAAATATAGGGACTAAACTTATCCACGCCAGAAAAAAATGTACAGGCTGATGTGATGGTCCAGCCTGTACGATGTATCTGGTTTTACTCAAAACCACTCCATGTAACAAAAAAAACTGCCAAAGTGGTATAGGGACTAAACTAATCTGGTTTGAATAGTTAAGGAATCAAATTTTGCTGGTTTTACAGTTGAGGGATCATTTCTATACTCTTGAAAAAGTTGAGGGATGAAAAATATACTTCTCCCTTTATTTAACTAGTTTGGCTGGCGAGTCACTTGAGCTGGTAGCTTAGATGGATGAGATATGTAATATCGGGTCCGCTTGGTTGTAGTCAGGTTATCTTTTGATTTTATTTTTACTCGGTGCTCGGTGACTGAAACTTATTTCCCACTTAATAAAATGTATGTGTGCATCTTGTGATGTAGAAGCCGGTGTACTCACCTTTTGAGAAAAACATGCACGGAATTAGCAAGTCTTCATGCTCTTGATTTTCACCCTGGTAGTTCCCGGTCTTTAAATAGGCCTATTTCCTGGCAAAAATTGCCAATGTAGTACGGGCTACATGTAGCCCTTTTTAAAATACCATTATTTACAGTGCAAACGAAATTAAAAATATAAATACAGAAATACATATATAAGACATTCGAGAAAATTTTCATTAGTACAATATACTTTGATGCGTAGCTTATACAAAAAAGAAAAATAAGCACACGAAAATGTGCCAACATTATTTTTGATGGGCCGGGATTTTGACTTGCAAATCATAATATTTTTCAAGAAAAAATTACAGATCCGCCACCCAGTATAAGTTTTCACAGAATTATTATTATTATTTAACTTGCAAATATCATTGTCAATTTTTTGAAATAATCCCTCGCAAAGAAAAAAAATCTTTTGAAATAACGGCCTACAAGTAGCCCGTCCTACACAAGTTCGCTCTCTATCGCCTGGTTCCTATCCCCCTCTGCCTCACTCTTCCAATCTCCAGCTCACGCAGAGCACGCACGCTGGTGCAGACACAGGAACGTCAACCATGGCTACGCCGCCGGCCGAGCGCTCGTTCGACGTCATCGTGGTGGGCGCGGGCATCATTGGCAGCTGTGCGGCGCACGCGGCGGCTTCCCGTGGCGCGAGCGTGCTCCTGCTCGAGCGCTTCGACCTGCTGCACCAGCGCGGCTCGTCGCACGGCGAGTCCCGCACCACCCGCCCCACCTACACGCGGCCGCAGTACCCTCCCATGGTCCGGCTCGCGCACCGTCTCTGGCACGACGCCGAGCGCGACGCCGGGTACACCGTGCTCACGCCCACCCCGCACCTCGACCTAGGGCCCCGGGACGCGCCGGCCTTCGTTGCCGCCATCGCCAACGGCGGTGCCACCGAGCTCGCCCCGGCGGGGGACGCTTCGCGGCCGGCCTGGGCGGAGGCGTTCAGGGTGCCGGAGGGGTGGGCGGCGGCGACCAGCGGGCCGGCTGGTGTGATAAAGGCGACCAAGGCGATGGCCATGTTCCAAACGCTCGCCGCCAAGATGGGCGCCGTCGTGAGGGACAGGGCGGAGGTGGTCGACGTCGCCAGGCAAGGTGAGTGAGTGACAGACGGAGCATTCCCAGAGGCTGCGTCAACTTTTTCATGCACCATTCGTAGCTAGGTATCGTGCAAAAACATTCTGCTCCGACGTTTTACAGATCATGTCCTGATCTTGTTACGTTTAGGGAGCAAATTTGTGCTTATTTTAAATTCGATGGGTGTTTTTTTACCCGTGCATATGAACTGTTGCATCGTCACATGTAGGTGTAGTGTAGTGCACTCCGTACTTCATTATTTTGCTTGCCCTACATGACGGAAGCAGGCAACAAGCCAACGGAGTACTAGCCATGAATTATTGCAATCGGTTTGTCTAAAGAATCTTTTGGTCAGGAGAAGGAGACACGATTGTGGTGAAGACATCCACCGGCGAGGAGTTCCACGGCGGCAAGTGCATCATCACGGTGGGCGCGTGGGCGAGCAAGCTGGTGAAGACCGTCACCGGCGCCGACCTGCCCGTGCAGCCGGTGCATACCCTCGTCTGCTACTGGAGGGTCAAGCCCGGACACGAGGAGGAGCTGACGACGGAGGCCGGCTTCCCGACGTTCGCGACCTACGGCGAGCCCGGCTTCTACGGCACGCCGTCGATGGAGTACCCGGGCCTGATCAAGGTCTGCAGGAACGGCGGGCCGCCATGCGACCCGGACGGCCGGGACTGGGCCACGGGCACCGGCGCGGGCGGGATCGCGGAGATCGTGGCGCGGTGGATCGACGAGTTTATGCCGGGCGTCGTGGACACCGCCGGCGGGCCGGTGCTCCGGCAGCCGTGCATGTGCTGCATGACGCCCGACGAGGACTTCGTGATCGACTTCCTGGGCGGGGAGGAGTTCGGCAAGGACGTGGTGGTCGGCGCCGGGTTCTCCGGCCACGGGTTCAAGATGGGCCCGGCCGTCGGGAAGATCCTCGCCGAGCTGGCGTTGGACGGCGAGTCGGGCACGGCCGCGGAGGCCGGCCTGGAGCTCGAGCACTACCTGATCGGACGGTTCGAGGGCAACCCCATGGGGAACGCCACGAGTCACTGAGGTGAAAAATGGCCGTCGTTCACTTCACCTTCACCGTGGCCGTGTGTGACCACCGCGATTGCCATCCAATTGGTCTGTGATTGCCAATAATCTGCTGCACTGTGTGCAACTTCAGTGTGTTCCTTTTTCTCCCTAGAAGAAATATTTTTATGTGAGCTTTCGCACAGTGAAGTGAAGAGCGACATGTGCGAATCGCCAGACGGGCGTACTGATGTCTGTCCGTTAGTTAGCTGGACTGGAGTAGCACTGTACTGGATGCATGCATGATATGATATCCCCATCGACAACGAGCGGTCCCTTGCTTGTCGTTACTGAGGAGAGCTACCGATCGATGTGGAGTGAGTCACCTGTCTCGTGCATTCGCACCACTCGTAGCCGTAGCCATGGATGCCGATGGTGAGTCGTTTTCGAGTAGATGGACTTGTGCACGGCAGGCAGTCATGTGTGGACACCACTCACTTGCCCAGGAATGTGTTCAAATCCCAAGCGAAGTCCAAATCTGCTTATCTCATTGCTTCTATAGGCAAACACACTTCTTCAACGTAGAGAAAGAGAAGAGCTTCTACGCCTCTGAATCGAGAGATACACACAACTTTCAGAATTATTCCAAATTTGCAAATGCCACCAAGACCGGGTTGGCGTGCCAACCCGAGCTACTATCGTGTCGTCCTGCTGGGCGACCCGGGAGGCTTCACATCTCTAGACGCCTATGGCTCCTCCCCCACTCCTCCTGCGGTCACTACCGCCGGTGATCGCCCAAGATGGTGGTGTGTCGTGCTCCTGCGGCGGCGGGAAGGGGCATCTAGATTCTCTGGTAAATTGTGTGCACAGAGCCAAGGTGATGGGGGTGGACTACTGATGGTAACCATGGGTCCTACTGGTCCGAGTGCCCGCGTGCAGAACATGGTGTCGCACGAGCTGGAGGTGGATGTGCTGAGAGCATCCCTCAAACGTCCCCGGACGCGGTCGCGTTCACGGAAAGGTATTGATCACGTCTCAAACTTGGTGCTATGCATTTGAGTCTCTCATATTTCATCCCCTAAATTCATACAAACCATGCAAAATAAATCAACATACTACACTAGGCTAGCCACTACGCTTCGTCGTTGAAGATGTGCACAACGTCGGTGCCGGGCGCCGGGTGGATGGGCGTGTAGGAGGGCTCCGGCTCCTCCCCATCCTTATATGCGAGCATCTCATTGACTTCCGCGGTGTGCTCTGCCTCCACCTCCTGCTGACGATGGTGTCTAGCCTCCGCCTCCGATTCCGACCGGAGAAATCAACGATCGCCTGCTATAATGTCCGTAGATCCGCGTCCCCAGCGTCCCCCACATCCTCCTTCTGCTCCTCCGGCTCCTTCTCCTCCTCCTCCTCAACCTCATCCTCCACCTCCAAGTCCACCAAATCCACTGCGTCCGGAGGTAGCCCCACGGTGATCCGAGCTTCATGCCTCTCCCGGATTTGCTCAAGGAGCTACAGTCGGCGCTCCGACGTTAGATATGGGTAGCTCCTTGTTCGTGTCCTGAATAAGGGGGTACTTGCTACGTCGGCCCGCCAGTACTGGGCCGGGCCGAGGACCTACTGAAGATTGATGACATGGCCATATTATCCCTGACCCTCAGCGGAATCAAGATGAAGATTTCCTAAAGACTTTGCGCACACTTCAAGCGTATTTTAACCAGGATGCTTATCTCTAAGATTGTAACCATCCATTTGTAAACCCTAGATAGCTCTTATGCCTATATAAGCTGTGGGGTTTAGTATGTAGTGGCTCAGAGATACACTCGCAGGGTTTTAAAGCTTCGACAACACCCATACGATCTTGATGTAGATCAATCTGTACTTTGTACCCCATCGCAATCAATATATAAGAAGAAGGACATAGGGTTTTACCTCATCAAGAGGGCCCAAACCTGGGTAAAACAGCGTGTCCCTACTCTCCTTGTTACCATCCAACTCTGATCATCAAGCTTGGGACCCCCTACCGATATTTGCCGGTTTTCGCACCAACATTTGTGGCCCATACAGGTCTCGCCAGGTGATCACATGAGTTCGATGGTTGATCTTCAGACCAACAACAACACCAGTCGTGAGGACATCTTTGTCCCCGGTCAACTCCTTGTATTCAGCACCATCGTGTTACGTGGCGATTTAGCTGGCCGTCTCAGCCAGGTAGAGGATTCACCTCTAAACCAAACCAATTGATTTAGTAGTACGGAAAACACCGTGGAATCACGTATCGAGCTCACCTCTCAGGGCCAGATGTCAGATCGGCCCGAGAACACCCTCCCCCGCACTTCGGACTCGATCCCAACGTGGGGCCCTGATGAGATATGTCTCTGATGTCCGGCCTTGAGCTTGGGTCTGAGTATTCTCTCATCGGCATAGACGTTGAGCCTATCATATAAAAGCTCCAAGATGACATTTCGCAGCACCTCGACTAGAGTCTAGCACTACACCGCCCGCTGTCAAAAGATGGGCGAAACCGACCTTCTTGCTTTCAACAAGATGCTGGACCAGATCCGAGATCTTAGGATCTCGGACGGGCAAATTCGACCCATGATCAGATCGGATTTAGATCCAGAGGTGTGGAATTTTTTGCCCAACCCACCACGTACTTAGTCGCCACAATCAAGAATTTAACCGACATGCTATAAATAACGAGGACTAAATCCTATATACGCAAATAGTTGATTCACATTCACTCTAATCTAATTTTCTCAACATGCAATTGTGTCAACTCACCATACTATCATTCATGGGAAAAACGCCAACTTTAACATGCATCATGCATGCCAGCATGCATGGAAAAGGCTTACATCAACATATTTAAAAATATCATGTAGTTATATAATAATCAAATACAATAGATAATATATTTTTTAGTTCATATTATCATATAGTTAAAACAAATAATAATGTTTCAAACAACAAAATATCATTGAAATAATGGCAAACAACTTCCACAGTAACGCCTGGGGTATCATCTCTAGTCAAACAACAATGACACCTACATAGATGAATCTACCGGGCAAAGACAAAAGAACAAACCCTTGCATCGGGAGCGAAGCAACGGGAGAAAGAATAGAAAACATGGGAGACATAGAAGTGGAGAGGAACCGATAGGGGCAGGAGTATCTTTGTCTCGCTTGTAGCGAGATAGAAGGACCTCTCACATGTGGTGTCGTTGTAGTGGACCGACCTAGTTTCTTCTTCTTTGTCCACTTGTTTGTTATTTTTCCTTTTTATATTTCAATTTTTTTCAAACATGTATTTAAAAATATTTACTTCAAAATTTTAAAATCATCGCACATTCAAAAATGTTCATGCAGTGTGAATTTTTTAATAAAAATCGTACCACAAAAATGTGCTCGGGAAATTCAAAAATTACCACGCGCTATGTTCATAAATTTTTTAGAGACTATTTCTATATAATTAAAAAATATATTTGCGTATTTTTTCAAAAATGTTTCACGCCATTCAAAAAACATATTCGTGGCATATTAAAAATAATCCAGGGGTTTCAAAAATAAGTTCTTTACATTTAGAAAAAATGTGTAATTTTCAAAAAGGTGTCCATGGCATTGAAAAAAAATCTAAGTTCTAATTTTAACAAATTTATAGCATTTTTCAATATTCATGGCATTTATGATAAATGTTTACAATGCATTCACAAAATATTCAAGGTGTATCTGGAAAATATTTCGCATAAGTTCAAAAAATATTCAACATGTATCCTGAAATTTTTTAACATGCATTTAAATAAAATCAAACATGTATTCAGAAAAATGTTCATCATGTATATGGAAAACTTTCAACGTGTTTTAAAAATCAAGTGTACCCAGAAAATGTGCAACATCTATTTTAAAACAAAAAAGCTAAAAAACTAAAGAGAACCGATACAATAAACACATAAAAACAAAAGAAGAAGGAAAACCCATGCGAAAACTTCTAAAAATTGGTCCATAAAAGGTTCTGGAAACCGGTTCAGATAAGTTCTATTAGCTGCAGCGCCGAGGCAAGACGACGATAGCTCGTCTCAATACGCGAGATATTAGGCAGATTCCTATTCCCCGACCTGGATAACGACCAAACGCGCACACCCGCCCGCGGGAATGGGCTGGGTCGCTTTTTAGTCTGTCTGTCTTCATTCCTTTTCTGTTTTTTGTTTTTATTTTGCTTTTGTAATTTTTGTCAAATAACAACTTTTCCAAAATTCGTAATAAACTTTTTATAAATTCATGATTTGTTTGAAAATCATGAAAAAAAATAGGTGAAGATTTTTTCGAAACCAAGATTTTTTTTAAATCCATGAACATTTTGTTCAAACTCATTAACATGTTTTTGACAGTCGTGAATTTTCCTCAAACACCTGAAAATTTTCTGAATTCATGAGTATTTTTGAATTCATGAGCATTTTCCAAACTCATGATCAAATTTTGAAATGTTTGAATATTTTCTGAACTTCATTAACATTTTTTGAATTCTTGAACATGTTTTAAATTTGTGAATGAATTCATGAACCTTTTCTTTAATCCAAAAATATTTCTTAAATTTGTGAACGATTTTCTAAATTCCTAAACATTTTTTGAGATTTTTAACATTGTTTAAATTTCACAAACATTTTTAAAATCGTGAAAAAACATACTCGTGAACATTTTTAGAATCTGTGATTTTTTTTATTTGTGAACATTTCCCAAAGTTTTAGGTAGATATTTTGAATTTCTTTTGAAAATAGAAAGGGAAAAGAAAAAGGAGAAAAATGAACGAAAAGATGGTGCGGCGCTCCGCACTAGGCCGGCCCAAGAAGTGTGCCTGGGGTGGGTGGGTGCGTGATTTGGCGCCAGGTGCTGCGCAAGTCATGGTGTAGGAGGTCCCAAGTGAGACATGACCCTGAGACCCAAGTCCCTGACGCTGATGGGTGGTGGACCACTAGGTGGTATGGGGAGAGATAAGAGCATCTATAGTCAGATTTGGTAAATCCGCCTTCCTAAGCGTCCATGGATGCACCCAGGCACGGCTTCGGACGGCACTGGAGGGCCCCTTAAATGTCCTACTGGATAACCACACTCCTCATATAAAAATCCTCAAATACATGAAAAATTCATGCATGTTAATCATACACGTGTATATCACATGTAGAATAACATTTGTTCGTAGAGAAAATACATAGTGCAAACGTAAAATTTATTTCAAATGCACAATTCAAAGATTAAACTCTTTGGTTCCTATTGTGGATCCACGTATGGTCCAGAAGATCATTGAGTACTTGCACTCGTGCACCTAATTTCTGCTTAAAGTAGTCTCTGTACAGCAGTCGTCCTCCAACGACCATATCTCGAATAAAAACTCTTCTCCTTTTGATCGAACCCTTAAAGTTTAGAATGTGCTCCACCTCCCTGTTCATAGGATGCTCATGATCATCATCATCTCGGCATCTTTGTCCGAATCCGACGAATCGAAGAACTCCTTTTGAATTAATCAAGCTCCTTGCTTTCATACCCCTCATCCGACGAACCTTCCAAATCCACATTTTGCGTATGAAAGAAGCAATAAAAAATGCTCGGACAATTTGTCGAACACATAGAGGGCAAAGTGCGGTCCGAGAATAGTTAGGCGTACCACAACGGCATCTGGGGCAGCGAAAGATTCCGAGGCAGCGAGACTGGCGGGAAGAGTTGTGCAGCGCCGCTGGTGGTGTTGAGGGGTTGGGATGGCGAAGGAGCTAAGGTATGGTCGGCGCAGATGAGGAAGAATGAGAGAAAAAGGGTTGGTTCAAAGTTGGGGGAGATTTGATGAAATTTGTGGGATGGTGGGGGGTCATGTATGGATCCGATGTGGCAGACGCACCCAGGCACATCTGTTCGTCCTCATATCAATCCAAGATATGGGTTGGATATGCGGGTGTCGATCAGTCCAAACATATAGGGCCAGTTTGAGAAGTTTGGTCGGGTCATAATTATGATCAGTCACTGATCGAACCGTCCACCTAGACTATATGGGGAATTTGAGGAATCCTTGATTCTATAACCTGTGTCCAAACCGTAGCCCAACAACAAACGAAATCGGCTGCATGATTAAAAAAAGAGGAAATTGGTTGCAAGGTTAAGAAAATAGATGAAATCGGTTGCAAGGTTAAAAAATAGACGAAATAGGTTGCAAGCAAATGAAGGGGGACTGGCTAGCAGACAGTCGACTGGAAACTTAGTTGGGTCAATCGACTGACCACTACTTGGTTCAGTTGATTTGTGTACTAGCCAAGTTTTTCTTGGGTGGTACTGGATCGCCTGGTGCATGCTGCTCCTTTCACCAACTAACAGTAACGCTGCGTCGCTGAATACTTTAATCCCGCGGTACTGTATCATAAGCAAGTTGTGCTATGACAAGACATGATTAGATCCAGCACTGATTGGTGTATGGTACGAGATGTTATACATGCGAACAGAAAGATTGCTAATACATACTTCCAGCTGAGATTACGCCAAGTTGATCATAATCGCTAAACAAAAACTACATCCAAAGCTAATACAAAACTAAAAACAAACAAGATTTTTTTCTAAGAAATAATGAATTAAGGACATTGGTATTACATGAGAGAAGAAACAAAATGTATAAACACATAAAGCAAACAATGATAGAAAATTGCAAACGATTGACATATTTTTTTTGCCTGAAAAAACAGCTTGTATTACTCAATTATAATGTCTTTACAATCCTCACTAACAATGTCCAGGACCTGAAGCGGTCCTGACCCCAACCAAGTCACTGTTTTATTGCTAGTCCTGGCGTAAGAGGCCAGCCTATCACTAGCTTTATTACAAGAGCAGGGGCGTGAGTAATACAAGTACTAACAGTACCAGCTAACTGTTTTATCCCTTGCACCAGGTGAGAGTAGATAGAGCGATCGGCCATCTTACTACGGATCATGTTCACCGCATGGAGTGAATCCATCTCAATGGTAATAGGTGAATTGCACATTTGCACATCAATGGGAGGACCTCCTTGCACGCACAGAGTTCTGCTTCCAACGCATCTTGACAAGAATGTAATTTCCTGGACGCCAAAAAGATAATAGCTTCTGTCTCATTCCTGAGGATCATACCCGCACCAGCATCTCCAACTGACACGAATGATCCATTTGTATTCTGTTTAACATTGTCATGGGTAGGAGGTTGCCAGCAGGGTACAGCGACCGGGACACAATAGGTACCGGCATCTGAATTATGTGATAACAGTTTAATCTTTGTGTGGGTCAGCCTCCGAATTCAGTTTGAGACCAATAATTGAATCCAAATAACTCTGAAGAAATCGAGCAGAGACATCAAGTGGAGGGGCTGGTTTCTTGTGTATAATTTCATTACGGACATACCAGAATCTCCACAGGGTCATTAGTAGCTTGCATCTTGCAAGTGTTGGGTAACATAGTAATTTAAAAAAAATCCTACGCCCACGCAAGATCATGGTGATGCATGGCAACGAGAGGGGAGAGTGTTGTCCACGTACCCTCATAGACCGAAAGCGGAAGCGTTAGCACAACGCGGTTGATGTAGTCATACGTCTTCACGATCCGACCGATCAAGTACCGAACACACGGCACCTCCGAGTTCAGCACACGTTCAGCCCGATGACGTCCCTCGAACTCCGATCCAGCCGAGTGTTGAGGGAGAGTTTCACAAGACGGCAGGCGTGGTGACGATGTAGATGTTCTACCGACGCAGGGCTTCACCTAAGCACCGCTACAGTATTATCGAGGTGGACTATGGTGGAGGGGGGCACCGCACATGGCTAAAAGATCACACAGATCAATTGTTGTGTATATGGGGTGCCCCCTGGCCACGTATATAAAGGAGCGGAGGAGGGGGGAGAGGGTCGGCCCCTATGGCGCGCCCTGGAGGAGTCCTACTCCCACCGGGAGTAGGATTCCCCCCCCTTCCAAGTAGTAGGAGTAGGAGTCAAGGAAAGGGAAGAGGGAAGAGAAGGAAGGAGGGGGCGCCACCCCTCCGCCTAGTCCAATTCGGACTAGTCAATAGGGGGGGGGGCTGCCTCTCCCTCTCCCCTAAAGCCCAATAAGGCCCATATACTTCTTCCCTCGTATTCCCGTAACTCCCCGGTACTCCGAAATATACCCGAATCACTCGAAACCTTTCCGAAGTCCGAATATAGACGTCCAATATATCGATCTTTACGTCTCGACCATTTCGAGACTCCTCGTCATGTCCCTGATCTCATCCGGGACTCCGAACTACCTTCGGTACATCAAATCACATAAACTCATAATACATTCGTCATCGAACTTTAAGCGTGCGGACCCTACGGGTTCGAGAACTATGTAGACATGACCGAGACACGTCTCCGGTTAATAACCAATAGCGGAACCTGGATGCTCATATTGGCTCCCACATATTCTACGAAGATCTTTATCGGGCAGACCGCATAACAACATACGTTGTTCTCTTTGTCATCGGTATGTTACTTGCCCGAGATTCGATCGTCGGTATCTCAATACCTAGTTCAATCTCGTTACCGGAAAGTCTCTTTACTCGTTTCATAATACATCATCCCGCAACTAACTCATTAGTTACAATGCTTGCAAGGCTTATAGTGATGTGCATTACCGAGTGGGCCCAAAGATACCTCTCCGACAATTGGAGTGACAAATCCTAATCTCGAAATACACCAACCCAACAAGTACCTTCGGAGACACCTGTAGAGCACCTTTATAATCACCCGATTCGTTGTGACGTTTGGTAGCACACAAAGTGTTCCTCCAGAACGGGAGTTGCATAATCTCATAGTCATAGGAACATGTATAAGTCATGAAGAAAGCAATAGCAACATAGTAAACGATCAAGTGCTAAGCTAACGGAATGGGTCAAGTCAATCACATCATTCTCCTAATGATGTGATCCCGTTAATCAAATGACAACTCATGTCTATGGTTAGGAAACATAACCATCTTCGATTAACGAGCTAGTCAAGTAGAGGCATACTAGTGACACCTTTGTTTGTCTATGTATTCACACATGTATTATGTTTCCGGTTAATACAATTCTAGCATGAATAATAAACATTTATCATGATATAAGGAAATAAATAATAACTTTATTATTGCCTCTAGGGCATATTTCCTTCAGTCTCCCACTTGCACTAGAGTCAATAATCTAGTTCACCTCGCCATGTGATTTAACATCAATAGTTCACATCTTTATGTGGTTAACACCCATAGTTCACATCAACATGTGACCAACACCTAAAGGGTTTACTAGAGTCAGTAATCTAGTTTACATCGCTATGTGATTAACACCCAAAGAGTACTAAGGTGTGATCATGTTTTGCTTGTGAGATAATTTTAGTCAACGGGTCTCATGATTCAGATCCGTAAGTATTTTGCAAATTTCTATGTCTACAATGCTCTGCACGGAGATACTCTAGCTAATTTCTCCCACTTTCAATATGTATCTAGACCGAGACTTAGAGTCATCTAGATTAGTGTTAAAACTTGCATCGACGTAACCCTTTACGACGAACCTTTTGTCACTTCCATAATCGAGAAACATATCCTTATTCCACTAAGGATAATTTTGACCGCTGTCCAGTGATCTACTCCTAGATCACTATTGTACTCCCTTGCCAAACTCAGTGGTAGGGTATGCAATAGATCTGGTACACAGCATGGCATACTATATAGAACCTATGGCTGAGGCATAGGGAATGACTTTCATTCTCTTTCTATCTTCTCTTGTGGTCGGGCTTTGAGTCTTACTCAATTTCACACCTTGTAACTGTTGGGGAACGTAGCAGAGATTCAAAATTTTCCTACGTGTCACCAAGATCTATCTATGGAGAAACTAGCAACGAGGGGAAGGAGAGTGCATCTACTACCCTTGTAGATCGCTAAGCGGAAGCGTTCAAGAGAACGGGGTTGAAGGAGTCGTACTCGTCGTGATCCAAATCACCGGAGATCCTAGTGCCGAACGGACGGCACCTCCGCGTTCAACACATGTACAGCCCGGTGACGTCTCCCATGCCTTGATCCAGCAAGGAGAGAGGGAGAGGTTGGGGAAGACTCCATCCAGCAGCAGCACGACGGTGTGGTGGTGATGGAGGAGCATGGCAATCCTGCAGGGCTTCGCCAAGCACCGCGGGAGAGGAGGAGGACTTGGGAGAGGGGGAGGGCTGCGCCAGGGGAAAGGGTGTGGGGCCTTGCCCCCACTACCCATGTTCATGTGCCCCCCCCCCCCATGCAGGTGGGCCCCACTCCAGAACCTTCTAGAACCTTCCCGCTACAATACCGAAAAATCCCGAACATTTTCCGGTGGCCAAAATAGGACTTCCCATATATAAATCTTTACCTCCCACCATTCCGGAACTCCTCATGACGTCCGGGATCTCATCCAGACTCAACAACATTCGGTAACCACGTATATCTATTCCCTATAACCCTAGCATCATCGAACCTTAAGTGTGTAGACCCTACGGGTTCGGGAACCATGCAGACATGACCGAGACGTTTTCCGGTCAATAACCAACAGCGGGATCTGGATACCCATGTTGGCTCCCACATTTTCCACGATGATCTCATCGGATGAACCATGATGTCAAGGACTCAATCGATCCCGTATACAATTCCCTTTGTCTAACGGTATTGTACTT
Source organism: Aegilops bicornis (assembly GCA_021605145.1). Classification (NCBI taxonomy): domain Eukaryota; kingdom Viridiplantae; phylum Streptophyta; class Magnoliopsida; order Poales; family Poaceae; genus Aegilops; species Aegilops bicornis. The sequence continues at coordinate 547,946,759 of CM038673.1, read as the reverse complement.
GCCCGAGATTCGATCGTCGGTATACCGATACCTTGTTCAATCTCGTTACCGGCAAGTCTCTTTACTCGTTCCGTAACACATCATCCCGTGATCAACCCCTTGGTCACATTGTGCACATTATGATGATGTCCTACCGAGTGGGCCCAGAGATACCTCTCCTTACACAGAGTGACAAATCCCAGTCTCGATTCGTGCCAACCCAATGTACACTTTCAAGATACCGTAGTGCACCTTTATAGCCACCCGATTACGTTGTGACGTTTGGTACACCCAAAGCATTCCTACGGTATCCGGAGTTGCACAATCTCATGGTCTAAGAAAAGATACTTGACATTAGAAAAGCTTTAGCATACGAACTACACGATCTTTGTGCTAGGCTTAGGATTGGGTCTTGTCCATCACATCATTCTCCAAATGATGTGATCCCGTTATCAACGACATCCAATGTCCATGGTCAGGAAACCGTAACATCTGTTGATCAACGAGCTAGTCAACTAGAGGCTTACTAGGGACATGGTGTTGTCTATGTATCCACACATATATCTGAGTTTCCTATCAATACAATTATAGCATGGATAATAAACGATTATCATGAACGAGGAAATATAATAATAACCAATTTATTATGCCTCTAGGGCATATTTCCAACAGTCTCCCACTTGCACTAGAGTCAATAATCTAGTTCACATCGCTATGTGATCAACACTCATAGGTCACATCTCCATGTGACCAACATCCAAGAGTTTACTAGTGTCACTAAACTAGTTCACATCATCATGTGATTAAGACTCAATGAGTCCTGGGGTTTGATCATGTTTTGCTTGTGAGAGAGGTTTTAGTCAACGGGTCTGCAACATTCAGATCCGTATGTACTTCGCAAATCTCTATGTCATATTGTAAATGCTGCTTCCACGCCCCACTTGGAGCTATTCCAAATGGTTGCTCCATTATACGTATCCGGTTTGCTACTCAGAGTCACTCGGATAGGTGTTAAAGCTTGCATCGACGTAACCCTTTATGCCGAACTCTTTATCACCTCCATAATCGAGAAACATGTCCTTATTTACTCCAAGGACAATTTTGACCGTTGTCCAATGGTCCATTCCTGGATCATTCTTGTACCCCCTTGCCAGACTCATGGCAAGGCACACTTCCAGTGCGGTACACAGCATAGCATACTACAGAGCCTATGTCTGAAGCATAGGGGACGACCTTCGTCCTTTCTCTCTCTTCTGCCATGGTCGAGCTTTAACTCTTAACTTCATACCTTACAACGCATGCAAGAACTCCTTCTTTGACTGATCCATCTTGAACACCTTCAAGATCATGTCAAGGTATGTGCTCATTTGAAAGTACCATTTAGCGTTTTTTATCTATCCTCATAGATCTTGATGCTCAATGTTCAAGCAGCTTAATTCAGGTTTTCTATTGAAAAACACTTTTGAAATAACCCTATATGTTTCCCAGAAATTCTACATCATTTCCGATCAACAATATGTCATTCACATATACTTATCAGAAATTCTATAGTGCTCCCACTCACTTCTTTGGAAATACAAGTTTCTCACAAACTTAGTATAAACCCAAAATCTTTGATCATCTCATCAAAGCGTACATTCCAACTCCGAGATGCTTACTCCGGTCCTTAGAAGGATTGCTGGAGCTTTGCATACTTGTTAGCATCTTTCAGATTGATAAAACCTTCGGTTGTATCACATACAACCTTTCCTCAAGTATAACGTCGAGGAAACAATGTTTTGACATCCTATCTGCAAGATTTCATCAATCATGCAAGAATTGCTAATCCAATTCCAACAGACTCTTAGCATCGCTACGAAAGTGAGAAAGCATCACCGTAGTGAACTCCTTGAACTTGTCGGAAAACATCTTTAACGACAAGTCGAGCTTTCTTAATGGTGATACTTACCATCATTGTCTGCCTTCCTTTTAAAATCCATCTTTACCCAACGTCCTTGACCATCAAGTATTTCTTCCAAAGTCATGGATCCTCTCTCGGATGTTATGGCCTTGAGCCATTCGTCGGAATCCGGGCCCACCATCGCTTCTTCATAGCTCGTAGGTTCATTGTTGTCTAGCAACATGACCTTCAAGACAGGATTACCGTACCACTCCAAAGCAGTACGCGTCCTTGTCACCCCACGAGGTACGGTAGTGACTTGATCCAAAACTTCATGATCACTATCATAAGCTTCTACTTCAATTGGTGTAGGCGCCACAGAACAACTTCCTATGCCCTGCTACACACTTGTTGAAGTGACGGTTCAATAACCTCATCAAGTCTCCACCATCCTCCTACTCAATTCTTTCGAGAGAAACTTTTCTCGGAAAGGACCTAATTCTAGAAACAATCCTTTTGCTTCCTAATCGAGATCGGAGGTATACCCAACTGTTTTGGGTGTCCTATGAAGAAGCATTTTATCCGCTTTGGGTTCGAGCTTATCAACCTGAAACTTTTTCACATAAGCGTCGCAGCCCCAAACTTTTAAGAAACGAGAATTTAGGTTTCTCCAAACCATAGTTCAAACGGTGTGGTCTCAACGGAATTACGTGGTGCCCTATTTAAAGTGAGTGTGGTTTCTCTAATGCCTAACCCATGAACGATAGTGGTAATTCGATAAGAGATATCATGGTACGCATCATATCCAATAGGGTGCAACTATGATGTTTGGACACACCATCACACTATGGTGTTCCAGGCGGTATTTATTGTGAAACAATTTCCACAATGTCTTAATTATGCGTACAAAGCTCAGAACTCAGATACTCATCTCTATGATCATATCATAGACATTTTATCCTCTTGTCACGATGATCTTCAACTTCACTCTGAAATTACTTGAACCATTCAATAATTCAGACTTGTGTTTCATCAAGTAAATACACTCAAGATTCTACTCAAATCATCCGTGAAGTAAGAACATAACGATATTCATCAAGATGCCTCAAAGCACTCATTGGACTGCACACATCAAAATGTGTTACTTCCAACAAGTTGCTATCTTGTTCCATCTTACTGAAACTGAGGCTTTTCAGTCATTTTGCCCATGTGGTATGATCTGCATATCTCAAGTGATTCAAAATCAAGTGAGTCCAAACGATACATCTGCATGGAGTTTCTTCATGCGTATACACCAATAGACATGGTTCGCATGTCTCAAACTTTTCAAAACGAGTGAGTCCAAAGATCCATAAACATGGAGCTTCTTCATGCTTTTATACCAATATGACTTACATGGCGGTGCCACAAGTAAGTGGTACCATCATTACTATCTTATATCTTTTGGCATGAAAATGTGTATTACTATGATCGAGATTCAATAAACCATTCCTTTAGGTGCAAGACCATTGAAGGTATTATTCAAATAAATAGAGTAACCATTATTCTCCTTAAATGAATAATCAGACATTACGATAGACATAATCCAATCATGTCTATGCTCAACGCAAACACCAAATGACAATTATTCTGGTTTAATACTAATCTTGATGGTAGAGGGAGGCGTGCGATGTTTGATCACATCAAACTTGGAAACACTTCCAACACATATCGTCACTCACCTTTAGCTAGTCTCCGCTTATTCCGTAGCCTTTTATTTCGAAGTTACTAACACTTAGCAACCGAACCGGTATCTAATACCCTGGTGCTACTAGGAGTACTAGTAAAGTACACAATAACTTAATGTATATCCAATATACTTCTATCGACCTTGCCAGCCTTCTCATCTACCAAGTATCTAGGGTAATTCTGCTCCAATGGCTGTTCCCCTTATTACGTAAGCACTTAGTCTCGGGTTTGGGTTCAACCTTGGGTTTCTTCATTAGAGCAGCAGCTGATTTGTCGTTTCATGAAGTATCCCTTCTTGCCCTTGCCCTTCTTGAAACTAGTGGTGTCACCAACCATCAACAATTGATGCTCCGTCTTGATTCCTACTTTCTTGTTGTCAAACATCGCGAATATATCAAGGATCATCATATTTATCCCTGATTTGTTATAGTTCATCACGAAGCTCTAGCAGCTTGGTGGGAATGACTTTGGAGAAACATCACTATCTCTGGAAGATCAACTCCCACTCGATTCAAGTGATTGTTGCACTCGCATAATCTGAGCACAAGATCAACGATTGAGCTTTTCTCCCTTAGTTTGCAGGCTAAGAAAATCGTCGGAGGTCTTATACCTCTTGACATGGGCACGAGCCTGAAATCCCAATTTCATCCCTCGAAACATCTCATATGTTCCGCGACGTTTTGAAAAACGTCTTTGGTGCCTCAACTCTAAACCGTTTAACTGAACTATCACGTAGTTATCAAACGTGTATGTCCGATGTTCGCAACATCCACGCATTTACGTCTGGGATTCAAAGACACCGAGCGGTGCATTAAGGACATAAGCTTTTTTCTGTCCTCATAATCGCCATCATCAACTTTCAACTATATTTTCTCTAGGAACATATCTAAACAAAGTGGAACTAAAGCGCGAGCTTACGACATAATTTGCAAAGATCTTTTGACTATGTTCGTGATAATTAAGTTCATCTCATGAACTCCCACTCGAGATAGACATCCCTCTAGTTATCTAAGTGATTACCTGTTCCGAGTCAAATAGTCAGGGTCAGATAATCACGTGAGACGGAATAGTCATCATCGGTGTACATCTTCATGTTGATCGTTTCTACCATACGACTCATGCTCGACCTTTCGGTCTCTTGTGTTCCGAGGCCATGTCTGTACATGCTAGGCTCGTCAAGTCAACCTAAGTGTTTCGCGTGTGTAAATCTGGCTTACACCCGTTGTATGTGAACGTAAGGATCCATCACACCCGATCATCACGTGGTGCTTCAAAACGATTTAACTTTCGCAACGGTGCACGCTTAGGGGAACACTTTCTTGAAATTTTAATGAGGATCATCTTATTTACTACCGTCGTTTCTAAGCAAATAAGATGCATAAAGATGATAAACATCACATGCAATCAAATAGTGACATGATATGGCCAATATCATTTTGCTCCTTTTGATCTCCATCTTCGGGGCTCCATGATCATCATCGTCACCGGCATGACACCATGATCTCCATCATCATGATCTCCATCATCATGTCTTCATGAAGTTGTATCGCCAACTATTACTTATACTACTATGGCTAACGGTTAGCAATAAAGTAAAGTAATTACATGGTGTTGTTCAATGACACGCAGGTCATGCAATAAATAAAGACAACTCCTATGGCTCCTGCCGGTTGTCATACTCATCGACATGCAAGTCGTGATTCCTATTACAAGAACATGATCAATCTCATACATCACATATCATTCATCACATTCCTTTTTGGCCATATCACATCACATAGCATACCCTGCAAAAACAAGTTAGACGTCCTCTAATTGTTGTTTGCATGTTTTACGTGGCTGCTATTGGTTTCTAGCAAGAACGTTTCTTACCTACGCAAAAGCCACAACGTGATATGTGAATTGCTATTTACCCTTCATAAGGACCCTTTTCATCAAATCCGATCCGACTAAAGTGGGAGAGACTGGCACCCGCTAGCCACCTTATGCACCAAGTGCATGTCAGTCGGTGGAACCTGTCTCATGTAAGTGTACGTGTAAGGTCGGTCCGGGCCGCTTCATCCCACAACACCGTCGAAACAAGATTGGACTAGTAACAGTAAGCATATTGAACAAAATCAACGCCCACAACTACTTTGTGTTCTACTCGTGCAAAGAATCTACGCAATAGACCTAGCTCATGATGCCACTGTTGGGGAACGTAGCAGAAATTCAAAATTTTCCTACATGTCACCAAGATCTATCTATGGAGAAACTAGCAACGAGGGGAAGGATAGTGCATCTACATACCCTTGTAGATCGCTAAGCGGAAGCGCTCAAGAGAACGGGGTTGAAGGAGTCGTACTCGTAGTGATCCAAATCACCGGAGATCCTAGTGCCGAACGGACGGCACCTCTAACACATGTACAGCCCGGTGACGTCTCCCATGCCTTGATCCAGCAAGGAGAGAGGGAGAGGTTGGGGAAGACTCCATCCAGCAGCAGCACGACGGTGTGGTGGTGATGGAGGAGCGTGGCAATCCTGCAGGGCTTCGCCAAGCACCGCGGGAGAGGAGGAGGACTTGGGAGAGGGGGAGGGCTGCGCCAGGGGCAAGGGTGTGGGGCCTTGCCCCCACTACCCACGTTCATGTGCCCCCCCCATGCAGGTGGGCCCCACTCCAGAACCTTCTAGAACCTTTCCGGTACAATACCAAAAAAATCCCGAACATTTTTCGGTGGCCAAAATAGGACTTCCCATATATAAATTTTTACCTCCGGACCATTCCGGAACTCCTCGTGACGTCCGAGATCTCATCCGGGACTCTGAACAACATTCGGTAACCACGTATATCTATTCCCTATAACCCTAGCGTCATCGAACCTTAAGTGTGTAGACCCTACGGGTTCGGGAACCATGCAGACATGACCGAGACGTTCTTCGTCAATAACCAACAGCGGATCTGGATACCCATGTTGTCTCCCACATGTTCCACGATGATCTCATCGGAAGAACCACGATGTCAAGGACTCAATCGATCCCGTATACAATTCCCTTTGTCTAACGGTATTGTACTTGCCCGAGATTCGATCGTTGGTATACCGATACCTTGTTCAATCTCGTTATCGCAAGTCTCTTTACTCGTTCCGTAACACATCATCCCGTGATCAACCCCTTGGTCACATTGTGCACATTATGATGATGTCCTACCGAGTGGGCCCAGAGATACCTCTCCGCTTACACAGAGTGACAAATCCAGCCTCGATTCGTACAACCCAATGTACACTTTCAAGATACCAGTAGTGCACCTTTATAGCCACCCGATTCGTTGTGACGTTTGGTACACCCAAAGCATTCCTACGGTATCCGGAGTTGCACAATCTCATGGTCTAAGGAAAAGATACTTGACATTAGAAAAGCTTTAGCATACGAACTACACGATCTTTGTGCTAGGCTTAGGATTGGGTCTTGTCCATCACATTATTCTCCAAATGATGTGATCCCGTTATCAACGACATCCAACGTCTATGGTCAGGAAACCGTAACCATCTGTTGATCAACGAGCTAGTCAACTAGAGGCTTACTAGGGTCATGGTGTTGTCTATGTATCCACACATGTATATGAGTTTCCTATCAATACAATTATAGCATGGATAATAAACGATTATCATGAACAAGGAAATATAATAATAACCAATTTATTATGCCTCTAGGGCGTATTTCCAACAGTAACACAGGCAAGAACTCTTTCTTTGACTTTTCCATTTTGAACTACTTCAAAAACTTGTCAAGGTATGTACTTATTGAAAAACTTATCAAGCGTCTTGATCTATCTCTATAGATCTTGATGCTCAATATGTAAGCAGCTTCACCGAGGTCTTTCTTTGAAAAACTCCTTTCAAACACTCCTTTTATGCTTTGCTGAATAATTCTACATTATTTCCGATCAACAATATGTCATTCGCATATACTTATCAGAAATGTTGTAGTGCTCCCACTCACTTTCTTGTAAATACAGGCTTCACCGCAAGTCTGTATAAAACTATATCCTTTGATCAACTTATCAAAGCGTATATTCCAACTCCGAGATGCTTGCACCAGTCCATAGATGGATCGCTGGAGCTTGCATATTTTGTTAGCAACTTTAGGATTGACAAAACCTTCTGATTGCACCATATACAACTCTTCTTTTATAAATCCATTAAGGAATGCAGTTTTGTTTATCCATTTGCCATATTTCATAAAATGCGGCAATTGCTAACATGATTCGGACAGAATTAAGCATAGATACGAGTGAGAAACTCTCATCCTAGTCAACACCTTGAACTTGTCGAAAACCTTTTGCGACAATTCTAGCTTTGTAGATAGTAACATTACTATCGTCCGTCAGATCCTCTTGAAGATCCATTTAATCTCAATGGCTCGCCGATCATTGGGCAAGTCAATCAAAGTCCATACTTTGTTCTCATACATGGATCTCATCTCAGATTTCATGACCTCAAGCCATTTCGCGGAATATGGGCTCATCATCGCTTCCTCATAGTTCGTAGGTTCGTCATGGTCAAGTAACATGACCTCCAGAACAGGATTACCGTACCACTCTGGTGCGGATCTCACTCTAGTTTACCTACGAGGTTCGATAGTAACTTGATTTGAAGTTACATGATCATCATCATTAGCTTCCTCACTAATTGGTGTAGTAGTCACAGGAACAGATTTCTGTGATGAACTACTTTCCAATAAGGGAGCAGGTACAGTTACCTCATCAAGTTCTACTTTCCTCCCACTCACTTCTTTCGAGAGAAACTCCTTCTCTCGAAAGGATCCAATATCTTGCCTTCGGATCTGTGATAGAAGGTGTACCCAACAATATCTTTTGGGTATCCTATGAAGACGCACTTTTTCGATTTGGGTTTTAGCTTATCAGGATGAAAGTATTCACATAAGCATCGCAACCCCAAACTTTAAGAAACGACAACTTAGGTTTCTTGCCAAACCATAGTTCATATGGTGTCGTCTTAACGGATTTAGATGGTGCCCTATTTAAGGTGAATGCAGCTGTCTCTAATGCATAACCCCAAAACGATAGTGGTAAATCGGTAAGAGACATCATAGATTGCACCATATCTAATAAAGTACGGTTATGACGTTCGGACACACCATTACACCGTGGTGTTCCAGGTGGCATGAGTAGTGAAACTATTTCACATTGTTTTAACTGAAGGCCAAACTCGTAACTGAAATATTTTACCTCCACAATCATATCGTAGAAACTTTTATTTTTCATGTTACGATAATTCTCCACTTCACTCTGAAATTATTTGAACTTTTCAAATGTTTCAGACTTGTGTTTCATCAAGTAGATATACCCATATCTGCTCAAATCATCTGTGAAGGTTAGAAAATAACGATACTTGGCGTGAGCCTTAACACTCATCAGACCGCATACATCAGTATGTATTATTTCCAATAAGTCAGTTGCTCGCTCCATTGTTCCGGAGAACGGAGTCTTATTCATCTTTCCCATGAGGCATGGTTCGCAAGCATCAAGTGATTCATAATCAAGTGATTTCAAAAGTCCATCAGCATGGAGTTTCTTCATGCGCTTTACACCAATATGACCTAAACGGAAGTGCCACAAATAAGTTGCACTATAATTATTAACTTTGCATCTTTTGGCTTCAATATTATAAAAATGTGTATCACCACGATCGAGATCCAACAAACCATTTTCATTGGGTGTATGACCATAGAAGGTTTTATTCATGTAAACAGAATAACAATTATTCTCTAACTTACATGAATAACCGTATTGCAATAAACATGATCCAATCATATTCATGCTCAACGAAAAAACACTAAATAACATTTATTTTAGGTTCAACACTAATCCCGAAAGTATAGGGAGTGTGCGATGATGATCATATCAATCTTGGAGCCACTTCCAATACACATCGTCACTTCAACCTTAACTAGTCTCTGTTCATTCTACAATTCCTGTTTCGAGTTACTACTCTTAGCAACTGAACCAGTATCAAATACCGAGGGGTTGCTATAAACACTAGTAAAGTACACATCAATAACATGTATATCAAATATAGCTTTGTTCACTTTGCCATCCTTCTTATCCACCAAATACTTGGGGGAATTCCGCTTCAAAGGACCAGTCCCTTTGGCAAGAAGCACTTAGTCTCGTGCTTGGGTCCAGACTTGGGCTTCTTCACTTGAGCAAAGAACTTGCTTGCCGTTCTACATGAAGTTCCCTTTCTTTCCCTTTGCCCTTTTCTTGAAACTAGTGGTCTTGTTAATCATAAACACTTGATGCTCTTTCTTGATTTCTGATTTCATCATCATGAAAAGCTCAGGAATCATTTACGTTATCCCTTGCATACTATAGTTCATCACGAAGTTCTACTAACTTGGTGATGGTGACTAAAGAATTCTCTCAATCACTATCTTATCTGGAAGATTAACTCCCACTTGATTCAAGCGATTGTAGTACCCACACAATCTGAACATATGCTCACTGCTTGAGCTATTCTCCTCCATCTTTTAGCTATAGAACTTGTTGGAGACTTCATATCTCTCAACTCGGGTATTTGCTTGAAATATTAACTTCAACTCCTGGAACATCTCATATGGTCCATGACGCTCAAAACGCCTTTGAAGTCCCGATTCTAAGCCGCTTAAGCATGGTGCACTAAACTATCAAGTAGTCATCATATTGAGCTAGCCAAACGCTCATAACGCCCCAGATTCCGCTCCTGCATTAGGTCCGCTACCTAGCGGTGCATCAAGGACATAATTCTTCTGTGCAGCAATGAGGATAAACCTCAGATCACGGATCCAATCCGCATCATTGCTACTATCATCTTTCAACTTAGTTTTCTCTAGGAACACATATAGAACATAAACGGGGAGCAACATCGCGAGCTATTGATCTACAACATAGATATGCTAATACTACCAGGACTAAGTTCATGATAAATTAAAGTTCAATTAATCAAATTACTTAAGAACTCCCACTTAGAAAGACATCCCTCTAATCTTCTAAGTGATCACGTGATCCAAATCAACTAAACCATATCCGATCATCACGTGAAATGGAGTAGTTTTCAATGGTGAACATCGCTATGTTGATCATATCTACTATATGATTCACGCTCGACCTTTCGGTCTCAGTGTTGCGAGGCCATATCTGCATATGCTAGGCTCGTCAAGTTTAACCCGAGTATTCTGCGTGTGCAAAACTGGCTTGCACCCGTTCTAGATGAACGTAAAGCTTATCACACCCGATCATCATGTGGTGTCTGGGCACGACGAACTTTGGCAACGGTGCGTACTCAGGGAGAACACTTTTATCTTAAAATTTAGTGAGAGATCGTTGATACGTCTCCAACGTATCTATAATTTTTGATTGCTCCATGCTATATTATCTACTGTTTTGGACTATATTGGGCTTTATTTTCCACTTTTATATTACTTTTGGGACTAACCTATTAACCAGAGGCCCAGCCTGCACTGTCGTTTTTGCCTATTTCAGTTTCAAGAAAGCGGAATATCAAACAGAGTCCAAACGGAATGAAACCTTCGGGAACGTGATTTGCACATCAGATAAGACCCAGGAGACTTGGACCCTCCGTCAAGAAAGCCACGAGGCGGTCACGAGGGTGGAGGGCGCCACCCCCCCAGGACACGCCCCCTGCCTCGTGGGCCCCTCTAAGCTCCACCGACGTACTTCTTCCTCCTATATATACCTATGTACCCCCAAACGATCAGATACGGAGCTAAGAACCTAATTCCACCGCCGCAACTTTCTGTATCCACGAGATCCCATCTTGGGGCCTGCTCCGGAGCTCCGTCGGAAGGGGAATCAATCACGGAGGGCTTCTACATCATCACCATAGCCTCTCCGATGAAGTGTGAGTAGTTTACCTCAGACCTTCGGGTCCATAGTTAGTAGCTAGATGGCTTCTTCTCTCTTTTTGGATCTCAATACAATGCTCTCCCCCTCTCCCATGGAGATCTATTCGATGTAATCTTCTTTTTGCGGTGTGTTTGTTGAGACCGATGAATTGTGGGTTTATGATCAAGATTATCTATGAACAATATTTAAATCTCCTCTGAATTCTTTTATGTATGATTGGTTATCTTTGCAAGTCTCTTCGAATTATCTGTTTGGTTTGGCCTACTAGATTGGTTTTTCTTGCAATGGGAGAAGTGCTTAGCTTTGGGTTCAATCTTGCGGTGTCCTTTCCCAAAGGATGTATAGGGGCATCAAGGCACGAATTGTATTGTTTCCATCGAGGATAACAAGATGGAGTTTATATCAAATTGCATGAAAAAATACCTCTACATCATGTCATCTTGCTAAAGGCGTTACTCTGTTTTCTTGAACTTAATACTCTAGATGCATGTTGGATAGCGGTCGATGAGTGGAGTAATAGTAGTAGATGCAGGTAGGAGTCGGTCTACTTGTCTCGGACGTGATGCCTATATACATGATCATACCTAGATATTCTCATAACTATGCTCAATTCTGTCAATTGCTCAACAGTAATTTGTTCACCCACCGTAGAAATACTTATTCTCTTGAGAGAAGCCACTAGTGAAACCTATGGCCCCCGGGTCTATTCTCATCATATCAATCTCCAATCACTTTATATTTGCTTCGCTTTTACTTTTGCCTTTTATTTTACCTTGCATCTTTATATAAAAAGTACCAAAAATATTATCTATCATCTCTATCAGATCTCACTCTCGTAAGTGATCGTGAAGGGATTAACAACCCCTAATCGCGTTGGTTGCGAGGAGCTATCGCTTTCTGTAGGTACGAGGGACTCGCGCGTGGCCTCCTACTGGATTGATACCTTGGTTCTCAAAAACTAAGGGAAATACTTACGCTACTTTGCTGCATCATCCTCTCCTCTTCGGGGAAATCCAACGCAATGCTCAAGAGGTAGCAAGAAGAATTTCTGGCGCCGTTGCAGGGGAAGCTTACGCTAGGTCATGTCAAGATTTGGACTCCCGACAACGAGCCATTTCTGGCGCCGTTGCCGGGGAGTCTACGCAAGAGTCAACATACCAAGTACCCATCACAATCCTTATCTCCCGCATTAAATTATTTGTCATTTGTCTCTCGTTTTCCTCTCCCCCACTCCACCCTTGCCGTTTTATTCGCCCTCTCTTTTCCGTTTGCTTTTTTCTCGCTTGCTTTTTGTTTGCTCGTGTGTTTGATTGCTTGTTTGTCGCAATGGCTCAAGATAATACCAAATGTGACTATACCAATACCAACAATAATGATTTCCTTAGCACTCTGATTGCTCCTCTTTCCAATACTGAATCTTGTGAAATCAATACTGCTTTGTTAAATCTTGTTATGAAAGATCAATTCGCCGGCCTTCCTAGTGAAGATGCCGCTACTCATCTAAATAGCTTCGTTGATTTATGTGATATGCAAAAGAATAAAGATGTGAATAATGATATTGTTAAATTGAAGCTATTTCCTTTTTCGCTTAGAGATCGTGCTCAAGCTTGGTTTTCGTCTTTGCCTAAAAATAGTATTGATTCATGGAACAAGTGCAAAGGTGCTTTTATCTCTAAGTATTTTCCTCCCGCTAAGATCATCTCTCTTAGAAATGATATTATGAATTTTAAGCAACTTGATCATGAACATGTTGCACAAGCTTGGGAGAGAATGAAATTAATGATACGTAATTGTCCTACTCATGGTTTGAATTTGTGGATGATTATACAAAACAAATTATGCCGGATTGAATTTTGCTTCTAGAATTCTTTTAGATACGGCCGCGGGAGGCACTTTTATGGAAATCACTTTAGGAGATGCTACTAAACTCTTGGATAATATTATGGTTAATTATTCTCAATGGCACACTGAAAGATCTACTAATAAATAGTGCATGCAATAGAAGAAATTAATGTTTTGAGTGGAAAGATGGATGAACTTATGAAATTATTTGCTACTAAGAGTGTTTCTTCTGATCCTAATGATATGCCTTTGTCTACTTTGATTGAGAATAATAATGAATCTATGGATGTGAATTTTGTTGGTAGGAATAATTTTGGTAACAACGTGTATAGAGGGAATTTTAATCCTAGGCCTTATCCTAGTAATCCTTCTAATAATTATGGAAATTCCTACAACAACTCTTATGGAAATTTTAATAAGATGCCCTCTGAATTTGAGAATAGTGTTAAAGAGTTTATGAATTCATAAAAGAATTTTAATGCTTTGCTTGAAGAGAAATTGCTTAAAGTTGATGAATTGGCTAGGAACGTTGATAGAATTTCTCTTGATGTTGATTCTTTAAAGCTTAGATCTACTCCTCCTAAGCATGATATCAATGAGTCTCTCAAAGCCATGAGAATTTCCATTGATGAGTGCAAGGAAAGAACCGCTAGGATGCGTGCTCTGAAAGATGCCTTTATTAAAGCGTGTTCTTCCAATTCCTATGAAAATCAAGATGAAGATCTAAAAGTTATTGATGTGTCCCCTATCAAATCTTTGTTTTGCAATATGAATCTTGATGAAACTGAATATGATCCACCCTTACCTAGACGGCGTTCTAAAAATTCGGAGTATTTAGATCTTGATGATGAAATTGATAAAAGTGGGATTGAAAAGAATAAAACCCTAGATGTTGCTAAAACCACTATATTGGATTTCAAGGAATTTAATTATGAAAGTTGCTCTTTAATTGATTGTATTTCCTTGTTGCAATCCGTGCTAAATTCTCCTCATGCTTATAGTCAAAATAAAGCATTTACTAAACATATCGTTGATGCCTTGATGCAATCTTATGAAGAAAAACTTGAGTTGGAAGTTTCTATCCCTAGAAAACTCCATGATGAGTGGGAACCAACTATTAAAATTAAGATTAACGATCATGAATTTTATGCTTTATGTGATTTGGGTGCTAGTGTCTCCACTATTCCCAAAACTTTGTGTGATTTGCTAGATTTCTGTGATTTTGATGATTGCTCTCTAAACTTGCACCTTGCGGATTCCACTATTAAAATACCTATGGGAAGAATTAATGATGTTATTATTGTTGCAAATAGGACTTATGTGCCCGTAGATTTTATCGTTCTTGATATAGATTGCAATCCTTCTTGTCCTATTATTCTTGGTAGACCTTTCCTTAGAACGATTGGTGCAATTATTGATATGAAGGAAGGGAATATTAGATTCCAATTTCCATTAAATAAAGGCATGGAACACTTCCCTAGAAAGAAAATAAAACTACCATATGAATCTATCATGAGAGCCACTTATGGATTGCCCACCAAAGATGGCAATACCTAGATCTATCCTTGCTTTTATGTCTAGCTAGGGGCATTAAACGATAGCGCTTGTTGGGAGGCAATCCAATTTTATTTTAGTTTTTAGTTTTTTGATTCTATTTAGGAATAAATAATCCATCTAGCCTCTGTTTGGATGTGGTTTTATGTTTTAATTAGTGTTTGTGCCAAGCTAGACCTATTGGGTCTTCTTGGATAATAGTTATTTGATCTTGCTGTAATTTCCAGAAACTTTGTGCTCAGTGCCCGAATTGTTAAAAATCACCAGAACGTGATAAAATATTGATTCCAATTTCTGCTAATCAATAAACAAACTTTACAGGTCGTCTAATTTTGGTAGAAGTTTTTGAGTTCCAGAAGTTTGCGTTAGTTACAGATTACTACAGACTGTTCTGTTTTTGACAGATTCTGTTTTATGGTGTTGTTTGCTTATTTTGATGAATCTATGGCTAGTAAAATAGTTTATAATCCATAGAGAAGTTCGAATACAGTATGTTTAACACCAATATAAATAAATAATGAGTTCATTACAGTACCTTAAAGTCGTCTTTTGTTTTCTTTCTCTAACGGAGCTCACAAGATTTCTGTTGAGTTTTGTGTTGTGAAGTTTTCAAGTTTTGGGTAAATTATTTTGATGGATTATGGAACAAGGAGTGGCAAGAGCCTAAGCTTGGGGATGCCCATGGCACCCCCAAGATAATCCAAAGGACACCAAAAAGTCAAAGCTTGGGGATGCCACGGAAGGCATCCCCTCTTTCGTCTACTTCCATCGGTAATTTTACTTGGAGCTATATTTTTATTCACCACATGATATGTGTTTTGCTTGGAGCGTCTTGCATGATTTGAGTCTTTGATTTTTAGTTCACCACAATCATCCTTTCTGTACACACCTTTTGAGAGAGCCATACATGAATTGGAATTTGATATAATACTCTATGTGCTTCACTTATACCTTTTGAGCTATATAGTTTTACTCTATGTGCTTCACTTATATCTTTTGAGCTTTATAATTTTGCTCTATGTGCTTCACTTAGATCTTTTAGAGCACGGTGGTGGATTTGTTTTAAAGAAACTATTGATCTCTCATGCTTCACTTAGATTATTTTGAGAGTCTTAAATAGCATGGTAAATTGCTTAAAAATAATAATACGCTTGGTATTCAAGATTTGTAGAACTTTCTTTTGAGTGCGTTGAATATTAAGAAAAGTTTGATGCTTGATAATTGTTTTGAGATATGAAGATGGTGATATTAGAGTCATGCTAGTTGAGTAGTTGTGAATTTGAGAAATACTTGTGTTAAAGTTTGTGATTCCCGTAGCATGCATGTATGGTGAACCGTTATGTGATGAAGTCGGAGCATGATTTATTTATTGATTGTCTTCCTTATGAGTGGCGGTTGGGGACGACCGATGGTCTTTTCCTACCAATCTATCCCCCTAGGAGCATGCGCGTAATACTTTGCTTTGATAACTTCTATATTTTTGCAATGAGTATATGAGTTCTTTATGACTAATGTTGAGTCCATGGATTATACGCACTTTTTCCCAGCCTTCCACCATTGCTAGACTCTCTAATACCGCGCACCTTTCGCCGGTATCATACACCCACCATATACCTTCCTCAAAATAGCCACCATACCTACCTATCATGGCATTTCCATAGCCATCCGAGATATATTGCCATGCAACTTTCCACCGTTCCGTTTATTATGACACGCTCCATCATTGTCATATTGCTAGCATGATCATGTAGTGGACATCATATTTGTGGAAAAGCCACCATTCATAATTCTTTCATACATGTCACTCTTGATTCATTGCATATCCCGCACATCACGGAGGCATTCACATAGAGTCATATTTTGTTCTAAGTATTGAGTTGTAATTGTTGAGTTGTAAGAAAAATAAAAAGTGTGATGATCATCATTTTTAGAGCATTGTCCCAAGTGAGGAAAGGATGATGGAGACTATGATTCCCCCACAAGTCGGGATGAGACTCCGGACGAAAAATTAAAAAAAGAGAGGCCAAAAAAGGCCCAAATAAAAAAACGAGAGAAAAAGAGAGAAGGGACAATGTTACTATCCTTTTACCACACTTGTGCTTCAAAGTAGCACCATGATCTTCATGATAAAGAGTCTCTCATTTTGTCACTTTCATATACTAGTGGGAATTTTTTATTATAGAACTTGGCTTGTATATTCCAATGATGGGCTTCCTCAAAATGCCCTAGGTCTTCGTGAGCAAGCGAGTTGGATGCACACCCACTTAGTTTCTTTTGTGAGCTTTCATATGCTTATAGCTCTAGTGCATCCGTTGCATGGCAATCCCTACTCACTCACATTGATATCTATTGATGGGCATCTCCATAGCTCGTTGATCCGCCTCGTTGATGTGAGACTATCTTCCCTCTTTTGTCTTCTCCACAACCACCATTCTATTCCACATATAGTGCTATATCCATGGCTCACGCTCATGTATTGCGTGAAGATCGAAAAAGTTTTGAAAATGTCAAAAGTATGAAACAATTGCTTGGCTTGTCATCGGGGTTGTGCATGATTTAAATACTTTGTGTGGTGAAGATAGAGCATAGCCAGACTATATGATTTTGTAGGGATAACTTTCTTTGGCCATGTTATTTTGAGAAGACATAATTGCTTTGTTAGTATGCTTGAAGTATTATTATTTTTATGTCAATATGAATTTTTGTCTTGAATCTTTCAGATATGAATATTCATACCACAGTTAAGAAGATTTACATTGAAATTATGCCAAGTAGCACTCCGCATAAAAAATTCTCTTTTTATCATTTACCTACTCGAGGACGAGCAGGAATTAAGCTTGGGGATGCCTGATACGTCTCCAACGTATTGGGGATGCCTGATACGTCTCCAACGTATCTATAATTTTTGATTGCTCCATGCTATATTATCTACTGTTTTGGACTATATTGGGCTTTATTTTCCATTTTCATATTACTTTTGGGACTAACCTATTAACCGGTGGCCCAGCCCAGAATTGCTGTTTTTTGCCTATTTCAGTGTTTCGAAGAAACGGAATATCAAACGGAGTCCAAACGGAATGAAACCTTCGGGAACGTGATTTGCTCATCAGATAAGACCCAGGAGACTTGGACCCTCCATCAAGAAAGCCACGAGGCGGTCACTAGGGTGGAGGGCGCGCCCCCTGCCTCGTGGGCCCCTCGAAGCTCCACCGACGTACTTCTTCCTCCTATATATACCTATGTACCCCCAAACGATCAGATACGGAGCCAAAAACCTAATTCCACCGCCGCAACTTTTTGTATCCACGAGATCCCATCTTGGGGCCTGTTCCGGAGCTCCGCCAGAAGGGGAATCGATCACGGAGGACTTCTACATCATCACCATAGCCTCTCCGATGAAGTGTGAGTAGTTTACCTCAGACCTTCGGGTCCATAGTTAGTAGCTAGATGGCTTCTTCTCTCTTTTTAGATCTCAATACAATGTTCTCCCCCTTTCTCGTGGAGATCTATTCGATGTAATCTTTTTTTTGCGGTGTGTTTGTTGAGACCGATGAATTGTGGGTTTATGATCAAAATTATCTATGAACAATATTTGAATCTCCTCTGAATTCTTTTATGTATGATTGGTTATCTTTGCAAGTCTCTTGAATTATCGGTTTGGTTTGGCCTACTAGATTGGTTTTTCTTGCAACGGAGAAGTGCTTAGCTTTGGGTTCAATCTTGCGGTGTCCTTTCCCGATGTATAAGGGGCAGCAACGCACTTATTGTATTGTAGCAATCGAGGATAACAAGATGGGGTTTATATCATATTGCATGAATTAATCCCTCTACATCATGTCATCTTGCTTAAGGCGTTACTCTGTTTTCTTGAACTTAATACTCTAGATGCATGCTGGATAGCGGTCGATGAGTGGAGTAATATTAGTAGATGCAGGCAGGAGTCGGTCTACTTATCTCGGACGTGATGCCTATATACATTATCATACCTAGATATTATCATAACTATGCTCAGTTCTGTCAATTGCTCAACAGTAATTTGTTCATCCACCGTAGAAATACTTATGCTCTTGAGAGAAGCCACTAGTGAAACATATGGCCCCGAGTCTATTCTCATCATATCAATCTCCAATCACTTTATATTTTCTTTGCTTTTACGTTTGCCTTTTATTTTACCTTGCATCTTTATATCAAAAATACCAAAAATATTATCTATCATCTCTATCAGATCTCATTCTCGTAAGTGACCGTGAAGGGATTGACAACCCCTAATCGCGTTGGTTGCGAGGAGCTATCTCTTTGTGTAGGTACGAGGGACTCGCGCGTGGCCTCCTACTGGATTGATACCTTGGTTCTCAAAAACTGAGGGAAATACTTACGCTACTTTGCTGCATCATCCTCTCCTCTTCGGGGAAATCCAACGCAGTGATCAAGAGGTAGCAATCATCTTATAATGCTACCGTCAATCAAAGCAAGATAAGATGCATAAAAGATAAACATCAAATGCAATCAATATAAGTGATATGATATGTCCATCATCATCTTGTGCTTGTGATCTCCATCTCCAAGCACCGCCATGATCACCATCGTCACCGGGCGCGACACCTTGATCTCCATCGTAGCATCATTGTCGTCTCGCCAATCTTATGCTTCTCGACTATCGCTACCGCTTAGTGATAAAGTAAAGCATTACAGGCTATTGCATTGCATACAATAAGCGACAACCATATGGCTCCTGCCACCCGATAACTCGGTTACAAAACATGATCATCTCATACAATAAAATTTAGCATCATGTCTTGACCATATCACATCACAACATGCCCTGCAAAAACAAGTTAGACGTCCTCTACTTTGTTGTTGCAAGTTTTACGTGGCTGCTATGGGCTTAGCAAGAACCATTCTTACCTGTGCATCAAAACCACAACGATAGTTTGTCAAGTTGGTGTTGTTTTAACCTTCGCAAGGACTGGGCGTAGCCACACCTTTGTTCAACAAAAGTTGGAGAAACCGACACCCTTGACCACACGTGTGCAAAGCACGTCGGTAGAACCAGTCTCGCGTAAGCGTACGCGTAATGTCGGTCCGGGCCGCTTCATCCGACAATACCGCCGAACCAAAGTATGAAATGTTGGTAAGCAGTATGACTTATATCGCCCACAACTCACTTGTGTTCTACTCGTGCATATGACATCTACGCATAAAACCTGGCTCGGATGCCCTTTGTTGGGTAACGTAGTAATTTCAAAAAATCCTACGCACACGCAAGATCATGGTGATGCATAGCAACGAGAGGAGAGTGTTGTCCACGCACTCGTAGACCGAAAGCGGAAGCGTTAGCACAACCCGGTTGATGTAGTCGTACGTCTTCATGATCCGACCGATCAAGTACCGAACGCACGGCACCTCCGAGTTCAGCACACGTTCAGCCCGATGACGTCTCTCGAACTCCGATCCAGCCGAGTGTCGAGGGAGAGTTTTGTTAGCACGAGGGTGTGGTGATGATGTAGATGTTCTACCGACGCAGGGCTTCGCCTAAGCACCGCTACAGTATTATCGAGGTGGACTATGGTGGAGGGGGGCACCGCACACGGCTAAAAGATCAAACAAATCAATTCTTGTGTCTATGGGGTGTCCCCTGGCCACGTATATAAAGGAGTGGAGGAGGGGGGGAGAGGGCCGGCCCCTATGGCGCGCCCTGGAGGAGTCCTACTCCCACCGGGAGTAGGATTCCCCCCCCCCCCCCTTCCAAGTAGTAGGAGTAGGAGTCAAGGAAAGGGAAGAGGGACGAGAAGGAAGGAGGGGACGCCGCCCCTCCCCCTAGTCCAATTCGGACTAGTCAATGGGGGGGCCCGCCTCTTCCTCTCCCCTAAAGCCCAATAAGGGCCATATACTTCTTCCCCCGTATTCCCGTAACTCCCCAGTACTCCAAAAAATACCCGAATCATTCGGAACCTTTCCGAAGTCCGAATATAGACGTCCAATATATCGATCTTTACGTCTTGACCATTTCGAGACTCCTCGTCATGTCCCTGATCTCATCCAGGACTCCGAAATACCTTCAGTACATCAAATCACATAAACTCATAATACATTCGTCATCGAACTTTAAGCGTGCGGACCCTACGGGTTCGAGAACTATGTAGACATGACCGAGACACGTCTCCGGTTAATAACCAATAGCGGACCCTGGATGCTCATATTGGCTCCCACATATTCTACGAAGATCTTTATCGGGCAGACTGCATAACAACATACGTTGTTCTCTTTGTCATCGGTATGTTACTTGCCCGAGATTCGATCGCCGGTATCTCAATACCTAGTTCAATCTCGTTACCGGCAAGTCTCTTTACTCATTCTGTAATACATCATCGCCCAACTAACTCATTAGTTACAATGCTTGCAAGGCTTATAGTGATGTGCATTACCGAGTGGGCCCAGAGATACCTCTCCGACAATTGGAGTGACAAATCCTAATCTCGAAATACGCCAACCCAACAAGTACCTTCGGAGGCACCTGTAGAGCACCTTTATAATCACCCAGTTACGTTGTGACGTTTGATAGCACACAAAGTGTTCCTCCGGTAAACGGGAGTTGCATAATCTCATAGTCAAAGGAACATGTATAAGTCCTGAAGAAAGCAATAGCAACATACTAAACGATCAAGTGCTAAGCTAACGGAATGGGTCAAGTCAATCACATCATTCTCCTAATGATGTGATCCCGTTAATCAAATGACAACTCATGTCTATGGTTAGGAAACATAACCATCTTCGATTAACGAGCTAGTCAAGTAGAGGTATACTAGTGACACTCTGTTTGTCTATGTATTCACACATGTATTATGTTTCCGCTAATACAATTCTAGCATGAATAATAAAAATTTATCATGATATAAGGAAATAAATAATAACTTTATTATTGCCTCTAGGGCATATTTCCTTGATCTCCCACGTGCACTAGAGTCAATAATCTAGTTCACATCGCCATGTGATTTAACATCAATAGTTCACATCTTTATGTGGTTAACACCCATAGTTCACATCAACATGTGACCAACACCCAAAGGGTTTACTAGAGTCAGTAATCTAGTTCACATCGCTATGTGATTAACACCCAAAGAGTACTAAGGTGTGATCATGTTTTGCTTGTGAGATAATTTTAGTCAACGGGTCCGCCGATTCAGATCTGTAAGTATTTTGCAAATTTCTATGTCTACAATGCTCGCATTTGGAGCTACTCTAGCTAATTGCTCCCACTTTCAATATGTATCTAGACCGAGACTTAGAGTCATCTAGATTAGTGTTAGAACTTGCATCGACGTAACCCTTTACGTGAACCTTTTGTCACTTCCATAATCGAGAAACATATCCTTATTCCACTAAGGATAATTTTGATCATTGTCCGATGATCTACTCCTAGATCACTATTGTACTCCCTTGCCAAACTCAGTGGTAGGGTATGCAATAGATCTGGTACACAGCATGGCATACTATATAGAACCTATGACTGAGGCATAGGGAATGACTTTCCTTCTCTTTCTATCTTCTGTCGTGGTCGGGCTTTGAGTCTTACTAAATTTCACACCTTCTAACACAGGCAAGAACTCTTTCTTTGACTGTTCCATTTTGAACTACTTCAAAAACTTGTCAAGGTATGTACTCATTGAAAAACTTATCAAGCGTCTTGATCTATCTCTATAGATCTTGATGCTCAATATGTAAGCAGCTTCACCGAGGTCTTTCTTTGAAAAACTCCTTTCAAACACTCCTTTTAGCAAGGTGATCCAACGGTTCCAGAGCCTGAAGGAGCCATTCTTTCCCAGAGTTCACCACAGAATGCAAATCTGGTAAATTCCACAACGTTGCCATCTTTTTGGAAAGTTGCCGACCCACGGGGCATACCATGAACGGATGGAAAGTATCCTCGACTTCTCTTGCACATATTGGACAAACTCCAGTAGTTTCAATCCCAATTCCGCTCTTCCTCTGCCAAGTAGGCAGAGAGTTAGTCGCCACGCTCCACCCAAAGTTGCGAACCGTTGGTGGAATTTCACAAGACCAAATATAGCTCCAACAAGGGCGTGCCCCATATGGCATACTACTTGAGGATACAACACTTTCTCTATGAGCCTCTTCGAAGGCCAAATCGTAAGCACTTTTGACAGAAAACTGACCAAACTTTCCAGGCCCCAAGCTAACACATCCTCTGAACTTGGCGAAGCCTTGATTTTCATAATCTCTGATACATCGGCCATAGCAAAAAAACTTCATCGGCAACGCGTAATTCCAAGAGCCATTCTCGTTTAATAAGCCTGAGGCAAATCTGATCCTGCATCTACCTTGTGGGGAGAATGGTTTATATGAGTGAGGCCTCGGAATCCAAAAATCTCTCCAGGTCCGAATACTTTTTCCGCTACCAACTCTCCATACTAGCCCCTTTTTTTAGTAATTCCAGACCATAGCTTATAGCTTGCCATGAGGACGGCGCATTACCCGCAAAAACTGTATCTTATAGTCTTCCATTAGGATAATATCTTGCTTTTTGAGCACTTGGGCACACAAACTATCCGGGTTGGAAATTAATCTCCAAGCTTATCGGGCTAGTAAAGCTTGGTTAAACAACCGAAAGTCCCGGAATCCAGCACCACCCTTATTCTTTGGTTGCAATAACTTATCCCAACTTCTCCAATGAGCTTTCCTTTTACCATGAGCTGCACCCCAATACACGATTGACATAGAAATTGAATTGTTTCCTAATATGCAAAAACAAGCCGTATGGTAATGCAATTTTTAGACAACGGTATGAGCCACACACACATTGCATTAAAATTGAGAGAATGTTTATCCATGTTATGAGGGCAATTACTTGATAGGCGCTTAGTTTTTTACAGCCTGGCTCGGACCCTAAAAACAAAAACAGAATCATATAATTGTGGAATGATATCGGTATTGCCTCTCAAGAAAGAAAATGAAATAGAATAAAAACAAAATCAAAATCAAAATAATGAAGTTTCCTATGGAGGAATGAAACCCTTTAAGAAGAAAGAGAAGAAAGTAAAACTGAATCAAAATAATAAAGTTTTCTAGGGAGTAGTGAACCCCTTTAAGAAAAGAGAAAAAAGATTGCACACAAGTTTGCACTGAAATTGCACTTTTAGTAATATGCAAACAACGAACATATAATATTGCAATTTCGCACTTCACTATAATTTACACACATGTTGTATAGTACTTGCATGTATACTTATTTAAACACACAAAAATATAACATTTTCTATAAAAGAATGAAGTAGTGGCATTGATACCACCCTTTGAGAAGAAAGGAATGAAAAAATAAATCATGATAAAGTTTGCACATAATTTACACATAAATTGCACTTTTTATAGCTATGCAAGAACTAACATATACTAGTAAAATTTACATAAAAAATAAGTTTCAAAGAAGGAATGAATAAGTGTCATGGTATTGTCCTTAAATAAAAGAGAAACTGGAAAAAATTTAAAACTAAAATTTTGTCAAGATTAGAACAAAAATTGCACTTTTTATAATATGTAAGAAGAAACATATAGTAGTGAAATTTCCATACTCTAATATAATGTATACATGTAGTCTTATGTGCATATATTTACACACACTCAACATCCAAAAAAATGCATAAAGAAAAAAAGAAAAGTCAACAAAGAGAAGCAAAAAACAAAAGCTAGAACTAACAAAAACAAAACAAAACAAAACAATCATATTATATAGTATTTGTATGTAAAAATAATCGTATAATCATGAAATTTTGGCACATATTATATAGTATTTGTATGTAAAAACCCACAAAACAAAACAAAAAATAAAGAAAAGGGAAAAAGGAAAACGCAACCTTGAAGAACAAAACGAGCCCAAGAAGCAATTCGACTGACCCAAAATACGGGTCAATCGATTCCACACAGCTCAAACCCCCACAACAGAATTAAACGGAGAAACATGAAAACAACACAGATCTCAAGGCACATCCAACGAACAGAAAATCGACCGACCACAAAATGAAAAGTCAGCTGACTGAAACGTAGCTAAAGTGAAAGAAAGGTCAGTCGGGCTCAAAAGAAAAAAGAAAAAGTCTGTCCAATTCAAGCCAACCCAAGCCAGCACAACTTTCTTTTCTTCTTTTTGCAAGGAATTGAGAGCTTTTATCATTCAATCAAAGGGGCTCCGGCACTATCAGCCATGAGGCTAGTGACCAAAAAGCCAGAAGGGGAGTCCATCCAACACTCTTGCCACCTCTAGTGTGCATGCATGCTTTGCACAGAGATGGACGGGAACATTGGGGTGTCTCTTTACATGAAGAACAATAAAATAAGTAGTAGAAGAAGAAGCTACCCCTTCAATATCAAGCCAGCACAACTGCACAAGTAGCGGCCAAACTGGACGGACGGTCATCGGTTGCACCTGACAGCAAAACCGGTCTTTAAATACACACAAGCCTCCCTCCCTCCTGGTTTCTGCCTCGCATACCCTTCACTTCCAGAGCACGCACGTACCGCAGACACAGGAACAGCAACCATGGCTGCGCAGCCGGCCGAGCGTTCGTTCGACGTGATCGTGGTGGGCGCGGGCATCATGGGCAGCTGCGCGGCGCACGCGGCGGCGTCCCGGGGCGCGCGCGTGCTCCTGCTCGAGCAGTTCGACCTGCTGCACCAGCGCGGCTCGTCGCACGGCGAGTCCCGCACCATCCGCGCCACCTACCCGCAGCCGCACTACCCGCCCATGGTCCGCCTCTCGTGCCGCCTCTGGGACGACGCCCAGCGCGACTCCGGATAGGCCGTGCTCACGCCCACCCCGCACCCCGACCTGGGCCCGCGGGACGACCCGGCATTCCTCGCCTCAGTCACCAACGACGGCGCCACCTTCCTCGCCCCGGCGGCAGACGCGCCACAGCCGGCATGGGCGGAGGCGTTCAGGGTGCCGGACGGGTGGGCGGCGGCGAGCAGCGAGCTGGGCCGGGTGATGAAGGCGACCAAGGCGGTGGCCATGTTCCAGGCGCTGGCCGCCAAGATGGGCGCCGTCGTGAGGGACAGGGCGGAGATGGTCGACCTCGCCAGGAAAGGTGAGTAAACCGACAGAGCGAGGCCGTGTCGCACGCTCGCACGTCTTCTTCGTCTCACCTCCAACCAATTTTCTTGGACGCGTTCGATCCATCGGCTCCTGCATGTGAGCCGGTGCCGTGCGGAGCGGCCGCGTCAGCATTTTCATGGACCATCCCTAGTTGTCTTGCAACCTTTTCGTCACAGACAAGTTCTTGTTCAGAGAGCAAATTTGTCCGCACATATGAACTGTCGCGCCATATCAATAATTTCCATTTCCTTCATATGCACAGGGCGCACTTTGAGTAGTGTACAATGATTGCAGTTTCAGTTGGGAATCGTCGTACCTTTCCGTGTCCAAAATAATGAACAAGAATCTCTTGCTTTATAATCCCATTTGTCATTTCTTAAACGAAAGTAGTATTTCCACTTGTCACGTCACATCACATGTAGCAGTTTGCTTCATTACACTTTGGTTGGCGCGCATACTACAAGCCAACGGAGTAGTGGCTAAAAATATTGCAACAGGTTTCTCTAAAAGAATCAACTAATTGTTTAAGACCACGAGCATAGCTGGCGCCGTCAAGTGTTTCAAAAAGATTCTTATCACAAAAAATAGTTTTCTAAATAATTAAAAAGCGATTTCAATCATTGATGATACACCAAAAAGATTCTAACCTCATACCTCCACCATAGATGCATACTAAGAAGTGAAATACACAAAATGTTAAGAGCATAATAGTGCAGCTAAAAATTGCATGCAGTACACGACGTGCAGCCCATATTAACTGGTAGTAAATCTTTCGAGCAGGTGAAGGAACGACGACGACGATCGAGGTGAAGACAGCAAACGGCGAGGAGTTCCACGGCGCCAAGTGCATCATCACGGTGGGCGCGTGGACGAGCAAGCTGGTCAA
Source organism: Aegilops bicornis (assembly GCA_021605145.1). NCBI lineage: Eukaryota > Viridiplantae > Streptophyta > Magnoliopsida > Poales > Poaceae > Aegilops > Aegilops bicornis. The sequence continues at coordinate 547,919,887 of CM038673.1, read as the reverse complement.
GTCCGTCACCGGCGCCGACCTGCCCGTGCAGCCGCTGCACACCCTCATCTGCTACTGGAAGGTGAAGCCCGGCCACGAGCTCGAGCTCACGACGGAGGCCGGCTTCCCGACGTTCGCCAGCTACGGCGTCCCCTACATCTACAGCACGCCGTCGATGGAGTACCCGGGGCTGATCAAGATCGCCATGCACGGCGGGCCGCCGTGCGACCCGGACGGCCGGATCGGGCCATCGGCCCGGCGAGGACGGCTGGTGGAACCTGTGGCGCGGTGGATCGACGAGGTGATGCCGGGCCGCGTGGAGACCGCGGCGGGCGGTGGTCCGGCGGCGCGTATGTACTCCATGACGCCCGACGAGGACTTCGTGATCGACTTCACGGGCGGCGAGGAGTTCGGCAGGGACGTGGTGGTCGGCGCCGGTTCTCCGCACGGGTTCAAGATGGGCCCGGCGGTGGGAGGATCCTGGCCGAGATGGCGCTGGACGGCGAGTCGGGGACCGCGGCGGAGGCCGGCGTGGAGCTCCGGCACTTCGGCATCGGGCGGTTCGACGGCAACCCGACGGGGAACGCCAAGAGTTTCTGAGGCATGGATATGGATTGATATTTGGATCGCGAGCATAAGTGTGGTTGTGTGTAATTATGGTCATGTCGACGTGTCAAGTGTCCCAATTTGCCAACTGGTACTATATATGTTTGCCAAATAAGCTGTGCACCTTTGGAACAGTGAAGTAATTATTTTGTGAGCTTTGGGACAGTGAAGTGACCTATCGTACGTACGTACGTGGTGATGCAGATTTCTACCTTCCATTTTGGCACGCGAGAAATAATTACTGGTCATCTCGATCGATCTCCCTCTGGGGGTACTGTGCGTGTGCCGGAGATACCTTGAGGAATATGCATCTTCACGTGGCTCCAAATTAAGCCAGTTTGTTCGTTCTGACGCCACGTCTACGATCTGGCCATATATCGATCCTATCCATGCAATGCATGGGACCATACAAACACATGTGTGCAGATGTGTGCCACGGTCGATCGAGCTAGCTAGCTAGCAAGATCAGCTCATGACTCATGCCCGAGTCAGTTGTCATTAGGGTAACTCCAATGGGGCCACCCATTACATTCATTCGTGTTCGTTTGGATTGCCGCGGACATAAAATATGGCCCAACGCGCCGACCCAAATGAACGCGCGTTCGCTTGGCGTTCGTATGGCGACCCATTCCTGGCCTAATTTTGAGCCGGATTTGCGTTGGCGCGGACACGAGATGGACGCACGCGCGCGCCTACTCCTCTTCCCGGGTCAGCCGGTCGGTGGCAGCCACCACCATTTCCCGCATTTCCCTCAAAAACCCTCCCGCCCGCGCGCTCCCGCCCCACACCCGCCATGGACGACGCCATCGACCTTGACGCCGCCGCCGGCCTTGCCTCCCTCGCCTCGTCCGGCGCCGCCGACCCCTCCAGGAAAGGCAAGCCTCGTGTCCCGCGCAAGACCGCCGCCGCGACCAAGCCAAAGAAGCCGCTGATGCCCGAACAGCAGGCAAGGGAATCGGCCAAGAGGAAGGGCCGGAGGCACGCCACGGACGCGAGGGATGAGGTCGCCACAGAAGCCGTCATTGCCGCCGCCAGCAAGCAGCAGAGGTCACCAACGCCCGCGTCGCGACGGCAATGAGGGAGGCGCTTCACATGCTAGGGTTAAACCCCAGCCAAGACGGCCTCGCCCGTCGTTGCCGCCGCTGCCAAGACCGGCTCGTCGGCGCTTCCTGATGGCGCCGCCGACCGCCGCCGGCTTGCAACCCGATCCCCGGCTTCCACGTCTACCCGCATGCCTCCCGCCTCTCCGGGGAGTGCTCGCCCGACGTGAGCGTGGTCGCGCCTTCCACGCCCGCGCCCGTGCCCATCGACCTCAACGCCACCCCGGTGGCAGGTGGCTCGTCATCAGGCGGCGCGAGGAAACGCGCGCCGCAGACGCTGGCCGGCGTGCTCTCGAACGCCCGCAACCTGTTCGAGGGAATGTTGTCCGCCATCGACGAGGACTACATGCAGAACCTCATCTTCGAGGGCGGTGCGCCGGACGCTGGCTACGATCCCGATGAGACATAAAGCCAGGACGGCCGCGGGGCATTCACGCCGGCCGCTGGCTATGATCCCGATCAAGCGGCCTTCATGCGTGATCAGGTCGGCATCAACCTGGACGGCTTCCCACTCGACCACGAGTTCCTGGACGACTATGGGCTAGAGGAAGAGGACGAGTGCCACATAGTGGAGCCTTTGTTCGAGGACGAGCTCGCCAACCAAGCCGCCGTTCGTAAGCCAGAGCGCAACAGCAAGCGCACGAAGGCATACACAGCGGCCGAGGACAAGCTTCTTTGCGAGTGTTGGCGAGACATTGGACAAGACCCCAAGACGGGCGCCGAGCAAAAGCATTCAACCTTTTGGATTCATGTCCACCGAGAGTTTCGTGAGCGCAAGAAGTTTCCGCCTTACCAATTTGTGAGCACGCGCGGGTGGGTCTCCATTTCCAAGCGATGGAGGGTGATCCAACAAGACTGCAACAAGTTTTGCGCCACTCTCGAGAGCGTCAAGGCCCGCCCCGTGAGCGGCATCGGCATGCAAGACATGGTATGCTAGCAAGCCGCCCTCTTTTGTGTCATCAAGTTCATCCTTTGCGTGTTCATTTGCATATCATTTTCCCATATGCTTGCATGGAAACATTTGTAGGCATTTCAAGCTTTGAAGGCATTCAAGGTTCAACACAATGGCAAGTGCTTCAACCTCTCCCATTGCTTTTAGGTCATCAAGGACGAGGAGAAGTTCAAGGCGCAATATGCCGCACTCAAGTCGCGTGGGGGAAAGCAAGCTGTGGAGGATGTTGGGGAGGGCGAGCCGATACGGCCGCGGGGGAAGACCAACTCCAAGAAGGAGGAAAAGCGGGATGCAGGCTCCAACGCCTTGATAGCAAGCGTGAAGGGCATGATGAATACGAAGGAATCAAGGAAGGAGGAGCGCCGGCGTTTCAAGGCGGAGCAAATGAACGCTTTCATGGAGATCCAAAGAAGGAGGCTTGAGATGGACGCCGAGAAGCAAGCCAAGATGTTCGAGGTAGAGGCAGAGAAGCAAGCCAAGATGCTAGAAATCGAGGCCGCCAACGCCAAGACCAAGGCGAAAGAAGTGGCTCTCGCGAGCATGATGACCAGGGTGGAGATCATGAAGGTGGATCTCAACATCGTGTCGCCAAAGAAGTGGGCGTGGTTCGAGAAGATGCAGGCCGACATGCTCAAGTTCGACGACGAGTGACCTATGGCGGCGAGCGCCATCTTTTTTATATGCCGGCAGGTGTGCTGGCATGACCACGGGAGCCGCGATGGCGTGATCGAACTCAAGTCCTACCCTTTTTTGTGTCTTTGGCATGTATGCTTGGGGCCGGCAGTCTTGCCAAAGATGAATCGGTGATATTTGCTGGCATGGTGCCGGCATGAGACCTGGCCGCTGGCATGACCGGCGCGGGCTTTTTTTAAAAAAAAGTTGAGTGCAGACATGAAATGGGTCGGCGCGTTGGGTGCACCGCCGACTCAAATGCAAAACTGGACGGACGCCGGACGGACGACTAACCCAAACGGACAAAAAACGGACAAACACATCGTTTTGTGTCGGATTGTTGGAGTTGCTCTTACACAACTACACGTACAAACACGTACAAACACATGTGATCCTCTCTCTGATGATAATGATTGATGTGCATGATGCGTCATGCCAATCATCACCAGGTCTATGTCTCTAATAAACCCACATGCAAATTAGCGTGAATTATTGATCACTCACGAGCTGCTGCTTTTCCTGTCAGTCAGGGGCGCCGCTAGCGGCAAAAAACACATATTTAACCTGAGGACGAAAAGAATTCACAATCTGAACTCATTTTGAAAAAATTTCACCGAAATTGACCGCTTCGAGTGGCGCCGATGTAAAGGCGCCACACTATACCGTAGCGCCTGGAGCTTAGCGCTACACACCGGTCCAGCGTGGCAGCCCGGCCCCACTTCTGGTTGTGCAGCATTTAGAAAGGAGTTGCACAGTAGTGCAATACTTAACCGAAAGGAGTTGCACTACCTTATATTAAAACTGTTGTAACTTTTAATCCGTGCATTCGATAAAAACGTGTCTTATATGAAAGTTGTATATTTTTCCGTGTTCTGCGCAATGGTGGCATCTTCATCTATGTTAGGATCAATTTGCTTGATGAAAACCCTGTTGCAAAAGTGCATCATGATATAACCGATGTAATCTGTTAAAATTTACAAACTTGGCATGATGATAGCCATTCACCTATAGCTCTTACGCGTTTTCAACCTACATGAGTTTTGCACTGCATAATGTGTACTTTCACGCCATGCCTATGCTTGCCATGTTAATCATCCTTAACATGTTCATTTCTTGGATCTAAGTGACTAACATGATATAAGTGAACTTCTGTCACAGAATGTTACATTTTGTAAGATCCATAGTAATTAATCATGACATCATATGAATATGATCTAACCCGCCATGAAGCCACGTGACCCCTCTTGAAGCTACCAAATGCGGCACTACCGAAGAAGTGCAAGGCATCCGCGAAGAAGAACCAGGCGCCGGACGGCTCCGGCTCTTCGAAGCCGTCGAGGAAGAAGCTTGCAGGGTGTGCGACAGGTGCGGGGGCTACCGAAGCGCCGACGAGCTCACCTGTTGAGCCGGCGGCCGACGCGCACAAGGTGTTTGAGGAAATGCCCCAAAAGTATAAAATTCGCCAACTTTTTTGTTGTTGTTATTTTTTGAATGCACACATATAGATAGCTTATTTGCTTCATTTTATATACTTTGTAGCTTCAACGATGAGGCATATATGTCAACTATGGGTGTTGGCTCCAACAACTCGCGTTGGTCTCAAATCAATGACATGCATTTCGATGACCATGAGTTCGAGGTGGACGAGGATGGTGAGGGCATTGTCGACGCCCGAAAGGAAGAGGAGGCAACTACACCAACGAAGAAGACGCCTTACTATGCAATACTTGGTTGCAAGGGTCGAGGGATCCATCCGTTGGAGGTGATCAAAGTAGAGATGCTTATTGGAACAGGATGAAGGAGCACTTTGATCTACACAACAAGAGTGGAATTGACCGATCCGACCGATATCTTCGCTCCCGGTGGTCGACAATCAACAAAGATTGTCAGAAGTGAGCGGCCGCACAAAAGGCGGTTGACAAGTTGAACCCAAGTGGCAGAACTTTGCATTTTATCGCCAGGGTCGTGGCTTGGTGATATCCAAAGGTCTTGGTGAAATTAACGTGTCAATCTGGCAGAACATTGCCTTAGGTACTTTAGTGTCTCAAAACATAGTGATGCAAATATTTAGTGGGTATGAAAATGACATAGACTTAAGTAGACAAAAAAATTTCCAACTTTCATAGTTAGATCATATTCATATGATGTCAGGATTAATTACTATGGATCTTACAAAATGTAACATTCTGTAACAGAAGTTCACTTATATCATGTTAGTCACTTAGATCCAAGAAATGAACATGTTAAGGATGATTAACATGGGAAGCATAGGCATGGCGTGAAAGTACACATTATGCAGTGCAAAACTCATGTAGGTTGAAAACGCGTAAGAGCTATAGGTGAATGGCTATCATCATGCCAAGTTTGTAAATTTTAACAGATTCGCCGGTTATATCATGATGCACTTTTGCAACAGGGTTTTCATCAAGCAAATTGATCCTAACATAGATGAAGATGCCACCATTGCGTAGAACACGGAAAAATGTACAACTTTCATATAAGGCACGCTTTCATCGGATGCACGGATTAAAAGTTACAACAGGTTTAATATAAGGTAGTGCAACTCCTTTCGGTTAAGCTACCGCACTACATCGCAACTCCTTTCAAAGCGCTGCACAACGAAAGTGGGGCCTGGGCTGCCACGGATCGGCGCGTAGCGCCTAAGCTTCAAACGCTGCAAGATAGTGTGGCGCTTTTCTCGGGCGCCACTCGGTACGCCACGGTGAATTTTTTTCGAAAGGAGTTCAGATTGTAATTTTTTTTCGTCCTCAGGTTAAATATGTGTTTTGTCTCGCCGCTAGCTAGGTGCCCCATCCATATCTCCATCGACTGTGCTCCGTACGTGGATCACTTCAGTGTCCTTATCATCAGGATAGGAGGTAGTAGTACAGAAATATCTCGTGAGATTGAGAGGTATCGACCGATCTGGGGGCGAGTGACCTGTCTCTGCGTCTGCACCACTCGCAAGTGCATACCAAGACACCTACTCCTAGTCACGGATGCTGACGGTGATGTCGTTTTCTACGTCCACACTAGACGTACGTATGGACACGGTTCACCCACTTGACCTGGACTACAAAAGGCATACGGCCACCGTTCACTTGACCTGGAAGTCTGGAACGTATTCAATCCCAAGCCGTCCATATCACTGCTTCTAGAGGCAAACACATTTTCCTCAAAAGAAAAAAAAAGAGAGGCAAACACATGCATTTCCAATATTAGATTCCTTTTCTTCTTCTCAGTATTTTTTTAAGCAAATCTTTTGCCTCATTCATTAATTAAGGGAGGAAACAAGGTTCAAGTCGAAGCCACAGGAGGCACACTGAATACAAAAAGCCATTACTCCCGCGGCATCAAATTACTTAAGCGTTTCGCACCCGCTAGCACCCAGACTCTAGCTTCCTCCTTCAAGTTTCGCAAGATGATTTGAGGAGGCGTCAAGTTCTTCCGCAAGACCTTCACATTTCTCTCATTCCAAATGGTTCAGGTGGTGAGCAAGGTGAGGGTCGCCATCACCTTGCTGCGCATGGCCATATGGGTCCATCAACTACTGACAGAGTGATGAGCCACCCACTGATTGGTGTTGATACCACCGATCCCCAACCAATCTTTGATCGTCCTCCACAACCGCATAGTGTACCGACATCTGTAGAAAAGGTGAAAGGTGGACTGGAAGGAAAGTGCTATTTTGAGCTCGAGCTCAGATGCACTGCATATCTCAGTCCTTCGTTGGCCCCAAGATTCACAACAACCCATGTATACTCTGCTGTATTGCGAATAGTATATCCATCCTATCTCTCAAGGCCAGTCCCACATATCTACCGCATTTAATGCCACGGTCGCGTCCCAGGTTAACGGCTCACCGGCCGTGCGGGTTATGGGCCACGGCTCAGCCCTGGTCCTACTAACGGCAGACGTCCACATCCATCCTCTTCCAGATCTTCTTTGCCGTCTGCGAGGCTTCGCCAGAGTCCGCGATCATTAATCACATGATTAGCGGCTGCCCTCATCCGCCATTGAGCTGTCCACGATGCCTGCAATACTAATGCTGACTGTTAACTTAACAAGCTGACGCTGCTCCTACGTATATAACATGCATGCATCATCAACAAAAACTCAAGGACAAAGGGATATGGATACGAATTTTCTCAGCAAGGAACATCATTTCGCTTGTCATACAAACCCAAAAGTAGAAATTGCAGCCTTAAAGTTCACAGCATCAACCACAACAGTTAACTGTTTACACCCACTGAAACACACTAATACACTATCTTGGCTACGTCTGATTAATGTTCTTCAATCTTCTTCAGTTACTTCATACTTGTTGTGTCCACATTGGTAGTCTTTCTAATACCAGGGAAGACCAGCTGCTTCCCCTGAACTGTTCAGGCCACAGGGCAAAAATTATACTACTCAAGAACATGCTCCCCATCAAGAAAATAGAGGAAACAAAACACACACAATTCACATTTGAAAGAATCAGGGTAGCAAACAACACAAACAAATCTTAAGATGCCTCTTGTATTTGCAATACACTTGGGCCAGAAAAGATTCCCTCATCAACAGGAACATCTTTCACTTAAGTTCAGCACTTTCACTTAAGTTCAGCAGTATCCCCTACTAGTGCATATAATAAAAGATTAACTAACAACATTGTTCATCGGTAGTAACAGCACCCCATTCAGTCCAAGTTCATCTATCAATAATAACTTGGGAGCTGGAACCCAATCTTAGTCACATATTTATGCACATACACACTGTTCATCCATCATTTGTCACCGATTCCACCTACTAACCCAACAGAACGTAGGCAATCATCAGTCATCACTACTTGGAATGAACTGGGCACATCACAATGTATCGTATAAAGACAAATGAAGATACTTCATATTTAATTCATTCAGATGTGCAATCTCAGGAAAAAGTGAGTAGTAAATCCCACAGCTAAATACATAGATCACATTAAGGATAGGTGGAAGAGAGGATCAAACCTGTACCTGCACCTCCTTTCTCACCGGATTCTTGTCCTCCTCACCCTCCCACGCAGGATTCTTCTCCTCCTCTCTGCATTCTTGTGCTCATCCACAGCAACACTTGGCATCTTTGATCCACGGGTGGCTGCGAGTAGGTAGTAGGGCGGCGCTTAGCAGAGATGCATAAAGGCACACGGGACGAAGCGGAACAGGGTGGCGCCAAAGAGGGATGAGCGAGACGCCGACCTAGCCGTGGGAACGGCGGCGGCTTGCCCTATCACCGCCAACTTATTCACTTAATTGTGCTCTCTCCTCGCAGGCTAGGCAGGCCTAGCACACCGTGCAGCGTGGAAGTGGGCTTGCAGACGTCTGCCGTCACCGCATCTTGATGCTCTTCTCCTCTCCAACCACGCCATGATCCTGAACTTCAAGACTGTAGCAAAACATAAATGGCTTAGTTGCTTTGTGTCCAAACATGACCAGAATGTCTTGCATCACCTCATTTGCCTTCCAGCCACATTTACCATTTTGATCATACATTTTTTGACACCCCATTGCAACCTCACGACCTTGTTCTTCTTGCAGATCAACATTTTTATCATACATTTCTTGATACACCTTCACGGCTTCTGCATCTTTCTACTCTTGCTCCCTCAGCCTTCAAGATGTCTCAATAAGATTACCATGCTTAGGATCATCACACAATTCTTCCGAATCAACTTCATCATTGCTTTCTTCCAAATCAACTTCATCTTTGATTTCATTGTGGGAGATGTCAATAACCCCTTGAACCAAACCCGTCGGTGCGCGGGTTGCTCTCTCCATCTCATCTGCAACAACATACACACACAATTGTCAGTTACTTTTACATGTAGTAATTAGTAAACATTTTTTAATCAAACATTTTTTGCTGTGCTCACATTCCACATCAAGCTCTGCTCCAAGTTGCCGAGCAAGCTGATGATGCCTGAAAGGTATGAACATGCATTGCGTTGATCTCTAGAACAACATCTAGTAAACTAGCATCGCCTAGCGCAATGTTCTTCCTTACCGAGCATCCGCAGACGAGTTTCAGCATACACTTCCTCCTCCCAACATTGAGCTGGCTTTTACCATACCTAATCCCAAACCCTTTCTCCCAAGAATAAAAGTTGTAGAAATCACATGCTTCACCCAATGAGTCAAAAGTAATACCCAGCTGGAGAGATAACATTTTCAGTCGGGTTTTCTATTTAACACCTTTTACTGCCTTCTCAAATGCACTAACACAAATTCTCAAATAAAGGGATTTCAAATGTTTCATCAACCAATTTGATTCATCGCCCATCAAATTACAGTTCTAACTACATATCTGCTAGATTATATTAATCGCTCAAAACATTAAGCTTTAACACTAATTCATATCAGACCATGGATTAATAACACCAACAATTTCAGTCAATATCGCATCACTATACACAGCAAAAAATAAGTTATCAAATTCTTCATGGCACATCTTCTCGGTTTAAATTCAGTTCCTCGCACCTCTTATTCCGGCCAGAGCACGGGATTCATCTTCCCGTCGACAACTCGTAAGTCGGAGGCGAATCGTCCTTCTACTCGCCGCTTGAGCTGCTACCGCAGATTCGACCATCTTTGCTCCTTGCCGGTGTTCGACATCGCCTCAGATCAACCCTTCATCGCTAACACCGTGCCCTCCGTGGCGCCACCTCCACCAACATCCGCTCGGTACCATCCGCGGCGTATCTCCGAGATCGACTCTCCCGAGCTCTTCAATCGTAGTCGGTCTGCGTCGATAAAGCGAATAGATCTCAGCCACCGAGCTCCAGCCTTCAAATCGCAAGCTAGGTGAAAAGAAAACAAATTGCTCAATGACATACCTCTCGCATGAGGAACTCCATTGCGCCGTCCGTCACTGTTCTCACACTCCTCGGCCTCTCCCTTGCGAAGTTATCGCATTGGGGAAGAAGACTCTCGACCTGCATCAATTCGATGTCGACTCGCTCTCACGGAAAGCGACTTATCCGAGCCACGGATCGCACCGAAGACGCGAAATCGGGCCCACGACTCAGCCGTCGGTGCGAGACGGCCGTCTAAACCACTATGCCTACGCCCCAAACCTGGCCCACATGACACATATGTATTCCATAACAGTGCGCATTTACCAGCGTTTCTAAACTCTCCGTATAAAGGCTTGGCGCAGATCCCCACGCTGCAGCGAACGCACATGATATCCCGAGCATATGTGCTCGGGACTAGTTACTCCGTGTCCGGACTGGAACTCCTTCTTACATAACGGGCAGAGACCACAGTTTTGCATCCCGCGCCGCTCTAGATGATCAGCCATCCACACCCTATTTTGGATGGCTAGCCACGCAAAGAATTTGACCTCGGGGGGTGCCCAGACTTTCCAAATGACCTTGTTCATGGGCGTGAGGATAGCTCCCAGGAATTGCATCTTATAAGCTGATTTGGACAGAGTATTCCCCATTAGGGGAGAGCTTCCAAATGATGGTGTCCTGGACGTCTTCGAAGATGTGTATATGAGAGAGCAGAGACCACAGTTCGATGAATTGACCACATGATTCCGAGTCAGCTCACCATGCATGTCAGTAGCCTTGATTCACGCATCATCGCGCAAGGCCGCACTGACCTTCTAATTTTTGCGCTTCGAGATCTTGTATATGAGCGGTGCAACACCAATTGGCTTCTTGCCGCTGAGCCACGAGGCGTCCCAAAACGACGTCCTCTCCCTACTACCAACTGTGATGGTGTTGAGAGCATAAAGAAGATCCATGTCCTCTTTGTCGCACGGGTTTCCCGAACCAACCCAAAAGTTCGTTGGGTCATGTCACTCATACCATGGCCAGCGCAGCCGAAGAGCTCTTGCGGATTTTTCAAGATGTAGGACACCTATCCCTTCTAGATGAGTAGGCCTACAAACCGTTTCCCAATTAACCTTGCACTTCCCTCCGGAGACCTTATTCGTGCCTGCCCAAAGAAATGCACGCTCAATCTTGTTGATGCTCTGGAGAACGGGCGTTGGCACGATGAGTGGGATAAGGTGGTGGATGGCCAGAGAGGTGAGAACCGACTTTACAAGAGCCCCTCACCCAATGAAGGTGATATGCATACCCTCCCAAGGCACAAGCTTGTTCGCAATTTTGTCCTCCAGGTGTTGGAAGTCCACCCGCCTAAGCTGCCACACAGAAAGCGGCAACCCAAGGTAACTCATGGGGAGAGAAGCTCGAGTGGCGGGCATGCCCTCAAGTATGGTGTTCAAATACAAGTGCCGACACGAATAGGCACCATTGAGCTTTTATGAAAATTTGTGTGCAACCCTGTGACATCTCCAAACCCCTCCAAGATGTCGGCTAGGTTTCTAATATGAACTGGCGCCACAAAGACAGCCGCGTTGTCGGCATAGAGTGATGTTCGAATAATGGTACCACACACTCTAATCTTGTGAAGAAGACCAATCCGCATGGCCGAGTTGAGTCGTTGTTGCGGCGGGTCAATCGCAATGATGAAAAGAAGCGGTGACAACGGGTCTCCTTGCCGCAGGCCCTTCCCGTGAATAATTGGGGATCTTGAAACAGTGGTCCTCCTAAGGATATTCTAGCTTCTTCTAGAGATAGCTCACCACATATGTCATGCGGTGCCCCTACTCCTCTTGCAGTGGCTACCCGTCAACCGATGGTGGTGGGCCTCGCTCCTGGAGGCAGCCGGGGCCCTTCTCCGTTAAATCCGAGGCAACAACGCTTCTTCGGAGCGGCAAAGGGGTGGCTACACTGCCAAATCATCATATCACTGCCAATTCGAGGGAGCTCTGCGATCGGATGACAAGGCGACGCCGCGGGCGAAGACTTTCCTCTGGCTGGCTGCCCGTGGACGGTGTCTCATAGCAGATAATCTGGCTATTCGAGGCATTGCGCACAACCCAACCTGCCTTCTCTGTCTAGCTGCGCCGGAGACGGCCAACCATCTGCTGGCGGAATGCACCTATACCAAGCGGGTCTGGACCGCTATCATTGACAAGCTTGGAGGCTCTTTCCTGCAACTCGCGCCAATGGTGGCCACACCTCTGCCAAGCCAAAATCTGAAAGCTAATTGGAACACGCAGCTGAGCTTGCTCCGACCTGATGAAAAGAAGACCTGGAAGTCGGCCATCTGCTTGGCTTCCTGGATGATTTGAAAAGAACGCAACAACCGTGTCTTCAACGCTACTAAGTGCACCGTTCCACAGCTCATGGGACGCACCACGGACGAGGCGAGAAGCTGGTCGGTGGCTGGTATAAGCCTGCTAGACCGGCTGTTTCAACCGCCTTGAGTGTTGAATATTATCTTGCTGTATGCTGGGTGTACCCCTGGAAACCAGCTCCAAAACCCTCTGATCTGGTCTAACTGTAGCTCTAATGCACTTTGTATTCCTCTCTCTGATCTATCAATGAAATATGGCCCTAGGGCTATCTTTTCGTCAAAAAAAAAGGGGTGGCAGTAGCCATCAGCCCATGAGCCTTTGCGGCCGGTCACCCTTCGACCACTGTCTTCATTATTCATTATTTTTCTTTTCTACTCTATGAAAAAAAATAGAAAAAGCTCGTCATTATTGTTTGTTTTCCAGGATGTGTCGCAGCACCTAACCGGTCTAATTCTATAATCAATAAAATATAGTTGATGAAATATGCTCAATGTAGACTGCATAACAATATAAATTGGCATGTTTAACTGTTGTTTTTATATGATGTAAAAAGCACATATGAATTCGACACACATTAGGGCACCCACCCTCACTAGCAGAGACACCCAACAAAAATGCATATGTATTAGCAGAAAAGCAACACTTCCCATATACCATAAATAAAACATAACAACGTATGATCCCAATAAACATCCCCCGGCCCGTTCCTGTCTTTCCACACCGAGAAAGTGTATAATGCCACGGTACTGAAGTAAGGCACCAAAAAATCAAATCATGTGTTCTACAAGCCTCGAACTTCAAACTTGTAAGAGCGTTCTTTAGCTCAGGGTAGTTTGTACGAGCCTAATTCTGGTTAAACCACCCTCCAGAGGCGGTAAGCATCCCAGTAAATTCTTCAGCTCTAGGTGTATCAGGCTGATTTCTCAACAACAACAAAAATACCATTTTTACCAGGTTATAGGATAACAAGTTCATGTTTTTCTCAATGATGACGAGGCTGTAAATTACCTGAATCTTTATTATTTCCGCCGAGCCTTTGCAATTTGGATCACTGGTTTGGTCTCTTCCCACTTCAGTTTCAGAAAAATGGCAGTCACGTCCTCATTGTTGTATGTTTGCATTGAGAGTCCCAGATTCACCGCCTGCTCAAACAAAAACCTAGAGCAAAGACAATAAATGAAGGGGAGAACATAATGGGATGACACCAGCACCTCCGCAAAATACACAAACATAAAGCTTGCCAAGTAAAATTGTGCTTCCGAGTTAGAACAGGACTCAAATTTTGGTTCCGCACACGGTGCAGTTTCCACAACTCACAGCCCACATCAAATTGCACAAAGCTTCCATGATTTACCGTCTCAAACAGGAAACAACACGGGTCAGGAAGACGAGAAACTCTGCCCAGCGAAAAAGAATACCACCCGAGGTACAAAATTGGCAGTTGTGTTGCCGTAGATCCCTACTTATTACCTAGCCCAGCAAGAGCCCATGTAAAGAGTCCATCCATGCGCACATAATAGCTTGCTTATGGAAAACGTAACAGCGGACACTATCTATTTAGCGTTTTCTTGTTTTGGAGGAATCTCGGCCGTTGTTGCGCTCGCTTGGGTGTCGACAGGCTCCATGGCGCTGGCCTCGGCTTTCCTCGTCTCGATTTCTCTTTGCATTTGTATTTGGCCTCGCATTACTTGGAGCATCTCCTTCATTTGCTTCTCTTCTTTCTCCATTTGCATGTCTGTTAAGATCTGAGCATTCTTGTCGATCGGTTTGAAATACTCATCTATGGCAGTTTCCTGAAGAGTAAGATGAAAAGAATGGATTACAAGTCATTACAACAGTTGTTGGTATAAAACACGTGGCATTTCAGTTTACTGACAGTGATCCTATATCTGAAATCTAAACCAAAAAAATGAAGTCTATTTTGCGAGTTCCAGAACAAGCATGTTTCACATCAATCAAACAGAACCAAGCCACTGTATCGTTCATTCGTTCTCCAAAGGCAGACAACATGATCGCTGCCTCTTTTTCAGTTGTGAGATTGCACATAAACTACTCCCTCTGAACTAAAACCACGACAATAATTATGGAACGGAGGGAGTAGTAAATAATTTCTCAGAATGTAATACACATTTCCTGGGCAAGTGTTGGGTAATTAACTATAAATTTGCAGTAGAATGCCTTACAGCTTCTTCGAGGTGCTGATTGAGAGCTTGCATCTGCTGAACCACTTGACGAACCTCTGACAGAATAACTTGCTCTGGTTGTTTCTCAATCTCCTCCTTCTTAGCCTGAGCCTGAATAAACAGTAATGGAGTTTAACTGATATTGCAATTGAATACAATATTCGTCCTTACGGATGATTGGTGATGTCACCATGAATAACCAACTCTACGAGCTACCTGGAAAGGACAATCTTATCCGCAAGCTAGTGTAGTAATTTCCTGATGTTAGTCTTAAGATATTCTAGTGAGCAATAGTTCAATACAAGAGACAGTATACAGATGATTGAGGACTTCAAGTCAAGATTTCTGTGCTAAAATTAGAATAAATAACTTTAGCCCTAAGCGACACCCAGATATGCCCTACAAAGCTACAACATTAGTTTGCATGACTGTAAGTAAATTTTGACTATCAAGAAAACACCGATACTTCCAGCAACCAGTGTACCCGTATCGGATACCGTATCCGATATTGATTCTTTCCTGATACGTCCCCGATACCTCTCAGGCTCTACTAGTGCCGGTGGTGGGCGCCTTTCCCCAGTGCTCCCGCTCCCCTTCCCCCCACTATCCGATAGAATTCTATCTAATTGAAGGCTGCTGATTTCCTCCTCCTCCTCCTCCCTTTCTCTCAAACTGAACTTTTATGTTTGGTGAACCCGTTGACTGTTGGTTCTTTTTTGTTGGATTGGAATAATGGATAAAAAGATATAAGATAATGGACTGCACTGACTAAATATATGCTAAATGGCTTGAGGCTTATTGATAGCATATTTTTATATTGTTTTCAAAAACAGGCAAATGTATCCCCGTATTGGCGCTTTTCAGAAATGACTTATTTACGTATCCATATCACCACGATACTGATAAGCGTATCCGTATCAGTGCAATCTAGTTGACTATAAACATAATTTGGAACATATAGTGTGTTCTTTACATGATAGCACCACATCATTGCTAAAAGGAATTTAAGTACTCCCTCCGTCCGAAAAAGCTTGTCCCAAGCTTGTCCCTCAAATGGATGTATCTAATACTAACTTGGTGCTAGATACATCCATTTGAGGGACAAGTTTTTTCGGACAGAGGGAGTTACCTGACAAGTTCTGAAGTTCATAACTCTAACACCGCCACTGGTTAAGGGTGCAAAGAGAGAAAACGGGTGGAGTGCACCCGGCATACACAAACAACTCGCAGTAAGACAGGTGATAAGGACGAATGCCTTCCTATCTTTGTTTAATGATAAAAATTATCAACATAGAGTTAAAAATATCAAATTTTTTGCAACAATCAGGATAGGAAATCAACTCAGAAATAAAGAGTTGCTGGAACAGACTAGGTAAGCACCACCATGAGAATGGCCGGATGGCATGGCACAGGGGATTGCGGAGCAGAACATAGCTTTGAGAGGATAACAGATTGGTAAACTATTCTCTTGTTCCCTGGTTCAATCTGCTACACACTAGTCCTTTATATAGGACGACTCACTTGATCCCCAAGCCTGATCTCTATTCAAACTCAAGACAAACCATACCTATCTTCCTAGTTCAAATGGAATCTTCCTAATTTAACCAGACTCGTACTAGTAGACCCAGATGTATCCAACAAAGATACTTAATACTGGATTAACTCATTTTCCTAAACTTCCTATCTCTAACAGTCTAACATAACATATGCAATGCCTTCAAGGATATGCGTATCTCCTAGAGCCCTGCGCACCCACGACCACAACAGTTGCAAAGTTGATCAGATATGTGATGTGCTTATAGTGAGTTCCTAACCATTACAACACAAAATAACTTGCAAGATAATCCAGTGTACAGGGAACAAGCAAGCAATTGTGGTAAGATGCATTACACTAACTAAAGGAGATGGCTAGCCGAAACAGTGACATTTTTCCGCAGACATGACCAGCTGAACAAGCCGGACAATGGATATGCATTGGAGAATAACTTCTCATTTACAGCAATCAGCCATGTCAAACAACTTGAGGAGAAGAACACGACTCCAATTCAACACCAAGTGTCTGTCAGCCCTACCGCAATTAAGAGTGCAAACTACACGCCTTGGAGGCCAGCCCTATCCCAATTCCAAGCGATCCTCCAAAACAAAACAGCTAGAAGCCTAGAGGATTCACTGGAGACTTGGAAGGCCGGTGAATGGTGTTTCCCTAAAATTGATAGGAGTACATATCAGCCAAGAAATGGCGGACCCAGCCTTTTTTCTCACCTGCTGGAGGCGCTGCTGCAGCTGCAGCCTGTAGGACCGGATCCTCCTCTCCTCGTAGCCGGACATGACCCGCACCACGAACCATGCCTTCTTCCCGAACTGCACCAGCTTGTCCATCCCGCCCGTGGACCAGCGATCCGCGCAGCAGAGGCGGCCAGAGACTGCGGACGGGAAACGCGATGTCCCGGCGAGGAAGAGCGGGGACGGCGGTGGCGGCGACGCGTGGGATGCGGGGGTGTACCGAGCCGGTGGGGCGTGGGATCGAGGCGGCGGCGGCGGCCGGCGGGGCACGGTGGTCGAGTATTTGGGGAGATTTGCAGATAGTTGGATTGCGACCTCGCCGGTCTGCCTGGGAGTGGCCTGGAGATGCTCGCGGAATTTGCCTAGCCAGGCAGGCGCGACACTGGCAACTGGGCCCCATAGATGTGTTACCATGTGGGCATTGACCACATGCAAATGCCGTATTTTTTTCTAGATTGATGAGAGTGAGCAAACTGATGACCGTATTTTGTGACTGTATTTGTGCAGTTTATATAATGCTTTTATATTAGTTTACAGAGGGAGTAATTTTATGACTGTATTTGTGCAGTTTCCGATCGCGTCAAGTTCAGTGATCCTGAACTGAATGTATCGTTCTTTCCGCAGGATTCGTCACAGGTTTTCGAGAAATGAGTGTGTTTATACCGAACGCACGTCTTGTCGAGAGGTAATGCACGGGAGGTTAGTGTCATCTACTGTAACTTGTACTAAAACGGATCTGATCTTTGCAATTAGTCGCCTAGCATCTGCTGTAACTAACTAATCAACTACAGTAAATGGCATGGTAAGTTGGAGCTCTGCAAACATATCCACGAGGGATGAAAATAAGTTTTGGATCGTGCAAACATCCAACGCATGAATGAAAATCCCTTCTCGATCTGTCCGTCCGTCTCTTTGTTCTGCTAGGCTGCGTTGAACTCAGAGTCAGCTTAAACTGTCGCCAGCTCCTGCGCAGCGGGCAACGGAACACACCAACACGGTCAGGCAAAGCAGAGGAGCAGCAGCAGCAGCGGAAGCCACGGCCGGATGTACGTCGTCGCCGTCGTCGTCGTGCAAGCCGACGAGATCCTCATCGCCGGCGGTATGCGATCGCCGCCAGGCCCGTAGTTGTAAACCGGCGGCAGGTAAGCGCCTCCGGCTCCACCACCGCTGTGGCTGTCGTAGGACGGCGGTGGGTAGGCGCCCGCGCCACCGTTGCCGGACGCCGGCGGCGCGATATCGTTGGCTTCCGCAGCACCGGTGCCGCGGCCGCCCATGATCTGCGCGCCCAGGAACACGGCGTCCGACTCCTTTATCCTGCACCGGAAAGCCGATCACGAAGCTGTTAGCTACGCAGGCCACACGCGTGTCGTGTATGTACGTTTGCTACGGTTTTGATGAGCTGACCCGGTGGTCGGGAGGCAGAAGGCGACGGTGTAGTCGTCGGCGCTGCAGGTGAAGGTGCTGGTGCTGTCGTCGTAGGCGTAGCTGTAGGCGCGAGGGCACGCCATCTTGAAGACGGACGAGTACGACGTCGGCCGGCACGCCGCCGGCGTGCCGTAGGCGCCGCTGCAGCAGTACCTGTCCTGCCCGAACGCCTCGCACGCGCTCCGGCACGCGATCGCGCCGCCGCCGTAGTCCACCCGCAGCTCCGTGGGGCACGCTGCTCCATACACCGGGGTCATCAGAGCCAGCCGGCAATGGCGCTAGGCTAGCATAAGATCACTGGAGTACTTACATCGGTTGAGGTCGGCCAAGCATCCGGTGGCGTTGCACGCGCCGGGCCCGCGCAGCGCGCGCGGGATGGCGACGACGGGGAGGTTGTACCCGTCGACGAGGCTCACGTCGTAGAAGTCCTCGCCGCCGCCCTTCCCCAGCGTGACCTCGAAGAGCGTGGCCGGCGGCGTGGCGCCGGAGCCGCGGCACTCCATGCGCCCGCCGCAGTCGCCGGTCTGGCACACCCCGGCGCCCGCCGCGTCGAACACGCACCCGGTCCGCGCCCACATCCGCCCTGACCACCCCGCCGGCGCCGCCAGCCGCACCGCCTGCCCCGGCCCGAGCTCGAACCCCGTCGTGGACAGCTGCGGCGTGCCGGAGCCGGCCAGCGTGCCCGGCCATATCGGGTAGGCGCAGTAGTTCGCTATGGTGAACATCGTCGTCGCGCCCGTCGAGGCGTGCAGCCACAGCGCCAATGCCACGAGGAGACATAGCTTGCAGTGGTGCCTTGACTCTCCCATGGCGTGAGTTGGCTACGGAAAACCCCGGCAGCCGACCTCGTCGATGGGGGAAGATAAAATGGGGTCTCGATCGGAACAAAGGAAGAAGACATTGCGAGGATGCTTACAAGATTTAAAGAAGGGGAAGAGAGTGAGGGCAAGTGCTGCCATCAAGGCATCAACCATGGAGAGAAAGCTTTGCTTTTCTTGGTGAGGTTGGTTTGGCATGGTGGGGGTGGCCTAGGGAAGAAGAAATAGACTCGCAGTTAGATAGACCCAAAGGATAAACATACCTTGATTCCTGGTCAAACATTCTCTTCTCTCTTCTGTGAGTCTCAAGGCTTACTTACTTGGCTTGATATCCTTGAGGTGTACAGTCTGAACTTGTTCATGCAAACTATGGCGCCAAATTGGGCAGAGTGCAGGTTTCAGCTGGTGGGTGGGCAGGCAGGACAGGACACGCCTCTCACAGTCCAATGCAGAAACAAAGATATTATCATTAGCAATCACAGGTGTCATTCAGGATAGAGCATGAAAATTCTGCGATTTTTTATTTGGCTGCCATTTCAGTGACGTAAATTGGCTCTTTCTTTTACTGAATACATGAATACCAAACAGGTATTTTGAGTATACCTACGGAGGTAGCTGTTTGTTCCAATTATATACTCCATCTACTAGTATGTTTTATTCAGTTCTGGAGATTTCCCTCTTTTAATTTCGATTTTCGGAATCAAAGTACAAGCCCTTTACAAATGAGCAACGAGAAAGAAACAGTACAATGTTCCACATAATGACAACACAACATACCCTTCAGCTAAATAAGCTCAGAATTTTGGGAAGCTTATGACGTACTCCCTCCGTCCCATAAGGTAAAGACGTTTTTTGACACTACATTAGTATCAAAAAACATCTTACGTCATGGGACGGAGGGAGTAATTGTTTTGAAGATGCTTTCAGGAGGCAACATGCATGTCATGGCAGTGAGACAACTGACCAATACAAGGAAGGAATCACACAAGTAAACATCAACACAAACAAACGTCACGGGTATCCACGAGGATGCCACAAGACAAGATGCACCTTTTTAAGCTACACAATCAAGCAATATATGTCACCTTTGCAACCACATCAGATAAAGCATCGATTGGATCACACAGCAGGAATAATCATACATGGCTATCAAGCATATGTTGCGCAGATGATTATGGGGCACCCAGTTCAGCACTTCACTTGAATTATTATTTGTCAACTTGAGCATCCAAAAGGAATGCAGAAATTGCATAATCCATTCAAAAGGAATCATATTAGGACATGGCGTAGTAGACTGGAGACGGCTGGCTAACCCATGGTGCAGCAAAGGCTAACAAAGCAGAGTTACATGCCGAAATTGTTGAAGATCATACACTACGTGCTCATAATCTTATCAGAAGCACAACAAACAAATTCTTTTGTCTTGCAGCACCACTCAATATGCCAGAACAGAAAATCTATCACGCCTCCAACGAAGGTTCTGTAGGTGCTTCAGCGTCACCTTCAGCAGCATTGGGATCATCGACAATCGTGACACCCTCAAGATCCAAGGGACGGCCAGTCATCGGATGAATGGGGTTCCTGTCATGATGTCCACCCTTCCGGCCCATGGCTAGCAACGGAGGTGGCGGCAGAACACCGGCACGGAAGAGGATACGCTGCACGGGATCTGATGGCTGTGCCCCAACAGATAGCCAGTACCTACAACAGAAGTATAGTTGTATGGTGTTACTATAGCTGTATGTTTCTTGTTCTGTCAACAGGAAGAACTGTTAGCTACATTGAATGCAAAAATCAACCAAACTGAAGTTCACAAGACAAGTTTGATGTCGAGGCTTGAGGTAACCCCCCCCCCCCCCCCCTCCCTCTTTTCCCACCCTCAAATGCGATATAACATGTAATGCCTGATGACCAAATGCAGGTTACTGAAGCAAAGTTGAAGAACCATGAGTCAGATTCAGTGGCTCTGAAGGGAGAAATCAGATTATTGACTGATAACTTGGAGTCTATTTAAACTGAAGCTCAGTCCCGTGAGAAGGAAGTGAGGATCCTGGAACAAGAAAAGAACCATCTTCAGGAGAAGTTCCTATCTGAGTGCAAAAAGTTTGATGAGGCAGACATGAGGTGCAAGGAAGCTGAAAGGGAGGCTAAACAAGCAGTAGAGTTGGCTGATTTAGCTCGTGTAGAAGCTGCTGCTGCTCAGAGAGACAAGGGTGAAGCACAGCGACTAGCAATGGAGAGACTCACTTTGATAGAAAGAATGGAGCGACAGGTTGAAACTCTAGAGCGAGAGAAAAGTAAGATGGTGGAAGAAATGGAGCGACTTCATCAGTCTGAGTTGGATGCTCTATCCAAGGTCAGGATGCTTGACGAAAGGGTTGATGAGAGGGAAAAGCAGATTGGGGAGATGTTGGAACAGAACAACCAGCAGAGATCCAACACGGTCCAAGTGCTCGAGAGTTTGTTGGCAACATAGCGTGAAGCTTGCGCTGAAGCCAATAAGAGAGCCGAGGCCCTGTCACTGCAGCTGCAATCAACCCAGGGCAAGCTGGACATGCTCCAGCAGGAGCTCACCTCTGTTCGGCTCAATGAAACTGCACTTGACAGCAAGGTGAAGGCCTCCTACTCTAGGCGCACGAGGGGCGGTTACCGAGTCCGTCCATTACATGGACATCGCATTTACGCATTTACACCGGGAGGCGAAGGAAAAGGTCGAAGAGCACAACTAGCGCGTTCAAGAACAATCACACGGAGGATGGCGGATCCGTGTTCTTCGGAGAGGACACGAACAACGGGAGCCAGCAGCTAGAGGGGACGGAGACGGAGACCGAGGACTACACCAAGTTCACGGTGCTGAAGCTGAAGCAGGACCTGACCAAGCAAGGGTTCGGTGCCCAGCTGCTGCAGTTGAAGAACCCCAACAAGAAGGACATCGTCGCCTTGTATGAGAAGCACGTCGTTGGCGGCGCTTGACTGCTTCTTCCTCAACAATGTGATCTTGCAGGGCAGGCGCAAAAAACAGCATGGCACATTTGTAGCAAATACTCTCACTAAGTCTGCTATGGATCTAATCAATGATGTACTTGAAAAACCTGAACCCCTATTCAGCAAATCAATAATTTTCTTCTCCAATGGATGGAGGTAGCGAGTGTATGACTGAATGATGCTTGCCAATTAGCATCCAATCAACTAGCATAGTCCAGCACCACATAGTTTTGCTTGTTTTTCCTCTGCTTTACCTACTAAACACCCCCAATTACAGGGGCAGATCTACATAGAGGCCAGTGGGGGCATATTTTCAAACTTCTGTAAAGTTTGCTTGTATTTCACTGAAAATTACTTCAGAATTTCATATGTTGTAGAAGAAGTGCCCCCACTCCAAATTTGAGTGTCACTAATAGTTGTAGGATTCATGTGGTGTTGCAGGGCAGGTGGAAAGAACAGCATGGCATATTTGTAGCAAAAATACCCATCAGGTCTGCTATGGATGCAATGCAATCAAGCACATCTGCACATCTTATAAGATGTGCTGGAGAAACCTGAATCCTCATTCACCAAATCAATAATTTTCTTCTCCGCTGGAGGGATGCAGCAAGCGTAGAAGTGAATGATGCTTGTCAATAGGTACTATAATCAACTAGGATAGTGCAGCACCAGATAGTCTAGCTTGTCTTTCTTCTGCTTTACCTACTCAACATCCCCAATGATACAATCCACAAGGCATGTGAATGACAAGACTCAATTTATTTAGGTTTCAAAGAAAAGGCATAACTTATTTAATCAGGTTTATCCTCTAAAATGCCCAACCGGCCATCAAAGATTAAGGCCACTGGGATGAACAAATACTGTTACTACTCTATGTTACTTCTAGAGTAGATGCAGCAGAAGCCGCAGTAAGCGGAATTTTTCTCCAAAAAGGAATATAACTGAACAACACTCTCTGAAATGAAAATCAGTAGCAGGCAAAACTCACTTGACCCGGTCGAACTTGAGCCCCATCCTCTTGCCACCATCCTTTCCTGCAGACAGCAACAGAAAAACACAATTCCTCATCAGCTATTCTTCAGTTAGCAGTAGAGCTCCCCCCGCCCACGCGCAGAATCGCACCACAAATCCTGACCCAGACAAGCCCAGCCAAGCGGGGCTGACCCAGGTGGGAGCTGGAGGTGGGGCGCCGGGGATACATGTACAGATCGAAAGGTGGGCTGCCTCACCGGGGAGCGGGTTGTAGTAGCCGAGGACCTCGAGGTGCTTGCCGTCGCGCGGGAGCGGCTGTCGGCGGCCATCACCCTGTAGAAGGGCCGGTTGCGGCAGCCGAACCGCGCGAGCCGGATCCGGACCACCATGATCGACGCTTTCGTCTTCCTCTTCCTCGCCGCCGGCCCTGGCTTCTCCGGGTGAGGTCGTGGGGCAGAAGGGTTTTGGGTTGGGGATTAGTGTGGGTGCTTTTCCCATTTGGGCTGGGCCTATCCATCTGTTGCGCGATCGTTGGGCCCGCAGCGTGGCATTTCCTTGGCGGGCTAAACTTGGGCCAACCGATATACCAGAATTAGATCGCTGATTCCTTTGTCTCAAAAAAAAAATCGCTGATTCCTGGCCTAAAAAAATCGCTGATTACTGGGAAGTAGTAAATTCTAATTCTAAATTTATAATTTCATATATCTGACAGTGGTAACAGGTGACAGAACCTGTCAGTAAAAATACAGGTAAAACTAAAATCTACATGAATTTTCAGAAACTTGTACACACACACACTAGAACACTAACAAAAATGAGTACAGAAGGAATCTCTGGCACATGGAAGAAAAGCAAGCTCGTAGATGGAAACACACTGGCTGGTCTCTGCCCCGGACGTTTGAGAACATAACTTCTCGCTGCACGCAGTGTTCAGTAAGGCGCCAGACATTTGTGACACCACAGACCAGCGCCAAAATCACCGATTACGCGGGATAAATCGACCAGCGACCAGGGAGCGAGACGAGAGTGCGTCGTCTGGAGCCTATATGCCGCCGAGCCATAAGCGGACGCCTTTCTGGACACTGCTCCCACTGATATTCTCATGGTTGGTGCAGAGATGTTTTTCCTGCCCAAAAGATGAAAGGAACACATGAAGGATTAAGCTTTGTCCAGGAATGAATGCAGCACGGATGGAGTGGGGGAAAAGAAAGAACAAGAGACCTGAACTGTAGCCTTGTTTGCAGTGTGCCTCTTGGCATTGTTCCTTAACAGACAGCGACGACATTATTATTGCCGTTGACCTGTTGTCTAACAAGTATCACAATTCCATACTGGCATGTTTTTCCTACCTAAGAACACCTAAAAAGTGGACCAACCAGCAAGCGAAACAGAGATTTCTTTGCTACAACTGCAGAATCTATGTCAAGACTGTGAAAGATAGAATGCTGATGTCTAAGGCATCAAGGAATTTGCATCTGTCAAAACTTTCTGATCGAACTGTTCCCTGTTGGAAAAATAACAAGTCATCCAAAAATGCAGTCAATTATACATTTCAAACAAAGCAGTGAGCCAATCAACTTTCAATCTCATAACTCATGTACTCCCTCTGTAAACTAATATAAGAGCGTTTAGATTACTAAAGTAGTGATCTAAACACTCTTATATTAGTTTACGGAGGGAGTAGTGAATAAGAGCAAATGTTCGCGAGAATCAAGAAAATGCTGACGGATGCCCAACTTTTCTCCACCGTTGACAAAAGAAATGTTGCATGATGCTTTTGGGATAAAAGTTGAATTGTACAAGATGATGCTTTTGATCAAATGAACATAGTAAAAGATAGCATATTCTAAGTGAAATAAAAAATATTATTGTTTATCCATTTGATTCATGACTATGCCTGAGGATCTGTTTATCCATAAGCATGAAATAAAAAGGCTCCATGCTTATTAGATAACACATGAGCTGAAAAAGACACTTAATAGCAGCAGATAAGATCCAAACATTTAGGTCTGAAGACATAACATTCCGTTTCTGTCTACAGCTTTAAATGAGAGATATGCCAAGGCATAATTCTAAGTATTTTCTTTAGCCTTCTCTTCCTTCCCGTCTAATCTCCAAGTCAACAAAGATATCTACCACCTATAATTCCACAAACCCATCAATTATTGTCCATAGGTTTATGTATGCCACAAAATATCCATTGATGTCCGTAGGTTGATGTACCATTGAATAACAAAAAATAAATTGATTTATGCCCCCCAGCATTACTGGACTGCATCATTGCTACGAGTGCGACACAAGGCGTATACATCACTTATCCAGTTATGCTGCTACAAATACCCATATTGAGTAAGCAATATCAACCTTGCAGATGTCGAAAAAAAAAGATTTCATGTTTTCCTCGAATGATTAAAATGAAAGTGAAAGGACATAAACAATGCACAGTGCATACGGGTAGGATGGAAGTTCAGTATCTATTTTCTATGACCATGAAAGCTACTCCTGTGGAATGCTCTTATCTACAAGAAATCCAGGTACTTGTATTTCAAACCTCCCAGTGTGCAGACAACAGGAATTATGCAATTATATATCTCTGTTAGGTCTACTGTGAGTAGATGAATGCTTAGCTAACAAATCTTGGCAGTGGGGTAAGGATGCCGACAACAAGCGATTGCGTGCCCAAGTTTCTTACAAACAACTTTGATGTAAACGGCTACTTTAATTTGGTCGTTGTTTGGGTGATGACGTTGAATAATTTGATAACTTTATCAGTAAGACTCCGTTTGGCATTGACGTGATTCTATCAATTGGTCACAGAGAGTAGTTGCGGTCAATCTCTCTCACGCATCCATGGCGTAGGATTGATCTCTTCAACTTCAAAGAGCACATCAATAGGGCAGAGCTTAGTATCATTATTTTCTACTTATGAATCAATCCACATTTTGGTTCAAGCTCGTCACTGACAACAAAAGCACTTCCCTATCTATTTTCACTGTATCAGTCTCTCACACAATCGGATTCATAATGATGTAGTTACAAACATGAATGTCATGTAATTTCAAACATTAAGTGTTTCACAATTAGACTTCATTTCCATCAGATAAAGCCATTTCAAATAAACACAATTAATCCCATGCATTATTGCAGCAAACTGACGAGCATAAAAAAGGCAAACCTTTACTAGAAGTACAAAGTTGATTACTGATGTGAACCTTGGGAGAAGAACGGCGCAAAGGAAGGCTTGACTTCATTTGCAATACAACAATCAACAAATGAGCACATGACATAAAAGGCACTAATCACATTGTTTTTTGAGGAGAAGTTTTGTAGGCCGTTGTATCCTGTCAAACCAACATCATTTTGCTGAGACCTAGCTAGAATGGATCTGACAAAAATCCAAGACTGTAGGTGAATTATCACATGATGAGCATTTCTTATCTGAAACTGGGATTTTGGCTCATAATGCAACAACACGGTTTTCTATCTTGGTGCTAGAATCACATAAAAATTGTACATGGTAAAAAAACGTGACCAACTAAATACTGGCATGTAGAACTTAGATGAAGAACCTCTGCTCTCCACCAAGGTCCATAGGACCTTATCAGTTTGTAGTTAAAAATTCAATCCACCAACCCTTGTTAACCTAACTGCTTTCTTGTAGTACACAGTTAAACTAAGATGAGCATTAAGTTGTCAGGGAAAGAACATTGTTGTTACTTCTTTGACATTCGAATTAATCAATAGTGCATAAAACAAACAAATCCAACCAACAGAGAACATTGATAGGCTTACCTCATTAGGAAATGGATGTGAATGCTGTTGTAAGCCTGTGCCTCACCTCTAGACAAGCCAGACTACTCCTTCAGAAAACCAAACCGTGCATAACGTGTTAGTGGACAGTAATCATGAAGCTGAAGATATAATAGTGATTTAGTTGGCCAATCAATTATTAGGCCACCAACGTGAACAAACTCAAAAGGAGTACGACAACCACTGGTATCAAGGGCATGGCAAGTATCACCCTCAAGAAAACATACTAGCTTTGGTACGATCTGTTTTTCCTTGTTCGAAATCATCAAACTGCACACTATTGAGGATTTACCACAGATATTCCAAGAAAAAAATTCATGAGCGCTAACACACAACGAACAAATTTCTGGAACAGTATCTAAAGATTTCACGGGAGACACTGTAAAAAATATTCAACATGTCAACACAGCAGCCTCTCCCAGACAGTGGCAGCAAATATGAGGTTATGTATATGTGTGTTCCTAGAGACTATGATCGATCAGGCATTGTAATACTAATTAGCATGCAAAACCTTAAATTTTGTTCTTTATCAGTTGAGGGAGGACTTTTTTCTTCTTGTTTACACAAAGGATACAGCCATTGATTTGTAGGACTTAGCTCGACATGCCCAGACTTGTTAAAAATAAAAACTATTATTCTATTATCTTTGCTGTAAGAAGTAACAGAAATTTGTGATCTGCGGGATAATTTGCAAATGCCATAGGAGGCCAGAAGCACTGGAGATGAAGCTATATAACAGTGATATGCGTTGGTACATACGATGTACGCCTTTACAACACCAACTGCTGGATAATCTGTTGTAGATAAGACCAAAATAAGAAACATTATGATCACTTGTTCACTTGCCTATCATGATATTCCATATTTGCCCTCCACAAATGAAAATTTCCTTCTTCGTGACAGCATCACGTTGGATTAAGTAAAAGTATTATATATGAAGCTTCCAGCTATAATATATTTCAGTGTCGTTGTTCATCAGGTAACTCCAGAAACACAGCGCGGATCAGTATGGATACGGCAATGTGAACATATCTTCTAAGTATGCAACCTACTAGCAGTCTTCGGATAAATATAAACTAGATGAGGAAGGTAGAAGCTACCTTTCACAGGTCATTAGTATGTCTCATCACTAGCAACAAATAAAGGTTCCATACTGATACCACTGCATCTTCGCTATGTTAGTTAAACTTCTTTTCTTGTGCACAACCATCACTAACTTTCCATGATAGGGCAAACGAGAAGGTACAGTACAATAACCTCCAGCATTCTAGAAGTTTTAAATAGCTTGGTGACAACACACACATGCACACAATGCTAAACGAGATTGATATAATCTTAAATCCAAATGAAACCCTGAGAAATTCATTAGTCAGTCATTTAATACTACCAAGCTGTTGATATGTTCAAGTTTGAGCGAGCTTTGCAAGCATTCCTGTAATGCAAAGCAGTCAACTAAAACGTTACGTCCCGGCACCCTTTTAGGTAAGCGGCGGCTTAAAAGAATGTTATCCCATCCATACACTGAATGATGCAGATCTTGGCAGCGGGAAGAACGAGCCATCGAGGCCGGTAGAAAGCTTCCGCGTGCTTTCGTCCAGCAAGGCGAAGTGCTTCACAAGTTAATGGACGATTCACCTCACCTGAAACCAATCCTGCTAATGTCAAATGGTTGGTTTGACACATACGAACTTTCGCTAACGACAACCGCGTTAGAAATAGCATCGCGGTCACGGGATGTTGTTTCAAAAAGGATTTCTTAACCAGACTCACACTCCAATTTGCTAACAAATTAACCTTTGCATACAACTGTCAATTTCCCTGAATCCTGCAATGCAGACAGGGTCACTGCCCATGCCTTTTCCTATCGCTGTTCTACGAATCTTCTTATGACACGCCGGGCAGCAAATCATCAGTCGTGTCGAAGGCGCAACCCTCCCCCCGCCCCTCGTTTCGAGAAAACTAAAAGCTACTGTGCGCAATCTGACCACTAGGAAGTAGGAACGACAGCAGCAGTAACAACCACGCACCTTTCAGCAGTATCTCTCGACGGCGCGGCGGATCCCGCCGTCGTGTGGCCTCCCCCTCCTGTGGGTGGTGCGCGGGCGCGCTCGCCGGTGAGCTGCTCCGCTCGCCGCCGCCGCCGCCGCGAGCCCGGCGAGAACCCGTGGCTCCGTCGCGCCGTGTCGATGTACGGGCTTTTCGAGATGGAGCGCGAGTTGGTTCAACCAGACCGAGTTCGGGTGAGACGGACCAGACGGACCAGACCGAGTTCGGGTGAGACCGACCTTTTTTTTTTTTGAGACATACCGACCTTTTTATCCGGCTGTGCCAAGCCAATCCTCATGGACAGGACTTCGGGCTGACACGGAACAATTTTATTTTTGTCACTCTAAATTTTACCAATTTTCCTTATGTCACTTTAGATTTTGATATTTCACTTTTGACACTCTTAGTTTTTGACATTTATCACAATTGCCATTCTGTGGCAAAAGCAAAATAATTTTATTTTATTTTTGCCACTCTTAGCTTTTGACAATTATCACAATTGCCACTCTGAAAAATTTATTTTTGCCACAGGAATGGCAATTATTATAGTTGTCAAAAACTAAGAGTGGCAAAAGTAAAATGTCAAAATCTAGAGTGGCATAAGAAAAATTGGCAAAATCTAAAGTGGCAAAAACAAAATTTTCCCGACACAACCCTTTTTCTAGAAGGGCCCACAAGGGCCGGCCCGGCCCATATGGTCAGGTTTGCACCAAAGAGAGTCTACTTCAAGTTTTGTAAGGAAAAATATATATTTTTGGTCCTTTAAGTTTACAACAAGTAGATATTTGGCCCCTCGACTTTTTCCGTTTACATTTTGTCCCACAAGTTTCAATATTAGACATGTTTCGTCCAAAACCATAAATTAAGTAGTTTGAGATGACACGCCCTACACGGCATTCCACCACGCAAAAACTATATGTAGCTTTGATTCGCTCTTATGTCATGCCCACCACCTTTGCCCTCCTCCGTAGTCGAAGCGTCACTACAGTGTTTGCTCAAATAGCGCCGGAGCACCACTACGGTGTGGACACGAGCACGCCAACGAGTGCCACACCATCTATGTCGATGACGCGCGGGAGGCACCACTCTGGGAGCCAGAGCTAGGAGACGGCGTCGAGCACCAACAAAGACGACGAGCAGGGTCCTGGTTGCGTCAGGGGATGCGGTGGCACGCTCACTATCCCAATAGCCCTCCATGACCATGCATATGAGCTCGCGCAGCATGGTGAGGGGCCATCAAGGACTTGAGTGCAATTGTAACATTCCAAATTTTCAATTTGGAATGTTATACATTAGGTCATCATGCATATCATATTTTCTCGCATTTTTCCGATCCTAGAAAATTTCACGCAACTCAAGGACCCTCGGAGAGAGTTGGAAATTTCATTATTTTCATATTTGGAATTTCTCAAATTTTGAAAATAGGATCATTGGATTTTATTTATTTATCTTCAAAAGTTTTTCCGATACAAAAATTTAAGAGAGGGAATAATATGACTTTCCCAACATTTAGGAAAAATGAAGATTTTATAAATAAATCAAATTTTGGTTTTGAGGATTTATTTGCTTTAGGCAAAAAAATGAGCATTTTAAAAATATGCATATTTGCCCCGTTTTAAAGTTCATTTTGTTCGACTCATTTTTAGGAGTCGGGGAAAATTTATTTTATTTAATTTGGAGTCCGTTTTATTTTTATTTCGTTTAGTTTTGTTTAAAAAAAAACCCGTGCGCCCTTTGGGCAAAGGCCCAGCCATTAACGCCGCCCGCCCGGCGCCCTCTCCCTCATGGCCTTGTCATGTCTTGCCGCCGCTTCTTACCGCCTAAATCGCCGCCCGCCGCCCTCGCCGCCTCGCCGCCACCCGTGAGCCGCCGATCCGCCGAGGCCAGACCCAGCGACCAGCGAGGTAGCCGCCGCCACAACCCCCGGTCCGGTTTTTTTTTAGTAAAACCCGATCCGGTTTTCTCGCGTTGTTCGGTTTTTTAAAAAAAAACCTAGATGGTTTTATTAATTTTCTTCGGTTTTCTTATTTAGTGAACATTCACCGACCCGTTTGTTTCAATGAACGTATTCGTTGGATTAGTTCTGTTAACAAACGTCCGCTGTTTAATCTGTTCGTCGTTTTCTTTTAATCGGATTTAATCCGTTATTATTCTGATTTCGATTTCCGATTCGATTTTCAAATCTGTTTAATTTCTCGCTCGTTTATCGGAATCAGGTGATTCAAGCGCTCGAGTTTCGTTACGAAACCGCCGTTCCGACTAACCTACTTACACAGAGTTTTGCTACTGTAAAATTTTGACCTAGTTTCAGATTGCTAAACCGAGTCGTTCTCTCTCGAGTTTAGACTTTCGATGCTTTATTTGATTCGATTCTTTTGCAACCAGGGTTCTTAAGTTGAACTCTCTGGTTAGATATTTTATTCGAGATTTACCCGTGCATTAGATGATTACATATTGTATGCTTGTTGTTTGTCTGCGTTAGATCACCCGGTGCGCCGCTTGTTACTTGAATCTCTAGGTCTCATGGATCATCGCAAGGCAAGTAACACTTGATCATACCTTTTCTACTACCCAGTTTTATTGCATTAGATCAAACCCTCAAACACTTGCATGTTTAGGATCTAATTAAATTGTGGGTTTGGGAAGTAGATTGAGGTAGTACCTATTACTGCTTTACTTATGAAACCTTGGGAGTTACTTCTCGTTTGCTTATTATGCCATGCTATGCTAGTAGACGTGGATTGGGTGAGTGAATATCCATGATGTATGTGAGATTGTTAATTAATGGTTTATCTAAGGTGGCAACCTAAACACACATCCTGGGTGGATTGAGGCACCGTTTCCATCAGACTTGCATGTATTTCTTCGGACCGCCACCTGTGCTCTAAGGGATCATAAGATTATTCAAAGCTGGAAACTTCCGTGTGCAGCCACAAGCCAATTATGGGCTCTGGCGTAGTTGACTAAGTTGTGCGAACTCTTACGGGTAGGCTAGCTAATGTAGGGGATGTAGGTTGGTACGGTCTACCCACATGTAAGGTGCTAGCGCTCGAAAGACTATGTCTCGGCCATCCGCTTCTCAAACACCATGTAGTGCGAGAACCAAGCGGAGGCGATCGAGTCTTGTGGGGAAAAGTGCAAACCTCTGCAGAGTGTATAAACTAATCATGATTAGCCGTGTCCCCGGTTATGGACGCTTTGAGTATCCGTAATTGAATATCATGTGAATCTCAACATGTTACTTCTAATAAAAGTTATTGGGTTTTTGATGAGTACTTTTTAATTGGGATTGAGGATGCTGTCAACCATTCTCAATGTTTAACAACCACCATGATAATTAAACAAAAATTATTCCTTTGTTGTAGGAAAAAACTAGCTTTATGCAAAAATGTAACCGTAGAGCCTTACCACCAGCCATATATGCATGTAGTATAGGCTTATTCCTTCATTGCTCTTTATGTGCTACATTGCCAGCATATTCCATGTGCTGACCCGTTTTCAGGCTGCAACTTTCACGCTATGCACTTTTCGCATTTACGACAGTAAGGTGTTAGGTCGTGGTTCTATATTCAAAGTGATGCCGATGGAGTTGATGGACTCACTTATCTTCCAAGCCTTCATTGTTATTATTAGATGGCCTTAAGCCATATTATTGTAATAAGTTCCCTTGTGAACAACGTTGTAATAAGTGTGTGATTGCTACTCTGCTATAAATCCTTCAAATCTTGTGTGGTGTCAACATTATCGATCCGGGGATGACACCGAGCACGAGACTTGATCCATTCGGTCCGGGTCGCCACAGAGAATGGTATCGAGCCAGTTGATCAGAGACACGACCACTAAGTTAAAGCCATAGATCACTACTCTCTTCCCATTTTCTAACTCCTCATCTTTTCTACTCTCTTTAGGATGAAGGACGAGAAGATCAAGTACACCCAACCGGATGAAGGCACACCTTTTGGATTTCACTTGAAGGAAGTTACCAAGTACTTGAACATTGGATTACCAAGCTTCACCGAACTTTCAACGCCACTCTTCAAGAGGAACGCTGGAAGATTCAAGCTCACGTTCCAGAAGAACATTCGCCCCAATCACCAAGCCTATAGATAGTGTTTTCAAGGCACCAACTTGGAGTCCGGGAAAGAGCATGGCAGCTCACATCACCATGGGACGCAATGGATAAGTTAATCAAGAAGACATCAAGGACACTAACTACCAGATTTGCGTACGCCGAGATGACAAATGGGACATAGTAAGCACCAAGAAGGATAGGTCCATTGCATCTTTCATCCAGAGTTAAACCAAGACATTCGACGCCAGAGAACCAAATGTGCAATGATATGGTGGAGTTGCGTAATGCAAAGGGAAGGATCATCGAACCGAAGGAGAACTAAAGACTACACGCAAGGACTACATGGACGAGATCGTAGCTCTAGCAAGACACAATAACGATCTTAAGTACGAGATCGAAGAACTCAAGAAGAAGTTGGCGCCAGAATGAAGACCAAGATGTCGATGGCCCAAGCGACTACATCAACATCGACGACACCGATTCGGATCCAAGTGAACCCGACTTTGAAGACGGTCGAGCGTACATCATGGAGTCTTCCACCGGTTCAAATTAGTAGAAGTCCCCCACATATTAGTAGTATTCCCTCCATGTAAACCTTTTAGTACACGCACTTTTGCGATAGTTAGATCGTTGTAAGCCCTTGTTTGATTGAATGAAGTGATTTTGTGTGCATTTGCTCATGTGCATTTGGGTAGTGATTCTCCTTAGACCTCAATCTATTCTAAATTCTCGTCTCTTCTAAACCCATCAGATGCCTCCGAGACGCGACCCCGGATTCATTTTCCCGCCAGAGATCACCCAATTGATCCAGCAGAATACCCCGATTCAAACATTGGTACAGTAACCAGGC
Organism: Aegilops bicornis; assembly: GCA_021605145.1. Lineage (NCBI taxonomy): Eukaryota > Viridiplantae > Streptophyta > Magnoliopsida > Poales > Poaceae > Aegilops > Aegilops bicornis. The sequence continues at coordinate 547,885,960 of CM038673.1, read as the reverse complement.
AACAACAACAACAACAACAACAACAACAACAACAACCCACCACCACCACTGCGGATCACCGACTCGTTTCCTTAGACTAAATCCGCGGTGTATTCCAAGAGCACCGAGCCGATTGTGGCGGATGATTGGCTTCAAGATAGGAAGGGAGCCGACCACGCAGGATGCATGATGGTGAAAGAGTGAAGTTTGCGACATCAGCTTGAAGGACCCGCAACAAAGATGGTGGGAGAATTTTACAGCCCACTTACCCGTAGACACCGCCACATGGGATCGGTTTCAAAGAAGCTTTTCGACCGCCCATGTTTCAAGGGAGCTATGGCCATGAAGAAGCGTGAGTTTCGCAACTTACGCCAAGGAGGAAGGACTGGCCACAAGACGTGGATGACTTTAGTAAATTAGCACGTTATGCCCTCAGATGACGTTGCTGGCCGATGCAGCTAAACAGAGAAGTTTCTAGAAGGACTGAATGATGAGTTCAGCATGCCGTTGATGGTAGCAAGTTTTAACAACTACCGTGAGTTGGTAGACCGAGCCCTCATGATCGAAGGAAAGCAAAGAAGAATTGAGAACTGCAAGCGGAAGTATGGACAAGGGAAGTATAACTCGAGCCCAAAGCAGAAACCTCGTTATACCCCTAAATCCGAATTCAATTTCAGCATACCCATGGAGGAGGTAATTCGCATAACCATAATGGCACCAAGAATGGGAACGGGAATGGAGGAAGCAATGGATGTAACCGCACCAACCCGTCAACACCATCCAAAGTAGACTCGAGTCACATTACTTGCTTTAAGTGCCGCAAGACTGGGCATTATGCAAATGACTGTCTAGAAGGCCGAATGGAAATGGCAATGGAAGCTCGAAAGAAGCCCAACCCTTTCAACAGGGGGCGGGTGAACCACATTGATGTGGAGGAGGTTGAAGATCAGCCCGATGCAAGAATCGGTAAGTTTTTGGTTAAGTCATTTATCGCAGCTTGTTCTTTTCGATCTTTGGTGCATCGCATTCATACATCTCAAGGGATTTGTGGATAAGTACAAATTACCGACCCAAGCCCTTAGGTCACCCATGCTAGTAACCTCACCCGAGGCAGTACATGGCTAGTAAATGGTGTGATCGATCGCCATTAAGGATTGGACACTATGTTTTCCCCTCGCACCTAATAGTTCTGGAATCCCAAGGATTGGATGTGATATTAGGAATGGATTGGTTATCGAAGTATGGAGGGAACATAGATTGCACCACAAAGTCAATTTTGCTCACCACACCAGAGGGAAGAAGAATCAAATATGTATCACGGCACGAGCCGAGGAGAGCGCAAGTTAATTGCCTATCAGGAGTGGTGCAGGAAGAAGTACCAGTGGTAAAGGATTTTCCTGATGTATTTCCGGAAGAGTTGCCAGGAATGCCACCGGATAGAGACATTGAGTTTTTGATCGAGCTGTTGCCAGGAACAGGCCCGATATCGAAGCGACCGTCGACAGGATGCCCGCATGTGATTTGGCGGAAATCAAGAAACAGATTAAGGAACTATTGGATAAAGGCTTTATACGCCCAAGTTCTTCACCTTGGGGATCACCCGTTTTGTTAGTAGAGAAGAAGGATGGATCTTTAAGAATGGTTGTTGATTATCGTGGATTGAATGAAGTAACAATCAAGAATAAGTACCCACTACCTATGATAAATGATCTATTTGATCGTTTGCAAGGAGCTAAGGTGTTTTCCAAGATCGATTCTGATCGTGGTACCATCGATTGAAGATTCGGGAGCAAGACATACCCAAGACAGCATTTACCACGAGATATGGATCAGACGAGTATACCGTTATGTCATTTGGACTGACTAACGCACCAGCCTATTTCATGAACCCGATGAACAAAGTGTTTATGGAGTTTTTGGATAAGTTAAATCGTGGTGTTCATTGATGACATTTTGATTTTCTCGAAGAATGAAGAGGAACACAAGGAACATTTGCGATTGGTTTTGGAGAAACCGAGGGAACACCGGTTGTATGCCAAGTTCAGCAAATGTGAGTTTTGGTTAAAGGAAGTTGGATTTCTCGGACATGTTATATCCGGAGAAGGAATAGCAGTTGACCCCACAAAGGTTGAGACCGTAACCAAATGGGAAGCACCAACGACAGTTGGAGAGATTCGGAGTTTCCTTGGACTCGCAGGATACTACCGAAGATTCATTGAGAATTTCTCAAGGATTGCCAAGCCTATGACAGAATTGTTGAAGAAGGATAACAAATTCATATGGACCGAGGACCGTGAGGCAAGTTTTCGTGGAGTTGAAGAAAGATTGGTTACCTCACCAGCTTTGATATTGCCGGATCGGACTAAGGATTATGAGGTGTATTACACGCTTCACGCCGAGGACTTGGAGCAAGGTTTATGCAGAAGGAAGAGTTGTTTCGTATGCTTCACGACAACTTAAGCCCCATGAGTTGAATTATGCCACACATGATTTGGAGTTAGCAGCCGTTGTGCACGCCTTAAAGACATGGAGACATTTTCTCATTGGTAACCATTGTGAAGTATATACGGATCACAAGAGTTTGAAGTACATCTTCACACGTATGAAATTGAATCTCGCACAAAGGAGATGGTTAGAGCTTATCAAGGATTATGATATGAGATTGCATTATCACCCGGAAAGGCTAATGTCGTAGCAGGCGCATTGAGCCGTAAGAGCCACGTCAATACCCTAATGATGGGAGGGATACCCAATGAGTTAGCCGAGGACCTTCGAGAGCTATGTTTGGAAATAGTTCCGAGAGGCTATGTAGCAGCATTGGAGATTCACCAACACCGATGGACAAAATCGTAGAAGCCCAAAAGGCGATAAGGAAGTTGCCTCCATAAAGGAGAAAATGAGCAAAGGAAAAGCTAAAGGATTTCGTGAGGATGAGCACGATACCCTATGAGTTTGAAGACCGTGTTTTTGTGCCCAATAACCCGGAGATCGTGAAGTTGATTTTACAAGAAGCCCATGATTCACCCTATTCGATTCACCCAGAAATACCAAGATGTATTTGGATTTGAAGAATACTTTCCGTGGACCGGAATGAAGAAAGATATTGCGGAGTATGTAGCAGTTTTGCGATGTATGTCGAAAGTAAAAGCGAGCATCGTAAGCCAGCAGGATTGTTACAACCATTGCTGATACCCGACTGGAAGTGGGATAAACTAGGCATGGATTTCATCACAGGTTTGCCAAAGACTCGTTCAGGATATGACTCGATTTGGGTTATAGTCGATCGCTTGACGAAGGTAGCTCATTTCATCCCGATCAAGACTACCTATAGCAAAGTGTTAAGTTGGCAAAGATATACATGACCAGAATTGTGTGCTTACACGGAGTTCCGAGGAGCATCGTGACGCATGTAGGAACCCAATTTACCTCAAAATTTTGGAACCAGCTTGCACGAAACATTGGGAACTAGATTGAATTCGATGACTTTCCACCCACGTAATCGATGGACAGACCGAGAGAGTCAATCAGATTTTGGAGGATATGTCGAGAGCTTGTGCACTAGATTATGGATCTAGTTGGGATGATAATTTGCCGTATGCAGAATTTTCTTACAACAACGATTACCAAACCAGCTTGAAGATGGCACCTTCGAGGCTCAGATGGAAGGAGGTGCAGGACACCGTTGTCATGGGACTAAACCGGAGATCGTCAATTGTTTGGACCAGATTTGATTAAGGAGTCTGAATGTATGTTAAGTTGATTCGAGATAGGCTCAAGGTAGCCCAGTCCAGACAGAAGAGCTATGCAGATTCAAAGCGCAAAGTGATTGAGTATGAAGTTGGAGACAGAGTATATCTTAGAGTATCCCCGCTTCGAGGAGTTAAGCGTTTTGGAGTTAAAGGAAAGTTAGCACCACGTTTCGTTGGACCATATAAGATTTTGCAACGCATGGGAGAAGTTGCTTATAAGTCGGAATTGCGGAAGGGACTGTCAGGAGTTCATGATGTATTCCATGTTTCTCACCAAGAAATGTCACCCGAGATAGCGAGAGGTACCGTTAAGAGACACAAAGGTACACCGAAGCAATTCAATTGAAGGATGACTTAACATATGAGGAGAAACCGTTAAGATTCTCGATTTTGCTAGCAGAGTTACCCGCAAAGCAAGGTTATCAAGTTTTGCAAAGTTCAAGGAGCCACCACACCGAGGATGAAGCCACACGGGAAAGAGAGGAAGTTTTTCTCAAGGACCACCTCACCTATTTTCTAGTTAACCCGAATCTCGAGGGCTAGATTCATCTTAAGAGGGTAGGTTTGTAACATCCCAAATTTTCAATTTGGAATGTTATACATTAGGTCATCATGCATATCATATTTTCTCGCATTTTTCCGATCCTAGAAAATTTCACGCAACTCAAGGACCCTCGAAGAGAGTTGGAGATTTCATTATTTTCATATTTGGGATTTCTCAAATTTTGAAAATAGGATCATTGGATTTTATTTATTTATCTTCAAAAGTTTTTCCGATACAAAAATTTAAGAGAGGGAATAATATGACTTTCCCAACATTTAGGAAAATGAAGATTTTATAAATAAATCAAATTTTGGTTTTGAGGATTTATTTGCTTTAGGCAAAAAATGAGCATTTTAAAAATATGCATATTTGCCCGCTTTAAAGTTCATTTTGTTCGAATCATTTTTAGGATTCGGGTAAAATTTATTTTATTTAATTTGGAGTCCGTTTTATTTTTATTTCGTTTAGTTTTGTTTAAAAAAAAAACCCGCGCGCCCCGCCTGGGCCAAAGGCCCAGCCGGCCCAACCGCCGCCGCCTGACCAGCCTCTCCCTCATGGCTACATGCTGTCAGCCGCTTGTCGCCTCGCCGCCTACCGCCTCGCCGCCACCCGCCGACCCGCCGCCGATCCCGCCGGAGGCCGGAGCCCCCGCCGGCGACCCACCGGAGGTAGCCGCCGCCACAACCCCCGGTCCGTTTTTTTTTAATAAAACCCGATCCGGTTTTCTCGCGTTGTTCGGTTTTAAAAAAAAACTAGATGGTTTTATTAATTTTCTTCGGTTTTCTTATTAGTGAACATTCACCGACCCGTTTGTTTCAATGAACGTATTCGTTGGATTAGTTCTGTTAACAAACCTCCGCTGTTTAATATGTTCGTCATTTTCTTTTAATCGGATTTAATCCGTTATTATTCTGATTTCGATTTCCGATTCGATTTTCAAATCTGTTTAATTTCTCGCTCGTTTATCGGAATCAGGTGATTCAAGCGCCTGGAGTTTCGTTACGAAACCGCCGTTCCGACTAACCTACTTACACAGAGTTTTGCTACTGTAAAATTTTGACCTAGTTTCAGATTGCTAAACCGAGTCGTTCTCTCTCGAGTTTCGACTTTCGATGCTTTATTTGATTCGATTCTTTTGCAACCAGGGTTCTTAAGTTGAACTCTCTGGTTAGATCTTTTATTCGAGATTTCCCCGTGCATTAGATGAGTACTTATTGTATGCTTGTTGTTTGTCCGTGTTAGATCACCCGAGTGCGCCGCTTGTTACTTCAAATCTCTAGGTCTCATGGATCATCGCTAAGGCAAGTAACACTTGATCATACCTTTTCTACTACCCAGCTTTATTGCATTAGATCAAACCCTCAAACACTTGCATGTTTAGGATCTAATTAAATTGTGGGTTTGGGAAGTAGATTGAGGTAGTACCTATTACCTGCTTTACTTATGAAACCTTGGGAGTTACTTCTACGCTTGCTTATTATGCCATGCTATGCTAGTAGACGTGGATTGGGTGAGTGAATATCCATGACAGATGTGAGATTGTTAATTAATGGTTTATCTAAGGTGGCAACCTAAACACACATCTGGGTGGATTGAGGCACCTGGTTTCCATCAGACTTGCCTGTATTTCTTCTGACCGCCACCTGTGCTCTAAGGGATCATAAGATTATTCAAACTGAAACTTCCGTGTGCAGCCACAAGCCAATTATGGGCTCTGGCGTAGTTGACTAAGTTGTGCGAACTCTTACGGGTAGGCTAGCTGATGTAGGGGATGTAGGTTGGTACGGTCTACCCACATGTAAGGTGCTAGCGCTTCGAAAGACTATGTCTCGGCCATCCGCTTCTCAAACACCATGTAGTCACGAGAACCAAGCGGAGGCGATCGAGTCTTGTGGGGAAAAGTGCGCAAACCTCTGCAGAGTGTATAAACTAATCATGATTAGCCGTGTCGCCGGTTATGGACGTTTTGAGTATCTGGTAATTGAATATCATGTGAATCTCAACATGTTACTTCTAATAAAAGTTATTGGGTTTTTGATGAGTACTTTTAATTGGGGTTGAGGATGCTGTCAACCATTCTCAATGTTTAACAACCATCATGATAGTTAAACAAAAATTATTCCTTTGTTGTAGGGAAAAACTAGCTTTATGCAAAATGTAAATCAGAGAGCCTTACCACCAGCCATATATGCATGTAGTATAGGCTTATTCCTTCATTGCTCTTTATGTGCTACATTGCCAGATATTCCATGTCTTGACCCATTTTCGGCTGCAACTTTCACGCTATGCACTTTTCAGATGACGAGTAAGGTGTTAGGTCGTGGTTCTATACTCGGTGATGCCGATGGAGTTGATGGACTCACTTATCTTCCAAGCCTTCATTGTTATTATTAGATGGCCTTAAGCCATATTATTGTAATAAGTTCCCTTGTGAACAACGTTGTAATAAGTGTGTGATTGCTACTCGCTATAAATCCTTCAAGCATCGTGTGGTGTCGATTCTTCGATCCGTGGATGACACTGAGCACAGAGACTTGATCCATTCGGGTCTGGTCGCCACAGCAATGGCCCGACCTTAGCGACAACTGCACATAGAGCTCCACCTACAATGGCAAGGCCATGGCCCTCATCCCGAGTGTGGGGGAGGAGACACTCTCTGGTGTGCCACCACAACCATCGGCTAATCCCGTGCCCGGCGCAACACGGTTCCATTGGCACAACTACCCGAGGTAGCGGTGCGAATGCAAGCAAGGCCGATGGCGGCGGTGGTTACAATTTTTCACCGTAAATCACATGGGAGAGGCAAATGATATTTCTTTTGGTCATGTTTTCATCTTAGTCCTTAGTTTTTCTATTATTTGCGGAATGGTCCCTATGATTTACTAGAAAACTGACACCATGATGTCGCTTGAACTACGTCGGTATTTCCCCAAAGAGGAAGGGATGATGCAAAGACACCATTTATAGGTATTTCCTCGCTTATGAAACCAAGGTTATCGAACTAGTAGGAGAACCAAGGAACACTATGTAAATGGTACCTGCACACAAAGAACAAATACTTGCAACCCGACGTGTAAGAGGGGTTGTCAATCCCTCTCGGGTAAAAGATTGGTAGATGCAAATAGAATAACGACAAATAAAATTTAGCAAGGTATTTTTGGGTTTTTGATAATATAGATCTCAAAATAAAAGATGCAAATAAAAAACGGCAAATAGCAATATAGATCTGAAAATATATGATAGGAAAATACACCCGGGGGCCGTAGATTTCACTAGTGACTTCTCTCGAGAAAATAGCACACGGTGGGTAAACAAATTATTGTTGGGCAATTGATAGAAGATCGGATAATTATGATGATATCCTGAAGGAAATATGTCCTAGAGGCAATAATAAAGTTGTTATTTTATATTTCCTTATTCATGATAAAGGTTTATTATTCATGCTAGAATTGTATTGATCGGAAACTTAAATACATGTGTGAATACATAAATAAACATCGTGTCCCTAGTAAGCCTCTACTAGACTAGCTCGTTAATCAAAGATGGTTAAGGTTTCCTAACCATGGACATGTGTTGTCATTTGATAACGGGATCACATCATTAGGAGAATGATGTTATGAACAAGACTCATACGTTAGCTTAGCATAATGATCGTTCAGTTTTATTATTATTGCTTTCTTCATGTCAAATACATATCCTTCGACTATGAGATTATGCAACTCCCGGATACCGGAGGAATACCTTGTGTGCTATCAAACGTCACAACATAACTGGGCGATCATAAAGATGCTCTACAAGTATCTCCGAAGGAGTTTGTTCAGTTGGCATAGATCGAGATTAGGATTTGTCCCTCCGAGTATCGGAGAGGTATCTCTGGGCCCTCTCGGTAATACACATCATAAGCTTGCAAGCAAACGACTAAGGAGTTAGTCACGAGGTGATTTATTATGGAACGAGTAAAGAGACTTGCCGGTAACGATATTGAACTAGGTATGAAGATAACGACGATTGAATCTCGGGCAAGTAACGTACCGATGGACAAAGGGAATTACGTATGTTGTCATAACGGTTCGACCAATAAAGATCTTCGTAGAATATGTAGGAGCCAATATGGTCATCCAGGTTCCGCTATTGGTTATTGACCGGAGAGGTGTCTCGGTCATGTTACATAGTTCTCGAACCCGTAGGGTCCGCACGCTTAATGTTCGTTGACTATATAGTGTTATATGAGTTATGTGATTTGGTGACCGAAAGTGGTTCGGAGTCCCGGATGAGATCATGGACATGACGTGGAGTCTCGAAATGGTCGAGAGGTAAAGATTGATATATATATATATATATATATATATGTGTGTGTGTGTGTGTGTGTGTGTGTGTGTGTGTGTTTCGGAGGGTACCGGGTACTTATCGGGTCACTGGAAAGGAGTTTCGGGCACCCCCGGCAAAGATATGGGCCTTATGGACCAAGAGAGGAAACGCACCAGCCACAAGGGGCTGGTGCGCCCCCCATAGCAGACCGACCTAAGGAGGAGAAGGAAAAGGGGAAGGGAAAGGAAAGTGTGGATTAGGATTCCCACTTCTTTCTCTCCCCCCCCCTCTTTCCTTCCCCCTTGGGAATACATGGCAGGGGGCATGGCCAGGGATGAAGCCCTAGGGCCGGCTGCTACCTCTTGAGCACAGCGTTGGTTTTCCCCTTGAAGAGGAAAGGGTGATGCTGCAAAGTAGCATAAGTATTTCCCTCAGTTTTTGAGAACCAAGGTATCAATCCAGTAGGAGACCATGCTCAAGTCCCACGCACCTACACAAACAAATAAGAACCTTGCAACCAACGCGATAAAGGGGTTGTCAATCCCTTCACGGCCACTTGCAAAAGTGAGATCTGATAGAGATGATAAGATAATTTTTTTGGTATTTTTATGATAAAGACTAAAAGTAAAGAAAGCAAAATAAACGGCAATAGAAATAACGGGAGATTAATATGATAGAGAATAGACCCGGGGGCCATAGGTTTCACGAGTGGCTTCTCTCAAGAGCATAAATATTACGGTGGGTGAACGAATTACTGTCGAGCAATTGATAGAATTGAGCATAGTTATGAAAATATCTAGGTATGATCATGTATATAGGCATCACCTCCGTGAAAAGTAGACCGACTCCTGTCTGCATCTACTACTATTACTCCACACATCGACCGCTATCCAGCATGCATCTAGAGTATTAAGTTCATAAGAACAGAGTAACGCTTTAAGCAAGATGACATGATGTAGAGGGATAAACTCAACCAATATGATATAAACCCCATCTTTTTATCCTCGATGGAAATAATACAATACGTGTCGCTTTCCTCATCACATCGGGATCGAGCACCGCAAGATTGAACCCAAAGCTAAGAACTTCTCCCATTGCAAGAAAGATCAATCTAGTAGGCCAAACCAAACTGATAATTCAAAGAGACTTGTAAAGATAACCAATCATACATAAAAGAATTCAGAGGAGATTCAAATATTTTTCATAGATAATCTTGATCATAAACCCACAATTGATCGGATCTCGACAAACACACTGCAAAAGAAAATTACATCGAATAAATCTCCAAGAGAATCGAGGAGAACTTTGTATTGAGATCCAAAGAGAGAGAAGAAGCTATCTAGCTAATAACTATGGACCCGAAGGTCTGAGGTAAACTACTCACACATCATCGGAGAGGCTATGGTGTTGATGTAGAAGCCCTCTGTGATCAATGCCCCCTCCGGCGGAGCATCGGAAAAGGCCCCAAGATGGGGTCTCAAGGGTACAAAAGGTTGTGGCGGTGGAAATAGGGTTTCGGCTCCTGTTCTGTTGGTTCTAGGGTATATGAGTATATATAGGTGAAAGAGGTCGGTCAGGAGAGCTACGAGGGGCCCACGAGGGTGGGGCGCGCCTGGGGCAAGCGCCTCCCTGCCTCGTGGCCTCCTCGTTGATTGCTTGACGCCCACTCCAAGTCCTTCCGATCACGCTTGCTTCAAAAATCACGCTCCCAAGGTTTTATTCCGTTGGGACTCCGTTTGATATTCCTTTTCTGAGAAACTCTGAAATAGTCTAATAAACTGCAATTTGGGCTGGGCCTCCGGTTAATAGGTTAGTCCCAAAAATGATATAAAAGTGTATAATAAAGCCTAATGAACATCCAAAATAGATAATATAATAGCATGGAACAATAAAAAATTATAGATACGTTGGAGACGTATCAAGCCTCCCAAGCTTAATTCCTGCTCGTCCTCGAGTAGGTAAATGATAAAAACAGAATTTTTGATGTGGAATGCTACTTAGCGTAATTCTCAATGTAATTTTCTTTATTGTGGCATGAATATTCAGATCCAAATGATTAAAAATAAAAGTTTAATATTGACATAAAAATAGTAATACTTCAAGCATACTAACAAGTAATCATGTCTTATCAAAATAACATAGCCAAAGAAAGCTCATCCCTACAAAATCATATAGTTAGGCTATGCTTCATCTTCATCACACAAAATACTCCCATCATGCTCCGGTTTCAGCCAAGCAATTGGTTCATACTTTTTAACGCCCTTCAGCCTTTTCAACTCTTACGCAATACATGAGCGCAACCATGGATATAACACTATAGGTGGAATAGCGTGGTGGTTGTGAAGAGGACAAAAAGGGAGAAGATAGTCTCACATCAACTAGGCGTATCAACGGGCTATGGAGATGCCCGTTAATAGATATCAATGTGAGTGAGTAGGGATTGCCATGCAACGGATGCACTAGAGCTATAAATGTATGAAAGCTCAACAAAAGAAACTAAGTGGGTGTGCATCCAACTTGCTTGCGCACGAAGACCTAGGGCATTTTTTAGGAAGCCCATCATTGGAATATACAAGCCAAGTTCTAGAATGAAAAATTCCCACTAGTATATGAAAGTGACAACATAGGAGGCTCTCTATCATGAAGATCATGGTGCTACTTTGAAGCACAAGTGTGGAAAAAGGATAGTAACATTGTCCCTTCTCTCTTTTCCCCTCATTTTTTTATTTTTTTTCTTTTTTTTCTTGGGCCTTTTTTTTTTCTTTGGCTCTTTTTTTTAGTCCGGAATCTCATCCCGACTTGTGGGGGAATCATAGTCTTCATCATCCTTTCCTCACATGGGACAATGCTCTAATAATGATGATCATCACACTTTTATTACTTACAACTCAAGAATTACAACTCAATACTTAGAACAAAATGTGACTCTATGTGAATGCCTCTGGCGGTGTATCGGGATATGCAATGAACCATGAGTGACATGTATGAAAAATTATGAATGGTGGCTTTGCCACAAATACAATGTCAACTACATGATCATGCAAAGCAATATGACAATGATGGAGCGTGTCATAATAAACGAAACGGTGGAACGTTGCATGGAAATATATCTCGGAATGGCTATAAAAATGCCAAAATAGGTAGGTATGGTGGCTGTTTTGAGGAAGGTAAATGGTGGGTGTACGATACCGACAAAAGTTGCGCGGTATAATAGAGGCTAGCAATGGTGGAAGGGTGAGAGTGCGTATAATCCATGGACTCACATTAGTCATAAATAACTCATATACTTATTGCAAAAGTTTACTAGCCCTCGAAGCAAAGTACTACTACGCATGCTCCTAGGGGAAGGGTTGGTAGGAGTTAACCATCGCGCGATCCCGACCTCCACACATAAGGAAGGCAATCAAAAGAGCACCCCATGCAACAAATTTGTTACATAACTTTGACTATACGTGCATGCTACGGGACATGCCAACTTCAACACAAGTATTTACCAATTTCATAATTACCCAACTAGCATGACTCTAACATTACCACCTTTATATCTCAAAAAAATTATCAAGCATCAAATTGATCATAATGTTTAATGCACTTTCTATGATAGTTTTAACTATACCAACTTGGATGCTTATCATATTAGGACTAATTTCGCATTTAAAGCAAATTACCATGCTGTTTAAGACTCTCAAAATAATATAAGTGAAGCATGAGAGATCAATAATTTTTATAAAAAAAAACCACCACTGTGCTCTAAAAGATATAAGTGAAACACTAGAGCAAAAACTATATAGCTCAAAAGATATAAGTGAAGCACATAGAGTATTCTAATAGATTCCAAATCATGTGTGTCTCTCTCAAAAGGTGTGTACAGCAAGTATGATTGTGGTAAACTAAAAAGCAAAGATTCAAATCATACAAGACGCTCCAAGCAAAACACATATCATGTGGTGAATAAAAATATAGCCCCAAGTAAATTTACCGATAGACGAAGACGAAAGAGGGGATGCCTGGGGATGCCTTCCGGGGCATCCCCAAGCTTAGGCTTTTGGTTGTCCTTGAATTTTACCTTGGGGGTGCGTTGGGCATCCCCAATCTTAGGCTCTTGCCACTCCTTGTTCCATAATCCATCAAATCTTTACCCAAAACTTGAAAACTTCACAACACAAAAGTCAACAGAAAAACTCATAAGCTCCGTTAGCGAAATAAAACAAACCACCACTTTAAGGTACTTTATATTGGTGTTAAACCTACTGTATTCCAACTTCTCTATGGTTGATAAGCTCTTTTACTAGCCATAGATTCATCAAAATAAGCAAACAACACATGAAAAACAGAATCTATCAAAAACAGAACAGTCTGTAGCAATCTGTATCAAACGCAAACTTCTGGAACCTAAAAAATTCTACCAAATTATAAAGTCCTAGATAATTTGTTTATTGATCTACTGCAAAAAGAATCAACTGAAAATCACGTTCCTGTGATTTATGAAAACTAATCTCGTGCGCAAAAAGTTTCTGTTTTTTACAGCAGGATCAAACAACTATCACCGTAGGTTATCCTAACGGTTTTACTTGGCACAAACACTAATTAGAACACAAAACCACATATAACCAGAAGCTAGATCAAAAATTTATTACTAAACAGAACCAAAAAGCAAAGAACTAAAATAAAATTGGGTTGCCTCCCAACAAGCGCTATCGTTTAACGCCCCTAGCTAGGCATAAAAACAAGGATAGATCTAGGTATTGCCATCTTTGGTGTTAGGAAAGAAAAGAGAAAACTTCTTATCTATCGCACTTATCTTCCTATTTTGAGAAAGCACATGGCCATTAATAGTGGAAGAAAGATTAAGCACGTTACGGAAATTTGCATCTAGGCTAGCTTTCATTTCTTTGATAATTTCGTTTTGATAAAAACACAAAAGAGAGGTGGATTCAACCTTCTCACTCATGGGATGACCAAATATAGTTTTCATCTTTTCATAAGTATCTATGGGCTCGCCTTCAAGGAAACCTTCTTCAAAAATAGAATCTAAAACTTGTTTGAACGAAGAAGGTAAGCCAACATAAAAGCTTTTTAGGTATATCTCAATTTGATACTGGGGTACATAGCTAGCTCGGATCCTTAATAGCATATCCCAAGCATCTTTCAAAGACTCATCAAGTAAATAATGAAAAATTCTGGGATCATCTTCATCGAAATTATTCAAATCCTCATTGATGACACCGGTAGGTCTTTCCATAGCATCATTATTTATGAGTTTAGAGAGGACAGAGGGACTATCCAAAGTAAAACCCGGGAGAGAACCCTTAGCCCTTTTTAGTTCGGCCATGGCGGCAAGACTAACGATCTAACACACAAGAACACAAGAGGCAAGCGAAAAAGAGGTGAACGGAAGAGAGTGCGAATAAAACAGCAAGGGTGAAGTGGGGGAGATGAAAACGAGAGGCAAATGGCAAATAATGTAATGCGAGGGGTAAGAGTTTGTGATGGGTACTTGGTATGTCTTGACTTGTAATGTAGAATCCCAAACGGCGCCTGTAAATCCTTCTTGCTACCTCTTGAGCACAGCGTTAGTTTTCCCTTGAAGAGGAAAGGGTGATGCAGCAAAGTAGTGTAAGTATTTCCCTCAGTTTTTGAGAACCAAGGTATCAATCCAGTAGGAGACCATGCTCAAGTCCCACGCACCTACACAATCAAATAAGAACCTTGCAGCCAACACGATAAAGGGGTTGTCAATCCCTTCACAGCCACTTGCAAAAGTGAGATCTGATAGAGATGATAAGATAATATTTTTGGTATTTTTATGATAAAGACTAAAAGTAAAGAAAGCAAAATAAACGGCAATAGAAATAACGGGGGATTAATATGGTAGAGAATAGACCCGGGGGCCATAGGTTTCACTAGTGGCTTCTCTCAAGAGCATAAGTATTACGATGGGTGAACGAATTCATCACGAGCAATTGATGTAATTGAGCATAGTTATGAGAATATCTAGGTATGATCATGTATATAGGCATCACGTCCATGACAAGTAGACCGACTCCTGCCTGCATCTACTACTATTACTCCACACATCGACCGCTATCCAGCATGCATCTAGGGTATTAAGAATAGAGTAACGCTTTAAGCAAGATGACATGATGTAGAGGGATAAACTCAAGCAATATGATATAAACCCCATCTTTCTATCCTCGATGGCAATAATACAATACGTGTCATTTCCCCTACTGTCACTGGGATTGAGCACCGCAAGATTGAACCCAAAGCTAAGCACTTCTCCCATTGCAAGAAAGATTAATCTATTAGGCCAAACCAATATTATAATTCGAAGAGACTTGCAAAGATAACCAATCATACATAAAAGAATTTAGAGGAGATTCAAATATTGTTCATAGATAATCTTGATCATAAACCCACAATTCATCGGATCTCGACAAACACACCGCAAAAGAAGATTACATCGAATAGATCTCCAAGAGAATCGAGGAGAACTTTGTATTGAGATCCAAAGAGAGAGAAGAAGCCATCTAGCTAATAACTATGGACCCGAAGGTCTGAGGTAAACTACTCACACATCATCGGAGAGACTATGGTGTTGATGTAGAAGCCCTCCGTGATCAATGCCCCTCCCAGAAAGGCCGAAAAGGCCCCAAGATGGGATCTCGTGGATACAGAAGGTTGCGGCGGTGGAAATAGGGTTTCGCTCCTGTTCTGTTGGTTCTGTGGTATATGAGTATATATAGGCGAAAGAGGTCGGTCAGAGAGCTACAAGGCCCACGAGGGTGGGCGCGCCTGTGGGCAGGCGCGCCTCCTGCCTTGTGGCCTCCTCGTTGATTGCTTGACGTCCACTCCAAGTCCTCTGGATCACGTTTGTTCTGAAAATCACGTTCCCGAAGGTTTTATTCCGTTTGGACTCCGTTTGATATTCCTTTTCTGCGAAACACTGAAATAGGCAAAAAAAAACAGCAATTTGGGCTCGGCCTCCGGTTAATAGGTTAGTCCCAAAAATGATATAAAAGTGTATAATAAATCCCAATGAACATCCAAAACAGATAATATAATAGCATGGAACAATAAAAAATTATAGATACGTTGGAGACGTATTACCGGCCGGCCACCTATGTGGTGCGCTAGGCTGCCTCCCCTCCCCTTCCCACCTATATATATGTGGGAGGGGGCGCCTAGCACACCCCAGATCAATTGTTAGCCGTGTGCGGCGCCCCCCTCCACCGTTTACACCCCGGTCATATTTTCTTAGTGCTTAGGCGAAGCCATGCGGAGATCACTTCACCATCACCGTCACCACGCCATTGTGCTGACGGAACTCATCTACTACCTCGACGTGTGTTGCAAGGTGTAAGATTGAGTCAGACTCAATGCCCGACCACAGCAGAAGATAGAGAGAAAATGAAAGATGTTCCATATGCTTCAGCCATAGGCTCTATCATGTATGCAATGTCATGTACCGCACTGACGTATGCTTAGCTGTAAGCTTGGCAGGAAGGTACCAAAGTAATCCAGGAATGGATCCTTCGGACAGCGTCAAGAACATCCTGAAATACCGAAAAGGACTAAGGATATGTTTCTCATATATGGAGGTGACAAAGAGCTAGTCGTAAATGGTTACGTCGATGTAAGCTTTGACATCGATCCCGACGATTCTAAATCGCAAACCGGATACGTGTTTTTATTAAACGGTGGAGAGCTGTCGGTTGGTGCAGTTCTAAACAAAGCATCGTGGCGGGATCTACATGTGAAGCGGAGTACATAGCTGCTTGAGGAAGCGAATGAAGGAGTCTGGATGAAAGAGTTCATTTCCGATCTAGGTGTCATACCTAGTGCATCGGGACCGATGAAGATCTTCTGTGACAATATCGTGCAATTGCCTTGGCAAAGGAATCCAGATTTCACAAGAGGACCAAGCATATCAAGAGACGCTTCAATTCCATTCGGGACCAAGTCCAAGTGGGAGACATAGAGATTTGCAAAATACATACGGATCTGAATGTTGCGTCCGTTGACTAAGCCTCTTCCACGAGCAAAACATGATCAACACCAAGACTCCATGGGTGTTAGGATCATCACTTTGTAATCTAGATTATTGACTCTAGTGCAAGTGGGAGATCAAGGAAATATGCCCTAGAGGCAATAATAAAGTTATTATTTATTTCCTTATATCATGATAAAGGTTTATTATTCATGCTAGAATTGTATTAACCGGAAACATAATACATGTGTGAATATATAGACAAACAAGATGTCACTAGTATGCCTCTACTTGACTAGCTTGTTAATCAAAGATGGTTATGTTTCCTAACCATGAACAAAGAGTTGTTATTTGATTAACAAGGTCACATCATTAGTTGAATGATCTGATTGACATGACCCATTCCGTTAGCTTAACACTTGATCGCTTAGTATGTTAATGCTTTCTTCATGACCCATACATGTTCCTATAACTATGAGATTATGCAACTCCTGCCATCGGAGGAACACTTTGGGTACTACCAAACGTCACAACGTAATCGGGTGATTATAAAGGAGTACTACAGGTGTCTCCAAAGGTACTTGTTGGGTTGGCGTATTTCGAGATTAGGTTTTGTCACTCCGATTGTCGGAGAGGTATCTCTAGGCCTTCTCGGTAATACACATCACTTAAGCCTTGCAAGCATTACAACTAATGAGTTAGTTGTGAGATGATGTATTACGGAACGAGTAAAGAGACTTACCGGTAACGAGATTGAACTAGGTATTGGATACCGACGATCGAATCTCGGGTAAGTAACATACCGATGACAAAGGGAACAACGTATGTCGTTATGCGGTTTGACCGATAAAGATCTTCGTAGAATATGTAGGAACCAATATGGGCATCCAGGTTCCGCTATTGGTTATTGACCGAGAATGGTTCTAGGTCATGTCTACATAGTTCTCGAACCCGTAGGGTCCGCACGCTTAACGCTTCGATGATGTTCATTATGAGTTTATAAGTATTGATGCACCGAAGGTTGTTCGAGTCCCGGATGTGATCACGGACATGACGAGGAGTCTCGAAATGGTCGAGACATAAAGATTGATATATTGGAAGCCTACATTTGGACATCGGAAGTGTTCCGGGTGAAATCGATTTTACCGAGTACCGGAGGTTACCGGAACCCCCGGAGGTCCATGGGCCTAATGGGCCATAGGAGAGAAGAGGAAGGGCCAGCCAAGGTGGGCTGCACGCCCCCTCCCCTCTAGTCCGAATAGGACAAGGAAGGGGGCGCGCCTTCCTCTTCCCTCCTCCAATCCTAGTCCAACTAGGAGGGGGAGTCCTACTCCTGGGAGTAGGACTCCTCCTTAGTGCGCCTCCCCTAGGGCCGGCCACCTCCCCTTGCCTCCTTTATATACGGGCAGAGGGGCACCCCATAACACACAAGTTGATCTACGGATCTTTCCTTAGCCGTGCGGTGCCCCTTCCACCATATTCCACTTCGGTCATATCGTCAGCAGAGCTTAGGCGAAGCCCTGCGCCGAGAAGTCATATCGTCACGGAGCTTAGGCGAAGCCCTGCGTCGGTGGAGCATCAACATCGCCACCACGCCGTCAGGTTGACGGAACTCATCCCCGACACTTTGCTGGATCGAGTACCGGGATCGCCATCGAGCTGAACGTGTGCGTAACTCGGAGGTGCCGTGACGTTCGGTGCTTGGATCGGTCGGATCGTGAAGACGTCATTTACTACATCAACCGCGTTGTTATAACGCTTCCGCTTTCGGTCTACGAGGGTACGTGGACGGACACTCTTCCCTCTCGTTGCTATGCCATCACCATGGTCTTGCGTGATCGTAGGAAAATGTTTGAAATTACTGCGTTCCCCAACATAAAGAGTCCCTTTTGATAATAAAGTGTCCAAGCTCAGGAGATGAAGATCGATCCGAGAAGCATCAGGACGCCGCACTAGTTGGTATTTGTAGTTGAGTTTTGGCTTCTAGCGATCAACGCGTTGCGGATATTTAATTAGTATAAACGCCTTTGATTAGTTTGAATACGTAGAAGAGATAGAGTCCGATTCTGTTTTGTTAGCCGGAGTCGGTTTGGTCAGGTCTACGCCGCCTATAAAAGGGCGGCTACGGCCGATGTTCGGGAGTTAGTTTATTTTGCCGAAGTTTAGTTGAATAAGAAAACACCCGAAAACGCCTACATCGGGAGGCACCAAGATGAGTTTCTGCGAATCCTAGGGATTCGATGCTGCTGTACATGCGCCTGATCTTGTATTAGTTTTAGTGCAAGTATTTTTCTTTGGCTTCTTACATCTCGTTTGATCCGAAGATTCTCCTTCTACGTTTGTTCGTTTTTCTGCTACTGTTGCTGCTGTCATTCATTATTGTCTTGCAAATACCGTGAAATATCGGGCTATCTATGTTGGGAAACATAGTAATTTCAAAAAATTTCCTACGCACACGCAAGACCATGGTGATGGCATAGCAACGAGAGAGGATAGTGTCTGTCCACGTACCCTCGTAGACCGTAAGCGGAAGCGTTATAACAATGCAGTTGATGTAGTCGTACGTCTTCACGATCCGACCGATCCAAGTACCGAACGTACGGCACCTCCGTGTTCAGCACACGTTCAGCTCGATGACGATCCCCGGGCTCCAATCCAGCAAAGCGTCGGGTAGAGTTCCGTCGACGACGGCGTGGTGGCGGCGATGATGCTTCACCGCGCAGGCTTCGCCTAAGCTCTGCGACGATATGACCGAGGTGGAATATGGTGGAGGGGGCACCGCACGGCTAAGAACGATCACGTAGATCAACTTGTGTGTCATGGGGTGCCCCCTGCCCCCAGATATAAAGGAGCAAGGGGAGTGCGGTCGGCCCTAGGGCGGCGCGCCTGGAGGAGTCCTACTCCCACCGGGAGTAGGACTCCCCCCCCCCTGTTCCTAGTTGGATTAGGTCTTGGGGAGGGGAAGAGGGAAGGGCGCCGCCTTCTCCTTGTCCCATTAGGACTAGAGGGGAGGGGGCGCGCGGCTGCCCTGGCGGCCCTTCCTCTTCTCCCTTATGGCCCATCAAGGCCCATTGACCCCCGGGGTTCCGTAACCCCCTGTTCCAGAAATCCTGTTTTCATCCTAACCTTTCCAAGTCCAAACATAGGCTTCCAATATATCAATCTTTATGTCTCGACCATTTCGAGACTCCTCGTCATGTCCGTGATCACATCCGGGACTCAACAACCTTCGTACATCAAAACTTATAAACTCATAATAAACTATCATCAAAACGTTGTTGCAAGTGACCCTACGGGTTCGAGAACTATGTAGACATGACCTAGAACCATTCTCGGTCAATAACCAATAGCGGAACCTGGATGCCCATATTGGTTCCTACATATTCTACGAAGATCTTTATCGGTCAAACCGCATAACGACATTAACGTTGTTCCCTTTGTCATCGGTATGTTACTTACCCGAGATTCGATCGTCGGTATCCAATACCTAGTTCAATCTCGCTACCGCAAGTCTCTTTACTCGCTCGTAATACATCATCTCACAACTAACTTATTAGTTGCAATGCTTGCAAGGCTTATGTGATGTGTATTACCGAGAGGGCCCGTAGATACCTCTCCAACAATCGGAGTGACAAAACCTAATCTCGAAATACGCCAACCCAACATGTACCTTTGGAGACACCTGTAGTACTCCTTTATAATCACCCAGCTTACGCCAGACGCTTGGTAGTACCCAAAGTGTTCCTCCGTAAACGGAGTTGCATAATCTCATAGTTACAGGAACATGTATAGGTCATGAAGAAAGCAATAGCAATATACTAAACGATCAAGTGCTAAGCTAACGGAATGGGTCATGTCAATCACATCATTCTCCTAATGATGTGATCCCATTAATCAAATGACAACACATGTCTATGGTTAGGAAACATAACCATCTTTGATCAATGAGCTAGTCTAGTAGAGGCATACTAGTGACTATCTGCTTGTCTATGTATTCACACATGTATTATGTTTCCGGTTAATACAATTCTAGCATGAATAATAAACATTTATCATGATATAAGGAAATAAAAATAACTTTATTATTGCCTCTAGGGCATATTTCCTTCAAAGATCCCACTTGCACTAGAGTCAATAATTTAGATTACAAGAATGATTCTAACACCCATGGAGTCTTGGTGCCGATCATGTTTTGCTCGTGGAAGAGGCTTAGTCAACGGTTCCGCAACATTCAGATCCGTATGTATCTTGCAAATCTCTATGTCTCCCACTTGGACTTGGTCCCAATGGAATTGAAGCGCCTCTTGATATGCTTGGTCCTCTTGTGAAATCTGGATTCCTTTGCCAAGGCAATTGCACCAAAGATTGTCACGTAAGATCTTCATTGGTCCCGATGCACTAGGTATGACACCTAGACCGAAATGAACTCTTTCATCCAGACTCCTTCATTTGTCGCTCAAGCAGCTATGTACTCCGCTTCACATGTAGATCCCGCCACGACGCTTTGTTTAGAATCGCACCAACCGACAGCTCCACCGCTTAATAAAAACACGATCCGGTTTATGTATTTAGAATAGTCCAGATCAGTGTCAAAGCTTGCATCAACGTAACCATTTACGACTAGCTCTTTGTCACCTCCATATACGAAACATATCCTTAGTCCTTTTCGTGTATTTCAGATGTTCTTGACCGCTGTCCAAAGGATCCACTCTCGATTACTTTGGTACCTTCCCGCCAAGCTATCGCTAAGCATACGTCAGTGTCCGTACACAAGATTGCATACATGATAGAGCCTATGGCTGAAGCATAGGGAACATCTTTCATTTTCTCTATCTTCTCATTGTGGTCGGGCATTGAGTTTGACTCAATCTTACACCTTGTAATACATGTAAAAACCTTTCTTTGCCTCGATCCATTTTGAACTTTTTCAAAACTTTATCAAGGTATGTGCTTTGTGAAAGTCCAATTAAGCGCCTTGATCTATCTCTATAGATCTTGATGCCCAATATGTAAGCAGCTTCACCGAGGTCTTTCATTGAAAAACTTTTATTCAAGTATCCTTTTATGCTATCCAGAAATTCTATATCATTTCCAATCAATAATATGTCGTCCACATATAATATCGTAAATGCTACAGAGCTCCCACTCACATTCTTGTAAATACAGCTTCTCCAAAAGTCTCAGATAAAACCATATGCTTTGATCACACTATCAAAGCGCTTATTCCAACTCCGAGAGGCTTGCACCGCACCATAAATTGATCATTTGGAGCTTGCATACTTTGTTAGCACCCTTTGGATCAACAAAACCTTCTGGCTGCATCATATACAACTCTTCTTCTAGAAATCCATTCAAGAACGCAGTTTTCACATCCATTTGCCAAATTTCATAATCATAAAATGCGGCAATTGCTAACATGATTCGGACAGACTTAAGCATTGCTACGGGTGAGAAAGTCTCATCATAGTCAACCCCTTGAACTTGTCGAAAACCTTTACGCAACAAGTCGAGCTTTATAGACAGCTACATTACCATCAACGCTACCTTCTTCTTAAAGATCCATTTATTCTCAATGGCTTGCCGATCATCGGGCAAGTCAACCAAAGTCCATACTTTGTTTTCATACATGGATCCCATCTCAGATTTCATGGCTTCCAGCCATTTTATGCGAATCTGGGCTCACCATCGCTTCTTCATAGTTTGTAGGTTCGCCATGGTCAAGTAACATGACTTCCGAATAGGATTACCGTACCACTCAGTGCGTATTTTACTCTGGTTGACCTACGTAGTTCAGTAGTAACTTGATCTGAAGTTTCATGATCAACATCATTAGTTTCCTCACTAATTGGTGCAGTTGTCACAGAAACCGTTTCTTGTGATGAACTACCTTCCAATAAGGGAGCAGATACAGTTATCTCATCAAGTTCTACTTTCCTCCCACTCACTTCTTTCGAGAGAAACTCCTTCTCTAGAAAGGATCCGAATTTAGCAACGAAAATCTTGCCTTCAGATCTGTGATAGAAGGTGTACCCAACAGTCTCCTTTGGGTATCCTATGAAGACACATTTCTCCGATTTGGGTTCGAGCTTATCTGGTTGAAGTTTCTTCACATAAGCATCGCAGCCCCAAACTTTAAGAAACGACAACTTTGGTTTCTTGCCAAACCACAGTTCATAAGGTGTCGCCTTAACGGATTTAGATGGTGCCCTATTTAACGTGAATGCGGCCGCCTCTAAAGCATATCCCCAAAATGATAGCGGTAAATCAAGAAGAGACATCATAGATCGCACCATATCAAGTAAAGTACGACATTACGTTCGGACACACCATTTCTCCGTGGTGTTCCGGTATGGAGTTGCGTAAACTATTCCGCATTGTTTCAAATGTAAACCAAACTCGTAACTCAAATATTCTCCTCCACGATCAGATCGTAGAAACTTTATTTTCTTGTTACGATGATTTTCCACTTCACTCTGAAATTCTTTGAACTTTTCAAATGTTTCAGATTTGTGTTTCATTAAGTAGATATACCCATATCTGCTCAAATCATCTGTGAAGGTGAGAAAATAACGATACCACTTGGCGTGCCTCAACATTCATTGGACCACAAACATCAAGATGTATGATTTCCAACAAATCGCTTGTCGGCTCCATAGTTCCGGAGAACGGCGTTTTAGTCATCTTGCCCATGAGGCACGGTTCGCAAGTACCAAGTGATTCATAATCAAGTGATTCCAAAAGTCCATCAAGATGGAGTTTCTTCATGCTTTTACAATCGATATGACCCAAACGGCAAGTGCCACAAATAAGTTGCATTATCATTATCAACTCTTGCATCTTTTGGTTTCAACACTATGAATATGTGTATTACTACTATCGAGATTCAATAAAATAGACCACTCTTCAAGGGTGCATGACCATAAAAGATATTATTCATATAAATAGAACAACCATTATTCTCTGTCTTAAATGAATAACCGTCTCGCATCAAACAAGATCCAGATATAATGTTCATGCTTAACGCCGCACCAAATAACAATTATTTAGGTCTAAAACTAATCCCGATGGTAGATGTAGAGGTAGCGTGCCGACCGCGATCACATCGACTTTGGAACCATTTCCCACGCCAATCGTCACCTCATCCTTAGCCAATCTTCGCTTAATCCGTAGTTCCTGCTTCGAGTTGCAAATATTAGCAATGTAACCAAAGATCAAATACCGGTACTCATCGCGAGTATTAGTAAGGTACACATCAATAACATGTATATCACATATACCTTTGATCACCTTGCCATCCTTCTTATCCGCCAAATACTTGGGGCAGTTCCGCTTCCAAAGGTCCGGTCCTGCTTGAGAAACACTTAGTTTCGTGCTTAGGTCCGACACTGGTTTCTTCTCTTGAGCAGCAACTTTCTTGCTGTTCTTGAAGTTCCCTTCTTCTTTCCTTTGCCCTTTTCTTGAAACTAGTGGTCTTGTTGACCATCAACACTTGATGCTCTTTCTTGATTTCTACCTCCGCGACTTTTAGCATTGCGAAGAGCTCGGAATTGTTTTGGTCATCCCTTGCATATTATAGTTCATCACGAAGCTCTTGTAGCTTGGTGGCGATGATTGGAGAATTCTGTCAATGACACTATCATCCGGAAGATTAACTCCCAGTTGAATCAAGTGATTATTATACCCGGACATTTTGAGTATATGTTCACCGATGTAACTATTCTCCTCCATCTTGCAGCTATAGAACTTATTGGAGACTTCATATCTCTCAATCCGGCATTTGCTTGAAATATTAACTTCAACTCCTGGAACATCTCATATGCTCCATGACATTCAAAACGTCGTTGAAGACCCGGTTCTAAGCCGTAAAGCATGGCACATCGAACTATAGAGTAGTCATCAGCTTTGCTCGCCAGACGCTCACAACTTCCGGCGTTGTTCTCGCAAAGCAGTTCGCACCCAGCCGGTGCTTCCAGACGTAATTCTTCCGTGCAGCAATGAGGATAATCCTCAAATTACGGACCCAGTCCGTGTAATTGCTACCATCATCTTTCAACTTTGCTTTCTCAAGGAACGCATTAAAATTCAACGGAACAACAAAGACAGCCATCTATCTACAAAGAAACATAGACAAGCAAAATACTATCGTGTACTAAGTTCATGATAAATTTAAGTTTAATTAATCATATTAAAACTCCCACTTAGACAGACATCTCTCTAGTCATCTAAGTGATTACGTGATCCAAATCAACTAAACCATGTCCGATCATCACGTGAGATGGAGTAGTTTCAATGGTGAACATCACTATGTTGATCATATCTACTATATGATTCACGTTCGACCTTCGGTCTCCGTGTTCCGAGGCCATATCTGTTATATGCTAGGCTCGTCAAGTTTAACCTGAGTATTCCGCGTGTGCAACTGTTTTGCACCCGTTGTATTTGAACGTAGAGCCTATCACACCCGATCATCACGTGGTGTCTCAAAGACGAAGAACTTTCGCAACGGTGCATACTCAGGAGAACACTTCTTGATAATTTTAGTGAGAGATCATCTTATAATGCTACCGTCAATCAAAGCAAGATAAGATGCATAAAGGATAAACATCACATGCAATCAATATAAGTGATATGATATGGTCATCATCATCTTGTGCTTGTGATCTCCATCGCCAAGCACCGTCATGATCACCATCGTCACCGGTGCGACACCTTGATCTCCATCGTAGCATCGTTGTCGTCTCGCCAACTATTGCTTCTACGACTATCGCTACTGCTTAGTGATAAAATAAAACAATTACGTGGCGATTGCATTTCATACAATAAAGCGACAACCATATGGCTCTCGCCATTGCCGATAACTCGGTTACAAAACACGATCATCTCATACAATAAAATATAGCATCACGTCTTGACCACATCACATCACAACATGCCCTGCAAAACAAGTTAGACGTCCTCTACTTTGTTGTTGCAAGTTTTACGTGGCTGCTACGGGCTGAGCAAGAACCGTTCTTACCTACGCATCAAAACCACAACGATAGTTTGTCAAGTTGGTGCTGTTTTAACCTTCGCAAGGACCGGGCGTAGCCACACTCGGTTCAACTAAAGTGAGAGAAACAGACACCGCCGTCACCTTTAAGCAACTAGTGCTCAAGCGGTGAAACCAGTCTCGCAGAAGCGTGACGCGTAATGTCGGTCCGGGCCGCTTCATCTCACAATACCGCCCGAACCAAAGTATGACATGCTGGTAAGCAAGATGACTTATATCGCCCACAACTCACTTGTGTTCTACTCGTGCATATGACATCAACACATAAAACCAGGCTCGGATGCCATCATGGGGAAACGTAGTAATTTCAAAAAATTCCTACGCATTAACGCAAGACCATGGTGATGGCATAGCAACGAGAGGGGAGAGTGTCCGTCCACGCACTCGTGAGACCGTAAGCGGAAGCGTTATAACAATGCGGTTGATGTAGTCGACGTCTTCACGATCCGACCGATCCAAGTACCGAACGTCACGGCACCTCCGTGTTCAGCACACGCTCAGCTCGATGACGATCCCCGGCCCGATCCAGCAAAGCGTCGGGGTAGAGTTCCACAAGACGACGGCATGGTGACGATGATGATGCTTTATCGGCGCAGGCTTCGCCTAAGCTCCATGACGATATGACCGAGGTGGAATATGGTGGAGGGGGGCACCGCACACGGCTAAGAACGATCGCGTAGATCAACTTGTGTGTCATGGGGTGCCCCCCTGCCCCCGTATATAAAGGAGCAAGGGGGGTGCGGCTGGCCCTAGGGAGGCGCGCAGGACTCCCCCCCCTTTCCTAGTTGGATTAGGTCTTGGGGAGGGGGAAGAGGGAAGGGGGCGCCGCCCCCCCCTCTCCTTGTCCTATTCGGACTAGAGGGGGAGGGGGGCGCACGGCCTGCCCTGGCCGGCCCTTCCTCTTCTCCCTTATGGCCCATCAAGGCCCATTGACCCCCCGGGGGGTTCCGTAACCCCCTGTTCCTAAGAAAATCCTGTTTTCATCCTAACCTTTCCAAGTCCAAACATAGGCTTCCAATATATCAATCTTTATGTCTCGACCATTTCGAGACTCCTCGTCATGTCCGTGATCACATCCGGGACTCAACAACCTTCGGTACATCAAAACTTATAAACTCATAATAAACTGTCATCGAAGCGTTGTTGCGGACCCCTACGGGTTCGAGAACTATGTAGACATGACCTAGAACCATTCTCGGTCAATAACCAATAGCGGAACCTGGATGCCCATATTGGTTCCTACATATTCTACGAAGATCTTTATCGGTCAAACCGCATAACGACATACGTTGTTCCCTTTGTCATCGGTATGTTACTTACCCGAGATTCGCTCGTCGGTATCCAATACCTCGTTCCATCTCGTTACGGCAAGTCTCTTTACTCGCTCCGTAATACATCATCTCACAACTAACTTATTAGTTGCAATGCTTGCAAGGCTTATGTGATGTGTATTACCGAGAGGGCCCAGAGATACCTCTCCGACAATCGGAGTGACAAAACCTAATCTCGAAATACGCCAACCCAACATGTACCTGTAGTACTCCTTTATAATCACCCAGTTACGTTGTGACGTTTGGTAGTACCCAAAGTGTTCCTCCGGTAAACGGGAGTTGCATAATCTCATAGTTACAGGAACATGTATAGGTCATGAAGAAAGCAATAGCAATATACTAAACGATCAAGTGCTAAGCTAACGGAATGGGTCATGTCAATCACATCATTCTCCTAATGATGTGATCCCATTAATCAAATGACAACACATGTCTATGGTTAGGAAACATAACCATCTTTGATTAATGAGCTAGTCTAGTAGAGGCATACTAGTGACTATCTGATTGTCTATGTATTCACACATGTATTATGTTTCCGGTTAATACAATTCTAGCATGAATAATAAACATTTATCATGATATAAGGAAATAAATAATAACTTTATTATTTCCTCTAGGGCATATTTCCTTCAATCTACACGCGCGAATTAGCATCTCGCTAGTTCGTGCTCCATCAATTAAGTTCATGGAGAAACGGAGTAATGCAATCAGAACGATGACATGGTGTAGACGAGATCTATTCATGTAGTAATAGCCCCCATCTTGTTATCCTTAATAGCGACGCTACATGCGTGTCTTGCTGCCCCTTCTGTCACTGGGAAAGAACACTGCACGATCGAACCCATCACAAAGCACCTCTTCCCATGGCAAGAAAAATCGATCTAATTGGCCTAACTAAACCAAAGATTTGAAGAAGAAATACGAGGCTATATGTAATCATGCATATAAAGATCAAAGAAGACTCAAATAACTTTCATGGATATAGATCTGATCATAAACTCAAAGTTCATATCCCAACAAACACACCGCAAAAAGAGTTACATCAAATAGATCTCCAAGAGACCATTGTATTGAGAATCAGAAAGAGAGAAGAAGCCATCTAGCTACTGACTACGGACCCGTAGGTCTGTGATGAACTACTCCCGCATCATTGGAGAGGCACCAATGAGGATGATGAACCCCTCCGTGATGGTGTCTAGATTGGATCTCGTGGTTCTGGAACTTGCGGCAGCTGGAATTGTTTTTTGTCGACTCCCCTGGGGTTTCTAGAATATTGGGGTATTTATAGAGCGAAGAGGAGGCCACCAAGGTGGGCACAACCCATCTGGGCGTGCCTGGACCTCCAGGCGCGCCCTGGTGGGTGATACGTCCATTTTGCATCATGTTTTCCTAGTGTTATTTATAATGTTTTTATGCATAATAATGCTTTTTGTAGTATTTCTAATGCCTTTTCTCTCATAATATGCAAAGTTTACACAAGGAGGCAGAATGCCGGCAGCTGGAATTCTGGACCTGAAAAAGCTACGTCAGATTTACCTATTCTGCACATCTCCAAATGAGCTGAAAATTTACGGAAAATTATTTTGCAACATATGAAGAATATTGGAGCAAATAACTATCAGAGAGGTGGGCACAACCCACCTAGGCGCGCCAGGGAGCCCAGGCGTGCCCTGCTGGGTTGTGCCCTCCTCAGCCCACCTCCGGTGCCCCTCGTCTGGTATATAAGTCATTTTGACCTAGAAAAAATAAGGGGAGGACTTTCGGGACGAAGCGCCGCCGTCTCGATGCGGAACTTGGGAAGGAGCACTTTTGCCCTCCGGCGGAGTGATTCCGCCGGGGGAACTTCCCTCCCGGAGGGGGAAATCATCGTCATCACCAACAACTCTCCCATCTTGGGGATGGCCATCTCCATCAACATCTTCAACAACACCATCTCCTCTCAAACCCTAGTTCATCTCTTGTGTTCAATCTTTGTACCGGAACCTTAGATTGGTGCTTGTGGGTGACTAGTAGTGTTGATTACATCTTGTAGTTGATTACTATATGGTTTATTTGGTGGAAGATTATATGTTCAGATCCATTATGCTATTTAATACCCCTCTGATCTTGAGCATGATTATCATTTGTGAGTAGTTACTTTTGTTCTTGAGGTCACAGGAGAAGTCATGTTGCAAGTAATCATGTGAACTTGATATGTGTTCGATATTTTGATGATATGTATGTTGTGGTTCCCTCAGTGGTGTCATGTGAACGTCGACTACATGGCACTTCACCATCTTTGGGCCTAAGGGAATGCATTGTGGAGTAGTTATTAGATGATGGGTTGCTAGAGTGACAGAAGCTTAAACCCTAGTTTATGTGCTACTTCATAAGGGATCGATTTGGATCCAAAAGTTTAATTCAATGGTTAGATTTTATCTTAATACTTTTCTCGTAGTTGCGGATGCTTGCGAGGGGGTTAATCATAAGTAGAAGGTTTCTTCAAGTAAGAACAACACCTAAGCACCGATTGTGACGCCCCAAGACCGGAGCTTCAGTTGCCTTCCAGGGTTTCCGAGTTTTGTCGTGTGATTTGTTTTGTTTGTGCATTCATCATGTCATCTTTTGCATTGCATCTTGTCATCATGCCATCATATCATTAATCTTTTGCAACTCAACTAAATAAATCGTATGGATTTTCGGTCCATTTAAATCGAGGGATATTCACAATGGTGATTTCTCTTTATAACATATCCTCCCAATATTTAGGGAGCTATATTAAACCATTCCATAACACATTTGCGCGGTTCTTCAAATTTCCTTTTTATCCAACTCAACTTCTTTTCTTCCTTTGGTGCCTTTTAAGTAAAATTGAGTTGCAATTTTACTTTATCCACAAATGTTCCAAATCAGCCCATAAAGCACATCTATCGTAGGGCCATCTCCTATAATTTCAACCCATTTGGAGTTCATTCGAATGGGTTTCGAAATTCAAACATGTCGAGTTAAAATTCAATATGTGTGGATTTTACATTCTCTAAAAATCCTCGGGCCATTTTTGTTAAATTCCTCATATTTTTGTGAGCCCGGAAAAATTGTCCTCGTTCCCAAATTCTTTCCCTAACCCTCTCTTTCTTTTTGTCTCTCTATATTTCTTTTCTGCTAAGAATAAGAGAGAGAGGTAAGCCCAGTCAGGCCCCTGGCCATTCTCCTCCCCACCAGGCCGGCCTAGCCTCCCGAGGCCCAAGGCCCACCAACCTACCTAACCCTAGCCTCCCCTCCGCTCGATCTCCATCTCCCTCGTCCTCCCTCCAGCGCCGCTTCGCCCGAACCCCCCTGCCCGATCCCCTCCTCTCACTCGCTCCCTCTCGTCCTCCCACCAACGCCACCACGCACAGCCATCGCCCGAGCTCCCTGCACCCGATCCCCTCGCCCCCTCTCCTCGATCTTCCCCTTCCCCTCCGGTGCGCCTCCACCTCGCCCTTCTTTCTCCCTCGCGCGCGACCCCGTCGCCTCGCGCCTCCACCCCCTCGCGCGACCAGCGAGCTCCGCGACCCCATCAGCGCGGCCAACTCCGGCGGCCCCGTCGCCTCTGTAGTGAGCACCTTGGCCCGACCTGCCTCGCCTCGGTTTCCCAGCGACCCGCTCCGCGCCATCCTTCCCCGCGCCAAGTCTGTCCACCGTGCCGCCATGCTCCGGTCGCCTCGCCTCGTCGGCTTCTTCTCCGACCAGATGCCTGAGGAGCTCCCTGAGCGAGGTCGCCATGCCCCAGCGTTCCTCGCGCCGAACGCCTTCCATGGCCTCCGCCTCCCGTCCTCTGCCCGCCTCCTCGCGCCCCTTCCGCCTCGCGACAGCCTCCCGTGGATGCAACCTCCTTTGCAGCCAAGGCCAACGCCACATTGCCCACGCCGCTCGCCATGCGCCAGCAGCTTGAGCGGTCCCCGGTGACCTCCGAGGCAGAGCCTTGCAAGTCCCTCGTTGCCCTTTCAGTTCTTCAAGATTACCAAGTCCGAAGACTACCGTACGTGTATCTCGCCCAGTACCACTACGGTTCCTCAAGACCGCCAAGTTCGACTACACGGTGACGCGCCAAGTACCTCTACGCACGGATACGCAAGACCGTCTTGGATATCGCCAAGTACCACGACAATATGAGTACCACTACCGTCGACATGCTTTTCGCCAAGACCAGACCGACAAGTACCCCGATGACGTGTGTACCACTACCGTCGACCCTCGAAGACCCCGTGGACCCCGAACATCCACGGGACATGAACAACTACTTCCACTACGATATGTACCTCTACCGTCGCCACGTGAACAACGACTTCCACTACGCCGTGTACGACTACTTCCCTCGATGATCATCGCGAGAACGTCTACTTCCCTCTACGAAATGCATTCCGCCCCGAACGCACGCTTCGAAGGTATTACCGCCGAGAACGACCGCCGTGGACCGAATGCATGTGTTGAATGAGATGTGCGATATGTTTGTACCGTGCCCGTTTGTCTCGTGCACGTTCCTCGTTTGCCATGCCACCGTCCCGTGGGAACCCGGTAACCGGGAACACCCCACCATCTTGCTCGACTCGCTTCCGTCACACTTCTTTTGCACCGGTATCTCCATTAGCTACCGGAACCGATATGTTGCCGTGGCATCATTTTCGGATTCGCCGCCGTGGCACCCTTTTTCGTTTCCACCATGACGACAAATGCTTCATAACATGCTCATGTCAACATTTTCATAAAATTGCTTAAAACGTGCACATGTCATCCGCATCATGATAACAACATTTAAATGCTTATAATTGTTGTTTGCATTAATTTGCCTAAATGCCATGCTAAAATGATTTATTTCATAACTTAATAACCGTAGCTCGGATTTAAATAAATTATATATGTAAATGGGGTGGAAAAATGCCTAGTTTAACATGGTGTACTTGCTTTGCATGTTTAACAACATTAAAATTGTGTTTAGGGCAGAACAGTACCAAATTCATATTATGCATATGAGGAGTTTCACCGGACTTGTTGTTTGTTATTTCCGGCCTCATTTAAATTTGCTTAAATAGTTAGTTTACTTATGCCTCACCTCTTGCCATGTTTAACAACATTTAATATTGTTAGGTACATAACCGAGAGAGAACTAAATAAGTGTTGTGGTGTTTTGTCAATATGCAACCCGTTGCATATTGAGCTCCACTTAACTTGTAGTATTGTTTGTTGCACTTTGCCATGCCATGCTATTTAAACCGGACATGCATCATACTTGGTTGTGCATCATGCCATGTTTGTGCTTGTTGGTTTACCATGTTGTTTGCTTCTTTCCGGTTTGCTTCTCTCGTTAGCTTCGGTTCCGTTCCGGAGTTGTGAGGATTCGTTCGACTTCGTCCGTTTGTCTTCTTCATGGACTCGATCTTCTTCCTTGCGGGATTTCAGGCAAGATGACCATACCCTCGAAATCACTTCTATCTTTGCTTGCTAGATGCTCGCTCTTTTGCTATGCCTATGCTATGATGCCTACCACTTGCTTATCATGCCTCCCATGTTGCCATGTCAAGCCCCTAACCATCCTTTCCTAGCAAACCGTTGTTTGGCTATGTTACCGCTTTGCTCAGCCCCTCTTATAGCGTTGTTAGTTGCAGGTGAAGATGAAGTTTGTTCCTTGTTGGAACATGGAGATGTTGTTCCTTGTTGGAACATGTTTACTTGTTGGGATATCACAATATATCTTATTTAATTAATGCATCTATATACTTGGTAAAGGGTGGAAGGCTCGGCCTTATGCCTGGTGTTTTGTTCCACTCTTGCCGCCCTAGTTTCCGTCATACCGGTGTTATGTTCCCGGATTTTGCGTTCCTACACGGTTGGGTGATTTATGGGACCCCCTTGACAGTTCGCTTTGAATAAGACTCCTCCAAAGAAGGCCCAACCTTGGTTTTACCATTTGCCACCTAAGCCTTTTTCCCTTGGGTTCTGCAGACTCAAGGGTCATCTTTATTTTACCCCCCGGGCCAGTGCTCCTTCGAGTGTTGGTCCAAACTAGAGCATCGTGCGGGACCATTCCTTGGCAACTTGGATTACGTCGGTACCTGTACGCTTAGCTTATCCGGTGTGCCCTGAGAACGAGATATGTGCAGCTCCTATCGGGATTTGTCGGCACAGCGGGTGGTCTTGCTGGTCTTGTTTTATTGCTGTCGAAATGTCTTGTAGTCCGGGATTCCGAGACTGATCGGGTCTTCCCGGTAGAAGGAATATCCTTCGTTGACCGTGAGAGCTTATAATGGGCTAAGTTGGGACACCCTGCGGTATTATCTTTCAAAGCCGTGTCTGCGGTTATGAGGCAGATGGGAATTTGTTAATGTCCGGTTGTAGAAAACCCGAAGTTGATCTTAACTAAAATACACCAATCAAGGTGTGTAACTGTGATGGTCTCTTCTCGGCGGAGTCCGGGAAGTGAACACGGTGTTGGAGTTATGTTTGACGAGGTTGTTCTAGGATCACTTCTTGATCATAGTTGTTCGACCGTGCTTTTGCCTTCTCTTCGCTCTCATTTGCGTATGGTAGCCACCATATATGCTAGTCGCTTGCTGCAGCTCCACCTCACTACCCTGTCCTACCTTTAAGCTTAAATAGTCTTGATCTCAAGGGTGTGAGATTGCTGAGTCCCCGTGACTCACGTGATACTTCCAATACCAGTTTGCGGTGTGCCGATGAAACCGCAGGTGTGATTTAACCCGAGCTCAAGGAGGAGCTCGATGAAGATCTTGTTCATTGTGTTGTTTCGTTTCAGCTTGATCAAGAGTGGAGCCCAGTTGGGACGATCGGGGATCTGTGTAGCTTTTGGGGTAGTCTTCTTTTATTTTGGTTCCGTAGTCGGACCTTGATTGTATCTGTATGATATAATGCTTTACTCATGTATTGTGTGAAGTGGCGATTGTAAGCCAACTATGTATCTCTTTCCTTATGTATTACATGGGTTGTGTGAAGATTACCTCACTTGCGACATTGCTTTCAATGCGGTTATGCCTCTAAGTCGTGCCCGACATCGTGGGAGATATAGCCGCATCGAGGGCGTTACAAGTTGGTAATCGAGCCTTCCCGACTTAGGAGCCCCCTTGATTGTTTCTTGGCGTTGTTGAGTCTAGAACGGAAAATGTTTTGAGTCTTAGGATTATATATATCGGAGAGTAGGATTCTTTTTACTCCTCAGTCCCTTCGTCGCTCTGGTGAGGCATCCTGACGTAGAGTTTTGACTTTCCTCTCCTCAAATTTCACTAAAAAAAAATTTAGGATCACGCGGGTATCTTGGAATCGTTCCGATGGTTTTGTGACGAGAACATTGTTCTTGGTGCCTCTTGACATTTAGGGGTTGTGGCAGTGTCCCGGGGAGTTGAGCTCGAGGTGTTGTCGTCACAATTTTATCGCTGCGATTCTGAATACCTGAGTTTTGCCGACATCAAAATATCTTTTGTGCAGTTGTTGGTGAGATAACCTCGATAACCCAGTACTGGGGCGAGCTCGAGAGTATTGCCATAACTCGTATAACGGATGTTTTTTTCAAAGGTCGAGGTAAACGATTTCCGAAGGTTTCTTGGTTATGTGTTGAAGGATGGATACAGCTGGATCTAGGTATTGTTAGTTTGGGTGATATATTTTGTGTCCCTCAGATCCCCAACACCAGATTGCATAACCGTAAAGTTTCGGAGTTTATAGGTGGGAATTCAAGTAGCTCCTAGAATATCTTTCCGACAGATGCATGATATGGGATTGGGTAAATCTCAATCATATGTATTTGTTCCGGCTTATTCTGCAAGCCAAATCCTTTGTTTTGTTCCGTTTTGTGGTATTCAAGTTGCTTCAATGCCAAGTGTTGATTCCATACCTTTCCTAAATGGTGTTCTCATATTGCTATATGAATACTAATCCTTCTTGATCACTGAGCTTGTCATGTCAATTCTTTTCTCAATAGGCGTGCTTCTCTTCAAGTGGATCCGATCATTCCAACATTCGCAAGATCAATTCTAAGCTTTTTCTCAATGGTGTTCGTTTCATCCGACCTAAGTTGCCTTTGTTTTCCCGCCCTCCCATCCTTTTTCTTCAAGGACTCAGATTTCTTATTCAAGTATCCTTTTATTGATGGGAAGTCTCTCCATTCTTTTCCGTCAATGCTCTTATCCGGTGATTCTCAGGAAGATACTAATGGAGCTTCAAGTTTATCATTCTTTGTTCTCTTATCTTCTCCGGTGGATCCAATTCAAGCTTTCAGTGCTGATCATATACTTTTCCTCGTGTCAAATGCTTTCTCATACCGGTGCACCTATCAATCACTCACTTTTTGCTATTGATTTGTTCTGGAGTGCTGAAGATATCTCCGAAGGCTCGTCTTTTCATTCAAGATCCGTTCAAGCTATTTGGGGATTATTATCTCATTCAAGTCATTTAATTCAACCGGCAATCTTTATTTCAAGCAATCGTTCAACGTTGTTTCTTTTGAGTGGGCCCTAACCCACAGGTCTTTTCCCAGGATCTTACCTGACTCTTATAATTCTCCCGGAGTTATTCTCAAATTCATTGCAAAGTTTGACGTAAGAATGAATTATCATCAGTCAAATGTCTTTCTCCAAGATCGCTTTCAAATTCTTTTTCATTGTTGGCTCAACATCTTTGCTTTTCATTCTCCCGGAGTATCTCAGTAATTTTGGTGGTGTTTCTGGTAAATGGGTTGAAGACCGAAGAAGAGTTTCTCTTTAATCTTGCTCCATTCTCTTCAAGATTCATGGTTCTAGCTTCGTTCCATCCTCATAATTGTTTTGATTGTGAGAATTCTTTTCACCCATCCGGAGCAATTCAGAAATCTTTCCAGTTTGATTATCCAGAGCCATCATCTTAGAATTATTCTTTCTCAACATCTCACTCTCCAAATCTTACCGGTGCATCATTCAAGTATTCTCCAATCAGCTCGTCATCTATTCGTTCACTTGTATCTAAATCCCCTCAAATATCTTCATTCGTTTTCCAATTCTTCCCGGTGAATTGTGCCTTTGCTACGTTCATTCTCAATTCTTCCCGGCGATTCGTTCTCTTTTCTTCAATTGTTTTTCAAGTTATTACAGTGGTTCGTTCAGGATTTCTCTTCCTTCATTATCATATCAAATATTCGTTGTTTCAATCCTACCGGTGGTTTGTTCAAGAGTTCTCTTCCTTCGTTATCATATAGATTCATTCGTTCTTTCCAATCCTACCGGTGGTTCGTTGAAGACCTTCCCAAGTTTGCGCCATATCTATCTTAATCCTTTCTACGAGAATAAGTAGTATGCCAAATCCATTGCTTGACATCAATTTAATTGGTGAAGGATGAGCATAATGTAATTCTTATTCTTGTTTCATCTAGTAAATTCAATTCCTTATTCCGGAGGATCGTCAAAATTCTTGATTTCATTTGTTCATCTTTCTTATCCGAAGCTCAAAGTTTTCTGCATTATCTCATCGCGAAGTTTCATCTTATCACTGCAAGGCTTCACCTTGTGTTTTCAACTTCTCTTTCTTTTATCATCCTTTTCTTACCGGAGTTCTTCATGGATGCTCTACATAGTGGTTCATCAAGGATTCTTTTCATTCTTCAATTGTTCTTCAAGATTTTTCTCGGAGTTAAGATCCGCCAAGCCATACTTCAAAATAAACATGGTGCTCAACACATGTTTTGTTTTGAGGAGTTCAAGCATTCTTCATCTTGCATTCCAAAGTGCAATTCTTTCTACAATATCTTTTGAGGTGGTGTTATGTCATTCTTGATAATTTCCCTTCATGCTTCATGATTCACTTGTTGTCGAGAATGAGATATTTAAATCCATCAATCTCTTCATTAGAGTTATCTTGGGTTATATTTCACCTAAAGCTTTCCCTAAGGATTGTTGCTATTTATGGTGCTTATAAATGACCCAAGTTCTTCATTTGTCCTCTCGGTGAAATAAGTTTCTCGTCTTCTTGTTGATATCAATCCAATCGTTTGTTTCCGTTAGTGGCGAGTTGTCACCTCATAATTTTGAGATGTTTTCATAAGCCCACTACAAGCTTATCCTTATCGTTGTTGTTTTTTCAAACAACTCCGTTCAATCCTACTTCGTAAGGATGCTCTTTCAAATTCATTTATGGTGGGTGATGTTGGTTTCATTCTTCGTTCTAATCATTCCAACTTTCTATCTATCATGCATTGTTTCCGGAGGCATTGTGATGTTGCTCTCTTCACCCATCACCTCGTTTTGTAAAGATCATGTTCTTTTTCTTGCATTATCCATTTAACCGGAGTGTTGTGTCTTCTCTTCAAGTTCTTTTCATCTTATCAAGTTTTCCTTCTTCTTTTAGCCGGAGTGCTGCCCAAATTATATCAATCTTATTCCTTCTCGATCTAGTTTTAACCGGAGTGGTTTCAATATCTATTTTATCACTAAACCTCTTGGTTCTCGTCGTATCCCATGTTCCTCTTTTCTAACGGAGTGTTTTCAATTTTGCTCATCTTCGTTGTTTTTCTTTCTTTCA
Source organism: Aegilops bicornis (assembly GCA_021605145.1). NCBI lineage: Eukaryota > Viridiplantae > Streptophyta > Magnoliopsida > Poales > Poaceae > Aegilops > Aegilops bicornis. The sequence goes on along the minus strand of CM038673.1, from coordinate 547,848,492 downwards.
TTTTGCTCAACCTCTCAAGGTTCGTGGTTTCACCTTTCGTTAAAAAGAAGCAACTTAGTTTTACCTATTTCTTCTTCCGCTTTTCTATCCGGTGCCATCCTAGATCTCGGACGAGATCCTCTCGTAGTGGTGGAGTGTTGTGACGCCCAAGACCGGAGCTTCAGCTTGCCTTCCGTGGTTTCCGAGTTTTGTCGTGTGATTTGTTTTGTTTGTGCATTCATCATGTCATCTTTTGCATTGCATCTTGTCATCATGCCATCATATCATTAATCTTTTGCAACTCAACTAAATAAATCGTATGTATTTTCGGTCCATTTAAATCGAGGGATATTCACAATGGTGGTGCCTTTTAAGTAAAATTGAGTTGCAATTTTACTTTATCCACAAATGTTCCAAATCAGCCCATAAAGCACATCTACTGTGTAGGGCCATCTCCTATAATTTCAACCCATTTGGAGTTCATTCGAATGGGTTTCGAAATTCAAACATGTCGAGTTAAAATTCAATATGTGTGGATTTTACATTCTCTAAAAATCCTCGGGCCATTTTTGTTAAATTCCTCATATTTTTGTGAGCCCGGAAAAATTGTCCTCGTTTCCAAATTCTTTCCCTAACCCTCTCTTTATTTTTGTCTCTCTATATTTCTTTTCTGCTAAGAATAAGAGAGAGAGGTAAGCCCAGTCAGGCCCCTGGCCATTCTCCTCCCCACCAGGCCAGCCTAGCCTCCCGAGGCCCAAGGCCCACCAACCTACCTAACCCTAGCCTCCCCTCCGCTCGATCTCCATCTCCCTCGTCCTCCCTCCAGTAGCCGCCCGAACCCCCCTGCCCGATCCCCTCCTCTCACTCGCTCCCTCTCGTCCTCCCACCAACGCCACCACGCACAGCCATCGCCCGAGCTCCCTGCGCCCGATCCCCTCGCCCCCTCTCCTCGATCTTCCCCTTCCCCTCCGGTGCGCCTCCACCTCGCCCTTCTTTCTCCCTCACATGACCCGTGCGCCTCGCGCCTCCACCTCACGACCAGCGAGCTCCGCGACCCCATCAGCGCGGCCAACTCCGGCGGCCCCGTCGCCTCTGCGCGCGAGCACCGCGCGCCCGACCTGCCTCGCCTCGGTTTCCCGCGACCCCGCTCCGCGCCATCCTTCCCCCCTGCGCCAAGTCTGTCCACCGTGCCGCCATGCTCCGGGTCGCCCTCGCCTCGTCGGCTTCTTCTCCGACCAGATGCGCCCGAGGAGCTCCCCGAGCGAGGTCGCCCGCGGCCCCCGCGTTCCTCGCGCTCGAACGCCTTCCATGGCCTCCGGCCTCCCCGTCCTCTGCTTCGCCTCCTCGCGCCCCTGCTTCCGCCTCGACAGCCTCCCGTGGATGCAACCTCCTTTGCAGCCAAGGCCAACGCCAGCCACTTCGTCCAGCCGCTGCTCGGCCATGCGCCAGCAGCTTGAGCGGTCCCCGGTGACCTCCCGAGGCAGAGCCTTGCAAGTCCCTCGTTGCCCTTTCAGTTCTTCAAGATTACCAAGTCCGAAGACTACCGTTGCCGTGTATCTCGCCCAGTACCACTACAGTTCCTCAAGACCGCCAAGTTCGACTACACGGTGACGCGCCAAGTACCTCTACGCACGGATACGCAAGACCGTCTTGGATATCGCCAAGTACCACGACAATATGAGTACCACTACCGTCGAAATGGTTTTCGCCAAGACCAGTCCGACTAGTACCCCGATGTCGTGTGTACCACTACCGTCGACCCTCGAAGACCCCGTGGACCCCGATCATCCACGGGACATGAACAACTACTTCCACTACGATATGTACCTCTACCGTCGCCACGTGAACAACGACTTCCACTACGCCGTGTACGACTACTTCCCTCGACGATCATCGCGAGAACGTCTACTTCCCTCTACGAAACGCATTCCGCCCCGAACGCACGCTTCGAAGGTATTACCGCCGAGAACGACCGTCGTGGACCGAATGCATGTGTTGAATGAGATGTGCGATATGTTTGTACCGTGCCCGTTTGTCTCGTGCACGTTCCTCGTTTGCCATGCCACCGTCCCGTGGGAACCCGGTAACCGGGAACACCCCACCATCTTGCTCGACTCGCTTCCGTCACACTTCTTTTGCACCGGTATCTCCATTAGCTACCGGAACCGATATGTTGCGGTGGCATCATTTTCGGATTCGCCGCCGTGGCACCCTTTTTCGTTTCCGCCACGACGACAAATGCTTCATAACATGCTCATGTCAACAATTTCATAAAATTGCTTAAAACGTGCACATGTCATCCGCATCATGATAACAACATTTAAATGCTTATAATTGTTGTTTGCATTAATTTGCCTAAATGCCATGCTAAAATGATTTATTTCATAACTTAATAACCGTAGCTCGGATTTAAATAAATTATATATGTAAATGGGGTGGAAAAATGCCTAGTTTAACATGGTGTACTTGCTTTGCATGTTTAACAACATTAAAATTGTGTTTAGGGCAGAACAGTACCAAATTCATATTATGCATATGAGGAGTTTCACCGGACTTGTTGTTTGTTATTTCCGGCCTCATTTAAATTTGCCTAAATAGTTAGTTTACTTATGCCTCACCTCTTGCCATGTTTAACAACATTTAATATTGTTGGGTACATAACCGAGAGAGAACTAAATAAGTGTTGTGGTGTTTTGTCAATATGCAACCCGTTGCATATTGAGCTCCACTTAACTTGTAGTATTGTTTGTTGCACTTTGCCATGCCATGCTATTTAAACCGGACATGCATCATACTTGGTTGTGCATCATGCCATGTTTGTGCTTGTTGGTTTACCATGTTGTTTGCTTCTTTCCAGTTTGCTTCTCTCGTTAGCTTCGGTTCCGTTCCGGAGTTGTGAGGATTCGTTCGACTTCGTCCGTTTGTCTTCTTCATGGACTCGATCTTCTTCCTTGCGGTATTTCAGGCAAGATGACCATACCCTCGAAATCACTTCTATCTTTGCTTGCTAGATGCTCGCTCTTTTGCTATGCCTATGCTACGATGCCTACCACTTGCTTATCATGCCTCCCATGTTGCCATGTCAAGCCCCTAACCATCCTTTCCTAGCAAACCGTTGTTTGGCTATGTTACCGCTTTGCTCAAATTTCTCTTATAGCGTTGTTAGTTGCAGGTGAAGATGAAGTTTGTTCCTTGTTGGAACATGGAGATGTTGTTCCTTGTTGGAACATGTTTACTTGTTGGGATATCACAATATATCTTATTTAATTAATGCATCTATATACTTGGTAAAGGGTGGAAGGCTCGGCCTTATGCCTGGTGTTTTGTTCCACTCTTGCCGCCTAGTTTCCGTCATACCGGTGTTATGTTCCCGGATTTTGCGTTCCTACGGTTGGGTGATTTATGGGACCCCTTGACAGTTCGCTTTGAATAAGACTCCTCCAAGCAAGGCCCAACCTTGGTTTTACCATTTGCCACCTAAGCCTTTTTTCCCTTGGGTTCTGCAGACTCAAGGGTCATCTTTATTTTACCCCGGGCGGTGCTCCTTCGAAGTGTTGGTCCAAACTAGAGCACCGTCTTGGGACCATTCCTTGGCAACTTGGATTACGTCGGTGCACATGCGCTTAGCTTATCCGGTGTGCCACGAGAACGAGATATGTGCAGCTCCTATCGGGATTTGTCGGCCACGGGTGGTCTTGCTGGTCTTGTTTTATTGCTGTCGAAATGTCTTGTAGTCCGGATTCCGAGACTGATCGGGTCTTCCCGGTAGAAGGAATATCCTTCGTTGACCGTGAGAGCTTATAATGGGCTAAGTTGGGACATCCCTGCAGGGTATTATCTTTCGAAAGCCGTGCCCGCGGTTATGAGGCAGATGGGAATTTGTTAATGTCCGGTTGTAGAAAACCCGGTTGATCTTAACTAAAATACACCAAGCTGCGTGTGTAACCGATGGTCTCTTCTCGTGAGTCCGGGAAGTGAACACGGTGTTGGAGTTATGTTTGGCGTGGGTTGTTCTAGGATCACTTCTTGATCATAGTTGTTCGACCGTGCTTTTGCCTTCTCTTCTCGCTCTCATTTGCGTATGGTAGCCACCATATATGCTAGTCGCTTGTCGCAGCTCCACCTCACTACCCTGTCCTACCTTTAAGCTTAAATAGTCTTGATCTCATGGTGTGAGATTGCTGAGTCCCGTGACTCACGGATACTTCCAATACCAGTTTGCAGTGTGCCGATGAAACCGTGCAGGTGGCCGAGCTCAAGGAGGAGCTCGATGAAGATCTTGTTCATTGTGTTGTTTCGTTTGATTGATCATTAGTGGAGCCCAGTTGGGACGATCGGGGATCTGTAGCTTTTGGGGTAGTCTTCTTTTATTTTGGTTCCGTGGTCGGACCTTGATTGTATCTGTATGATGTAATGCTTTACTCATGTATTGTGTGAAGTGGCGATTGTAAGCCAACTATGTATCTCTTTCCCTTATGTATTACATGGGTTGTGTGAAGATTACCTCACTTGCGACATTGCTTTCAATGCGGTTATGCCTCTAAGTCGTGCTTCGACACGTGGGAGATATAGCCGCATCGAGGGCGTTACACCGATCCACCCACGTATCAAATTATCAAAGTAACGAACACGAATCAAAAAAGTGATATGATGAAATTCCCGTGTACCCTCAAGAACGCTTTGCTTATTATAAGAGACCGTTTTGGCCTGTCCTTTGCCTCAAAAGGATTGGGCTACCTTGCTGCACTTTAGTTACCGTGACCGTTATTTACTTGTTATAAATTATCTTGCTATCAAACTCTCTGTTACCGACAATTTCAGTGCTTGCAGACATTACTTTGATGAAAACCACTTGTCATTTCCTTCTGCTCCTCGTTGGGTTCAACACTCTGACTTATCGAAAGGAATATGATTGATCCCCTATACTTGTGGGTCATCAGTGGGTTGTGCCTGAAGGAAATATGCCCTAGAGGCAATAATAAAGTTATTATTTATTTCTTTATTTCATGATAAATATTTATTATTCATGCTAGAATTGTATTAACCGGAAACATGATACATGTGTGAATACATAGACAAACATAATGTCACTAGTATGCCTCTACTTGACTAGCTCGTTAATCAAAGACGGTTATGTTTCCTAACCATGGACAAAGAGTTGTTATTTGATTAACGGGATCACATCATTAGGTGAATGATCTGATTGACTTGACCCATTCCGTTAGCTTAGCACTTGATCGTTTAGTATGTTGCTATTGCTTTCTTCATGACTTATACAAAGTTCCTGCAACTATGAGATTATGAAACTCACGTTTACCGGAGGAACACTTTGTGTGCTACCAAACGTCACTGGCAATCGGGTGATTATAAAGGTACTCTCTGTGTGTCTCCAAAAGTATATGTTGAGTTGGCATAATTCGAGATTAGGTTTTGTCACTACGATTGTCGGAGAGGTATCTCTGGCCCATCTCGGTAATACTCATCACCTAAGCCTTGCAAGCATTGTAACTAATGAGTTAGTTATGAAATGATGTATTACGGAACGAGTAAAGAGACTTGCCGATGCTTGAGATTAAACTAGGTATTGGATACCGACGATCGAATCTCGGAGCAAGTAACATACCGATGACAAAGGGAACAACGTATGTTGTTATGCGGTTTGACCGATAAAGATCTTCGTAGAAAATGTAGGAACCAATATGAACATCCAGGTTCCACTATTGGTTATTGACCGAGAATAGTTCTAGGTCATGTCTACATAGTTTTCGAACCCGTAGGGTCCTCACGCTTAACGTTATGATGACAGTTTTATGAGTTTTGATGTGCCGAAGTTTGTTCGGAGTCCCGGATGTGATCACGGACATGACGAGGAGTCTCGAAATGGTCGAGACATAAAGATTGATATATTGGAAGCCTATGTTTGGACTTCGGAATAGTTCCGGGTGAAATCGGGATTTTACCGGAACACCGGGGGTTACCGGAGCCCTCTCGGGGGTTAATGGGCCTTAGTGGGCCATGAGGGAGAAGAGGAGGGCCGGCCAGGGCAGGCCGCACGCCCCCTCCCCCCTAGTCCGAATAGGACAAGGAAGGGGAAGCGGCGCCCCCCTTTCCTCTTCCCCCCCCCCCCCAAGTCCTAATCCAACTAGGAAAAGGGGGGTAGTCCTACTCCCGGTGGGAGTAGGACTCCTCCGGCGCGCCTCCTCCTAGGGCCGGCCGCATCCCCCCTTGCTCCTTTATATACGGGGGCATGGGGGCACCCTAGAAGACACACAAGTTGATCTACGGATCGTTCCTTAGCCGTGTGCGGTGCCCCCCTCCACCATATTCCACCTCGGTCGTATCGTCGCGGAGTTTAGGCGAAGCCCTGCGCCGGTAGAGCATCATCATCGTCACCACGCCGTCGTCTTGTGGAACTCATCCTGACACCCTGCTGGATCGGAGTCCAGGGATCGTCATCGAGCTGAACGTGTGCAGAACACAGAGGTGCCGTACGTTCGGTGCTTGGATCGGTCGGATCGTGAAAACGTACGACCACATCAACTGCGTTGTCATAACGCTTTCGCTTTCGGTCTACGAGGGTACGTGGACACACTCTCCCCTCTCATTTCTATGCATCACCATGATCTTGCGTGTGCGTAGGAATTTTTTTGAAATTACTACGTTCCCCAATGATGGCATCCGAGCCTGGTTTTATGCGTTGATGTTATATGCACGAGTAGAACACAAGTGAGTTTTGGGAGATACAAGTCATTCTGCTTACCAGCATGTCATACTTTGGTTCGGCGGTATTGTGAGATGAAGCGGCCCGGACCGACATTACGCGTTCGCTTACGCGAGACTGGTTTCACCGCTGCGAGCACTCGTTGCTTAAAGGTGACTGGCGGGTGTCTGTCTCTCTCACTTTATTTGAACCGAGTGTGGCTACGCCCAGTCCTTGCGAAGGTTAAAACAGCACTAACTTGACGAACTATCATTGTGGTTTTGATGCGTAGGTAAGAACGGTTCTTGCTCAGCCCGTAGCAGCCACGTAAAATTTGCAACAACAAAGTAGAGGACGTCTAACTTGTTTTTGCAGGCATGTTGTGATGTGATATGGTTAAGACGTGATGCTATATTTTATTGTATGAGATGATCATGTTTTGTAACCGAGTTATCGGCAATCGGCAGGAGCCAAATGGTTGTCACTTTATTGTATGAAATGCAAACGCATACCTGTAATTGCTTTACTTTATCACTAAGCGGTAGCGATAGTCGTAGAAGCAATAGTTGGCGAGGCGACAACGATGCTACGATGGAGATCAAGGTGTCGGCGCCCGGTGGCGATGGTGATCATGATGGTGCTTGAGATGGAGATCACAAGCACAAGATGATGATGGCCATATCATATCACTTATATTGATTGCATGTGATGTTTATCCTTTATGCATCTTATCTTGCTTTGATTGACGGTAGCATTTTAAGATGATCTCTCACTAAAAATTATCAAGAAGTGTTCTCCTGAGTATACACCGTTGCCAAAGTTCGTAGTGCCCGGACACCACGTGATGATCGGGTGTGATAAGCTCTCGTCCATCTACAACGGGTGCAAGCCAGTTTTGCACACGCAGAATACTCGAGTTAAACTTGACGAGCCTAGCATATGCGGATATGGCCTCGGAACACGAAGACCGAAAGGTCGGCGTGAATCATATAGTAGATATGATCAACATAGTGATGTTCACCATTGAAAATTACTCCATCTCACGTGATGATCGGTTATGGTTTAGTTGATTTGGATCACGTGATCACTTAGATGACTAGAGAGATGTCTGTCTAAGTGGGAGTTCTTAAGTAATATGATTAATTGAACTTAAATTTATCATGAACTTAGTCCCGTAGTATTTTTGCAAATTATGTTGAGGATCAATAGCTCGCGTTGTTGCTTTCAAATGTTTATTTTGATATGTTCCTAGAGAAAATTGTGTTGAAAGATGTTAGTAGCAATGATGCGGATTGGATCCATGATCTGAGGTTTATCCTCATTGCTGCACAGAAGAATTATATCCTTAATGCACCGCTAGGTGACGGACCTATTGCAGGAGCGGTGCGCACGTTATGAACATTTGACTAGCTCAATATGATGACTACTTGATAGTTTAGTGCACCACCTTAACGGCTTAGAATCGTGACTTCAAAGATGTTTTGATCGTCATGGACCATATAAGATGTTCCAGGAATTGAAGTTAATATTTCAAGCAAATACCCGAGTTGAGAGATATGAAGTCTCCAACAAGTTATATAGCTAAAAGATGGAGGATAATCGCTCAACTAGTGAGCATGTGCTCAGATTTTCTGAGTACTTCAATCACTTGAATCAAGTGGGAGTTAATCTTCCATATAAGATAGTGATTGACAGAATTCTCTAGTCACCATCACTAAGTTAGTAGAACTTCGTGATGAACTATAGTATGCATGGGATGACGAAAAAGATTCTCGAGCTCTTCGTGATGTTGAAATCAACGAAGGTAGAAATCAAGAAAGACCATCAAGTGTTGATGATTGACAAGACCACTAGTTTCAAGAAACGGGCAAAGGGAAAGAAAGGGAAACTTCAAGCAGAATGACAAGCAAGTTGTCACTCCCGTGAAGAAGACCAAAGCTGGACCAAAGCCTGAAACTGAGTGCTTACACTGCAAAGGAAATGGTCACTGGAAGCGGAAAAGCCGTGAATATTTGGTGAGTAAGAAGGATGGCAAAGTGAACAAGGGTATATTTGATATACATGTGTTTGATGTGTGCCTTACTAGTGTTTATAGTAGCCCCTGAGTATTTGATACTTGTTCGGTTGCTAAGATTAGTAAATCGAATCAGGAGTTACAGTATAAACAGAGACTAGTTGAAGGGGAAGTGACGATGAGTGTTGGAAGTAGTTCCAAGATTAATATGATCATCATCGCACACTCCCTATACTTCCAAGATTAGTGTTAAACCTAAATAAATGTTATTTGGCGTTTGCGTTGAGCATGAATATGATTTGATCATGTTTATTGCGATACGGTTATTCATTTAAAAGGTTAGAGAATAAATTGTTATTCTGTTTACATGAATAAGACCTTTGATGGTCATACACCCAATGAACATAGTTTGTTGGATCTCGATCGTAGTGATACACATATTCATAATATTGATGCCAAAAGATGAAAAGTTAATAATGATAGTGCAACTTATTTGTGGCACTGCCGTTTGGGTCATATCGGTGTAAAGCGCGTGAAGAAACTCCATAAAGATGGATTTTTGGAATCACTTGGTTATGAATCATTTGATGCTTGCGAACCGTGCCTTTTGGGCAAGATGACTAAAACTCCGTTCTCCGGAACAATGGAACAAGCTACTGACTTGTTGGAAATAACACATATATACCGATGTATGCGATCCAATGAGTGTTGATGCTCGTGGCAAGTATCGTTATTTTTCTGACCTTCACAAGATGATTTGAGTAGATATGGGTATATCTACTTGATGAAACATAAGTCTGAAATAGTTGAAAGGTTCAAAGAATTTCAGAGTGAAGTGGAAAATCATCATAACAAGAAAATAAAGTTTCTGCGATCTGATCGTGGAGATGAATATTTGAGTTACGAGTTTGGTCTTCAATTGAAACAATGTGGAATAGTTTCACAGCTCACGCCACCTGGAACATCACAACGTTATGGTGTGTCCGAACGTCGTAACCGCACTTTATTTGATATGGTGCGATCAATGATGTCTCTTACCGATTTACCACTATTGTTTTGGGGTTATGCATTAGAGACAGCTGCATTCATGTTAATAAGGGCACCATATAAATCCGTTGAGACGACACCGTATGAACTATGGTTTAGCAAGAAACCAAAGTTGTCGTTTCTTAAAGTTTGGGTTGCGATGCTTATGTGAAAAAGTTTCAACATGATAAGCTTGAACCCAAATCGGAAAAGTGCGTCTTCATAGGATACCCAAAATGTTGGGTACACCTTCTATCACAGATCCGAAAGGCAATACATTCGTTGCCAAGAATGGATCCTTTCTAGAGAAGGAGTTTCTCTCGAAAGAAGTGAGTGGGAGGAAAGTAGAACTTGATGAGGTAATTGTACCTTCTCCCTTATTGGAAAGTAGTTTATCACATAAATCAGTTCCAGTGATTCCTACACCAATTAGTGAGGAAGTTAATGATGATGATCATAAAACTTCAGATCAAGTTGCTACCAAACCTCGTAGGTCTTCCAGAGTAACATCCGCACTGAGTGGTACGGTAATCATGTTCGAAGTCATGTTACTAGACCATGATGAACCTACGAACTATGAGGAAGCGATGATGAGCCCAGATTCCATAAAATGGCTTGAGGCCATGAAATCTGAGATAGGATCCATGTATAAGAACAAAGTATGGACTTTGGTTGACTTGCCCGATGATCGGCAAGCCATTGAGATTAAATGGATCTTCAAGAGGAAGACGGACGCTGATAGTAGTGTTACTATCTACAAAACTAGACTTGTCGAAAAGGTTTTTGACAAAGTTCAAGGTGTTGACTACAATGAGATTTTCTCACTCGTATCGATGCTTAAAGTCTGTCCGAATCATGTTAGCAATTGCTGCATTTTATGAAATCTGGCAAATGGATAAACAAAACTGCATTCCTTAATGGATTTATTAAAGAAGAGTTGTATATGATGCAACCAGAAGGTTTTGTAAATCCTAAAGGTGCTAACAAAATATGCAAGCTCCAAATGATCCATCTATGGACTGGTGCAAGCATCTCAGAGTTGGAATACACGCTTTGGTAAGTTGATCATAGCATATAGTTTTATACAGACTTGCGATGAAGTCTGTATTTACAAGAAAGTGAGTGGGAGCACTACAGCATTTCTGATAAGTATATGTGAATGACATATTGTTGATCGGAAATAATGTAGAATTATTCTGCAAAGCATAAAGGAGTATTTGAAAGGAGTTTTTCAAAGAAGGACCTCGGTGAAGCTGCTTACATATTGAGCATCAAGATCTATAGAGATAGATCAAAACGCTTGATAAGTTTTTTTTTCAATGAGTACATACCTTGATAAGATTTTGAAGTAAGTCCAAAATGGAGTAGTCAAAGAAAGAGTTCTTACCTGTGTTACAAGGTGTGAAATTGAGTAAGACTCAAAGCCCGACCACGGCAGAAGATAGAAAAAGAATGAAAGTCATTCCCTATGCCTCAGCCATAGATTCTATAAAGTATGCCATGCTGTGTACCAGATCTATTGTATACCCTACACTGATTTTGGCAAGGAGTACAATAGTGATCTAGGAGTAAGATCAACTTTGGACAGCGGTCAATATTATCCTTAGTGGAATAAGGATATGTTTCTCGATTATGGAGGTGAAAAAAGGTTAAATGCGTAAAGAGTTACGTCGATGCAAGTTTTGACACCGATCTGGATGACTCTAAGTCTCGATCTAAATACATATTGAAAGTGGGAGCAATTAGCTAGAATAGCTCCTTGCGAAGCATTGTTGACATTGAAATTCGCAAAATACTTACGGATCTGAATGTGACAGACCCGTTGACTAAAATTATCTCACAAGCAAAACATGATCACACCTTAGTACTCTTTGGGTGTTAATCACATAGCGATGTGAACTAGATTACTAACTCTAGTAAACCCTTTGGGTGTTGATCACATATCGATGTGAACTATGGGTGTTAATCACATGGTGATGTGAACTATTGCTGTTAAATCACATGGCGATGTGAACTAGATTATTGACTCTAGTGCAAGTGGGAGACTGAAGGAAATATGCCCTAGAGGCAATAATAAAGTTATTATTTATTTCTTTATTTCATGATAAATGTTTATTATTCATGCTAGAATTGTATTAACCGGAAACATGATACATGTGTGAATACATAGACAAACATAATGTCACTAGTATGCCTCTACTTGACTAGCTCGTTAATCAAAGATGGTTATGTTTCCTAACCATGGACAAAGAGTTGTTATTTGATTAACGGGGTCACATCATTAGGTGAATGATCTGATTGACTTGACCCATTCCGTTAGCTTAGCACTTGATCGTTTAGTATGTTGCTATTGCTTTCTTCATGACTTATACAAAGTTCCTGCAACTATGAGATTATGCAACTCCCGTTTACCGGAGGAACACTTTGTGTGCTACCAAAGCGTCACAACGTAATCGGGTGATTATAAAGGTACTCTCTGGTGTCTCCAAAAGTATATGTTGAGTTGGCATAATTCGAGATTAGGTTTTGTCACTCCGATTGTCGGAGAGGTATCTCTGGGCCATCTCGGTAATACTCATCACCTAAGCCTTGCAAGCATTGTAACTAATGAGTTAGTTATGAAATGATGTATTACGGAACGAGTAAAGAGACTTGCCAGTAACGAGATTAAACTAGGTATTGGATACCGACGATCGAATCTCGGGCAAGTAACATACCGATGACAAAGGGAACAACGTATGTTGTTATGCGGTTTGACCGATAAAGATCTTCGTAGAAAATGTAGGAACCAATATGAACATCCAGGTTCCACTATTGGTTATTGACCGAGAATAGTTCTAGGTCATGTCTACATAGTTCTCGAACCCGTAGGGTCCGCACGCTTAACGTTACGATGACAGTTTATGAGTTTTGATGTACCGAAGTTTGTTCGGAGTCCCGGATGTGATCACGGACATGACAAGGAGTCTCAAAATGGTCGAGACATAAAGATTGATATATTGGAAGCCTATGTTTGGACTTCGGAATAGTTCCGGGTGAAATCGGGATTTTTTACCGGAACAGAGTTACGGAACCCTCCCGGGGTTAATGGGCCTTAGTGGGCCATGAGGGAGAAGAGGAGGGCCGGCCGGGGCAGGCCGCCGCCCTCCCCTAGTCCGAATAGGACAAGGAAGGGGGGGCGCCGCCCCCCGTTCCTCTTTCCCTCCCCCCAAGTCCTAATCCAACTTGGAAAAGGGGGGTGGCCTATGACCGGTGGGAGTAGGACTCCTCCGGCGCGCCTCCTCCGAGGGCCGGCCGGACCCCTTGCTCCTTTATATCTGAGGCAGGGGCACCCTAGAAGACACACAAGTTGATCTACGGATCGTTCCTTAGCCGTGTGCGGTGCCCCTCCACCATATTCCACCTCGGTCGTATCGTCGCGGAGTTTAGGCGAAGCCCTGCGCGATAGAGCATCATCATCGTCCTGCGCCGTCGTCTTGTGAAACTCATCCCCGACACCCTGCTGGATCGAGTCCGGGGATCGTCGTCGAGCTGAGCGATGTGCAGAACACGGAGGTGCCGTACGTTCGGTACTTGGATCGGTCGGATCGTGAAGACGTACGACTACATCAACCGCGTTGTCATAACACTTCCGCTTTCGGTCTACGAGGGTACGTGGACACACTCTCCCCTCTTGTTGCTATGCATCACCATGATCTTGCGTGTACGTAGGAAATTTTTTGAAATTACTACGTTCTCTAACAGTGCCCCCCCCCCCCCACCGGGGGGCTCCCCTCTGGTACTTATTTGGCCCATCTTGTGTCTTCTGGTCCAGAAAAATTTTCGAAAAAGTTTCGCTGCGTTTGGACTCCGTTTGATACTGATATTCTGCGAAGTAAAAAACAAGCAAAAAACAGCAACTGACACTGGACACAATGTCAATAGGTTAGTCCCAAAAAATGATACAAAGTTGCTATAAAATGATCGTAAAACATTCAAGAATGATAATATAACAGCATGGAACAATAAAAAATTATAGATACATTGGAGACGTATCACACCACATCAGTGGTTTACCGTCTGTCTCTGGTTTTGGAAGAAACATTCCTGGTATCGAAGCATGAAGGACGAAATGTAGCTGAGAAAAGATGACTGGCCAAATGTCTACTTGTTGTAAATTTGAGGGACAAAAACATACTTTTGTCATTTTGCAAATATTTTGAAAAAAAAAAACCATGGATGTCCTTCTTGACATTGCAAGTCAATTTTCAAATTTGAAAAAAGACATCAAAAGCGTACCACACCAAAAAACTGAAACTAGTGTCACTTCATGCTAAATGGAAGTCATATTTTGTTAACATGAGACTCAATCTCCAAGCTAAAAAGGAAAAGATGAGGCTTCAATAAATGATTGCATCATAAAAAAATGCTATATATGATACAAAATTGTAACTATAATGATTATTTTTTAAAATATGAATCTCACTAAACTCTTTCTAGTGTTACATATACCACATTTTAATGTAGTAATCATTGCTCAAAATTGTGTCATGGCAAGTCAAAATATGTCTTACATTGTAGGACACATAGGATACCATACTATTCTTTCTAAAACGACCGGTGTCTAGCGCCGCCAAAAAAAAAAGGATAGTATGATATCTTCACCAACAACTTAGGGAGGTAGGAGGAGTTCTCCTCCATCACTCCTAAGTTGTTGGTGAAAAACTCCTGGTCTGAGCTCCAACTCGACCTCCATGATGGGACATGTCTAAGCATGAGATATTTGGAGAAGCTTAAAGGAGGAGGAAGAGGTGCCTTGCGTCACCTATGGCACTCGCGAGAGGGGCTACTCACAGGAGTAAAGCTCCAGGGCCACCAAGGAAAGAAAAAAAAATTGTGGAAGGGCGTTGTCACTGGAAGAAAAGAGAGAGTTGTGCAAAAGAAGGAAGCAACGGGGAGCAGCTGTGTACAACGCTTTGCACCGGGCTGACCCAATCGATAGGCCATCAGTTCAACATAATCATTTTAATTCCATGTGAGTAAAGAGTAACATGCTATCAAGATACAAATGCGCAAGCTATGTCATGGTGAATGTTTATATTGATTCGAATGGCCCTTGTCGGTTAACATATTGCTCTATATTGGCCCATATGCGCGAAAAAAAACTACTTAGTGATATGCTCGATTGATATCCATATGCAATTGAAATTGATATATCAGTTGTATCAAGCTACATTTAGAAGCTTGCATATGACAACTCGAGAGAGGAATAAATGGTATAAATATTATAAGTTTATAACACACACACACACACACACACACACACACACACACATGGAATAAGAAAATAGCCAACTCTTGCCAATCATACTTCAAGAATCACCATAATCCCCCTAGACTTTTGAACTATCATTTCCTAAACTTGCCTTTCACTTATCAGTTCCAACCTGAGCCTTCATACAATCAGTCACTTTCCAAAGGCGCCAATAAACATGTAGGTTTCTAAGACCGGCTCTACTGTCAAGGGACGACATATTTTTTTAGAGGGGATGCAAAAGGCGATCAAGATGGTAGCACACGAGACAAACGGTTTACCCAGGTTTGGGCCATCCCTGGAGAGATAACACTCTGCTACTGTCCTACAATGGTAGTATTGCTCGAGTGCCCACCGATGATTGGGAAGACTACTAGAGAGATATTTTTCTTGGATTATGAGCTCCTGTCCGTGGCAGCAGCTAAGGAGTCAGAAGAGGGGTAGGTGACACCCTAAGCTAGACAACTCTAGAATGTGTTGGAACTCGGATCACTCTCGGAAGGGCCCTAGCCCGCCTTATATATTTGGCTGAGTTAAGATTACATGGCTCGAACTGGACAGACGAACTCGCTCCACTAGGTTGAACCGGACCATGTCAGGCGCCGACTGGTCGCCTGCTTCCTTGTCTGCCAAGTCGGTGCTATGCGTGACTGGCGCCTAGGCCCAAGTGGCTGACTCGGCATGCTAAGGGCCAATATGGCTGGCTCCGCATAGCTGGCACATCCGGGTGTCATATCCTCGTCAAAACCACACCTCTTAAATTTGGTTTGGTGGTTTAAACTATCAAGGGATAGTAAATGTTGCCAAAATAAACTTATTCATCAAACTAATTTCTGAGTTGCGCAAAAATATCACAAAACGAGTTACTGCATTAATGTAAGTCATGTAACATCCTAAGAGAAAATCACTTGTTATTTCTTTAATCGTAGTTAGCAAATGATCATCCTACGTACCAAAATTTGCATTCTCCATTCTCTATGTGTATAAATGTTCATAAATATTTTCGTATTTTTTCTAATAAAACTTAAAAAGTTTGACTTTTGCTAAATTCTGTTAATGGGGTCGCCTAGGCCAATGCTCAAATTAGCATTTCCCTCTGGATTCCTCTCTTTCGCCACTACAGCCATTGCACGAGGAGAAAAAAATTCACCGCTTGCCGGCCAAACCAGGCAGACATTCACACTGCCCGAATGGTGGCAATGCCACCAGTGCCACTTGATAATCTGAAACAGTTTCTTTTTCAATATTTTGGGTGCACTGCATTAGATCACCTATGAAGGGATTCCATATGTGGTATGAAGCAAAAAGTACATCGCAAGCCACTGATCAGTGATCACACAGCACATGACAGCTCAAGAGATGAATATATATTATAATATTACCACACAAGATATCATCTCTAAACTTGTGGAATTAGCAAGACCTCAAGACTGAGAAAAAATTAACATGGAACAAGAAGACAGCCAAGTCTTGTCAATCAGACCTCAACCACCCCCATAACCCCCCACAAGGCACGACATATGTACGCCAACTTTCAAATATCATCTCATCAACTTAGCTTTCACATATCAAATCCAAATTAACCTTACCCTGCAAACAATCAATCATTGTGCAAGGCACCAATAAACGACACCCCTCAGGTCACCTCATAATTTCTTGATCTTGTAACATTGTTTGAACTATCAAATGATAGCTCAAATGTTTGTCAAAACAAACTCATACAAAAACCTCAGGCACACCTCTATCTACCCCTCTCATTTAGGAAACGCCAACTCTGTGTGGCCTCGACACCAACATTAATCCTGACTAAATAGACAATTTTTTGATTAAATTAATTCAAGAATAAATCATAAGCATGACATAAATAGCACTAAGCACATACTGATACTTGATCATATTATCGCGTACTAGGTAGACAGTAGAAACATCGACACGAATCACTAGTACGGCTAAAACAGTAATAAACAGGAGCGGGATAAACGAGTTATACCCTCTGATCGGTCAGGCAGAGGCCACAGCGGCGGCGGTGGCCTCGGTGTCCTTCTTCTCGGCTTCAAGCTTCTCAGCAGCGGCATGGTCGGCTTCGTTAGCTGTGGACATGGTGACGATGAAGACGAAGCGGACGTGGACGAACGACGGCGAGCAGTCGCTCCCCAAAAACCTAATGCCCCCTCTCCCGTATAGGATCCGGAGAGACGGGGTTCGGAGGCCTGCTCTCCTGTGAACCATGTACGCGGTGGATGAGATGGGATCACCTGCAGAAGTAGCAGCAAAAAGAGAATGACAGTGGGCATGGAGGCAGAGATGTGATCTGATTCTCGTAGTGGCGGCTAGGGTTGGCCAGCGCCTCCAATATATAGGCGTGGCCGCATGGAGAGACGTGGGCTGGACCCATGTCCGAGTCGGTAACAGCCCACGATCCGATGTCTCAGATCGTGGTCCGACTGTCAAAGACTGTCTGTTCCTAACCTGCAAAAACAAATGCATAGGTGTGAGCTCGGCTCGGCTCATTCCCGCAACCCGAGGCGGGGCGGGCGGCGGAGAATGGGCGCGCGAGAACCACTTCTCTTCTCAAGCTCCAATAACATGTGGAAGAGAATTCTTTATAAGAAGATCCAAATCCTCTCCAACTAGCTGTATGAGACTAAACTTCTCACCACACCCATAGCCGTATAACCCACATGGGCCCTTATTTCTGAAATTGTTAGATGGGCCGAAGGCCTACCCTGTATTTCAACAATTAAGTCCTTAGTTGTGTGCACCATCCTTTGATAAATTTGAGACTCTGAAAATGTGGCGGCTTTCGGGGGCAAGATCCCCCCTACTATTAGCCATTTTTTTCGACTGCTCATTAGCCACATTATTTCAGAACTAAACAACCATTATTTTAATGTTTTCTTTGTGAACATTTAGGTTTAAGCAACCTAGTCGGAAGGTTGCCATCATGTCTTCGTATGCCTTTCCTCAAGCTCTGGCGCAACTATGTACCTTTTGCCAATTTGTTGGCGCATTTGAGTAATATATTCTAGTTGGAATCCTCTCCCCTCGGTGATTGTTAAAAAAAAGTACAGACACATGCAGCAAGCTTTTAATTAACCTTTCCCTAAAAAAAGGAAAAACTCTTACTTAACCTAGAGGCCGAATCAGTTGGCAGATACCCATCTCTAAATAAACTGCAAGTGTCTCTCTCGTCAAATAGAAAAGAGTAATCAGTATAAAAATACGGAGAAAGAAGGCTTCAAGTATGGCAAGAATGTGAGTACAGGCATGCAAGCGACAGCTAACATGACAATTTGAATGGTCAACATAAGCAAGAGCCCTAGATTTGGGCAAGAATAGTAAAGAAGAACAGTTTTTTAGGGAATATAATTTTGGGTTGCTCTGACCTGTGAGTGATTCACAAGAATCAGATTTGTGTTTTGGCCACAGCCGCATAAATTGCTGTCCTCCTGTCCCTTTGGTCAAGATTGTGTCCTACTGTCATTGTCGACATTCACAAGACATGGCGCAGTGTTGAGTACAGTGCAAGTCACAGTCCCTGTGAATTGACAAGGCTAAATTAGATCACTGTCCTCTGATTCCAACAATCCCAGTTGCTCCACTTGTATCTTTGTGCATTATGAACCTGGTTTATTTCTTGGTGTAAGTAACAAATGGACAAATAAACACACATTAATCCTTCGACAGGAGATTGGGATGAACACCTTGTCAGGCAAACCTTCTGGCAGGTGGACGCCCAACGTATTCTTTCAATTCCTTTACCTTTACATGAGATGAACGATTTTTTGGCTTGGAATCTGACAAGAACAAGAGCTTTTACGGTGCGATCTGCGTACCATGGAATATGGAAATCCCAATTCGGCAACATAATTCAGAATTCGGAAGGGCCCTCTAACCAAAAAGATTCATGGGACTCAGTTTGGAGTTTATTCTGTCCATCTAAGATAATTTTTTTTTTTGGAGGGCGCTTCATCGCGCGATCCCCTGCAGATCAATCCTTGCTAATAAGCATATAAAAATCAGTCCAAGTCGCCCTGCGTGCGACTTAGGGCCGGACAACATCAAACATTTGTTGTTTCAATGCAAGCTAGCTATGGATGTGTGGAAAATGCTAGGCGTGGATGATATCATCAAAAAGGCCATCGGAGTGGACCGGGCTGGAGAAGTGATACTTGAACACTTGTTGTGTTTGAAGGATCATGAAGTTCATATCCTGGGCCTACCTAAATTGAGAGAAACAGTAGCCACTGCAGCATGGTACCTGTGGTATGAACGGCGGAAATTAACTCATGGAGAGGCCACCTAAACAGCAGCTCAAATCAGTGTGGCCGTGAGAGGACTAGCGGCGAACTACATTATCTCGTGTACACCCAAAGCTAAACAGAAGGTAGGCGGGTGGAGTAGACCAAGGTACGGATATGCTAAACTGAATGTGGACGCTGGATTTGATATGGATACACTTGAAGGATCGGTGGGAGCAGTCCTTCGTGATCACAATGGCATGTTCATTGCTGCTACAAATGAAAAAATAGACATATGCCTTGATTCGTTTACAGCAGAATCTATTGCAGTAAGATTTGGAATCAATCTAGCCCGTTCTACTGGATGTAGCAAGATTGAAATCAACTCCGACAGTGTAGAGGTGGTTGAAGCTTTAAAAGATGGCAATTCTTCTTCAGTTGCTAGTGCTATATTCGATGATTGTTATTTCATGTCATTAGATTTCAATCAAGTCATTTATGAACATTGTAATAGAGAGAGCAATCAAGTAGCTCACGAATTGGCTAGGTTAGCTAAGTTTTCTCCTCCTGGTTGTTGGATGGATACTGCCCCTAGTGCGGTTATTCCTTTTCTTGTAAGCGATGCCACTATTTTGATCAATGAATAAAGGAGGAGATATTTGTCAAAACAACACACATGTTTATTTAGCATTATTTTCCTTCCTTCAACTCTTCCCAAGGTTCTCTTTTAGTCCATTATCATTTTTTCTACATAGCTTTTTTTTTCTAAGAGGACTTGAATCTATTATAAAGTTTCATCAGAAGTACAAAGTAACCGAAACATAATAAAATTTACATCAAGGTCCATGAACCACCGCACGACCATTGTCGCTGCTAGAATGAGCCGTCAACACGCCATTGTCACTGCTCCCATACTGGAGCTGGCCTGACCTGACAACGAGGAAATCTTTGTGCACGTGTCTCTAAGGACCAGCCTCCGGAGCCATAGTCGTCGTTGTTAACCCTTGAATCAGTTTGAAGACTAGACACCGACTGGCCCAGCTGGCCACCGCGCCCCCCTTGGGCCTCAACCCATCTGGCCTACCCTGGCCGGCCCAACCGAACCGGCCCAGCCACCCCACTACACCTACCCCCCCACCTCCCAGGAAACCCTAGCCCACGACCACCACTTCCCCCGCACGATCCCCCGATCCACCCCCTCCTTCCCCGATCTGGATCGAACCCCCCTCCTCCTCCTGACACGCAAGCGCCCGAAGGCCGCCGCCAGCCGGTGCGACCTCCGCCCTCGCGCCGCCGCTGACCGGCTCCTGCCTTCCCCGTCCCCAGCCAGCTGGCCATGCCCGTGGCCTTGCGCACCAGCTCGAGGCTGCCTGCGTCGTCGTCTCCCCTCGCTCCGGCGAGCCATGGAGCCATCGCCTCCGCCCAGCGACTCCTCCTCCGTCCTTCGGCGGCCGGCCTCGCCTCGAGTGGATCTGGATCGGGGCAACCGATGCCCCGACCCGTCGCGCGCCATCGCCCCTCCACCCCGACGTCCCAGAGCACCTTCGCCGGACCTCCTCGCCGGACTGCCTCCCCGTCGCGTGCCGTCTCCGTCCTCCTCCTCATGCCCCGCTGCCCCGAACCCTACAATCCCCCTGTGAGGCCCTCTCCTCCTCTCTCCCTCGCGTGCACGCGCTCACGCACCGCCGCGCCCTCTGCTTCTCCCTGCCGTGGCCCCTCCCCGTCCCCTCTCGCCGGTGCTTGCCTCGCTCCGGTGCCGCGCTCGTCGCGCCCGACCCAGCTCACCGTGGCCTCACCCGCCCGGCGTGCCTGTCGCCACCCCGTCTGGCGCCCAGCGCCTCGTGCGCGTCGCCGTTGGTCACCACGCCCCTCCGTCATCGCCCGCACATCCCCTCCGCCTGCGTTCGCCGTCGTCCTCCGCCTCCCTCCCTTGGCCAGCCGGCGTCTTGCCAGCGCCCTCGGTTCTTGCCCGCACCCACACTGCCTGTCACCGGCGCCCATTGTGCCAACTTAAGCGCACACCAGCCAGCATGCCCGTTATGCCCCTGTGGGCCAATGACAGTGGGGGCCCACGCCCCCCAGAACGTTTTATTAAAAAAAGAATAAAAAACAATAATAAAAATAAATAAATAGATAATAATTAAATTAAATTAATTAATTAACGAATTATTTAAGTTAATTAAGCACAAATAGATTAACCTAATTAACTGATAGTTAATTAATCAAACAATGACGGTGGGGCCCACCCCCTAATTAATTATGATTAGTTTAATTAATCTGTTAATTAAATGTGTCAGCGACCGATGGGACCCATCGGTCAGTTGACCAATCAACTCTGTTGACTGCTGATGTCGACATGACATCATGCTGATGTCATTAAATCATTTTCGAATTAATTAAATAATTAATTAAATTCCAAAAATTAATAAAATCTTTAGAAAATCATATCTTTTAATCCGTAACTCGGATTAAAATATTTTCAACATGAAAGTTGCTCAGAACGACGAGACGATTCAGGATACGCAGCCCGTTCGTCCACCACACACCCCTAACATATCAAACTCGCAGCTTTCCCCCTCCGGCTCCTCCGCCCGAAAATGCGAAACGCCGGGGATACTTTCCCGGATGTTTCCCCCTTTCACCGGTATCGTAACATACCGCGTTAGGGCACCCCTAGCACCGATACTTCATGTCATGCATCGCTATGCATCTGTTTGCTTAAATATTTATTGTTCTTCCCCCTCTTCTCTCGCTAGACACCGAGACCGACGTTGCTGCTGCCCAGTACGACTACGGAGTTGACGACCCTCTCTCTTGCCAGAGCAACCAGGCAAGCCCCCCCTTTGATCACCAGATATCGCCTACTCTTCTCTATACTGCTTGCATTAGAGTAGTGTAGCATGTTCGCTTTCGATTACTCCTATCTTCTTTGCATAGCTTTGTCCTTGCTACTCTTGTTGTTACCTTTACACCTGCTATCCTCTTTGCTTAGTATAGGATGCTAGTATTCCATCTGTGGCCCTACATTCTTGTCCGTCTGCTGTGTTATACTATCGGGACGTGATCACTCGGGAGGTGATCACGGGTATATACTTATACTTATACATGATACATGTGGTGACTAAAGTCGGGTCGGCTTGTGGAGCACCATGAGTGATTCACGGATTGGGGCTGAAAGGACCTTTGTCCCGACGGCCCTCTGGATGGATCTTTGTGGCGGAGCGACAGGGGAGGTTGAGACCGCCTAGGAGAGAGGTTGGCCTGGCCCTGTTCGGCGTTCGCGGATACTTAACATGTTGGGAAACGTAGCAGAAATTCAAAATTTTCCTACGTGTCACCAAGATCTATCTATGGAGAAACCAGCAACGAGGAGAAGGAGAGTGCATCTACATACCCTTGTAGATCGCTAAGCGGAAGCGTTCAAGAGAACGGGGTTGAAGGAGTCGTACTGTCGTGATCCAAATCACCGGAGATCCTAGTGCCGAGCAGACGGCACCTCCGCGTTCAACACACGTACAGCCCGGTGGCGCCTCCCACGCCTTGATCCAGCAAGGAGATAGGGAGAGGTTGAGGAAGACCCCTGGCCCAACAGCAGCACAACGGCGTGGTGGTGGTGGAGGAGCGTGGCAATCCTGCAGGCTTCGCCAAGCACCGCGGAGAGGAGAAGGAGAGAGGTAGGGCTGCGCCAAGAGGAGAAGTTCTCATGTGTTGGCGGCCCCAAAACCCCACTATTTATAGGAGGAGGGAGGCTGCGCCCCTCTAGGGTTCCCTCCCGGGGTGGCGGCAGCCCAGATGGCATCTGGTGGCGGCGGAAGGGAGAGAGGGGAGGCGCACCTAGGGTGGGCCTTAGGCCCATCTGCCCTAGGGTTTGCCCCTTCCCCACTTCCTGCGCCTTGGGCCCTGTGGGCGCACCAGCCACACAGGGCTGGTCCCTCCAACACTTGGCCCATGCAGCCCTCCGGGGTTGGTGGCCCCACTTGGTGGACCCCTGGGACCCTCCCGGTGGTCCCGGTACGTTACCGAAAAAACCCGAAACTTTTCCGGTGACCAAAACAGGACTTCCCATATATAAATCTTTACCTCCGGACCATTCCGAAACTCCTCGTGACATCCGGGATCTCATCCGGGACTCCGAACAACATTCGGTAACCACATACAAACTTCCTTTATAACCCTAGCGTCGCCAGACCTTAAGTGTGTAGACCCTACGGGTTCGGGAGACATGTAGACATGACCGAGGCGTTCTCCGATCAATAACCAACAGCGGGTTCTGGATACCCATGTTGGTTCCCACATGTTCCACGATGATCTCATCGGATGAACCACGATGTCAAGGACTCAATCAATCCCGTATACAATTCCCTTTGTCTAGCGGTATTGTACTTGTCCGAGATTCGATCATCGGTATACCGATACCTTGTTCAATCTCGTTACCGGCAAGTCTCTTTACTCGTTCCGTAACACATCATCCCGTGATCAACCCCTTGGTCACATTGTGCACATTATGATGATATCCTACCGAGTGGGCCCAGAGATACCTCTCCGTTTACACGGAGTGACAAATCCCAGTCTCGATTCGTACAACCCAATGACACTTTCGGAGATACCGTAATGCACCTTTATAGCCACCCGATTCGTTGTGACGTTTTGTACACCCAAAGAATTCCCTACGGTATCCGGAGTTGCACAATCTCATGGTATAAGGAAAAGATACTTGACATTAGAAAAGCTTTAGCATACGAACTACACGATCTTTGTGCTAGGATTAGGATTGGGTCTTGTTCATCACATCATTCTCCTAATGATGTGATCCCGTTATCAACGACATCCAATGTCCATGGTCAGGAAACCATAACCATCTATTGATCAACGAGCTAGTCAACTAGAGGCTTCTTTGGGGACATGGTGTTGTCTATGTATCCACACATGTATTGCGGTTTCCGGTCAATACAATTATAGCATGAATAATAAACGATTACCATGAACAAGGAAATATAATAATAACTAATTTATTATTGCCTCTAGGGCATATTTCCAACAGTCTCCCACTTGCACTAGAGTCAATAATCTAGTTCACATTGTCATGTGATTAACACTCACACGTCACATCGCCATGTGACCAACATCCAAGAGTTTACTAGTGTCATTAAACTAGTTCACATCATCATGTGATTAAGACTCAATGAGTTCTGGGGTTTGATCATGTTTTGCTTGTGAGAGAGGTTTTAGTCAACGGGTCTGTACCATTCAGATCCGTATGTACTTCGCAATTCTCTATGTCATATTGTAAATGCTGCTTCCACGCTCCACTTGGAGCTATTCCAAATGGTTGCTCCACTATACGTAGCCGGTTTGCTACTCAGAGTCACTCGGATAGGTGTTAAAGCTTGCATCGACGTAACCCTTTACGCCGAACTCTTTATCACCTCCATAATCGAGAAATATTTCCTTATTCTTCTAAGGATAATTTTGATCTGTCCAATGATCCGTTCTTGGATCATTCTTGTACCCCTTGACTGACTCATGGCAAGGCACACATCAGGTGCGGTACTTAGCATAGCATACTATAGAGCCTACGTCTGAAGCGTAGGGGACGACCTTCGTCCTATCTCTCTTTTCTGCCGTGGTCGAGCTTTAAGTCTTAACTTCATACCTTACTACTCAGGCAAGAACTCCTTCTTTGACTGATCCATCTTGAACACCTTCAAGATTATGTCAAGGTATGTGCTCATTTGAAAGTACCATTAAGCGGTTTTGATCTATCCCTATAGATATTGATGCTCAATGTTCAAGTAGCTTAATACAGGTTTTCACTTGAAAAACACTTTTTCAAATAACCCTATATGCTTTCCAGAAATTCTACATCATTTCTGATCAACAATATGTCAACAACATATACTCATCAAAAATTCTATAGTGCTCCTACTCACTTCTTTGGAAACACAAGTTTCTCACAAACTTTGTATAAACCCAAAATCTTTGATCATCTTATCAAACTGCATATTCCAACTCCGAGATGCTTACTCCAGTCCATGGAAGGATCGCTGGAGCTAGCATACCTTTTAGCATCCTTAGGATCGACAAAACCTTTACGATTGTATCACATACAACCTTTCCTTCTGAAAACCGGTAAGGAAACTCGTCTTGACATCCATCTCGCCAGATTTCATAAATGCAGCTTATGCTAACATGATTCCGACGGACTTTAAGCATCGCTACGGATGAGAAAATCTCATCGTAGTCAACTCCTTGAACTTGTGAAAACTCTTCGCCACAAGTCGAGCTTCATAGACGGTGACATTACCGTCCACGTCCGTCTTCTTCTTAAAGATCCATTTATCTCAATGGCTTGCCGATCATTGGGCAAGTCCACCAAAGTCCATGCTTTGTTCTGATACATGGATCCTATCTCGGATTTCATGGCTCCTAACCATTTGTCGGAATTTGGGCCCACCATCGCTTCTCCATAGCTCGTAGGTTCATTGTTGTCTAGCAACATGACCTTTAAGACAGGATCACCGTACCACTCCGAAGCAGTACGCGTCCTTGTCGTCCTACGAGGTTCGGTAGTGACTTGATCCGAAGTTTCATGATCAATATCATAAGCTTCTACTTCAATTGGTGTAGGTGCCACAGAACAACTTCACGTGTCCTGCTACCTGCTTGGTTGAAGTGATGGTTCAATAACCTCATCAAGTCTCCACTATCCTCCCACTCAATTCTCGAGACAAACCTTTCCTCGAGAAAGGACCCGATTCAAGAAACAATCCCTATTGCTTTCGGATCTGAATTAGGAGGTATACCCAACTGTTTTGGGTGTCCTATGAAGATGCATTTTATCCGCTTTGGGTTCGAGCTTATCAACCTGAAACTTTTTCATGTAAGCGTCGCAGCCCCAAACCTTTAAGAAACGACAACTTAGGTTTCTCCAAAACGCAGTTCAAACGATGTCGTCTCAACGGAATTACGTGGTGCCCTATTTAAAGTGAGTGCGGTTGTCTCTAATGCCTAACCCATTAACGGTAGTGGTAATTCGATAAGAGATATCATGGTACGCACCATATCCAATAGGGTGCAACTATGATGTTCGGACACACCATCACACTATGGTGTTCCAGGCGGTATTAATTGTGAAACAATTTCCACAATGTCTTAATTGTGTGCCAAAGCTCGTAACTCAGATACTCATCTCTATGATCATATCATAGACATTTTATCCTCTTGTCACGATGATCTTCAACTTCACTCTGAAATTACTTGAACCATTCAATAATTCAGACTTGTGTTTTATCAAGTAAATATACTCAACGTCTACTCAAATCATCTGTGAAGTAAGAACATAACGATATTCACTGCATGCCTCAGCACTCATTGGACTGCACACATCAAAATGTGTTACTTCCAACAAGTTGCTATCTTGTTCCATCTTCTTTGAAACGAGGCTTTTCAGTCATCTTGCCCATGTGGTATGATTTGCATATCTCAAGTGATTCAAAATCAAGTGAGTCGAAACGATCTATCTGCATGGAGTTTCATCATGCGTACACACCAATAGACATGGTTCGCATGTCTCAAACTTTTCAAAAACGAGTGAGTCCAAATGTCCATCAACATGGAGCTTCTTCATGCGTTTTATACCAACATGACTTACATGGCAGTGCCACAAGTAAGTGGTACTATCATTGCTATCTTATATCTTTTGGCATGAAAATGTATATCACTACGATCGAGATTCAATAAACCATTCCTTTAGGTGCAAGACCATCGAAGGTATTATTCAAATAAATAGAGTAACCATTATTCTCCTTGAATGAATAACCGTATTGCGATAGACATGATCCAATCATGTTTATGCTCAACGCAAACACCAAATTTCAATTATTCTGGTTTAATACTAATCTTGATGGTAGAGGGAGCGTGCGATGCTTGATCACATCAACCTTGGAAACACTTCCAACACGTATCGTCAGCTCACCTTTAGCTAGTCTCCGTTTATTCCGTAGCTTTTATTTCGAGTTACTAACACTTAGCAACCGAACCGGTATCTAATACCCTGGTGCTACTATGAGTACTAGTAAAGTACACATTAAAATAATGTATATCCAATCGACCTTGCCAGCCTTCTTATCTACCAAGTATCTAGGGTAATTCTGCTCTAGTGGTTGTTCCCCTTCTTACAGAAGCACTTAGTCTCGGGTTTGGGTTCGACCTTGGGTTTCTTCACTTTGGGCGACAACTGATTTGCCGTTTCATGAAGTGTCCCTTCTTGCCCTTGCCCTTCTTGAAACTAGTGGTTTCACCAACCATCAACAATTGATGCTCCTTCTTGATTTCTACTTTCGCGGTGTCAAACATCGTGAATACCTCAAGGATCATCATATCTATCCCTGATATGTTATAGTTCATCACGAAGCTCCAGCAGCTTGGTGGCAATGACTTTGGAGAATCATCACTATCTCATCCGGAAGATCAACTCCCACTCGATTCAAGTGATTGTTGCACTCAGATAATCTGAGTACAAGTTCAACGATTGAGCTTTTTCTCCCTTAGTTTTCAGGCTAAGAGAATTGTCGGAGGTCTTATACCTCTTGACGTTGGCACGAGCCTGAAATCCCAATTTCAGCCCTCGAAACATCTCATATGTTCCGCGACGTTTCGAAAAACGTCTTTGGTGCCTCAACTCTAAACCGTTCAACTGAACTATCACGTAGTTATCAAAACGTGTATGTCTGATGTTCGCAACATCCACGGACGACGATTGGGGTTCAGCACACTAAGCGGTGCATTAAGGACATAAGCTTTCTACTGTCCGCATAATTGCTACTGTCAACTTTCAACTATATTTTCTCTAGGAACATATCTAAACAGTGAAACTAAAGCGCGAGCTTCGACATAATTTGCAAAAGGTCTTTTGACTATGTTCGAGGATAATTAAGTTCATCTTATGAACTCCCACTCGAGATAGACATCCCTCCGTCATCTAAGTGATTACATGATCCGAGTCAACTAGGCCGTGTCCGATCATCACATGAGACGGACTAGTCATCATCGGTGAACATCTTCATGTTGATCGTATCTACTATACGACTCATGCTCGACCTTTCGGTCTCTGTGTTCGAGGCCATGTCTGCACATGCTAGGCTCGTCAAGTTAACCCTAAGTGTTTCGCATGTGTATATCTGTCTTACACCCGTTGTATGTGAGCGTAAGAATCCATCACACCCGATCATCACGTGGTGCTTAGAAGCGACGAACTTTAACTTTAGCGGTGCAGTTAGGGGAGAACACTTCTTGAAATTGTTGTAAGGGATCATCTTATTTACTACCGTCGTTCTAATCAAATAAGATGCATAAACATGATAAACATCACATGCAATCAAATAGTGACATGATATGGCCAATATCATTTTTTCTGCTTTTGATCTCCATCTTGAGGCTCCATGATCATCATCGTCACCGGCATGACACCATGATCTCCATCATCGTGTCTTCATGAAGTAGTCTCACGAACTATTACTTCGACTACTATGGCTACAGGGTAGCAATAAAGTAAAGTACCTACATGGCGTTGTATAAAGACACACAGGTCATACAATAAATAAAGACAACTCCTATGGCTCCTGCCGGTTGTCATACTCATCGACATGCAAGTCGTGAATCCTATTACAAGAACATGATCAATCTCATACATCACATATCATTCATCACATTCTTCTTGGCCATATCACATCACATAGCATACCCTGCAAAAACAAGTTAGGCGTCCTCTAATTGTTGTTTGCATGTTTTACGTGGCTGCTATGGGTTTCTAGCAAGAACGTTTCTTACCTCGCAAAACCACAACGTGATATGCCAATTGCTATTTACCCTTCATAAGGACCCTTTTCATCGAATCCGTTCCGACTAAAATGGGAGAGACTCGCACCCGCTAGCCACCTTATGCACCAAGTGCATGTCAGTCAGTGGAACCTGTCTCACGTAAAATGCGTGTAAGGTCGGTCCGGCCGCTTCATCCCACAATACCGTCGAAACAAGATTGGACTAGTAACGGTAAGCATATTGAACAAAATCAACGCCCACAACTACTTTGTGTTCTACTCGTGCAAAGAATCTACGCAATAGACCTAGCTCGATACCCTTTGTTGGGGAGCGTGGCGAAATTCAAAATTTTCCTCGTGTCACCAAGATCTATCTATGGAGAAACCAGCAGCGAGGGAAGGAGAGTGCATCTACATACCCTTGTAGATCGCTAAGCGAGCGTTCAAGAGAACGGGGTTGAAGGAGTCGTACTCGTCGTGATCCAAATCACCGGAGATCCTAGTGCCGAACGGACGGCACCTCCGCGTTCAACACACGTACAGCCCGGTGACGTCTCCCACGCCTTCACTACTAGAAAAACCACTACTAATGGCGCACCTAATTTGGCTATTAATGGCGCATCTGTGGTGCGCCATTAACAGCACGCCATTAGTAATTTTTACTAATGGCGCTGCATTAGTGCGCCATTAGTATCTGATACTAATGGCGCACCACAGTGCGCCATTAGTATATCTTGAAAGTGCGCCATTAGTATGCCTCCCAGGGGGCATGTATACCCAGGTGCTTTGGCATACTAATGTCTTCGAAGTTCAACGCTTTCCACTGGCTCGCATCCTTAGGGTGACTCAGCATCTTGTCTTTTTTATCTATGTCCGGATCATTTGCGTCATCTCCCGCTTCTTCTCCTCCCTATCCGCGTGCCAACGCAGGAGCTTTGCTACCTTAGGGTCCGCGAAATAGCGCTGCAGACGAGGAGTGATCGGAAAGTACCACACCACTTTTCGAGGAGCTTTCTTCCTCTACCTGTATCGAGTGCAGCTGCACACCGGACATATGGTAGACTCAGCGTGCTCGTCCCGATAAATGATGCAATTGTTCATGCACACATGGTATTTCACGTGCGGTAAATCGAGAGGACACGATTTTCTTCGCCTCCTCCAAACTGGTCGGGCACTTGTTCCCCTTGGGAAGACGTTCGTGCGAATGACATGTTCTCGTCGAAGCATCGTCGGTCATTTTGTGTTTTACCTTCATCTCCGAGCCATGAGCGTTACTTTCAAGCGGGTATCCTCGGGCTGCATCCTTCATACAATGGAGTAACCGCGTCTAACTCAAGTTGATCCATCTTGGCTTTCTCTCGGGCGGCAGCTCTTGCGTTATCCATCCGCTTGAGAAGCGGCTCTTGAATATGAGGGTCCTGCACCCAGCCCATCGATGGTCCAGCGTAAATGCGCTCACCGGCATCATCATCTTCATGATCATGCCCGTCGCTTTGCTCGACATCTTCCTCATCATCATGTCCTGCATCTTCTACATGATGACTGTATGCAACATCATAGTCGTGATCATCTCACAGGATTCTTCGTCTTCTCGCCCGCCCGAGCCGCGGTGGTTGTCTTGCTGCCCTTCCTCATTTCTTGCCGGCCCGCATGGGCGACTTCGTAGTCATCTTCATCACCTTGCCACCGATAGCCATCCATGAAACCACGCATAGCGGCGGGTGGTCCGCACCTGCCGGAATCCGGGTCCGCAATAAGGCTCTTGACTTGCATCTTCGACACGGACATCTTATCTCCGTCTCGTTCTTTTGAAGCATCTCGGCCTTCGCGGACCTCAAAAACCTATTCACGATGCCTTCGGTCATCGTGCGGACCATGGTCGCCTGCGGGGTAGAGCAAAACGATATTTTAGAACCAAACAAAAATTTGGCATGACTTCCCTAAAAATAGGACCAAAAAGAATGCTTAATGCCAAAATTCTCAAAGCGGAAATGAATCAACATTCCGCAAAATATTGGCAACTATCGCATTTCAAATACCGGTACACCTCCAAACACAAACACATATGCAACACCACAAACATATGCAACACCACGAACATACATAGATCTAGCTAGGCCGTAAAAAGTGCATGTGCACATTGTTGTAGGGAGAACAACCTAAATATAGCTTCCCCTTACTTACCTATTAAAACAAGGTAATTTAACCACTTAATTTGAATGAATCTATGGTGGAAATGAGGTGAAAAAGAGGAGGCACCCGAGACAAGGAGGAGGTGGAGAGAATGAAGTGGGGAGAAAGTGAGTGTGTGGGTAGGAGAGGCTGTCCCAAATATCTTGTTGCTGCCCACTTACTAATGGCGCACCTCTTGCATGGTGCGCCATTAGTAGTTACAACTACTAATGGCGCACTTAAGCAGGATCGCCATTAGTATGTTTGGATAGGCGCACTAGTTCAAAAAAATTCTATACTAATGGTGCACCCGCTGCAGTGCGCCATTAGTAGTTACAACTACTAATGGCGCACTTGGGCAGGATGCGCCATTAGTATGTTTGAATAGGCGCACTAGTTCAAAAAAATTTCTATACTAATGGCGCACCCGCTGCAGTGCGCCATTAGTAGTTACAACTACTAATGGCGCACTTTGGCGGGATGCGCCATTAGTATGTTTGGATAGGCGCACTAGTTCAAAAAAAATTCTATACTAATGGCGCACCTTTGCACAGTGCGCCATTAGTAGTTACAACTACTAATGGCGCACTTGGGCAGGATGCGCCATTAGTATGTTTGGACAGGCGCACTAGTTAAAAAAAATTGATACTAATGGCGCACCCTTTGCCAGGTGCGCCATTAGTAGTTTAAACTCTAATGGCGCATCAGATGGTGGTGCGCCATTAGTGTCAATCCCATCTATAGCCCTTTTTCTAGTAGTGCTTGATCCAGCAAGGAGAGAGGGAGAGGTTGAGGAAGACTCCGTCCAACAGCAGCACAACGGCGTGGTGGTGGTGGAGGAGCGTGAAAATCCTGCAGGGCTTCGCCAAGCACCGCGGGAGGGGAGAAGGGAGAGAGGTAGGGCTGCGCCAAGAGGGAGAAGTTCTCATGTGTTGGGCGGCCCCAAAACCCCCACTATTTATAGGAGGAGGGGAGGGGGCTGCGCCCCCTCTAGGGTTCCCTCCCCAGGGGTGGCGGCAGCCCCCAGATGGCATCTGGTGGCGGCCAGAAGGGAGAGAGGGGGAGGCACACCTAGGGTGGGCCTTAGGGCCCATCTGCCCTAGGGTTTGCCCCCCTTCCCCACTTCCCTGCGCCTTGGGCCCTGTGGGGGGGCGCACCAGCCCACCTGGGGCTGGTCCCCTCCCACACTTGGCCCATGCAGCCCTCCAGGGTTGGTGGCCCCACTTGGTGGACCCCCGGGACCCTCCCGGTGGTCCCGGTACGTTACCGGAAAAACTCGAAACTTTTCCGGTGACCAAAACAGGACTTCTCATATGTAAATCTTTACCTCCGGACCATTCCGGAACTCCTCGTGATGTCCGGGATCTCATCCGGGACTCCGAACAACATTCGGTAACCACATACAAAAGATACTTGACATTAGAAAAGCTTTAGCATACGAACTACACGATCTTTGTGCTAGGCTTAGGATTGGGTCTTGTCCATCACATCATTCTCCTAATGATGTGATCCCGTTATCAAGGGCATCCAATGTCCATGGTCAGGAAACCATAACCATCTATTGATCAACGAGCTAGTCAACTAGAGGCTTACTAGGGGCATGGTGTTGTCTATGTATCCACACATGTATTGCAGTTTCCGGTCAATACAATTATAGCATGAATAATAAACGATTATCATGAACAAGGAAATATAATAATAACTAATTTATTATTGCCTCTAGGGCATATTTCCAACATAACATGCTTAACGAGTTCTTGGTATTTGATCTGAGTCTGGCCATTTGGTCTATACGCACTAACCAACTACGTGGGAAAGATATGAGCACTCGACGTCGTGGTATCAGCCGAAGCACTTCGTGACGCCCGATGAGCGGCGGCGCCCGGATTGGAACGTAAGCTGCTCTTGTATTAAGGGGCTAGTTACGCTTCGGCGCGTTATAACGTGCAGGTGTGCTAAGGGCGATGGGCCCAGACCCCTGTCCGCTTAGGTTTAGACCGGCGTGTTGGCCTCTCTGTTGTGCCTAGGTGGGGCTATGACGTGTTGATCTTCCACGGCCGGGCATGACCCAGAAAAGTGTGTCCGGCCAAATGGGATCAAGCGTGTTGGGTTATGTGGTGCACCCTAGGAAGTTAATCTATTGAATAGCCGTGATCTTGATAACAGGGCGACTTGGAGTTGTACCTTGACCTTATGACAACTAGAACCGGATACTTAATAAAACACACCCTTCCAAGTGCGGATACAACCCGGTGGTCGCTCTCTCGTGGTTACGAGGAGGGATCGCCGGGTAGGATTATGCTATACGATGCTACTTGGAGGACTTCAACCTACTCTCTTCTACTGTTGCAAAGACGGATGTGACGAAGCGTAGTCTTGATAAGACTAGTTATCCCCCTCTTATTACGGCATTCTGCAGATTCAGTCCTTGATATGGCCCTTTACACATATATCCATGCATATGTAGTGTAGCTCCTTGCTTGCAGTATTTTGGATGAGTACTCACGGTTGTCTTGTTCCCCTTTTTCCCCTTTCTTTACCCGGTTGCTGCGACTGCACGATGGAGCCAGGAGCGACGCCATCGTCGATGGCGACTACTACACCGGAGGTGCCTACTACTACGTGCAGCCCGGCGGCGGCGACCAGGAAGTAGTTTAGGAGGATCGAGCGGGGAGGCCTGCGCCTCTTTCGATCTGTATCATAGTTTGTGCTAGCCATCTTATGGCATCTTGTTTAACTTATGTCTGTGCTCGAGATATTGTTGCTTCCACGACTTCGTCTATGATCGAGCACTTGTATTCGAGCCCTCGAGGCCCCTGGCTTGTATTATGATGCTTGTATGACTTATTTTATTTGTAGAGTTGTGTTGTGATATCTTTCCGTGAGTCTCTGATCTTGATCGTACACATTTGCGTGCATGATTAATGTACGATTGAATTGGGGCGTCACAGGTTTTGACCTGGCTTTTCATACAACTGACCACTTTAGCTTGTTCCTCCCATGGTTTGGGTTTCATCCTCACCCCCCCCCCCCCCTCTTTCCCCTTCGCATCGTCTTGTGCTTCTTTAATCATATGCCAAGCTCATGTGCGCCATCATGGACGAACATGTGCTAGGTTGGGTGAAAAACAATGACATGTAAGTAAGGATACCACTTCGAATAGGGTAAGGGGTCAAGTTTGTCCGGTTTAGAAAGACGCTGAACCAAAGGTGAAAACCCAAAAATAAACTTTATGAACAATTGAGGGACCAAAGACACACTTGTCTACTTTTATAAACAAACCCGTTACTTATTCGCCAAATAAAAAAGAATGCTCATTGATGTTCTTGGAGAAAATTGCAAAGTATTTATTTTAAAATTTAGACATTTTCTTAGAGGTCGTATCTGCTTGATCTTACCTCTAAGTACTGTATTTGTTTTGTGAACTAGGTGTAGCTCGGATGGTTAGCTTTCTTGTGGTAAAATCAAACCATCAAGGTTCAAGTCCTAGACTTGGCACTAATGCTCCCATTTTTTTGGGGTTTTTTTTTTTGCCTTTGCCTCTATTTTTTTGAGGGAAAGGCTTTCATGGCTAGCTTTATTAATCAAATAAAACTTACATCATCTGCTAAAAATTCACGAATAAAATAAGGTGGTGCATCAATCCAAACAGAAGGATTGTTTCCACTGCCCCAACGAGCTAGCTCATGAGCAACGACATTTGACTCTTTATTATAATGCTCGATAGTAACCTTCCCGAAATCGCCCAGTAAATTCCTGCAATCTTCCAACACAGGGCCAGCCACCATAGATTGCCCACCATTCTGCAGAACAACATCCACCACCATGATGTTATCCATCCTTATCAAGACATTGTTGCACCCTGGAGTTTGCCTCTAAACATTTATTTTTTTTAGAATCCGTTTGCCTCCAAACATAAGTACTACGAGTACTGTTTTCCTAAGAACAAGAACGTATGTTTTGTCGCTAATTATAATTTCTGCGAGTTG
Organism: Aegilops bicornis; assembly: GCA_021605145.1. NCBI lineage: Eukaryota > Viridiplantae > Streptophyta > Magnoliopsida > Poales > Poaceae > Aegilops > Aegilops bicornis. The sequence goes on along the minus strand of CM038673.1, from coordinate 547,813,260 downwards.
GTTGGGGTTAGAGGAGACCCAGGCCCGGCGCCCCGGCCTCGCTAGCTACCCACCGATTCTTTTCCTGCCTGGCCCGGGTCAAAGGGGGGAGGTGGGCCCTCCGGACGTGGCCGTATCCAATCGCCTCGGCCCCCCACCCCGCACGTGCTCTGCTTGCAGAGGCATTTCTCTCTTCTTCCCTGGGAAACACAGTCGTTGCCTATTTGAACGCAGGAGGAAAAGCTTCTTTCCCTCTCATCAAAAGGGAAAAATAATGAGGAAAAGCTTCTGTTCTTTTCGACGATCACGAACGTACGAACGTTCTTTCAGTGTCTGCCGGGTCCATCGGTGTTCACCACCTGCTGAGGGCTCAGCGGCGTCCCATGTTTTCTTTTCGTTTCCAGTTTCTTTTGCGCGTGCGACTTCCCGTGGAAACACCTGTTATTTTATCTGTTCAGTATCCGTCGATGCATTCCTCCATACGTCCGACCTAAGAATTACTGTATTTAGGAAGAAATTAGGGACCGACTATGTACAGGCTGTCAGGAAAATAATATAATTTATTTTTGCCCTAACTCCTTCCTCTCTATGTCGCCTCCCACGGTGTTACCGTGCACCTCGCCACCCTACCCTTCCGGAGCCACCACCTCAACTGAATTGTTGTCGCCCTAGCAATGACAACATTATTTAGGAAGAAATTAGGGACCGACTATGTACAGGCTGCCTGGAAAAACAATATAATTTATTTTTGCCCTAACTCCTTCCTCTCTCCGCCGCCTCCCACGGTGTTACCGTGCACCTCGCCACCCTACCCTTCTGGAGCCACCACCTCAACTGAATTGTTGTCACCCCAGCAATAACACCCCCCCCCCCAACACACACACCCTTATTCTCCGACGTCGGCAATCTACCCGGGTTCCCGAAACGTCACCCCCCCCCCCTCCCCGGACACGTCGCGGCCAGTTTTAGCTTGAGTTTGGCCTATTTTTTCTACACATTTTTCCCGATAAAGGGTGCTTTTATTATCTCAAAATATAGCATCAAGAAATTATTATGAGTAACACCCGTCCTCTACATAATTAGGATGCACACAGTCAAACCCCAAAAGTCTGACAATAAAGAAATAAAACAAAATCGACAAATCAACAACAATAGAGCCCTATAGACCGACACTATGCCTATGTCGAAAGTGATGGTGGATTGATCTAGAGGTGATGCTGCCACCCATGTTGGAAAAGAACCTCAAACATCTGCAAAGGAGAAGCATTTTTATCATTAAAAATCAAATCATTTCTACAACAGTCAAAGCAATCAAATTAAGGCATACACTCTCATCTTTATTAGCGTTTTGAATCTATTTTGGAATCGTCAAATGGAAGAAATTGATTGTGGGGTATATCTTATCTTTGCAGGAAGACCCCGCAGAACATGCATCCAGCTAGGAAGCTAATTATTTTTCTCCTGAACTGAGCTAGGAGGCTAATTGCGCACAGTTAAGCAGTGCATGGCGCCGCACTAGCAGTGCGCGCGCATGCGTGGGATATACATGACCAGGACAAGTAAGCTACAGTAGCTCGCCGGGTAGAGGTAGGGGCCGGGCATATGCATGCAGCAGCGATCGAGATACACACATATGCACCACTACAGCACCAGTGCGTACCATATCCAAAAATGATAGTATATCCCTTTTTTTGCGGGAAACCATCTATGATATGTCCATGCCACAATATACCGCGGTGAAAGCTACAGCTGCTAGCCGGAGACGGAGGAAACTAGCCAGCGCGTGGGAACACAGGAGGCCTTGATGCAGCATGCTAAAAACACATCGATCGATCGTTCGTTCGTCGTCGACCTAGCCAGCCAGCTTGTCGCTCACGACCCCGGGTTGGTATGGGCTCAGCGTCACCGGCACATTTTCTATCTCCTCCCCCTTATATCCTTGCCCTCTTCCCGGGGTAACTCCCGGCCGGTATTTCACACCCACCACTTTGACGTACACATACCCTTCGGCTCGAGCCAGCGAGCGAGCAGCCTCTAGCTAGCGTGTGCGCGTGTTCATCTTCCCCAGCCGGCCCGCCGGTTCCTCTCCTCTTGTGGTGCACCGCGGGCTAGGGTTATCTAGGGTTTTATACCTCGTGTCGTGTTGGTTGATCGGCCGCTTGGTGATTAGATGGAAGGGTCAGGAGGAGGAGGAGGAGGAGGGGGAGGGGGAGGGGCGGTGTCGAAGAAGAAGAGCTCCAAGGAGGGGGAGGAGGAGAGCCTGCCGCCGGGGTTCAGGTTCCACCCCACGGACGAGGAGCTCATCACCTACTACCTCCGCGGCAAGATCGCCGACGCCGGCTTCACCGCCAGGGCCATCACCGAGGTTGACCTCAACAAGTGCGAGCCATGGGATCTCCCCGGTAACTACTCGCTTAATCACAAATGTTTTTTTGAGCGCACGTCAGTGCATGCGTCCGTCTATGCATGTATGCACGACCAGTTCCGTTCGTACGATGGGTTGTTTCCATGGTTTTGTTTTTCTCCCCTGCCAAGCAGCATGCATAAGTTGTGCCCTTTTAAAAGACAAATTGACTAGACTTCATACGCGCGTCGATCATGTTTTTCAAAAGCTATATAAAAGCCATAAACCACCTGCGTTTTTCCTCGAGAGCATATGTGCAGGAGGACTTCATGCATAGATAAATTAATCAAGAATGGTGGATTCTTACAAGTTTAGACAATATATATTGTAGAAATTTACCTTCATGTTTTGCTCTGTCGTCTCAAGATTATATGTGTCCCTCTCTCGTGGTTTCTTTCTTGGATAATGGAAACAGACAAATCCCCCAACTTCTGCACTTGAAAATGAGGGGAACAGGATTTGCGGTTATCTGGTAGTTAGAAACTATTACCCTCGAACAATTAATTGGATGTTTGCATGGTTATATAACTAAATTAAGAAAGGTGGATTCTTACAAAGTTCTTAGAAGTTTAGAAAATATATTGTACACTTGTTTTTTAACACGATATATTGTACAAAGTGATTTCAAGCTTCTATTGTTAGTTAACATGCACCCTTCAATTTGTTGTCCTTTGATACAATTTGCTTGGTTAGCTTTCTAGCACGATGATACCATCAACTGTATGATAATACGTGCATGAATATGCTCTTTTGTTTTATTTTGTTTTGCGTTATCGACTCAAGATTAATTGTATGTCTCCCTCTCAGACAACTTCCCCAACTTCTGCACTTAAAATGAGCAGAACCCTACCAGTAGTTGTATAGTTAGAAACTATTACTAGCAAACAATTAACTGGATGATCTATTCTCTCCACGTATGCATACACCTAGAATTACGAAAGAGTGTTTTTTCAGTCGTTATTATAAAATAGCTTCATGTATGTAACATGTACTCCAAACTAACAATTGTATGTGTATGATCATCAATCCACTGACATCCAGAGAAGGCCAAAATGGGAGAAAAGGAGTGGTACTTCTTCAGCCTAAGAGACCGCAAGTACCCGACCGGCGTGCGAACAAACCGTGCAACTAATGCTGGCTACTGGAAAACTACGGGGAAAGACAAGGAGATATTCACCGGGCAACCGCCATCGGCACAAGAGCTAGTCGGGATGAAGAAAACCCTAGTCTTCTACAAGGGGAGGGCTCCAAGAGGCGAGAAGAGCAACTGGGTCATGCACGAGTACCGCCTCCACCTGAAGCCGGCCTCGAAATCAAACAAGGTATGTATGACATCCCTTAAATCTTTCTTGCAGAATTTTCATAATTTAACTAAAACGACCTAATTTTTCATTTTGACTTGAACTCGATGTTTCTTTCCAGGATGAATGGGTGGTGTGCCGCATCTTCGCCAAGAGCCCCGGCGTGAAGAAGTACCCGTCGAGCACCAACGCGCACTCCCGGTCGCACCACCACCCGTACACGCTGGACATGGTCCCGCAGTTCCTCCCGACGCTGCTGGGGCACGACCTGTTCGGCGGCGGCCGCGGGCACCACCACCCGTACATGACCCCCGCCGACCTGGCGGAGCTCTCGCGCTTCGCCAGGGGCACGCCGGGGCTGCACCCGCACATCCAGCCGCACCCCGCCGGCGCCGGGTACCTCAACCCGCCGGGCCCCTTCACGCTCTCCAACCTCAACCTCAACCTCGGGGGCCCGTCGCCGCAGCACGCCCTCCACCACGCCATGTCGATGCCGATGGGCCAGCAGCAGCAGCAGCAGCAGGCGGGCGGTGCCAACGGCCAGGCGATGACGATGGAGCAGCACATGGCCGCGGGGCTCGGCGGCATCCCGGCCGCCGGAGGGGACGTCGGCGGGTTCGGCGGAGAGGGGCATGCGGCAGGGGGTGCCGGCATGAGGTACCAGAGCCTGGACGTAGATCAGATGGTGGAGAGGTACTGGCCTGGTAGCTACTGATGAGTGTACGTAGGTTGTGTACGTGAGACGCCTGGGGTGTCAGGCGATTGTTGACTACGTAGGAGCAGGGCGGTTTGAGTGGTGTTTAATCTAGTCTCTTCGTTGTATCATCCATCGTCTTCTCTGTCAGTTATTCTTTGAGCATTTCAGGTTAGCTTTGGTCGCCCGCCTTGTACACAGACTGTTTGCCTTACCTAACCGCGCGCTTGTATACATTCAGGATTACCAGTGAGTTTATAAATAGTATTACTACTTGTACTTGTTATGCGCCTCTGTGCCAAAGTTAAACGTGCATGCTGCGGATTTCTGAAATCGATTTGTTATTTCGGAGTTCACCACGAATTCAGGCCTCAATGGAGACAACCTTGTGACAGAGCCCTCCCGATCCCCTCCCTCCTCGACCCCTCTCCTCGAGCCAACGTAGCCTCTCTTCTCGGTTCCCTCCTTCCCGGTCTGATCTAGAGCTTTGAGCCACCGCCGCCCCTCTCCTTGCTGCCGTCGGAGCCCCCGGGGATGATGGCGGCGGTGGGGCCTTCCTCTGCCGCGGTTGCGGTGGAGATGGCGCAACGTTGAGGGCCCCTCCGCCATCGATGACTCACCCAGGCGGGGGTGTGGCTCCGATCATGCGGTTTCCCTACGGTAGATGTCGCATATGGGCATGTTGGATGGCGGAGGAGGTTGATCTGGTGGTCCAGACAGGGATGAGCGTGAATTTGCCAACGAAAGCTTGGTTCAGCCTCGGACAGAACTGTCACCAGCGGCGCCCGCGGGCGTCGTTACCTTGTTGGAGGCATTGTGGGGCGTCAGCTTTTCCAGATCGAATGATGGCGAGATTCATGCGTCGTCACCCCATGGGGCATCATCTTTGGGGTTGTACATCATGTTAGAGTTGTGTCGAATATAGTATATAAGGTAGGTTACAGTTGGACTTGTAGTTGTATCGTGTTTATATAGGATGTGGAGTCGTGTCCTAGTAGGACACTTGTATCCTAGGCCTCTCTTATATAAGCGAGGGTAGACACCTGCGATGTAACCTATGCCAACATAATAGCAGGCTCGCAAGAGGAGCCGGCGGCTGTCTTGGCGCCGGGTGACCGGTGTGCGGTATTGTGACGGTGTCACGGGGAGGAGCGCCCGTAGTCATGCCCCTGGGATGTAGCCATATCGGTGAACCTCGTTAACAAATCTCGGTGTCGTGCCTCGTGTGATTGCTTAGTCCTCGGATGATCGATGGTATGCCTTGGATTTATTCTAACAAGTGGTATCATGAGCTAGGTTGTTCGAAGGTTGCTGGATTGTTGATCTAGAGGATGGATCATCGTCAGTTCGCGCGAAGATGGTATACGAAGAAATCAGTATCGAAATCGGTTGGGAATTTTTTTCGTGGAAGCCGTCCGATGGCTGCGATCGGACGAGAGCGATCGGACGAGATCGAGAAGGAGCAATACGGCGGCAGTGAACTCGTGTAGAGCATGCAGCGGCAGGAGCGTATCACGCGGCGGCGGCAGCGTGGAACTCGGCGGGCGGCGTGTACGATGGTGGTCTTCGGTAGATCGATGAGTCGTACAGCAGCGGGACACGTACAAAGGCAGCAGGTCGGTTCAGTTGTGGAAAGCCGGAGACAGGCGTATGGCAGCCGAATAAGTGTCGTGCTCTGGGATGTGTAGGCTTGCACGTTTGGAGATTTGTTTGGGAAAAAAAATTGACACAAAGACTAGTCAAGACCGGATGCTATCACGAAAGAAATATAGAAGCTCATTCAACAGCTACGTACGTGTGGTCAATTAGGAGCTTGGCTTGTTTGTTAATCTTTTTAGGTGTTCACGCGGGAAGGCTATGAAGGATTGTGCTTTGAGTTTCTTCTTTGCTGGTACACTTCTGTGTATGGATGGCGTTGGTTACGGTGAAGGCTTGAGGAGTCTGGAGCGTGTCGTTACAGTCAAACGAGTTCGGCTGGGTCGGACTAGGTAGTCTGACGGATCAATGTGAGTCGGTTGAAACAGAAGACGATGGTGGGATCGGCGACAGCGACATAGAAGCATGATGCTGATGGTGACCGACTTCTGGGCGTGGAAACACGTGGCGCAGGCCCCGAGGGCTTGTGTGGCTTCAACAAGACTATGGCGCGGGATTGATTCAAGGTGGTGTATACACGGAGCTTGAAGTCGATGAGGCGCAGGGGTGGACTGATCATCTACCATGGAGTCATGTTGAAGGTGGAGCTGGATTGAGGGGCTACGGCGTAAGTCGACGGGTCGAAGCCTATTCAGCGCGAAAAGCGAGGACACGTGGTTCGGACTGGAGCCCGATTGGTCCGATGGAGCGTGAAACTTCGTCATCGGTCGGTGATGATCGGTGGTACTCTGCGGTGGAGGTTGAGTGGTGTGGGTTCGCGACCCTTGAGACTCGACCAGAGACGGTGGAGGCTCGACGCGGTAATATCGGGTAGGCGTCACGGTATGCACGGGCATGGAGACGGGCGGGGCTCTGGTGGTCATACATGTGGTGAGACAAGCTGCGAATTTGACTGGGATGACTACAAGCAATGGTGAAATTCCTTCAAGTTTCAGACGGCGGTCAAGAAAGTAGCGGTGATGTTGAGTTCAGGTAACTCTTATGCGTGACACCCAATATGTTAGTTGTTCACTTTCACGCAGGTCAGCGATCAGTGTGTGATGGCGTTGGACTGATGCTCTGGAAGTTGGGAGCGCAAACTAGAGTAACAAGGAACTTAATTTTGCTCGAGTGTTGCTGTGGTCAAGAAAAGAAGGGACTACAAGTTGCAGGTGGAGTCGCATGGAGTCTTTGGAGTAGCAGCGGTACTCATGGGATAAGCTCAAGTCCAATGTACATGGAAGTTTGACGCCTGGACCAATTCAAGGTGGTGGAGAATATTCGCCAAGGTGGAGTTTGTTAGAGTTGTGTCGAATATAGTGTACAAGGCAGATTCTGATTGGACTTGTAGTTGTATCGTGTTTATATAGGATGTGGAGTCGTGTCCTAGTAGGACACTTGTATCCTAGGCCTCTCTTATATAGCGGGGTAGACACACGATGTAACCTATGCCAACATAATAGCACAGGCTCGCAAGAGGCCGGCGGCTGTCTTGGCGCCCGGGTGGCCGGTGTGCGGTATTGTGACGGTGTCACGGGGAGGAGCGCCCGTAGTCATGCCCCGGGGATGTAGCCATATCGGTGAACCTCGTTAACAAATCTCGGTGTCGTGCCTCGTGTGATTGCTTGGTCCTCGGATGATCGACGGTATGCCTCGGATTTATTCTAACACATCAGCTAGAGGGACAAGTGTTTGGCTTGGTGACTAGGCGCAGGTTTCCGTATACTTCTCCTGCGGTGACCAAGGTGGAGCGGCATGCCATCTAACATATCCGGTGACCAAGGTGGAGCGGCATGCCATCTAACATATCGACGACGGCGAGTCTCGACAGCAAAGTGGAGTGGAGTCTTGATGCTGGATATCGTTCACGCAAGAGGTTGGCGTTGTCCGACATCGTCGACGGCAGAAGGGTCTGACAAAATCAATGCATTAATTACTTCTGAAGATGGGATTGCAAAAAAAAAAAAATGTGACGGCGTAAAAATGTGACGGCGTGTGCATGCAGTGCAAACTGAAGATCTGCTAGGCCGGATGATGCTTCTGGCTGGCCGTCGGGTGGCTTGGTGAGGCCACCAGATTTCTTGATGTGCATAGAGCACATCATCAATCTTGTAGGTAGGGCAACAGTTTTCACCATCTATGTATTTATTTTATAAGGTCATATTGAATAATGCAATAAAGATGTGTTCATTGGGTAATCCTCCTTTTCGAAGAATTTTTTTTTGCAGACAACCTAGTACACTACTCCAGCGTACAGCGACGTTGAATAGTTTTAATCCAGAACTTTCAGTGACAAGAAATGGTACGTACGTTAGGAAGTTGTGAGCACGGATTACCCGAAGTACACTCAAAACACGCTAGTAGCTGCAACATATTAAGTGTCCACTAAAACGAAAACCTGCAGATTTAACCTCGTAATCCCTACTCAGCAACGTGATCGTACAAAAACGGCCGCTACAATACATGGGGGCCAAAATGGAGACACGGTTTGCGTGCAGTATAACTCGGGGTATATATTACACATGATTTAACCAGGACCAGGCGTCTCCTAATTTGTATCCAGCAGACTCGTCAGTGAATGAATAATGCCTCATCATACTTGATCTGCACAGTGCAAAGAGAGTTCAAAGGCCCGGTACAAACTGGCATGTGAATGATTTAGTACTTGCTTCAAAGTTGTATGGAACAATTCAATATTCGAAGTATTAATCAAGGCTCAAGATAAACATATTCTGTTGTAGTATCAAATATCAATTAAAAACTTATATACTTCAATATTCTTGTGAGAATGAGAGGACTGTTCCATTGACCCAAACCTTTTGATGCCAACAAAGAAGGCCTACATAGCGTGGGATTTGGATCAGATGTTACTGCTAACGAAGGAAGAATGTGGTACCTTCAACTACAGTCCTGCAGAACATAGGCAAACAGTCTACGGTCTACTTGTCCGCATGTCGGCGCTTGTGTCTCCTATGGCCATTGACCAAAACTTTGCCCTTATCACTCCGTGGGATTTTCTTCTTCTTGGTGATGCTGCATGAAAAATGGAAGGTTTCAGATCAAACAAGTACAGTCACAATTCACCTAAAGCCATGCCAAGCAACTATTGGCTGAAGCGTTTTAAATACACTACTGACCAGAAGACTTCTGTTAGGAGTATGTACAGAACATATACGGGCATAAGGAGCCAAGCAGCAGCCTACCAAGAGAGATAAGATATTTTAGACCATTTTATTTTGATCAGTAGAAACACATGTTATAAATTGACAGTTCAGCTTGTGCTTACCAGAAACCACACCAACTCTCCATTCGCAAATTGTTTTAATAACTCATGTTGGTGCATGTAATCCAAGATAGTTACCTGAGCCTGAAAAGGAAAATTGCTTAGAATATTGGATCCATGACTTGGATCTTCAGGCCATTTTACAGCAGTTGCTTATAGCACTCAGCAGTAGTAGTAGCATACAAAAAGTAGTGTCAAAAAACGTCTTATATTTTGATATGGACGGAGTACATAATAAGTTTCTGGATCAAGACAGTATTTGAACCAACCAATTACCTAAGGTGCACAAAGTTTATATTTAATTTTTTGAAAAAATGTAAAAAAAATCCCAGAAGTGATAGAAAAGGAGTTTAATTACAAGCCTCCCGCACCAGTCACACGCGACCTACAGCAGGGCAAGTGGCAGCCCACAGCTGCTTAAGCCAAAACCCAGGCCCTAGCTTCAGTTTTGATGGCATCCAAGAACTGTGCAAGGGCATCCAAGAACTGTGCAAGGTTGGGGTGCACGCTCTTGGGGGAGGAACAAGAGGGAGGGCGTATCTCCAAGAAATACTGGTAGGCCAGTACTCCCTCTGTATCAAAATGACCTTTTTTGACACTGCCATAGTGTCAAAAACAGAGGGAGTAGTATTTACCAAATAACCATACAGAAGGCCAAAGTGACATTATTAAACTATAACTAACTGTGAAGTTATATATATAGGTCTAAAAAATCTCATTAGATTGATTGACGAAATAATTCTATTAGAGGGCTGCAAAATTTACCGATGATACAGTGCAATATTCAGCAGAGAGAAATGCAGATACAGTGCTCAAGGATTATATAAGAATATATGAAATAAGATCACCTAAAAACAGCCCTACAAATTCAGCCAAGTGCTCAATAACTCAAAACAATAAAATTAACAATAACAGAATCATAAAATGTCTAAAACAACAAAGCATTAATATTTAAAAGGAACTGAGAAGCTGGAATACTTGAGATAACAAGAAATTTTAAGAGAAGAAATACCTGCTGATGGTATAAAGTAGCTGTCTCGCGAAGCTTTTCATATTCCTGGCCTGCCTTTTCAGTGTAAGGCTTCAGAGTGGTTTTAAGTTTGTCAACATGTGGTTTACTGGCCTTAACAACTTGATCAATATAAGGTTTGGATAACTTCTTGGCTTCCTGAAAAAATATAATCAAGCGACATCAATTCACTACAATGACAACACTATGGCCTAAGTGTAATTGCTAAACAAAGAGGATCTAGTGTACCTGCAAATAGGGATCGGCAAGCTCATGTGCTTTCACAACATGAGGTGAGATGGCATCCTTTGATGCTTGATAAAGCTCTACTGATTTTGCTGAGACCATTTGCACATAAGGTTCCGCATTTTTCTTTGTTGTAGCCCAATTTTCTTTAATGACAGGAATCCATTTCTTCAAGGATAAAAAAGCATTGTTAGTGAAAGTGAATACAGATGCAAAAACTCAGAAACATCATGTGATACTTGCCTCACATGACATCCATATACAATAAGAATTGGCCATAAACACATGCATATATGACGTGTTTTAACATTTCAAATAAACTCTATGCTTATACAGATTTTCTGACCCACAATCCCAGGAACAAGAATATTACCGCCTTAGCAGTTTCTATATGGGGTTCGGCCCATTCCTTCGCCTGCACTGTTTTCTGTGATGCCTGCAGTGATTTAATTGACAGGTTATAAACAAATACATAATGTGTTCAGCTTGGCATATTTCATAATCTAAATAAAAGCATAAATGAGCTAGGAGGCACCTTTTGCAATAAATTGTTGACAGCAGGTTTTCCATGTTCACTCCAGTGACTTGACATCAACTCCTACATGATAACATGATGAGTGTGTTGCGGAAAAGCAAAGTAAGAAGAGGCACAATGCTTAAGTTAACTACTCCACTTATACCATATAGTGAGCTGCATGTGCTGCTAACCAAGGTGGCAACCATGCTCCATGAACCTGCCAAAAAGTAACAATCAGTAAACTACTGCCACAATAATCACATGTTAGATGAGGTTCAAAGCATGTAAAGTGGAAGGATGGATTACACCCATGACAGGCATCGCCGTCGTCATCATCCTTATCAGGAAGTTCTCAATGTACAAGTCACAACATGTGCCAGACAACAAAGATGCACAGATACACATCATGCTCAGGTTCAGTGATTAGAAGATAGTATTGTTATCATTATGTAAAATTTCATAGTATAATTTACACCAGGCTGAGCTGGCAACTAAGTTGCATTTGAAATGTGTTTCTGAAAACAACACTGACATACTGCACTAAGAGTGGGGAGCAAATAGGAAAAGGCTAATCCAGTCTAGAATCTGTCATGTCACCTTACTGACATATTCATATGACAGCAGCTACAACAATAGAATGAAAATTACCTCTCCGAGCTGCTCTGATTTTGCTGTTGCTTCTAACTGCACCTTCATCAGCTCCTCCTACAAACACCAAAACAAAGGACTGAGGAGAATGCATCACGAAACTGCATAACAAAAATGTACCACTGTAGTCGCATATATCACAAACCTCTGCAGCTTTAAGAGCATTTTTAGTCTTCTGAATCCTAAGCTTTTGCTCGCCACTTGTCTTTTGAAGCTATTAAAAAATAAAAACATTATCAACTTGAGGACAGTATTCACCTAACGAAAAAGGTGGATTCAAGGGATATACCCTTGATTCCACCGAAAGTCTTGCTGAGACAGAAGGATATGAGCCTTATCCCATTTTGGTTTCACAACTATAACGTTTTAATAGGGAATGAGGCTCAGCTCTCCCTAAAATTAAGGAGATGATAATACATCATGCAGCCTGTTATATAATACTATGGAAATTCTCACTGTTTTCAAAAACATTTTTCTTCCCTCAAACAGTATCATCATCAAATACGCTAAAACATTCCAGATTCCTCTTTAGAATTTACCCTTACTTTTGAGAGGTGTGCTGTAGCAAAGTTTTATATAGCATTGGAATCACATACAAAAAAACAAAATAGCAGCATGAACCATCGTTAACCCACTATGAGTCTGTGACAAAGTATCAATCTCCTTTTTAACCATAACAAATTTATCATGTAATAAATGCAGAAAGCGGCAACAATGACAACTTAATCAGTGATAACACCACAAGAGTTTGATAAGGATTGAGCAAATACGAGCTTGTCCAAGAACTGTTACCTAAATGAAGAAAAATAAATATGCACATTAGCACAACAGACGACCACAGTCGAATACTTACTCTATCCAGCTTAGCATTCAGCTCTTGCACCTTCTTCTCTGCATCGGTGGCTCTAGCCTCCATGGTCACCTTTTTGTTATTTTGTGCTTCTATGTCCTTCTTGAGCTTCTCAATCTGGAATAGGCGAGATAAGAAACCACATAATCCTAATTGTTACACTCAAGTTTTAGACGTTTCATACACCCAATACCTGCTTCTCAAGCTCAATAGCCCGGGCATTGACCTTGCCTGCCTGCTCCTTTGCAGCTATAGATCCCTTTGACTGCATATGCAGTAACAGATGAGCATAATCCCTTTATCAGGGAGCAGGAATATGCTACAATATATTGTCCTTCATGAGATGGGTTACCTGGAGGGAAGTTATCTCATTCTGCAGATTAGCAATGTTCTGTGACATCTCCCCAGTTACCTTTTCCAGTGTTTCGATGCCGCCATCCTTGCTATTCAGCTCCTGTGTCTGCGCCGCAATGCTCGACTCTGCAGGGTGACAATAGCCGCACTGTTTCAGGAAGGATCAGGTGACACAAATACAGGTTGCAATGACTAGAAATTGATTTTACTCAAACACAAATTCTCATGTTACTTGACACAATCTGTTTCACATTGTAAGTTTGTAACAAAAACTGTATCGACCAAAGACATGCCCATGGATAACCTCCAGCTGAATCAAACTAATTGTGTCCTTAACGCTACAAGCTCCTTCATGCATTTTAATGGTATAGTCCAAGCAAGGGGCACTGGTTCCATGGCAAATTCCAGTCAACTAAATGGCATAACTGGTTCACAAGTGACAAACGCAAAACGTGGGACTGCAGGAGCAAGGAAAAAGCTATTGCCTAACATTGCCACCAATTAGCCTGAAGAATTCCCCCTAGCCTGCATCTATCAATCCCTATTCGGCGGCCTTAACACGATCTCTCTAAGCCACCGACCAATATGCTCACTAATTACCAAATCCGTCTCCTATCTCGTCAAATCGCAGAAGCGCCTAGTTCGCCAGACCAAATCGCCCCCAAAACCCTAGCAAACCCCAGCGAAGCCGCTCGAAGCAGCATCAGAAATCCCAACCAACCACACCCACCCACCCCAGAACCGAATCGAGCGGAGCAAGACGCACGCACCTAGCGCCGCGACCTTCGCCCTGAGCTGCCCCAGCTCGGCCGCGAGCACCGCCTCCTCCTTAGCCCTCGCCTTCGCCGCGATCTCCTCCGGCCGCACGTCCCCCGCCGCCGCCGCCTCCTGCGCCGCCGCACCGGCGACCGCGAGAAGCAGCACCAGCAGCGCTGCCGCCGCCGCGAGTAGCCCCGGGATCCGCATCTCGCAGATGGTGAAGTGCTCGGGCCCGAGGAAGGAAGGAGGAGCGTAATAGGAGTGCTGCCTCGTAGCCTCGCTCTCCTCGGAGGCAGCAAGCCCGGATCGTTTTTCAACCGAGTTCAAGAGGCCGCACGTGGGTGCGGCGCTGGCTGCCGTGCCGAGGGAGGGGAGGGACAAGGGTGCGCGGCACGCGCCGCGTGCGTCTGGGTTGTGTCACTGCCCGGTGGGCCTGAGGATCCCGCTCCTTTAGGCCTTGTTTGGTAGACAGGGCTTTGAGGGGCTTGGGGGGGCTTATCCCGAGACCTCGCTTGCCTTTCAAATACCGACTAAGATTAAACGCACAACGACAAGAATATATACTTGAATATACACAAATCCCTGACGCGGACTAAGAGCATTTGGCGACCACACTCATTGAAATCTCACCATTGCTTGGTTGTATAGGGATCGATTGCATAATTGGATGAAACGAATAGATGTTGTTCAATACACCGCTCCATCGAGATGCACAAGGTCGCATTACTGTTTGTTGGCATTAAATGCACAAAAGAACGACAAGTCGATTACATAGACCATGAGCCGGTCTGGCCATGGCACCGAGGCATACCGACGAGCCGCCGCTCCACCTCTGCCAAAACGGATGGGCACCACCATGGGACAAGTACCGCGTGCTTCGGCGTGAAGAGAACTTCGTGAACCGGATCGGCCATGGCAATCAACTTCTGCGAGTCACGAGAGAGAGAGAAGAGAATGCAATTGCGAGAACTCAAACCACGAAGAGCCGTGAGTCTACATCGGTGAGGTGGACCTAGTGATTCTTCTCTATGGAGCGAGCTGTATTTCTGGATCATATCGTGTTTTTGTGGCCGGGGAAGAGGAACAGTGGCCTCGTTTGGACTCGTGAGAAAACAAAGCGATGAGAGAGAGAGAGAAGGCCGCCGGACTCTCCTGCAAGGCGTTACAGGCACTCGTGGCTGCTACTAGAACACAAGACATGGTGCTAGCTTCCGGGCATGTGGTGTCACTTTCGTTGAGGCGTGAAAAAAGCGTAATCCAAAAATCAAAACCTTGCTTAGGATAATGCAAACTCGGAGCCTCGGACCCGCAGGGGTCGGCGTCAGCGAGATCTTGACAAGCTTTATCATCGACGACACAGTCTTTCCTCTGGCTTTCTACTCGTTGGCCGTGAGGACACAAGACTTGGTGTCGGCGGAGGTGGTGTCGATGGACGTGGTTGCAAAGGATGGAACAAAGCTCATGCTTCCTCGATTTGTCCGCCGTCCTCCTAGTCCCTTCTGGATTTGTTTCAACATCCACGTTGCTGAACAAGTACAACAGGAGCGAGAAGAGGAAGAACCATAAAAGGAGCGAGATTTAGAAGAACATGACGAACACTTGGTGACTTGGTGAGGATTCTTTAGGAGCTAATGGGGAAGAACAAGGCGTCCGGGGAGAAGAGATGGGGTAGGTGGGAGGATGGGGACGGATGCATTGAATGGATGTAGTTGGCATTTGTTAGTTGAGGTGGATAGGCCACAGGCTGCAGACCCGGTGAGTACGGAACAGCGTGAGAATTAAAGACTGATATACACCAAAGCAAATGAGAATACATGATGATAAGTTTGCGATGCAGGCGTAGCTAATATAGTGGTTGAGGATCCCAAGACAAATGGATAGATAGGATTTCAGTGGGGAGCGTCGCCGTGTGCTCCTATGCACTTTCGACAAATCCCTAGACTATATTACTACCTTCATAGTGGGTAGTAACATAAGTGTGGTAACATGCAAAACTTCATTTATTAGGTTATAGACTCATATTGCATTGGGACATGTGATGGTAACTACCTCTCTCTTCATTAACTCATTGCCACATAAGCAAAGTTGCTGAGTTGGACTCGATGTTACTACTGAAATTACTCCCACTGTGGCTAGTCTAAGAGTTCGGGCGCCTACACAGTTCTTTTGTGGGCTACATTTAGTAGAACCCAGCTATCGATGGTTCAATGATTGGTTATTTGTTTATTAGATTGGTGGTTCTTTCTATGGTAGTTCGTTGGTTATTCGCTTGGTGGTTATTTGGTTATTAGATGACTGATTTCTTGTGTGAACTGTTTATTTAAACTTGTTTAATATTTAATGACTGGTAGTTCAACAGAGTATTTTTAGCGTCTGGTTAATTTCGGTAGGAAGAATTAGTTTGAAAAGAAAATAAAATCTGCTTTCATGTTTTTTTGGTTGTGTTTTGTTTGTGTGTAAAATTCGTAATGAAAAGTATTTCATGAACAAAAAAAATTATGAGAAAAATTAGAGAAAAAAATTGTGTTGTAGATAACTTAGAAAAGATTCAAAGTTTTCAAGTAAGAAGAAAGTGAAAAGAAGAACAAAAGGAGAATATTTTTCGAAATATAAATAGTAGTTCATCGATAGATATTTAGTGAAGACATTAATGTTATGGATGAAGTTCATCACATGTTCTGAGAACTAGAAAAAAGTGGTTCTTTGTATCCCAACAGGACTTTAAAATGTAAAAAAGGCAAAATCCATATTAAGAGGAAATGTTGGTTCTAGGAATTATATTACATAGTTCTACAATAAAATCCCTGGTGTGGAGATTCTTGAACCTTTGAATCTGTTAGAAATGCAAAAAGTAGTAGTTAGATTAGGACAGTAGTTTTGTGGAATAAAAAAGAATTTTGTCACGCACAATAATTACTCTTGTTTCAACAAAACACGAGAAGAGGGAGCTTCTTGATGTTGTGGCAGCTCCATTGTTCATTGAAAAATTGGTTTAATTGAAGAGGCAGTACCCTGTTCATTGAAAAATTGTATTTGGGGTCATAAAAAAGGAAAAGTGAAGTCGAACTCTGAATTTATATATGGTTGGAGTTCAAAATTGTTTGTAAATTTCTGAATTGAAATGCAGTTAAAAAAAGAAAAATAGAGCAACTAACATGGTTTTGGAGAAAAGACTTGACTATAGGAAGTCTGTACTTGGCTATTGCAGCATGTAGCTATCTCGAACATGAAAATTTCTCGTAAAGCCGCAAATCATGCTGGAAGAAAGTATAAAATAATTTAATTATTAAAAACAGTTTCAAAACCTGTCAAAATACTTTTTTACCCTATTTTTTTTGGTTTCAAAACGAAATGTATTTAGATGTTTGAAATAGATCTCTCATTTGTATAACATGGACTTACAGTTGAGAATCCGGAACTCCCATTCCTCTGTATGTCTTCAAAATTTGCAGCGAGGAATATGCAGTATCATACCTAATGAGAAAGAAACTAGTAAAAATTTAACGTATTTAGAACAATTCATAGAGGTGCTGAAAAAATATTTGAAAGAAAGTAAAGGGATGGACAACATGATTTAGAAGTACACAATCCCATTTGCTTAAACAGTATGGTATTTGGGTTTGTTGAATTATGAAATGATGAATGAGCTTTTCTTGTACACGAAATGAGTCCTTGGTACGAGGAGCAGAATCGATAGTCGAAGTCTTTTATGTTGAATGATTTGCAATTGGGATAAGTTTTTGCGAAAAGGTGTTTGAAATTGAATGCTACGATTGCTTATGATTGTTGTGAACTTGTCATTTCCGTAACCATCGTGATTCATAATATCAAAGAACCTCCCAGTTGATAAGTTTGCGATGATGAAAATCCACCGCTTATCATTAAAGCATGGCAAGTGTACCTGTGTGAAAATTAAAAGTCCGGATAAATGTTTCTATTTGGCATATAACATGGCTATAGAAAGGGAGTAGCATTTTGCGAGAAAAAGAAAGTGTATAAGAAATGGATTCATGAATCAAAAAGTTTGGTCATTACAAAGTTAGCATTCTCCAAAGCTGAAGCCATTGTTTGTTCATAACATATCTCTACAAAGAGGATTGGAATGATTTAGCATAGGTCGCATGAGTAGTTCCTGCATTGTTTTGAAAAAAAAAGATTATTCTCATGTCAAAACACAGTTCAGAAAATTGAGAGTTATATACAAGGTTGTGTGAGTATAGAATATGAAAGAATTGTGAGGGCGTAAATTTTGGACTGTAATATAGAAAGCGAGCATTGAAAAAATACCATATCTTCTCTGCCAACTATATGTGAAATGACCTCGATTATTACGTATAAGACCTTGTCTTCCTCTAATGAGTTGATCTGTGTTTAGCATTTTTGAGTAGCGATCGTGTATGCGGATTCAACCAACCTGCAGGTTTCATAGAAGCGATCAATGTTTTTGGTCAACCCAAGCGTCTTCTATTTGGAATACCCTTTCACCGCCATGAGAAGAAGGAAAAGAGGTTAATTTGGAATATACTGTTTTTCAATGAACTTAAACAATATATGAAACACCGAACATATCTAATAAGAAAAAAGATAACCTGATATTTAAATGTGGTATACTTGAATTCATCATTTTGAAAAATTCTGCACAGGTTGTTGTTGAGAATACTAATTGCTTTGAAGGCACCATATATGATTTTTGAACATCTGGGGCTAAAGAGAATTTCTGAAATAATTTCATTTCTTACGCCTTGTCTTTCCTGTAGCATTCAGCTTTGAAATTTTCTAGTAATTGATACATCAAAGTGCAGTACGGGGTTCCAAATCTGTTTCTTTATACGATGGGCTGTTTCCACATTTTACGATGTTCTTTGTATAGGAATGGAGACTTGCCGTGTGAAGTAGTCGGAAGATTAAGGTAGTTTGTATTGGGGATCGATGCACAAGAACTTGGTTTGCTATGGTAGAAACTATCGTTTTGTCTTGCGAGGAACTGAATTGAAAGCTTGTCTGTAATAAGCGTTGAAAGACGGGAGTTCGGATGGTAGTTCTCTTGTGAAATGTTGGATGACTTGATAGCTCTATTTGATGAGCTTGGTTGAGAGGAGTTGGTAGAAAATTTGTTGAATGAACAAAGTCCGATTCTGCTTCTTCTTGCAAGCAATACAATTTACTTCTGGTTAAAAAAATGAAAGTGAAAAATGATATTGGAAAAATATGGAAAACATTTCAAGACGCCTTACTAGCTTTGATCATTTGCTACGAATTTGAATGTTCATTATACAGGAATTATTGACCAAAAAAATGGTTACTTGTTGAGAAGAACTCAGATAGCTTTGATCATTTGATATAAATTTGAACTGAGTTATCTTTGAACTTCTCATTTATCCATTCCTCTCTTTGTTTATCTTGCAGATCTCTTGTGCTAAGATGGCTTACGATATAATCTTGTAACACCGCAAGTTAAGAAAAAAATAGATTAAGATGACTTTTACCACCGGATAGAAAAAGCAAAATGTAGTTTCAAAGCATTTAGTTTGTTATGAAAAAACTTTACGTTTCTTTCTAAAAATAATACAGGCAGATTGGTTTTGTTGAAGAAAAAAAGTGATGATATAAACTTTTGTAATAGAAAGAAAGAAATAAGAACCTTCCAAGGGTTTTAGCTGTTCAATCTTGATATCGGATGGCAACTTCTCTATCTTGAAAAGGTCTTCAAAGGTTGGTAAGCTCTTTGGGAATAGAACACCCAGTTCTTGACTCTTTCATTTCTTTGGGATCTGTAAAATCTTGCGAAATAATTCAAACACGCTTCGCTTGGTCTTTCAAATTTGGTGGACTACTGTTTGAATTGTTTTTCAATTGCAAGATTTCATTTGAGTTCAATAGAGAATTTATAGCTTCATCAAGATGTGCTACAGACTTTGGGACAATTAATTACGCTATTTCTTTGGGGACCACTAATTCTTTGAGGAAGTACTTGGCGGCAAACTTTTGATTCTTGTTCATTGGGATATTTGGGACTAGCACAAATTTTGGAGAAAGAAGAGTTGAGATTGTCGATGTATGTTGTCATAGTTGGGATGCAGTTAGTGACAAGTGTTTCCCAGAATCTTTGACTGGCTGCTTAAAGAAGAGTTTTGTCACCTTATTATGGCCAAAAGTATTAGAACTGTATAATTTTTAAATTAAAATTCATAAAAATGGACATAAAAGCGAAGTAATTGAGGTGATTGTGATTGCTGAAAAAATAGTATGAAAATATTTGAGTCGAGCATGCCAACGAGATGTTAATAGAGAAAAATGTCTTGACCAGATTTTGCTTAAATGAGTGAAATTTCTTTGTCAATATCTTTGTAAGATAACTTCCGGTAGTTCAATAGCGTAATCATTCACGAATCATTGAAAGGGGTTGACGAGATGTGTTTCAACCGCTTGTAGGTAAAATGATTAGTAGAAAGATAGGTGGTTATATTTGTTTGATAAAATGCAAAAGCTGTGTAGATGACTCTGTTCACATGGGTTTTTGTCTTGACTTACGGTGTAGTCTGCCGAATTCATCTTTTTCACCGTGCATAGAGTCGAGCAATGAAAGATTTTACCAAACTTGTTGACTACAAAGGCAGCCTTGGTTTGGCGTTTATTGGTATCTTGAATTGAAGTAATTAAGAATTCAAAGTGGGTGAGGGAGTCCGGACTAGGGGTGTCCGGATAGCGGACTATCGTCACGGCGGACTCCAAGACTATGAAGATACAAGATTGAAGACTTAGTCCGTGTCCGGATGGGACTTTCCTTGGCGTGGAAGGCAAGCTTGGCGATGCGGATATGTAGATCTCCTACCATTGTAACCGACTACATGTAACCCTAACCTATCCGGTGTCTATATAAACCGGAGGGTTTTAGTCCGTGGGGCGAACAACAATCATACCATAGGCTAGCTTCTAGGGTTTAGCCTCCTTGATCTCGTGGTAGATCTACTCTTGTACTACCCATACCATCAATATTAATCAAGCGGGGTAGGGTATTACCTCCATCGAGAGGGCCCGAACACAGGTAAAAACATCGTGTCCCTTGTCTCCTATTACCATCCACCTAGGCCTTACGATTCGGAACCCCCTACCCGAGATCCGCCGGTTTTGACACCAACATTGGTGCTTTCATTGAGAGTTCCTCTGTGTCGTCACCGATAGGCCCGATGGCTCCTTCGACCATCAACAACGACGCGGTCCAGGGTGAGACTTTTCTCCCCGGACAGATCTTCATATTCGGCGGCTTTGCTGCTGCGGGCCAATTCGCAGCCATCCGGAAGCGGATCGAAGCTACGCCCCTGGCCATCGTGTCAGATTTGGAAGTTTGAACTATACGGCCGATATCCGCGGAGACTTGATCTTCGACGGATTCGAGCCGCGATAGCGTGCCGCACTATCTCGATGGGCATGATCTAGCTCTGCTGACGAGCGATTGCCACAGGCCGCACCAGTATCCGCTCCGACCCTTAATCCGGAGCCGGATTCCCCGATCGAGGACGAGTGGTTGGACACCGCCTCGGGGGCTACAATCTCTACGGCGATCGATCCGAACTCCATGTTGGGTAACGTAGCATAAATTCAAAATTTTCCTACGTGTCACCAAGATCTATCTATGGAGAAACTAGCAACGAGGGAAGGAGAGTGCATCTACATACCCTTGTAGATCGCTAAGCGGAAGCGTTCATGAGAACGGGGTTGAAGGAGTCGTACTAAATGCGTGATCCAAATCACCGGAGATCCTAGTGCCGAGCAGACGGCACCTCCGCGTTCAACACACGTACAGCCGGTGGCGTCTCACACGCCTTGATCCAGCAAGGAGAGAGGAGAGGTTGAGGAAGACTCCACCCAGCAGCAGCACAATGGCATGGTGGTGATGGAGGAGCGTGGCAATCCCAGCAGGCTTCGCCCAAGCACCAAGGGAGAGGAGGAGGAGGAGGCGGGGCTGCGCTGGAGAGGAGAGGCTCTCTTGTGTTATGGGCAGCCCCTTGGCCTCATATATATAGGGAAGGGGAGGAGGTGCGCCCCTCTGGGGTTCCCACCCCTAGAGGCGGCAGCCCCAAAACCCATCTATGGGTGGCGGCCACAAGGGGAGGAGAGGGAGGCGCAGGAGTATGGGCCTTGGGGCCCATCGCCCTAGGGTTTGCCCCTCTCCCTTCTAGCCGCATGGGCCATGGTGGGGCGCCCTAGCCCACCTGAGGGCTGGTGCCCTCTCATACTTGGCCCATGTATGCCTCTAGAGCATGTGGCCCCACTTGGTGGACCCCGGGACCCTCCCGGTGGTCCCAGTGCGTTCAAATAAACCCCGAAACTTTTCCGGTGACCAAAACAGGACTTCCCATATATAAATCTTTACCTCCGGACCATTCCGAACTCCTCGTGACGTCAGGGATCTCATCCGGGACTCGAACAACATTCGGTAACCACATACAAACTTCCTTTATAACCCTAAGCGTCGCCAACCTTAAGTGTGTAGACCCTACGGGTTCGGGAGACATGTAGACATGACCGAGGCGTTCTCCGGTCAATAACCAATAGCGGGATCTGGATACCCATGTTGGCTCCCACATGTTCCACGATGATCTCATCGGATGAACCCACGATGTCAAGGACTCAATCGATCCCGTATACAATTCCCTTTGTCTAGCGGTATTGTACTTGCCGAGATTCGATCGTCGGTATCCCGATACCTTGTTCAATCTCGTTTCCGGCAAGTCTCTTTACTCGTTCCGTAACACATCATCCCGTGATCAACCCCTTGGTCACATTGTGCACATTATGATGATGTCCTACCGAGTGGGCCCAGAGATACCTCTCCGTTTACGGAGTGACAAATCCGATCTCGATTCGTGCCAACCCAATGCACACTTTCGGAGATACAGTAATGCACCTTTATAGCCACCCGATTCGTTGTGAAGTTTGGTACACCCAAATCATTCCTACGGTATCCTGGAGTTGCACAATCTCATGGTCTAAGGAAAAGATACTTGACATTAGAAAAGCTTTAGCATACGAACTACGATCTTTGTGCTAGGCTTAGGATTGGGTCTTGTCCATCACATCATTCTACTAATGATGTGATCCCGTTATCAATGACATCCAATGTCCATGGTTAGGAAACCGTAACCATCTATTGATCAACGAGCTAGCCAATAGAGGCTTGCTAGGGACATGGTGTTGTCTATGTATCCACACATGTATTTGAGTTTCCTATCAATACAATTATAGCATGGATAATAAACGATTATCATGAACAAGGAAATATAATAATAATAACTAATTTATTATTGCCTCTAGGGCATATTTCCAACAGTCTCCCACTTGCACTAGAGTCAATAATCTAGTTCACATCGTCATGTGATTAACACCGATATGTCACATCGCCATGTGACTAACACCCAAAGAGTTTACTAGTGTCTCAGTAAACTAGTTCACATCATCATGTGATTTAGACTCAATGAGTTACGTGGTTTGATCATGTTTTGCTTGTGAGAGAGGTTTTAGTCAACGGGTTTTAGTCAACGGGTCCGAACCTTTCAGATCCGTGTGTGCTTTGCAAATTTCTAGGTCATATTATAAATCTTGCTTCCACGCTCCACTTGAAGCTATTCCAAATGGTTGTTCCACTATACGTATCCTGTTTGCTACTTAGAGTCATTCGGATAGGTGTTAAAGCTTGCATCGACGTAACCCTTTACGCCGAACTCTTTATCACTTCCATAATCGAGAAACATGTCCTTATTTACTCCAAGGACAATTTTGACCCATTGTCCAATGATCCATTCTGGATCATTCTTGTACCCCTTGATCGACTCATGGCATGGCACACTTAGGTCTGCGGTACCTGACATAGCATCTTGTAGAGCCTATGTCTAAGGCATAGGGGCGATCTTCGCCCTTTCTCTCTGTTACTGCCGTGGTCGAGCTTTAAGTCTTAACTTCATACCTTACATCTCGTGCAAGAGCTCCTTCTTTGGTGATCCATCTTGAACACCTTCAAGATCATGTCAAGGTACATGCTCATTTGAAAGTATTATTAAACATTTTGATCTATCTTATAGATCTTTGATGCTTATTGTTCAAGTAGCCTAATCCAGGTTTTCTATTGAAAAACACCTTTCAAATAACCATGTATGCTTTCCAGAAATTCTACATCATTTCTGATCAACAATATGTCAACAACATATACTCATCAGAAATTCTATAGTGCTCCCACTCACTTCTTTGGAAATATAAGTTTCTCATAAACTTTGTATAAACCCAAAATCTTTGATCATCCTATCAAAGTGCACATTCCAACTCCGAGATGCTTACTCCAGTCCTTAGAAGGGATCGCTGGAGCTAGCATACCTTTTTAGCATCCTTAGGATCGACAAAACTTTCTGATTGTATCACATACAACCTTTCCTTCTGGCTGGTAAGGAAACTCATTTTGACATCCATCTCGCCAGATTTCATAAATGCAGCTTATGCTAACATGATTCCGACGGACTTAAGCATCGCTACGGATGAGAAAAAACTCATCGTAGTCAACTCCTTGAACTTGTGAAAAACTCTTCACCACAAGTCGAGCTTCATAGAAGGTGACATTACCGTCCACGTCCGTCTTCTTCTTAAAGATCCATTTATTCCAATGGCTTGCCGATCATCGGGCAAGTCCACCAAAGTCCATGCTTTGTTCTGATATATGGATACTATCTCGGATTTCATGGCCTCTAACCATTTGTCGGAATTTGGGCCCACCATCGCTTCTCCATAGCTCGTAGGTTCATTGTTGTCTAGCAACATGACCTTCAAGACAGGATCACCGTACCACTCTGAAGCGATCTGGCGTCCTTGTCGCCCCTCGAGGTTTAGTAGTGACTTGATCGGAAACTTCATGATTACTGTCATAAGCTTCTACTTCAATTGGTGTAGGTGCCACGAGAACAACTTCACGTGCCTGCTACACACTAGTTGAAGTGATGGTTCAATAACCTCATCAAGTCTCCACCATCCTCCCACTCAACTTTCCGAGACGAACTTTTCCTCGAGAAAGGACCCGATTCAAGAAACAATCCCTATTGCTTCCGGATCTGAATTAGGAGGTATACCCAACTGTTTTGGGTGTCCTATGAAGATGCATTTTGTCCGCTTTGGGTTCGAGCTTATCAACCTGAAACTTTTCCACATAAACTCCGCAACCCCAAACTTTTAAGAAACGACAGCTTAGGATTCTCTAAACCATAGTTCATACGGTGTCATCCCAAAGGAATTACGTGGTGCCCCATTAAAGTGAGTGCGGTTGTCTCTAATGCCTAACCCATGAATGATAGTGGTAATTCAATAAGAGATATCATGGTACGCACCATATCCAATAGAGTGCAACTATGATGTTCGGACACACCATCACACTATGGTGTTCCAGTGCGGTATTAATTGTGAAACAATTTGCACAATGTCTTAATTGTGTGCCAAAACTCATAACTCAGATATTCATCTCTATGATCATATCATAGACATTCTATCCTCTTGTCACGAAGATCTTAAACTTCACTCTGAAATTACTTGAACCATTCAATAATTCAGACTTGTGTTTCATCAAGTAAATATACTCAACATCTACTCGAATCATCCGTGAAGTAAGAACATAACGATATTCACTTTGCATGCCTCGGATTCATTGGACTGCACATATCAAAATGTGTTACTTCCAACAAGTTGCTATCTTGTTCCATCTTCTTTGAAACCGAGGCTTTTTAGTCATCTTGCCCATGTGGTATATTTTGCATATCTCAAGTGATTCAAAATCAAGTGAGTCCAAACGATCCATCTGCATGGAGTTTCATCATGCGTATACACCAATAGACATGGTTTGCATGTCTCAAACTTTTCAAAAGCGAGTGAGTCCAAAGATCCATCAACATGGAGCTTCTTCATGCGTTTACACCAATATGACTTACATGGCGATTGCCACAAGTAAGTGGTACTGTCATTACTATCTTATACTTTTGGCATGAAAATGTGTATCACTACGATCGAGATTCAATAAACCATTTATTTAGGTGCAAGACCATCGAAGGTATTATTCAAATAAATAGAGTAACCATTATTCTCCTTAAATGAATAACCGTATTGCGATAGACATAATCCAATCATGTCTATGCTCAACGCATAAACACCAAATGATAATTATCCTGGTTTAATACTAATCTTGATGGTAGAGGGAGCGTGCGATGTTTGATCATATCAACCTTGGAAACAATTCCAACACATATCGTCGACTCACCTTTAGCTAGTCTCCTTTTATTCCGTAGCTTTTATTTCGAGTTACTAACATTTAGCAACCGAACCGGTATCTAATACCACAGTGCCGCTAGGAGTACTAGTAAAGTACACATTAACATAATGTATATCAAATATACTTCTATCGACCTTGCCGACCTTCTCATCTACCAAGTATCTAGGGTGGTTCCGCTCCGATGGTTGTTCCCCTTATTACGTAAGCACTTAGTCTCGGGTTTGGGTTCAACCTTGGGTTTCTTCACTGGGCGACAAGCGATTTGCCGTTTCATGAAGTGTCCCTTCTTGCCCTTGCCCTTCTTGAAACTAGTGGTTTCACCAACCATCAACAATTGATGCTCCTTCTTGATTTCTACTTTCGCGGTGTCAAACATCGTGAGTACCTCAAGGATCATCATATCCATCCCTGATATGTTATAGTTCATCACGAAGCTCTAGCAGCTTGGTGGCAATGACTTTGGAGAAACATCACTATCTCATCTGGAAGATCAACTCCCACTCGATTCAAGTGATTGTTGTACTCAGACAATCTGAGCACAAGCTCAACGATTGAGCTTTTCTCCTTTAGTTTGTAGGTTAAGATAATCGTCGGAGGTCTTATACCTCCCCGACGCGAACGACTTGAAATCCCAATTTCAGCCCTCGAAACATCTCATATGTTTCGCGACGCTTCAAAACGCCTTTGGTGCCTCAACTCTAAACCGTTTAACCGAACTATCACGTAGTTATCAAAAGCGTGTATGTCCGATGTTCGCAACATCCACAAACGACGTTTGGGGTTCAAAGCACACCGAGCGGTGCATTAAGGACATAAGCTTTCTCTTGTCCGCATAATCGCTACTTTCAACTTTCAACTATATTTTCTCTAGGAACATATCTAAACAGTGGTACTAAAGCGCGAGCTTACGACATAATTTGCAAAAGGTCTTTTGACTATGTTCAAGATAATTAAGTTCATCTTATGAACTCCCACTCAGATAGACATCCCTCTGGTCATCTAAGTGATTACATGATCCGTGTCAACTAGGCCGTGTCCGATCATCACGTGAGACGGACTAGTCGACTCGGTGAACATCTTCATGTTGATCGTATCTACTATCGACTCATGCTCGACCTTCGGTCTCTGTGTTCCCGAGGCCATGTGCATACATGCTAGGCTCGTCAAGTTAACCCCAAGTGTTTTTCTTTGTGTAAATCTGTCTTACACCCGTTGTATGTGAACGTAAGAATCCATCACACCCGATCATCACGTGGTGCTTAGAAGCGACGAACTGTAGCAACGGTGCATTGCCGGTCGAGGAGAACACTTCTTGAAATTTGTGTAAGGGATCATCTTATTTACTACCGTCGTTCTAAGTAAACAAGATGCATAAACATAATAAACATCACATGCAATTATATAGTAGTGACATGATATGGCCAATATCATATTGCTCCTTTGATCTCCATCTTGAGGCTCCATGATCATCATTGTCACCGGCATGACACCATGATCTCCATCATCATGATCTCCATCATCGTGTCTCCATGAAGTTGTCTCGCCAACTATTACTTCTACTACTATGGCTACCGGTTAGCAATAAAGTAAAGTAATTACATGGCGTTGTTTAATGACACGCAGGTCATACAATAAATAAAGACAACTCCTATGGCTCCTGCCCGGTTGTCATACTCATCGACATGCAAGTCGTGAATCCTATTACAAGAACATGATCAATCTCATACATCACATATCATTCATCACATTCTTCTTGGCCATATCACATCACATAGCATACCTGCAAAAACAAGTTAGGCGTCCTCTAATTGTTGTTTGCATGTTTTACGTGGCTGCTTTGGGTTTCTAGCAAGAACGTTTCTTACCTCATAAAACCACAACGTGATATGCCAATTGCTATTTACCCTTCATAAGGACCCTTTTCATCGAATCCGTTCCGACTAAAGTGGGAGAGGCGGCACCCGCTAGCCACCTTATGCACCAAGTGCATGTCGGTCAGTGGAACACATCTCACGTGGAAATGCGTGTAAGGTCGGTCCGGGCGCTTCATCCCACAATACCGTCGAAACAAGATTGGACTAGTAACGGTAAGCATATTGAACAAAATCAACGCCCACAACTACTTTGTGTTCTACTCGTGCAAAGAATCAGCATAATAGACCTAGCTCATGATGCCACTTTGTTGGGTAACGTAGCATAAATTCAAAATTTTCCTCGTGTCACCAAGATCTATCTATGGAGAAACTAGCAACGAGGGAAGGAGAGTGCATCTACATACCCTTGTAGATCGCTAAGCGGAAGCGTTCATGAGAACGGGGTTGAAGGAGTCGTACTCGTCGTGATCCAAATCACCGGAGATCCTAGTGCCGAACGGACGGCACCTCCGCGTTCAACACACGTACAGCCCGGTGACGTCTCACACGCCTTGATCCAGCAAGGAGAGAGGGAGAGGTTGAGGAAGACTCCACCCAGCAGCAGCACAATGGCATGGTGGTGATGGAGGAGCGTGGCAATCCCGCAGGGCTTCGCCAAGCACCAAGGGAGAGGAGGAGGAGGAGAGGCAGGCTGCTGGAGAGGGAGAGGCTCTCTTGTGTTATGGGCAGCCCCTTGGCCTCATATATATAGGGAAGGGAGGAGGGTGCGCCCCTCTGGGGTTCCCACCCCTAGAGGCGGCAGCCCCAAAACCCATCTATGGGTGGCGGCCACAAGGGGGAGGAGAGGGAGGCGCAGGAGTATGGGCCTTAGGGCCCATCGCCTAGGGTTTGCCCCTCTCCCCTTCTAGCCGCATGGGCCATGGTGGGGCGCCCTAGCCCACCTAGGGGCTGGTGCCCTCTCATACTTGGCCCATGTATGCCTCTAGAGCATGTGGCCCCACTTGGTGGACCCAGGACCCTCCGGTGGTCCCGTGGTTACCGATAAACCCCGAAACTTTTCCGGTGACCAAAGCAGGACTTCCCATATATAAATCTTTACCTCCGGACCATTCCGGAACTCCTCGTGACGTCCGGATCTCATCCGGGACTCGAACAACATTCGGTAACCACATACAAACTTCCTTTATAACCCTAAGCGTCATCGAACCTTAAGTGTGTAGACCCTACGGGTTCGGGAGACATGTAGACATGACCGAGACGT
This sequence comes from Aegilops bicornis, assembly GCA_021605145.1. Lineage (NCBI taxonomy): Eukaryota > Viridiplantae > Streptophyta > Magnoliopsida > Poales > Poaceae > Aegilops > Aegilops bicornis. The sequence continues at coordinate 547,784,148 of CM038673.1, read as the reverse complement.
TCTCCGGTCAATAACCAATAGCGGGATCTGGATACCCATGTTGGCTCCCACATGTTCCACGATGATCTCATCGGATGAACCACGATGTCAAGGACTCAATCGATCCCGTATACAATTCCCTTTGTCTAGCGGTATTGTACTTGCCGAGATTCGATCGTCGGTATCCCGATACCTTGTTCAATCTCGTTTCCGGCAAGTCTCTTTACTCGTTCCGTAACACATCATCCCGTGATCAACCCCTTGGTCACATTGTGCACATTATTATGATGTCCTACCGAGTGGGCCCAGAGATACCTCTCCGTTTACACGGAGTGACAAATCCCAGTCTCGATTCGTGCCAACCCAACAGACACTTTCGGAGATACCTGTAATGCACCTTTATAGCCACCCGATTCACGTTGTGGCGTTTGGTACACCCAAAGCATTCCCTACGGTATCCGGAGTTGCACAATCTCATGGTCTAAGGAAAAGATACTTGACATTAGAAAAGCTTTAGCATACGAACTACGATCTTTGTGCTAGGCTTAGGATTGGGTCTTGTCCATCACATCATTCTACTAATGATGTGATCCCGTTATCAATGACATCCAATGTCCATGGTTAGGAAACCGTAACCATCTATTGATCAACGAGCTAGCCAATAGAGGCTTGCTAGGGACATGGTGTTGTCTATGTATCCACACATGTATTTGAGTTTCCTATCAATACAATTATAGCATGGATAATAAACGATTATCATGAACAAGGAAATATAATAATAATAACTAATTTATTATTGCCTCTAGGGCATATTTCCAACACTCCATCCCTGTCCTTTGCGAAGACCTCGACTCCAGGGTGCCGGACTCCTCTCCGGACTCCGAACCCTCCGTGCCCCGGCCAATCGAATCCGATTGGGCGCCGGTCATGGAGTTCACTACATGAGACATCTTTCAAAGACTTCGCCCTTTGGCGACATCCTGAATTCACTAAAGTCTCTCTCTTTATCCGGAGAGCCCTGGCGGACTACGGACATGAAGGTTGGGATGCGGACGACGAAGAAATTCAACGCCCATCCACCACCCACTTTGTAGCCACCGCCGATGATTTAACCGACATGCTAGACTACGACTCAAGACATCGACGGTATGGACGGCGATGTCGGAGGCGACAAGACCCAGCGCCTACAGAGCCTTTGGAAGGCCACCTCGTCATATGACATATACATGGTGGACATCCCAAAAGATGGGAACGGCGATGGAACAACGGAGGATGACCCCTCCAAGAAACAGCCGAAGCGTCGACGTCAACGGCGCCGCTCTAAATTCCGCCACAATAAAAACGGTGATTCCGGCACGGGAGATAATAACAACCCGGACGGTTGAAGAGAACCCCTCCAAGCAGGACTCGGCGCAGGAGGAGGGAGAAGCAAGTCCGCCTGACGGTCTGCAGAGAAAAGAGAGGTCGAGGGCGATAATTATGCGCCTCCCTCCGAAGATGAGGCAAGCCTCGACGATGAAGAATTTGTTGTGCCCGAGGATCCCGCCCGAGCAGGAGCGCGTTTCAAACGCAGGCTTATAGCCACGGCAAGCAGCCTCAAGAAAAAGCAGCAACAACTTAGAGCTGATCAAGACACGCTAGGCGACAGATGGACTGAAATCCTTGCAGCGAAGAGTATGAACTCGAGCGCCCCTCCAAAAGCTACCCCAAACGCAGCCGTTGCCTCGACTAGAGGAGGAAGCACCCAAGTCGCCAACGGCACGACATGGCGTATCCGGCCACCCGTGGCCGCGACAGAGAAGTCTCTCGGCCCTCCGCTGAAGCCACACCCCGACGCCGCTCAAAAAGTACCAAGGCACGGGAAAACGCGCCGGACTTGCGAGATATATTGGAGGATAAGGCAAAACATACAAGATCGATCTACGGATTGCGTGGGCGCCCAACAACGCGGGATGATTACCGTCGCGCCGGATACAGCAAACCCGGCCGGGCCGAACACAGTAGACAAAGCTCATATGAGCTATGTCATGATATAGCCCAATACAGAGGCGCCGCACACCCACTATGCTTCACAGATGAAGTAATGGATCATCAAATCCCCGAGGGCTTCAAGCCCGTAAACCTCGAATCATACGATGGTACCACAGATCCTGCGGTCTGGATCAAGGATTATCTCCTCCATATCCACATGGCCCGCGGTGATGATCTACATGCCATCAAATACCTCCCACTCAAGCTTAAGGACCAGCTCGACATTGGCTCAATAGCTTGCCAGCAGAATCAATTGGTTGTTGGGAGGACCTGGAAGCCGCATTCCTTGATAACTTCCAGGGCACATATGTGCGACCACCAGACGCCGATGACCTTAGCCACATAATTCAGCAGCCATAAGAATCGGCCAGACAATTCTGGACTCGGTTCCTAACAAAGAAAAATCAAATCGTTGACTGTCCGGATGCAGAGGCCCTTGCAGCCTTCAAGTGGCAGGAAAAGCCGAAATCTATGGCACCTAGGACAGGAAAAGCCGAAATCTATGGCAGCCCTCACAACCCTCATGACTCGCTTTTGTGCGGGAGAGGACAACTGGCTAGCTCGAAGCAACAACTTGGCCAAACATCTTGATAGTCCGGATACCAAGGACAGCAGTGGTAGGTCGCGTCGCAACAAGAACAAGCGCCGCATTAACGGCGATAATACTAAAGATACGGCCGTCAATGCCGGATTCAGAGGCTCTAAACCCGGTCAGCGGAAGAAGCCATTCAAAATAAATACCAGGCCCGTCCAACTTGGACCGAATACTCGATTGCTTGTGCGGATACATGGCACTTTAAAATCAGCCAATCACACCAACAGGGACTGTTGGGTGTTCAAGCAAGCGAGCAAGTTAAGTGCCGAACTCAATGACAAGGCTGCATAGCGACGACGAGGAAGAGCCCCGGCCGAACAATAAAGGATGTAAGGGTTTTCCTACACAAGTGCGGACGGTGAACATGATATACGCAACCCACATACCCAAAAGGGAGCGGAAGCGTGCACTAAGGGACGTATATGTGATGGAGCCACGCCCGAAGTTCAACCCATGGTCTTCTGCCCGATCACCTTCGATCGAAGGACCATCCCACTAGCATCCGTCCACGGCGGCTTTGCCGCATTGGTTCTTGACCCAATTATCGACGGATTTCACCTCACCGTAGTCCTGATGGACGGCGGCGGCAACTGAACTCGCTTTATCGGGATACGGTCGCAAAATGGGCATTGACCCTCAAGGATTAAACCTACAAAGACGACCTTTAAAGGCGTCATACCGTGTAGAGGCCAGTTATGCGGGCTCGATTACACTCGAAGTGGTCTTCGGATCCCGGATAACTTCCGGCGAAGAGTTAATCTTCGACATCGTCCCATTCCGCAGCGGCTATCATGCACTTTGCTCGGGACGAACCGCATTTGCAAACTTCAATGCGGTGCCGCACCACGCATACCTCAAGCTCAAGATGCCAGCCCTCGAGGAGTAATCACGGTCAATGGAAACACCGAGCGCTCTCTCCGAGCGGAGGAGCATCTGGCGACCCTCGCAGCGGAGGTGCAAAGCAGCCTCTCACGGCAATTCTCGAGTCCGCCACTAAGCGTCCGGACACCGCCAAGCGCGCCGGAGTAACCTGCCACAAGACCACAGCACGATTCAAGCACGAGTAGCAATCCGCCCCAACCCCAGCCCTCGCGAAATTGCGAAGCTAGTATTACGCGTACATGATTACGCTCTGGAGATACCATGGGCATATGGGGAGGGCAAGACAACGGCACGCCAAGAATGCGGCTCGACCGCACTGTGGGCTTCCGTTTGTGTCATTTCTTTTTTCTTTTCCTTTTTCTTCCTTTTTTACTTTCAGACTCCGTCTTTGAGAAGTCCCGTCCAAGACTTGAATCGCCGAACTCACGATGCAACAGCCAGGAAGCGAAAGCCACGCCGAAAGTGTTCAGTGGTCTCTGCTACGAGCATTATACCTGTTTTACATACCATCCCGCAGCTTACCCTGGAGGGGGACATGTTAGATAGTCCCATCCCTTGCTTATCGCACTATTTGTATCGCTCGCTTCCATTGCAGTACCTTTTGAATAAACAATACATAGCTTTTGCTTATTATTGCTCTACTTCCTTTATATATACATATGTTCATTTCACGACATGTTGCAACCGTACACTTTGGTACGGCCAATACACCAGGGGCTTAAGTATCCCAAAATTATGGTGTGATAAGTCCGAACACTTTCACAAGTGCGGCACCCCGAACTTATACCATTATATTAATTGGCTCCGAATCATGTCTTGGGTCAATAGTTGGGTTTGCCCGGCTCCCGTGTTTTGGTACCTTACGTTTCGCTATATCGGCTAAGGTAGCACTGGAGAACCATCGCGATTGTGCCCCGCTTATTACGGGTCGAGCACCTCGATGGAGAAAGCTAAAACTGACCGTCATGATAAGGCGAGAGCGATTGCTGTTCGAGAGGTTTTTTCGGTCCCTAAAGACTTATGCCGTTTAGAGCGAGGAACCGGGATTGTCCGCCAAGGCGTGGATAGCTCCCGAACTCGGTCTTCCGAATATTAGGGGCTTCACGAAATTTAAAATTATAGAATTCTATGGCTAAGTGAGAGTGTTCAAGCATTATAAGTCCGGTTGCCTTGTTCGTTGTGTTGAGCGCCTCCTAGATGGACCCAAGAATGGGAACAAGAGTTCTCAAGTTTATCCCGAACACCCCAAAGACTCGTGGCATGGGGCTGAAGCCAACGACTTGCCATCTCTCAAATTTGATAAACGGCCGCACAGAAGGTAATATTTTAAATTAATAAGCGTTGCTTAGCGCATATGAACAAGTTTTCAGCGTACAGGATAACAAACGCGAGCCTATTCAAAAATTACATCCTTGGAGCACTCATCCGCTATTCGGTGGGCACCCTTCAGGAGGCCCTCATAGTACATTTCGGGCGTGCGATGCTCATGGCCCTTCGGTGGCCCGTCCGTCACGAGCTTCTCCGCATCCAGCTTGCTCCAGTGCACTTTAGCACGGGCAAGGGCCCGACGGACCCCTTCAATGCAGACAGGCGCTTGATGACTTCAAGCCGCGGACAAAGGCCCACCACCGGCCGCGCACCAAGCCGAAGTAGCTCCTGTGCATGGCCTCCGATGGCCATGGCGCTATAAGGCCCTTCATGGCCTGTTCGGCGACCTTGTGGAGCTCGACCAGCTGCTTCAGCTGGTCGCTTAGGGGCACCGGATGTCCGGCCTCAGCATATTGAGACCAGAACACCTTCTCCGTGGATCTCCCCTCCTGGGCGCGGTAGAATGCGGCAGCATCAGACGCACTACGGGGCAAATCTGCGAATGCTCCTGGAGAGCTCCGAATCCGGGTAAGTAATAGGTAATTGACTTTTACATTCTTGCTTTGCATAAAGAATGCCTTACCCGCCGCTATCTTCTTTAAAGACTCAATTTCTTGGAGGGCTTTTTGGGCCTCGGCCTTAGCAGCTTTGGCACTCTCAAGAGCCGAGGCGAGCTCGGACTCTCGAGTCCTCGAGTCACGCTCCAAACCCTCGTGTTTTTCCACGAGAGCTTGGAGCTCTTGCCGTACCTTGGCCAGCTGCGCCTCTCCCTTCTCTCGCTCGGTGCGTTCCGTAGCCGCTTTGTTTTCGGCCACGGACACCGCTTCCTTCAGGGTCTCCACCTCGTTCGTGGCCCCTGCAGTACCCATGTTATTCCTGTTATTTTTCGCAACCAAAACCTTTTCTATAAGGTATTTCTTTAATAAGGTATTACTTACATTCCTTGTCCTCGAAGCTGCTTCTTGGCTTGTCCGAGCTCGTTCTCGGACCGCTCAAGGTTACAGTTCAATGCATTTACCTCCTCCATGATCGGTCTTGGCAGAGGTCAAGCGGCACTGCATTCCCATATTGACATACTTATGTTAGACTCCTGCGTATATCTTTTTAGATCCTTAGTCCGACTTTTCTTTCCGAACACCGAACTAAGCATCAGGGGCTATTGTCTATGCGGTAATATTTTTATATGTTTTAAACTTACCTCAAAGCCTGTTAGAAGGCTGGTACAGGCTTGGTCGATCCGCTCTTGGCGGATCGAATCTGTCCGGATCACCGCACTCATAACAGTGCGGTGCTCCTCCTCGATGGAGGCGCCGTTGGCGCCTCCCGAGCTATCCGGTGCCTCCTGTTGGACGGAGGACACCGGCGTCTTACCCTTCTTACGAAGGATCCGCTGTCCGGACTTCGGAACCGCTGATGGTTCCGGCATGGAGTCCGGACGAGGGTCGGGCTTAGAGCCCCTGGGGGTCTTGCCCCCCACGCGCCTGGAGTCCGGGAGATCGCCTTGTGGCACCTCCTGCGCTACCTCCTCTTGACCAAGCCCCCCTTGGGGCCCCACCGCGGCGTCATCCGCAGCGTGAGGCGAGGAGGCGGTCGGAAGCGAAGTACTCTCCATTTCCGACGAGCCCAGGGACCCGCTCGATGAATTGGCGAACTCGCCCTTGGGCGGGCTGCATGATTGTTCGGCATTAGAGAACACTATGCAATTATGAAAAAGCCATGGGTATCTGGACACTTACGATCTCGCCAGGGGCTTGGCCCTTGTTGGCCAATCCTCCTCCTCGTCGTCGATGTTGGTGGAGAAGTCCGGAGGAAGGGTTCTTCCCTTCTTGGACCCTCCGGCCTCCCCCATTGGGGCGTCCTTCCTTTTCTTCTCCTCCCCCGCTGGGGGAGGAGCTTCTTCTTCTTCCTCCTCGACCTCAGGAGAAGATTCTGCTTCAGAATCTGACAAGACACAACATCGGAGCTCCTTGAGTTTCCGTGGCCTCCTTCTTAGCCTTCTTCTCCGGCACCACATGGGGCGCCGAGCCAAGAGCCAGATTAATCAGGCGTCCTCCGGGTCTTCCGGCAAAGGAGCCGGACAGTTAATCTGTCCGGACGTCTTCAACCAGTCCTGTCAAAGATTAGGGAGTTTTAGATCCCGCGTAGAGTCAATCTATGAAAAAAGAGTCCCGTAAAGGGTAAAATAACTTACCTCGCCGGCTGGGCGCGCGAAATGTATCCGCGATCTTTGGTAGCGGATCTTTGGGCTTCAGCGCCCTTGAACAAAGACACCTTCGGTATCTTCGTGACGTAGTGTCAAGAGCCGGCTCAAGGCTCGGTCATCTTGGATCAAACTCCCACAAATTGAAGGCCCGCTGTTGGCATGGGAGAATCCGGCGGTGAGCATCACCGGATTACGTCGACAAGCCCGAGATTCTTGTTCACCGTGTTTGGACGCATGTCCGAGTCCGGATAGCTCTTCCGAATTCCCCACGTCGGGCCCGTCTCTTTCCATGACGAGAGCCGTGTGGGGAAGCCAGATCTGAATTCGGGGCCGTCACCCATTCAGGGTCGCGTGGCTCGGTGATGTAGAACCACCCCGATTGCCACCCCTTTATTGTCTCCACAAAGGCGCCCTCGAGCCATAGGACCTTGGCCATCTTGCCAACCATGGCGCCTCCGCACTCCGCTTGACGGCCGCCCACTACCTTCGGCCGGATGTTGAAGATCTTCAGCCATAAGCCGAAGTGAGGCTGGATGCAGAGGAAGGCCTCACACATGACGATAAACGCCGAGATGTTGAGGATGAAATTCGGGGCCAGGTCGTGGAAGTCCAGGTCGTAGTAGAACATGAGCCCCGGGACAAATGGGTGAAGTGGAAAACCTAGTCCGCGGAGGAAGTGGGGTAGAAACACTACCGTCTCATGGGGCCCGGGGTTGGAATAAGCTGCCCGCATTGGGCAGCTCAGGCGCTGATGTTGCGGACAAGTACCCGGCCTCCGCAGTCTTGTGATGTGCCCTTCGTGAGGGAGGAGACCATCCACCGCCTCCCGCCTCGACATGGTTGGAGAAAGGTCGAGGTGGGATGTGCGGACTTGGTATTTGGAGCTCGAGTCTTGTGAAATGGATAAGCAAAGGAGGAAGAAGGCGTAGGTGAAAAGGTGGATCCTTATCCCCTTATATGGACGGACGAAGCTATGCGTCCCCCACCAGCCTAGTAAAACTCGCTTATTTCCCAAGCGCCGTAATCAATGGCGCGGATGGGTTACCCACGTCCGTATTGATGAGAACCCCGAATAAGGGGCACGATCTACGCTTCGATAAGACGTGCCAAGGAAACCGCCTCGCTAAACGCGCCGAGGTGGAACAGTAACGATTCATATAAAGGCACAGCCATGGTGTGATGTCACGCCCGCGGAATACGTCGGCAGATCTGTGCACAAATTATTCTCTCTACGGTGTTATGTGGAACTTGTTTTGCGAGCGGACACTATCCTTGTGTTCAAAACCTTCTATGAAGTATTTGGAGGAGGAACCCGCCTTGCAATTCCGAAGACAATATGCGCGCCGGACTCGTCGGCATTGAAGCCTGGTTCGGGGGCTACTGAGGGAGTCCCGGACTGGGGGGTGTCCGGATCGCCGGTCTATGGTCCCGGCCGGACTCCATGACTCTGCAGATACAAGATTGAAGACTTCGTCCGTGTCCGGATGGGACTTTCCTTGGCGTGGAAGGCAAGCTTGGCGTCTGGATATGTAGATCTCCTACCATTGTAACCGACTACGGTAACCCTACCTATCCGGTGTCTATATAAACCGGAGGGTTTTAGTCCGTAGGACGAACAACAATCATACCATAGGCTAGCTTCTAGGGTTTAGCCTCCTTGATCTCGTGGTAGATCTACTCTTGTACTACCCATACAATCAATATTAATCAAGCGGAGTAGGGTATTACCTCCATCGAGAGGGCCCGAACACAGGTAAAACATCGTGTCCCTTGTCTCCTGTTACCATCCGCCTAGACGCACAGTTCGGGACCCCCTACCCGAGATCCGCCGGTTTTGACACCGACAGTGGCAATCTGCATTTCAATTGTAACAACATAAGTTGGATGTAAAAATGAAAGTACTATAAACATTTGGAAACTCCGGGAAAAAATTGTTACAATTGGTATTCTTACCACCAAAATAAACTTACAACCTCCAGGCATAACTGTGTTGTTTTGAAGCAGGTCTGGCTTGACTTTTTTGATTTGATGTGCCAAGTATGACATAGGAAATGAACACCAGTTGTAGTTGGAAATAGATTGTGTATTTGCCAGAAGGTTGTATATTTTCTTTGTTGGATATCCTTTTGAGTTAGGAGCAATCAAGCATGAAACAGATAGCAATACAAACAGAATGGAAAAGGTTTCCTCTGTGTTGTCATCACCAACAAGGGATAGTAGAAGCTACATACTAGGAGCTGCTGATTGAACAAGATTGTGGATCCTTTCTAAAATTTCTTTAGATGGATTCATTTGAATTAGCAGTCCACGGAGGGAATGCCAAGTATAGTATGCACAATGTAGTCGGTAAACTTGAATTTGAAGCCATTTCTAAGTTCAATTCAATTGTTTGTTGTGTTGAATTGGACTGCTAGCCATAAGAAAATGTCATTAATGTCCGAACTGCAGTAAGATCCAACAGAGCTCCAAAACCTAGTTTTGAACTATATTCTTCTGAAATTCATTCAGCCTAGACATAAAAATTAAGAAACTCTTGAGATCATCGGTATGATTGCCTGGTTGAGAAAAAATTTGTAAGATAGAAATTAGTAATTGATTAATTTGGATTTGAAGTTTTGATTCTTACGAAGTAGCCGTGTTATAAAAACAACAGTTTATAAAAATGAGAAATTGTGTCTGACCTTTTTCTTTTTAGGAGGATGCATGATAATACTTTCATCTGGGCATAGTTGTTGACTGTTTCTCTTTCTTTCGGCACTGCCATCCATTGTTACAATGTTTTCGAAAGCTGCACAAAAGAAAATACAAATGATTTCTCAAAGTTCAAAAGAAGTGATTGATGATTAACGGGACAATACTTGTAAAACAGGAGCACAAGGAGACATGGAGTAACTGTTTTTAGAGTAATTAGTTTGTGAAAGAAAAATTTAATTGCAAACTGAGAACAATTTAGGACAGATAATTCTCTTTTGCATAATAGTTTTGGAAGTGAAAGATAAACATTTATTTAAGAATTTTAATGCTTTCAATTGTTTGACTTGAACAAAATAAAAATTATTCATTAATCGAGTTGGAAAACTTGTTTCATCTCCTTCATAGTTCATGCACTAAGTAGCGTTAGATGTAGAAAAATGGGATGTACTTGAACGAGAAGTCCAACAAGTAATAGAACCACGTTCAAGTAAGAAACAGTGGTAATCTTGGATGACTGAAAAATGCATCAATGAGAATACAAGTTAAAAAATATACTATGCAAGCATACTGTTACAAAAAAATTAGTAACCTCAAGGAACGAGAAAAATTAAATTGTTTCTTCCTAATCAAGTTGAGCATGCGCTAATTCAAGTTGAGCTAGCGTAAACATAAGAGCTCCTGTGTTTTCCTCCTAATCCTATATCTCAATGCAAAATGTTCTGAATTCTCATGTCATCGTGTCCCGAGTGCACACTTACGAAGAGGTGGATAGGAAGGCGACTTTTAGGGTCCGGCTCGTATCTGTCTAGTCTGCAACAACATTCACGCATCAGCTCGACATGGACTGAATAAGAATAGACAAGAAGGAATCTACTTTATGCATCATTTGGAGTAAGGCAAGCGTTGGAGAACTGCTGCGAGAATAAACAAAGAAGACAGTCTATGTACAAAACCTAGAATCTGAACTACTGTAGGATACAACCTGATTGTGTTCAGTTATTCAAATTATTTACAATATGCTAAATCAAAATATAAATTAGCTCTACAGTATGCTAATCAAATATAAACTCGACTGATGTGGGTTCCCAAGTTCCAAAGAGTCCGCATAACTACCAATACTAACTGAAATTACCAACAGTTCAAACAGCGAAATTCAACAGTTTGATAAAGCTGTTCTTGAGATAGTTTCATTACACTGTGTTCCAAAGACGCAGAGGCTTAACAAGACTCCATTAAAAATAAAACCCAAAAGATCATGACCTAAGTTTGGACTAGTACTCCGTGGAAGTAGCGTACAATATGGACCAATACATAGTATATATCTTGCAAAAGAAGATCTGCAGGAAGCTGGCAACGGTTCCTCGCTCCCAAGGTTCGTCGTGGTCATGATTCAAAAAAAAGGTTTGGAGAACCGATTTACCTGCAGATCCGTGGTTGGAATGGGATTTTGGAGTTGAATTTGAAGCGAACCGGAGAATCGCCGGAAGAAATGTCGGGAATCGCCATAGTAATTGGGAAAGTGTGTTTGGTTTGGGGATTTTGTATTTTTTGCAATTAGGTCCTCTGGTTTTCTTTCTTATCCCGAACGAATGCCGCTTCCAGGTAGAGTCTGGGTCCACTTGTAAGTTTTTTCCTCCACCCAGACGTTCTAGAAGTGGAGCCGACTAGTAAGTTTATTATTTAACCTTAGAAACTTTATTTCTTCTCAAGAAAAGAAGGATAAAATTGGGGGAAGAGCGGCGGTGGAGGCGGCGGGGCTGCTCAATTGTCCGCCCGATTTGGACGCGACAGTGGCTGCTTGCGTGGTCGAGGCTCTTTGGAATTATCAGATCGAGCCACTGTTCGAGCCGCTGGGATGGAATCGTCTGTAGTTGGGGTGGAAGACCCGACAGGTCGAGTTGAAGATGGCAGAACAAATAAGGATCGAGCCGATGTTCTTCTTGTACAGGTGATTCTTCTTCGTCCAAGTGCCACCCAACCACCCCCCTCCCCCTCCCCCAAACCCCCTATGTTTGATTTTTTGTTCTGTATGTGTAGACTAGCGATTTGGGGATCTGATCTGTAGCTTTAAACATCATACCATGTGCGTGTTAGAGAAAAAGAAAAAAATGTTTCATCTCTAAATCTTGGTTTCCTAGGTTGTTGTGATCAATGAAGATGAAGAAAGTAAAAAAATTAAATTGTATGTCTGTATTTTCTGCATTAGGGAGCTGAAGTTACAATTTCATTATGGCACTATGCACTGAAGTTTTAATTTCTATGGCAGAAAATGCTTAGGTGAAATATCATGGCACTCAAGTTCTAACTTTATTTCTTGAGATGAAAATGAAGCTATCTTGATACAAATCAATATAATCATGGTGCCATCTTATATTATGGTTCAGATTTCACACCAAACATGAAAAAATAATGAGCCAAATTATTACTATTATGTTTCCGTATTCTGTCTGTACATGAATGATTTTCCTCTCCTTTTTGAAGAAAGCATCAAACAATAGAATAACAACGACAAACATAGGACCCTTCGTGGGAAAAAATATCCACAACTACTTATTCCCTGCCCTACCTTATGTTTATAGGAAAACTTCACCTTTGACATGGGACAGAGGAGATTATAGTTTTTTTAAAGAAGTGGTTAGCCTATGTGACTGACCTCTAAATCAAACAATATATGTAAGAACTTGTTGATCTTCTGGATCCTTGGATATTTATGCCAAGTGAGGTTTCAGGCGGGGAGATTGGCGAAGCTTAATAGATATTAAGTATTTTTTCTTTGGTATTTTATCTTGCCGTGTTCATTAATTGTTGACAACTTGACCAAGCGGTGCCATAAGGTTATAACACAATGTTGAAACAACAGATAATTGAACATATATTTTTCCACTTCTTTCTTTTGTTTATATTATATTTATAGATTGTTCTAAAGTGCTTCCAACAACTAGGTGAAACTCTGGGTGCTATTCTTTTCCGCTCTCTGTTAGTAGATTGGTAGTGCTTAAGAAACATATTATTTGTTGTATTATGAAGGCCAATAACAAATTATGAAGGAAAAATGCTACTGTGAATATTTGATGAACCTTATTACCTAATGAGACAATTGATTTTTCTTAAATAAGGAGTTTGCTATATTTGACTTCCATGCTTCATCGCGGAAACGTGTCAAAAGCAATGTTGCAAAAATGGCAGTGAAAAAAAACCATTTTAAGAATCTTGGAAGATAGTGAAAATGTGGAAGTGAAATTGACTTTGATCTTGTTTTAGTTCTATCTGATAGTGTGATGAAAATAATTCAGTTTATTTGTGTTCTTCCTTTTTATTTTGTGTATGTCTTAGTAAGGAAAATTATAAGGTTATTTGATTTCTTTTTGTAGCCTGGCGTAAGAAAGAAAAAAGTCGCTTCAAAAAAACAATCCAGGAATAAGAGAGCAGGTGTTCAGAAATCAAATGGCAATGAACATCTAGTTCCAAATTGTGAGAACATCAGTAGAAGTAAGTGTATTGTTTGTTGGGTGCATATTATTTTTTTTTTCAAAGTTTTTTTGCTGACAAATTGTGTAAAAATGATTACTGGAACAGGCTGATAATGTAATGCTTGAGTTTGATCAGTATGTCATGTACCATGATATGAAGAAAAAAATAGAGGTATGTTTTGTTTTCAATTCATACTAGGTGGGTGAAATTTATTTTGGTTGAATTTTTATGTAATAGTGCTGAATAATGATACTTGCTTGCAGGAAATAATTAGTAGTCAGGAAAAAATTGTAAGCCAGGGGAGAAGTTGTAGCAGTCCTGAAGGAACACAACAAATTGTGAATGAGACTTGTTATCTGGAAGTTGCCAAGGAAGGTAGCAAGGACTTGGAGCAGTCATTACAATGTAGTGAAATTGAGTAGTCATTACTAACTGAAATTGAGCCAACAACGGAAGACAACATCAAAGAGGGGATGATCAAGGATAAAAATGATCATAATTTGGTTGCTAGTGAACAAGAGGCAGTAGAGTGTAGAAATGAATTCCAGCCATGGAAGAATTAGTTGAAGGTTACTCAACGAAGGTGATTTTTTCTGTTTTAATCCTGTTTTGTTCCTTGTAGTAGTTTCAGAATTGAATGAACTTTTTGATTGTAATTATACCAATGTTTTTGTTGCTGTGTATATCAGGTGAAAGAAATATGTGTGCTCGACCCAATTCCTTTCTCTAGTAAAAATTGTTTGGATGCAATGACTGTAAGTAATGGAGGGCAAATCTCATCTAGTGGAATTTTAAGTTCAGTCGCAGTGCTTGAAAAATCAGACCAGGTTAGATTTGTATCTTTTTGGCAATAGTTTTGCAAGTATAAGAGAGAGAGGAACAAAAAAATGTGTTGTATGAAAAAGAACATGTCGATTTTATATTTTAGACAAGTAGTGTTAATTAAAATAAATTTGGGCAGTGTTGTTTGTTTGTGTGCATAGTTCCATATTTTTTGTACATGTACAACTGCTGCTCATGAAGGAAAAATAATTTTGTTTTTGCTTCTGCAGGACAAAGCTGTTGCTCAGGAATCTTTTCAGCGTTCAGATGATGCAATGAGCAGTAAAGATTCAGATGAGGATACATCTGACAGTGATTTTAAACATGAAGAATACATGTTTCCAACTGCTGATGCATTGGAAAAAACAAGTATTCCTCAACTTGGAAAGGTGTTTCCTACTTTAGAAGATGTTGTTAGGTTTGTGAATGTTTATGCTCGCACTACTGGTTTTGGAATTAAGAAAGGAAGGAATTACAAGGACCGGAAAATCACAATTTGCTGCAACAAGAGTAGGAAGAGTGTCACAACATACAAAGGGATAATAAAAAGGAAACGTACCGTTGTTCAAAGGACCAACTGTCATATGCATGTTACAGTTAGTTTGCAAGATGGAAAGTGGCATATTACAGCTCAGAATCTGATTCAAAATCATGATTTGGTCAGTTCTCCTTCGTTGACAAAGTTCTTCCTAAGTCATAGAAGCATGAATGAAGCTGAGAAGCTGTTGTCAAGGCTTTTGCAAGAACATAGAGTGAAACCAAGGAAAATTATGAGCATCTTTAGGAAACTGAGTGGTGGCAAATTAGGGAATATTACATTTGATGTGAAAAAGCTAGATAACCTCAAGCGTGATGATCGTGAGAAGAGAAGAAACACTGATATAGAACACACTCTGAACTATATAGAGAAGTTGCAGATTGAGAAACCTGGATTTATATACAAGGCTCAAAGGGACTCTTCGAACACAGTGCTTAGTTTATTCTGGACTGATTCAAGATCAAGGCTTGACTATTTGTTGTATGGTGATATAATATCGTTTGATACAACGTTCAGTACAAACAAGTACAATATGCCCTTTGCGCCAATCATTGGAGTTAATGGCCATTCGAGAACAATAGTATTTGGTTGGGCCCTTTTGCAGGATGAGAGGGCAGACACATTTAGATGGTTGTTTGAAACTTTTGTTGAAGTCATGGGTGGGAAAAAACCTAGGGTGGTACTCACTGATCAGGATGCAGGCATGAAGGCAGCAATTCCAAAAGTTTTCCCAGAAGCATTCCACATATTTTGTATTTGGCATGTTAAGAGGAAAGTAAGAAAAAACTTAGGTGTATACATGGCACTAAAAAAAGGAATGGAAGAAGACATTGACAATTGTATCATGCAGTCGATTACTGTTGAGGAGTTTGAAAAGAGTTGGCATGAAATGGAATTGAAGTACAACTGTGGTAAGCATGCTCACATTAAACAGATGTGGGATAACAGACAGTACTTTGTTCCAGCTTATTTCCAAGGAGTTTTCTGCCCTTTCACAAGGTCGACAAGCAGAAGTGAGAGCTTCAACTCAAACTTCAATGACTATGTTATGAGAAAAGATTCAATTGAAACTTTCATACGTCAATATGAAATATTCCAGGAGAATGTGATCCATATAGAGAACCAAGACATGTTCATCTCAAATGAAAAGGTGCCTGTTATGTGGGGATATCAGCGAGTTGAACGGCATGCAGCTGAAATCTATACAAGAGCTATATACTGCAAGTTTCTCACTGAGTTGTTGAACTCAACGGCTTTTGGAGTAAAAGAGATTGAAAAGGATGAAACTTATGAAGTGAAGAGAAACTTCCCATATGAGAACCCAGAGTTTGAGAGAGAATTATTTTCTGTGCGTGTGAATCGTGATAAAGAACAATTTTTTTGCAATTGCGGAAAGTTTGAAAGGGATGGTATCTTATGCTGTCATATTCTGCGACTTCTTACTCAATTTGACCTGCTGAAGATTCCTGATCAATACATAGTTCCTAGATGGACTAGAGAATTCAGGGAGGAAGAATTGCGAAAACACAAGTTTGATGCACTTGGTGTTCATGCAGAAGACCTGTCGCACAATGCTGTTTGGTATGCTATAGTTATGAATAGAGTTGGTGAGGTTTGCTCGGACATAAGCCATGATTCAGCATTGTGTGATGAGTTGATGGATGCAGTCCATGCTGTTCATAATAAATACCTCGTAAGCACGAAAAAAATTTGGGCGGTGAAGAGCAGAAACAATAAGAAGGCCAAGATGATGGAAACATGCCATTGAAAGATCCTGTTGTGATTAAAAATAAGTCTGTGCGGAAAGGGAACGGGTTGAAGTCTCATTCTGAAAGAGAAGGGTGGAGGAAAGCTGCTGAGAAAAGGAAGAAATCTATTTGAGGCTGGAAAGAAATAACTAAAAAACAGAATTGATGATACGAGCAGATCGTTTTTCGATTAAAATACTGAAGCTTAATTTATGGCTGTAAGAGTGGTGCACCTGAATATCTTAGTTAATTCCTGAATGGTCCTGTGCCATTCAGCTAACGAAGTAAATCTACTCAACCTGCTGAACATTTGAAGCCTATGGTTTCAATTGCTTGCCGCGCTGTTTCATATTGACGTTGCACTATGTTCTTAGCAGAAGTAGATTGTGCACTCTACAGTTCTTTATATTTGTATGAACGAAATGAATTTTATGTGTGCTCTCGTCTCTTTTCTCAACTGTTGTCTAGTAATGTGATCTTAGATACGAAAGAGCTAGGTCCACTTTGTAAAGCTGGTGGTAAGAGTTCCTTCACAGGTTTCAGTCAAATTATCTTGGCTGGTATTCATTTGGATCAACATAAGGTTATTTATCAAAATTGAAAATACTTTGCTTGAAGATATAAAACAAAACAAAAACATGAAAAGTGTTGCTCGAACAACAGGAAGAACGCCCAAAATCAGTAAGAATGATGATGTCGATCGTCTTTGAGCAAGATTGTTTGCCGGTTACATGACTAATTTGCCAATTTAGCTTTACATACAGAGCAACAAAGGATGTTGCTAATGTTTTGTTTTCAAATATATCTTTTATTACTGATTGTGTACTTGGAGTTTTAAACATCAACGCCAAATAAGCAATCAATAGAGATATTTCATTGGAAAATTTAATATAAAACCCCGAAATGACAAGTATATGCAAATTGAAGCACGGTACTTAATGTTATTCTGGATTGGAGGTAGTGCTTTTCCTACAATTTATAAAATAAGAACAGAAAGATACATGGAGTCTGGAGTATACAATTACTAGTGACTATTTTCTTTATACCCGCTTATTTTAATGAATATTGCATTGTATTAAGAAAAAATTCGGTTTTCAAGAAAGAGTTGTTTAGTTTTGAAAAAAATTGATCACTTTTTAAAAGAGTTCATTGATTTAAAAGAAACATCATATGCTTACAAAAAAATTCAAATGAGGTACTTAGTGAGCTATATTCAACATTTTGACATCAAAAATTGAATGATGGTATGCATGTTGTGGTTTATTTTTTCCTTTTGCATCAAAATAAAGTTTACTGAGATTAGAAAAATGTTAGTGAACCATATTTTTTTTCAGTGAACTTTATTTGACTGTTATTGAATAATGTTAGTAAACAATATTTTTTCAGTGAACTTTATTTTTTTCCTTTTGCATCAAAAAAGGATGTTATTCGAATTTGAATGAACTACACTTGAATATCGGTGAACTAAATTTGTATTCAATGAACTACACTTGAAGAAGCCGCGCCATAATTGAGCTAAAATTTTCAATTTAGTTCACTAAGTTTGAATATAGTTCACTAATATTAGTGAACTATATTTTAATTCACTAAATTAATTTCGAATGTAGTGAACTAAATTAGAATTTTAATTTCAATGAACTACACTTGAATATCGGTGAACTAAATTTGTATTCAAAGAACTATTTTGAAAATGTAGTGAACTGTTTTTGAATTTTTAGTGAACTTTATTTGGCTGTTAGTGAACTAAAATTTTGTATTTACTTCACTAAGTTTGAATATAGTTCACTAATATTAAAGAAAAATGTTAGTGAACTATAATTTAATTCACTAAATTAATTTCGAATGTAGTGAACTAAATTTGAATTTGAATTTCAATGAACTACACTTGAATATCGGTGAACTATATTTGTATTGAATGAACTATTTTGAAAATGTAGTGAACTATTTTTGAATTTTCAGTGAACTTTATTTGATCGTTAGTGAACTAAATAAAATTTAGTTCACTAAGTTTGAATATAGTTCACTAATATTAAAGAAAAATGTTAGTGAACTATATTTTAATTCACTAAATTATTTTCGAATGTAGTGAACTAAATTTGAATTTGAATTTAAGTGAACTACACTTGAAAATGGGTGAACTATAATTGTATTCAATGAACTATTTTCAAAAATGTAATGAACTGTTTTTGAATTTTAATGAACTTTATTTGAGTGTTAGTGAACTAAAATTTTGAATTTAGTTCACTAAGTTTGAATATAGTTCACTAATATTAAAGAAAATTGATAGTGAACTAATTTGAATTCTAAAGTAGTGAACTAAATTTGAATTTGAATTTGAAAATAGTTCACTAAATTTGAATTGTATTAAAAAACAATAAAATTATTTTCAAATGTAGTAAAGTAAATTTGAATTCAAATTTCAATGAGCTACACTTGAATATGAGTGAACTATATTTGTATTAAATGAACTATTTTCAAATGTAGTGAACTGATTTTGAATTTTTAGTGAACTTTATTTGACTGTTAGTGAACTAAAATTTTGAATTTATTTCACTAAGTTTGAATATACTTTACTACCATAAAAAATTGTTAGTGAACTATATTTTAATTCACTAAATTATTTTTGAATGAAGTGAACTAAATTTGAATTCGAGTTTCAATGAACTACACTTGAATATCGGTGAACTATATTTGTATTCAATGAACTATTTTCAAATGTAGTGAACTGTTTTTGAATTTTTACTGAACTTTATTTGACTGTTACTGAACTAAAATTTTGAATTTAGTTCACTAAGTTTTAATATAGTTCACTAAGATTAAAGAAAAAATGTGAGTGAACTATATTCTAATTCAGTACATTATTTCGGAATAATTTAGTGAACTAAATTATTTAGTTCACTAAGTTTTATTGAACTTTATTTGGTACATTAATGAACTAAAATTTTGAATTTAGTTCACTAAGTTTGAATATAGTTCACTAATATTAAAGAAAATGTTAGTGAACTATATTTTAATTCACTACATTATTTTGGAATAATTTAGTGAACTGTTTTTTAATACAGTGAACTACACTTGAATATCGATGAACTAAATTTGTATTCAATGAACTATTTTGAATTCGAATTTCAATGAACTACACTTGAATATCGGTGAACTAAATTTGTATTCAATGAACTACACTTGAAGAAGCCGCGCCATAATTGAGCTAAAATTTTGAATTTAGTTTACTAAGTTTGAATATAGTTCACTAATATTACTGAACTATATTTAAATTCTGTAAATTAATTTCGAATGTCGTGAACTAAATTTGAATTTGAATTTCAATGAAGTACACTTGAATATCGGTGAACTAAATTTGTATTCAATGAACTATTTTGAAAATGTAGTGAACTGTTTTTGAATTTTTAGTGAACTTTATTTGACTATTAGTGAAATAAATTTTTTTATTTAGTTCACTAAGTTTGAATATAGTTTACTAATATTTAAAAAAATGTTAGTGAACTATATTTTAATTCACTAAATTATTTTCGAATGTAATGAACTATTTTTGAATTTGTAGTGAACTTTATTTGACTGTTAGTGAACTAAAATTTTGAATTTAGTTCACTAAGTTTGAATATAGTTCACTGAGATTAAAAAAAATGTTAGTGAACTATATTTTAATTCACTAAATTATTTTCGAATGTAGTGAAATAAATTTGAATTTGAATTTAAGTGAACTACACTTGAAAAATCGGTGAACTATATTTGTATTCAAGAACTATTTTCAAATGTAGTGAATTGTTTTTGAATTTTTAGTGAAATTTATTTGACTGTTAGTGAAATAAAATTTTGAATTTAGTTCACTAAGTTTGAATATAGTCCACTAATATTAAAGAAAATGGTAGTGAACTAAATTTGAATTCAAATGTAGTGATATAAATTTGCATTTGAATTTGAAAATAGTTCAGTAAATTTGAATTTGTATTGAAAAAACAATAAAATTATTTTTGAATGTAGTGAACTAAATTTGAATTCAAATTTCAATGAACTACACTTGAATATGAGTGAACTATATTTGTATTGAATGAACTATTTTCAAATGTAGTGAACTGATTTTGAATTTTCAGTGAACTTTATTTGACTAAATTTTTAAATTTAGTTCACTAAGTTTAAATATAGTTTACTACCATTAAAAATTGTTAGTGTACTATATTTTAATTCACTAAATTATTTTCGAATGAAGTGAACTAAATTTGAATTCGAATTTCAATGAACTACACTTGAATATCGATGAACTATATTTTTATTCAATGAAATATTTTCAAATGTAGTGAAGTGTTTTTGAATTTTTAGTTAACTTTATTTGACTTTTAGTGAACTAAAATTTTGAATTTAGTTCACTAAGTTTGAATATAGTTCGATAAGATTAAAGAAAATGGTAGTGAACTATATTCTAATTCAAGACATTTTTCTAATAATTTAGTGAACTAAATTATTTAGTTCACTAAGTTTTATTGAACTTTATTTGGTTGTTAATGAACTAAAATTTTGAGTTTAGTTCACTAAGTTTGAATATAGTTCACTAATATTAAAGAAAATGTTAGTGAACTATATTTTAATTCACTACATTATTTTGGAATAATTTAGTGAACTATTTTTTAATACAGTGAACTACACTTGAATATCGGTGAACTAAATTTCTATTCAATGAACTATTTTGAATTCAAATTTAAATGAACTACACTAGAATATCGGTGAACTAAATTTGTATTCGATGAACTACACTTGAAGAAGCCGCGCCATAATTGAGCTAAAATTTTGAATTTAGTTCACCAAGTTTGAATATAGTTCACTAATATTAGTGAACTATATTTTAATTCACTAAATTAATTTCGAATGTAGTGAACTAAATTTGAATTTGAATTTCAGTGAACTACACTTGAATATCAGTGAACTAAATTTGTATTCAATAAACTACTTTGAAAATGTAGTGAACTTTTTTTGAATTTTTAGTGAACTTTATTAGAGTGTTAGTGAACTAAAATTTTGTATTTAGTTCACTAAGTTTAAATATAGTTCACTAAGATTAAAGAAAAATGTGAGTGTACTATATTTTAATTTACTACATTATTTCGGAATAATTTAGTGAACTAGATTATTTAGTTCGCTAAGTTTTATTGAACTTTATTTGGCTGTTAATGAACTAAAATTTTGAATTTAGTTCACTAAGTTTGAAAATAGTTCACTAATATTAAAGAAAATATTAGTGAACTATATTTAATTCACTACATTATTTTGGAATAATTTAGTGAATTGTTTTTCAATACAGTGAACTACACTTAAATATCGGTGAACTAAATTTGTATTCAATGAACTATTTTGAATTCGAATTTCAATGAACTACACTTGAATATCGGTGAACTAAAGTTGTATTCAATGACCTACACTTGAAGAAGCTGCGCCATAATTGAGCTAAAATTTTGAATTTAGTTAACTTAATTTCAATGAACTTCACTTGAATATCAGTGAACTTAATTTGTATTCAATGAACTATTTTGAAAATGTAGTGAAGTGTTTTTGAATTTTTTGTGAACTTTATTTGACTGTTAGTGAACTAAAATTTTGTATTTAGTTCATCGAGTTTGAATATAGTTCACTAATATTAAAGAAAAATGTTAGTGAACTATATTTTAATTCACTAAATTATTTCGAATGTAGTGAACTAAATTTGAATTTGAATTTAAGTGAACTACACTTGAAAATTGGTGAACTATAATTGTATTCAATGAACTATTTTCAAAAATGTAATGAACTGTTTTTGAATTTTTAGTGAACTTTATTTGACTGTTACTGAACTAAAATTTTGAATTTAGTTCACTAAGTTTGAATATAGTTCAGTAATATTAAAGAAAATGGTAGTATACTAAATTTGAATTTGAATGTACTAACTAAAATTGAATTTGAATTTGAAAAATAGTTAAGTAAATTTGAATTTGTATTGAAAAAACAATAAAATTATTTTTGAATGTAGTGAACTAAATTTGAATTCAAATTTCAATGAACTACACTTGAATATCGGCGAACTATATTTGTATTCAATGAAACTATTTTCAAACTTAGTGAACTGATTTTGAATTTTTAGTGAACTTTATTTGACTATTAGTGAACTAAAATTTTGAATTTAGTTCACTAAGTTTGAATATAGTTCACCAAGATTAAAGAAAAATGTGAGTATACTATGTTTTAATTCACAACATTATTTCGGAATAATTTAGTGAACTAGATTATTTAGTTCACTAAGTTTTATTCAACTTTATTTTGGCTGTTAATGAACTAAAAATTTGAATTTAGTTCACTAAGTTTGAATATAGTTCACTAATATTAAAGAAAATGTTAGTGAACTATATTTTAATTCACTACATTATTTTCGAATAATTTAGTGAATTGTTTTTCAATACAATGAACTACACTTGAATATCGGTGAACTAAATTTGTATTCAATGAACTATTTTGAATTCGAATTTCAATGAACTACACTTGAATATCGGTGAACTCAAGTTGTATTCAATGAGCTACACTTGAAGAAGCTGCGCCATAATTGAGCTAAAATTTTGAATTTAGTTAACTAAGTTTGAATATAATTCACTAATATTAGTGAACTATATTTTTATTCACTAAATTAATTTCGAATGTAGTGAACTAAATTTGAATTTGAATTTCAATGAACTACACTTGAATATCGGTGAACTAAATTTGTATTCAATGAACTCTTTTTAAAATGTAGTGAAGTGTTTTTGAATTTTTAGTGAACTTTATTTGACTGTTAGTGAACCAAAGTTTTGTATTTAGTTCACTGAGTTTGAATATAGTTCACTAATATTAAAGAAAAATGTCAGTGAACTATATTTTAATTCACTAAATTATTTTCGAATGTAGTGAACTAAATTTGAATTTGAATTTAAGTGAACTACACTTGAAAAGTGGTGAACTATAATTGTATTCAATGAACTATTTTCAAAAATGTAATGAATTGTTTTTGAATTTTGGTGAACTTTATTTGACTGTTAGTGAACTAAAATTTTGAATTTGTTTCACTAAGTTTGAATATAGTTCACTAAGATTAAAAAAATGTTAGTGAACTATATTTTAATTTGCTAAATTATTTTTGAATGTAGTGAACAAAATTTGAATTTGAATTTAGGTGAACTACACTTGAAAAATCGGTGAACTATATTTGTATTCAATGAACTATTTTCAAATGTAGTGAATTGTTTTGAATTTTAGTGAACTTTATTTGAATGTTAGTTCACTAAATTTTTGAATTTAGTTCACTAAGTTTGAATATAGTTCAGTAATATTAAAGAAAATGGTAGTGAACTAAATTTGAATTCGAATGTATTGAACTAAAATTGAATTTGAATTCGAAAATAGTTCACTAAATTTGAATTTGTATTGAAAAAACAATAAAATTATTTTCGAATGTAGTGAACTAAATTTGAATTCAAATTTCAATGAACTACACTTGAATATGGGTGAACTATATTTGTATTCAATGAACTATTTTCAAACTTAGTGAACTGTTTTTGAATTTTTATTGAACTTTATTTGACTGTTAGTGAACTAAAATTTTGAATTTAGTTCACTAAGTTTGAATATAGTTCACTAAGATTAAAGAAAAATGTGAGTGTACTATATTTTAATTTACTACATTATTTGAATAATTTAGTGAACTAGATTATTTAGTTCACTAAGTTTTATTGAACTTTATTTGGTACATTAATGAACTAAAATTTTGAATTTAGTTCACTAAGTTTGGATATAGTTCACTAATATTAAAGAAAATATTAGTGAACTATATTTTAATTCACTACATTATTTTGGAATAATTTAGTGAACTGTTTTTTAATACAGTGAACTACACTTAAATATCGGTGAACTAAATTTGTATTCAATGAACTATTTTGAATTCGAATTTCAATGAACTACACTTGAATATCGGTGAACTAAAGTTGTATTCAATGACCTACACTTGAAGAAGCTGCGCCATAATTGAGCTAAAATTTTGAATTTAGTTAACTAAGTTTGAATATAGTTCACTAATATTAGTGAACTATATTTTAATTCACTAAATTAATTTCGAATGTAGTGAACTAAATTTGAATTTGAATTTCAATGAACTACACTTGAATATCGGTGAACTAAATTTGTATTCAATGAACTATTTTGAAAATGTAGTGAACTGTTTTTTAATTTTTAGTGAAGTTTATTTGACTGTTAGTGAACTAGAATTTTGTATTTAGTTCACTGAGTTTGAATATAGTTCACTAATATTAAAGAAAAATGTTAGTGAACTATATTTTAATTCACTAAATTATTTTCGAATGTAGTGAACTAAATTTGAATTTGAATTTAAGTGAACCACACTTGAAAAGCGGTGAACTATAATTGTATTCAATGAACTATTTTCAAAAATGTAATGAACAGTTTTTGAATTTTTGGTGAACTTTATTTGATTGTTAGTGAACTAAAATTTTGAATTTAGTTCACTAAGTTTGAATATAGTTCACTAAGATTAAAAAAATGTTAGTGAACTATATTTTAATTTGCTAAATTATTTTTGAATTTAGTGAACTAAATTTTAATTTGAATTTAAGTGAAGTACACTTGAAAAATCGGTGAACTATATTTGTATTCAATGAACTATTTTCAAATGTAGTGAATTGTTTTTGAATTTTAGTGAACTTTATTTGACTGTTAGTGAACTAAAATTTTGAATTTAGTTCACTAAGTTTGAATATAGTTCAGTAATATTAAAGAAAATGGTAGTGAACTAAATTTGAATTCGAATGTACTGAACTAAAATTGAATTTGAATTCGAAAAATAGTTCACTAAATTTGAATTTGTATTGAAAAAAAAATAAAATTATTTTTGAATGTAGTGAACTAAATATGAATTCAAATTTCAATGAACTACACTTGAATATCGGCGAACTATATTTGTATTCAATGAACTATTTTCAAACTTAGTGAACTGATTTTGAATTTTTAGTGAACTTTATTTGACTGTTAGTGAACTAAAATTTTGAATTTATTTCACTAAGTTTGAATATAGTTCACTAAGATTAAAGAAAAATGTGAGTGTACTATGTTTTAATTCACTACATTATTTCGGAGTAATTTAGTGAACTAGATTATTTAGTTCACTAAGTTTTATTAAACCTTATTTGGCTGTTAATGAACTAAAATTTTGAATTTAGTTCAATAAGTTTGAATATAGTTCACTAATATTAAAGAAAATGTTAGTGAACTATATTTTAATTCACTACATTATTTTGGAATAATTTAGTGAACTATTTTTTAATACAGTGAACTACTCTTGAATATCGGTGAACTAAATTTGTATTCAATGAACTATTTAGAATTCGAATTTCAATGAACTACACTTGAATATCGGTGAACTGAAGTTGTATTCAATGAGCTACACTTGAAGAAGCTGCGCCATAATTGAGCTAAAATTTTGAATTTAGTTAACTAAGTTTGAATATAGTTCACTAATATTAGTGAACTATATTTTAATTCACTAAATTAATTTCGAATGTAGTGAACTAAATTTGAATTTGAATTTCAATGAACTACACTTGAATATCAGTGAACTTAATTTGTATTCAATGAACTATTTTGAAAATGTAGTGAAGTGTTTTTGAATTTTTTGTGAACTTTATTTGACTGTTAGTGAACTAAAATTTTGTATTTAGTTCACTGAGTTTGAATATAGTTCACTAATATTAAAGAAAAATGTTAGTGAACTATATTTTAATTCACTAAATTATTTTCGAATGTAGTGAACTAAATTTGAATTTGAATTTAAGTGAACCACACTTGAAAAGCGGTGAACTATAATTGTATTCAATGAACTATTTTCAAAAATGTAATGAACTGTTTTTGAATTTTTAGTGAACTTTATTTGACTGTTAGTGAACTAAAATTTTGAATTTAGTTCACTAAGTTAAAAAAAATGTTAGTGAACTATATTTTAATTTGCTAAATTATTTTCGAACATAGTGAACTAAATTTGAATTTGAATTTAAGTGAACTACACTTGAAAAATCGGTGAACTATATTTGTATTCAATTAACTACTTTCAAATGTAGTGAATTGTTTTTGAATTTTTAGTGAACTTTATTTGACTGTTAGTGAACTAAAATTTTGAATTTAGATCACTAAGTTTGAATATATTTCAGTAATATTAAAGAAAATGGTAGTGAACTAAATTTGAATTCGAATGTAGTGAACTAAAATTGAATTTGAATTCGAAAATAGTTCACTAAATTTGAATTTGTATTGAAAAAACAATAAAACTATTTTCGAATGTAGTGAACTAAATTTGAATTCAAATTTCAATGAACTACACTTGAATATTGGTGAACTATATTTGTATTCAATGAACTATTTTCAAACTTAGTGAACTGTTTTTGAATTTTTAGTGAACTTTATTTGACTGTTAGTGAACTAAAATTTTGAAAGTTCACTAAGATTAAAGAAAAATGTGAGTGTACTATATTTTAATTTACTACATTATTTCGGAATAATTTAGTGAACTAGATTTGAATTCGAATTTTAATGAACTACACTTGATAATTGGTGAACTATAATTGTATTCAATGAACTATTTCAAAATGTAGTGAACTTTTTTTGAATATTTAGTGAACTTTATTTGACTGTTAATGAGCTAAAATTTTGAATTTAGTTCACTAGGTTCGAATATAGTTCACTAATATTAAAAGAAAATGTTAGTGAACTATATTTTAATTCACTACATTATTTTCGAATGTAGTGCACTAAATTTGAATTCGAATTTCAATGAACTACACTTGAATATCGGTGAACTATATGTGTATTCAATGAACTATTTTTTAATGTAGTGATTTATTAAAAAGTGTAGTTCACTAATTTTTTTTATAACTTTAGTGAACTATATTCAAACTTAGTGAACTAAAAAAATTTAGTTTGCTAACAGTCAGATTAAAGTTTTCTAAAAACAATTATAACTTTGAAAAAAAGGTATAAGTTTGAAACATGGAAAAGCTAAAAACAAGCTAAAAAAAGACATTGGCAACTTTTTATATTTGACATGACAAAAAGCTTTAAAACACAAGGAAAGGAGAAGAAAACAGAAAAAAAAATCCAGTTTTAGCAAAACGAACATTCGTTTAGTATGCACAATGATTGCAACGTAGATAGTATGTAGTTCGCGAAGAATATATAATATCATTTCTACGAAAACAAAAAGATACACTTAGTATGCACCATGATTGCAATCAGAAAAACTACATAGTTCGTGAAAAAAGAGTAGATATCGAAAAATAGAATATATCCAAGAGAGATACTGGGTATCTCGCGGTGACATAAGTTTAAACATCTAGTAATGTGAATGAACTACCATATGATTACAGTTGGACGTGTTGCCTACATGAATAAACGTGTTTTTTTCCGATCAATTACACATTCAAAAACTGTTTGGAAAACGCATCTTGCGAAAGATTCAATTTGGGATTGGCAGGTCTCCTTCTTTCAGCTTGTTCAAAGTGCTTTTGAATAACTTGGATGCAAAAATCATTCTGTACTTCGGAATGTTGGCCTGGGTGTAAAGAGAATATAGACAGATTATAAGATAGAAGAACAAAACTTGAGAAAAACAACTTAAAGTACTTCAGAAAGTAGATAAAATGGCTGATTACAGCAGGCTGCAGAGAGAGAAAAACAGTAGATTGCAGCAGGACCTGGCTAATCATATGAGGATCCTGAAAAAAAACTACTGGGAGAACATTGCGGAACACATAACAAAACCCTAAAACATTCTGGGTGAAAGAATGATTCATAGTAAACAAGCTGACACTTCACGCCGTGGATGCAAATGAACATAGACAA
Source organism: Aegilops bicornis (assembly GCA_021605145.1). NCBI lineage: Eukaryota > Viridiplantae > Streptophyta > Magnoliopsida > Poales > Poaceae > Aegilops > Aegilops bicornis. The sequence goes on along the minus strand of CM038673.1, from coordinate 547,755,907 downwards.
AGTGGTAGTTTGTAAAAAAAGAGCATTAAATTGGAACTAGCATTTAGACGTGGCACATGCAAAAGTAGCCAGCAAACTGTGCCACAATCAAAAAGATGGCGCATTTTCCAGGTCCCAAGACATTCTGACTATGTACATTGCTAGTAAGCTAAAAACATAGAGCGCATTCCGACTACCTCAATACTTGGTTTTGGATTCAGTTTTGCAAATACAAAAAGAAAATAAAGGCAAAAAGTTTTCAAGATATACCGCACTGAAACTCTTCATAGCTTTGCCTTCAAAATTATCCATGGATTAAGGCAGATAGTGGCCTGAGTCATGCCTGCATAGTGAATACAAAACACGTGAAAAAAATTGAGAGATGGGAATCAAATGTGATAACAGCAAGTAGGTGGAAAAAAGTAAAAAGTATGGAAAAGTTTGTTGAATAAAGTTGCAGATGAAAAAATTGAATAAATATAGAAACACAAAGAAGAAAAAATAACTTACATTAGACAGTTTGTTGGGTAAGGTTCTACAGGTTGAAGCTTGAAAGAGAATACATTCTTGAATGGCTTTTTACTCAGCTTGCAAAGCATGTTGTAGTTGGAAAGCTGATTATTATATGTATAATCACAGTTAAAGACAATCAGAAGTGGTAGAGCAGAATAAAAATATATTTTCCTGTTGAAAACAAAGGATGTTATGCCTCAAAATTGTCTTACCAGGTTGTACACAAGTTCTTCTTGAGTAGTTCTCAGAATAGTGCCGCAGGGATCAAAAAAGTGAGATCTCTCAAAAAGAGAGTTGATGGAAAGTATAACCCAGTGGTTTGATTTTATAGTAGGGAAGTATAACTGTTCAACAAGAACAAAGCAGAAATTAGTATAAAAAAGAAACAGAATATATCTTGGTTAACATTGAATAAGTTGCAAAAATATTTACCAAGTCTTGTTTCCAGAGGCTTTCTTCTGAATTAATCCTGTCAAACTCTCATATGCACGTAACTAGATCAAATGACTCAGGGGGGACCAACAATTTATCCTGTGAACAACAGTGTGCAAAATTAGTACAAATCTCAGTTCCAATATAAGTGAAAAAAGTAAAAAAAAAATTCAGAAGAGAAGCAAAAAAGGCAGTTTAGAAGAAAAACTCACAGTGAAGTATGAGGTGAAACAGTACTTCTTCACATAAGGCTTTGCTTCATATGACATCTTTGATTCATAGTTAAGAACTTGAATAAATGAGTTCATGACTTCATCTTCGATCTCACCCCTCGCTTTGAATGAATTAAAGTAATTCTCATATAGCTTATAAGGAAACCCTCAATGTTAACAAAAAGAGTGCTGGACAGAATAAAAGAAGTAGAACTACTGTCATATGTTGAAAAAATGGAACATAAAAAAAATAGATTAACAAATAATAAAAATACATATGCAACACTACTGTGGCAAAAAGAAAATTTGAAAACATCCTTCCTAGTGTAAAAATAAATATGAACTACAAAATTATACTAAAAAGATTGTTATTAGATGATGTTTATTCACTAAGAGATTAGAGAAAATGTCTACAATTATTTTCCTAGGGTAGATGCCAGACTAAAAAAAGTTCAAATAAATTAATGAACAAGTATTGATAAAATAACTAAAGGAATAAGAGAATTAGCTATTCTTGGAAGGTAGGCTTCCTCAGATATTTGGTAAAGAAGATATCCACTTCTCGAGATATTTTGAGTTTCTTGGCTGGATCGGGAGATTGAAGTTTAGCTGCTCTTTTTTTCTGTTCTTCTTTTCAACTGTATTAGGTCCTGTGCTAGGTCCAGCTTCTGCGTTATTCATTGTAGAACAGCCTGCATATCACAGATAGAAAAATTTCAACACTAAAATAATGGAATGTCGCCCAGACTCATATTAAAAGAAAATGAAAAACACAAAAAGTATAAAAACATAGTAAGCAACAATTATAACCTTCTTGGGCGGCAAAGTGCATGTTCATTGGAATTCCTACATTAGCATCACAGTGAGAGGCTAATATGTCTTCATTAGTCACAGTAGCAGGAGTGATAGGAGAATCATCCCCAATAAGGATTGGAGTCCCTTGGAAGTGGTTGACTCTTTCATTTCCAGAGCCGGAACTAATGAGTATAAAACTTCTTTTAGCATTAACTCCAGTGGAAAATTTGATATCGTGTGCTTGGTTGATAGGAAAACTTCTTCTTGCTGGGAAAGGAAGTTGAATTATTGTTGTAAGTTCAATCAAAATTAGGATTACGAAAAAAAGGAAGAAAGACTTCAATCAGACCTTAGGTTGTGAAGTAGTTGCTTGCTCAACAGAGTTGGTATTCAGAGGTGTAGCATGAACAGGGAAAATTGGTGTTTTATACACCGAATTCAGGACAGAAATGTTCTGGACGGAATAAAAAGAGATAGATTTCAGAAAATCAATGAACTAGCCAAAAGGACAGTAAGCTACATGCAATATCCATTCCAAAAAAGAAAGGTTGTACATTAGTTCAATTGCAAAAATGCAGTATTGTAACTGGTGCTCATGATCAGTCATAAAAAAACAGTGAAAATGGTATTATCAAATTACCAAAAAAACTGTAGTAAAAAAAGGTGCAATCAATACTACACTACTTATCCAGTTAATCTATAAATATATAGTCCTGCTGTTGGGGAACGTTGCAGAAAATTAAAATTTTTCCTACGGTTTCACCAAGATCCATCTATGAGTTCATCTAGCAACGAGTCATGGGAGAGTGATTGCATCTACATACCACTTGTAGATCGCGTGCAGAAGCGTTCAATATAACAGGGATGATGGAGTCGTACTTTCGCCGTGATTCGGATCACCGATGACCTAGTCTTTGAGCAGACGGCACCTCCGCGTTCAACACACGTGCGGGCGGATGGCGTCTCCTCCTTCTTGATCCAGCAAGGGAAGGAGAGGTTGATGATGATCCAGCAGCACGACGGCGTGGTGGTGGATGCAGCAGAACTCCGGCAGGGCTTCGCCGAGCAACTACGGGAGGAGGAGGAGGTGTAGCAGGAAGGAGGGAGGCGCCAGGGCTTATGGGTGCTGCTGCCCCCTCCCTCCCCTCCCTTTATATAGGTGCAAGAGAGAGGGGGGGAGGCGCAGCCTTGCCCCTTCCTCCAAGGAAGGGTGCGGCCAAGGGAGGGGGGAGGAGTCCATCCTCCCCAAGGCACCTCGGAGGTGCCTTCCCCTCTTAGGACTCTCCCCTCTCCTTGATCTCTAGGCGCATGGGCCTCTTGGGGCTGGTTCCATTGGCCCATATAGGCCAAGGCGCACCCCCTACAGCCCATGTGGCCCCCCGGGGCAGGTGGACCCCTGGTGGACCCCCCGGACCCCTTTCGGTACTCCCGGTACAATACCGATAATGTCTGTGAAACTTTTACGGAGACCAAAATAAGACTTCCCATATATAAATATTTACCTCCGGACCATTCCGAACTCCTCGTGACATCCGGGATCTCATCCGGGACTCGAACAACATTTGGTTTGCTGCATACTCATATTCATACAACCCTAAGCGTCACCGAACCTTAAGTGTGTAGACCCTCTTTGGTTAAGGAGACATGCAGAACATATAATGAGGCGGCTCTCGGGCAATAACCAACAGCGGGATCTGGATACCCATGTTGGCTCCCACATTCTCCTCGATGATCTCATCGGATGAACCCACGATGTCGAGGATTCAAACAACCCCATATACAATTCCCTTTGTCAATCGGTATTTTACTTGCCGAGATTCGATCGTCGGTATCCCAATACCTCGTTCAATCTCGTTCTTAAGTCACTTTACTAAATCAGTAATGCATGATCCCGTGACCAAACACTTGGTCACTTTGAGCTCATTATGATGATGCACTACCGAGTGGGCCGGTGATACCTCTCCGTCATACGGAGTGACAAATCCACTGTCTCGATCCGTGTCAACCCAACGCACTTTCGGAGATACTGTAGTGCATCTTTATAGTCACCCGATTACGTTGTGGCGTTTGGTACACCCAAAGCACTCCTACGGTATCCGGGAGTTACACGATCTCATGGTCTAAGGAAGAGATACTTGACATTGGAAAAGCTCTAGCAAAGCGAACTACGATCTTGTGCTATGCTTAGGATTGGGTCTTGTCCATCACATCATTCTACTAATGATGTGATCCCGTTATCAACGACATCCAATGTCCATAGTCGAAACCATGACTATCTGTTGATCAACGAGCTAGTCAACTAGAGGCTCACTAGGGACATATTGTGGTCTATGTATTCACACGTGTATTACGATTTCCGGATAATACAATTATAGCATGAATAAAAGACAATTATCATGAACAGGAAATATAATAATAATACTTTTATTATTGCCTCTAGGGCATATTTCCAACAGTCTCCCACTTGCACTAGAGTCAATAATCCAGTTACATTGTGATGAATCGAACACCCATAGAGTTACGGTGTTGATCATGTTTTGCTTTCATGGAAGAGGTTTAGTCAGCGGATCTGCGATATTCAGATCCGTATGCACTTTGCAAATTTCTATGTCCCCATCTTGAACATTTTCACGAATGGAGTTGAAGCGGCGCTTGATGTGCTGGTCTTCTTGTGAAACCTGGGCTCCTTGGCAAGTGCAATAGCTCCAGTGTTGTCACAGGAGAGTTTGATCGGCTCCGACGCATTGGGTATGACTCCTAGGTCGGTGATGAACTCCTTCACCCAAATTGCTTCATGCGCTGCCTCCGAGGCTGCCATGTACTCCGCTTCACATGTAGATCCCGCCATACGGCCTTTCTGCTTGCACACTACCATCTTGCTCCACCATTCAACATATACACGTATCCGGTTTGTGACTTTGAGTCATCGGATCTGTGTCGAAGCTAAGCGTCGGCGTAACCCTTCTGACGAGCTCTTCGTCACCTCCATAAACGAGAAACATGTCCTTTGTCCTTTTCGGTACTTTAGGATATTCTTGACCAGCATCCGGTGTTCCTTGCCGGGATTACTTTGGTACCTTCCTACCAAACTTATGGAAAGGTTTACATCAGGTGCAGTACACAGCATGGCATACATAATAGATCCTATGGCTGAGGCATAGGGATGACACTCATCTCTTCTTTATCTTTTGCCGTGGTCGGGCATTGAGCTGAGCTCAATTTCACACCTTGCAAAACAGGCAAGAACCCTTTCTTGGACTGATCCATTTTGAACTTCTTCAAAATCTTATCAAGGTATGTGCTTTGTGAAAGACCTATGAGGCGTCTCGATCTATCCCTATAGATTTTGATGCCTAATATGTAAGTAGCTTCTCCAAGGTCCTTCATTGAAAAACTCTTATTCAAGTAGGCCTTAATGCTGTCCAAAAGTTCTATATCATTTCCCATCAAAAGTATGTCATCTACATATAATATGAGAAATGCTACAGAGCTCCCACTCACTTTCTTGTAAACGCAGCCTTCTCCATAAGTCTCAAGATAAACCCAAACGCTTTGATCATCTCATCAAAGCGAATGTTCCAACTCCGAGATGCTTGCACCAGCCCATAAATGGATCGATGGAGCTTGCATACCTTGTTAGCATTCTTAGGATCGACAAAACCTTCCGGCTGCATCATATACAACTCTTCCTTAAGGTAACCGTTAAGGAATGCCGTTTTGACGTCCATCTGCCATATCTCATAATCATAGTATGCGGCAATTGCTAACATGATTCGGAAGGACTTAAGCTTCGCTACGGGAGAGAAAGTCTCATCGTAGTCAATCCCTTGAACTTGTCGATAACCCTTAGCGACAAGTCGAGCTTTATAGATGGTAACATTACCATCCGCGTCCGTCTTCTTCTTAAAGATCCATTTGTTTTCTATCGCTCGCCGATCATCGAGCAAGTCTGTCAAAGTCCATACTTTGTTTTCATACATGGATCCTATCTCGGATTGCATGGCTTCAAGCCATTTGTTGGAATCTGGGCCCGCCATCGCTTCTTCATAGTTCGAAGGTTTCATGTTGTCTAACAACATGATTTCCGGAGACAGGGTTGCCGTACCACTGCAGTGCGGAGCGTGTCCTAGTGGACCTCTGAAGTTCGGTAGCAACTTGATCCGGAGTACCTTGATCATCATCATTAATTTCCTCTCCGATCGGTGTAGGCACCACAGAACATTTTCTGGCTGCACTACTTTCCGGTTCAAGAGGTAGTACTTCATCGAGTTCTACTTTCCTCCCACTTACTCCTTTCGAGAGGAACTCTTTTTCCGAGAAAGGATCCGTTCTTGGCAACAAAGATCTTGCCTTCGGATCTAAGGTAGAAGGTATACCCAATGGTTTCCTTAGGGTATCCTATGAAGATGCATTTTTCCGACTTGGGTTCGAGCTTTTCGGTTGAAGTTTCTTGACATAAGCATCGCATCCCCAAACTTTTAGAAAGCAGCGACTTAGGTTTCTTCCCAAACCATAATTCATACGGTGTCGTCTCAGCGGATTTAGACGGTGCCCTATTTAAAGTGAATGTAGCTGTCTCTAGAGCGTATCCCCAAAATGATAGCGGTAAATCAAGAAGAGACATCATAGATCGCACCATATCCAATAGAGTGCGATTCTGACGTTCGGACACACCGTTCTGTTGAGGTGTTCCAGCGGCGTGAGTTGTGAAACGATTCCACATTTCCTTAAGTGTGTACCAAATTCGTGACTTAAATATTCTCCTCCACGATCCGATTGTAAGAATTTTATCTTTCGGTCACATTGATTCTCTACTTCATTCTAAAATTCCTTGAACTTTTCAAAGGTCTCAGACTTGTGTTTCATCAAGTTGACATACCCATATCTACTCAAGTCATCAGTGAGAGTGAGAACATAACAATATTCTCCGCGAGCCTCAACACTCATTGGACCGCACACATCGGTATGTATGATTTCCAATAAGTTGGTTGCTCGCTCCATTGTTCCGGAGAAGCGGAGTCTTGGTCATCTTGCCCATGAGGCATGGTTCGCATGTGTCAAATGATTCATAATCGAGAGACTCTAAAGTCCATCGGCATGGAGCTTCTTCATGCGCTTGACACCAATGTGACCAAGGCGGCGATTACCCACAAGTATGTGGGACTATCGTTATCAACTTTACATCTTTTGGTACACTATGAACATGTGTAACATTACGTTCGAGATTCATTAAGAATAAACCATTAACCATCGGAGCATGACCATAAAACATTTCTCTCATATAAATAGAACAACCATTATTCTCGGATTTAAATGAGTAGCCATCTCGTATTAAGCGAGATCCTGATACAATGTTCATGCTCAAACTTGGCACTAAATAACAATTATTGAGGTTTAAAACTAATCCCGTAGGTAAATGTAGAGGTAGCGTGCCGACGGCGATCACATCTACCTTGGAACCATTCCCGACGCGCATCGTCACCTCGTCCTTCGCCAGTCTCCGTTTATTCCGCAGCTCCTGTTGTGAGTTACAAATATGAGCAACGGCACGGTATCAAATACCGGGGAGTTACTACGATCTTGGTAAGGTACACATCAATTACATGTATATCAAATATACCTTTAGTGTTGCGGCCTTCTTATGCGCTAAGTATTTGGCGCAGATTCCGCTTCGATGACCCTTCCCTTTGCAATAAAAACACTCGGTCTCGGGCTTGGGTCCATTCTTTGACTTCTTCCGGCAAGCTGGCTTGCGGGCGCGGCAACATCCTTGCCGTCCTTCTTGAAGTTCTTCTTACCCTTGCCCTTCTTGAACTTAGTGGTTTTATTGACCATCAACACTTGATGCTCCTTCTTGATTTCTACCTCTGCTGACTTGACATTGAAAATACTTCAGGAATAGTTTTCACCATCCCACGCATATTGTAGTTCATCACAAAGCTCTTGTAGCTTGGTGGGAGCGAAGGATTCTGTCGATGACCGCCTCGTCCAGAGGTTAATGTCCAGGACAAAGCGGTTGTGCAACCCGGACATTTTGAGTATGTGCTCACTAACGAACTATTTTCCTCCATCTTACAAGCAGAGAACTTGTCGGAGACTTCATATCTCTCGACCGGGCATGAGCTTGGAAAACTAGTTTCAGCTCCTCGAACATCTCATATGCTCCGTGTCTCTCAAAAGCGCTTTTGGAGCCCGGTTCTAAGCTGTAAAGCATGCCGCATCGAACGAGGGAGTAATCATCGGCACAAGACTGCCAAGCGTTCATAACGTCTTGGTTCTGCAGGATGGGTGCTTCACCTAGCGGTGCTTCTAGGACATATTGTTTCTTGGCAGCTATGAGGATAATCCTCGGGTTAGGACCCGATCCGAATAGTTGTGCCATCATCTTTCAACTTGGTTTTCTCTAGGAGCAGCGTTGAAGTTCATGGTGACATGAGCGTTGGCCATTTGATCTACAAGACATTTTGCAAAGATTTTAGACTATTGTTCATGATAATAAAGTTCATCTAATCAAATTATTTAATGAACTCCCACTCAGATTTGACATCCCTCTAGTCATCTAAGTGATACATGATCCGAGTCGACTAGGCCGTGTCCGATCATCACGTGAGACGGACTAGTCATCGTCGGTGAACATCTCCATGTTGATCGTATCTTCCATACGACTCATGTTCGACCTTTCGGTCTCTTGTGTTCCGAGGCCATGTCCATACATGCTAGGCTCGTCAAGTTAACCTAAGTGTATTGCATGTGTAAAACTGTCTTACACCCGTTGTATGTGAGCGTAAGGATCTATCACATCCGATCATCACGTGGTGCTTGAAACGACGAACTTTAGCAACGGTGCACAGTTAGGAGAACACTTTCTTGAAATTGTTATGAGGGATCATCTTATTTACTACCGTCGTTCTAAGTAAACAAGATGCATAAACATAATAAACATCACATGCAATTATATATAGTAGTGACATGATATGGCCAATATTATATAGCTCCTTTGAACTCCATCTTGAGGCACCATGATCATCCTGTCACCGGCATGACACCATGATCTCCATCATCATGATCTCCATCATCGTGTCTTCATGAAGTTGTCACGCCAACGACTACTTCTACTTCTATGGCTAACGCGTTTAGCAATAAAGTAAAATAATTTACATGGCGTTCTTCAATGACACGTAGGTCATACAAAAATAAAGACAACTCCTATGGCTCCTGGCGGTTGTCATACTCATCGACATGCAAGTCGTGATTCCTATTACAAGAACATGATCTCATACATCACATATATCATTCATCATTCATCATTCATCACAACTTTGGCCATATCATATCACAAAACACTTGCTGCAAAAACAAGTTAGGCGTCCTCTAATTGTTGTTGCAAGTTTTACGTGGCTGCAATAGGGTTCTAGCAAGAACGTTTTCTTACCTACGTGAAAACCACAACGTGATTTGTCAACTTCTATTTACCCTTCATAAGGACCCTTTTCATCGAATCCGCTCCAACTAAAGTGGGAGAGACAGACACCCGCTAGCCACCTTATGCAACTAGTGCATGTCGATCGGTGGAACCAGTCTCACGTAAGCGTACGTGTAAGGTCGGTCCGGGCCGCTTCATCCCACAATACCGCTGAAGCAAGATAAGACTAGTAGCGGCAAGAAAGTTGACAACATCTACGCCCACAACAAATTGTGTTCTACTCGTGCAATAGATAACTACGCATAGACCTAGCTCATGATGCCACTATTGGGGAACGTTGCAGAAAATTAAAATTTTTCATACGGTTTCACCAAGATCCATCTATGAGTTCATCTAGCAACGAGTCATGGGAGAGTGATTGCATCTACATACCACTTGTAGATCATGTGCGGAAGCGTTCAATGGAACGGGGATGATGGAGTCGTACTCGCCGTGATTCGAGATCACCGATGACCTAGTCTTTGAGCAGACAGCACCTCCGTGTTCAACACACTGCGTGCAGGCGGATGACGTCTCCTCCTTCTTGATCCAGCAAGGGGAAGGAGAGGTTGATGATGATCCAGCAGCCTGACGGCGTGGTGGTGGATGCGATAGAACTCCGGCGAGGGCTTCACGAGCAACTACGGGAGGAGGAGGAGGTGTAGCGAGGAAGGAGGCGCCAAGCCTTATGGGTGCAGCTGCCCCTCCCTCCCCTCCCTTTATATAGGTGCAAGAGAGAGGGGGGGAGGCGCAGCCTTGCCCCTTCCTCCAAGGAAGGGTGCGGCCAAGGGGGGGAGGAGTCCATCCTCCCCAAGGCACCTCGGAGGTGCCTTCCCCTCTTAGGACTCTCCCCTCTCCTTGATCTCTAGGCGCATGGGCCTCTTGGGGCTGGTGCCCTTGGCCCAGACAGGCCAAGGCGCACCCCCTACAGCCCATGTGCCCCCCCGGGGCAGGTGGACCCTTGGTGGACCCCCCGGACCCCTTTCGGTACTCCCGGTACAATACCGATAACGCGGGAAACTTTTCCGGCGACCAAAATAAGACTTCCCATATATAAATCTTACCTCCGGACCATTCCGGAACTCCTCGTGACGTCCGGGATCTCATCCGGGACTCCGAACAACATTCGGTTTGCTGCATACTCATATTCATACAACCCTAGCGTCACCGAACCTTAAGTGTGTAGACCCTACGGGTTCGGAAGACATCTGAGACATGACCGAGACGGCTCTCGGGCAATAACCAACAGCGGGATCTGGATACCCATGTTGGCTCCCACATGCTCCTCGATGATCTCATCGGATGAACCACGATGTCGAGGATTCAAACAACCCGTATACAATTCCCTTTGTCAATCGGTATTTTACTTGCCCGAGATTCGATCGTCGGTTCCCAATACCTCGTTCAATCTCGTTCTTGCAAGTCACTTTACTCGTGCCGTAATGCATGATCCCGTGACCAAACACTTGGTCACTTTGAGCTCATTATGATGATGCACTACCGAGTGGGCCCGGTGATACCTCTCCGTCATACGGAGTGACAAATCCTGTCTCGATCCGTGTCAACCCAATGACACTTTCGGAGATACCGTAGTGCATCTTTATAGTCACCCGGTTGCGTTGTGACGTTTGGTACACCCAAAGCACTCCCTACGGTATCCGGGAGTTACACGATCTCATGGTCTAAGGAAGAGATACTTGACATTGGAAAAGCTCTAGCAAAAGCGAACTACGATCTTGTGCTATGCTTAGGATTGGGTCTTGTCCATCACATCGTTCTCCTAATGATGTGATCCCGTTATCAACGACATCCAATGTCCATAGTCGTGAAACCATGACTATCTGTTGATCAACGAGCTAGTCAACTAGAGGCTCACTAGGGACATATTGTGGTCTATGTATTCACACGTGTATTACGATTTCCGGATAATACAATTATAGCATGAATAAAAGACAATTATCATGAACAGGGAAATATAATAATAGTACTTTTATTATTGCCTCTAGGGCATATTTCCAACACCTGCCACATTCAAATTGGCCATTTACAAAAACATTCAGTGTTAATGGAGTGAATACGAAATCCTTAGAACCAGCACTACTTGACTGAATATTCATAGCACACAATATGTTAAAGCACCAGCCCAATTATTAAGCTCTCAAAAATTATTAAGCATCAGTTCAAAAGGAAACGGACAGAATACGGGCTGAAAACTGAAAAACATGAGATAAACAAGAAATAGCTCACAAAAAAAGTGAGCAATACAAAAGAAAATACCTCAAAATTCGGTCCAATTGGCTCCGGCTTAATGACATCATTGGAGGGACCCTGATTACAATTTTTTTTAAAACAGGACACTTGTTTCAAGAGAACACTTACATGTGAAGTGAAACAGGCACAACACAAAATAATACCTTTGATTTTAGATGTGGCTCTGGTTTCACTTTTACGTCTGGTCCAACTTGTGCATTGCGACTGGGACCTTCTAAAATGATATGAGGACTTTTTGAATCAATTGGCTGGTTCTGATTGAGAGCTTTAGGAACACTATTTGCATTGTTGACCTACAATTGACATTAGAAGTAAATTTTTAGCTATAACAAGAAAAAAAGACAAGAAAGAAGAAACCAAATAGAAAATGAAAGAATCTACTGATAAGAAATACCTGCACAAAAGGGATTGAGTTAAACACACCAGCAGCATCAGGAGCATTGTCAACACGCGCCACATTGGCATATGGGGTGCGTGCTCTGTTGGAAAAGGCAGTGCCTAGGAGGCGTTTAGGCACGCCTAGGCGCTAGGCAATGGCCAAACGCCTCGCCTAGGGCATAAGTAGAAGTCTAGGCAGAGCAAGTAAGAAATTGTCTACACAAGCGAGAAATCATGGCATATTGCACTGATATGCCAAAAAAGCCATATTTCAATCGTAGTAGCTGGTAGTTAACATACTTACATGCCTTGAATTAATAAAATAGACATATAATAACCACATATACATCCTGATAGTAAAAATTATATAACCGCCTAGGCTGCGCCTAGGACGCCTAAGCACCGCCTAGGCACTAGGCGAAGGCCAACCGCCTCGCTTATGCCTACCGCTTTTTCCAACCTTGTGCGTGATATGTCTCGCAGCTGCAAAATGGAGTTGAACAAAATGATGACAATAAAATAATAGAACTAAAAAGGTAAGTCGAAAAACAAATACAGTATATGATGCTTACTGGTAAAACCCCATAGTTTTTCCTAGACTCATAATTCCTATCAACCAATTCAAGATAGTCAAAATCTTCAGTCTTAACATGAGATATCCGTGGAAGAGAATAATCCACAGTTGATTGATGATTCTCAATAACATCGAAATCAACAAAATCCAGATAAATGATCTGCCATTTAAAAGACAAAAAGGTCACTAAATATAAAGTTGAGAGATAAGAAATAGTGGAAGTCAAAGATTGAACTTACTCCCCAAATAGGAAGACATCCACCAATATATGAAGACTTGTTCATTTCCTCAACACTTGGTCTGTTCATTATCATTTCAAAGTGACGCTCTGACTCCTCACGCATGAAATCTAGTGCCAATTGCCCAAAGCCAAGTGAAGGGATAGCAGAAACATCTCTTAGAGAGTACAAGAACTTGTTGTTGGCAAAGCGGTATGACGCAGGGCACAAAAAAGATGATAGGAAATAAAATGTGAAGCTCCTAATAAAACCTTCTTCTGTCTGGTCACTAAGCATCACCTCCTCTATCTTGTTTATTGGCATTTTGTTCCGATGATCAAGATACTTGTTCCTTAAATGTAAAACCTCTTCCTTCACTTGGGGATCGTCAGTACTGAATACAAAAGGCTCGGTGCTGCCAGGGAAATCGAAAATTTTGTCGACCATATCTTTAGTAATCTTGACAACTTTATTCTTATGCTTGAAACAGGGCTCTTTAGTTCCAAACATATGCTGATCTATCCATTCAAGCAGATTCATAGGGATTTTAAGTTTTCTTGGCATATGAAGCAGAGTTTCCATTTTTTATTTTCTGACATGGCCTAACTGAATATCACTAAATTTCTTCATAGTTTTTTCCCAACGCTTGAAAGATAGTCTGGTAATGTAAGTAGGCTTGCATAATTTCCTAGGGAACACCCGGGCTACGAACAGAAAATAACAACAACTAATAAGACGATGCAAAAACTAGAGAATAAATAAATAAAGATGGAATATGAAAAAAGCATAGCCTGATATCACAAGAAAACACTAGAGGACCAGCAAGACAAGTAGCTACTACAGAGAAGAAAAGATGAACATGGACTTAGAAAAAAAGCATTTAGATAAAAAGTGATTAGATGAAAACACACATAAGAAAAAGCATTTAGATAAAAAGTGATTAGATGAACATGGACTTAGAAAAAAATGAGAAGAAAAGATGTTACTACAGAGAAGGAAAATATGTGATCTATATTGAACTATACCAAATTTGAAAGGTACAAAACTGAAATGAGAAAAACTAACATACCACCTGAGTCATTGCGGAGACCTCGTGGAGGATATTCAGTTGGTTCCTCCCCTTGTAGTTCCTCAACTTGGGCAACCCCACCTCCTTCTTGTGCTGCAAATACGGATTTAACAACAACTATTAACAAAAAATGAGCACTAGTTAAGAATCTATAAAAATTGCAGATAATATAGAAAACCATAACAAACTAAGTGGATTGGACAAAGAAACCATAGCAATACTAAGAGGAAAATTTCTGCAATTTCAAGTTCTAGTTGAAAAAACAAAAACATTAATGGTAAAATAAATCTACATGTGCCATAACTATAGCTCATTCTAACTTTAGGCCACTGTTGAGCGGGTAACTTAATATATATATTTTTTGGCTATGATTGAATAACTAAGATGTGCTTCATATAACTAATATAACCAAAGAACGTGAAATTTGGGTTGGAGTTTTCATATAGTGCAGCAATGCCACGTCCCGTGGCTTTTCTAAAAAGGGTTTGATTTTGAAATGTTAAAACATATATAGAAAAAACATTCTTGTTTTGATGTTTTCACTAGTTAGCAGTCACACATCCTCACAAATAAAAAATATGCAAAAATGAAACAAATCAGACCACAAGAAACATGGAACGAAAAAAAACCACAACCTATTATGTGATTTTATATGACTGGCCTAAAAACAATGTCTTAAAAACTAACCTAATCAAAAATCTAATCAACAAAACTCACATAATAGGATGAGGTCGAGCAGAACTAGGATGAGGTCAACGGACATTTGAGCAAAAGAAATGCCCAAAAGAACAGTCTGGTTTTGAACAATAAAAATTGATAAACTCACAGACAGGGCTCTGTGAGTGATGGAGTAAGTACATACCGCCTTGGTCATCACGGAGACCCCTTTCAACCACATGCTGAGTATCTTCAGCTTGCGCATCTTGAATACCATCTACTATTGCAAAAAAAAGAAGTGCATAAAAAATAGTGAGCATGATCTGTTGCAAAAAAAGCATACTACTTCTGCTATTGGGAAGAACATCCAGAGTCTTCGAAAACAATGCCAAAAGTCTCCATTCAACACCAGATCTAGCTAAAATAAGCAATGTAGAATAAACATTATTAATGCACCTGTACACATATATTATCTAGTTGTCTGTGGCTGCACTAGAAACATACACGTCTTGATGTCATGACCAAGTTAGTAGGAATTATCCGCATATATAGTGGGCGTGATATGAAAGGCATCAGATTATCCCCTAAAATCCTAAATGACAAATGTTGAATACAGTAGTACTACTATCAGTCTAATGGACAGGCGGTAGTAGGAACACGATGAACCCGAACATCAAAAGTTAAGTAGACATGCATAAGCTGAAGCAATTAGTAGCATCTGCCTGCAGAAGAAAAACAATGTAAGCTCGACCACTAATACTTTTATGAGCTTTCCTGATAACTTTGCCAGGAAAAATCGATGATATGGGTGGAAAACACAAAATACAGCTAATGCATAGTTATGCTAGGCACACACATGCAAACGCAACTGTAACACTTGACCAAATTGAGGCCCCAATATGGTTTTCACTTGGTTGTGGAAAAATGCAACTGTTATTGAACCAAATTGGCTTATGAACTGACTGAATGGAAATTGCTGTATCCCCCTACAAACAAAGAAAAAGAACATCAGAAAAGCTACGCTCTGCTACACCCACATACATACATGAACAAAAATCACTAACCCTACCATCCCCACCGCGCCCTCTTCCAAGATTACTAAAGCATCGTCAGCACAACTTCCTACCAAACACATAGAACAATAACACCCCCTCCGCCCCTCCCCCCTCACATAGGCAAACACACATGAACGCAATCACTATTGAAGGAAGCAACATCAAGAAAATTGGACGGAGAGACAGCATGAACCATCTGAATCCATGGCGATATCTCGGCTAGGGTTCGATCCAAACCCTAGTGCAGGCCTCCGCCTAGGTCCCAATCGCGCACAAAGGAGACGAAGAAGAATCCGCCGCGGGGAATCGATCCAAACGAAGAAGAATCCGTCGCGTGGAATCAATCAAAACCAAGAAGAAGCCGCGCCCTAAGAAGGAGCGGCGGCGGTGCGGGGAAGGAAGAGGAAACAGAAGGGAGGGGGAAAGATACGAAGATAAAGCATGAGACGGGGAAGCAGTCGGCTCACTCACGCGACACGAAATGGGCCAGACCCGAAACGCGACGCGAAGGAGAGGGGGGTATGCGTCCGATTGCAAAAACAGCTAAATCGGGCGCTTAAGGCGCCAAATAGGAATTGGCGCTTATCCCTATATTGGGCTTAAAAGCCCCAAAATTCCCTAAGGTCTTGTTTGGCGTACAGGGCTTGACCGGGCCGGCCCCTCTAGATCCCCTAAAATCCCCCTCAATCCACGGGGCTTCTGCGCGTCGAGGGGGAGCTCGCGGCTTTTCTGGAACATGACGAGACGGAAGAAAGCAGCCGCAAGAACAACCGCAATGCAATAGAAGCCGCCGCCGATGTTGCCATTGCGCCGCAGCCGCCGCCGTCGCCGTCGCCATCAGCGCACCGCAGCACCGCCGTCGTCGTCGCCATCAGCGCACAGCCGTCGCCGTCGCCGTCACCGCCACCGCACCACCGCCGCCGGCTTCCTCTTCTTCTCCGGCAAGCTGCTCTCGCCGGAGGTACGTCCCCACACCACCTCCCGTTCCCGTTCCCTCCCCTCTCCTCCCTGGGGTTTTGATCTGGGACTATCTGTGTACCAAACACATGATTTTAGAGAAAGGGGCTTGGGCTGGAAGGGGCTTTGATGAATGGAAGGGGATTTGAGGGGATTGGTGGAGGGCAGGGATTCACCAAATCCCCAAGAATCCCCAGCCCCTTACAGGCTTGAAAACAACGTGTGCCAAACAAAGCCTTAGGGTGTGTTTCATTCGGGAAACGAAGTTAATGGAATGTCATGGTTTCGTTCCACTAGAATGGGTCGGTTCCATCCTTGTGTTTAGTAGGGGTAGTTCCAAGGAATGAAATGGTTACGTTTTGATGTTTGGTTTGATGGTTTGGTACAGGAATGGAATGGATTTGTAAGTTCCTACAACTGCAATCTGCCTCGCTGAACTAAACCGGACAAGAAAGATTCAAAGCGACAAAGTCTCTCCCAATGCAGACAATACATATTTCAGTGTTAACTAAACAGAGAACATAGCTCTGATTATTATCACCGATTTTCCTCGGATCCCGTAAAATTAATTTGCAGAATAGAGTTGTGAGCATCACCAAATCGGACTCAAGGAATTCTGCTTTGAGCATCAATGAATCGAATCCATACATCCATGCAACGTACAGAGGTGTGAGCGACAAGAACCAGACTCAACCATGAGATAAACAGCAGCTACAAGAACAAAATGCGATAGCTGAGCGTGGCGGCCGGCTGGATGCGCGGCTTGGCCTTGGCTCCCGGCAATGAGCTCAGGCCTCGGCGGTCAACAGCCGGCGCTTGGAGCGCCAGCTTCGTCGCTCCCCACCGTGTGCCGCCGTTGTTGCCCCACCGCAAGATCGCCATGCACTTGCTCCTTCGGAGGAAGACGAGACAAGGGAGCCGGCGGCGCAGACCAGAGGAGGAGGGCGGGCGGCGCAGACCAGAGGATAGGGCCCGCCATTCCCGCTCACAAAAAACGCCCAGTCCGGCGATCAACGGCCTAGTTCGGCGATCGGATGAAAAGTTCGGCGTACAAAAAAAGAAAGGACACGCGGGCAACGCATCAAATGGCGGGGCCGGCCTCCGGCGTTGGCGGAATCGGCGTGCGCGGGCTTGGCAGGGTCGGAGCTGCTTCTATGCTGGACGGTGTTGGCGCGACTTTTGTGCTGCTGGGCGTCGTGCAGGCATCATCGCTCGGGCTTGGCGGCGTTGTCGGCGTGGGCGTGGGCGTTGGGGGCGCCGTCGATTGCAGCTGGTTCAGGACGAGGCCGTGCTCCACCAGGTACCACGCCTTGAGCTGCTCGTCGTTGCTTTGGAGCATGTCCGCCCGCCCATCAGAAAAGCCAGGTTGGTGTTCCTCTTCTTCGCGGAAACGTTGGTCCAGAGTAGGTCGAGCTTGACGGTGTTGTTCATCATCAACGCCGACCAGCGCGCCTCGGTCTTCTTTTCACGTAGGGCGGCCCGGGCCTGTGTGTCGGCGAGGCAATGCTCGACGGACTCCTGCACTCGCGCGGTAGCCGAGTCGGCGTGTTTCCCCAAGGCATCACAAGTTAATATTCCAAGAATTCTCAAGCATCTAAGCTTGGGGATGCCCTGTTGGCATCCTACCTTTCTTCTTCAACAATTATCGGTTAGTCTCGGTTGAGCCTGAGTTTTTGCTTCTTCATATGATGTGTGCTATTCTTAGAATGCCATTTTATTTTGTTTTGCTTGCTGTTTTAATAAAATGCTTAAATCTGAAAGTTTTTAAATAAGAGAGACTCCTCAATTAGCTACCCCTTTACATAACTACTCGCTTGATCTTCACTTATATCTTTGTGGAGTAAGTTTGTCTTCTGCTCTCGTGCTTCACTTAAATTTATTTAAGAGCTTGTTAGTAGCAATAGTAATATACAATAGTACCAAAGTGATAGATATTCAAGAGGGATATAATAAAAACTTACATGTAGATCATTGGATATGATTAGTTTGATTCCTTGCAATCATTCTGAGATATGAAGATAATAATATGTGAGTCATGTTGGAGAGTAATTACGCTTTAGTAAGAATATTGGTGTTAAGGTTTGTGATTCCCTATCCAAGCACGAACATCAATAGTTATGCAATAAAATTACATCCTACTTGTGGTGCATTATTCGGTGTTAGCTATGCTCAATGCTCGTTTATGTAAATTTTCGTTTCTTCGTTGGTTGCTTCTCAATCTATTTGCTAGCCTCCTTTTGTACTAAGTGGGAATACTACTTGTGCATCCAAAATCCCTAAACCTAGTTGAGGGAGTCCTGGATTAGTGGGTGTCCGGATGGCCGGACTATAGCCTTTGGCCGGACTCCTGGACTATGAAGATACAAGATTGAAGACTTCGTCCTGTGTCCGGATGGGACTTTCCTTGGCGTGGAAGGCAAGCTTGGCAATACGGATATGTAGATCTCCTACCATTGTAACCGACTCTGTGTAACCCTAACCCTCTTCGGTGCCTATATAAACCGGAGGGTTTTAGTCCGTGGGATCGAACAATAATCATACCATAGGCTAGCTTCTAGGGTTTTGCCTCTCTCGATCTCGTGGTAGATCTACTCTTGTACTACCCATATCATCAATATTAATCAAGCGGAGTAGGGTTTTACCTCCATCGAGAGGGCCCGAACACAGGTAAAAACATCGTGTCCCTTGTCTCCTGTTACCATCCGCCTAGACGCAGATTCGGGACCCCCTACCGAGATCCGCGGTTTTGACACCGACATTGGTGCTTTCATTGAGAGTTCCTCTGTCGTCATCTTTAGGCCCGATGGCTCCTCGATCATCAACAACGATGCGGTCCAGGTGAGACTTTTCTCCCAGACAGATCTTCGTATTTGGCGGCTTTACCTTGCACCAATTAAGCAGCCATCTGGAAGCAGGTGAAAGCTACGCCCCAGCCATCAGGTCGGATTTGGAAGTTTGAACTGCACGGCTGACGTCCGCGGAGACTTGATCTTCGACGGGTTCGAGCCACAGCCAAGCGCGCCGCACTGTCACGATGGGCATGATCTAGCTCCCGAATAGTGCCCTGGGGGCCGCACCAGTGTCCGCTCTGACCTCTAGCTCGGAGCCGACCGCGCCGATCGAGGACGGCTGGCTGGACACCGCCTCGGGGGCTGCAATCTCTATGGCGATTGAGCCGAACACCAACCCTGTCCTTTGCGAAGCTCGTGACTCCAAGGTGCCGGACTCCACTCCGGACTCCGAACCTTCCGCGCCCCTACCAATCGAATCCGATTGGGCGCCGATCATGGAGTTCACTGCCGCGGACATCTTTCAAAGACTTTCGCCCTTTGGCGACATCCTGAATTCACTAAAGTCTCTCTTTATCAGGAGAGCCCTGGCCGGACTATGGTCAGCAAGGTTGGGATGCGGACGACGTAGAAATTCGACGCCCACCCACCACCCACTTCGTAGCCACTGTCGAAAGTTTAAACGACGTGCTCGACTTCGACTCCGAAGACATCGACGGTATGGACGACGATGTTGGAGATAAACATGAACCAACACCGATAGGGCACTGGACAGCCACCTCATCTCACGATGTATACATGGTGGACACACCTAAAGGAAGCGACGACGAGGAACAACGAGACGCCACGAGGGATCATTCCCTCGAAAAGCAGTCAAAACGGCGACGTAAGCGCCGCTCAAAGTCCCGCCTCGACAAAGACAGCAGCCATACAGACCCAGCCATAGAGCAGGGCGAACCAGTGGACGACGAAAATGCTATCGAGCAACCGTCCGAGCAGGACAACCTGGATAAACAATCCGTCCCCGGCGAAGATAACAGTCCGGACGATCTCACTCCGGACAAGTTGCGGGAGCAGAAGATCCTCCACAAAAGGCTCGTCGCCACTGCACGTAGCCTGAAAAAGCAGAAGCGGAAGCTCAAAACAGCGGAAGATGCACTCAGAATTAGATGGATCAAAGTACTCAACACCGCAGACAAATACGGTGACAGTCGCCAAACAAGGAGCTACCCGAAGCGAAAACTACTGCCCGAATTTGATGAGGAGGCCGTAGAGCCCCCACAATCAAAGAACAAGGAGGCCACCCGGTCGGATGGACGACCCCATGGCAAACATAGAGCGGCAAACGGCGCCGCACATAAGCCGGCACGCGATCGCACAAGGATTCGCATAAAAAAGATGGCCTAGTTAGATCTATCTACGGGCCAAGAAAGCAAGCTCTAGTAAGCAATGCAACACATCAAGTATCCGAACATCACGGTACACCTAAATATAGGGGTGCCGCACACCCCTTATGTTTCACCGATGAGGTGCTGGATTATGAATTTCCAGCGGGATTCAAGCCCGTAAACATAGAGGCGTACGACGGAACAATAGACCCCGGAGTCTGGATTGAGGATTACATCCTCCACACACACATGGCTAGAGGAGATGACCTCCACGCCATAAAATACTTACCCCTCAAGCTCAAAGGGCCAGCCCGGCATTGGCTTAAAAGCCTACCTGAAAACACCATTGGAAGTTGGGAAGAGCTCGAGGATGCTTTTCGGGCAAATTTTCAAGGGACCTATGTCCGACCTCTGGATGCAGACGATTTAAGTCACATAACTCAACAACCCGGAGAGTCAGCCCGAAAATTCTGGAACAGATTCCTTACTAAAAAGAACCAAATAGTCGACTGTCCGGACGCCGAAGCCTTAGCAGCTTTCAAACACAACGTCTGAGATGAATGGCTCGCCAGACACCTCGGCCAAGAAAAGCCAAGAACAATGGCCACATTAACAAGCCTCATGACCCGCTTTTGCGCGGGAGAGGATAGTTAGCTGGCAAGATGCATGCAATGACCCAAGTACATCCGAAGTCGAGGATGGAAGCGGGAAACATGACGCGGCAAGGACCAGCGCCTTGCACCAAGGGAAACAGCCCGAAGAGCACGGCGATCAACGCCGGATTCAAAAGCTCTCGGCGAGAATCATAAAAACTGCCCCCTAAGGATAACAGGACGAGCTATCTAACTTAAACAAAATCTTGGACAAGATATGCCAAATCCACGATACTCGAGGAAGCCTGCAAACCATACCCACAGAGATTGTTGGGTCTTCAAGCAGTCCGGCAAACTCAACGCCAAACACAAGGGGCTCGACACACCAAGCGAGGACGATGACGAACCCCACAAGCAGAGCACCGGAAAACAAAATAATTTCCCACAAGAAGTCAAAACAGTAAACTCGCTTCACGTGACAAAAGGCAAAAACAGAGTGGCGCCCATAGAGATACACGCCATACGGCCTATCCCAGAGGAGTCCCGCCACTGGTTGTTAAAACCAATCACCTTCGACCATCAGGATTACTCTAGAAGTATCCGGAATGCAGGATGGACTGCCTTGATATTAGATTCGATAATTGACGGACTCCAATTTACACAAGTCCTAATGGACGGCGGCAGTGATCTAAACCTGCTATACCAGGACACAATCCGCAAAATGGGGATAGACCCAACCAAAATTCGCCATAGCAACACTTCCTTTCAAGGGGTAAAGCCAGGCCCATATGCCCATTGTACGGGCTCTCTACTGCTAGAAGTTGTGTTCGGCTCACCCGACAACTTCCACCGCGAAAAGTTATCCTTCCACCTTGCCCCATTTACAAGTAGCTACCAAGCACTACTGGGACGCGAAGCTTTCGCCCGCTTTAATGCAATACCGCGTTATGCATCCCTTACACTTAAAATGCCCGGTCCGCGAGGCATCATCTCCTTAAAGGGAAATATCGAGTGTTCCTCGAGTGCCGAAGATTGTGTGACTGCCTTAACAGCCACACACTAAACAGGCTTCACTTATCAAAGCACCTAAACAAACAGGTCGTTGCACTTTGACACGGCTAGACGAGTCCGCGTAAACATACAAGGGCTTACTAGCCGCATACCCCCACACAAGGGCTCAGCGCATGTACAACAAGAGACAATAAAGCTCAATTTTATTCATTTTTTGAATCGTACTTTGTTTATTTAATATAACGTACATTTTCGCACGATCTTTTTCAACTAAGTTCCTCTCTTTTACAAATGAACACCGTGCTACACCCGTCTAGGATACGGCACAACGGAGACACATGCGCAGACGTGCAGTAGGGACCCGTTGCAAGGGTTCTTTTCAGATTAAGACCCTGCGTAAACCTTTTTCACTGTCTCCTGTTGATACACATCCCCCGGTTTCTTGCTATAACCGAGGAGGGGGCTGGCGTTTTGGCATGGGCCATGTCAGAATTTTGCGCGTACCTGGACACCAGGGGCTTATTACCAAGGGCGTTGTTCGGCCCGTTTTCATAAAGACCGAATACCTTAGGGAGTGTTCGGCATCTCGAGTTAGGCCTTAAAAGCATCAGCTCCAAATCATGTCTTTGGTCAAATGTTGGGTTTGCAGGCTCACATGTTTTGCTGCCTTATGTTCCGCTCTATCGGCTAATGCGGCACTGGGAGAACTCTGCGATTGTGCCCCGGTTCGGCCAAAGTAGCACCTCAAAGAGAGAAAGCCGAAAACTGACTGTCATGATATAGCGTGAGACTAGTCAACCACTCGATGACCCGCCGGAATCTTTAGAATTCCTCCGCATTAAATAAGGGCCGTTTCCCGGTCAGGCACATACGCGCCCCGAATTTGGGTGAGCGTGGTGCCCCTAGGGGCTATATAGTAGCCCACTGTCAAACTCCTATGGCTAAGTGAAAGTGATAAAGCATTATAGTCCGGTTGCCTAGTTCGCTACGCTATCACCTCCTTTATAGGACCAAGACGTTGGATCAAGTGTGAAAATGCACCTTTTGCACACACCCCCGCATTATATGCGTGGGGGCTGAAGCCGAAGACTGCCATCTTTCAGGTTATATACACATATGTCGGGGAAGCTGATCATGACCCACGAACACCTATGGGACCTGGCGGACCGAGTCCCTTTCGGTTCGGAGGGGGGCGGAGATTGCACGAAGAGCAGATCGAGGCGATGCACACGAGCAGTTTACCCAGCTTCGGAGCTCTCCGGAGAGATAATACTCCTACTGCTGCTTGGTTGATTGTATTGTGTTCTTGCTAGGGAGCAATGAGAGCTACAAAACCTAGCTTGAGTGTGTGTAGTCTCGAATGAGTCGAATCCTAACTGAGCCGAACCCTTTCTACGTTGCACATGGGCCTCCTTTTATAGGCTCAAGGGGTCACCACAGGTGGCAACGTAGACGAGGGTACAAATGGAAAAACAGTAGTTGGTACACTGACTTATGCGATTATACGATGCATTATACCTAACTCTGACGGCAAGGGACAAGATCAATAAATGCCCGTCCCTGTCGCCTAAACAGTGTAACAGGGACTGTCAAATGCACCACCGTTTGCCACGATGGTAAGCTTGTCAGCGCCGCTTATCGCTGCTCCCCGCTGGCTGCACAGCCTCTTGACACGCACGCCTGGAATGGCCCCATGGCGACACGTTGGTGGATGAGCTGGAGCGGAGATGAAGAGAGGTTGCCTGCCGCGGCAAGTACCTTGCCGCGGCTGAACCCTTGTCGCGCTCGGTAGCTTGTCGCTCACCAAGCCTTCCCAGCAAGCTCCTCTTGCCGGGGCCTTGTTTCCTTCGTTCCTTGAGTGGCCTTCCCGGCAAGCTCCTCTTACCGGGGCCTTGAATACTTTGTTCTTGAATGGCTCCAAAAGGAGCCGCGGAGGACCTTGGCGGTCACCAGGCAAACCTTGCCGTGGGGTGCTGCAACTGCCCATGCACGAGTTCGGGATACTAGGGTACCCCTACTCTAGTACACCGACAGGAGCCCCCGGGCATGGGCCACACACGGCGCCGAGCTCTGTTGGGCCAGGCCCAAAATAGTGCACGGGCATGCGCGGCCTAGATCACGCCGTTACTCGCTCCGGACCCACCACGTCCCCCACGAACAGCACGCGCCGAACGTGGCGTCGTGGGAGAGATCGTGGGGGCTTTCTTTAATTGGAAAAGCGGAACGTCCGCCCCCTCTCCCTCCTTATAAACAGAGGAATCGGGGGCAGGATGCCCCACCTCGCCATTGCTGTCACATCTCAAAAACCACCTTCGCTCCCCCCTTCTTCTCTGGTCAGAAAGGAGCAACGCTCCGCCCCCAACACCACCAGCGCCATCAACGCCGTCGGCCTCCTCCACCGCCTCCGCCATGGCTCCGAAAGGCGATAAGGGGAAAGGCGTGAAGTCGGCCGAGGGAGGGCCCTCTTCGATCCCCAGCTCGACGCAAAGGAGCTGCGGGAGGGGTACTACCTCTTCTGGTCGACGGAGACGCAGGCGCACCCGCGCACGAGGGTGATCTCCGCCGCCGCATCCGAGAAGGTTTCTGTCGGGTATCCCTTCTTCGTGCTCTTCTTCTACTGCGGGCTCTGCCCGCCCTTTTCCGAATTCTTCTGTGATGTTATGAATACCTACGGGTTTCGCCTCCTTGATTTCACCCCCAACGCCGTTCTGACCATGGCGGTTTTCGCACACCTCTGCGAGAACTTTGTCGGAGTCCACCCAAATGTAGCCATTTTCCGCCACTTCTTCATGCCCCGCGTCGAGAGAGGAGAGCCACTTGCCGGAGGAATTGCTTGGATCTCCAGGATCGGCAAGAAAGAATCCTATCTTGAAGGAGAGCTCCGCAGCAAGTGGGAAGAGTGGAGAGCCGATTGGTGTGGGAGTGTAGAGGAGGACCCATAGCCTTTTACTGCCGGCGCCAAACTCCCATAGTCTTGGCAACGATTGGAGCAACTTGGCGCCGGAGGATGCTAGGTTGAAGATAGGCTGTGACCGGATCTTGCGCCTCGGGCTTGCCGGACTCACCGTAAGGCGCAGCTTGGCGCAGATTTCCTTCGCCGCGCCGCTTCCCTTGCAAGAGAGAAGGAGGCCTGCTTGGGAGTTCCAAAACCCGGCAGATATCATGAGGTTGCGCCGGGCCTCAATTGGAACTTCACTGTCTTGGAGTTGGGCGCTTAATCTTTCTTGGAGTTGTTCAAGCATGACCCCGATCACCCGAGTGGTTTATGTTGCCGAGGGTCGTTCCTTTAATGCAATAATTCTTCTCTTGACCGCATCCATCGCCATGATGCCCTTGTGCGATTCCCATGGGATCGTTCCAACCTGGCAAGAGCCTTCCGACGACATCGTGCGGCAGTTCTTCGACAGCTTGGAAGAGGTGCCGATCCGCGCCGACGAGCAGAGGTGGCTCACCCGCGACACCACCGAGCAAGAGATGGTGCACATTGCCACAAGGTTGGAGGAGGCGGCAGCAGCTGCTGCCGCTGGCGTGTTTGGGTTCACCGTGGAGGAGGCAGAGGCAGCCGAGGCGGCAAGCCTTGCCGATCGAGAGGAGTTTGCCGGCGAGGAGGAGCAGGTCGAGCTCGATCTTTGAGCCGAGCGAGGCCTGCGGGGCGCCTCCCTCCACCTTGAGATAACTTGTCGCGGGAGGAGCCCGCAGCTCCACCAAGAAGGCGCCTCGCAGGACTGGGGAAGTGGCGAGGCGGCAAGCGGGCCAGCAGCCGTCGCGCCCGGCAGCAGCTCCATCAGCAGCAAGCTCCGTTGCGGGAGCGCCTCACGCCGCCACAGCAACTGGAGCGGGGCCTTCTGGGACCACGGCTCCCGCACCCGCCAAGCGTCCGAGGGAGCCTACTCTTCCAGCTCGTCGCACCGGAGGTGGAGCGGAGTTCGACTTCTGCGCTCTCAGCTCCGAGGAAGAAGAAGAAGAGTAAGATCTTGTCGCTGTTACTTGTAATTCTTCAATTTGCTGCTTTGTCTTGTATCTGATTTGCTTCATTCTGAACCCTTTCCTTTTTCAGGACGCTGGCTCAGAGAGCGTCGAAGAGGGCCAAGACTCCGGTGGTTGTCATCGAAGACGATCCCCCCGCGGCGACAGGAGGCGCGTCTGAGACCCCCTTGCCGGATCCGGCAACCCTTCCACAGAGCAGCCCCCAGCACAGCCCCCAGCGTAAGTATTTGGTTTACTTCTTACGGTTAGGTGTGCGTGGGTGCTCTTTCTTTATTGACATCTGACTTGTTGATTTGTGTAGGAGCAGAGCAGCCCCATCAGGAGGCCCCAGAAGTAACTCCCGAAGTTCTGTCTGCTTCAACTACGCCGCCAAGGGAGAATTCTCCGGCAAGGGAGTGCTCTCCAGCAAGGGAGACTTCTCCGACAAGGGAAGTTTCTCCGACAAGGGGCAGCGCCGGCGATCCTCCGGTGGTGGAGACCACGGCTACGGATCCCATCGCAGGTAATCTCCTTGCCTGAAAATTTCCCTTGGGTTCCTTTTCTTCTGTTCTTCTTTTCGAACATTTGCTTGACTGTTCTTTTTTTTCTCTGATCATCAGATCCATCTGCCGGAGAGCCGATGGAGACTGAGGTTGCCGGCGAGGAGGACGCGCGCGGCAACAATGACGACACCGCCAACATGGAGGAAGAGGCCGGCGCCGATGGGTCCGTCGGCGAGGAGGCCGTCAAGGCTGCTGGCGCAAAGGCTGGGGAGGGGTCTGGTGATCGTACTAACGACCCTGAGGCCGCAGGAGCGCCAGGCGCTACGCCGACCGCCGATCCCTCCGCCACCGATGCAGCACCAGTTCAAGAGCCCCAACTGGCGCCCTATCTCAAGGCGGCGACGGTGTCTTCATCAAGCTTCCATGGGCGTCGAGCTCTAGGGCGCGGTCGAGGGAGAGACCTTCGACGAGCTGCTCGCCTCCATTGTCGCTGGTTGACGCGCCAAGTAGCAGCGGTGGCGAGTCTGAGGAGGAGCAGCTGCTGAAGAAGCTGCTGTCGCTCTACCGCGCCCGACAAGCTAAACTGGAGTCCCGGGAAGCACTTGTCGCGAGGGCGGGAGCTGACATGGAGAAGCGTGCAGAAGAGCTCCGGTGCGCCAATCAGGAAACTCTCCGGGACATAGCAGAAGCGCGGGAGCAACTCTCCGAAGAGCGCACGGCCTTCATCCTTGAGAAGGCCGAGGTCGAGGAGCAGCAAAGGCTTGCCGACGAGAAGCTATCTGCGCAAGAAGGTGAGCTGGCGCAGCGGAAGATCAACCTCGACAGCTATGAGGAAGATCTTGCGCGCATGCAGCAATCAATTCTGGAGCACTCAAGGAGGCAAAGGACGCTGCCGCAGCTGCCGAGGCCGCCAAGAAGGAGTTAGAGACGAGTGTGGCGCAGCTGGAGGCCACCCTCCAGAAGAGCGGCGAGGAGGTCACCGCGTTGAAGCACGAGCGCGAGAAGGACGCCTACACTCTTGGCGAGTTGCAGGGCCGTCTCGCTGAGAAGATCAAAGAGCTCGACGCCGCCAAGGACTCCGAGGCAGATCTTGAGCTGAAGCTGTCCACCCTGACGGAGACGTTGGACGGTGCCAAGGAGCGGGAAGTGGGTTTGTTGGAGAAGATCAAGGCCAATGAGGAGCTTCTGGCGAATGCCACGAACGCCCATACTACCTTCAAGGAGAACGTGATGCACTGGACGGAGGGTCTTGTGGATACTGCCGCCGCCATTGACAAGGAGCTGATGGAGATGGGGATGGTGGACCTCGGGTACTCCACCGACGAGCATCTCCAACCCAGCGCCAAGCTCAGCCTGTTCCTCAAGGGCGTGGTGACGGATCTCCAGCGGCTCCGGGAAGAGATCCCAAAGCAGCTGGCCAATGAGTCGCGCCAAATCTGTGCAGGGGCTCTTCAGAAGGTGCTGATGAAGGTGGCCTTCCGCAATCCAGGCGCCAGCTTCACCAACGTCCTCAAGTCCCTGCCGCCAACTGCTGACGTTGAAGCGCTTAAGGCCCTTGTCGCACCCATTGTGGACAGGGTGAGTGGAGTCAAGAGAGTTGATGGCGACCGCGTGGACTAGGCCGCCAAATTTATCTTTCCCTTGTCGCTGCAGACCATGTTCAGGAGAACAATTTATTAGATCTGCGACAAGTTATTTTTGTAATATACTCTATCTTAGGCAATGACTGCAATGTTATTTCCTTTACTCGATTTCTTCCTTTGTATGTTTGTGCCCTACGCTTTTAGGGAACTTGTTGGTGCGGGCACCTTTGCCGCGAGCGCTGAGTGCGGGACGTCAGCAGCCTGCTGGCGATGCCGCCTCCGACAAGCAACCTTGTCGTGAATCGTTACAAACTCACTTAAGTTGTTGAGCGGACTCGAAACAAAGTAAGGGTGCAAACCAGCCGCAAGTTGGTTCCTTCGCGCACAGGTTTTCCATACAAAGTACTATCGTTCGAGGAAGATAACTTAAAAATTTAAAAATTGATTGCTCAAACTTTGGCAACTTAGCTTTTCTATCGTTCGCTTCCCGGCAAGGCGATATTTCCTCGAGCGACACTTGGCGGCCCACGCCATTATCTTCTCCTCCCCCCCGGCTAACTTGTGGGCGAAGGAACCTTCCCTTCTTTTGAGAAGAAAGAAGAGAAAATAAAGTTATGGAGCCTTGTGGCTCATTATTGCTTACCGGGTGTGGATGCTGCACAAAATGTTAGATAACACATGCATAAAAGATTATGAAAGCATGCATTTGACAAGTTGTGCGCAACACACGAGCTTCACTGATGCACGGCGTCTGCGCCCGGCTTTGTACAAAGGATTATATGCAACAGCGGCAAGACTTGTACAAAAGGGTGGTTGCCGGAACAGGTTCCGGCAACCGCGCCCTATGGGTAAAACTTACGAAGATGCTCTATATTCCAGGAATTGCTCACCGGAACGCCATCTTCGGTCTCAAGGCGGACAGCGCCAGGCCTAGTGACTCGTTTCACCCGATAAGGGCCTTCCCACTTGGGCGTCAACTTGTTGGAATTCTTGGCGGACTGAATGCGCCGAAGAACAAGGTCACCTTCCTCGAAACTTCTGGCACTAACTTTGCGGCTGTGGTAGCGACGCAAAGCTTCTTAATAACGAGCAGCTCGTCTGGCACTGAAGGCGATCCTCCTCAAGGAGCAGCGCGTCATCTTGTCGCAGCTGCTCTTGCTCGAGCTCATCATAAGCGAGCACTCGAGGTGACCCAGATCACGAGTTCCGTGGGAGAACTGCCTCTGCTCCATAGACTAGAGCGAAAGGTGTCCGGCGATGGCTCGATTTGGCGTCGTCTGATCGACCAAAGAACCACCGGCAGCTCCTCAATCCAGTTTCTTCCGCACTTGTGCAGCACTGCCGAAAGTTACGGTCTTGAGTCCTCGCAGCACTTGGCGTTTGCCCTCTCTGCTGACCGTTGCTTCTCGGATGAGCAATGAAGCAAAGCAGACCTTGGCGCCAAGATCTTGGACGTCTTGCATGAAGGTGCGACTCGTGAATTGTGTGCCATTGTCGGTGATGATCCGTTAGATATCCCAAAAGCGGCAAACAATTGACCTAAAGAACTTGATCGCTGTCTTTGTCACCTTCCTCGCTACTTCCACTTCCGGCCACTTTGTGAACTTGTCGATTGCGACGCATAAGTACTCAAAGCCCCGGCAACCGGGGAAAGGGCCGAGGATGTCGAGCCCCAGAATCGAAAATGGCCGGGATAAAGGAATCGTCTGGAGAGCTTGAGCTGGCTGGTGTATCTGCTTGGAATGGGCCGCACGCTTCACACTTGGTTACTTGTGCGGCTTGCATCCTCGAGGGCTGTCGGCCGAAGAAACCTTGCCGAAAGCTTTGCTTGACAAGCGCTCTTCTTGCCAATGTGGTGACCACATATGCCTCCATGTATCTCTGCCAACAGCTTACATCCATCTTCCCGCAAATACACTTCAATTTCACACCGTTGAGTCTTCTTACATGCAGGATGCTGTCAACAAACTGATACATACTTGACTGCCGGGCTACTCTTTCCGCTTCTTCTTGCTCTTCGGGAAGTTCTCCTGTCTGAAGGAAATGGACGATCTGCTGTGCCCATGTTGGAGCTTGCGGCTCGACAACAAGAACTAAAGGCACATCTGCCGCTGCGGGAACATCAGCTTCTACGGCAAGAACCCGCGGCTCAGCCGGAGCTTGATGATCCCCGGCAAGCTTGCCGGAGCAAAACTTGTCGGGAGCGTATGCTTCAATGAAACAAACCCTAGGGCTTGTCGGAGCAGACTGCTCCTCAGCAATATCTGCGTTGATTTTGGGGACCTTCTTGGCGGCGGCTTCAGGGAGCTCTGCCGGAAAGTAGTCACCAGAAACCAACTTCCTCTTCTTGTTCTGTCCAGTTGATGGCGTTATAGTTGGTTGAGTCAGCTCGAGCACAAAAATTCCTGGTTCCACAGGTAACTTGAGTCTGGCGCACTTTGTGAGCCGTCGGCAATATCATTACGAGCTCTTGGAACATGTTCCATTTGCAGGCCTTCAAAGTGTTCTTCTAGCTTTCTCACTTCATCGACGTAGGCTTCCATCAACGGACTCTGATAATCTTTGTTTACTTGGCGGACGACAAGCTGTGAGTCACCCCTGACAATGAGCTTCCTGATCCCAAGGTCCACTGCAATCCTGAGACCGACAAGCAAACCTTCATACTGTGCAGTATTATTTGTTGCTTGCTCCTTGGGAATGTGCATTTGGATTATGTACTTGAGGTGCTCTCCGGTGGGTGCGATAAGCAGCACGCCGGCACCGGCGCCTTGCAGCGAGAAGGCACCATCAAAGTACATCAGCCACTCTTTACTTGCTTCCTTGACGGGGATGCCCGTCTCTGGAATTTCTTCATCTTGCGTTGGCGTCCATTCTGCTATGAACTCTGCCAGTGCTCTGCTTTGGATAGTTGAAGTGCTTTCAAACTTGAGGCCAAAGCTTGACAGTTCTAGTGCCCACTCGACAATCCTGCCCGTTGCTTCTGGATTTTGCAGTATCCTCTTTAGCGGAAAGCGAGTGACGACTGTTATCTCATGTGCTTGGAAGTAATGGCGCAGCTTTCTCGAGGCCATGAGGAGGCCGAAAAGCAATTTCTGCACACCAGAGTACCTTGACCTAGCCCCCTGCAGAAGGGAACTGACAAAATAGACTGGGCGCTGCACCATCCTTTTCTGCATCTTCTCGCTCGTCTACGCAGATCCGTCCTTGTCGGGACCAGAGCTTGACGGTGAAACCCGCTGCTTGTCGCTGGATGCATCTGCCTCGGTTGCCGGCTCATCGTATGCCTCCCTTTCCGCTACTAACGCAGCACTAACCACTTGATTGGTTGCCGCTATATACAACAGCAACTTCTCTTGTGGCCTAGGTGCGACAAGTATTGGAGTGGAGGACAGGTACCTCTTTAAGTCCTGCAGCGCAGCCTCCGCTTCGGGAGTCCATTTCATTGGACCTGCCTTTTTCAAAATCTTGAAAAATGGCAGGGCGCGCTCAGCAGACCTAGAGATAAACCTGCTGAGAGCAGCCATGCAACCGGCAAGCCTTTGAACATCCTTGACGCGCTTTGGTGCTTCAATCTGCTCAATGGCCTTGATCTTGTCGGGGTTGGCTTCAATTCCCCGCTGAGATACGAAGAACCCGAGAAGCTTGCCGGAAGGAACTCCAAACACGCACTTCTCGGGGTTGAGCTTGAGGTTGATCTTGCGCAGATTTGCAAAGGTCTCATCCAAATCTTGAATCAGAGTTGCTTTGTCCTTGCTCTTGACCACTATGTCATCCATGTAAGCTTCTACATTCCTGTGCATTTGTGGCTCAAAAGCGTCATGGACTACTCTTGCAAACGTTGAACCAGCATTCTTCAAACCGAAAGGCATCCGTATGAAACAGTATGTGCCACATGGTGTAATGAATGCAGTTTTCTCTTCATCCTCTTCTGCCATGAAGATCTAATGATATCCTGAATATGCATAAAGAAATGAAAGCAAATCACATCCAGCCGTGGAGTCAACAATCTGGTCGATACGTGGCAAGGGAAATGGGTCTTTGGGACAAGCTTTATTAACATCTGTGAAGTCAATACAAAGTCTCCATTTCCCATTTGCTTTGCGTACAACTACCGGATTGGCCAACCACGTGGGATGGAGCACTCCTCTGACAAGGCCTGCTGCTTCCAACTTCTTGATCTCTTCTGCTATGAACTCTTGGCGCTCCTTTGCACGCTTCACGACTTTTTGCTTGACGGGCGCGCGCGAGGACAGACAGCTAGGTGGTGCTCAATTACTTTCACAGGAACACGGGGATGTCGACGGTTGCCACGCAAACACATCGACATTCGCCAGGAAAGCAACGAGCTCGCCTTCCTATTTAGGGTCGAGAGTGGCACTGATGGTGAAGGTACCACCAGTGCCGTCCTCCTTGGCGGGCACTTTCTTGGTCTTCGGCGGAGCTGCCATCATCTTCTTGCACTTGCCGGTGGAGCTCGATGGTGCGTCCTCGACGGTAGCGCAGCACTCCGACGAGGTGCGCTTGCCGGAGTGGGCATCAGAGCTCTTGCCGGACTTGGTCTTCTTCTTCCCCCCGGGAGCTTCAGCGGCAAGTGTCTTGCTGTCTGCATTGCTGCTTCCGGTAAATCTTGTCGGCGCAGATAAGAGCATCTTTCTTGTTGCCATGAACAGAAATGACACTTATCGGGCCGGGCATCTTGAGCAAATTGTATGCATAATGAGAGGCTGCCATGAACTTGGCGAGTGCTGGACGGCCAAGTATTCCATTGTAGGGCAATGGGAAATCAGCAACGTGGAATGTGACCCTCTCAGTTCTGAAATTCAGTTCGCTGCCAAATGTTACCGGCAACGTAATCTTCCCTTTCGGCTTGCTCCTTCCTGGATTGATTCCTTGGAAGGTGCCAGTCTCTTCGAGCTCGCTGTCAGGGATTTGAAGCTTCTGGAGCACTGCGGAGGAGATCAGGTTTAAGCCGGCCCCGCCGTCAACTAACATCTTGGTGACCTTGAGGTTGCGGATAGTTGGTGAGACCAACATCGGCAAGCACCCGACCGCAATTATGCGATTAGGGTGGTCCTCAATATCGAAGATGATAGGCGTGCTGGACCATTTCAAAGGCCTGCGTGACTCTACAGATGGTTCTGCTGCATTAACCTCTCGCATCCATTGCTTGAGTTGGCGGTGTGAGGTATGCAGAGAAGCACCACCGTCAACGCAGAGGACCTCCGTGGCTTTCTGAAACTCCTGCTCATCAGCTTCATCGTCTTCCATATCCTCATCGTCATCTTCGTCTTCATCCTTGTCGCGGCCGCGGGGAGGTCTGTCTCCTTGCCGCTGCTTGGCCTTGCCGCGGCGTCCTCCCCGGCCGGGTCTCTTCTTGCTAGCTGCCCCAGCACCTTCCTGGGCCTTCTCCTTGTCTCGCCGCTCGTACTCAGCTTTCTGCAGTTCTACAAGCTGCTCGACCTTCTTGCAGCTCTGGAGGTCGTGGCCCTTGGTGCGGTGAATCTTGCAGTACCGTTTGTTGGAGTTGTCCTGCTTGTCGGCGGCCGCCACAGCTTGGCGGTCGGTGTCAGCGGCAACCTCCTTGCCGGAGCCACCAACCTTGGCCTTCTTGGCGCCACCTCCGCTTCTGGACTGCTCGACAACTAGTACCTCTTTGCTTTTCTTTTTCTGTTGTTCCATACGGCTCTTCTTATTGGGCGGTCTCCTCCTTGTCGAGATCCTGCTTGCATTCTCTCCTGAGTCTTCTTCCTTCTTCAAAGACGCGTGCACACTTGTCGGCCAGGGGCATACAGCTCATCGACGTCCTTGACTTTGCACATCGCCATCTCCTCCCTCATCCTGCGGTTCCGCGACGTTACGATGAAACGCTACCGATCACCGCGGCAGTGGACATCTGGGATGTTGTAGTGCACACGGCTGAATCTCTGGATGAACTTGCGCAGGACTCTCCCTCCTTCGGGCGGCGGTGAAGGTCACTCTCTTGGCCATGAGGTTTGTGGCCGCCTGTGAAGGCGCCGACAAACTGATGGCATAGATCTGCCCAAGAGGATATGGATCCGTCCGGCAAGTGCATGAGCCAAGATCTGACATTTGGCTTGAGTACCAGCGGGAAGTAGTTGGCGAGGATCTTGTCGTCTCGTCCCCCTGCAGCCTGCACCGCAATGGTGTAGATGCTGAGGAACTCTGATGGGTGTGTCCTGCCATCATACTTCTCTGGCACATCTGGCTTGAAGTTTTTCTTGTCGGGCCACTGGACTTGCCACAGCTCACGGGTGAACGCAGGGCAACCTACCGCGTACGGTAAGTTACCTGGTTCTCCTGGCGCTTGCATGTCGACAGTGGGCCCGGCGCGCTTGTCGGATTGACGCCGCGCTTCTCTTCGGCGCTCGATGCGAGTTCGAGCGTCTTCTTGTTGCCATTCTTGAAGAACTTGGCGCTGATCACGACGAGCTCGTGGATCCGATGACGCGGTGGAGTCGCTGTCGAGGTGGATCCGAGGAACTGGTGATCTTGGCCTTCGGGATGGAGAGTGCATGGTGGTTGCACCCCCATAGGTTTCGTCACCACCGGCTCGTGCCTTGTCGTCTCGCCGCGGCAAGGATGCAGTTGGTTGCCGCGGAGTATCGCTGTTGGCAAAGCCGATGAGGCTTTGAATGGTGGCCCTCCATTCGTCGACCTTGTCAGCCGTTGGAGGGTAATCCAGAAGCAGTTGAGCTCGTGCCAAAGCTTCCGCTTGAGTGGTGGCCGGCAATGGCGAACGGTGCGAGGAACGGGATGTGCTCGGACTTCTAAATACATTAGAAGGAGCAGCATCCCGTCCAGGCGACCGTGCTCCGCTCGCACCAGCCTGTTGGCGCGCGAGCTGCTCTTGTGCGTCTCTGGATCCACCAGCTCGATCTTGTCCCAACGAACGCATGGCGCTGCGAGCACCATGACGTTGTCGGTCTCGCGCCTCCTGAGATGGACGCGGTACGTATCCGGACGCCGAGGTTTGCGCCGCCTTGTCCTTGGACTTGGCAGCGTCGTGGGTTCCTCGATGGCGCTGTTCCTCCGCGGCGTCTTCCCCACCACTCGTCAGCTTCGGAGGTGGTGGGTTTGACGCTGACGGCTCTGCTGCCGCCGAAGCCTTCTTCTTCGGTGGAATGTTGATGAAGGTGATGAAGAAGTCGCTCGTGTGACCGCTGGATCAGGTTCACACAGCCTCGACGCCCCCTACCTGGCGCGCCAAAGATGTCGGGGAAGCTGATCGTGACCCACGAACACCTATGGGACCTGGCGGACCGAGTCCCTTTCGGTTCGGTGGGGGGCGGAGATTGCACGAAGAGCAGATCGATGCGATGCACACGAGCAGTTTTACCCAGCTTCGGAGCTCTCCGGAGAGATAATACTCCTACTGCTGCTTGGTTGATTGTATTGTGTTCTTGCTAGGGAGCAATGAGAGCTACAAAACCTAGCTTGAGTGTGTGTAGTCTCGAATGAGTCGAATCCTAACTGAGCCGAACCCTTTCTACGTTGCACATGGGCCTCCTTTTATAGGCTCAAGGGGTCACCACAGGTGGCAACGTAGACGAGGGTACAAATGGAAAAAGCGATGGTTGGTACAGCGACTTGCGATTATGCGATTGCATTATACCTAACTCGACGGCAAGGGACAAGATCAATAAATGCCCGTCCACTGTCGCCTAAACAAAGGCGAGGACCGTCAAATGCACCACCGTTTGCCACGATGGTAAGCTTGTCGGCGCCGCTTATCGCTGCTCCCGCTGGCTGCACAGCCTCTTGACACGCACGCTGGAATGGCCCCATGGCGACACGTTGGTGGATGAGCCGGGCGGAGATGAAGAGAGGTTACTGCCGCGGCAAGTACCTTGCCGCTGGCTGAACCCTTGTCGGCTCGGTAGCTTGTCGCTCACCAAGCCTTCCGGCAAGCTCCTCTTGCGGGGCCTTGTTTCGCCGTGCCTTGAGTGGCCTTCCCGGCAAGCTCCTCTTGCCCGGGCCTTGAATACTTTGTTCTTGAATGGCTCCAAAAGGAGCCGCGGAGGACCTTGGCGGTCACCAGGCAAACCTTGCCGCGGGGTGCTGCAACTGTCCGTGCACGAGTTCGGGATACTAGGGTACCCCTACTCTAGTACACCGACAACATATACATTAACGGTCGCACATGAGGTATTTTAATTCTTGAAGGCACAAGTATAAAAAGCTTTTATATTCCATCGAAACATTGTTTCACAATAATACTTGTTATTCGAACATAATATCCTTCGAGCACTGCGTCTCTATTAAACGAGCGCCCTGCAGAACTTCCTGAAAATAGTGCTCGACAGGTACTCGGCTTCAGTCCGAATCTTGGGATGCAACATCAGTGGCCTTCATCTCCGCCCAGTATGTCTTGACACGGGCAAGAGCCATCTGCGCACCCTCTATGCATGCTGACCGCCTCATTGCATTGATATGCGGCACCGCACCAAGGAACTGGTGCACCAAGCCAAAATAACTCTTCGGCTCGGGCCTTTTCGGCCACAAATGACTCACGACATCCTTCATGGCAAGTCCGGACAACCTATTCAGCTCCGCCCATTCGGCCAAATGATCGGTTAGTGGAAGTGGGCGCTCTGGATTATGGAACTGCAACCAAAAAAGCCTTTCCATTTCATGATCCTTTTGATCTCGGAAGTGTTCAGCCGCGTCCGCGGCACTCGCCACCAAGTCCAGATAAGAATCCGCCGCACTCCACAGCCGGTCCAACTGAGCATATTTAGGATCCACGAACTTCCTCCGCAGCAGAAAGGGCTTTCCAGCCGTGATATCTCCGGCCTGACGTAGCTCCTCCTTCATAGCTCTCATCACAGAGCGAGCATCCTTGGCCTCGGTAGTGGCCTTGTTCAGGTCCTCTTGCTCCGCTCGACCTTCTTTTTCAAGAAGCTCGCAGCGGTCGGTAGCATTCTTCAACTTCACGGCCATCTCGGCCATTTCCTTCTTGCTTCGACAGTGAGCAGCATGTTCGGCTTTTAGCTCTTCGGCCACCTTTAAGGCAGCCGCATCACTTTTTTTGGCCTGCTCCTTGGCTCGGGCGAGCTCCGCCCGAAGGTTCTCCATGGCAGCAACACCATCTGCATCATGCATACATTTTGTAAGGCACGGGCATCAAGCTCCCTTACCAGGTGTCCGCGGAGAAACTGCTTACCTTGTGACTCGTCAAGCCTCTTATTGACAAGCGCGATGTCGGCATCCGCCACGTCAAGTTGCTGCTTTAGTTCGGCAAATTCATCAGTCCAGCTAGCCACTGGACACTTCGCCACCTACATAGGAAGGGCGACATATTATACCTGGGATTATGATCCTCGGCGTGCCGTCATTTTTGACAAGCACCAAGCCTCAGGGGCTACTATCTACACAGGGCGCATTTTATATGCGGGCGCCGAAAGGTACATCATTTTGCGTACCTCAAAACCTGTCGATAAACTTACGGCGGCTTCGTGCAATCCGCTCTCAGCGGATGAAATCCTTTCAATCACCGTACCCATTAATGCACGGTGATCTTCTGAGATAGACGCTCGCCCGAGCAGATCCTTCAGCTCCTCCGACCGTGCACCAGGCGGTGCCGGACTTGTCCGATGGCCCTTTTCGAAGGCCGGACGCGGAGGGCTTTGGGGGGACATACGACTGCCTTTCGGCCCCACCGGATTCGGAGAAACCCTCCGCGATGACACCTCAAGGTCGCCCGCCTCGCAAGGCGGTATGGAAGGGGAGGCGTTCCACTCTCCATCATCTCCGGACGAAGATCCCCTGAAGATGAGCTCTGCTGAGAAGGGCTAAGATCCGAACTGCAAGGTAAAATTTCGGATATCTTCATCAGAAATAGGACAGGGATATCCTTTATTTTAAAACTCCCCTCTTTACTTACGGCTTGGTGGAGGGCTGATCCCCTTGGGGGCACACAGTCTTGACGAGGCATCTGTCGTGAGGACCCTCGGCGAAGATTTCTTCCCCGCTTTGAGACCATGGTCTCCGGGTCTTCAGAGGCGGTCCTCTTCTTCCCTTGGATGGAGGGATTCTTGATCCCTCCTTTCCTGACAGCCTCCTTCGCGGAGGCGGTAGCTTCCTTGTTTCCCCCTTCACCTTCTTCTGAAGGCGCAACCTCAAGCATCCTGGTTAGCACGGGATCCGGCGTGGTCTCATGGAGGGGGGCCGGACACCTGATTAACTTTGCTTTCGCCATCCACTCCTGTTCAAGGGACAACTCTTTTAAGGGCAAGTTCATGATAAATATGGGATAGAATGTCCGGGTACAGGGCTACTTACTTGAGTATCCGGGCGATTGCAGCTCAGACCTGCGTCCTTGGTCAAGTCCGGACACATCGCTTGTGATTCGAAGAACAGTTTCTACATCTGCATTGGCGTCGCGCCCATAAAATGTTGGAGAGCTCGTGGTCCCTCCAAATTAAACTCCCATAGGCGGAGGGGGCGGCGTTTTCAGGGCAGGTTGTGACGAATCAGCATGACCTGCGCTACTACGACCATATTGATCTCTCTCTCTCTAGGAGGTCTCGAATACGACCCTGCAACAAGGGCACGTCCTTGGACGGCCCCCAGTCAAGCCCCTTATTGACCCATGACGCCAGCCGCGGTGGAGGACCCGAGCGAAAGGCAGGTGGCGCCACCCACTTGGTGCCCCTGAGAGCTGTGATATAAAACCACTCTTGTTGCCATAAGCTGAGCACCTCTTGAAAAGAGCCCTCGGGCCAGGGAGCGTCCGCATTCTTGCTTATAACAGCCCCTTCGCACTCCGCTTGCTGCCCCTTGATCATCTTCGGCTCCACTTTGAAGGTCTTAAGCCACATCCGAAGTGAGGGGCAATGCGGAGGAAGGCTTCACACACAACAATGAACGATGAGATGTGGAGGATGGACTCCGGATCCAAGTCGTGAAATTCCAACCCATAATAAAACATGAGCCCCCTCACGAAGGGGTCCGTCGGGAAGCCCAGCCCCCGAAGGAAGTGAGACGCGAACACCACCAGGCTTGGGAGTGGGAATAACCAGCCCATGGGCGGGTAGCCTATGCGAAATTTCGTTGGTTAGATACCTGCATCTCTTAGCTTTAGCACGTCTTCTTCCGTAATGGAGGAAGGCATCCACCGGCCTTGCAGGTCGGAGCCGGACATTATCGAAGGTCCGAAGCTCCTGAATCTGGAGCTTTGGGTGTTGGAACTCGAGGCGAGGGGCGGATTCGATTGAGATTGAAAGAAAGAAGTGGAGCCTTGGTCTCTTTATAAAGAGGTTGAATACCAAGAGCCTTCCCCGTGACCGTTCGGGACTCGCCGATAGAGGAGACGTGCCAACAGCACGATTGGGTTACTACGCCCGTATTAATGAGAATCCGGAATAAGGGACACGATCTACTGCTTTGACAAGGCGTGCCAAGGAAACCGCCTCGATAAACGCCTTTGAGGTGGGACAGTAAAAGCGATTCGAATAAAGGCTTGGCGTGGTGTGATGTCACGCTGCGGAATACGTCGTGATTGAATTTGTGTAAATATCATTCTCTCTACGGTGGTATGTGGAACTTATTTTGCGAGCGGACACCATCCTTGTGTTCAAAATCTTCTATGAAGTATTCGAGGAGGAACCCGCCTTGCAATGCCGAAGACAATATCTGCGGCCGGACTAAATGCGTCATTGAAGCCTGGTTCAGGGCTCTTGAGGAGTCCTGGATTAGGGGTGTCCGGATGGCGGACTATAGCCTTTGGCGGACTCTGGACTATGAAGATACAAGATTGAAGACTTCGTCCCGTGTCCGGATGGGACTTTCCTTGGCGTGGAAGGCAAGCTTGGCAATCTGGATATGTAGATCTCCTACCATTGTAACCGACTCTATGTAACCCTAACCCTCTTCGGTGCCTATATAAACTGGAGGGTTTTAGTCCGTAGGACGAACAACAATCATACCATAGGCTAGCTTCTAGGGTTTAGCCTCTCTGATCTCGTGGTAGATCTACTCTTGTACTACCCATATCTTTAATATTAATCAAGCAGGAGTAGGGTTTTACCTCCATCGAGAGGGCCCAAACCTGGGTAAAAACATCGTGTCCCTTGTCTCCTGTTACCATCCGCCTAGACGCACAGTTCGGGACCCCCTACCCGAGATCCGCCGGTTTTGACACCGACACCAGTTTTGCCACATGAGTCCACCATACCTACCTATATGCGGTATTCCCGTGACGTTCTAGGCAAATTTGTGTGTGCCATCTCTAATTTTCAAAATAAAATTCATTTTTGTGTGCTCGTATCGCTCATGAAGCGGCAGGGGGTGGCCAATATTTTCCATGCTAGTTGTGTTATTCTCAATATGAGTGTTTATTCACTTGTAATTGCACGAGAGTACGGCAAAGGTATTAGGGATGCCCAGTCCCGAAATGAAAAGGGAATTTACTTTATCTTGTCAAATAATAAATTCCTTGAAAAGTGTTGGTATGGAGGCACCCGTGGATACGGCTAGCCATGATTTGTGAAAGAATGGTGGAAAGAAGAATAAACTTTATTTTCTGTTTGGGAACCGCCTATGATATATCTAGCATGGACAGTGTTGGGAATTACTCGGCCGTTTCCGTTGACGGGAAAAGTATGCCTCCCAAAAAAAATTATCTCTCAATTTAAGCTTTGAGCTCTGGCACCTGTACAAATCCCTACTCCCCACTACGAAGGGCCTATCTATTTATTTTATGCAATTTTTATTTTTTATTTGAGTCTTCGTCTTCTCTTATAAAGCACCAACTAAGGGGCACTATGAGCGTACTCGAGCATTGGATGTAGCTAATATGTGAGTGTGTTTCATGAATGGATCAATGATTGAGCATGATGGGCTAGGGATAGCTTTCTTTAGTGTTGATATTTTGAAAGACATGGTTGCTTGTTGATATGCTTGAATATTGATGTCCTCATGTCAAATTATAGACTATTGCTTTGAATCATTCACGTCCAAATGTCCATGCTACAAAAGAAAAGAGTATATGATAAATATGATAGGTAGTATTCCACATCAAAAATTCTATTTTCAATTGCTACTTTAACATGAGAAGTTTTATGAGAAAGAATTGTTGTTATGATGCTAGGAAAAGTGCCCCAAAGTGATAGATATTCAAGAGGGATATAATAAAAACTTTCATGTAGATCATTGGATATGATAAGTTTGACTCCTTGCAATAGTTCTGCGATATGAAGATAATAATATGTGAGTTATGTTGGAGAGTAATTATGCTTTAGTAAGAATATTGGTGTTAAGTTTTGTGATTCCCTATGCAAGCACAAAAGTCAATAGTTATGCAATGAAATTACATCCTACTTGTGGTGCATTATTCGGTGTTAGCTATGCTCAATGCTCGTTTATGTAAATTTTCGTTTCTTGGTTGGTTGCTTCTCAATCTATTTGCTAGCCTCCATTTGTACTAAGTGGGAATACTACTTGTGCATCCAAAATTCCTAAACCAATTTTGCCACATGAGTCCACCAAACCTAGGGGTGGGCATAAAAACCGATGAACTGAAAACCAAACCGATGACGAAACCGAATAAACCGAATTTTTGGTTTTTTCTACTATGACAGTAAATTCGGTTTCGAAGTCTAATAACCGAACAAAATTCGGTCGGCTATGTTTTTATTCCGGTGAACCGAACAAGATGAGTCAGCGTTAAACACGTAAAGGACAACGTGAAAACAAGCATATCCAACTTCTCCCGAGAGTCACGCCCACGATCCCCTTTTTAGAGCTCATCCGCGAGGCCGCGGTCGCTTCAGGGACCAACAGACCACGCGTGCCTCGCGTAACGTGGGCCTACCTGACAAAATTGCATGCAAGCATGGAAGGCCCAACTCACGTG
Source organism: Aegilops bicornis (assembly GCA_021605145.1). Lineage (NCBI taxonomy): Eukaryota > Viridiplantae > Streptophyta > Magnoliopsida > Poales > Poaceae > Aegilops > Aegilops bicornis. The sequence continues at coordinate 547,713,626 of CM038673.1, read as the reverse complement.
GGCTTTTTTTGAAGTGTGTGTCCAGCTGTGCGAGCGTACAGCTTACCAGTGCCTTGTTCATTTAGTCCCACATCGCCCGAGCAAGGAGATTTGCCAAATATTTTGCCAATATAAGGGAGTGCCACTGCTACCACTCAAGCACAAATATTTAAAGCGTGGGACTTCGGTATAAAACCGATAACCGCACCGAATAATCGGTTAACCAAATTTCTGGTTATTTATTATTTGGTGCCATTTTCGGTTTCTAGTTTTCCTAACCGAATTCAAAAAAATACCGAACGATAGAAACCGAATTTTTGGTTTATACCGAACGCCCAGCCCTAACCATAATTACCTATATGTGGTATTCCCGTGCCGTTCTAGGAAACTTTGTATGTGCCATCTCTAATTTTCAAAATAAATTTCCTTTTTGTGTGCTCATACCGCTCATGAAGCGGCAGGGGGTGGCCAATATTTTCCATGCTAGATGTGTTATTCTCAATATGAGTGTTTATTCACTTGTCATTGCACGAGAGTACGACAAAGGTATTAGGGGTGCCCAGTCCCGAAATGAAAAGGGAATTTACTTTATCTTGTCAAATAATAAATTCCTTGAAAAGTGTTGGTATGGAGGCACCCGTGGATACGGCTAGCCATGGATTGTGAAAGAATGGTGGAAAAAAGAATAAACTTTATTTTCTGTTTGGGAACCGCCTATGATATATCTAACATGGAAAGTGTTGGGAATTACTCGGTTGTTTCCGTTGACGGGAAAAGTATGCCTGCCAAAAAATATCTCTCAATTTAAGCTTTGAGCTTTGGCACCTCTACAAATCCCTACTTCCCTCTACGAAGGGAGATAACCCACAAGTATAGGGGATCGCAACAGTTTTCGAGGGTAGAGTATTCAACCCAAATTTATTGATTCGACACAAGGGGAGCCAAAGAATATTCTCAAGTATTAGCTGTTGAGTTGTCAATTCAACCACACCTGGATAACTTAATATCTGCAGCAAAGTATTTAGTAGCAAGGTAGTATGGAAGTAACGGTAACGGTGGCAAAAGTAACAGTAGCAGTTTTGTAGTAATTGTAACAGTGGCAACGATAAAGTAACCAAGCAAAGATCAATATGTGAAAAGCTCGTAGGCATTGGATCAGTGATGGATAATTATGTCGGATGCGATTCCTCATGCAATAGTTATAACATAGGGTGACATAGAACTAGCTCCAGTTCATTAATGTAATGTAGGCATGTATTCCTAATATAGTCATACGTGCTTATGGAAAAGAACTTGCATGACATCTTTTAGCCAACCCTCCCGTGGCAGTGGGGTCCTATTGGAAACTAAGGGATATTAAGGCCTCCTTTTAATAGAGTACCGGACCAAAGCATTAGCACTTAGTGAATACACGAACTCCTCAAACTACGGTCATCACCGGGAGTGGTCCCGATTATTGTCACTTCGGGGTTACCGGATCACAACACATAGTAGGTGACTAATGACTTGCAAGATAGGATCAAGAACTCACATATATTCATGAAAACATAATAGGTTCAGATCTGAAATCATGGCACTCGGGCCCTAGTGACAAGCATTAAGCATAGCAAAGTCATAGCAACATCAATCTCAGAACATAATGGATACTAGGGATCAAACCCTAAGAAAACTAACTCGATTACATGGTAAATCTCATCCAACCCATTACCGTCCAACAAGCCTACGATGGAATTACTCATGCATGGCTGTGAGCATCATGAAATTGGTGATGGAGGACAGTTGATGATGACGACGACGACGGATTCCCCTCTTCGGAGCCCCGAACGGACTCCAGACCAGCCCTCCCGAGAGAGATTAGGGCTTAGCGGTGGCTCCGTATTGTAAAACACGATGAATCCTTCTCTCTGATTTTTTTCTCCCCGAACGTGAATATATAGAGTTGGAGTTGAGGTCGGTGGAGCACAGGGGGCCCACGAGGCAGGGGGCGCGCCCAAGGGGGGTAGGCGCGCCCCCACCCTCGTGGACAGGGTGTGGGCCCCCTGGTCTTGATTCTTTCGCCAGTATTTTTAATATATTCCAAAAATATTCTCCGTGAAGTTTCAGGTGATTCTGAGAACTTTTATTTCTGCACAAAAATAACACCATGGCAATTCTGCTGAAAACAGCGTCACTCCGGGTTAGTTCCATTCAAATCATACAGTTAGAGTCCAAAACAAGGGGAAAAGTGTTTGGAAAAGTAGATACGAAGGAGACATATCAAAGGGCCTATCTATTTACTTTATGCATTTTTATTTTTTATTTGAGTCTCCATCTTCTCTTATAAAGCACCAACTAAGGGGCACTCTGATCGTACTCGAGCATTGGATGTAGCTAATATGCGAGTGTGTTTCATGAATGGATCAATGATTAGGCATGATGGGCTAGGGATAGCTTTCTTTAGTGTTGATATTTTGAAAGACATAGTTGTTTGTTGATATGCTTGAGTATTGATGCCCTCATGTCAAATTATAGACTATTGCTTTGAATCATTCAAGTCCAAATGTCCATGCTACAAAAGAGAAGAGTATATGATAAATATGATAGGTAGCATTCCACATTAAAAATTCTGTTTTCAATTGCTACTTTAACATGAGAAGTTTTATGAGAAAGAATTGTTGTTATGATGCTAGGAAAAGTGTCCCAAAGTGATAGATATTCAAGAGGGATATAATAAAAACTTTCATGTAGATCATTGGATATGATAAGTTTAATTCCTTGCAATAGTTCTTTGATATGAAGATAATAATATGTGAGTCATGTTGGAGAGTAATTATGCTTTAGTAAGAATATTGGTGTTAAGGTTTGTGATTCCCTATGCAAGCACGAAAATCAATAGTTATGCAATGAAATTACATCCTACTTGTGTTGCATTATTCGGTGTTAGCTATGCTCAATGCTCGTTTATGTAAATTTTCGTTTCTTGGTTGGTTGCTTCTCAATCAATTTGCTAGCCTCCATTTGTACTAAGTGGGAATACTACTTGTGCATCCAAAATCCCTAAACCCAGTTTTGCCACATGAGTCCACTATACCTACCTATGTGCGGTATTACCGTGCCGTTCTAGGCAAATTTGTATGTGCCATCTCTAATTTTCAAATAAAATTCCTTTGTGTGTGCTCGTACCGCTCATGAAGCGACAGGGGGTGGCCAATATTTTCCATGCTAGATGTGTTATTCTCAATATGAGTTGTTATTCACTTGTCATTGCACGAGAGTACGACAAAGGTATTAGGGATGCCGAGTCCCAAAATGAAAAGGGAATTTACTTTATCTTGTCAAATAATAAATTCCTTGAAAAGTGTTGGTATGGAGGCACCCGTGGATACGGCTAGCCATGGGTTGTGAAAGATGGTGGGAAGAAGAATAAAATTTATTTTCTGTTTGGGAACCGCCTATGATATATCTAGCATGAAAAGTGTTGGGAAATTACTCGGTCGTTTCCGTTGACAGGAAAAGTATGCCTCCCGAAAAAAATTATCTCTCAATTTAAGCTTTGAGCCCTGGCACTTCTACAAATCCCTACTTCCCTCTACGAAGGGCCTATCTATTTACTTTATGCAATTTTAATTTTTTATTTGAGTCTTCATCTTCTCTTATAAAGCACCAACTAAGGGGCACTATGATCGTACTCGAGCATTGGATGTAGCTAATATGTGAGTGTGTTTCATGAATGGACCAATGATTGAACATGATGGGCTAGGGATAACTTTCTTTAGTGTTGAGATTTTGAACGACATGGTTGCTTGTTGATATGCTTGAGTATTGATGTCCTAATGTCAAATTATAGACTATTGCTTTGAATCATTCAAGTCCAAATGTCCATGCTACAAAAGAAAAGAGTATATGATAGATATGATAGGTAGCATTCCACATCAAAAATTCTGTTTTCAATACTACTTTGATGACCCACAAGTATAGGGGATCTACCGTAGTCCTTTCGATAAGTAAGAGTGTTGAACCCAACGAGGAGTAGAAGGAAATGATAAGCAGTTTTCAGTAAGGTGTTATCTGCAAGCACTGGAATTATCGGTAACAGATAGTTTTGTGATAAGGTAATTTGTAACGGGTAACTAGTAATAAAAGTAAATAAGGTGCAGCAAGATGGCCCAATCCTTTTTGTAGCAAAGGATAAGCCTGGACAAACTCTTATATAAAGGAAAGCGCTCCCGAGGACACATGGGAATTATCGTCAAGCTAGTTTTCATCACGCTCATATGATTCGCGTTCGGTACTTTGATAATTTGATATGTGGGTGGACCGGTATTTGGGTACTTCCCTTCCTTGGACAAGCATCCCACTTATGATTAACCCCTTTTGCAAGCATCCGCAAGTACAAAAGAAGTATTAAGGTAAACCTAACCATAGCATGAAACATATGGATCCAAATCAGCCCCTTACAAAGCAGCGCATAAACTAGGGTTTAAGCGTCTGTCACTCTAACAACCCATCATCTACTTATTACTTCCCAATGCCTTCCCCTAGGCCCAAAAAATGGTGAAGTGTCATGTAGTCGACGTTCACATGACACCACTAGAGGAGAGACAACATACATCTCATTAAAATATCGAACGAATACCAAATTCACATGACTACTTAAAGCAAGACTTCTCCCATGTCCTCAGGAACAAACGTAACTACTCACAAATCATATTCATGTTCATAATCAGAGGGGTATTAATATGCATAAAGGATCTGAACATATGATCTTCCACCAAATAAACCAACTATCATCAACTACAAGGAGTAATCAACACTACTAGCAACCCACAGGTACCAATCTGAGGTTTTGGGACAAAGATTGGATACAAGAGATGAACTAGGGTTTGAGATGAGATGGTGCTGGTGAAGATGTTGATGGAGATTGAGCCCCTCCCGATGAGAGGATCGATGGTGATGATTTCCCCCTCCCGGAGGAATGTTTCCCCCGTCAGAAGAGCTCCGCCGGAGCCCTAGATTGGTTCTGCCTCGTGGCGGCGGAGTTTCGTCCTGAGAGCTTGCTTATGATTTTTTTTCCAGGGCGAAAGACTTCATATTGCCAAAGATAGGCACCGGAGGCCTGCCAGGGGGCCCACGAGACAGGGGGCGCGCCCAGGGGGTAGGGAGCGCCCCCCACCCTCGTGGATGGTGGGTGGCCCCCCTCTGGTGCTTCCTTCGCCCAATATTTTTTATATATTCTAAAAATGAGTGCCGTGGAGTTTCAGGACTTTTGGAGTTGTGCAGAATAGGTCTCTAATATTTGCTCCTTTTCCAGCCCAGAATTCCAGTTGACGGCATTCTCCCTCTTCATGTAAACCTTGTAAAATAAGAGAGAATAGGCATAAGTATTGTGACATAATGTGTAATAACAACCCATAATGCAATAAATATCGATATAAAAGCATGATGCAAAATGGAAGTATCAACTCCCCCAAGCTTAGACCTCGCTTGTCCTCAAGCGGAAGCCGATATCGAAAAATATGTCCACAAGTTTAGAGATAGAGGTGTCGATAAAATAAAATACGGACATGAGGGCGTCATGATCATTCTTATAACAACAACATATATATATATATATTCATGTGATTTCTTATGCTAAAGAAACAATTCATTCACAATTTCAAGTATGAATCAGAAACTTCATTGAAAACTAAAAACTATAATCTCAGTCATTGAAGCAATTGCAATTTATCATAACATCGGAAAGAGTCAATATACGAGCTTTTCAGCAAGTCCACATACTCAACTATCATTTAGTATTTCACAATTTCTAACACTCACGCATTACTTATGGGTATGGAGTTTTAATCGTGTTGGGAAATGTAGTAATTTAAAAAAAATCCTACGCACATGGAAGATCTATCATGGTGATGCATAGCAACGAGCGGGAAAGAGTGTTGTCCACGTACCCTTGTAGACCGTAAGAGGAAGCGTTATGACAACGCGGTTGATGTAGTCGTACGTCTTCACGATCCGACCAATCCTAGTACCGGAAGTACGATACCTCCGCGATCTGCACACGTTCGACTCGGTGACGTCCCACGAACTCTCGATCCAACTGAGTGTCGAGGGAGAGCTTCGTCAGCACGACGGCGTGATGACGGTGATGATGAAGCTCTTTGGCGCAGGCTTCGCCTAAGCACTACGACGATATGACCGAGGTGGATTATGGTGGAGGGGGGCACCGCACACGGCTAAGGGATCAATGATCAACTTGTGTGTACTAGGGTGCCCCCATGCCCCCGTATATAAAGGAGCAAGGGGAGGGGGCCGGCGGCCTCATAGGGTGCGCCCCAAGGGGGGAATCCTACTCCTACTAGGAGTAGGTTCCCCCTTTCCTAGTCCAACTAGGAGGGGAAGGAAAGAGGAGGAGGGGAGAAGCAAAGAGGAGGCCGGCCCCCCAAGCCCTAAAGCAATTTGGTTTGGGCCTAGGGGGCGCGCCCCATAGCTCCCTTGCTGCCCTCTATTTCCACTAAGGCCCATGAAAGCCCATTGACCCCCCAGGGGGTTCCGGTAACTCCCTGGTACTCCCGTATTTATCTGATGACCCCCGGAACCTTTGCGGTGTCCGAATATAACCTTCCAATATATCAATCTTTATGTCTCGATCATTTCGAGACTCCTTGTCATGTCCGTGATCTCATTCGGGAACCCGAACAACCGTCGGTACATCAAAACACATAAACTCATAATACCGATCGTCATCGAACGTTAAGCGTGCGGACCCTACGGGTTCAAGAACTATGTAGACATGACCGAGACTCATTTCCGGTCAATAACCAATAGCAGAACCTGGATGCTCATATTAGCTCCTACATATTCTACGAAGATCTTTATCGGTCAAACCGCATAACAACATACATTGTTCCCTTTGTCATCGGTATGTTACTTGCCCGATATTCGATCATAGGTATCTCAATACCTAGTTCAATCTCGTTACCAGCAAGTCTCTTTACTCGTTCCGTAATGCAATATCCCGTAACTAACTCATTAGCCACATTGCTTGCAAGGCTTATAGTGATGTGCATTACCGACAGGGCCCAGAGATACCTCTCCGATACACGGAGTGACAAATCCTAATCTCGATCTATGCCAACTCAACAAACACCATCGGAGACACCTGTAGAGCATCTTTATAGTCACCTAGTTATGTTGTGACGTTTGATAGCACACTAAGTGTTCCTCCGGTATTCGGGAGTTGCATAATCTCATAGTCATAGGAACATATATAAGTTATGAAGAAAGTAATAGCGACAAACTAAATGATCATCATGCTAAGCTAACGGATGGGTCAAGTCAATCACATCATTCTCTAATGATGTGATCCCGTTAATCAAATGACAACTCTTTGTCCATGGCTAGGAAACTTAACCATGTTTGATTAACGAGCTAGTCAACTAGAGGCATACTAGTGACACTCAGTTTGTCTATGTATTCACACATGTACTAAGTTTCCGGTTAATACAATCCTAGCATGAATAATAAACATTTGTCATGATATAAGGAAATATAAATAACAATTTTATTATTGCCTCTAGGGCATATTTCCTTCAGTCTTTCACTTGCACTAGAGTTAATAATCTAGTTCACATCGTCATGTGATTTCACACAAATAGTTCACATCTTTATGTGATTAGTTCACATCTTCATGTGACTAATACTCAAAGGGTTTACTAGAGTCAATAATCTAGTTCACATCACTATGTGATTAATACCCAAAGAGTGATCATGTTTTGCTTGTGAGAGAAGTTTAGTCCACGGGTCTGCAACATTCAGATCCGTATGTATTTTGCAAATTTCTATGTCTACAATACTCTGCACGGAGCTACTCTAGCTAATTGCTCCCACTTTCAATATGTATCCAGATCGAGACTTAGAGTCATCTAGATCAATGTAAAAAGCTTGCATCGACGTAACTCTTTACGGCGAACTCTTTTATCACCTCCATAACCGAGAAATATTTCCTTAGTCCTCTAAGGATAATTTTGACAACTGTCCTGTGATCTACTCCTAGATCACTATTGTACTCCCTTGCCAGAATCATGCTAAGGTATACAATAGGACTGGTACACAGCATAGCATATTTTATAGAACCTATGACTGAGGCATAGGGAATGACTTTTCATTCTCTTTCTATTTTCTGTTGTAGTCGGGTTTTGAGTCTTTACTTAACTTCACACCTTGCAACACAGGCAAGAACTCCTTCTTTCACTGTTCCATTTTGAACTACTTCAAAATCTTGTCAAGGTATGTACTCATTGAAAAAACTTATCAAGCGTCTTGATCTATCTCTATAGATCTTGATGCTCAATGTGTAAGCAGCTTCACCGAGGTCTTTCTTTGAAAAATTCTTATTCAAGTATCCTTTTATGCTATCCAGAAATTCAGTATCATTTCCGATCAACAATATGTCATCCACATATAATATCATAAATGCTGCAGAGCTCCCACTCACTTTCTTGTAAATACATGCTTCTCCAAAAGTCTGTATAAAACTATATGCTTTGATCAACTCATCAAAGCATATATTCCAACTCCGAGATGCCTGCACCAGTCCATAGATGGATCGCTGGAGCTTGCACACTTTGTTAGCACCTTTAGGATTGACAAAACTCTCTTGTTGTATCATATACAACTCTTCTTTAAGAAATCCATTAAGGAATGCAGTTTTGACATCCATTTGCCAGATTTCATAAAATGTGGCAATTGCTAACATGATTCAGACAGACTTAAGCATCACTACGAGTGAGAAAATCTCATTGTAGTCAACACCTTGATCTTGCCGAAAACCTTTTTGCGACAATTTGAGCTTTGTAGATAGTAACACTACTATCAGCGTTCGTCTTCCTCTTGAAGATCCATTTATTCTCAATGGCTCGCCGATCATTGGGCAAGTCCATCAAAGTCCATACTTTGTTCTTTATACATGGATCCCATCTCAGATTTCATGGCCTTAAGCCATTTCGCGGAATCTGGGCTCATCATCGCTTCCTCATAGTTCGTAGGGTCGTCATGGTCTAGTAACATGACTTCCAGAATGGATTACTGTACCACTCTGGTGCGGACCATACTCTGATTGTCCTACAAGGTTTGGTAGTAACTTGATCTGAAGTTTCATGATCATCATCACTAGCTTCCTCACTAATTGGTGTAGAAATCACTAGAACTGATTTCTCTGATGAACTACTTTCCAATTCGGGAGAAGGTACAATTACCTCATCAAGTTCTACATTCCTCCCACTCACTTCTTTCGAGAGAAACTTCTTCTTTAGAAAGGATCCACTCTTAGCAACAAAGATCTTGCCTTTCGGATCTGTGATAGAAGGTGTACCCAACAATTTCTTTTGGGTATCCTATGAAGACACACTTTTCTGATTTGGGTTTGAGCTTACCAGGCTGAAACTTCTTCACATAAGCATCACAACCCCAAACTTTAAGAAACAACAGCTTAGGTTTCTAGCCAAACCATAGTTCATACGGTGTCGTCTCAACGGATTAGACGGTGCCCTATTTAACGTGAATGTAGCTATCTCTAATGCATAACCCCAAAACGATAGTGGTAAATAGGTAAGAGACATCATAGATTGCACTATATCCAATAAAGTACGGTTATGATGTTCGGACACACCATTATGCTGTGGTGTTCTAGGTGGCATGAATTTGTGAAACTATTCCACATTGTTTTAGTTGGAGACCAAACTCGTAAGTCAAATATTCGTCTCCGCGATCAGATCGTAGAAACTTTATTTTTCTTGTTACGATGATTTTCCACTTCACTCTGAAATTCTTTGAACTTTTCAAATGTTTCAGACTTATGTTTCATCAAGTAGATATACCCATATCTGCTCAAATCATCTGTGAAGGTCGGAAAATGACGATACCCGCCACAAGCCTCAACACTCATCGGACCGCATACATCGGTATGTATTATTTCCAATAAGTCAGTTGCTCGCTCCATTGTTCCGGAGAACGGAGTCTTAGTCATCTTGCCCATGGGGCATGGTTCGCAAGCATCAAGTGATTCATAATCAAGTGATTCCAAAAGCCCATCACCAAGGAGTTTCTTCATGTGCTTTACACCAATATGACCTAAATGGCAGTGCCACAAATAAGTTGCACTATCATTATTAACTTTGCATCTTTTGGCTTCAATATTATGAATATGTGTATCACTACGGTCGAGATTCAATAAACCATTTATATTGAGTGTATGACCATAGAAGGTTTTATTCTTGTAAATAGAATAACAATTATTCTTTGACTTAAATGAATAACCATATTGCAATAAACATGATTCAATCATATTCATGCTCAACACAAACACCAAATAACATTTATTTTAGGTTCAACACTAATCCCGAAGGTAAAGGGAGTGTGCGATGGTGATCTTATCAACCTTGGAATCACTTCCAACACACATCATCACCTCACCCTTAACTAGTCTCTGTTTATTTTGCAACTACCATTTCGAGTTACTACTCTTAGCAACTTAACCAGTATCAAATACCAAGGGGTTGGTATGAACACTAGTAAAGTACACATCAATAACATGTATATCCAATATACTTTTGTTCAGTATGCCATCCTTCTTATCCGCCAAGTATATAGGGCAGTTCCACTTCCAGTGACCATTTCCTTTGCAGTAGAAGCACTCAGTTTCACGCTTGGGTTTAGCTTTGGGCTTCTTCATGGGAGTGGCAACTTGCTTGCCATTCTTCTTGAAATTACCTTTCTTTCCCTTGCCCTTTTACTTGAAACTAGTGGTCTTGTCAACCATCAACACTTGATGCTTTTCTTGATTTCTACCTTCGCTGATTTTAGCATCGCGAAGAGCTTGGGAATTACTTTCGTCATCCCTTGCATATTATAGTTCATCACGAAGTTCCAGTAACTTGGTGATAGTGACTAGAGAACTTTGTCAATCACTATTTTATATGGAAGATTAACTCCCACTTTATTCAAGCAATTGTAGTACCCAGACAATCTGAGCACATGCTCACTGGTTGAGCTATTCTCCTCCATCTTGTAGGCAAAGTACTGTCAGAGGTCTCATACCTCTCGACACGGGCATGAGCATGAAATACCAATTTCAACTCTTGGAACATCTCATATGCTCCATGTCGTTCAAAACATTTTTGAAGTCCCGGTTCTAAGCCGTAAAGCATGGTGCACTAATCTATCAAGTAGTCATCATACCGAGCTTGTCAAACGTTCATAACGTCTGCATCTGCTCCTGCAACAGTTCTGTCACCTAGTGGTGCATCAAGGACATAATACTTCTGTGCAGCATTGAGGATAATCCTCAGATCACGGAGCTAGTCCGCATCATTGCTACTAACATCTTTCAACTTATTTTTCTCTAGGAACATATGAAAAATAAACAGGGAGCTACATCGCGAGCTATTGATCTAAAACATAGTTATGCAAATACTATCAGGACTAAGTTCATGATAAAGTAAAGTTCAACTAATCATATTACTTAAGAACTCCCACTTAGATAGACATCCCTCTAATCATCTAAGTGATCACGTGATCCATATCAACTAAACCATGTCCGATCATCACGTGAGATGGAGTAGTTTTCAATGGTGAACATCACTATGTTGATCATATCTACTATATGATTCACGCTCGACCTTTCAGTCTCAATGTTCCGAGGCCATATCTGCATATGCTAGGCTCATCAAGTTTAACCTGAGTATTCTACATGTGCAAAACTGGCTTGCACCCGTTGTATGTGAACGTAGAGCTTATCACACCCGATCATCACGTGGTGTCTCGGCACGACGAACTGTAGCAACGGTGCATACTCAGGGAGAACACTTATACCTTGAAAATTTAGTGAGAGATCATCTTATAATGCTACCGTCAAACTAAGCAAAATAAGATGCATAAAAGATAAACATCATATGCAATCAAAATATGTGACATGATATGGCAATTATCATCTTGTGCCTTTGATCTCCATCTCCAAAGTACCGTCATGATCTCCATCGTCACCGGCATGACACCATGATCTCCATCATCTTGATCTCTATTAACGTGTCGTCACATGGTTGTCTCGCCAACTATTGCTTTTGCAACTATTGCTATCGCATATCGATAAAGTAAAGCAATTATATGGTGCTTGCATCTTATGCAATAAAGAGACAACCATAAGGCTTCTGCCAGTTGCCGATAACTTTAACAAAACATGATCATCTCATACAACAATTTATATCTCATCACGTTTTGACCATATCACATCACAACATGCCCTGCAAAAACAAGTTAGACATTCTCTACTTTGTAGTTGCAAGTTTTACGTGGCTGCTACGGGCTAAGTAAGAACCGTTCTTACCTACGCATCAAAAACAACGCGGTATAGCGATTGCTTTTTGATCTTCGGAAAGAACCCTGTTCATTGAATCTGATTCAACTAGAGAAACTGACACCCACCAGCCACCTGTGTGCGAAGCACATCGGTAGAACCAGTCTCGCGTAAGCATACGCGTAATGTCGGTCTGAGACGCTTCATCCAACAATGCCGTTGAATCAAGAATCAACTAGTGACGGCAAGCAATATGTATATACCCACGCCCACAACTCCTTTGTGTTCTACTCGTGCATATAACATCTACGCATAGACCTGGCTCTGATGCCACTGTTGGGAAATGCAGTAATTTCAAAAAAAATCCTACGCACACGCAAGATCTATCATGGTGATGCATAGCAACGAGAGGGGAAGAGTGTTGTCCACGTACCCTCGTAGACCGTAAGCGGAAGCGTTATGACAACGCGGTTGATGTAGTCGTACGTCTTCACGATCCGACCGATCCTAGTACCAAAAGTACGGCACCTCCGCGATCTGCACACGTTCGGCTCGGTGACGTCCCACGAACTCTCGATCCAGCTGAGTGTCGAGGGAGAGCTTCGTCAGCACGACGGCGTGATGACGGTGATGATGAAGCTACTGGCACAGGGCTTCGCCTAAGCACTACAACGATATGACCGAGGTGGATTATGGTGGAGGGGGCACCGCACACGGCTAAGGGATCGATGATCAACTTGTGTGTTCTAGGGTGCCCCCTGCCCCCGTATATAAAGGAGCAAGGGGAGGGGGCCGGCAGCCTCATAGGGTGCGCCCCAAGGGGGGAATCCTACTCCTACTAGGAGTAGGTTCCCCCTTTCCTAGTCCAACTAGGAGGGGAAGGAAAGAGGAGGAGGGGAGAAGGAAAGAGGAGGCTGGCCCCCCAAGCCCTAAACCAATTCGGTTTGGGCCTAGGGGGGCGTGCCCCAAAGCTCCCTTGCTGCCCTCTGTTTCCACTAAGGCCCATGAAAGCCCATTGACCCCCCGGGGGGTTCCGGTAACTACCCGGTACTCCGATATTTATTCGATGACCCCCGGAACCTTTCTGGTGTCCGAATTTAACCTTCCAATATATCAATCTTTATGTCTCGACCATTTTGAGACTCCTCATCATGTCCGTGATCTCATCCGGGACTCCAAACAACCTTTAGTACATCAAAACACATAAACTCATAATACCGGTCATCATCGAACGTTAAGCGTGCGGACCCTACGGGTTCGAGAACTATGTAGACATAACCGAGACTCATTTCCGGTCAATAACCAATAGCAGAACCTGGATGCTCATATTGGCTCCTACATATTCTAGGAAGATCTCTACCGGTCAAACCGCATAACAACATACATTGTTCCCTTTGTCATCGGTATGTTACTTGCCTGAGATTCGATCGTCGGTATCTCAATACCTAGTTCAATCTCGTTACCGGCAAGTCTCTTTACTCGTTCCGTAATGCAACATCCCGTAACTAACTCATTAGTCACATTGCTTGCAAGGCTTATAGTGATGTGCATTACCGAGAGGGCTCAGAGATACCTCTCCGATACACGGAGTGACAAATCCTAATCTTGATCTATGCCAACTCAACAAACACCATCGGAGACACCTGTAGAGCATCTTTATAGTCACCCAGTTACGTTGTGACGTTTGATAGCACACTAAGTGTTCCTCCGGTATTCGGGAGTTGCATAATCTCATAGTCATAGGAACATGTATAAGTTATGAAGAAAGCAATAGCAACAAACTAAACGATCATCGTGCTAAGCTAACGGATGGGTTAAGTCAATCACATCATTCTCTAATGATGTGATCACGTTAATCAAATGACAACTCTTTGTCCATGGCTAGGAAACTTAACCATGTTTGATTAACGAGCTAGTCAAGTAGAGGCATACTAGTGACACTCAGTTTGTCTATGTCTTCACACATGTACTAAGTTTCCGGTTAATACAATTCTAGCATGAATAATAAACAGTTATCATGATATAAGGAAATATAAATAACAACTTTATTATTGCCTCTAGGGCATATTTCCTTCAAATCGGACATAGAGAAAGATAGGGGCTTATAGTTTTGCCTCCCAACCTTTTACCTCAAGGGTAATGTCAACAATAATAGTGCATGAAAACTCACATCCAATTAGCTATATATATATCAGGATCTTTCCAACACACAGTGCTTGCCATAGTATAAAATGTAAAAAGGGAAGGTGAAGATCACCATGGCTCTTGCATAAGACAAAAATAAAAGATAGGCCCTTCGTAGAGGGAAGCAGATGTTGTCATGTGTTTTTATGATAGGATGCACGAAATCTTAATGCAAAAGAACGTCACTTTATATTGCCACTTGTGATATGGACCTTTATTATGCAGTTCGTCGCTTTTATATCTTCCACATCACAAGATCGTATAAAGCTTATTTTCTCCACACTAATAAATCATACATATTTAGGGAGCAATTTTTATTGCTTGCAACAATGACAACTTACTTGAAGGATCTTACTCAATCCATAGGTAGATATGGTGGACTCTCATGGTAAAACTAGGTTTAAGTATATTTGGAAGCACAAGTAGTATCTCTACTTGGTGAAAAGAATTTGGCTAGCATGAGGGGGAAAGGCAAGCTTGATACGTCTCCAACGTATCTATAAATTTTGATTGCTCCATGCTATATTATCTACTGTTTTGGACCATATTGGGCTTTATTTTCCACTTTTATATTATTTTTGGGACTAACCTATTAACCGGAGGCCCATCCTGCAATTGCTGTTTTTTGCCTATTTCGGTGTTTGAAGAAACATAATATCAAATGGAGTCCAAAGCGGAATGAAACCTTGAACGTGATTTTCTCACCGAGCGTGATCCACGAGACTTGGACCCTGCTCCAAGGAACAAAAGAGGTGGTCACGAGGGTGGGGCGCCCCCTAGGCGCGCCCACCTCGTGGGCCCCTGTTGCTCCACCGACGTACTCCTTCCTCCTATATATACCTCATTACCCCAAGCGATCGAATCTGAGCCAAAAACCTAATTCCACCGCCGCAACTTTACGTATCCACGAGATCCCATCTTGGGGCTGTCTTGGGAGCTCCGCCGGGGAGGGCCGTCATCATGGAGGGCTTCTACATCATCATAGCCCCTCCGATGAAGTGTGATTAGTTTACCTCAGACCTTCGGGTCCATAGTTAGTAGCTAGATGGCTTCTTCTCTCTTTTTGGATCTCAATACAATGTTCTCCCCCTCTCTCCTGGAGATCTATTCGATGTAATCTTCTTTTTGTGGTGTGTTTGTTGAGACCGATGAATTGAGGGTTTATGATCAAGTCTATCTATGAATAATATTTGAATCTTTTCCGAATTCTTTTATGTATGATTGGTTATCTTTGCAAGTCTCTTCGAATTATCAGTTTGGTTTGGCCTACTAGATTGTTTTTCTTGCCATGGGAGAAGTGCTTAGCTTTGGGTTCGATCTTGCGGTGTCCTTTCCCAGTGACAGAACGGGCAGCAAGGCACGTATTGTATCGTTGCCATCGAGGATAACAAGATGGGGTTTATTTCATATTGCATGAATTTATCTCTCTACATCATGTCATCTTGCCTAAGGCGTTACTCTGTTTTTAACTTAATACTCTAGATGCATGCTGGATAGCGGTCGATGAGTGGATTAATAGTAGTAGATGCATGCAGGAGTCGGTCTACTTGTCTCAGACGTGATGCCTATACACATGATCATACCTAGATATTCTCATAACTATGCTCAATTCTGTCAATTGCTCGACAGTAATTTGTTCACCCACCGTAGAATACTTATGCTCTTGAGAGAAGCCACTAGTGAAACCTATGGCCTCCGGGTCTATTCTCATCATATCAATCTCCATCACTTTAATCTTTCTTTGTTTTTTACTTTGCCTTTTACTTTTCACTTTGCATCCCTATATCAAAAATATTATCTATCATCTCTATCAGATCTCACTCATGTAAGTGACCGCGAAGGGATTGACAACCCCTAATCGCGTTGATTGTGTTGAGCTATTGTTTTTGTGTAGGTACGAGGGACTTGCGTGTGGCCTCCTACTGGATTGATACCTTGGTTCTCAAAAACTGAGGGAAATACTTACGCTACTTTGCTGCATCATCCTATCCTCTTCGGGGAAATCCAACGCAGTGCTCAAGAGGTAGCAAGAAGAATTTCTGGCGCCATTGCCGGGGAGTCTACGCAAAAATTCAACATACCAAGTACCCACCACAATCCCTATCTCTCGCATTACATTAGTTGCCATTTGCCTCTTGTTTTCCTTTCCCCCACTTCACCCTTGCCGTTTTATTCGCCCTCTCTTTCCCAATCCCCTTCTCCTTCTCTTTCTCTGTTTGCCTTTTTCTCGGTTGCCTTGTCGTCATGGCTAGTCTTATTTCTTCTCCGTTATCTCCCGAGAATGAAGTCCTAAATTTTAAACAAAGGGAGGGAGAAAATCTAAAAGACGCTTGGTATAGAATTTGCAATGCTCAAAATAGAGCTACCAGGAAGCAATCTACTTCAGTTCTTCTTCGCAATTTTTATGTAGGTGCTAGTCCTTGGTATAGATATTTCCTTGATACCATTACTGGGGGAATTTCTTGGGTATCCATACTTTTGATTCTTATAATGCTATGATAGATTTATTTGGCTCACCACCTCTTTTGGTTAATGGAACTATGTTAACTTTGGAGCATGTTATGCAAAGGCTTGAAATTATAGAAAACAAAGTTGCTACTATTGAATCAATTGAAAATCTAGATAAAAAGATCCATAATAAAATTACCCAATATGGATCTAAGGTAGGAATGACTTTGAAAAATACTAAGGAGAAGGAACCCATGGTTAATGAGAAAATAAATCTAGATTCCTCTGGAATCGATAAACTTGAGGGTATCATTACCAACTTGGGAACCACTTTTTCTTCCGTAAAGAATACTCCTAGTCCTCCCACTAAAATTTCTAAGCTTATGTATGTTCCTAAGAATAGGGGTGAATCATCTAGTAAGGAAACTGCGGATCTTAAATCTATAAGTATTCATCCCGATATTTTTGCTTTCATTAAAGAACCATTTGCTACAAATGAATTTTTTGATCTTATGCCTAAAAGTTTGATAATTACTAGAAAGAAATAAATTTCTAAGGAAGATAGATGCCTCATTGAAGAATTGCCTACCAAATATGGCAATACCTAGATCTATCCTCGCTTTTATGCCTAGCTAGGGGCGTTAAACGATAGCGCTTGTTGGGAGGCAACCCAATTCTATTTTTAAATTTTTTTCCTTCTGTTTAGGAATAAATAACCCATCTACCTTCTGTTTGGATGTGGTTTTATGTTTTAATTAGTATTTGTGCCAAGTTAGACCTATTGGATCTTCTTGGATAATAGTTATTTGATCTTGCTGTAATTTCCAGAAACTTTGCGCTCAGTGGCCGAATTATTAAAAATCACCAGAAAGTTATAAAATACTGATTCCAATTGTTGCTGATCAATAAAAGAATTGTATAGGTCTTCCAATTTTGGTAGATGTTTTGGAGTTCCAGAAGTTTATGTTAGTTACAGATTACTACAGACTGTTCTGGTTTTGACAGATTCTGTCTTTCGTGTGTTGTTTGCTTATTTTGGTGAATCTATGGCTAGTAAAATAGTTTATAATCCATAGAGAAGTTGGAATACAGTAGGTTTAACACCAATATAAATAAATAATGAGTTCATTACAGTACCTTGAAGTGGTCTTTTGTTTTCTTTCTCTAACGGAGCTCACGAGATTTCTATTGAGTTTTGTGTTGTGAAGTTTTCAAGTTTTGGGTGAAATCTTTTGATGGATTATGGAACAAGGAGTGGCAAGAGCCTAAGCTTGGGGATTCCCATGGCACCCCCAAGATCCAAGGACACCAAAAAGTAAAAGCTTGGGGATGCCCCGGAAGGGATCCCCTCTTTCGTCTACTTCCATCGGTAATTTTACTTGGAGCTATATTTTTATTCACCACATGATATGTGTTTTGCTTGGAGCGTCTTGTACTATTTGTGTCTTTGTTTGTTAGTGTGCCACAATCATCCTTGCTGTACACACCTTTTGAGAGAGCCATACATGAATTGGAATTTGATAGAATACTCTATGTGCTTCACTTATATCTTTTGAGCTTGATAGTTTTGCTCTATGTGCTTCACTTATATCTTTTGAGCTTGATAGTTTTGCTCTATGTGCTTCACTTATATCTTTTGAGCGTTGTAGTTTTGCTCTATGTGCTTCACTTAGATCTTTTAGAGCACGGTGGTGGATTTGTTTTAAAGAAACTATTGATCTCTCATGCTTCACTTAAATTATTTTGAGAGTCTTAAATAGCATGGTAATTTGATTAATAATAATATGCTTGGTATTCAAGATTTGTGAAACTTTCTTTTGAGTGCGTTGAATACTAAGAAAAGTTGGATGCTTGATAATTGTTTTGAGATATGGAGGTAGTAATATCAAAGTCATGCTAGTAGAGTAATTTTGAATTTGAGAAGTGCTTGAGTTAAAGTTTGCAAGTCCCGTAGCATGCACGTATGGTAGACGTTATGTAACAAATTTGAAACATGAGGTGTTATTTGATTGTCCTCCTTATGAGTGGCGGTCGGGGACGAGCGATGGTATTTTCCTACCAATCTATCTCCTTAGGAGCATGCGCGTAATGCTTTGGTTTTTGATGGCTTGTAGATTTTTGCAATAAGTATATGAGTTCTTTATGACTAATGTTGAGTCCATGGATTATACGCACTCTCACCCTTCCATCATTGCTAGCCTCTTGATTGCCGTGCATTGCCCTTTCTCACATTGAGAGTTGGTGCAAACTTCGTTGGTGCATCCAAACCCCGTGATATGATATGCTCTTTCACACATAAACCTCCCTATATGTTCCTCAAAACAGCCACTATACCTACCTATTATGGCATTTCCATAGCCATTCCGAGATATATTGCCATGCAACTTTCCACCATTCCGTTCTTCATGACATATCTATCATTGTCATATTGCTTAGCATGATCATGTAGTTGACATAGTATTTGTGGCAAATCCACCATTCATAATTCCTTCATACTTGTCACTCTTGATTCATTGCATATCCCAGTACACCGCCGGAGGCATTCATATAGAGTCATACTTTGTTCTAGTATCGAGTTGTAATCATTGAGTTGTAAATAAATAGAAGTGTGATGATCATCATTCAATAGAGCATTGTCCCAATAAAAAAAAGAAGAAAGGCCAAAGAAAAAAAGAAGGCCCAAAAAAAAGAAAATAAAATAAAAAGGGGCAATGCTACTATCCTTTTTTTCCACACTTGTGCTTCAAAGTAGCACCATAATCTTCATGATAGAGAGTCTCGTGTTTTATCACTTTCATATACTAGCGGGATTATTTCATTATATAACTTGGCTTGTATATTCCAACAATGGGCCTCCTCAAGTGCCCTAGGTCTTCGTGAGAAAGCAAGTTGGATGCACACCCACTTAGTTTCTTTTGTTGAGCTTTCATACATTTATAGCTCTAGTGCATCCGTTGCATGGCAATCCCTACTCCTTGCATTAACATCAATCGATGGGCATCTCCATAGCCCATTGATTAGCCTCGTTGATGTGAGACTTTCTCCTTTTTTGTCTGCTCCACATAACCCCCATCATTATATTCTATTCCACACATAGTGATATATCCATGGCTCACGCTCATGTATTGCGTGAAAGTTTATGAGTTTGAAATTATTAAGGTATGAAACAATTGCTTGGCTTGTCATCGGGGTTGTGCATGATGAGATCATTCTTGTGTGTGAAAATGGAGCATGACTAAACTATATGATTTTGTAGGGATGAACTTTCTTTGGCCATGTTACTTTGAGAAGACATAATTGCTTTGTTGGTTTGCTTGAAGTATTTTTTATGTCAATATGAACTTTTGTCTTGAATCTTTCGAATCTGAATATTCATACCACAATTAAGAAGATTTGCATTGAAATTATGCCAAGTAGCACTCCGCATCAAAAATTCTCTTTTATCATTTACCTACTCGAGAATGACGGGAATTAAGCTTGGGGATGCCTGATACGTCTCCAACGTATCTATAATTTTTTATTGCTCCATGCTATATTATATACTATTTTGGACCATATTGGGCTTTATTTTCCACTTTTA
Source organism: Aegilops bicornis (assembly GCA_021605145.1). Classification (NCBI taxonomy): domain Eukaryota; kingdom Viridiplantae; phylum Streptophyta; class Magnoliopsida; order Poales; family Poaceae; genus Aegilops; species Aegilops bicornis. The sequence continues at coordinate 547,693,110 of CM038673.1, read as the reverse complement.
TATTATTTTTGGGACTAACCTATTAACTGGAGGCCCAGCCCAGAATTGCTGTTTTTTTTTCCTATTTCATTATTTTGAAGAAACAGAATATCAAACGGAGTCCAAACGGAATGAAACCTTCGGGAACGTGATTTTCTCACCGAACGTGATCCAGGAGACTTGGACCCTGCTCCAAGGAACAAAAGAGGCAGTCACGAGGGTGGGGGCGCCCCCCTAGGGCACGCCCCCCTGCCTCGTGGGCCCCCTGTTGCTCCACGACGTACTCCTTCCTCCTATATATACCTCATTTCCCAAGCGATCGAATCACGGAGCCAAAACCTAATTCCACCGCCGCAACTTTCTCAGATCCACGAGATCCCATCTTGGGGCCTGTTAGGAGCTCCACGGAGAGGGCCATCATCACGGAGGGCTTCTACATCATCATAGCCCCTCCGATGAAGTGTGAGTAGTTTACCTCAGACCTTCGGGTCCATAGTTAGTAGCTAGATGGCTTCTTCTCTCTTTTTGGATCTCAATACAATGTTCTCCCCCTCTCTCGTGGAGATCTATTCGATGTAATCTTCTTTTTGCGGTGTGTTTGTTGAGAACGATGAATTGTGGGTTTATGATCAAGTATATCTAAGAATTTTGAATCTTCTCTGAATTATTTTATGTATGATTGGTTATCTTTGCAAGTCTCTTCGAATTATCAGTTTGGTTTGGCCTACTAGATTGGTCTTGCCATGGGAGAAGTGCATAGCTTTGGGTTCGATCTTGCGGTGTGCTTTCCCAGTGACAGAAGGGGCAGCAAGGCACGTATTGTATCGTTGCCATCGAGGATAACAAGATGGGGTTTATTTCATATTGCATGAATTTATCTCTCTACATCATGTCATCTTGCTTAAGGGGTTACTCTGTTTTAACTTAATACTCTAGATGCATCTTTGGATAGCGGTCGATGAGTGGATTAATAGTAGTAGATGCAGGTGAGTCGGTCTACTTGTCTCGGACGTGATGCCTATAAACATGATCATACCTAGATATTCTCATAACTATGCTCAATTACATCAATTGCTCAACAGTAATTTTTCACCCAATCGTAGAATACTTATGCTCTTGAGAGAAGCCACTAGTGAAACCTATGGCCTCCGGGTCTATTCTCATCATATCAATCTCCATCACTTTAATCTTTCTTTGCTTTTTACTTTGCCTTTTACTTTTCACTTTGCATCCCTATATCAAAAATACCAAAAATATTATCTATCATCTCTATCAGATCTCACTCTCGTAAGTGACCGTGAAGGGATTGACAACCCCTAGTCGCGTTGGTTGCGTTGAGCTATTGTTTTTGTGTAGGTACGAGGGACTTGCGCGTGGCCTCATACTGGATTGATACCTTGGTTCTCAAAAATTGAGGGAAATACTTACGCTACTTTGCTGCATCATCCTCTCCTCTTCGGGGAAATCCAACGCAGTGCTCAAGAGGTAGCAAAGCTCAACATGTTGGATGATCCATGGCAATATAATTTATTTCGGATGTAAGAAAACATAACACATTACGTTGTCTTCCTTGTCAAACCTCAACTTTTTAGCATGTCATATTTTAATGAGTGCTCACAATCATAAAATATGTCCAAGATAGTATATTTATATGTGAAAACCTCTCTTTCTTTATTACTTACTATTAATTGCAACGATGACCAAAACTATGTTTGTCAACTCTCAACAACTTTTATTCATCATACTCTTTATATGTGAAGTCATTACTCTCCATAAGATCAATACAATCTCTTTATTTCTTTTTATTCTTTCTTTTATTCCCTCATGATCAAAGCAAGGTAATCAAGCCCTCGACTCAACACTAATCTTTATTATATATAGCTCACGGACTCGATTACATAGAAGGATCATAAAGCAAAACTCAAAACTAAATCATACTAAAACTTTATTCTACTAGATCAAGATATTACCAAAAGGATCGAACTAAGAAAAACGGTAAAGATAAAAGTGTGATGGTGATATAATACCGGGGCACTCCCCCAAGCTTGGTAGTTGCCAAGGGGAGTGCCCATACCCATGTATTTATGTCTCTTTCTTCGGAGGTGGTGATGTGATGTTCTTGGCGATGATGCCCCTCAGGATGCGATTCTCTTCCTCGAGCTTATTAACTTGTTGCTTGAGGTCCATTATTTCCTTACGGAGCTTGCCCGTGACGGCTAAAGCTGCTTTCACCCATGGATGTTGCATAGCTGCGGGAGAACAAGTAACACTCTTTTTCATATTTTCATAAGAAAGAAATCTAACATTGGAAGGGATGACCGGGTTTGGAATAGTTGAGCTCTGTAGTTCCCCCATCGTGAATCCGGCTCAGAAACGAGAAGTAACTTCTTGATCCTCTTCCATGGCATCTATCCTTTTCAAGTCGGCCTCCATCTCTTCCTCCGTTGATGGCCCAAAGTGGTCACCATCACTGTTTGCTCCTGGTCCCGGTGTCGGATGAGACACCCGGCTCTCCCCGACTGACTCTTGAGAAGACATCTTGACCTAAATCTGCAGCAGAACAGCTCGGAACAAAAACAGAGGATATTTGCGTGGTACGGTGGTCAAAACCTTCGGGAGATTATATAACAAATTTTTACCGACTAAAAGAAGTATTGTGCAAGAAAATGGAGTCCGGAGGGCCCACGAGGTGCCCACGAGGCAGGGGAGCATGCCCGGGGGGGGGGGGGGGGGATAGGGCGCGCCCTCCACCCTCGTGGATGCCTCGTGTCCTTTCCGGACTGCTTCTTATTTTCCTATTTTCTTAAATATTCCAAAATAGAGAAAAATTGATGTTAGAACTGTTTTGGAGTCGATTTACTTACAGTACCACATACCTCTTCCTTTTCGGTGGCTGAAACATTCTGGAAGGTGTCCCTTATATACTCCTCTGGGGTTATGGTTTCAATAACATTAGTTTCAACATTTATAGGATTACCTGAGATATAATGTTTGATTCTTTGACCGTTCACCACCCTCGGATTTGTGTCTTCGAAGTTGTTGATTTTTATGGCACCGGAACGATATACCTCCTCGATAACGTAAGGACCTTCCCATTTAGAGAGGAGTTTTCCTGCAAAAAATCTTAAATGAGATTTGCATAACAATACATAATCACCTACATTAAACTCACATTTTTGTATCCTTTTGTCATGCCATCTTTTAACTTTTTCTTTAAACAATTTGGCATTCTCATAGGCCTGGGTTCTCCATTCATCAAGTGAGCTAATGTCAAATAGTCTCTTCTCACCGGCAGGTTTGAAGTCATAGTTGAGCTCTTTAATGGCCCAATATGCCTTATGTTCTAGTTCGAGAGGTAAGTGACATGCTTTTCCATAAACCATTTTATATGGAGACATATAGGATTTTTGTATGCAGTTCTACATGCCCATAATGCATCATCAAGTTTCTTGGACCAATTCTTTCTAGATCTATTAACAGTCTTTTGCAGAATTAATTTAAGCTCTCTATTACTCAGTTCTACTTGACCACTAGACTGAGGATGATATGGAGATGCAATTCTATGATTAACATCATACTTAGCAAGCATTTTACGAAAAGCACCATGAATAAAATGTGAACCACCATCAGTCATTAAATATCTAGGGACTCCAAACCTCGGAAAAATAACTTCTTTAAGCATCTTAATAGAGGTGTTATGATCAACACTACTAGTTGGAATAGCTTCTACCCACTTAGTAACGTAATCAACAACAAATAAAATATGTGTATACCCATTAGAGGAAGGAAACGGTCCAATATAATCAAAACCCCAAACATCAAATGGTTCTATAACAAGTGAATAATTCATAGGCATTTCTTAACGTCTACTAATATTACCAATTCCTTGCCATTCATCACAAGACAAGACAAACTTATGGGCATCCTTGAAAAGAGTAGGCCAATAAAAACTGGATTGCAATACCTTATGTGCAGTTCTGTCTCCAGCATGGTGTCCTCCATAAGCCTCGGAGTGTCACTTGCGTAGGATCTGTTCCTGTTCATGCTCAGGTACACAACGTCTAATAACCCCATCTACTCCTTCTTTATAAAGGTGTGGGTCATCCCAGAAGTAATGTCTTAAATCATAGAAAAACTTTTTCTTTTGCTGGTATGTGAAACTAGGTGGTATAAATTTAGCAACAATGTAATTAGAATAATCAGCATACCATGGAGTAGTATGAGAAGCATTTATGACAGCTAATTGTTCATCAGGAAAGCTATCATCAATAGGTAGTGGGTCATCAAGAACATTCTCTAACCTAGACAAGTTATGCGCAGCAGGGTTCTCAGCTCCCTTTCTATCAATAATATGCAAATCAAATTCTTGTAGTAGGAGAACCCATCTAATAAGTCTAGGTTTCGAATCTTTCTTTTCCATAAGATATTTAATAGCAGAATGATTAGTGTGAATAGTTACTTCAGAATCAATAATATAAGGTCTGAACTTATCAGAAGCAAATACAACTGCTAACAATTCTTTTTCAGTAGTAGCATAATTTCTTTGGGCACTGTCTAGAGTTTTACTAGCATATTGGATAACATTTAATTTCTTATCAACTCTTTGTCCTAAAACAACACCTACAGCATAATCACTAGCATCACACATAATTTCAAAGGGTAAATTCAATCAGGAGGCCGAACAATGGGTGCAGAGATCAAAACTTTCTTAAGTATTTCAAATGCTTCTACACAATCATCATCAAAGACAAAAGGAACATCTTTTTGTAAGAGATTGGTCAGAGGCCTATAAATTTTCGAGAAGTCTTTAATGAACCTCCTATAAAAACCGACATGACCAAGGAAACTTCTTATACCTTTAATGTCCTTAGGACACGGCATCTTTTCAATAGCATCAACTTTAGCTTTATCAACTTCAATACCTCTTTCAGGAATTTTATGCCCCAAGACAATGCCTTCATTAACCATAAAGTGGCACTTCTCCCAATTCAAGACAAGATTAGTTTCTTCACATCTCTGAAAAACTCGATCAAGGTTGCTTAAGCAATCATCAAAAGAAGTTCCATATACAAAAAAATCATCCATGAATACCTCAACAATCTTTTCACAAAAGTCAGAGAATATAGCAGTCATGCATCTTTGAAAGGTAGCAGGTGCATTACATAAACCAAAAGGCATACGTCTATAACGAAAGGTACCAAAAGGGCAAGTAAAGATGTTCTTTTCTTGATCCTCTTTTGACACATGTATTTGAGAGAAACCTGAATAACCATCTAGAAAGCAAAAATGTGTATGTTTGATACGTCTCCAACGTATCTATAATTTTTTATTGCTCCATGCTATATTATCTACTGTTTTGGACAATATTGGGCTTTATTATCCACTTTTATATTATTTTTCGGACTAACCTATTAACCGGAGGCCCAGCCCAGAATTGCTGTTTTTTTTGCCTATTTCAAAGTTTCACAGAAAAGGAATATCAAAAATATCAAACGGAGTCCAAACGGAATGAAACCTTCGGGAACATGATTTTCTCACCGAACATGATCCAGGAGACTTGGACCCTACGTCAAGAAACAAGGGAGGAGGCCACGAGGTAGGGGGCGCGCCCTCCACCCTTGTGGGCCCCCTGTTGCTCCACCGACGTACTTCTTCCTCCTATATATACCTACGTGCCGTAAGCGATCGAGCAGAGCCAAAAACCTAATTCCACCGCCACAACCTTCTGTACCCATGAGATCCCATCTTGGGGCCTGTTCCGGAGCTCCGCCGGAGGGGGCATCCACCACGGAGGGCTTCTACATCAACACCATAGCCTCTCCCATGAAGTGTGAGTAGTTTACCTCGGACCTTCGGGTCCGTAGTTAGTAGCTAGATGGCTTCTTCTCTCTTTTTGGATCTCAATACAATGTTCTCCCCCTCTCTCGTGGAGATCTATTCGATGTAATCTTCTTTTTGCGGTGTTTTTGTTGAGACCGATGAATTGTGGGTTTATGATCAAGATTATCTATGAACAATATTTGAATCTTCTCTGAATTATTTTATGTATGATTGGTCATCTTTGCAAGTCTCTTCGAATTATCAGTTTGGTTTGGCCTACTAGATTGGTTTTTCTTGCAATGGGAGAAGTGCTTAGCTTTGGGTTCAATCTTGCGGTGTCCTTTCCCAAAGGATGAGGGGCAGCAAGGCACGTGTTGTATTGTTGCCATCGAGGATAACAAGATGGGGTTTTATCATACTGCATGAATTTATCCCTCTACATCATGTCATTTTCCTTAAGGCGTTACTCTGTTTTCTTGAACTTAATACTCTAGATGCATGCTGGATAGCGGTCGATGAGTGGAGTAATAGTAGTAGATGCAGGCACGAGTCGGTCTACTTCTCTCGAACGTGATGCCTATATACATGATCATACCTAGATATTCTCATAACTATGCTCAATTTTGTCAATTGCTCAACAGTAATTCGTTCACCCACCGTAAAATACTTATGCTCATGAGAGAAGCCACTAGTGAAACATGTGGCCCCCGGGTCTATCTTCATCATATTAATCTCCCAACACTTTGCTATTGCCTATGCTTTTTTACTTTACTTTTATTTTACTTTGCATCTTTATCACAAAAATACCAAAAATATTATCCTATCATATCTATCAGATCTCACTCTCGTAAGTGACCGTGAAGGGATTGACAACCCCTTATCGCGTTGCTTGCGAGGAGTTATTTGTTTTGTGCAGGTACGAGGGACTCGCGCGTAGCCTCCAACTGGATTGATACCTTGGTTCTCAAAATCTGAGGGAAATACTTACGCTACTTTGCTGAATCATCCTTTCCTCTTCAAGGAAATCCAACGCAGTGCTCAAGAGGTAGCAAGAAGAATTTCTGGCGCCGTTGCCGGGGAGTCTACACAAAAGTCAACATACCAATTACCCATCACAATACCTTATCTCCCGCTGAGGGAGTCCTGGATTAGGGGGTATCCGGACAGCTGGACTATAACTTTGGCCGGACTGTTGGACTATGAAGATACAAGATTGAAGACTTCGTCCCGTGTCCGGATGGGACTTTCCTTGGCATGGAAGGCAAGCTTGGCAATACGGATATGTAGATCTCCTCCCATTGTAACTGACTCTGTGTAACCCTAGCCCCCTTCGGTGTCTATATAAACCGGAGGGTTTAGTCCATAGGACAACAATCACAACAATCAGACCATAGGCTAGCTTCTAGGGTTTAGCCTCTTTGATCTCGTGGTAGATCTACTCTTGTACTACCCATATCATCAATATTAATCAAGCAGGAGTAGGGTTTTACCTCCATCGAGAGGGCCTCAGCCTGGGTAAAAACTTCATGTTCCTTGTCTCCTGTTACCATCCGCCTAGACGCATAGTTCGGGACTCCCTACCCGAGATCCGCCGGTTTTGACACCGACATTGGTGCTTTCATTGAGAGTTCCTCTGTGTCATCACCGTCAGGCTTGATGGCTCCTTCGATCATCGTTAGCGATGCAGTCCAGGGTGAGACTTTTCTCCCCGGACAGATTTTTGTATTCGGCGGCTTTGCACTGCGGGCCAATTCGCTTGGCCATCTGGAGCAGATTGAAAGCTACGCCCCTGGCCACCAGGTCAGGTTTGGAAGCTTAAACTACACGGCCGATATCCGCGGAGACTTGATCTTCGACGGATTCGAGCCCTTGCCGAGTGCGCCGCACTGTCACGATGGGCATGATTTAGCTCTGTCGCCGGACACTATTCAGGAAGTCGCACCTGCAACCGCTCCGACCTTCAATCCGGAGCCTATCGCGCCATCCATGGACGGGTGGTTGTGCCCCGCCATGGAGGCCGCAGTCTCAACGGCGATCGAGCCGGATACCCTTCGCGAGGCCCGTGACTCCAAATTGTCGGACTCCCCTCCGGGCTCCGAGCTGCCCGCGCCCCTGCCAATCGAATCCGATTGGGCGCCGATCATGGAGTTTGACACCGCGGGTATCTTTCAGCACTCGCCCTTCGGTGACATACTGAATTCACTAAGGTCTCTCTCTTTGTTAGGAGAGTCCTGGCCGGATTATAATCGACAGGATTGGGATGCGAACGACAAAGAAATTTGACGCCCACCCACCACCCACTTCATAGCCACTGTCGATGACTTGACCGACATGCTCGACTTCGACTCCGAAGACATCGATGGTATGGACGACGATGCAGGAGACGAACAGGAACCAGCGCCTATAGGGCACTCGAAAGCCACCTCGTCGTATGACATATACATGGTGGACACACCCAAAGAAGGCAATGGCGACGGAACAACGGAGGATGACCCCTCCAAGAAGCAACCTAAGCGCCGGCGTCAGCGGCGCCGCTCTAAGTCCCGCCAAAGCAAAAACAGTGATTCCGCACAGAGATAATAACACTCCGGACAAAGGTCAAGACAACCCCTCCAAAGAAGATTCAAAGACAGAGGATGGAGAAGCCAGCCCTCATGAGAGAGCGGCAGACAGAGAGGCAGAGGATGATAATTACATGCCTCCCTCTGAAGACGAGGCAAGCCTCGACGATGACGAATTTGCCGTGCCTGAGTATCCCGTCGAGCAAGAACGCTTCAAGTGCAGGCTTATGGCCACGGCGAGCAGCCTTAAGAAAAAGCAGCAACAGCTTAGAGCTGATCAAGATCTGCTAGCTGACAGATGGACTGAAGTCCTTGTGGCCGAGGAATATGAACTCGAACGCCCCTCCAAGAGTTACCCAAAATGCAGGTTGCTACCCCGATTAGAGGAGGAAGCACTAAAGCCAACATCCCCAGTGTATGACGCGGCTGATCGGCCACCTCGTGGCCGCGAGAGAGAGGCCTCTCGGCCCACAGCTCAAGCCGCACCCCAGCGCCACTCAAAGAATACCAAGGTACGGGGAAATGCGCTGGAGCTGTGAGGCATATTGGAGGACAAAGCAAAGCAAGCAAGATCGATCTACGAATTGCACGGGCGCCCCAGTGCACGAGACGATAACCGTCACGCCGGATACAGTAAAAGTAAATCCGGCCGGGCCGAACACAGCAGACAAGATTCATTCGAGCTGCGTCGTGATATAGCCCAGTACAGAGGCGCCGCACACCCCCTATGCTTCACGGATGATGTAATGGATCATCAAATCCTAGAGGTTTTCAAACCTGTAAATATTGAATCATACGATGGTACAACAGATCCTGCGGTATGGATTGAGGACTACCTCCTGCATATCCACATGGCCTGTGGTGACGATCTACACGCCATCAAGTACCTCCCACTCAAACTTAAAGGACCAGCTCGGCATTGGCTCAATAGCCTGCCAGCAGAATCCATTAGCTGTTGGGAGGATCTGGAAGCCGCATTCCTCGACAACTTCCAGGGCACGTATGTGCAACCACCAGATGCCGATGACTTGAGCCATATAATTCAACAGCCAGAAGAATCAGCCAGGCAATTCTGGACATGGTTCCTAACCAAGAAAAACCAAATCGTCGACTGTCCGGATGCAGAGGCCCTAGCAGCTTTCAAGCACAACATCCGTGACGAATGGCTTGCCCGGCACCTCGGCCAGGAAAAGCCAAAATCTATGGAAGCCCTCATGACGCTCATGACCCGCTTTTGTGCGGGAGAGGACAGCTGGCTGGCTCGCAGCAATAACATATCAAAAAACTCCGGTACTCCAAATAACAAGGGCGACAATGGTAGGTCACGTCACAACAAACATAAGCGCCGTAGCAACGATAACAATACAGAGGATACGGCAGTAAATGCCAGTTTCAGAGGATCCAAGCCCGGTCAGCGGAAGAAGCCATTCAAACGAAGTACTCCGGGCCCGTCCAGTTTGGACCGTATACTCGATCGCTCGTGTCAAATACATGGCACCCCCGACAAGCCAGCCAACCACACCAACAGGGATTGTTGGGTGTTCAAGCAGGCCGACAAGTTAAATGTCGAAAACAAAGACAAGGGGCTACATAGCGATGACGAGGAGGAGCCCCGACCGCCGAACACCATAGGACAGAAGGGGTTTCCCCCCACAAGTGCGGACGGTGAACATGATATACACAACCCACATCCCCAAGAGGGAGCGGAAGCGTGCGTTAAGGGACGTATACGCGTCGGAGCCGGTCGCCCCAAAGTTCAACCCATGGTCCTCCTGTCCGATCACTTTCGATCGCAGGGACCACCCCACTAGTATCCGCCACGGAGGATTTGCCGCATTGGTCCTAGACCCAATCATTGACGGATTCCACCTCACTCGAGTCCTTAAGGATGGCGGCAGCAGTCTAAACCTGCTTTACCAGGACACAGTCCGCAAAATGGGGATGGACCCAACAAAAATAAGCCACAGCAATACTTCCTTTAAAGGAGTAACGCCAGGCCCAGAAGCCCATTGCACGGGCTCCCTCCTACTAGAGGTTATATTCGGCTTCCCCAAAAATTTCCGTAGCGAAAAGCTAACCTTCCACATTGCTCCGTTTAAAAGCGGTTATCAAGCACTACTAGGACACGAAGCTTTCGCTCGCTTTAATGCAATACCACATTATGCGTCTCTCACGCTTAAGATGCCCGGTCCACGAGGCATCATTTCTGTAAAGGGAAATATTGAGCGCTCCTTGCGCACGGAAGACTGTGCGGCTGCCTTGGTAGCCACAAACTAAAATGCCTTACCAACAAGAGCAACTAACAGGTCGTTAAGACCACGGACACGGCTAGACGAGTCCGACATAACCATATAATTGGTAAAATTCTGATGGCTATACACCCCTATACAAGGGGCTCCACGCATGTAAACAAGCGGCAATAAGGCTCAATTTCACCCATCTTAAATTATATTTTGTTTATTTAGCATAACATACATTTTGCACGACTGACTTTTCAACTAAGTTCCTCTCTTTTATAGATGAACATCGTGCTACACCCGTCCAGGATACGGCACAGCGGAGACACAGGCGCAGACATGCAGCAGGGACCCGTTCCAAGGATTCTTTTTAGATTAAGACCCTACGTAAACCTTTTTCACTGTCTCTTGTTGTTACACATCCCCCGGATTCTCAGCACAACTGAGAAGGAGGCTGGCGTCTTGGCATGTGGCCACGTCAGAATATTGCACGTACCTGGACACTAGGGGCTTATTACAAAGGGCACTGTCTAGCCCGTTTTAAATCACAAAAGACCGAATACCTTAGGGAGTGTTCGGCGTCGCGAGTTTGGCCTTATATGCATCAGCTCCGAATCATGTCTTTGGTCAAATGTTGAGTTTGCCCGGCTCCTGTGTTTTGCTGCCTTACGTTCCGCTCTATCAGCTAAGGCGGCACCAGGAGAACTACTGCGATTGTACCCCGGTTCGGCCAGGCGAGCACCTCAGTAGAGAAAGCCGAAAACTGACTGTCATGATGTAGCGTGAGACTGGTCAACCACTCGATGACTTAGCGGAATCTTAGAATTCCTCCGCCTTAATGAAGGACCGTTTTCTGGCCAGGCATATACGTGCCCCGAATTCGGGTGAGCGCGGAGCCACCAGGGGCTATATAGTAGCCCCCCTGTCAAACTCCTATGGCTAAGTGAAAGTGATAAAGCATTATAGTCCGATTGACTAGTTCGTTGCGCTATCACCTCCTTCATGGACCAAGACGTTGGATTAAGTGTGAATATGTGCCTTCTGCGAACACCCCCGTATTACAAGCGTGGGGGCTGAAGCCGACGACTGTCGTCTTTCAGGTTATATACATATATACATAAACGGCCGCACGGGAGGTATCATAATTCTTGCAGGCACAAGTATAACAAGCCTTTACATTTAAGCAAACATGGTTTTCAACAAGAATACATGTCATTCAAACATAATATTCTTAGGGCATTGCGCCTCTATTGAACGAGCACCCTCAAGAACTTCTTGGAAGTAGTGCTCGGCAGGCACTCGGCTTTGGTCCGAGTCGTGGGCCGCAACGACGGTGGCTTCCATCTCCGCCCAATATGTCTTCACACGGGCAAGGGCCATCCGTGCACCCTCTACGCACGCCGACCTCTTCATCGCGTTGATATGCGGTACTGCACGAAGGAACTATTGCACCAAACTAAAGTAACTTTTCGGCTTTGGCCTTTCCGGCCACAGATGGTCCACGACATACTTCATTGCAAGTCTGGACAATCTATTCAGCTCGGCCCATTCAGCCAGCCGATCAGTCAATGGAAGTGTACGCTCTAGACAGTTGAATTGTGACCAGAACAGCTTCTCCACTTCGCGATCTTTCTGATCTCGGAAGTGTTCGGCCGCATCAGCAGCACTCGCCACCAAATCCATATATGAGTCCGTAGAACTCCACAGCCGGTCCAAAGGAGCATATTTAGGATCTCCGAACTTTATCCGCAGCATAAAGGGCTTCCCGGCCGCGATATCTCCGGCTTGATGCAACTCCTCCTTCATCGCTCTCATCGCAGAGCGGGTATCCTTGGCCGCCACCGTGGCCTTCTCCAGGTATGTCTTCTTCGCTTGATCTTCCTTTTCAAGAGGCTTGCAACGGTCAGCTGCGTTCTTCAATTCCACGACCATCTTGGCCATCTCCTCCTTGCTTTGGCAATGAGCAGCCTGCTCCTCGATTGTCTTTATGGCAGCCGCATCACCCTTTCAGGCTTATTCCTTGGCTCGGGCAAGTTCTGCCCGCAGTTTCTCCACGGCCGCAGCTCCATCTGCAATAAACACACATGTTATAGATACTGGCATCATGCTCCTCTTACCATGTGTCTCCGGAGAAATCACATATCTTGTGCCTCGTCAAGTCGCTTGTTGACAAGCTCGATGTCGGCATCTGCCACGTCAAGTTGCCACTTTAACTCGGCAAATTCAGTAGTCCGGCTGGCCACCGGACACTTCGCCGCCTGCATATTAAGGCGGCAAAATTAAACATGGGACTATGATCCTCTGCGCGCCGTCGTTTGCGACGGCACCCAGAGTCTCAGGGGCTACTATCTATACAGGGCGCATCTTAAAGTATGCGGTACTGTCAAAACGGTACCTCATTTCACTTACCTCAAAGCCCGTCAGTAGACTCATGACAGCTTCATGCAACCCGCTTTCCGCGGATGAAATACTTTCAATTATCGTACCCATTAACATGCGGTGCTCCTCTGAGATAGTTGCTCGCTCTAGCAGATTCCTCAGTACGCCTGACCGCACACCAGGCAGTGCCGGGCTCTTCTGATTGCTCTCTTCAAAAGCCGGATACTGAGGGCTTCGGGTGGCCATGCGGCTACCTTCTGGCCTCGCCGGATTAGGAGAATCCCTCCTTGACCCTGATTAGGAGAATCCCTCCTTGACGACACTTCGGGGTCGCCCGCCCCATGAGGCGGTATGGCAGGGGAAGGCGTTCCGCTCTCCATCATCTCCGGAAGAAGATCCCCCGAAGACGAACTCTGCTGGGAAGGGCTAAGATCCGAACTGCAAAGATAAAGGCTTTGGTTATTTTCCTCAGAGGTAAAGCGAGGTTCTTCCTCATTACTAAAATACCCTTTTACTTACAGCTCGGTAGAGGGCTGATCCCCTTGAGGGCATGGTGCGGCCGGGGTATCCCCCGGTGCAGGACCCTCTGGCGAAGATTTCTTCCCCCGTTTTGAGACCATTGTCTCCGGGTCTTCAGAGGTGGTCCTCTTCTTTCCCTGGGGGGGGGGGAGGAAGTTTCGATTCCTCCCTTCCGGCCAACCTCCTTCGCGGAGGCAGTAGCTTCCTTGTTTTCCCCTTCATCTTCTCCCGAAGGCGCCGGATAAGGCGCGATCTCCAGCATCCTGATTAACACAGGGTCTGGCGAGGTCTCAGGGAGAGGGGCCGGACACCTGATCAACTTTGCCTTCGCTATCCATTCCTGGTTAAAAGAGCGGCTTTTTTAAGGGCGATGTTGCGATAAACAAACAGACGGGGTGTTCGGATGCGGGGCTACTTACTTGGGTATCCGGACGATTGCAGCTCAGGCCTGCATCCTCAGTGGAATCCGGACACATTGCTTGTGGTCTGAAGAACAGTTTGTACATCTCCACAGGCGTCATGCCAAGGAAATGTTGGAGAGCTCGCGTACCCTCCGGGTTAAACTCCCACAGGCGGAGGGGACGACGTTTGCAGGGCAGAACTCGGCGAATTAACATAACCTGCATCACCACGACCAGATTGACATCTCTTTCCAAAAGATCTCGAATGCGGCTCTGCAGTGTGGGGACGTCCTTTGCCGGCCCCCAGTCTAATCCCTTGCTGACCCATGACGTTAGTCGTGGCGGGGGGCCAGAGCGAAAGACAGGCGGAGCCACCACTTGGTACCCCGGGGAGTTGTGACATAAAACCACTCTTGTTGCCATAAGCTGGACTCCTCTGGGAAAGAGCCCTCGGGCCATGGGGCGTCAGCATTCTTTCTTATTACGGCGCCTCCGCACTCTGCGTGCCGTCCTCCGACCATCTTCGGCTCCTGTCGGAGTAAATGACCACGGGTAGCCTTTCCGGCCCCCCCTGACTCTTCAGAAAAATTACAGGCCGATCAGGCCTTCAAGCATCCAAGGCGTGGGGCCGCCTTCCCTTGGCCGGCTACCTCCCAAGCCGGCTACCGGGAGGCGGCCCGACCCTAAACCCACGGGAAGAAAGCCACAAGCAGGCCGACTCCAAGAAGCCGGCCACGAGAAGGCCGACTCCAAGAAGCCGGCCCCCAGCAGGCGGCCGAGATCGCACCCTCGAACTCTGCACCCACATAACGGCGATGAGGCGGGGCGTGGCTACAGCAAAGCCTGCCGCCCCTGAATCTCGGAGCGTGCGTGGTCACAGTGTGCTGTACGGGGCGGCCATCACCCGTCCGGCGCGACACTGTTGCCATGTTGACCATGACGTCACACACGACGAGCTGTCAGGACAGCCCATAGGCGGCGGGCCCCTTCTGTCAGAGAGACGCCCGAAGGTGGCCCAGTCTCCCCCAGTCGGCCTGAGGCAAGGCCGGCTCCCAACAGCCGGCTAGCTCCCTCCCTCGAAGGAGGCGCCTCATTAAGGAGACAAGACGAGGTAAGGCTACAGTGATCGCCGCCAGGCGGCGGCACTGTAGCCATGCTTACTTCATCAAAGCCCTCATCATCAGGAGTGAGGCAACAGTAACCCGCCCCCGACAAGGCCCCCGAGCGGTGGGACCAGCTTGTCGACCAGAAAGCCGGCAACCGGCGGGACCCACCAGTCGGCGGGCCCCAGCGGCCGGCGGAGAAGCCGGCGAACATAGACACTGACGTCTAGGGCCCGTGCCCAGCCGGATTACCATTGTACCCTTGGAGGGTAGGCCTATATAAACCCCCCAGGGTACCCATGCAAAGGGTTGATCTCTTAGAGTTTTAGATACCACATAGAGGGAAGAGAAGAGCTAGCCTTGCCCTTCTTCTTCCTCTCGCCGAACAGCTCAAGGAGCCTCTTGTAGCTACTTGTTGACTTAGTGATCATGCGCAGACCCCGCAGAGCAGCAGTAGGGGTGTTATCTCCACAGAGAGCCCCGAAGCTGGGTAAGATTCGCCGGCGTGCATGTCTTCGCCTTATCCCGTTTCCAGGCACCGACGACGTCTTATTGGCTCCCACAATGATAAGCCCCCCGTTGGCATATGTCGCACCTACCACCCGACATTTGGCGCCCACCGTGGGGCCAACTGCACCGTCGTCCGGAGACCTGTTCTGGACGGGAACCCTCTTCCTTCCCAGCGAGCGTAGCCAGCCCGGCACGCCCGATGGCGCTTGCCCCGACGCGCTGCAAGGCATCGTTGACGCCTTTGCAGCGAGCTGCCTCGCCGATCTTCTTGGCGAGGCTCGCATCTCCGACGAGCCCGCATCCGACGCGGGCACAGGCTGCCTCGAGAGCCACCTCGTCAGCCTCCTCGACCAACTCCACGTATCCAGCGAGCCTGCTGTGGATTTGGAGTTGGTTGGCTCCACCGACCTGATGCTTGTCGACTCCGACACGGCATCGCTCGACGCCTTCCCCACCAACGTTGTGATCTTCAATGACCCGCTCCCTCGAAAGGCGGTGGCAGCGCCATCACTGAGGTGCTGGTCATCAGCCACGGCGCCGCCTCTGGCGAGAACGCCCACGACGCCCTGCAAGCGGCACTGCACGACCTGTCCGTCCCTCTCCCGGCCGACGCCGACGCCGAGACACTGGAGGCACGCCGCCTCGCCCTCATCGCGGAGGGCCAGAAGATAGCTTCCATGAGACGCCTCACTGAGGCTCACCAGCGCGAAGTCGACCGCGCCGCCTTTGGCACGTCACCCCCTGACGGGCCGAGCCGAATCGGCGTCATCAAGAAACGTGGCGCAGCCAGCGCCGACATGCTGGGAGCAGACCGCCCAGTCTATGCCACGCCCCTCGAGAACCTACGCGCCGCCCAGGCGGCCGTAGACGAGCTGAATGGACTAGGGCTGACGAGCTCCCCTACATGACCAGATGCATCCAGCAGCTGATCGACGCGGCCGCAGAGTGGCATGAAGCCGGCTTCCGCGCCGAAAGCCCTCCCCCACGCCGAGAGCATGGCGCGACGTCACGAACACCGACTGCGGGCAACACCAGTGCCAGGAAAGAAAAGGAGCCGGCTGGCAGCCGCAGCCGGACTCGAATCTCCGTCGAGCGCGACGTAGAAGGCCGCCCTCGGGCCGTGGAGCGACGAGGCAATCCGCTTCCTCCTCCACCTCGCGGGGAGAGATATCCCTCCCCGCCGCCTGTCACGCATCCGACTCTCAGCGGCCGTCTAGGTCGCCGCGAAGGAGTCGGCGATAACGACGCCCGCCATCGGATCGACCGCCTAGCGCGATCCCTGGTGCTAGAAGAAGAAGACGATGTCGGCCTGCCTTGCCTCTGCCCCCGCATCCGCGACGAGCCCTTCCCCAAAGGGTTCTCGCTCCCAAGAGACACGCCCAAGTACAACGGTTCTGTGAAGCCGGAAGATTGGTTGATTGACTACTCCACTGCAGTCAGCATAGCAAACGACGATAGGCGCATTGCCGTGAAGTATGTCCCCCTCATGCTCCAAGGCACGGCGCGTACCTGGCTCAACAGCCTCAAGCCTTACAGCATCAATAGCTGGCTGGATTTCACGGAAGCCTTCATTCGCAACTTCACCAGCACCTACAAGTGGGCTCCCAGGCCCCGACGGCTCTCCTTGTGTGTTCAAGGGCCCACTAAATCAACTCGCGACTACCTCACGCGCTGGGCCGAGCTCCGCAATTCCTGCGAGGGGGTGCACGAGGTTCAAGCCATAGAGTACTTCACCGCCGGGTGCCGAGAGGGCACCCTCCTCAAGCACAAGCTCCTCTGCGACGAGCCGACTACCCTCGACGAGCTGCTGGTCATAGTAGACAAGTAAGCCATGGCTGACTCTTCAATGAACACCGAGCTCCGAGTAGACGCCTCCGGAAAGGTGCTCAATCCGGCTCCCAAGACGCCGGCTGGGGACTCCAGCCGACGCCCGTACCAGAACGACAACAAGCGCAAGGGCCCCATGCCGCCTTCCACCAGTCGGCAGGTGGCCACAGTCAAAGATGAACAACCCGAGGGGCGGCCTACGCCCAAGAAGCAGAAGGGCGACATGCCGGCTTGGCAGCCGGCTTTCCCCTACGAGCAAGCCCTTGATGCCCCTTGCAAGTTCCACAGCGGCGCGAAGCCATCCAACCATACGACCCGGAAATGCCACTGGCTCACCCGAATCACCAAAGGTGAAGGGCTGGTGCCGCCTCCGGCCCCTCAGCAGTCGGCCGCTCGACCAGTAGTCGGGGCCGTTCAAGACGAGTTCCCCGACGAGCATGCCGCCTACGTCGTCTTTACAAGCCAGCCCAAAGACCTGCGCAGCCGGCGCCGACAAAGACCAAGAAGTCAACGCGGTGCGCCTCCAACAACCCGAATACATGCACTTTGGTCGAAGGCCTATCACCGGAGCCGGGCCGACCACCCAGAGGTGATGCCATCCCCCGGCTCTTATGCATTGGTTTTGGACGCCACCCTAGCAACAGATAGACGTGCTGCCCGTTTCTCCCGCGTGCTGATAGATGGCGGGAGCAGCATCAACATACTGTACCGTGACACCATGGAGAAGCTGAACATCAAGACGAAGCAGCTCATGCCAAGCCGGACCGTGTTCTATGGCATCGTACCCGGCCTGTCCTACTCACCAATTGGCAAGATCAAGATAGACGTCCTCTTTGGGGACAAGGATCACTTCCGCCGAGAGGCAGTCTGGTTTGAGGTAGTGGATTTGGAGAGCCCTTACTACGTGTTGCTTGGCCGACCTGCTCTGGCCAAGTTCATGGTTGTACCCCACTACGCCTACCTCAAGATGAAGATACCAAGTTCCGAAGGCATCATCACCATAGTTGGCGACTACAAGAAATCCTCCGAGTGTGCAGCAGCCAGCAGCCGGCTGGCCGAGTCCCTCATGATCGCTGAAGAGAAGAGGATGCTGGATCGAGTCGAGGCCATGGCCGGCAAGCAGCAGGCCCTGTCCCCTGACCCCAAGGAATGTGAAGCCCAAGGTTCTTTCTAGCCGGCCAAGGAAACAAAGAAGATACCTCTGGACCCAGAGAACCCGGAAAGGTTTGCCGTCATTGGGGCGAACTTGGACAGCAAATAGGAAGGCGAGCTCGTCGATTTCCTCCGTGAGAATCGGGACATCTTCGCATGGTCCCCCAAAGACATGCCGGGTGTCCCGAAGGAATTCGCCGAGCACAAGCTACACGTCCGACCAGATGCAAAGCCAGTCAAGCAGCCCCTCCGCCGACTGTCAGAGGAGAAGAGAAGGATTGTAGGAGAAGAGATAGCCCAGCTCCTGGCAGCCGGCTTCATCATGGAGGTGTTCTTTCCGGAATGGCTTGCTAACCCGGTCCTCGTGCTGAAGAAGAATAACAAGTGGCGCATGTGTATAGACTACACTAGCCTCAACAAAGCCTGCCCCAAAGATCCCTTTGCCCTGCCAAGGATTGACCAAGTGATAGACTCCACAGCCGGATGCGACCTGTTGAGTTTCTTGGATGCTTACTCAGGCTACCACCAGATAAAGTTGGATCCAGCTGACCGCCTGAAGACTGCCTTCATCACACCATTGAGCTTTACGCTGCGACTATGACATTCGGCTTGAGAAATGCCGGTGCCACTTTTCAGCGTTGCATGCGTAAATGCCTCCTCAAGCAACTCGGCAGAAATGCCCACGTCTATGTAGACGATATTGTGGTGAAGACGGAGAAGCGCGGCACCTTGATGGAAGACCTCAAAGAGACGTTTGAAAACTTGCGCCGGTTCCAGATCAAGCTCAACCCCGAGAAATGCATGTTCGGAGTACCAGCCGGTCAGCTTCTAGGCTTCCTGGTCTCCGAACACGGCATCGAATGCAACCCAGTGAAGATCAAGGCCATAGAGAGAGTGGAGATTCCCACCAAGCTACGAGACGTCCAGAAGTTTACCGGATGCCTGGCCTCCCTGAACCGCTTTATCAGCCGGCTCGGAGAGAAAGCTCTCCCCGTCTACCGACTCATGAAGAAGACCACTCACTTCGAGTGGAACGACCAAGCCGACCAAGCTTTCCACGAGCTGAAGAAGATGCTGGCCACGCCGCCTGTCTTGGCGGCGCCGACTGAGAAAGAGCCCATGCTCCTTTACATTGCCGCTACCAGCCGGGTGGTCAGCACCGTTATCGTGGTTCAACGCCCGGAAGAAGGCCGGGCTCAGCCAGTCCAGAGGCCGGTGTATTATTTAAGTGAAGTACTGTCCACCTCGAAGCAGAACTACCCGCACTACCAAAAGATGTGCTATGGTGTGTACTTCGCCGCCAAGAAGCTCAAGCCCTACTTTCAAGAGCACCCCATCACGGTCGTGTGCACCGCCCCGCTCGCCGAGATCATAGGCAGCCGGGATGCATCCGGCCGGGTGGCAAAATGGGCCATTGAGCTGGCTTGTCGGTGTCAAAACCGGCGGATCTCGGGTAGGGGGTCCCGAACTGTGCGTCTAGGCGGATGGTAACAGGAGACAAGGGACACGATGTTTTTACCCAGGTTCGGGCCCTCTCGATGGAGGTAAAACCCTACTCCTGCTTGATTAATATTGATGATATGGGTAGTACAAGAGTAGATCTACCACGAGATCGGAGAGGCTAAACACTAGAAGCTAGCCTATGGTATGATTGTTGTTCGTCCTACGGACTAAAACCCTCCGGTTTATATAGACACCGGAGAGGGCTAGGGTTACACAGAGTCGGTTACAATGGGAGGAGATCTACACATCCGTATCACCAAGCTTGCATTTCACGCCAAGGAACGTCCCATCCGGACATGGGACGGAGTCTTCAATCTTGTATCTTCATAGTCCAGGAGTCCGGCCAAAGGTTATAGTCCGGCCATCCGGACACCCCCTAATCCAGGAGTCCCTCAGTAGCCCCTGAACCAGGCTTCAATGACAACGAGTCCGGTCGCATGATTGTCTTCGGCATTGCAAGGCGGGTTCCTCCTCCGAATACTCCATAGAAGATTTTGAACACAAGGATAGTGTCCGGCTCTGCAAAATAAGTTCCACATACCACCGTAGAGAGAATAATATTTGCAGAAATCTAATCTGCTGACGTATTCCATAGCATGAGATCACGCCACAACCAAGTCTTTATTTGAATCGTTTTTACTGTCCCACCTCAGCGCGTTTAGCGAGGCGGTTTCCTTGGCACGTCTTGTCGAGCGGATCGTGTCCCCTTATTCCGGATTCTCATCAATACGGGCGTGGGTAACCCAATCGTGCCCGTTGGTATGTCTCCTCAATCGGCGAGTCCCCAAGCGGTCACGGGGGAGGCTCTTGGTATTCAACCTCTTTATAAAGAGACCAAGGCTCTACTCCCTTCTTTCAATCTCAATCGAATCCGCCTCTCGCCTCGAGTTCCAACACCCAAAGCTCCAGATTCAGCGCCGGACCTTCGATGATGTCCGGCTCCGACCTTCAAGGCCGGTGGATGCCTTCCTCCGTTACGGAAGAAGACGTGCTAAAGCTAAGAGATGCCAAGTATCTAACCGGCGAAATCTCGCATAGGCTGCCTGCTCAAGGGCAGGTTATTCCCACTCCCAAGCCTGGTGAGAGCGTGGTGTTCGCGTCTCACTTCCTTCGGGGGCTAGGCTTCCCAACGAACCCCTTCGTGAGGGGGCTAATGTTTTATTATGGGTTGGAATTTCACGACTTGGCTCCAGAGTCCATCCTCCATATCTCATCGTTCATTGTCGTGTGCGAAGCCTTCCTCCGCATTACTCCTCACTTTGGATTGTGGCTTAAGACCTTCACAGTAGAGCCGAGGATGATCGAGGGGCGGCACGTAGAGTGCGGAGGTGCTGTTATAAGCAAGAATGCTGACGCTCCATGGCCCGAGGGCTCTTTTCAAGAGGAGTTCAGCTTATGGCAACGAGAGTGGTTTTATATCACGGCTCCCCGGGGCACCAAGTGGGTGGCACCACCTGCCTTTCGCTCGGGTCCCCCACCACGGCTAGCGTCATGGGTCAATAAAGGGTTTAACTGGGGGCCGTCCAAGGACGTGCCCTTGTTGCAGGGCCGCATTCGAGACCTCCTAGAGAGAGAGATTGATCTGGTCATAGTGATGCAGGTCATGTTGATTCGCCGCACCTTGCCCTGCGAACGTCGCCCCCTTCGCCTGTGGGAGTCTAATCCGGAGGGACCACGAGCTCTCCAACATTTTACGGGCGTGAAGCCCATGGAGATGTACAAATTGTTCTTCGGATCACAAGCAATGTGTCCGGACTCGACCGAGGACGCAGGTCTGAGCTGCAATCGCCCGGATACTCAAGTAAGTAGCCTTGTACCCGGACATACTATCCGTATATTTATCATAAAATTGCCCTTAATAGAGCTGTCCCTTAAACAGGAGTGGATAGCGAAAGCAAAGCTAATCAGGTGTCCGGCCCCCCTCCCTGAGACCACGCCGAATCCCGTGTTAACCAGGATGCTGGAGGTTGCGCCTTTGGAAGAAGGCGAAGGGGGGAACAAGGAAGCTACCGCCTCCCTGAAGGAGGCTGTCAGGAAAGGAGGAATCAAGAATTCCTCTATCCAGGGGAAGAAGAGGACCGCCTCTGAAGACCCGGAGACCATGGTCTCAAAGCGGGGGAAGAAATCTTCGTCAGAGGGTCCTGCGCCGGGGGATACCTCGGCCGCACTGTGCCCCCAAGGGGGTCAGCCCTCCACCGAGTCGTAAGTAGAGAAGGGAGTTTTAAAATAAGAAACATCCCTGTTCTATTTCTGAGGAAGATAACCAAAATTTTTATCTTGTAGTTCGGATCTCAGCCCTTCTCAGCAGAGCTCATCTTCAGGGGATCTTCATCCGGAGATGATGGAGAGCGGAACGCCTCCCCCTGCCGTACCGCCTTGCGAGGCGGGCGACCTGAGGTGTCGCCACAGAGGGTTTCTCCGAATCCGCGTGGCCGGAAAGCGATCGTATGGCCCCCAAAGCCCTCCGTGTCCGGCCTTCAAAAAGGCCATGACGAAGTCCGACACCATCCGGTCTGCAGTCGGAGGAGTGAAGGATCTGCTCGAAAGCATCTATCTTAGAAGAACACCGTATGCGTTGATGGGTACGGTGATTGAAAGGATTTCATCCGCGGAGAGCGGGTTGTACGAGGCCGTCGGGAGTTTATCGATGTGCTTTGAGGTACGCGAAATGGTGTACCTTTTGACAGTTTCGCATATATAAGATGCGCCCTGTGTAGATAGTAGCCCCTGAGCTCAGTGCGTTGTCAAAAATGACGGCGCGCTGAGGATCATAATCCCCGGTATAACTTGTCGCCCTTCCTATGTAGGTAGCGAAGTGTCCGGTGGCCAGCCGGACTGATGAATTTGCCGAGCTAAAGCGGCAACTTGACGTAGCAGATGCCGACATCGCGCTTGTCAACAAGCGGCTTGACGAGTCACAAGGTATGTAATTTCTCTGCGGACACCTGGTAAGAGGAGCTTGATGCCCGCATCTTACAACATGTATGCTTGACGCAGATGGTGCCGCTGCCATGGAGAACCTTCGGGCGGAACTCGCCCGAGCCAAGGAGCAGGCCAGGAAAAGTGATGCGGCTGCCTTAAAGGCGGCTGAAGAGCTGAAAGCCGAACAGGCTGCTCACTGCCGAAATAAGAAGGAAATGGCCAAGATGGCTATGAAGTTGAAGAATGCTGCCGACCGCTGCAAGCTTCTTGAAAAAGAAGAATGAGCATAACAAAGGGACCTGGAGAAGGCCACTACCGAGTCCAAGGATGCTCGCTCTGCAATGAGAGCTATGAAGGAGGAGCTACGTCAGGCCGGAGATATCGCGGCTGGAAAGCCCTTTATGCTGCGGATGAAGTTCAGGGATCCTAAATATGCTCAATTGGACCAGTTGTGGAGTGCGGCGGATACTTATCTGGACTTGGCGGCGAGTGCCGCGGACTCCAGGGTCTGTTGTTCCGTCGTATGCCTCTATGTTTACGGGCTTTAATCCCACTGGAAATTCATGGTCCAACACCTCATCGGTGAAACATAGGGGGTGTGCGGCACCCCTATATTTGGGTGTACCGTAATGTTCGGATACTTGATGCGTTGCATTTCTTACTAGAGCTTGCTTTCTTGGCCCGTAGATAGATCTGGCTGGGCCATCTTTTTGGTGCGAATCCTTGTGCGGGTCGCGTGCCGGCTTGTGTGCGGCGCCGTTTGCGCTCTATGTTGGCCATGGGGTCGTTTATCCGACCGGGTGGCGTCCCTATTTTTTGATTGCGGGGGCTCTAAGGCCTCCTCATCAAATTCCAGCAGTAATTTCCGCTTCGGATAGCTCTTTGTGTGGCGTATCGCCAGATTTGTCTCATGTGTTGAGTTCTTTGCTCCTTCTAATTCTGAGTGCATCTTCTCGCTGTTTTGAGCTTCCGCTTCGCTTTTTTCAGGCTACGCAGCGGGCAACGAGCCTTTTGTGGAGGTTCTTCTGCTCCAGCAACTTGTCCGGCGTGAGGTCGTCCGGACTGTTATCTTCGCCTGGGACGGGTTGTTCGGTTTGTTTATCCAAGTTGTCCTGTTCGGACAGTTCCTCAATGGCATGTTCGTCGTCCGCCGGTTCGTCCTGCTGTGTGGTTGGGTCTGTATGGCTGCTATTTCTGTCGAGGTGGGGTTTAGAGCGGCACTTACGCCGCTGCTTTGACTGCTTTTCTAGGGAACGGTCCCTTTGTTCCTCGTCGTCGTTTCTTTTAGTTGTGTCCACCATGTATACATCGTGAGATGAGGTGGTTGTCCAGAGCCCTATAGGCGCTGGTTCCTGTTCGTCTCCTACATCGTTGTCCATACCGTCGATGTCTTCGGAGTTGAAGTCGAGCATGTCGGTTAAATCATCGAAAGTGGCTACGAAGTGGGTGGTGGGTGGGCTTTGAATTTCTTCGTCATCCACATCCCAACCTTGCTGACCATAGACCGGCCAGGGCTCTCCTGATAAAGAGAGAGACTTTAATGAATTCAGAATGTCGCCGAAGGGCGAGTGCCGAAAGATGTCCGCGGCGGTGTACTCCATGATCGGCGCCCAATCGGATACGATTGGCAGGGGTGCGGAAGGTTCGGAGTCCGGAGAGGAGTCCGGCACTTTGTAGTCATGGGCTTTGCAAAGGACAAGGCTGGTGTTCGGCTCGATCGCCGTAGAGATTGCAGCCCCCGAGGTAGTGTCCAGCCACCCGTCCTCGATTGGCGCAGTCGGCTCCGAGCTAAGGGTCGGAGCGGACACTGGTGCGGCCTCCAGGGCACTTTCGGCGGCAGAGCTAGATCATGCCCATCGTGACAGTGCGGCGCGCTCGGCTGTGGCTCGAACCCGTCGAAGATCAAGTCTCTGTGGACGTCAGCCGTGTAGTTCAAACTTCAAAATCTGACCTGATGGCCAGGGGCGTAGCTTTCGATCTGCTCCAGATGGCTGTTTAATTCCATGATGCAAAGCAGCCGAATACGAAGATCTGTCCAGGGAGAAAAGTCTCACCCTGGACCGCATCGTTGTTGATGATCGGAGGAGCCATCGGGCCTAAAGATGACGACACAGAGGAACTCTCAATGAAAGCACCAATGTCGGTGTCAAAACCGGTGGATTTCGGGTAGGGGGTCCCGAATTGTGCGTCTAGGCGGATGGTAACAGGAGACAAGGGACACGATGTTTTTACCCAGGTTCGGGCCCTCTCGATGGAGGTAAAACCCTACTCCTGCTTGATTAATATTGATGATATGGGTAGTACAAGATTAGATCTACCACGAGATTAGAGAGGCTAAACCCTAGAAGCTAGCCTATGGTATGATTGTTGTTCGTCCTACGGACTAAAACCCTCCGGTTTATATAGACACCGGAGAGGGCTAGGGTTACGTAGTCGGTTACAATAGGAGGAGATCTACATATCCGTATCGCCAAGCTTGCCTTCCACGCCAAGGAAAGTCCCATCCGGACACGGGACGAAGTCTTCAATCTTGTATCTTCATAGTCCAGGAGTCTGGCCAAAGGTTATAGTCCGGCCATCCGGACACCGCCTAATCCAGAACTCCCTCATGGCCCCTTACATGATCTTCTACCAGCCGCGCACCGCCATCAAGTCCCAAGCATTGGCCGACTTCCTCGTCGACTGGGCCGAGACCCAGTACCTGCCACCGGCCCCCAACTCCACTCATTGGCGGATGCACTTTGATGGGTCCAAGATGCGCACCGGCTGGGGAGCCGGCATCATCCTCACCTCTCCCAAAGGCGACAAGCTCAGATACACATTGAAAATTCATTTTGCCGCCTCCAACAATGTGGCCGAGTACGAGGCGCTCATACAAAGACTCCGGCTAGCCAAAGAACTCGGCATCCGCCGGATCCTGTGCTATGGCGACTCGGATTTGGTAGTCCAACAATCATCTGGCGACTGGGACGCCAAGGACGCAAACATGGCGAGCTACCGCTTCCTCGTTCAGCAAATCAGTGGGTACTTTGAAGGATGCGAGTTCCTCCACGTGCCACGAGCCGACAACGAGCAAGCAGATGCTCTGGCACGAATAGGCTCCACTCGACAAGCTATACCAACCAGCGTATCTCTTCAACGCCTCCTCAAGCCGTCTATCAAGCCGTCTCCAGAATCCGATTCCATCTTCGTACCGCCCGACCCCAACGCAGTCGGATCCGGCTTGGGGAACCGAGCAAGCGGCTCGGGGACTTTGATAGGCGGCCCGGGGACTTCAACAAGCGGCTCGGGGACTGCCATAGTTGCACCCGGCCCGGGGACTTCAGAACCCGGCCTGGGGACTACGGCAGTCGGCCCGGGGACTGCATCGACACAACAGGCGGTGGCCGACTCCAGCTCTTCACCACCCAGCCCACCCGCCCTGGTCGCAGTAGCCGTGTTGGCAATAGAGGAAGTCACAACTCCATCATGGGCCCAGCCCATCCTCAACTTCCTGGTAAACAGAGAGCTGCCGACTGACGAGATCTCGGCAAGGCAAGTCCAACGCCGAGCCGTTGCATACACAATAGTTAACCGAGAGCTCGTTAGGCGCAGCGTCACTGGAGTCTTCCAGCGCTGCGTCGATCCAAAGAAGGGCATAGCAATCCTCAAGGACATCCACCAAGGCGAATGCGGCCACCACGCGGCCTCAAGATCACTCGTCGCCAAAGCTTTCCGCCATGGATTCTTCTAGCCGACTGCTTTGGACGACACCAAGGAGTTAGTCAACATCGCAAAGGGTGCCAAGTCTTCACTCCAAGCAACATCTGCCGGCCAGACTCAAGACCATTCCCCTCACCTGGACCTTTGCCGTCTGGGGATTGGATATGGTGGGCCCGTTCAAGACGGCACGCGGCGGCATGACACATCTGCTCGTCGCCGTGGACAAATTTACCAAGTGGATTAAAGCGAAGCCGATCAAGAAGCTGAATGGGCCGACTGCCGTGACATTCATTGCAGATATTACAACCCGGTACACGGCGTACACAAAGATCATCACCGACAATGGCACGAATTTTGCCAAGGGAGCATCGCACGCTTTCGCCGACACAATGCATCCGACTGGACTTAGCATCCGTTGCCCACCCGCAGTCAAACGGCCAAGTCGAGCGAGCAAACGGCCTCATCCTCTCCGGCATCAAGCCCCGGCTGGTCGTGCCTCTGGAGCTGCTCGCCGGTGTTGGCTCGACGAGCCGTCGGGCCGTCCTCTGAGTCTACGCACTACCCCGAACAAGTCAACCGGCTTCACCCCTTTCTTCCTTGTATATGGTGCCGAGGCTGTCATCCCAACTGATATCGAGTTCGACTCGCCTCGGGTCACCATGTACACGGAGGCGGAGGCCAAGGAAGCACGAGAAGACGGCGTCGACCTGCTGGAAGAAAGTCGGCTGTTAGCCCTCAGCCGGTCCGCCATCTACCAGCAGGGCTTGCGCGGCTACCACAGCCGGAAGGTCAAGCCAAGATCCTTCCAAGAGGGTGACCTTGTGCTCCGGCTGATACAGTGAACAGCCGGCCAGCACAAGCTCTCGGCCCCTTGGGAAGGCCCCTTCGTCATAGGCAGAGCATTAGGCAACGACTCCTACTACCTGATCGACGCGCAGAAGCCGAAGGCACGCAAGAGAGATGATTCTGGCAAGGAGTCAGAATAACCATGGAACGCCAACCTCCTCCGAAGATTTTATAGTTAAAAAGCAGTATGTACCACGCTACCTTTTGTACTAAGTATGAGACAACGGGCCCCCCGAGGAACACTCGGGGGACTACCCTCTTTTATCTATCAATGATGAGTATCATGCATATTATTATGTTACTACATTCATTTTTCTTGTCCGGCACCGGGTTCGACCAGTCGGCCCGGGGACTTGCCGCCTTGAGTTATATTCAAGTTCCACCTGCAGTAAGACAAGTAGTGTGCCGGCACCCAAGCCCTCTCTTGTCGAAAGCCGCGGCTCGAAGAATCGGTTGTCCGGCTGGCAAGAGTCAAAGGAAGGAAAGGATGCCCACATGAAAAACGGCTAAGGACTAACGAACTTATATAACGCAAGCCGGCTTCCCTCCCTGCCGACCGGCTGCCAGAGCAGCCGGTTGGCCGGCTTCCCATTCACCTTGCTACAGTCTAAGAAAGCTCGAGTACTTGCCTTCCCAAAACGGCCAAGTCCTTCCCCAGCCAAAGACTACAGAGCACATGTCCCGCTGGGAAGGCGGCGACCAAGGGAAGGCGGCAAAGGAAACAGCCGAAAGGATGAAAAGCAAACATGAATGGAAGCCAAACACATGCATGATTACATTTACACAAAAGGCCTTCGAAAGGCCAGCATTCAACATAGTTTGTATACACCCCCAGTGGGTGGAACTGTGCTTTTAATAAAAAGTTGTTCAAAGAGTAACAAACAGGAAAGCAAAGACGGCAGATCAGGCCAAGGGAACGACGGGCGAGTCAGGCAGGTTGGTGGAGACGGCAGTGCCGGCTGGAGGAGTGGCTTCGGGCGAAGTCTCGGCTGATCATCACCTCTGGCAGACGGCGCGCTTGCGTGCGCCTCGTTGCTAGAGGCACGGTCATGATGAGGCTGGCTGGTCGCTTCACCGTCTGGCACGACGTCTTCGCCATCCTCCCCCTCGTCCTCTTCGCCCTCGTCGCTGGAAGCGATCTCCTCCGCTGAGTCTTCACCTCAAGTCGGGTCCAGCCCGAACCACTCCTCCGGCTGAGCGATGCCGTCATCATTTACCTCAGGGGCAAAGACACTGGTGTCGGTGTAATCGGTGATCGTCGAAGCGCACTGGATGATAGCCGGCCGCACCTCCACCAGCTCTTCGTCGGCCTCCTGTCGCCAGGTGCTCAGCTGGGCCAAGCTCAGCCTAGGATACCAGGCTCGGACAAACTCCAACACCCCTTTGGCGCTGACCGAAGTGCGAAGCCTTCCGGGCCTCGGCAGCCGGCGCAGAACCTCCAGCCCGGTCAAATTCCAACTGGGGTGCGGGGAACCGCCTTTGCCGTGCCGTAGGGCGGCCAAGCACTTGCGCCCAAGACGTCAAGACGGCGGAGCATGTGGTGAGCCGCAAAGCGAGCTCAATCGCTGTAAGCTGCTCCTCAAGAGTCCGGCTAGCATTTGGCGCGATCTCGACCCCTGCCTGCCGGCGGGCATCGCGGTGGGCCTCGATGGCTTGGGTGGCGGCGATGGAGTAGCCGGGGAAGTAATCTGCACAAAGAAGAAAGAAGTAGCGCATAAGTCAGAAGACAAATCGGAAGACAAAGGGCAAGCAAAGGGACGAAGAGTAAGGAGGCCTACCGTCGATCAAATCCTCAACCCGTCTGTAGCCTTCGTTCAGCGCTTGCTTCGCCTCAGCCCAGCCCGCCGCCTCGGTTTCATATTCGGCTTTGAGGGCGGCCTCGCTGTCCTGCACCGTCTTTAGAGCCGCCTTATGGCTCTCCTCCTGGTCGGCCAGCTTCTTGGCCAGGCGGTCACGTTCCTGGGCCAAGGCGTGCACTCGGCTTCCTTGGCGCGAAGGGCGGTCTGGACCCCGCCTAGCTGCTCCCTCAAGTCGGCATTGGCCCCTGCAGATATGAAGAAGAAGAAAGAAGCAATAAGGAAGAAGTCGTCAGGAAAGATCCGATCCGACCGCCAGATCGGCCCGAATCTCGGGACTACACCGTGGTACCGACGTCCCCACATGAGATAAAAAATAAAAGCACTTACTCCGGCTCTCAGTCAGATCGGCGGTCTTCTGGCTCATCTCCTGGGCCTGGGAGTTGAAAGCAGCTGCGTGGAGATTGTGATATTCCTGCAAATAGGACGGAGGTGCGAATAAGAGCAAGACCATAATCGAAGTTTTCTAAGAAGTTCCAAGCCGCCTGCTCAGCAGCCGGCTCGGAACTCGGGGACTACACCCAGTGGGTGCGCTGACGCGCCCCCATGGAAGAAATCAACAAACAATCAATGAAAAGCAGGAGTACTCACCCGAATGACCGTTCGCGTCGTGACGAACTCTTGGGTGTACCGCTTCAGCACGGCGGCCTGGGCCTGAAGCCGGCTCCGGACCTCCTGCGCCGCCACGTTCAGCTCGGCCGTCCCTCCGCCGGGTGTCCACTCAGACGAGTTGGCGTTGGCCGCCTCTAGGTCCTGGGCCGACGAGCTGGCGCCTGCGGCCAAGTGGCTCGCGCTGAAGTTGTTTCCTTGCGCCCGACGAGACGGCGATCGAACCACAAGATCCGCCCCAGTCGGCTCGCCTCCACCGGGTACGCTGGGCGGCACGACAGGCCGCCGCCTTTGGGCCCGTTCCGGCCGGGCGCCGACCGTGGCGCCTCCCCCTCCAGGGCGATCACATCGCCTCCCCTCTCCATCACCGGCCGTCACGGTCGCCTTCCTCCGACGGGGCACCTTTGGGATGTCGGGAGCCACGGTGTGAAGGGGATGATGAGCTGCGGAGGCTGACATGCAGGCCTCCGCCTCCTCTCATGCCGCGGCCTCCGCCTGAGCCTTGGCCGCCGCGTCAGCTTGCGCCTTGGCCGACTACCCCATCGCCTCCTGAGCCGCCCTCCGCTCCTCCTCCTCCCGCTCCTCCCGCGCCTCCCGCATGTTACGCTCCATCGCCTCCAGGAGATCGGCGCGAGGATCCACGCGGCGGGAGCTTGTAGACCCTCCCGCCGTTCCGACTATGGAGGCAGCAGGGACCCGCTCGAGAGAGAGCGGGGCCCTGTTTGACAAAGTCAAGAAGAAGGCTTAGAAGAATATCAACCAAAGAGAAAAAAAGAAAGGTGTGGGAAAATTGATACTTACGCCGAAACCGCCTGCGGCTACTTCACCACCTTGCGGAAGCGGGCCAGCCATGTCAGCCTGCCCCGCTTGGTCGCCGCCGCGGAACCCTTGGGCTTCTTCGGCCGACTGCCAAAGAGAGTCGGCGCGCCCCGGTGAGGGAGTCCTGGATTAGGGGGTATCCGGACAGCCGGACTGTGTACAACGTCCGGACTATTGAAGCATGAAGATACAAGACTCAAGACTTCGACCCGTGTCCGGATGGAACTTTCCTTGGCGTGGAAGGCAAGCTTGGCGATCCGGATATTATATTTCCTTCCTTGTAACCGACTCCATGTAAACCCTAGCCCTCTCCGGTGTCTATATAAGTCGGAGAGGTTGGTCCTTAGAAGGCCGATCACAATTACAATCATACCATCATAGGCTAGCTCTTAGGGTCTAGCCTCTACGATCTCGTGGTAGATCTACTCTTGTACCACCCATATCATCAATATTAATCAAGCAGGAAGTAGGGTTTCACCTCCATCGAGAGGGCCCGAACCTGGGTAAACACCTATGTCCCTTGCTTCCTGTTACCATCAGCCTTGACGCACAGATCGGGACCCCCTACCCGAGATCCGCCGGTTTTGACACCGACATTGGTGCTTTCATTGAGAGTTCATCTGTGACGTCGCCATAAGGCTCGATGGCTCGTCTCATTGTCAAGAACGACATTACCTCGGAGGGGGCTCTGGCCGCAGGCCAGACGCTCCGGCTCGGCGGCTTCATCATGACCGCCCCATCGGCGATGGCGCCGACGATGACTTCTCGAGTCATCAATCATAACCTTCGCGTCAGTTCGGAACTTGCCGAACAGATGGATCCAATGGAGCTCTCCTCCCTTAACGAACTTTTGGATCGCATCACCGCTCTGGGAGTCGCTACAGACTATGACCGGGTCGGGCTTAAACCCGACCAAAGGGACATCAGGTCCCCGCCGGCCACCCATGAGATAGCGATAGTGGAGGAACCACGCGTGGATTGCCCCTCAACTTTGAGGACAAGTCATGTTCGGATCACCGAACTCCTTGAGCCAAAGACCCGCTCAAAGGAAAACCTGACCCAAGCCCCGGACTTAGAATCTAGCGTTGGGCCGAAAAAACTGGGCACTCCGGATTCTGGGCTGTTGAGCTCGGGACCGCCCGCGCCTTCGGGCGTTAGATCGGATCAAAATCCGGACTCTAAACTGGACCTAAACTGTCTCCCCCGCATCAGGCAAGAGCCCTAGGAAACCGTACATCACTACTGGGCCATATTCCTCCTTGCGCTTAACAAGGTCAGGGGCTGCCGCGAACTTGGTCTCACTTTTCTGCAAAAACTGCACGGACGAGGGACTCCTCAATGCTATAAGCCGCCGCGACATAGTACGCTTTGCGGACTTGGCAACCATAGTACGGAAGTACTGTGCGATGGAGAGCGCTTGGAAGACCCAAACAGAATTTTGGGATAGTACTGCTCTCACCAAAACCTTTGTCCGAGCTAAACGGGCGAACTCTCGTAAGTCGTCCGACCCAACCCCCAAGAAACCAAAGCCCACCCTGTATGGGATCCGTATTGGAAGAATGGCTCGATGGGCCATGTAAGCTCCACAGTACTCCGGATACAACACCTACTCATAGCCTCAAGGCATGTTGGATACTCCGGCAGGTGGCAAAAAGTGGCGAGGATCTTCTTGTGGGCCATAAAATGGAACAACCTCCTGCCAGCGGACACAATACGGTACTAACAGTCTTCAAGACTTTCGCCTCGAACAATAGCGCAAGCGAGCTCGTCGAAGCTCCGCTGAAATTTACCAATTGGCAAAAGTAAACCCTTGGAACGACACTGCTATAACTTTTAATGCCAGTGATGAACCTCGATTCCGGGCTGTCCGGGCACCAGCCGCTCTGGTCCTTAGTCCGATCGTAGATGGCTTTCAGCTCACGAAAGTACTCATGGACGGCGGAAGCGGATTAAATCTGATTTATGAAGAAACACTTATCAAGATGGAGATTGATAAAGGCCGCATCGAACAAAGCGGCACGACCTTCAGGAGAATTATCCCTACTCGGGAAGCGCGGTGCGCGGGAAAAATCACACTCGATGTGGTATTCGGCACCCCGGAGAATTATAGGTCCGAAGAAATCACATTCCAGGTGGCTCCTTTTAGCAGCGGATACCACGCCCTTCTAGGGCGGGACGCATTTACAAGCTTTCAAGTTGTACCCCATTATGGGTACATGAAGCTTAAAATGCCCGGACCCAATGGAATCATCACTCTAGCTAGTGACCCAGACGTTGCGCGCCGTGCCAAAAATAAAACCGAAGATCTAGCATTGGAAGCATTATCTGAAGCCCTAGCGGCCGAAGAGTTAGCAACACTGCGGGCCACCGTGGATAGGGACGACGTGATACTAGACAAGCGATCCAAGTCCACCTCATTAAACCTGCAGACGAGATAGTCAAATTCCAGGTCCACCCAATGGACCCCACGAAGACAGCTTCCATCGGGACACAGCTGAGCCCCGCTATTGACGCTGCACTACGAGATTTCTTACGTGAGAATTGGGACATTTTCGCCTGGCACCCATAGGACATGCCAGGCATCCCACGCAGACTGGCCGAACACAGCCTCAATATCCTAAAAGGATATAAACCAGTCAAGCAGACCCTAAGGCGATTCTCATAGCCCAAATGACAGGCTATGGGGGAGGAGTTAGCCAAGCTACTCGAGGCCGGATTCATCAGAGATATCAAACATCCGGATTGGTACGGCAAATTTGGTGATGGTACCAAAGAAGGACAAATCCTGGCGCCTATGCGTCGACTTCAAAGACCTCAACAAGGCTTGCCCCAAGGACCCCTTTCCCCTCCCTCGCATCGACCAAATCATCGATGCCACAGCTGGACACGATTCGCCGTGTTTTCTCGACGCATACTATGGATACCATCAAATAAAGACGGCGGAGTCTGACCAAGCTGCAACAACTTTTATAACGCCATATGGCCCTTTTTGCTTCAACACATGATTCAAACATGCCTGGAAAAGCAAATCGGCAAAACAGTGGAAGCATATGTGGACAACGTGGTCATAAAAACTAGACACGTCGAAACCCTGATAGATGACTTGAGGCTCACATTCCAAAACCTCCGGACATACGACATTAAGTTGAATCCAGAAAAATGCGTCTTCAGCGTCCCATCGGGGAAACAGCTGGGCTTCATTGTTTCCAATAGAGGAATTGAAGCGAACACGGCAAAAATCCGAGCTCTGTCTCAGTTGGCTATACCAACAGACCTCAAGCACATCCAGAAGCTAGCCGGATGGGTGGTCGCATTGAGCCTCTTTATCTCCAGGCTAGGAGAAAAGGCATTGCCTCTTTACCGCCTCCTGCGGCGCACCGAACACTTCGTATGGACGGATGCAGCCGCGGCCGGACTCGATGAAATAAAGACCTTACTGGCCAGTAATCCAGTCCTAACAACGCCAAAACCGGTGAGCCTATGCTATTATACATAGCGGCAACACACCAAGTTGTAAGTGCAAGATTGCCGTCGAACGAGAGGTTGACGGATACAAATTCCCGCTCCAAAAGCCGGTTTATTACGTATCCACAGTCCTCACCCCATGCAAATCCTGATACCCACACTATCAAAAAATAGCATACGCGGTCTTCATGGCATCCCGGAAGCAGCGACACTACTTTCAAGAGTGTTTGATCACAGTAGCCTCTGAAGTACCACTCAATGACATAATAAACAATCGCGACGCTACGGGCCGGATTGCTAAATGGGCCATCGAGCTCCTTCCGTTCGACATAATGTACAAACCATGGCGGGCCATCAAGTCGCAAGTCCTGGCCGACTTTGTCGTCGAATGGACAGAAGCCGAACTCCCTAAAGAGTACGGCGCATACTCCAACTGGATCATGCACTTTGACGGCTCTAAAATGCTGGCCGGATTGGGAGCAGGTGTAGTCCTGACATCCCCCACCGGAGACACGGTCCAGTACGTCCTCCAGATATTATATACAGACTCCAACAATGCAGCCGAATACGAGGCTCTGTTGCATGGTCTTCGGATGGCAGTCTCTATGGGCATTCAACGCCTGGAAGTGCGAGGGGATTTGAACCTCGCAATCTCACAAATAAACGGAGACTTCGATGCCAAGGATCCGAAAATGCGGCCTACCATAGCGTCGTCCTAAAAATGTCAGCGCGGTTCGAGGGGCTCGAGTTCCACCATGTGGCTCAAGAAAATAATCAAGCGGCGGACGTTCTCGCCCGCATCGGCGCCAAACGCGACCCTGTCCCACCTAACATATTCCTGGAAAGGTTGTTCAAGCCATCCGTAGTATGGGAAGGGGAGTCCGGCAATACCAGCCCGGACCCGAACACACCCCCACATATCGAACCATCAGACACAATCGGAGGCTCTGCCACCGAAATAACGCCCTCGGCCCATGAAATCATGGCCGTTATTGCCCCGTGGACCGAGCCTTTCTTGGCCTACCTAAATAGGCAGGAGCTACCTGAAGACCAAAATGAGGCACGCTGCATAGTCCGGCGTTCTAAATCTTACAATCCAAGAAGGGGAACTCTATAAGAAAAGCGCGACTGGAGTGCTCCAAAGGTGCATCTCCGAAGAGGAGGGACGGCAACTCTTGGCTGAAATCCATGCCGGACTGGGCGGACACCACGTCATGCTCGGCGCTTAGTCAAGAAAGCCTTCCGCGACAGGCTTCTATTGGTCGACGGCCCGAAAGGCATACGACAGACCTTGTCCAACATTGCGTCGGTTCCCAGCTCTTCGCCAATCAGAGTCATATGCCCCCTACCGCTCTCCAAACAATCCCCATAACTTGGCCGTTCGCGGTCTGGGGGCTGGATATGGTCGGACCCCTTAGAGGGGGAAGCCATAAGAAAAAATACTTATTGGTCATGATGGACAAGTTCACCAAATGGATAGAAGCCAAACCAGTTAAAACGGCCGAATCTGTACCAGTAATTGACTTCATATCCGTGGTCGTACACCGATACGGTGTCCCC
Source organism: Aegilops bicornis (assembly GCA_021605145.1). NCBI lineage: Eukaryota > Viridiplantae > Streptophyta > Magnoliopsida > Poales > Poaceae > Aegilops > Aegilops bicornis. The sequence continues at coordinate 547,657,340 of CM038673.1, read as the reverse complement.
CATAGCATCATCGCTGATAATGGCTCAAATTTCACAGCCGATGAAGTGAAAACTTGGTGCGAAAAAATGGGCATTAAGCTCGACTATGCTTCCGTCTACCACCCTCAAACGAACGGCCAGGTCGAACGGGCAAACGGTCTCATCATGAGCGGCATTAAACCCAGACTAGTGCGGTCTTTAACAGAATCGGATACGCACTGGGTGGAGGAGCTTGACTCCGTACTCTGGGGGCTGCGAACCACACCGAATCGCACCACCGGATATACACCATTTTTTATGGTGTACGGTGCGGAAGCAGTACTACCCTGCGACATAATACATGATTCGTCGTGCGTACGCATGTATGAAGAGAAGGAAGCCGAGTTAGATCGGCAGGATAACTTGGATGCCCTGGAGGAGGAGCGTGATGTCGCAAAAGCCCGTTCCGCATTCTATCAGCAGCAGGCTCGACGATATCAAAGCAGAGAAGTGCGGGCCAAAACTTACAATATTGACAAGCTCGTTCTACGCCTACCGGAGAAGAAGAAGGACAAGCTCAAACCCAAGTGGGAAGGCCCCTTCGTCATCGACCAAGTTCTCACCGGAGGAGCATACCGCTTACGTAATGCATCCGATAACAGACTCGAGCCGAACCCATGGAATGCGGCCAGACTCCGGAGATTCTACGCCTAACGTCGAACTCAATGTTCGTCTCCTAACCCCTCCCTTTTAATTATGCTCCATCCCTTTCCCCTTTCTCGCCTCTTTTTCTCTTCACACAAAGTATTTAATACAGTGCGGATTCCCGGATCACCTCGGCCGCACTAAGTTTGTAAGCAATACCTGGGGGCTTCCTATACGGAAGCTAAAAATAATTACTCACATGGCTTTCTGCCCATCGCATATGCATTCTTTTTCCATATGTGCCTTTTCTTCACCATTATATGCATCGATATGACTTAAGATGTTGCCAAGCTGGGTTGTCTGGCTCTTGTGTTTATGCCCTACGTTCCCGTTAATTCGGCTAGGGCATAAGGGGAGCACCTCTGCGATTATTACCGCCGGTTCAGCCGGATGTGTACCTCAGACTGGGTCAAGCCGAAAGCTAGCTTCCTTAAGAGAATATTCGGTCGGTGAACAAAAGATGTGTTTGTTTATTACAACGTAAATCCCCAGAAGTCTTGTATCCTGCACCATCATTCGCAGTCCGGGCATGCGCATCATCGCATGCGTACCCAGGGAAAGGAACCCCTAACGGAACTATTCTCCCTGGAAGATGTTTCTTACTATCCATGTAATATAACATAACTAGTTGGGTACTTGTCTGTTCAAGCACTTATGACCCCTGCGCCTTGTTTCCAAGCATACCCCGGTTTTGTATAACTGAGTGGGTATTCGGACACACCCCGGACTATAGGATCCGGGGGCTGAAGCGAAAAGGTCCGCCAAGACAAATGATTTTCATCCGGCTAGGGGCTAATCATGCCCATTAAATTACACAGTCACTTGGACTGACTATGTTCCTCCTCTATACCGTCCAACAGGCTATGTAGCTTACAATCCTGGTTAGAATACTTAGCGGCTAACGCTACCTGGTCATACACTAGACTCACGGGAATTTCTTGCCCATCAGGCCCTGCCGGTCCAACTTCGGCCATATGGTTCGGGTCCAGCTTGGTGTAGCGCGTCTTCACCATAGCCCATGCTTCTTTTGTGCCTTGCTGGCAAGCGGACACCTTCCAGAGTTGGAAGCGCCGCCGTGCTCCTTGAAGCATGTTCACAAGCTCTGCCATGCCATTTGATAGCAAGCTTGATGGCCATAAAGCCTGAGCAATACCCTGCATCACTTGCCGAGCTCGCTCGTGCAGTCGCGAAAGGTCTTGCAGCAAATCACCTGTAGATATGGGCATCTCCTCCTCAGGGCTACCCTTTAACATTCCTGCAAGCAAATTTCTTTCAATACACCTCCTCTCTGAACTATACTACAGTTCGTTTAGGCACTTATCGTAAATGCTGCGACGAAGGATCTTATTCTCCTTCACGGAGTCCGCCAGCTGAGCGCGGAGATCTTTTAACTCCACGTCCAGCTGGACTTTGGCATCTTGAAGATCGTTCTTCTCCCGCCTAACCCGCGTAAGAATGCACTCGCAGCCTCCAGCTGCTTTTTGAGCTGTGATGCGTCCTCTCTTACGCCCTCCGGATTCACCCCGGAATTGTCTGCAGAATTTTCCGTTAGACTTGTCACATCAGCCATTTACTAAACCGGTGCATCTTCATGCAATTACGACAATTGCTACTAGATGAGGGCTTTTGGGGTTCCTCTAATTTGGCAACTGTGGCCCTCAGTTCGGCCTTGCATCCCTCCAGCTCCCGAGACAATTGATCGTTCTTCTCTACAAGAACATGTGCATAGATTGGTCCTTAAAATTGTTGTTCCAACGGTTTCAAGTCTCAGCGGCTACTACTATACATACTTATCAAAATTTCTTACCCGTATGTCTTTGGTATACTGGTTTGTCGCTTGGGCAAGCCCGCCCCGAGCAGCTCCGACGTATGCGTCCGCCGAATTCAAGGCACTAAAAGCCTCTTCGGAAAAGATGTTGTTCCGGAGCACGGCCCTCCGACGCCGGTGGTTCATGGCGCTCTCGACTTCGGAGTTCGTGGCCGAACACATATCCGCGTCCTCCATCCAGGGACTATGCGGTGCTGGCCCTGTGTCCGCCTCCGCCCCCAAAGCCGGTTCTGGAACCCGGCTGGTAGAGGCGTGATTGGTGAGGTATCCGGATACAGTCCGGTTATTCCTCTTCCTTCCAGACACGAAGGGCGCTGTCACATTTCAAATTCTATAATTACAGGACAGATTACTACTTTACCTCTGTAGCGGCGTGTCAACCCTCACCACCTTCCTCTTGAGCCTGCCCGATCTGGATGCCCGTTGCTGACGAGTCCCTAGGGGCTCGGCCCCTTGCTCCGGCCGTCGTTTCTGCAAATAGAACGACGCCTCATGGGTAAATTATAATACCTGGAAGGAGTCCTCTTCGAAGGACAGGGTTTTTAGTTCGGCTTACACGCGACGCGGGGAGCAATCCAGGGTAGTCGGCCGTAATGGCCACTAGGGCGCCATCCCAGCTCGCTTGATAGAATACCCCATTGACAAGCTCCACGGTGATATCCGGATCCACTTTAAATCCCGGATCTAGGGCCCTTCCAGGGTCCTCTGGTTGCGGGGAGGGGCTGAAGATTCCTTCTACGGCCCTCCTCAGTTCCTGCTCGGAAGCATTGATGCAAGTAATCTTAGAAGAAGAGCGCTGGAGTGAGTAAAGCAGGGAAAAAGGATGGCAACTTACCCACGCTGGGGGGTTGTACATGGAAAATCCGTCCCGCGTTTTGATGCGAAGGAATTCATCCTCTTCTCCTTTGTACAAATCGGACAAAATCCTTGCCAAGGCGGCAGCGGAGTCCAGACCCTTACGACCGCAGCGGGAGGCGTCGTCCTCCCCGTTGAAATGCCACATGGGCTTCCCCCGATATTGGAGCGGTTGCACGCCTCGCCTTATGCATATCGCCATAACCTCGACTATCGTCAGTCCGGATTTGGCAAGTAACTTTATCCTGTTCATCAGGAGGAGTATTTCTTTTGTGTCCTCTTCTTGAGGGCCCCAGGGGCGCCAGCTGAGGCGTGCCCTCGGCGGGGCGTTGCTGAACTTGGGGAGACCTGTCCGGACTGGATCCGGAAGGGGAACGTCGTCTACATAGAACCACTCTGAAGGCCAGTTTTCTGGTTCCTTCTCAGGAGTGCTGGACAAGTATCCGGTCTCGGCAATGCGCCATACTTCGGCCCCGCCCACTTGACATAGGGACTCCCCCTGGGTGCGTGGGACGAGGCAGAACAGCTTCCTTCATAATCCGAAGTGTGGTTCGTAGCTCAAAAACAGCTCGCAAAGGGCAACATACCCCGCTATGTGCAGAATAGAGGCAGGGGTGAAATGGTGTAACTGGAGGCCGTAGAACTCCAAGAGCCCACGAAGAAACGGATGGATAGGAAATCCGACCCCCCTCAACAGATGCGTGACGAGGCATACGCGCTCCTCTGGGGATGGATTAGGAGATCCCTCTGCTTGTACCCCTCCGTCATAAGTGGCTATTCCAGCCCGGACGGGGACCATGTACGCCGGTGGGAGAAACCCTTGGGTTTGTAACTTTATCAAACGGCTATGGGGAACTGAGCACTCTCCCCACTCCCCCGACTGGGAGCGAGAGGGGTGAGCAGAAGAGCTGCGACGGCCAGCCATGCTGGAATGGCTTTTCGCGGAGCGCTCTGTTGGATGCTTGCCCGGGGAGGGAGAGTGAGGTTTGGATCTGAGAATCCCCGTCCCTTCAAATACACGGTTAGCCCGGAGGATCGAGGGTGGCAAACACAAAAATGCCTCGACTCCTCGCAATCGCTCGACACGTGGAGACGGTCATTACTGAAGCACTGAAGCCGAGGAGCACAACATTGATTGGATGTCGGACACTATTCGTCGTAACAGGTGCTTTGGAGTATTCGGAGAAGGAACCCGCCTTGCAATGCCGAAGACAATACTGCGCGCCGGACTCATCGTCATTGAAGCCTGGTTCAGGGCTACCGAGGAGTCCTGGATTAGGGGGTATCCGGACAGCCGGACTGTGTACAACGTCCGGACTATTGAAGCGTGAAGATACAAGACTCAAGACTTCGACCCGTGTCCAGATGGGACTTTCCTTGGCATGGAAGGCAAGGTTGGCAATCGGGATATTATATTTCCTTCCTTGTAACCGAATCCATGTAAACCCTAGCCCTCTCCGGTGTCTATATAAACAGGAGAGGTTGGTCCTTACAAGGCCAATCACAATTACAATCATACCATCATAGGCTAGCTCTTAGGGTCTAGCCTCTACGATCTCGTGGTAGATCTACTCTTGTACCACCCATATCATCAATATTAATCAAGCAGGAAGTAGGGTTTTACCTCCATCGAGAGGGACCAAACCTGGGTAAACACCTGTGTCCCTTGCTTCCTGTTACCATCAGCCTTGACGCACAGATCGGGACCCCCTACCCGAGATCCGCCGGTTTTGACACCGATGCCCGGCATTTCTGCACACCGCCCCGAGCAGCTGGCGCGGCGGATGGGCCCGCACCTTGGCGATCGGACGCCGGCTGACGACGCGGAATAACTTCCGCTTCGTCGTCATCCGGCCAGTCCCTGAAGCCAGCTCCAAGCTCGGGGCCGCCCGTCTCACCGCCTCCTCCTACGACAGCGTCGTCCATGGCGGCCGCCCCCAAGTCTGGATCGTCAACGTCGTCCACCACGCGGTCGGGCAGGAACTGGCGCTCCAGCCCTACAGCCCTGGCCGCTGGTCGAAGAAGCGGGCTCTGCTAAAAACCCCTGTTCAAGAATTCGTCCGATTTGACCAGTTAACTTGCCGATTAACCCCTACTCCTAGGGTCACCGAGTAGCAGATAAACCAATAAATCGTCCGATTAATTGATTAAATGGCCGATTAACTTGCCGATTGGCCTATTAATCCCATATTCGCTAGCCAACCGAGCAGTTACCAGTTAACGATTTCCTCAACAATGCTAAAAACAAGTCGGCTGGTCAAGAGTCTGCCGTTATGAACCCGGCAACAAGAGAAGAAGAAGAGAAGGGAAACTTACCATAGGCGGAGGATCGGCTCGAGAATACGGCTCCGTGCCGTACCACCATTCCTCGGTGAGCTTGCAGTTGGAGATGTAGTTCACCATGTAAGATACCTCATCATGAGGCATCTCCTTGGTGCTCAGCCGACTCGGGTCGAAGCGGTCGCTCATCTGACAGATCATATGCGGCCGGCCTTGGAGCGGGAGCACCCGGCGCTCCACGAAGGCGGCCACCGAGTCGGCCCCGACCAGACCTTCCGACTGGACCATCACCCGGAGCTGGGCGACGGCAACAGCGCCAGCCGGAGACAGCGTCCAGGTTTGGTAGGACCATGAAGGCTGCCTCCCAGCCGGCGGGCCGGCTAGGTAAGCCGGCAGATTGACGAAGTCGCCTTGCGGGGCGACGTTCTTCACGTATCAGTAGGATTGCTGCCAGAGCTTCACCGACTGGATCAGCGGGATGGGCGGAAATGGGTTGTTGTCGGCCGACCTCCGCATGGCGATGAAAGCGCCGCACGGCGCGGGCACGCCCGCGGTGACAGTGCCGAGCTTGCATTGGAAGAACTCCCCCCAGAGCTCGAGGGTGGGGAGGACGCCAAGAAAACCTTCGCACAGAGTGACGAAGGCCGACAGCAACATCACTGTGTTGGGGGTGAGGTGATGCGGCTGGAGATGGTAAAACTCGAGGAAGGCGCGGAAGAACCCGCTCGCCGGCAGGCCGAGGCCGCGCAGGCAGTGCGAGCGGAAGATTACCCGCTCGTCCTCCTCCGGCGCCGGCGAGACCTCCGTCTCCGGCGCGAGGCGGGTCCGCACGTAACCCGCGCCCGGCAGCCGACGCGTCTTGCGGAGCCAGTCAATATGGTCCTCATGGACATTGGAACCATCCCAAGAGCTGGACAGCGCCATGAGGATGAGGAAGCAGCGGGAAAGGCGCTGCAGCGGAGGATGCGCGACCCAACTACGGCAGGGCTACGGCGAGCCAAGGAGGTCGGCAGCAAGACATCGCGGCGGTGAGGCGTTGCGGTGGCGGAGAAGAGGAAGAAGAAGAAGGAAGGGTGGAGCGAGGGCGAGCGTCTGCCGCTCCCCCTCCTCCCCCTAGTTATAGCCTCATGCGGCGAGGCCGAGGAGGCGAGGCGTGGGGGGAATGTGGGATTAACTGCGCCCACTCCCCCCACGTCTTGCGATTATTGCGCCCTAAAGGCGTGCGGAAACTGCCGCTGGAAGGTGAGCGGTCCGCTCGGGCCACAGAAGATCTGCACTTGGGCCGAGGCCTAGGAGTGGCGGGCCCCGGCCGGCGGCGACGTCCCGTCGCGTGCATGGGCTGGCAGGCCCTTACTGCTGACGGCTGCCATGTGGCGCGCGAGTGACAGGCGGTCAGCGCGCAACCTGGCTCGCGTACCATCTGGTTCCCGCCTTCAAGCTGCAAAGCCTCCTGAAGACGGCGCAACTAATCAAAGCCGGCTCCTAGCTGCCGGCTCTTCAGGATAGGAAGCTGATTGAGCTTCTCTTCCTCCCTTCATCCTCGAAGCCCAACCAGCTTCGGGGACTACTGTTGGAGTAAATGACCATGGGTAGCCTTGCCGGCTCCCCCTGACTCTTCAGAAAAATTACAGGCCGATCGGGCCTTCAAGCATCCAAGGCGTGGGGCCGCCTTCCCTTGGTCGGCTACCTCCCAAGCCGGCTACCGGGAGGCGGCCCGACCCTAAACCCACGGGAAGAAAGCCACAAGCAGGCCGACTCCAAGAAGCCGGCCCCTAGTAGGCGGCCGAGATCGCACCCTCGAACTCTGCACCCACATAACGGCGATGAGACGGGGCGTGGCTACAGCAAAGCCTGCCACCCCCGAATCCCGGAGCGTGCGTGGTCACAGCAGGTCTTTGTCTGTATGCCATCACCCGTCCGGCGCGGCACTGTTGCCATGTTGACCATGACGTCACCCACGACGAGCTGTCAGGACGGCCCATAGGCGGCGGGCTCCTTCGGTCAGAGAGACGCCCGAAGGTGGCCCGGTCTCCCCCAGTCGGCCTGAGGCAAGGCCGGCTCCCAACAGCCGGCTAGCTCCCTCCCTCGAAGGAGGCGCCTCATAAAGGAGACAAGACGAGGTAAGGCTACATAGTGGCCAGCGGGCGGCATCAGAAGCCATGCTTACTTCGTCAAAGCCCTCATCATCAGGAGTGAGGCAACAGTAACCCGCCCCCGACAAGGCCCCCGAGTGATGGGACCAGCTTGTCGACTGTAGCCGGCAGGCGGGACCCACTCAGCCGACGGTTACGGCAAGCAGAGAAGCCGGCGAACATAGACACTGATGGCTAGGGCCCGCGCCCAGCCGGATTACCATTGTACCCCTGGAGGGTAGTGTCGGTGTCAAAACCGGTGGATCTCGGGTAGGGGGTCCCGAACTGTGCGTCTAGGCGGATGGTAACAGGAGACAAGGGACACGATGTTTTTACACAGGTTCGGGCCCTCTCGATGGAGGTAAAAACCTACCCCTGCTTGATTAATATTGATCATATATGTACTACAAGAGTAGATCTACCATGAGATCGCAGAGGCTAAACCCTAGAAGCTAGCCTATGGTATGATTGTTGTTCTCCCACGGACTAAAACCCTCCGGTTTATATAGACACCGGAGAGGGCTAGGGTTACAGTAGTCGGTTACAATGGGAGGAGATCTCCATATTCAGATCACCAAGCTTGCCTTCCACGCCAAGGAAAGTCCCATCCGGACACGGGACGAAGTCTTCAATCTTGTATCTTCATAGTCCAGGAGTCTGGCCAAAGGCTATAGTCCGGCCATCCGGACACCCCCTAATCCAGGACTCCCTCAGTAGCCCCTGAACCAGGCTTCAATGACGATAAGTCTGGCGCGCAGGTTGTCTTCGGCATTGCAAGTTAGCGAGGCGGTTTCCTTGGCACGTCTTGTCGAAGCAGAGATCGTGTCCCCTTATTCTGGGATTCTCATCAATACGGGCGTGGGTAACCCAACCGCGCCATTAATTATGGTGCTTGGGAGATAAGCGAGTTTTACCAGGCTGGTGGGGACGTGCAGTCTCGTCCGCCCATATAAGGGGATAAGGATCCACCCTTTCCATCAATGCCTTCTTCCTCCTTTGCTTATCCATTTTCGCGCACTCGAGCTCCAGCGCCCAAGTCCGCACATCCCACCTCAACCTTCTCCAACCATGTCCGGAGCGGGAGGCAAGTGGATGGTCTCCTCTGGCACGGAGGGACACATCAAGAAGCTGAGGAAAGCCGGGTACTCGTCCAATGACATCGCCAAGACCGGCTCCCTGCACAAGGGGCAGCTCATCCCCACCCCCAGCCCCATGAGAGGGTGGTGTTCCTCACCCATTTCCTCCGCGGACTAGGTTTCCCACTTCACCCATTTGTCCGGGGGCTCATGTTCTACTACGGCCTGGATTTCCACGATCTGGCCCCGAACTTCATCCTCAACATCTAGGCGTTCATCGTCGTGTGCGACGCCTTCCTCTGCATCCAGCCCCACTTTGGCTTATGGCTGAAGACTTTCAATGTCAAGCCGAAGGTAGTGGGCGGCCGCCAAGCGGAGTGCGGAGGTGCCATGGTGGGCAAGATGCCCAACTTTCTATGGCACGAGGGCTCCTTCGTAGAGACCATAAAGGGGTGGCAATCAGGGTAGTTCTACATCACCGAGCCGCGTGACCCTGAATGGGCAGCGGCGCCCGAATTCCGATCTGGCATTCCCACGCGGCTCACCTCCTGGAAAGAGAAGGGCCTGTCGTGGGGTAATTCGAAAGAGCTGACCGGACTCCAAACTGCGTCCAAAAACCTGGTGAGCAAGAAGCTCAAACTCGTCAACATAGTCCAGTCATGCTCATCCGCTGGATCCTCCCGTACAACGACGGGCTTTCAGCTTGTGGGAGTTTAATCCGCACAGCACCGAACCGAGCAGGCTCTTCGACACTACGTATGAAGATGCCCGGAAGGTGCTTATTTAAGGCGCCGAGGCTCCCGCATCCGCTACCGAGGATCGCGGATTCAGCGCGCAGCATCAAGCCAATGCGGTAAGCTATTTTACCCTTTACGGGATACTTGTTTTTCATAGTTTGATCCTATGCGGGATCTAAACTCCCTTACCATTGACAGGCTTGGCAGGAGACGTCCGGGCAGATCAACTATCCGGCTCCCTTGCCCGAAGACCCAGCGGACGCCCGCTTGGCCGGAGGTTGGCTCCGGCACCTTACGTGGTGCCGAGAAGAAGGCCAAGAAAGGCCACGGAACTCGAAGAGTTCCCGCTACCGATGGTGTCGGATTTATCGTCCGATGACTCCATACGCACTCCTCCCACGAAGACGAGGAGGAGGAAGAAGAGGCCTCTCCCCTCCGGTGAGGGAGGATAGAAAAGGAAGGCCGCCCCAACCGGGGCGCGGAGGGTCCAAGAAGGAAGGACCCTTCCTCCGGACTATTTCCACCAACGCCGACGACGGCGAAGAGGAGTGGCCATCCAGGGCCAAGCCCCTAGCAAAATCGTAAGTATCCGGATACCAGAATAACTCATGGCGTTCCTTTATTGCACAGTATCTTCTGACGCCGAATATAATCATGCAGTCCGCCTCGAGCCCAGGTCGACATGTCGTCGAGCGGCTCCTTAAGCTCGTTGGATGTGAATAGTCTTTCACTCCCGACTGCTACCTCCCCTCGTCCTACGGACGATGCCGAGGTGGAGTCCCAAAAGGGTCCAAGCCAGGAGGAGGTGGTCCTGGAGGCGCCGCAAGGCGACCTCCCGGACTCCAGGCGCAAAGGGGATAAAACCCCAAAGGGCTTTAAGTCCGGCCATGGGCTAGACACCGCACCGGAACCTTCAGTGTGTAACACCCACGATGCGGCTATATCTCCCACGTGTCGAGGCACGACTTGGAGGCATAACCGCATGGTGGTTTAGTCGGAAGAAGGGTCATCTTCACACAATCCCATGTAATGAACAAGACTGGGATAAAGAGTTGGCTTACAATCGCCACTTCACACAATACATTAATTAAACATACATCATTCAGAGTACACACATAGTCCGACTACGGACGAAGACAAAAGAAAAGAAGATAACCCAACTGCTAGATCCCCGATCGTCCCAACTGGGCTCCACTACTGATCAACATGAAACGAAACTTGGTAATGACCAAGGTCCTCGTCGAACTCCCACTTGAGTTCGGTAGCATCATCGCTGACCGGTATCATCGGCACTGCAACTGTTTTGGTAGAATCTGTGAGTCACGAGGACTCAGCAATCTCAAAACCCGCGAGATCAAGACTATTTAAGCTTAATGGGTAAGGAAGGGGTAAAGTGGTGAGGTTGCAGCAGCGACTAAGCATATATGGTGGCTAACATACGCAAATAAGAGCGAGAAGAGAAGCAAAGGAACGGTCGTGAAGCTAGCAATGATCAAGAGGTGATCCTGAACTCCTACTTACGTCAAACATAACCCAAAACCGTGTTCACTTTCCGGACTCTGCCGAAAAGAGACCATCACGGCTACACACGCGGTTGATGCGTTTTAATTCGAATCTTGTGTCAAGTTATCTACAACCGGACATTAAAAAATTCCCATCTGCCACATAACCGCGGGCATGGCTTTCGAAAGATAATACCCTGCAGGGGTGTCTCAACTTAGCCCATCATAAGCTCTCACGGTCAATGAAGGATAATCCTTCTCCCGGGAAGACCCGATCAGTCTCGGAATCCCGGTTTACAAGACATTTCGACAATGGTAAAACAAGACCAGCAAGACCACCCATTGCCGACAAATCCCGATAGGAGCTGCACATATCTCGTTCTCGTGACACACCGAATAAGCGAAGCGTCTGGTACCGACGTAATCCAAGTTGCCAAGGAATGGTCCCAAGACGGTGCTCTAGTTTGGACCAACACTCGGAGGAGCACCGCCCGGGGTAAATAAAGATGACCCTGAGTCTGCAGAACCCAAGGGAAAAAGGCTTAGGTGGCAAATGTTAAAACCAAGGTTGGGCCTTGCTGGAGGAGTTTTATTCAAAGCGAACTGTCAAGGGGGGTCCCATAAATCACCCAACCGCGTAAGGAACGCAAAATCAAGGAACATAATACCGGTATGACGGAAACTAGGGCGGCAAGATTGGAACAAAACACCAGGCATAAGGCCGAGCCTTCCACCCTTTACCAAGTATATAGATGCATTAATTAAGATAAGAGATATTGTGATATCCCAACATAATCCTGTCCACCATGGAGCAATCTTCAACTTCACCTGCAACTAACAAGTTTGCTAGGAAGGGTGAAAAGGTTAGAGGCTGACATGGCAACATGGGAGACATGATATAGCAAGTGGTAGGTAGCGCGGCATAGCAATAGAGCGGACAACTAGCAAGCAAAGATAGAAGTGATTTCGAGGGTATGGTCATCTTGCCTGAAATCCCGCAAGGAAGAAGAACGAGTCCATGAAGAAGACAAACGTAGTCGAACGAATCCTCACAACTCCGGAATGAAACCGAAGCTAACGAGAAGAAGCACAACCGGAAAGAAGCAAGCAACATGGTAAACACACAAGCATAATCATGGCATGATGCACAATCAAGTATGATGCATGTCCGGTTTAATGAGGCATGGCATGGCAAAGTGCACAAACAATACTACAAGTTAAGTGGAGCTCAATATGCAACGAGTTGCATATTGACGAAGCACCACATTCAAATATTTAGTTTTCTCTCGTTTATGAACACAACAATATTACATGTTGTTATAAACATGGCAAGAGGTGAAACATAAGTAAACTAACTATTTAGTCAATTTAAATGAGGCCGGAAACAACAAACAACAATTCCGGAAATCCCCATATGTTATTTAGCAATTTAACGCAAGCAACAGTTTTAAACATTTAAATGTTGTTATCATGATGCGGATGACATATACAAGTTTTATGCAATTTTTATGAAAATGTTGACATGAGCATGTTATGAAGTATTTGGTCACCATGGCGGACCAAAAGGGGTGCCACGGCAACGAATCCGAAAATGATGCCATGGCAACATATCGGTTCCGGTAGCTCATGGAGATATCGGTGCAAAAGGACGTGAGACGTGAGCGAGTCATGTAAGGATGGTGGGGTGATCCCGGTTACCAGGTTCCCACGGGTCGACGGCATGGCAAACGAGGAGGAACGTGCAAGAAGCAAACGGGCACGGTGCAAACATACGGTTCATCTCATACAACACACATGCATTCGTTCACGGGCGTCGTCTTGGCGGTTATACCTTTGAAGCGTGCGTTTTCGGGGCGGATCGAGTTCGTCGAGGGAAGTAGTGGTACTCAGGTCGTAGTGGGAAGTAGTCGTTCTCACGACGGTAGTGGAAGTAGTGGTTCACGGACGTCGTGGAAGTAGTCGTTCACGGCGGCGGTAGTGGAAGTAGTGGTTCACGTTCGTTTTCGGAGAGGAACTTGATGAATCCAACGTCTTCGGGATGACGGTAGTGGTACACACAACGTCAGGGTACTTGTCGGTCCGGTCTTGGCGGTGTAGATGTACACGTTGGAGAGGGACTTGTCGCATCAAAAGTCTTTGGTGCCACAGTACTTGTCCATGTAGACGTACTTTTGAACAGGAACTTGGCGCATCCAAAATGAGCAAGGCAAAAACCCTCGTTCAGCGGTGCTCGAACTTGACGAAATCCACGAATGGGTCTTGGTGTATCCTGGTCTTGGAGAGGTCTCCGAAAAGAACTTGGCGTCCACGGGGACATGGAGCAGCGGTCTTGGCGTCGAGCAGGGGTCGAAGGCCAACGAGGGATGAAGTGAACGCTGTTGTTGCATGCCAGGAGGCGAAGCAAGGCGATGACGAGCTCGAGGCGGCGCTGGCAGGACGGCGACGAGGCGGACCAGGCCGGCGGAGCAGGAGGATTGCCGGGGAAGATCCGGGCGCGGCGTCGGCGAGAGGGGGTCGTGAGGCACGGGAGGAAGGTTGCAGGGGACGGGACGAGGGCAAGGTTCCTAATGGACGGGGCACGACGGCGATGATGGGGATCGGGCGCGGGGCTCCTGCGTGCGGGATCGAGCAAGAGGCTCTCACTCCTCTCTGGCGGCGCAAGCAGGGGAAGGAGATTGGGATCAAGGAGAGAAGGGGTGGCGGCGCTGTGAGGGAACGAGGGAACGATCGAGAGGAGGGTTCGATCGGGCTAGGGTTATAGAGGCGGCTGGGCCTAGGCGCAGATGGCCTGCCTGGCTAGGCTGCTGGGCTCTCTTCTCCCTCTCTCTTATTCACTAGAAACAGAAAATAACAAAGAAGAGAAGGAGAAGAAAGGAGGTGTTGGGGAAGAAATTGGACACGCGGATAATTTTCCCAGACCCACAAGAATGTGCTTGTTCCGAGAAAATAGAAAAGGCCATGGTTGAAAGATGTAAATTCAAACTCATTTGAATTTCACTCAAATGGGTTTGAACTAGGACTTGGTTTTAGAAGTGTCCAAAAATGTTGAGATTTTAGGAGGAGCCTTAGTAAAAGAGATAAGAATTGTTGGCAAAGTTTGAGGCAAGGAATTGAGGTAGAAAATGAATGGAACTTAAACTGCAGGTGTGTTATGGTGATTCCAAAGAATGGAATATTTATCATAGCTCCCTAATAATATTGAAAGGGTAATTGTTATAAAGAGAATCACCATGTGAATTCCCTCTATTTAAATAGATCAAAAGATCTATGCAATTTATTTAGTTGAGGTTTTTAAAAATTAAATGACATGCTGGCATGATGACATGATGCAATGCAAAAATAAATAGAGCAAGCACAAATAAAAACACACGGAGGTCACAAAAAATATGGAAGTCTTCTGGAGCGTCGGTCTCGGGGCGTTACACAGTGGTTCCGGAATCCGGCAGGCGACCCCCTAGTAAGAAGGGCAAGCCTACGACGTCGGTGACCTCCGTCCAACCGGAGGCACCGGATAATTTGCTGGAGGTGCTTAACGGCGCCTCCATCGACGAGGAACACCGCACTATTATGAGTGCGGTGATCCAGAAGGTTCAGTCCGCCAAGAGCGGGCTGACGGAAGCCTGTGCCAGCCTTCTAACAGGCTTTGAGGTATGTATTTAAGAAAAGTAAAAATATTACCACATAGACAGTAGCCCCTGATGCTCAGTTTGGTGTTCGGAAAGAAAAGTCGAACTGAGGATCTAAAAGATATACACAGGAGTCTAACATAAGTATGTCAATATGGGAATGCAGGTTGCGCTGTTGACCTCTGCCGCACTAACTGAGGAGGTCGATGCATTGAAGCAGAGCCTCGAGCGGTCCGAGAACGAGCTCCGCCTTGCCAAGAAGCAGCTCGAGGACAAGGAAGGTAAGTAATACCTTATGTAAGTGTATAAAAAGATGTGGTTGCAAAAAATGACAGGACCAACGTGAGTATTACAGGGGTCACAACCGAGGTGGCGACCCTGATGGAAGCGCTGTCCAAGGCCGAAGACAATGCGGACGTGGAGCGCACCAGCGAGAAAAGCAGGAGGCGCGGGTGGCGGAGGTGCAGCAAAAGCTCCAGGCTCTCTTGGAAAAACACGAGAGTTTGGAGCGTGACTCAAAGACTCGAGAGTCCGAGCTCGCCTCGGCCCTTGAGAGCGCCAAATCTGCCAAGGTCAAGCCCAAAAGCCCTCCAGAAATTGAGGCGATGAAGAAGATAGCGGCGGGTAAGGCATTCTTTATGCAAAGCAAGCACGTGAAAGTGAATTACTTGTTACTTACCCGAGTCCGGAGCTCTCCAGGAGCATTCGCAGATCTGCCCTGCAGTGTGTCCGACGCTGCCGCCTACTACCGGGCCGAGGAGGGGAGCTCGATGGAGAAGGTGTTCTGGTCTCAGTATGCTGAGGCCGGACACCCGGTGCCCTTGAGCGACCAGCTGAAGCAACTGGTCGAGCTCCACAAGGTGGCCGAACAGGCCATGAAGGGCCTTATAGTCCGGCTATGGCCTGGGGAGGTCATGCCTGGGAGCTACTTTGGGCTGGTGAGGCGGCTGGTGGATGCCTGTCCACGGCTTGAAGTCATCAAGCGCCTCAGATGCATCGAAGGCGCCCGTAGGGCCTTGCCCGTGCTAAAGTGCCTTTGGGGCAAGATGGATGCTGAGAAGCTGGTGACAGATGGGCCACCGCAGGGCAAGGAGCATCACAAGCCCGAGATGTATTATGAGGGCGTCCTGAAGGGTGCCAGCCTTATGGCGGATGAATGTTCCAAGGATGTAATTTTTGAGTAAACTCGCTCGTGTTATCCTGTGCGCTGAAAACTTGTTCATATGCGCTAAGCACCGCTTTTGAATTTAAAATATTACCTTCAGGCGGCCGCTTATTAAATCTGAGAGATGGCGAAGTCGTTGGCTTCGCCCCCATGCCACGAGTGCTGGGGTGTTCGATAAACCTGAGCGCTCTTGTTCCCATTCTTGGGTCCTTCGAGGGAGGCGCCAAAGACAACGAACAAGGCAATCGGACTATAATGCTTTATCACTCTCACTTAGCCATAGAATTCTATAATTTTAAATTTTGGCGAAGCCCCTAGTATTCGGAAGACCGAGTTCGGGGCGCTATCCATGCCTAGGCCGGACAAAGCCGGATCCTCGCTCTAAGCGGCATAAGTCTTTAGGGACTCGAAACCTCTCGAACAGCGACCAGCTCTCGCCCTATCATGACGGTCAGTTTTAGCTTTCTCTCGAGGTGCTTAACCCGGCTCAACCGGGCAAAATCGCAGTAGTTCTCCCAAAGCGCTACCTTAGCCGATATAACGGAACGTAAGGTACCAAAACATGGGAGCCGGGCAAACCCAACTATTGACCCAAGACATGATTCAGAGCCGATGCATATAATGCTATAAGTTCGGGGTGCCGCACTCGTGAGAGTGTTCGGACTTCTCACACCATATTCTGGGGTACTTAAGCCCCTGGTGTATTGGCCGTACCAAAGTGTACGGTTGCATAATGTCATAACTGAACATATTTACATAAAAAAGGAATGCAATAATAGACAAAAGTTATGTGTTGTTTATTCTAAAAGGCTGTGGTAAAAGCAGAACGATACAAATAGTGCGATAAGCAAGAGATGGGACTATTTGACATGTCCCCCTCCAAGGGCGAGCTGCGGGATGATATGTGAAACAAGTATACTGCTCGTTATAGAGACCACCTGGACACTCGACGTAGCTTTCTGCCTCCCTGGCTGTTGCATCGTGTTTTCGGCGATTGTACTGCCGGACAGGTCTTCCGGAGAGTGGAGTCCTGAAAGTAAGAAAAAAAAGAATGACAAAATCGGGAGCCCCTAGTGCGGTTGAGCCGCATTTTGGGCATGCCGTGGTCGTGCCCCTCCCCCTATGCCCATGGTATTTCTAGAGCGTAATTATGCACGCGTAGTACTGGTTTTGCAATTTCGCGAGGGCTGGGGTTGGGGCCGCATTGCTACGCGTGCTCGGAACGTGCCAGGCGGTCTTGTTGTAGGTTACTCCGGGCACGCTTGACGGTGTCCATACGTTTAATAGCCGGACTGGAGAATTGCCTTGAGAGGCTACTTTGTACTTCCGCCATGAGGGTCGCCAGATGCTCCTCCGCTCGGAGAGAGCGCTCGGTGTTTCCGCTGACCGTAATGACTCCTCGAGGGCCTGGCATCTTGAGCTTGAGGTATGCTTAGTGCGGCACCTCATTGAACTTTGAAAATGTGGTTCGTCCGAGCATGGCGTGATATCCACTGCCGAACGGGTCTATGTCGAAGATTAACTCCTGGCTTCGAAATTATCCGGGATCCAAGACCACCTCAAGTGTAACTCAGCTCGTGCAGTTGGCCTCTACACTGGTATGACGCCTTTAAAGGTCGTCTTTGTGGGTTTAATCCTTGAGGGATCTATGCCCATTTCTCGCACTGTATCCTGATAAAGCAGGTTCAGGCTGCTGCCGCCGTCCATAAGGACTATAGTGAGGTGAAATCCGTCAATGATTGGGTCTAGAACCAATGCGGCGAATCCGCCATGGCGGATGCTAGTGGGGTGGTCCCTTCGATCAAAAGTGATCGGGCAGGAGGACCATGGGTTGAACTTTGGGGCGACCGCTCGAACGCATATACGCCCCTCGAGTGCATGCTTCCGCTCCCTTTGGGTATGTGGGTTGCGTATATCATGTTCACCGTCCGCACTTGTGGGGGAAGCCCTTCGTCCCCTATTGTTCGGCGGCCGTGGATCCTCCTCGTCATTGCTATGCAGCCCTTGTCACTGTTTTCGCATTTAACTTGCTCGCTCGCTTGAACACCCAACAATCCCTATTGGTGTGATTGGCTGGTTTTTCGGGGTGTCGTATCCGCACGCGATCGAGTAATCGGTCCAAACTGGACGGGCCTCGAGTATTTCTTTTAAATGGCTTTTTCCGCTGACCGGGTTTAGAGCCTCTGAATCCGGCATTAACTGTCGTATCCTCAGTATTGTCGCCGTTAATGCGGCGCTTGTGCTTGTTGTGACGCGACCTGCCATTGCTATCCTTGGTATCCGAGTTACCAGGGCTCTTGGTCATGTTATTACTACAAGCTAGCCAGCTGTCTTCTCCCGCGCAAAAGCGGGTCATGAGTGTTATGAGGGCTGCCATGGATTTCGGCTTTTCCTGTCCTAGGTGCCGGGCAAGCCACTCGTCACGGATGTTATGTTTGAAGGCTGCGAGGGCCTCTGCGTCCAGACAGTCGACTATTTGAGTTTTCTTGGTTAGGAACCGTGTCCGTAATTGTCCGCCGATTCCTCCGCTGCTGAATTATGTGGCTTAGGTCATCGGCGTCGGTGGTCGCACATAGGTGCCCCGGAAATTGTCAAGGAATGCGGCTTCCGTGTCCTCCCAAAGAACCAATTGACTCACCGGCAAGCTGTTAAGCCAATGCCGAGCTGGTCCTTTAAGCTTGAGTGGGAGGTATTTGATGGCGTAGATCATCACCGCGGGCCATGTGGATATGAAGGAGATAATCCTTGATCCATACCGCTGATCTGTTGTGCCATCGTATGATTCGATGTTTACGGGTTGAAACCCTCGGGATTTGATGATCCATTACTTCATCTGTGAAGCATAGTGGGTGTCGCGCCTTTGTATTGGGCTATATCACGACGTAGCTCAAATGAGCTTTGTCTCATCGTGTTCGCCCGGTCGGATTTGCCATATCCGCATGACGGTTATCGCCACGTGTCGTGGGCGCCCACGCCGATCCGTAGATCGATCTTGTTTGCCTTGCCTTGTCCTCCAATATATCTCGCAGGTCCGGCGCGATTTCCCGTGCCTTGGTATTTTTTGAGCGACGCCGGTGCGGCTTGAGTGGAGGGCCGAGAGGCTCTCTATCGCTGACCACGAGGTGGCCGGTCGGCCGTGTCGCGGCGCTGGTGATGTAGGTTTAGGTGCTTCCTCCTCTAATCGGGTAGCAGCCTGCGCTTTGGGTAGCTCATGGAGGGGCGTCGAAGTTCAGACTCTTCGCCGCAAGGACTTCATCCATCTGTCGGCTAGCAAGTCTTGGTCAGCTCTAAGTTGTTGCTGTTTTTTCTTGAGGCTGCTCGCCGTGACCATAAGCCTGCGTTTGAAACGCTCTTTTTCGACGGGATCCTCAGGCACGACAAATTCGTCGTCGTCAAGGCTTGCCTCGTCTTCGGAGGGAGGCATGTAATTATCGTCCTCTACCTCTCTATCTGCCGCTCTCTCATGAGGGCTGGCTTCTCCGTCCTCCTGTGCTGAATCTTGCTGGAGGGGGTTGTCTTCGGCACTGTCCGGGGTGTTATTATCTCCCGTGCCGGAATCGCCGTTTTTGCTTTGGCGGGATTTAGAGCGGCGTCGCTGACGCTGGCGCTTAGGCTGCTTCTTGGAGGGGTCATCCTTCGTTGTTCCATCGCGCTTACCTTCTTTTGGGCTGTCCACCATGTATATGTCATATGACGAGGTGGCCTTCCAGTGCCCTGTAGGCGCTAGTTCTTGGTCGTCTCCTGCATCGGCGTCCATACCGTCGATGTCTTCGGAGTCGAAGTCGAGCATGTCGGTTAAATCATCGACAGTGGCTACGAAGTGGGTGGTGGGCGGGCTTTGAATTTCTTCGTCGTCCGTATCCCAACCTTGCTGACCATAGTCCAGCCAGGGCTCTCCTTATAAAGAGAGAGACTTTAGTGAATTCAGGATGTCACCGAAGGGCGAGCGTTGGAAGATGTCCGCGGCGGCGAACTCCATGATTGGCGCCCAATCGGATTCGATCGGCAGGGGCGCGGAAGGTTCGGAGTCCGGAGAGGAGTCCGGCACCTTGGAGTCACGAGCTTCGCGAAGGACAAGACTGGTGTTCGGCTCGATCGCCGTAGAGATTGCAGCCCCTGAGGCGGTGTCCAGCCACCCGTCCTCGACATGCAGTCGGCCCGAGCTAAGGGTCGGAGCGGACATCGGTGCGGCCTCCGTGGCACCGCTCGCGGCAGAGCTAGATCATGCCCATCGTGACAGTGTGGCGCGCCCGGCTGTGGCTCGAACCCATCGAAGATCAAGTCTCCACGGACGTCAGCCGTGTAGTTCAAACTTCCAAATATGACCTGATGGCCAGGGGCGTAGCTTTCGATCTGCTTCAGATGGTCAAGCGAATTGGCCCGCGGTGCAAAGCCGCCGAATACGAAGATCTGTCAGGGGAGAAAAGTCTCACCCTGGACCGCATCGTTGTTGATGATCGGGGGAGCCATCGGGCCTAAAGATGACGACACAGAGGAACTCTCAATGAAAGCACCAATGTCGGTGTCAAAACCGGCGGATCTCGGGTAGGGTTTCCCGAACTGTGCGTCTAGGCGGATGGTAAGAGGAGACAAGGGACACGATGTTTTTACCCAGGTTTGGGCCCTCTCGATGGAGGTAAAACCCTACTCCTGCTTGATTAATATTGATGATATGGGTAGTACAAGAGTAGATCTACCAGGAGATCAGAGAGGCTAAACCCTAGAAGCTAGCCTATGGTATGATTGTTGTTCGTCCTACGGACTAAAACCCTCCAGTTTATATAGACATCGGAGAGGGCTAGGGTTACAGTAGTCGGTTACAATGGGAGGAGATCTACATATCCAGACGCCAAGCTTGCCTTCCACGCCAAGGAAAGTCCCATCCGGACACGGGACGAAGTCTTCAATCTTGTATCTTCATAGTCCAGGAGTCTGGTCAAAGGTTATAGTCCGGCCATCCGGACACTCCCTAATCCAGGACTCCCTCAGGTAGGCCTATATAAACCCCCCAGGGCACCCATGCAAAGGGTTGATCTCTTAGAGTTTTAGATACCACATAGAGGGAAGAGAAGAGCTAGTCTTGCCCTTCTTCTTCCTCTCGCCGAACAGCTCAAGGAGCCTCTTGTAGCTACTTGTTGACTTAGTGATCATGCGCAGACCCCGCAGAGCAGCAGTAGGGGTGTTATCTCCACGGAGAGCCCCGAAGCTGGGTAAGATTCGGCCAAGGCATGTCTTCGCCTTATCCCGTTTCCAAGCACCGGCGACGTCTTATTGGCTCCCACAATGATAAGCCACCCGTTGGCATATGTCGCACCTACCACCCGACAGCACCACTTTGAAGGTCTTGAGCCATAACCCAAAGTGAGGGGTAATACGGAGAAAAGCTTCGCATACGACTATGAACGAGGAGATGTGGTGGATAGACTCCGGAGCTAAATCATGGAAGTCCAGCCCATAATAGAACATGAGCCCCCTCACGAAGGGATCCAGCGTTAAGCTTAGCCCTCGGAGGAAGTGAGAAACAAACACGACGCTCTCACCAGGCTTGGGAGTGGGAATAACCTGCCCTGGAGCAGGAAGCCTATGCGGGATTTTGCCGATCAAGTACCTAGCCTCCCTTAACTTTGTTATGTCTTCCTCTGTGATGGAGGAAGGCACCCATTGGCCTTGGAGATTGGATCCGGACATGATCGGAGGTCCGAAGCGCCTGAACCTGAAGCTTCGAGTGCTGGAACTCGAGGTGGGAGGCGGATTTGATTGAGGGCGAAAGAAAAAGTAAGGCCTTGGTCTCCTTATTAAGCGGTGGAATACCGAGAGCCCTCCACGTGACCGTTTGGGACTTGCCTTCGATCGAGGAGATATACCAACGGGCACGATTGGGTTACCCACGTCCGTATTGATGAGAATCCAATTATAAGGGGACACGATCTCTGCTTCGACAAGACATGCCAAGGAAACTGCCTCACTACGCGCTGAGGTGGGACAGTGAAAAACGATTCGAATAAAGGCTTGGCTGTGGTGTGATGTCACGCTGCAGAATACGTCAGCAGATTAGATTTGTGGAAATATTACTCTCTCTACGGTGGTATGTGGAACTTGTTTTGCAGAGCCGGACACGATCCTCGTGTTCAAAATCTTCTATGAAGTATTCGGAGGAGGAACCCGCCTTGCAATGCCGAAGACAATCTGCACGTCGGACTCATCGTTATTGAAGCCTGGTTCAGGGGCTACTGAGGGAGTCCTGGATTAGGGGGTATCCGGACAGCCGGACTATAACTTTGGCCGGACTGTTGGACTATGAAGATACAAGATTGAATACTTCGTCCCGTGTCCGGATGGGACTTTCCTTGGCGTGGAAGGCAAGCTTGGCAATACGGATATGTAGATCTCCTCCCATTGTAACCGACTCTGTGTAACCCTAGCCCCCTCTGGTGTCTATATAAACTGGAGGGTTTAGTCCATAGGACAACAATCACAACAACCATACCATAGGCTAGCTTCTAGGGTTTAGCCGCTTTGATCTCGTGGTAGATCTACTCTTGTACTACCCATATCATCAATATTAATCAAGCAGGAGTAGGGTTTTACCTCCATCGAGAGGGCCCGAACCTGGGTAAAAACATCGTGTCCCTCGTCGCCTGTTACCATCCGCCTAGACGCACAGTTCGGGACCCCCTAACCGAGATCCGCCGGTTTTGACACCGACACCCGCATTACATTGTTTGCCATTTGCCTCTCGTTTTCCTCTCCCCCACTTCACCCTTGTCGTTTTATTTGCCCTCTCTCTTCCGTTCGCCTCTTTCGCTTGCTTGTCATTATAGCTGGTCCCTTATCCACTCCGTTGTCCCCTGAGTTTGAAGTCTTTCACTTCAAACAAAGACAAGGAGAAAACTTAAAAGATGCCTGGTTGAGAATAATGGAATCTTATCGTAATTGTACCTTTGAAGTGAACTTGAGAATTTTGCTTCGCAATTTTTATGCTGGATTAAATATGTCTCATAGACAACTCTTGGATTGCGTTGCCAAAGGCAATTTTATTGAAATTGATCACCATATTGCGCTTGAAGTTATAGAAGGTATAGTGGGAACACTACCTCAACAAAAGGGGCCTCATCCTACTCAGGAAGAGACACAAGTTTTTGAAAAAATTTGCGAAGTAACTAAGATTTTACAGAAGTCTCTTGAACCTCTTAAGAACGTTAGCGGAAATATTCACCGTGTGAATATGTTGATTACTCTTTGCAATAAGCGGTTGGATTCTTTAGATCTAAAAATTTCAGAATATGAAGGGAAACGTAAAGAACCTCCCAGATTCGATCTTGATTCCGCTAAAAAGTTAAAAACCAAAGATGGCAATACCTAGATCTATCCTTGCTTTTATGCCTAGCTAAGGGCGTTAAACCATAGCGCTTGTTGGGAGGCAACCCACTTTTATTTTTAGTTTTTTTTGCTTTTGCTTCTGTTTAGGAATAAATCTTTGATCTAGCCTCTGGTTAGATGTTTTTTTATGTTTTAATTAGTGTTTGTGCCAAGTTAAACCTATAGGATCTTCTTGGATGATAGTTATTTGATCTTGTTGTAATTTCCAGACACTTTCTATTCACGAAAACAATTGTTAAGAATCACCAGAACGTGATAAAATACTGATTCCACTTGCTGCTGATCAATAAACAAATTACCTAGGTCTTTCTATTTTTGCTGATATTTTTGAGTTCCATAAGTTTGCGTTAGTTACAGATTACTACAGACTGTTCTGTTTTTGACAGATTCTGTTTTTCGTGTGTTGTTTGCTTATTTTGATGAATCTATGGCTAATAAAATAGTTTATAAACCATAGGTAAGTTGGAATACAGTAGGTTTAAAACCAATATAAATAAAGAATGAGTTCATTAAAGTACCTTGAAGTGGTCTTTTGTTTTCTTTCGCTAACGGAGCTCATGAGATTCCTGTTGAGTTTTGTGTTGTGAAGTTTTCAAGTTTTGGGTGAAATCTTTTGATGGATTATGGAAAAAGGAGTGGCAAGAGCCTAAGCTTGGGGATGCCCATGGCACCCCCAAGATAATCTAAGGACACCAAAAAGCCAAAGCTTGGGGATGCCCCGGAAGGCATCCCCTCTTTCGTCTACTTCCATCGGTAACTTTACTTGGAGCTATATTTTTATTCACCACATGATATGTGTTTTGCTTGGAGCGTCTTGTATGATTTGAGTCTTTGTTTTTTAGTTTACCACAATCATCCTTGCTGTACACACCTTTCGAGAGAGCCATACATGATTCGGAAATTATTATATCACTCTTTGTGCTTCACTTATATCTTTTGACCTATATAGTTTTGCTCTAGTGCTTCACTTATATCTTTTAGAGCACGGTGGTGGATTTGTTTTATAGAAACTATTGATCTCTCATGCTTCACTTAGATTATTTTGAGAGTCTTAAATAGCATGGTAATTTGCTTAAATAATCCTAATATGCTAGGTATTCAAGAATAGTAAAAACTTTCTTATGAATGTGTTGAATCCTAAGACAAGTTTGATGCTTGATGATTGTTTTGAGATATGGAGGTAATAATATTAAAGTCGTGCTAGTTGAGTAGTTGTGAATTTGAGAAATGCTTGTGTTGAAGTTTGCAAGTCCCGTAGCATGCACGTATGGTAAACGTTATGTAACAAATTTGAAACATGAGGTGTTCTTTGATTGTCCTCCTTATGAGTGGCGGTCGGGGACAACCGATGGTCTTTTCCTACCAATCTATCCCACTAGGAGCATGCGCGTAGTGCTTGGTTTTTGATGACTTGTAGATTTTTGCAATAAGTATGTGAGTTCTTTATGACTAATGTTGAGTCCATGGATTATACGCACTCTCACCCTTCCATCATTGCTAGCCTCTTCGGTACCGTGCATTACCCTTTCTCACATTGAGAGTTGGTGCAAACTTCGCCGGTGCATCCAAACCCCGTGATATGATACGCTCTTTCACACATAAACCTCCTTATATCTTCCTCAAAACAGCCACCATACCTACCTATTATGGCATTTCCATAGCCACTCCGAGATATATTGCCATGCAACTTTCCACCATTCCGTTTGTCATGACACATCATTCATTGTCATATTGCTTAGCATGATCATGTAGTTGACATAGTATTTGTGGCAAAGCCACCGTTCATAATTCTTTCATACATGTCACTCTTGATTCATTGCATGTCCCGGTACAGCGACGGAGGCATTCATATAGAGTCATACTTTGTTCTAGTATCGAGTTGTAATCACTGAGTTGTAAATAAATAGAAGTGTGATGATCATCATTTTCTAGAGCATTGTCCCAAGTGAGGAATAAAAAAAGAGAGAGAAGGCCCAAAAAAGAGAGAGAAAAAGAGAGAAGGGACAATGCTACTGTCCTTTGCCACACTTGTGCTTCAAAGTAGCACCATAATCTTCATGATAGAGAGTCTCTTGTTTTGTCACTTTCATATACTAGTGGGAATTTTTCATTATAGAACTTGGCTTGTACATTCCAACAATGGGCCACCTCAAGTGCCCTAGGTCTTCGTGAGCAAGCAAGTTGGATGCACACCCACTTACTTTCTTTTGATGAGCTTTCATACATTTATAGCTCTAGTGCATCCGTTGCATGGCAATCCCTACTCCTTGCATTAACATCAATTGATGGGCATCTCCATAGCCCATTGATTAGCCTCGTTGATGTGAGACTTTCTCCTTTTTTGTCTTCTCCACATAACCCCCCATCATCATATTCTATTCCACCCATAGTGCTATGTCCATGGCTCGCGCTCATATATTGCGTGAAAGTTTATAGGTTTGAGATTACTAAAGTATGAAACAATTGCTTGGCTTGTTATCGGGGTTGTGCATGACGAGAGCATTCTTGTGTGATGAAAATGGAGCATGACTAAACTATATGATTTTGTAGGGATGAACTTTCTTTCGCCATGTTATTTTGAGAGGACATAATTGCTTAGTTAGTATGCTTGAAGTATTATTATTTTTATGTCAATATGAACTTTTATCTCGAATCTTTCGGATCTGAATATTCATACCACAATTAAGAAGAATTACATTGAAATTATGCCAAGTAGCACTCCGCATCAAAAATTCTGTTTTATCATTTACCTACTCGAGGACGAGCAGGAATTAAGCTTAGATGCCTGATACGTCTCCAACGTATCTATAATTTTTTTATTGCTCCATGCTATATTATCTACTGTTTTGGACAATATTGGGCTTTATTATCCACTTTTATATTATTTTTGGGACTAACCTATTAACCGGAGGCCCAGCCTGCACTGCTGTTTTTACCTATTTCAGAGTTTCGCAGAAAAGGAATATCAAACGGAGTCCAAACGGAATGAAACCTTCGGCAATGTGATTTTCTCACCGAACATGATCCAGGAGACTTGGACCCTACGTCAAGAAACAAGGGAGGAGGCCATGAGGTAGGGGGCGCGCCACCCCCTGTATGCGCGCCTCCACCCTCGTGGGCACCCTGTTGCTCCACCGACGCATTTGTTCCTCCTATATATACCTCGCACTCCAAACGATCAAAATAGGACCCAAAACCTAATTCCACCGCCGCAACCTTCGTACATCCACGAGATCCCATCTTGGGGCCTGTTCGAGTTCACGAGGGGGCATCCACCATGCAGGGCTTCTACATCAACACCATAGCCTCTCCGATGAAGTGTGAGTAGTTTACCTCAGACCTTCGGGTCCATAGTTAGTAGCTAGATGGCTTCTTCTCTCTTTTTGGATCTCAATACAATGTTCTCTCCCTCTCTCGTGGAGATCTATTCGATGTAATCTTCTTTTTGCGGTGTGTTTGTTGAGACCGATGAATTGTGGGTTTACGATCAAGATTATCTATGAACAATACTTGAATCTTCTCTGAATTCTTTTATGTATGATTGGTTATCTTTGCAAGTCTCTTCGAATTATCAGTTTAGTTTGGCCTACTAGATTTGTTTTTCTTGCAATGGGAGAAGTGCTTAGCTTTGGGTTCAAGCTTGCGGTGTCCTTTCCTAGTGACAGTAGGGGCAGCAAGGCATGTATTGTATTGTTGCCATCGAGGATAACAAGATGGGGTTTTTATCATATTGCATGAATTTATCCCTCCACATCATGTCATCTTGCTTAAGGCGTTACTCTGTTTTCTTGAACTTAATACTCTAGATGCATGCTGGATAGCGGTCGATGAGTGGAGTAATAGTAGTAGATGCAGGCAGGAGTTGGTCTACTTGTCTCGATTGTGATGCCTATATACATGATCATACCTAGATATTCTCATAACTATGCTCAATTCTGTCAATTGCTCAACAGTAATTCGTTCACCTGCCGTAAAATACTTATGCTCATGAGAGAAGCCACTAGTGAAACCTATGGCCCCCGGGTCTATCTTCATCATATTAATCTCCCAACACTTTGCTGTTGCCTTTGCTTTTTACTTTACTTTTATTTTACTTTGCATCTTTATCACAAAAATACCAAAAATATTATCCTATCATATCTATCAGATCTCACTCTCGTAAGTGACCGTGAAGGGATTGACAACCCCTTATCGCGTTGGTTGCGAGGAGTTATTTATTTTGTGCAGGTACGAGGGACTCACAGTAGCCTCCTACTGGATTGATACCTTGGTTCTCAAAAACTGAGGGAAATACTTACGCTACTTTGCTGCATCATCCTTTCCTCTTCAAGGAAATCCAACGCGGTGCTCAAGAGGTAGCAATGTTTAGATAATATTTCTAGCATTTGACCAATAAAAGGTAAAGGGTAATGATCCTTTTTAGTAGCTTTATTTAGTTTGCAGAAATCAATTACCATTCTATAACATGTAACAATTCTTTGTGGGATCAGTTCATCTTTATCATTACGAACAACAGTAATACCTCCCTTCTTGGGGACACAGTGGACAAGACTTACCCACTGACTATCAACAACGGTATAAATTATACGTGCCTCAGCTTTAGTATTTCTTTTCTTACCACTTCTTTCATCTTGGGATTTAACCGTCGTTGGTGATCAACAACCGGTTTAGCGTCTTTCTCCAATTTTATTTTGTGCTGGCATAGAGTGGGACTAATGCCCTTAAGATCATCAAGAGTATATCCAATAGCAGCACGATGCTTCTTCAGAGTTTTCAATAATTTCTCCTCTTCTTGCTCTGAAAGGTTAGCACTAATAATTACAGGATATATCTTCTTTTCATCAAGATAAGCATATTTAAGAGTATCAGGTAATGGTTTAAGCTCAAACACGGGATCACCCTTGGGTGGAGGAGGATCCTCTAGAATTTCGACACGCAAGTTGTGTTTCAAAATAGGTCCCTGTTTAAAGAATACTTCATCTATTTCCCTTCTTTCATTCATAAACATATCATTTTCATGGTCTAGCAAATATTGTTCTAAAGGATCATTAGGAGGCACGACAATAGAAGCAAGACCAATAATTTCATCTTTACTAGGCAGTTCTTTATCATGGGGTTGTCTACGAAATTTAGCAAAATTAAAATCATGAGACATATCCCCTAAACCAATAG
This sequence comes from Aegilops bicornis, assembly GCA_021605145.1. Taxonomy (NCBI): domain Eukaryota; kingdom Viridiplantae; phylum Streptophyta; class Magnoliopsida; order Poales; family Poaceae; genus Aegilops; species Aegilops bicornis. Next base: position 547,628,924 of record CM038673.1, on the reverse strand, counting down.
TAACAACATCCTTTTTGCAATCTATCTTAGCATTAACAATATTCAAGAAGGGTCTACCAAATATAATGGGACAAAAGTCATCTTGTGGGGAACCAAGAACAAGAAAATCAGCAGGATATTTAACTTTCCCACACAAGACTTCAACATCTCTAACAATCCCAATCGGTGAAATAGTATCTCTATTGGCAAGCTTAATTGTAACATCAATACCTTCTAACTCAGCAGGTGCAATATCATGCATAATTTCTTCATATAAAGAATGAGGTATTGCACTCGCACTAGCACCCACATCACACAAGCCGTGATAGCAATGATCTCCTACTTTAACAGAAATAACAGGCATGCCTACAACAGGTCTATGTTTATTTTTAGTATCGGGTCTAGCAATTCTAGCAGCTTCATCACAAAAGTAAATAACATGCCCATCAATATTATCGGACAAGAGATCCTTAACCATAACAATACTAGGTTCAAATTTAATTTGCTCAGAGGGTTTGGGTGTTCTAATGTTACTTTTGTTAACCACAGTTGAAGCTTTAGCATGATCCTTTATTCTAATAGGGAAAGGTGGTTTCTCAATATAAGCGGTAGGAACAATAGGATCAACATTATATGTGATAGTCTTTTCTTCAACTTTAATAGGTTCAACTACTTTTACTTCAATGGGAGAATGATATTTAATCCACTTCTCCTTAGGGAGATCAACATGAGTAGCAAATGATTCACAGAAAGAAGCTACTATCTCAGAGTCAAGTCCATATTTAGTGCTAAATTCACGAAAAGCATCAGTATCCATAAAAGATTTAACACAATCAAACTTAGGTGTTATACCTGACTCCTTACCCGAGTTCCCAATCTTCAGAGTTGCGTTTAATTCTTGCCAATAAATCCCATCTAAATTCAATAGTCTTCATCATAAAAGATCCAGTACAAGAAGTATCGAGCATGGAGCGATTATTGAGAGAGAGACGAGCATAAAAATTTTGAATAATAATTTCTCTTGGGAGCTCATGATCGGGGCATGAATATAACATTGACTTAAGCCTCCCCCAAGCTTGAGTGATGCTTTCTCCTTCGCGAGGCCAAAAAATATATATATAATTACGATCACGATGAACCAGATGCATAGGATAAGACTTCTAATGAAATTCCAATTTCAATCGGTTGTAGTTCCATGATCCAATATCATCACATAGCCTAAACCATGTCAATGCCTTTCCCTTCAAAGATAAAGGGAAGTCCATATTCTTGATAACATCCTCGGGCATACCTCCAAGCTTAAATAATCCACAAACTTCATCCACATAGATTAGGTGCAAATCGGGATGCAATGTTCCATCTCCTGTAAAAGTATTAGCTAGCAGTTTCTCTATCATACCCGAAGGAATTTCAAAGTAAACATTTTCAGTAGGTTCAGTAGGTTGAGGAGCAACTCTTTGCTCTACTGGTCAGGGTGAAGATACCCCGAACAAGCCCCTCAAAGGATTACTTTCCATAGTAACAAGTGACAGTAAATTTCAGCACACTATATAAATTTTTCCTTACCAAATTCCACCTACCAAAGGCGCTTCACTCCCTGGAAACGGCGCCAGAAAAGAGTCTTGATGACCCACAAGTATAGGGGATCTATCGTAGTCCTTTCGATAAGTAAGAGTGTCGAACCCAACGAGGAGCAGAAGGAAATGATAAGCAGTTTTCAGTAAGGTGTTCTCTGCAAGCACTGAAATTATCGGTAACAGATAGTTTTGTGATAAGGTAATTTGTAGCGGGTAACAAGTAATAAAAGTAAATAAGGTGCACCAAGTTGGCCCAATCCTTTTTGTAGCAAAGGACAAGCCTAGACAAACTCTTATATAAAGGAAAGCACTCCCGAGGACACATGAGAATTATAATCAAGCTAGTTTTCATCACGCTCATATGATTCGCGTTCGGTACTTTGATAATTTGATATGAGGGTGGACCTGTGCTTGGGTACTGCCCTTCCTTGGACAAGCATCCCACATATGATTAACCCCTCTTGCAAGCATCCGCAACTACAAAAGAAGTATTAAGGTAAACCTAACCATAGCATGAAACATATGGATCCAAATCAACCCCTTACGAAGCAACGCATAAACTAGGGTTTAAGCTTCTGTCACTCTAACAACCCATCATCTACTTATTACTTACCAATGCCTTCCCCTAGGCCCAAACAATGGTGAAGTGTCATGTAGTCGACGTTCACATGACACCACTAGAGGAGAGACAACATACATCTCATCAAAATATCAAACAAATACCAAATTACGTGACTAATTATAGCAAGACTTCTCCCATGTCCTCAGGAACAATGTAACTACTCACAAATCATATTCATGTTCATAATTAGAGGGGTATTAATATGCATAAAGGATCTGAACATATGATCTTCCACCAAATAAACCAACTAGCATCAACTACAAGGAGTAATCAACACTACTAGCAACCCACAGGTACCAGTCTGAGGTTTTGGGACAAAGATTGGATACAAGAGATGAACTAGGGTTTGAGATGAGATGGTGCTGGTGAATATGTTGATGGATATTGACCCCCTCCCGATGAGAGGATCGATGGTGATGACGATGGTGATGATTTACCCCTCCCGCAGGAATGTTTCCCCGGCAGAACAGCTCCGCCAAAATTGTTCCTACCAACAAAATTCACATCCATAGATTCATTATTATTCTCAATCAAAGTGGACAAAGGCATATCATTAGGATCAGAAGAAACACTCTTATTAGCAAACAATTTCATAAGTTCATCCATCTTTCCACTCAAAACAGTAATCTCTTCAATTACATGCACCTTTTTACTAGTAGATCTTTTAGTGTGCCATTGAGAATAATTAACCATAATATTATCTAGGAGTTTAGTAGCTTCTCCTAAAGTGATTTCCATAAAAGTGCCTCCCGCGGCCGAATCTAAAAGATTTCTAGAAGCAAAATTCAATCCAGCATAATTTTTTTGTATAATCATCCATAGAATCAAACCATGTGTAGGGCAATTACGTATCATTAATTTCATTCTCTCCCAAGCTTGTGCAACATGTTCATGATCAAGTTGCTTAAAATTCATAATATCGTTTCTAAGAGAGATGATCTTAGCGGGAGGAAAATACTTAGAGCTAAAGGCATCTTTGCACTTATTCCAAGAATCAATACTATTTTTAGGCAAAGACGAAAACCAAGTTTTAGAACTATCTCTAAGCGAAAAAGGAAATAGCTTTAATTTAACAATATCATTGTCCACATCTTTCTTCTTTTGCATATCACACAAATTAACAAAGTTGTTTAGATGGGTAGCGGCATCTTCACTAGGAAGGCCGGCGAATTGATCTTTCATGACAAGATTCAGCAAAGCAGCATTAATTTCACAAGATTCAACATCGATAAGAGGAGAAATCGGAGTGCTAAGAAAATCATTGTTGTTGGTATTGGCAAAGTCACACAATTTAGTATTATCTTGAGCCATCGACAAGCAAGCAATCCAACACACAAGAAAACAAGAAGCAAGTCAAAAAGAGGCGAACGGAAAGAGAGGGCGAATAAAACAGCAAGGGTGAAGTGGGGGAGAGGAAAACGAGAGGCAAATGGCAAATAATGTAATGCGAGGGATACGAGTTTGTGATGGGTACTTGGTATGTCTTGACTTGTGCGTAGACTCCCCGGCAATGGCGCCAGAAATGGCTCGTTGACGAGAGATCAAATCTTGACTTGACTTGACTTGGTGTAAGCCACCCCGGCAACGGCGCCAGAAATCCTTCTTGCTACATCTTGAGCATGCGTTGGTTTTCCCTTGAAGAGGAAAGGGTGATGCAGCAAAGTAGCGTAAGTATTTCCCTCAGTTTTTGAGAACCAAGGTATCAATCCAAAGAGGAGGCCACACGCAAGTCCCATCGTACCTACACAAACAAATAAGAACCTTGCAACCAACGCGATAAAGGGGTTGTCAATCCCTTCACAGCCACTTGCAAAAGTGAGATCTGATAGAGATGATAAGATAATATTTTTGGTACTTTTATGATAAAGATTGAAAGTAAAGATTGCAAACTAAAAATAGATTGGAAACTTATATGATGGAAAATAGACCCGGGGGCCATAGGTTTCACTAGTGGCTTCTCTCAAGATAGCATAAGTATTACGGTGGGTGAACAAATTACTGTCGGGCAATTGATAGAAAAGAGCATAATTATGAGAATATCTAGGCATGAGCATGTATATAGGCATCACGTCCGCGACAAGTAGACCGACTCCTGCCTGCATCTACTACTATTACTCCACACATCGACCGCTATTCAGCATGCATCTAGAGTATTAAGTTCATAAGAACAGAGTAACACATTAGGCAAGATGACATGATGTAGAGGGATAAACTCAAGCAATATGATATAAACCCCATCTTTTTTTCCTCGATGGCAATAATACAATATGTGTCGTTTCCCCTTCTATCAGTGGGATCGAGCAACGCAAGATTGAACCCAAAGTTAAGCACTTCTCCCATTGAAAGAAAGTTCAATCTAGTAGGCCAAACCAAACTGATAATTCGAAGAGACTTGCAAAGATAACAAATCATACATAGAAGAATTCAGAGGAGACTCAAATATTGTTCATAGATAATCTTGATCATAAACCCACAATTCATCGGATCTCGACAAACACACCGCAAAAAGAGTTACATCGAATAGATATCCAAGAAGATCGAGGAGAACTTTGCATTGAGATCCAAAGAGAGAGAACAAGCCATCTAGCTAATAACTATGGACCCGAAGGTCTGTGGTAAACTACTCACACATCATCGGAGAGGCTATGGTGTTGATGTAGAAGCCCTCCGTGATTGATCACCCCTCCGGCGGAGCGCCGAAAAAGGCCCCAAGATGGGAACTCACGGGTACAGAAGGTTGCGGCGGTGGAAATAGGGTTTCGTGGTGCTCCTGGTTGGTTTCAGGGTATATGGGTATATATAGGAGGAAGAAGTAGGTCGGTGGAGCTGCGAGGGGCCCACGAGGGTGGAGCGCGCCCAGGGGGCAGGCGCGCCTCCCTGCCTCATGGCCTCCTCGTTGATTTTTTGACGTCCACTCCAAGTCCTCTGGATCACGTTTGTTCCAAAAATCACTCTCCTGAAGGTTTCATTCCGTTTGGACTCCGTTTGATATTCCTTTTCTACGAAACACTGAAATAGGCAAAAAAAACAGCAATTTTACCTTTGGGCCTTGGGTCAGTAGGTTAGTCCCAAAAATAATATAAAAGTGTATAGTAAAGCCCATTAAACATCCAAAACATATAATATAATAGCATGGAACAATAAAAAAGTATAAATACGTTGGAGACGTATCAGAATACATAGACAAACAGAGTGTCACTAGTATGCCTCTACTTTGACTAGCTCGTTAATCAAAGATGGTTAAGTTTCCTAACCATGGACAAAGAGTTATCATTTGATAAACGGGATCACATCATTAGAGAATGATGTGATTGACTTGACCCATCCGTTAGCTTAGCACGATGATCGTTTAGTTTGTTCCTATTGCTTTCTTTATGACTTATACATGTTCCTATGACTATGAGATTATGCAACTCCCGAATACCGGAGGAACACTTAGTGTGCTACCAAATGTCACAACATAACTCGGTGATTATAAAGGTGCTCTACAGGTGTCTCCAATGGTTTTTGTTGAGTTGGCATAGATCGAGATTAGGATTTGTCACTCCGAGTATCAGAGAGGTATCTCTGGGCCTTCTCGGTAATGCACATCACTATAAGCCTTGCAAGCATTGTGACTAATGAGTTAGTTGCGGGATGATGCATTACGGAATGAGTAAAGAGACTTGCCGGTAACAAGATTGAACTAGGTATTGAGTTACCGACGATCGAATCTCGGGCAAGTAATATACCGATGACAAAGGGAACAACGTATGTTGTTATGCGGTTTGACCGATAAAGATCTTTGTAGTATGTGGGAGCCAATATGAACATCCAGGTTCCGCTATTGGTTATTGACCGGAGATGTGTCTCGGTCATCTCTACATAGTTCTCGAACCCGTAGGGTCCGCACGCTTAACGTTCGGTGACGATCGGTATTATGAGTTTATGTGTTTTGATGTACCGAAGGTTGTTCGAAGTCCCGGATATGATCACGGACCTGATGAGGAGTCTCGAAATGGTCGAGACATAAAGATTAATATATTGGACGACTATATTCGGACACCGGAAGTGTTCCAGGTGATTTCGGAGAAAACCGGAGTGCCGGAGGGTTACCGGAACCCCCCCCCCGGGAACTAGTGGGCCTAGATGGGCCTTAGTGGAGAGAGAGGGGCTGCCAGGCATGCCGTGCGCCCCCTCCCCCTTGAGTCCGAATTGGACTAGGAGGGGGGTGGCGCCCCCCTTTCCTTCCCCTCTCCCACTCCTTCCTTCCCCCTCCTAGTAGGACTAGGAAAGGAGGAATCCTACTCCTACTAGGAGGAGGATTCCTCCCCTCCTTGGCGCGCCCTAGGGCCGGCCGGCCTCCCCCTTGCTCCTTTATATACGGGGGCAAGTGAAAGAGCAATCATGCCCTTACATCATGTTTTGATGTTGATGACAATATACATGTAGGGGACTAACAATGGGTGTCAAGTAAATCTCAGGTATTAGTCCCTGGTTCATCGATGTGTGTGGATCAAGAGCTTACAAGTGATTTTACTCAAGGATGAAGCATAAAAGTTGATTACATATTTGTTTTCTTGAGTATAGGATCCCGCACTATAAAGAGGGGATCGATAGGGTTAGTTAAAGGCTTGCTCCTGCCACAAACCTCCTGACCATACATGCACATGCCAAAAACCTTCATGTTCTGTCTCTTGGCTGTCGGATGTCCGGGCTTCATGCCGGATGTCCGGGCTTCACGCTGCTACCTCTTGAGCACTGCGTTGGATTTCCTTGAAGAGTAAAGGGTGATGCAGCACGGTAGCGTAAGTATTTCCCTCAGTTTTTGAGAACCAAGGTATCAATCCAGTAGGAGGCTACGCGCGAGTCCCTCGTACCTGCACAAACAAATAGCTCCTGCAACCAACGCGATTAGGGGTTGTCAATCCCTTCACGGTCACTTACGAGAGTGAGATCTGATAGATATGATAGGATAATATTTTTGGTATTTTTTGTATAAGATGCAAAGTAAAATAAAAAGCAAAGGCAATAATAAAGCGTAGGGAAATTAATATGATAAAGATAGACCCGGGGGCCATAGATTTCACTAGTGGCTTCTCTCAAGAGCATAAGTATTCTACGGTGGGTGAACAAATTACTGTTGAGCAATTGGATGTAATTGAGCATAGTTATGAGAATATCTAGGTATGATCATGTATATAGGCATCACGTCCGAGACAAGTAGACCGACTCCTGCCTGCATCTACTACTATTACTCCACTCATCGACCGCTATCCAACATGCATCTAGAGTATTAAGTTCAAGAAAACAGAGTAACGCCTTAAGCAAGATGACATGATGTAGAGGGATAAATTCATGCAATATGATAAAAACCCCATCTTGTTATCCTTGATGGCAACAATACAATACGTGCCTTGCTGCCCCTACTGTCACTGGGAAAGGACACCGCAAGATTGAACCCAAAGCTAAGCACTTCTCCCATTGCAAGAAGAACCAATCTAGTAGGCCAAACCAAACTGATAAATCGAAGAGACTTGCGAAGATAACCAATCATACATAAAAGAATTCGGAGAAGATTCAAATATTGTTCATAGATAATCTTGATCATAAACCCACAATTCATCGGTCTCAACAAACACACCGCAAAAAAAAGATTACATCGAATAGATCTCCACGAGAGAGGGGAGAACATTGTATTGAGATCCAAAAAGAGAGAAGAAGCCATCTAGCTACTAACTATGGACCTGAAGGTCTGAGGTAAACTACTCACACTTCATCGGAGGGGCTATGGTGATGATGTAGAAGCCCTCCATGATTGACACCCCTTCGGGCGGAGCTCCGGAACAGGCCCCAAGATGGGATCTCGTGGATACAGAAAGTTGCGGCGGTGGAATTAGGTTTTTGGCTCCGTATCTGATCGTTTGGGGGTACGTAGGTATATATAGGAGGAAGAAGTACGTCGGTGGAGCAACAGGGGGCCCACGAGGGTGGGGGCGCGCCCCCTACCTCGTGGCCTCCTGTTTCGTGCCTTGACGTAGGGTCCAAGTCTCCCTGATCATATTTGGTGAGAAAATCACATTCCCGAAGGTTTCATTCCGTTTGGACTCCGTTTGATATTCCGTTTCTTCGAAACACTGAAATAGGCAAAAAACAGCAATTCTGGGCTGGGTCTCCGGTTAATAGGTTAGTCCCAAAAGTAATATAAAAGTGGATAATAAAGCCCAATATAGTCCAAAATAGTAGATAATATAGCATGGAGCAATCAAAAATTATAGATATGTTGGAGACGTATCAGGCATCCCCAAGCTTAATTCCTGCTCATCCTTGAGTAGGTAAATGATAAAAAAGAATTTTTGATGCAGAGTGCTACTTGGCATAATTTCAATGTAATTCTTCTTAATTGCGGTATGAATATTCAGATCCGAAAGATTCAAGACAAAATTTCATATTGACATAAAAATAATAATACTTCAAGCATACTAACAAAGCAATCATGTCTTCTCAAAATAACATGGCGAAAGAAAGTTATCCCTACAAAATCATATAGTCCTGCTATGCTCTATATTCACCACACAAAGTATTTAAATCATGCACAACCCCGATGACAAGCCAAGCAATTGTTTCATACTTTTGACATTTTCAAAACTTTTTCAATCTTCACGCAATACATGAGCGTGAGCCATTGATATAGCACTATAGGTGGAATAGAATGGTAGTTGTGGAGAAGACAAAAAGAGGGGAAGATAGTCTCACATCGACTAGGCGTATCAACAGGCTATGGAGATGCCCATTAATAGATATCAATGTGAGTGAGTAGGGATTGCCATGCAACGGATGCACTAGAGCTATAAGTATATGAAAGCTCAAAAATAAACTAAGTGGATGTGCATCCAACTCGCTTGCTCACGAAGACCTACGGCATTTGAGGAAGCCCATCAGTGGAATATACAAGCCCACTAGTATATGAAAGTGACAAAATGAGAGACTCTCTATCATGAAGATCATGGTGCTACTTTGAAGCACAAGTGTGGTAAAAGGATAGAAACATTGTCCCTTCTCTCTTTTTCCCTCATTTTTTTTCTTTTTTTTCTTTTTTTTCTTTTTTTTTCTTTGGGCCTCTTCTCCTTTTTTTATGGCCTCTTTTTTTTTCTTTTTTTTTCGTCCGCAGTCTCATCCCGACTTGTGGCGGAATCATAGTCTCCATCATCCTTTCCTCACTTGGGACAATGCTCTAAAAATGATGATCATCACACTTTTATTTTCTTACAACTCAACAATTACAACTCAATACTTAGAACAAATTATGACTCTATATGAATGCCTCCGTGGTGTACAGGATATGCAATGAATCAAGAGTGACATGTATGAAAGAATTATGAATGGTGGCTTTGCCACAAATACGATGTCAACTACATGATCATGCTAAGCAATATGACAATGATGGAGCGTGTCATAATAAACGGAACGGTGGAAAGTTGCATGGCAATATATCTCAGAATGGCTATGGAAATGCCATGATAGGTAGGTATGGTGGCTATTTTGAGGAAGGTATATGGTGGGTATATGATACCGGCGAAAAGTGTGCGGTATTAGAAAGGCTAGCAATGGTGGAAGGGAGAAGAGTGCGTATAATCCATGGACTCAACATTAGTCATAAAGAACTCATATACTTATTGCAAAAATCTACAAGTTATCAAAGCAAAGTATTACGCGCATGCTCCTAGGGGATAGATTGGTAGGAAAAGACCATCGCTCGTCCCCGACCGCCACTCATAAGGAATACAATCAATAAATAAATCATGCTCCGACTTGATCACATAACGGTTCACCATACGTGCATGCTACAGGAATCACAAACTCTAACACAAGTATTTCTCAAATTCACAACTACTCAACTAGCATGACTCTAATATCACCATCTTCATATCTCAAAACAATTATCAAGCATCAAACTTCTCATAGTATTCAACACACTCAAAAGAAAGTTTTACAAATCTTGAATACCAAGCATATTAGAATTATTTAAGCAAATTACCATGCTATTTAAGACTCTCAAAATAATCTAAGTGAAGCGTGAGATATCAATAGTTTCTATAAAACAAATCCACCACCGTGCTCTAAAAGATATAAGCGAAGCACTAGAGCAAAACTATATAGCTCAAAAGATATAAGTGAAGCACATAGAGTATTCTAACAAATTCCATATCATGTATGGCTCTCTCAAAAGGTGTGTACAGCAAGGATGATTGTGATAAACTAAAAAGAAAAGACTCAAATCATACAAGACGCTCCAAGCAAAACACATATCATGTGGTGAATAAAAATATAGCTCCAAGTAAAGTTACCGATGGAAGTAGGCGAAAGAGGGATGCCTTCCAGGGCATCCCCAAGCTTTGACTTTTTGGTGTCCTTAGATTATCTTGGGGTGCCATGGGCATCCCCAAGCTTTGGCTCTTGCCACTCCTTGTTCCATAATCCATCAAATGATTTCACCTAAAACTTGAAAACTTCACAACACAAAACTCAACAGAAATCTCGTAAGCTCCGTTAGCGAAAGAAAACAAAAGACCACTTCAAGGTACTGTAATGAACTCATTATTTATTTATATTGGTGTTAAACCCTATGTATTCCAACTTCTCTATGGTTTATAAACTATTTTACTAGCCATAGATTCATCAAAATAAGCAATCAACACACGAAACACAGAATCTGTCAAAAACAGAACAGTCTGTAGTAATCTGTAACTAACGCAAACTTCTGGAACTCAAAAAATTCTACCAAATAGGAAGACCTAGAAAATTTGTTTATTGATCAGTAGCATTTGGAATCACTATTTTATCATGTTCTGATGATTTTAAACAATTGTTTTCGTGAACAGAAAGTTTCTGGAAATTACAGCAAGATCAAATAACTATCATCCAAGAAGATCCTATAGGTTTAACTTGGCAAAACTCTAATTAAAACATAAAAATAAATATAACCAGAGGCTAGAACAAATATTTATTCCTAAACAGAAGCAAAAGCAAAAAAACTAAAAATAAATTGGGTTGCCTCCCAACAAGCGCTATCGTTTAACGCCCCTAGCTAGGCATAAAAGCAAGGATAGATCTAGGTATTGCCATCTTTGGTAGGCAATCCATTAGTGGCTCTCATAATAGATTCATATGGAAATTTTATTTTCTTTATAGGGAAGTGTTCCATGCCTTTCCTTAATGGAAATTGGAATCTAATATTCCCTTCCTTCATATCAATAATTGCACCAATCGTTCTAAGGAAAGGTCTACCAAGAATAATAGGACATGAAGGATTGCAATCTATATCAAGAACGATAAAATCTATGGGCACATAATTCCTATTTGCAACAATAAGCACATCATTAATCCTTCCCATAGGTTTCTTAATAGTGGAATCCGCAAGGTGCAAGTTTAGAGAGAAATCATCAAAATCGCGGAAATCTAGCAAATCACACAAAGTTTTGGGAATAGTGGAAACACTAGCACCCAAATCACATAAATCACAAAATTCATGATCCTTAATCTTAATTTTAATAGTTGGTTCCCACTCATCATAAAGCTTTCTAGGGATAGAAACTTCCAACTCAAGTTTTTCTTCATAAGATTGCATCAAGGCATCAACGATATGTTTAGTAAACGCTTTATTTTGACTATAAGCATGAGGAGAATTTAGCACGGATTGCAACAAGGAAATACAACCTATCAAAGAGCAATTTCCATAATTAAATTTCTTGAAATCCAAAATAGTGGGTTTAGCAACATCTAGGGTTTTGATTTCTTCAATCCCACTTTTATCAATTTTAGCATCAAGATCTAAAAACTCCGAATTTTTGGAACGCCTTCTAGGTAAAGGTGGATCATATTCAGTCCCATCATTATCAAGATTCATATTTCAAAACAAAGATTTAATAGGGGACACACCAATAACTTTTATATCTTCATCTTTGTTTTCATAGGAACTAGAAGAACACGCTTTAATAAAGGCATCTTTTGTAGCACGCATCCTAGCGGTTCTTTCTTTGCACTCATCAATGGAATTTCTCATGGATTTGAGAGACTCATTGATATCATGCTTAGGAGGAATAGATCTAAGCTTTGAAGAATCAACATCAAGAGAAATTCTATCAGCGTTCCTAGCCAATTCATCAACTTTAAGCAATTTTTCCTCAAGCAAAGCATTAAAATTCTTTTGCGAATTCATAAATTCTTTAACACTAGTCTCAAATTCAGAGGGCATCTTATTAAAATTTCCATAAGAGTTGTTGTAGGAATTTCCATAATTATTAGAGGAATTACTAGGATAAGGCCTAGGATTAAAGTTTCCTCTATAAGCGTTGTTACCAAAATTATTCCTACCAACAAAATTCACATCCATAGATTCATTATTATTATCAATCAAAGTAGACAAAGGCATATCATTAGGATCAGAAGAAACACTCTTACTAGCAAATAATTTCATAAGTTCATCCATCTTTTCACTCAAAACATTAATTTCTTCTATCGCATGCACTTTTTTATTAGTAGATCTTTTAGTGTGCCATTGAGAATAATTAACCATAATATTATCTAGGAGTTTAGTAGCTTCTCCTAAAGTGATTTCCATAAAAGTGCCTCCCGCGGCCGAATCTAAAAGATTTCTAGAAGCAAAATCCAATCCGGCATAATTTTTTTGTATAATCATCCAAAAATTCAAACCGTGAGTAGGGCAATTACGTATCATTAATTTCATTCTCTCCCAAGCTTGTGCAACATGTTCATGATCAAGTTGCTTAAAATTCATAATATCGTTTCTAAGAGAGATGATCTTAGCGGCAGGAAAATATTTAGAGATAAAATCATCTTTGCACTTGTTCCAAGAATCAATACTATTTTTAGGCAAAGACGAAAACCAAGCTTTAGTGCGATTTCTAAGCGAAAAAGGAAATAGCTTCAATTTAACAATATCATTATCAACATCTTTCTTGTTTTGCATATCACACAAATCAACGGAGCTATTTAGATGAGTAGCGGCATCTTCACTAGGAAGGCCGGTGAATTGATCTTTCATGAAAAGATTCAACAAAGCAGTATTGATTTCACAAGATTCAGTATTGGTAAGAGGAGCAATCGGAGTGCTAAGGAAATCATTGTTGTTGGTATTGGTAAAGTCACACAATTTGGTATTGTCTTGAGCCATCGCGACAAACGAGCAATCCAACACACGAGCAAACAAAAAGCAAGTGAGAAAAAGGCAAACGGAAAAGAGAGGGCGAATAAAATGGCAAGGGTGAAGTGGGGGAGAGGAAAACGAGAGGCAAATGGCAAATAATGTAATGCGGGAGATAAGGGATGTGATGGGTACTTGGTATGTTGACTTTTGCGTAGACTCCCGACAGCGGTGCGTAAATCTTCTTGCTACCTCTTGAGCACTGCGTTGGATTTCCTTGAAGAGGAAAGGGTGATGCAGACCAAGATGGCGTAAGTATTTCCCTTAGTTTTTTAGAACCAAGGTATCAATCCAGTAGGAGGCTACGCGCGAGTCCCTCGTACCTGCACAAACAAATAGCTCCTCGCAACCAACGCGATTAGGGGTTGTCAAGCCCTTCAAGGTCACTTACGAGAGTGAGATCTGATAGATATGATAGGATAATATTTTTGGTATTTTTGGTATAAGATGCAAAGTAAAATAAAAAGCAGAGTAAAAAAGCAAAGGCAATAATAAAGCATAGGGAAATTAATATGATAAAGATAGACCCGGGGGCCATAGATTTCACTAGTGGCTTCTCTCAAGAGCATAAGTATTCTACGGTGGGTGAACAAATTACTGTTGAGCAATTGACAGAATTGAGCATAGTTATGAGAATATCTAGGTATGATCAGGTATATAGGCATACGTCCGAGACAAGTAGACCGACTCCTGCCTGCATCTACTACTATTACTCCACTCATCGACCGCTATCCAGGATGCATCTAGAGTATTAAGTTCAAGAAAACAGAGTAACGCCTTAAGCAAGCTGACATGATGTAGAGGATAAATTCATGCAATATGATAAAAAACCCATCTTGTTATCCTCGATGGCAACAATACAATACGTGCCTTGCTGCCCCTACTGTCACTGGGAAAGGACACCGCAAGATTGAACCCAAAGCTAAGCACTTCTCCCATTGCAAGAAGAACCAATCTAGTAGGCCAAACCAAACTGATAATTCGAAGAGACTTGCAAAGATAACCAATCATACATAATAGAATTCAGAGAAGATTCAAATATTGTTCATAGATAATCTTGATCATAAACCCACAATACATCGGTCTCAACAAACACACCGCAAAAAGAAGATTACATCGAATAGATCTCCACAAGAGAGGGGGAGAACATTGTATTGAGATCCAAAAAGAGAGAAGAAGCCATCTAGCTACTAACTATGGACCCGAAGGTCTGAGGTAAACTACTCACACTTCATCGGAGGGGCTATGGTGATGATGTAGAAGCCCTATGTTGTTGACACCCCTTCCGGCGGAGCTCCGGAACAGGCCCCAAGATGGGATCTCGTGGATACAGAAAGTTGCGGCAGTGGAATTAGGTTTTTGGCTCCGTATCTGATCGTTTGGGGGTACGTAGGTATATATAGGAGGAAGAAGTATGTCGGTGGAGCAACAGGGGGCCCACGAGGGTGGGGGCGCGCCCCCCTACCTCGTGGCCTCCTGTTTCGTGCCTTGACGTAGGGTCCAAGTCTCCGTGATCATATTTGGTGAGAAAATCATGTTCCCGAAGGTTTCATTCCGTTTGGACTCCGTTTGATATTCCGTTTCTTCGAAACACTGAAATAGGCAAAAAACAGCAATTCTGGGCTGGGCCTCCGGTTAATAGGTTAGTCCCAAAAGTAACATAAAAGTGGATGATAAAGCCCAATATAGTCCAAAACAGTAGATAATATAGCATGGAGCAATCAAAAATTACAGATACGTTGGAGACGTATCAGGCATCCCCAAGCTTAATTCCTGCTCGTCCTCGAGTAGGTAAATGATAAAAAGGAATTTTTGATGCAGAGTGCTACTTGGCATAATTTCAATGTAATTCTTCTTAATTCTGGTATGAATATTCAGATCCAAAATATTCAAGACAAAAGTTCATATTGACATAAAAATAATAATACTTCAAGCATACTAACAAAGCAATCATGTCTTCCCAAAATAACATGGCCAAAGAAAGTTATCCCAACAATATCATATAGTCTGGCTATGCTCTATCTTCACCACACAAAGTATTTAAATCATGCACAACCCCGATGACAAGCCAAGCAATTGTTTCATACTTTTGACATTTCAAAACTTTTTCAATCTTCACACAATACATGAGCGTGAGCCATGAATATAGCACTATAGGTGGAATAGAATGGTGGTTGTGGAGAAGACAAAAAGAGGGGAAGATAGTCTCACATTGACTAGGCGTATCAACGGGCTATGGAGATGCCCATTAGTAGATATCAATTTGAGTGAGTAGGGATTGCCATGCAATGGATGCATTAGAGCTATAAGTATATGAAAGCTCAAAAAGAAACTAAGTGGGTGTGCATCCAACTCGCTTGCTCATGAAGACCTAGGGCATTTGAGGCAGCCCATCATTGGAATATACAAGCCAAGTTCTATAATGAAAAATTCCCACTAGTATATGAAAGTGACAAAATAAGAGACTATTTATCATGAAGATCATGGTGCTACTTTGAAGCACGAGTGTGGTAAAAGGATAGTAACTTTGAAGCACAACTATGGACCCGAAGGTCTGGGGTAAACTACTCACACTTCATCGGAGGGGCTATGGTGATGATGTAGAAGCCCTCCGTGGTTGACACCCCTTCCGGCAGAGCTCCGGAACAGGCCCCAAGATGGGATCTCGTGGATACAGAAAGTTGTGGCGGTGGAATTAGGTTTTTGGCTCCGTATCTGATCATTTGGGGGTACATAGGTATATATAGGAGGAAGAAGTACGTCAGTGGAGCAACAGGGTGCCCACCAGGGTAGGGCGTGCCCCCCTACCTCGTGGCCTCCTGTTTCGTGCCTTGACGTAGGGTCCAGGTCTCCCTGATCATATTTGGTGAGAAAATCACATTCCCGAAGGTTTCATTCCGTTTGGACTCCGTTTGATATTCCGTTTCTTCGAAACACTAAAATAGGCAAAAAAAAAAGCAATTTTGGGCTGGGCCTCCGGTTAATAGGTTAGTCTGAAAAGTAATATAAAAGTGGATAATAAAGCCCAATATAGTCCAAAACAGTAGATAATATAGCATGGAGTAATCAAATATAGATACGTTGGAGACGTATCACACGCCGGATGCCCGGCCTCCTTGCCGGATATCCGGGCCTAGCCATCCAGAGAGCGGTTGTATACTGGGCTGCACGCCGGATGTCTGGGCTTTCCCCGGATGTCCGGGCCTTCCTGTATGCCGAATGTCCGGGCCCCTTCCAGATATCTGGGCATAGCTATCCAGAGAACGTTTTTGTGCTGGGCTGCGCGCCGGATGTCCGGCCACCTGCCGAATGTCCGGGCCTTCTTGATATGCCGGATGTCCGGGCTTGGGCCCCGCATGTCCGGCCCCTCTGTTATTTTGTTCTGCCTTTGTTCTGTTCCTCGTAGCTTACCAAGCCAGATGTCCGGCCCCTAGCCCGGATGTCCGGCCTGCTCACTCACTTACACAGCAACGGCCATATTTGAGCTCACACTATATATAGCCCTTCTTCCCCACGGGAGAGGGTTGACCATTCACTTTGAACAAACCCTAGAACACTTCACTCTCTCTCTCTCTCTCTCTCTCTCTCTCTCATTCCTCCATACCAAATCTTAGATCCCCAAGGGATTTGAGAGCTTTGGAGAGAAGTTGTCCGATCAAGTGATAGATCCACTTCTTCCCCTTCTTTGCACCCAAGGAATTCAAGATTTGAGAAAGTCTTGAGCTTTTCCCCATCGATCTTGTTACTCTTGGAGGTTGGAGACTCCTAGGCGGTAGGAGTCTTTCGGAGAGGAATCGACCTTTATGATTACCCCCGGAAAAGTTTGTGAGGGTTTGGAGACCACCCAAAGGTCTACCACTAGTGGTTGAGAAACGCCTTTGTGGTGTTGTCTCAAAGGGAGAATAGGGTGAGCCTTCGTGGCGTTGGTGTGCCTTCGTGGTAACATCCACCTCTCTAACGGTGACATAGCTTCCCTCCAAGGAAGTGAACATCGGCATACATCCTCGTCTCCCGGAGTTGCGGTTATTCCTAACCCTAACTCTCTACTTGTGGTTACTTGTCTCTTAGCGCTTACTTATATCATATTGTGCTTGTTTACTTACATACTTGTGTTACTTGCTTATCTTGCTTAGCACTTAGTACTACACTTGCAATTGTTAGGCTCACCTTCATATTCTGCATTAGTGCCTAAAATTGTTAAGTAATAATTAAAATTTGTAATTGTACCTATTCACCCCCCCCTCTAGGTCCATCTCGATCCTTTCAATTGGTATCAGAGCCTCGTGCTCTATTCTTGTGGCTTAACCATCCTAGAGCGAGATGAACCCCGATGGGATTCCCCGTGTTGCAGATCTAAAGGATAAAGGCGAGGCTTCCTCAGAAGTCAAGTCCTTTACTTCTGAGGATCTAGAACGGGCCCTTGCTAAGCAAAAAGAGGAGCATGATGCTTCTGTCGAGGCCTTGGTCCAAATGAGGATAGCCACATTGTCCATGGTGCTTGCACCACTTTCGGGTGGTGCGGCTTCGAGGCCAACTGTGCCTACTCCGTCACTTGGTCAACAACCTCCTTGCAATGAACACTCTAGTGTTCCTTGGCTTTATGCAAGACCCGGAGTTGAGAAACCAAGATATAACCCTCAAGGCAAACCTCCTTTACTTGATGCCACTTCCGATTTTGCCTTGTGGAGAGTTGCTATGCAGGATCATCTTCGATATGGAAACGATGAGATGCTAGAGATCTTGGAGTATGGTTACCATGTGGTTGATCCAAAGAATCCTACACCAAGAGAAATGTATGACAAGAATCTCAATGACACTTCAATCATGTGTATAAGGAGAGGTATGGTTGAAAAGCAAAGGAGACCTTTCATACACATCACAAGTGCCAAGGACCTATGGGAAAGTATTATAAGATCCAAGACCGGTACCTCCACCCTCCGGAGTGCTCAATATGAAATTGCCAAGGGGCAATTGCAAAACTTTTGTATGGAGAAAGGTGAAACTCCAAATCAACTCCTTGAGTGTCTCATGACTCTCACCGCTGATATTGAGTCGTGTGAGTGTGACAAGACACAAGATGGATTCAACATGACTAAGCGATTGCTTGTGGACAAGTTGTTCCATGCTCTTGCTCCAGATGGTATGGGACATAAGACAACACCATGCCTTCAAGGAAATGACTACATATGACATCATATCCACTTTCCAACTATTTGAAGAGTCAAAGGCAAATGCTACAAAACATCTTGCCCTGCATGGTACTCCATCGTCGAAGATCAATCTTGCATTGAAGGCCAAGCATGTATGTGAAGATGAGCAAAGTGAAGAAGAAGAAGATGATGATGAAGAAGAAGATGGTGATGAGGTTGAATCCGATGAGGGCCCTTCATATGCAGACATGGCTCTCTTTGTCAAGAAGTTTAGCACGGGAAAATTCAAGGGAAGATTCCAAAAGAAGAAAGTAAGAAAATGCTACAACTATGAAGAAACTAACCACTTCTCCAACGAGTTCCCTTATGAGAAGAGAGAAGATAAACCAAGGTTTTCCAAGACCTTTCCCAAGAAGAAGTTACCAAATCCTTTGAACTCCAAGCTCAAGAAGAGAGATGGGAAAGCAATGGTTGCTCAAGAAGAATCCGATCCGGATGATGTTAGTGGTGTTGCCGGAGTTGCTCAAGATTCTCAAAACACATTGAGGCTAGTCAACAAGAGTGGTGAAGTTGTCACCTACAACTACATGAAGGATTACAAGGGCAACGTTGATACGTCTCCAACGTATCTATAATTTTTGATTGCTCCATGCTATATTATCTACTGTTTTGGACTATATTGGGCTTTATTTTCCACTTTTATATTATTTTTGGGACTAACCTATTAACCGGAGGCCCAGCCTAGAATTGTTGTTTTTTGCCTATTTCAGTGGGGAGAATGAGAGTTCTACCATTGAACTGGACGACTCCTTTGATGAGACCAGCATGCGTTTTGTGCGGCGCATCCAGGAGTCTGAGGTGAAGGAGGCTTTAAAAAGGATGAAAGGAGGCAAGGCGATGGACCCTGATTGTATCCCCATTGAGGTGTGGAAAGGTCTTGGGGGCATAGCGATAGTATGGCTAACCAAGCTTTTCAACCTCATTTTTCGGGCAAACAAGATGCCAGAAGAATGGTGACGGAGTATATTAGTACCAATCTTCAAGAACAAGGGGGATGTTCAGAGTTGTACTAATTACCGTGGAATTAAGTTGATGAGCCATACAATGAAGCTATGGGAGAGAGTCATTGAGCACCGCTTAAGAAGAATGACAAGCGTGACCAAAAATCAGTTTGGTTTCATGCCTGGGAGGTCGACCATGGAAGCCATTTTCTTGGTACGACAACTTATGGAGAGATATAGGGAGCAAAATAAGGACTTGCATATGGTGTTCATTGATTTGGAGAAGGCCTATGATAAGATACCGCGGAATGTCATGTGGTGGGCCTTGGAGAAACACAAAGTTCCAGCAAAGTACATTACCCTCATCAAGGACATGTACGATAATGTTGTGACAAGTGTTCGAACAAGTGATGTCGACACCGATGACTTCCTGATTAAGATAGGACTACATCGTGGGTCAGCTTTGAGCCCTTATCTTTTTGCATTGGTGATGGATGAGGTCACAAGGGATATACAAGGAGATATCCCATGGTGTATGCTCTTTGCGGATGATGTGGTGCTAGTTGGCGATAGTCGACGGGGTAAATAGGAAGTTAGAGATATGGAGACAAACCTTGGAATCGAAAGGGTTTAGGCTTAGTAGAACTAAAACCGAGTACATGATGTGCGGTTTCAGTACTACTAGGTGTGAGGAGGAGGAGGTTAGCCTTGATGGCCGTGGAGGTACCTCGGAAGGACACCTTCGGTATTTGGGGTCAATGTTGCAGGAGGATGGGTGTTTTGATGAAGATGTGAACCATCGAATCAAAGCCGGATGGATGAGGTGGCGCCAAGCTTCTGGCATTCTCTGTGACAAGAGAGTGCCACAAAAGCTAAAAGGCAAGTTCTACAGGACGGCGGTTCGACCCTCAATGTTGTATGGCGCGGAGTGTTGGCCGACTAAAAGGCGACATGTTCAACAGTTAGGTGTGGCGGAGATGCGTATGTTGAGATGGATGTGTGGCCACACGAGGAAGGATCGAGTCCGGAATGATGATATACGAGATAGAGTTGGGGTAGCACCAATTGAGGAGAAGCTTGTCCAACATCGTCTGAGATGGTTTGGGCATATTCAGCGTAGGCCTCCAGAAGCTCCAGTGCATAGCGGACGGCTAAAGCGTGCGGAGAATGTCAAGAGAGGGCGCGGTCGACCGAATTTGACATGGGAGGAGTCCGTTAAGAGAGACCTAAAGGATTGGAGTATCGACAAAGAGCTAGCTATGGGCGGTGCGTGGAAGCTTGCTATCCATGTGCCGGAGCCATGAGTTGGTTGCGAGATCTTATGGGTTTCACCTCTAGCCTACCCCAACTTGTTTGGGACTAAAGGCTTTGTTGTTGTTGTTGTTGTTGTTGTTGTTGTTGTTGTTGTTGTTGTTGTTGTTGTTGTTGTTGTTGTTGTTGTTGTTGTTGTTGTTGTTGTTTGCCTATTTCAGTGTTTTGGAGAAATAGAATATCAAACGGATTCCAAACGGAATGAAACCTTAGGGAATGTGATTTTCTCATCAGATAAGACCCAGGAGACTTGGACCCTCCGTCAAGAAAGCCATGAGGTGGTCACAAGGGTGGAGGGCGCCCCCCTAGGGCGCGCCCCCCTGCCTCGTGGGCCACTCGAAGCTCCACCGATGTACTCCTTCCTCCTATATATACCTACGTACCCCCAAACAATCAGATACAGTGCCAAAAACCTAATTCCACCGCTGCAACTTTCTGTATCCACGAGATCCCATCTTGGGGCCTGTTCCTGAAAGTGTGTTATATCGACTAGAGGGGGGTGAATAGGCGATTTTTATGAATTCTTCACTGAGGAATTTGTCGGTGAGGAAATTCCTTAGCGAAGAACTACTTGCAGTGGAATAAGTACTCAGAAGTAAGCATGACGGAATACAGACATGGTCATTGTCGGTGTCAAAATTGGCGGATCTCGGGTAGGGGGTCCCGAACTGTGCGTCTAGGCGGATGGTAACAGGAGACAAGGGACACGATGTTTTCACCCAGGTTCGGGCCCTCTCGATGGAGGTAAAACCCTACTCCTGCTTGATTAATATTGATGATATGGGTAGTACAAGAGTAGATCTACCACGAGATCGAGAGGCTAAACCCTAGAAGCTAGCCTATGGTATGATTGTTGTTCGCCCCTCTGGACTAAAACCCTCCGGTTTCTATAGACACCGGAGAGGGCTAGGGTTACACAGAGTCGATTACAATGGGAGGAGATCTACACATCCGTATCGCCAAGCTTGCCTTCCACGCCAAGGAAAGTCCCATCCGGACACGGGATGAAGTCTTCAATCTTGTATCTTCATAGTCCAGGAGTCCGGCCAAAGGTTATAGTCCGGCTATGCAGACACCCCCTAATCCAGTACTCCCTCAGTAGCCACTGAACCAGGCTTCAATGACGACGAGTCCGGCGCGCAGATTGTCTTCGGCATTGCAAGGCGGGTTCCTCCTCCGAATACTTCATAGAATATTTTGAACACAAGGACAGTGTCTAGCTCTGTAAAACAAGTTCCACATACCACTGTAGAGAGAATAATATTTGCACAAATCTAATCTGCTGACGTGTGCGAAGCCTTCCTCCGTATTACTCCTCACTTCGGATTGTGGCTTAAGACCTTCAAAGTAGAGCCGAAGATGATCGAGGGGCAGCACGCGGAGTGCGGAGGTGCTGTTATAAGCAAGAATGCTGACGCTCCATGGCCCGAGGGCTCTTTTCAAGAGGAGTCCAGCTTATGGCAACGAGAGTGGTTTTATATCACAGCTCCCAGGGGCACCAAGTGGGTGGCGCCACCTGCTTTTCGCTCCGGTCCCCCACCACAGCTAGCGTCATGGGTCAATAAAGGGTTTAACTGGGGGCCGTCAAAGGACGTGCCCTTGTTGCAGGGCCGCATTCGAGATCTCCTAGAAAGAGACATCAATCTGGTCGTAGTGACGCAGGTCATGTTGATTTGCCGCACCACCTCGCAAACGCCGCCCCCTCACTTTGTGGGAGTTTAATCGGGAGGGACCACGAGCCCTCCAACATTTCTGGTAGCGACGCCCATGGAGATGTACAAATTGTTCTTGGATCACAAGCAATGTGTCCGAACTCGACCGAGGATGCAGGTCTGAGCTGCAATCGCCAGATACTCAAGTAAGTAGCCACTGTGCGGACACGCTATCCGTATATTTATCATAAAATTGCCCTTAAAAGAGTTGTCCCTTAAACAGGAGTGGATAGCGAAAGCAAAGCTAATCAGGTGTCTGGCCCCCCTCCCTGAGACCACGCCGGATCCCGTGTTAACCAGGATGCTGGGGGTTGCGCCTTTGGAAGAAGGCGAAGGGGGAACAAGGAAGCTACCGCCTCCCCGAAGGAGGCTGTCAGGAAGGAAGGAATCGATAATTCCTCTATCCAGGGGAAGAAGAGGACCACCTCTGAAGACCCGGAGACCATGGTCTCAAAGCGGGGGAAGAAATCTTCGTCAAAGGGTCCTGCGCCGGGGGATGCCTCGGCCGCACTGTGCCCCCAAGAGGATCAGTCTTCCACCGAGCCGTAAGTAGAGAGGGGAGTTTTAAAATGAGAGACATCCCTGTTCTATTTACGAGGAAGATAACCGAAATTTTACCTTGTAGTTCGGATCTCAGCCCTTCTCAGCAGAGCTCATCTTCAGGGGATCTTCGTCCGGAGATGATGGAGAGCGGAACGCCTCCCCCTGCCGTGCGGCCTTGCGAGGTGGGCGACCCTGAGGTGTCGTCACGGAGGGTTTCTCTTAATACGGCAGGGCCGGAAGGCAGTTGTATGGCCCCCCAAAGCCCTCCGTGTCCGGCCTTCGAAAAAGGCCATCGGACGAGTCCGGCATCGTCCGGTGCACGGTCGGAGGAGCTGAAGGATCTGCTCGGGCGAGCGTCTATCTCAGAAGAACACCGTGTGTTGATGGGTATGGTGATTGAAAGGATTTCATCCGCAGAGAGCGGGTTGTACGAGGCCGTCAGGAGTTTACTGACAGGTTTTGAGGTATGCGAAATGATGTACCTTTTGACAGTTCCGCATATATAAGATGCGCCCTGTGTAGATAGTAGCCCCTGAGACTCTGTGCGTTGTCAAAAATGACGGCGCGCGGAGGATCATAATCCCAGGTATAATATGTCGCCCTTCCTATGTAGGTGGCGAAGTGTCCGGTGGCTAGCCGGACTGATGGATTTGCCGAGCTAAAGCGACAACTTGACGTGGCAGATGCCGACATCGCGCTTGTCAACAAGCGGCTTGACGAGGCACAAGGTATGTAATTTCTCCGAAGACACCTGGTAAGATGAGCTTGATGCCCGTATCTTACAACATGTGTGCTTGATGCAGATGGTGCCGCTGCCATGGAGAACCTTGAGCGGAACTTGCCCGAGCCAAGGAGCAGGCCAGAAAAGCGATGCGGCTGCCTTAAAGGCGGCCAAGAGCTGAAAGCCGAACAGCTGCTTCACCGAAGCAAGAAGGAAATGGCCGAGATGGCTGTGAAGTTGAAGAATGCTGCCGACCGCTGCAAGCTTCTTGAAAAAGAAGATCGCGTGGAACAGAAGGACCTGGAGAAGACCACTACCGAGGCCAAGGATACTCGCTCTGTGATGAGAGCTATGAAGGAGGAGCTACGTCAGGCCGGAGATATCGCGGCTGGAAAGCCCTTTATGCTGCGGATGAAGTTCGGGGATCCTAAATATGCTCCGTTGTACCGGCTGTGGAGTGTGGCGGACACTTATCTGGACTTGGCGGCAAGTGCATGAACGCGACGAACACTTCCGAGATCAAAAGGATCACGAAGTGGAAAAGCTTTTTTGGTCGCAGTTCCACAATCCAGAGCACCCACTTCCATTAACCGATCGGTTGGCCGCATGGGCAGAGCTGAATAGGTTATCCGGACTCGCCATGAAGTATGTCGTGAGTCATCTATGGCCGGAAAGGCCCGAGCCGAAGAGTTATTTTAGCTTGGTGCAGCAGTTCCTTGGTGTGGTGCCGCATATCAATGCAATGAAGAGGTCAACGTGCATAGAGGGTGCGCGGATGGCTCTTGCCCGTGTCAAGACATACTGGGCGGAGATGAAGGCCATCGCTGTTGCATCCCAAGATTTGGACGGGAGCGAGTACCTGTCGAGCACTATTTTCAGGAAGTTCTGCAGGGCGCTCGTTTAATAGAGACGCAGTGCTCGAAGGATATTATGTATTATTGTAAAACAATGTTTTGAGGGAATATAAAAGCTTTTTATACTTGTGCCTTCAAGAATTAAAATACCTCCTGTGCGGCCGTTAATGCATATGTGTATATAACCTGAAATATGGCAGTCTTCGGCTTCATCCCCCACGCATACAATGCAGGGGTGTTCGCAGAAGGCGCATTTTCACACTTGATCCAACGTCTTGGTCCTATTAATTAGGTGATAGCGCAGCGAACTAGGCAACCAGACTATAATGCTTTATCACTTTCACTTAGCCATAGGAGTTTGACAGTGGGGCTACTATATAGCCCCTAGGGGCACCGCGCTCACCCGAATTAGGCGGCGTGTGTGCTGGCCGAAACGGCTCTTCGTTAATGCGGAGGAATCCTAAAGATTCCGGCAGGTCATCGAGTGGTTGACCAGTCTCACGCTATATCATGACAGTCAGTTTTCGGCTTTCTCTACTGAGGTGCTCGCCTGGCCGAACCGGGGCACAATCGCGGTAGTTCTCCTGGTGCCGCCTTAGCCGATAGAGCGGAACGTAAGGCAGCAAAGCACAGGAGCCGCAAACCCAACATTTGACCAAAGACATGATTCGAGCTGATGCATATAAGGCCAAACTTCATGACGCCGAACACTCCCTAAGGTATTCGGTCTTTATGAAAGCAGGCTGAACAACGCCCTTGGTAATAAGCCCCTGGTGT
This sequence comes from Aegilops bicornis, assembly GCA_021605145.1. Taxonomy (NCBI): domain Eukaryota; kingdom Viridiplantae; phylum Streptophyta; class Magnoliopsida; order Poales; family Poaceae; genus Aegilops; species Aegilops bicornis. The sequence continues at coordinate 547,603,474 of CM038673.1, read as the reverse complement.
CCAGGTACGCGCAAAATTCTGACGTGGCCACATGCCAAGACGCCAGCCTCCTCCTCGGTTATACCAAGAAACCGGGGGATGTGTATCAACAAGAGACAGTGAAAAAGGTTTACGCAGGGTCTTAATCTAAAAAGAATCCTTGGAACAGGTCCCTACTGCACGTCTGCGCCTGTGTCTCCGTTGTGCCGTATCCTGGACGGGTGTAGCACGGTGTTCATCTGTCAAAGAGAGGAACTTAGTTGAAAAAGATCATGCGAAAATGTATGTTATATTAAATAAACAAAGTATAATTCAAGAAATGGGTAAAATTGAGCTTTATTGTCTCTTGTTGTACATGCGCGGAGCCCTTATGCAGGGTATGCGGCTAGTAAGCCCTTGTATGTTTACGCCCGGACTCGTCTAGCCATGTCCGAGTCCGGACGACCTGTTTAGGTGCTTTGATTAGTGAAGCTGGCTTAGTGTGTGGTTGTCAAGGTAGCCGCACAGTCTTCCGCTCGAGGAACACTCGATATTTCCCTTTAATGAGATGATGCCTCATGGACCGGGCATTTTAAGCGTAAGAGATGCATAATGCGGTATTGGGTTAAAGCGGCGAAAGCTTTGCATCCCAAAGAGTGCTTGATAGCTACTTGTAAATGGGGCAATGTGGAAGGTTAGCTTTTCGGCGGCGGAAGTTGTCGGGGAGCCGAACATAACTTCTAGCGAGAGAGAACCCGTACAATGGGCATCTGGGCTGGCGTTACCCTTGAAAGGAAGTTTTGCTATGGCGAATTTTTGTTGGGTTTATCCCCATTTTGCGGATTGTGTCCTGATATAGCAGGTTTAGACCACTGCCGCCGTCCATTAGGACTTGTGTAAAGTGGAGTCCGTAAATTATCGGATCTAATATCAAGGCAGTCCAGCCTATGTTCCGGATACTTCTAGAGTAATCCTGATGGTCGAAGGTGATTGGTTTTAACAACCAGTGGCGGGACTCCTCTGGGATAGGCCGTATGGCGCGTATCTCTATAGGCGCCACTATGTTTTTCCTTTTTGTCACGTGAAGTGAGTTTACTGTTTTGACTTCTTGTGGGAAATTCTTTTGTTTTCCGGTGCTCTGCTTGTGGGGTTCGTCATCGTCCTCGCTTGGTGTGTCGAGCCTTTGTGTTCGGCGTTGAGTTTGCCGGATTGCTTGAAGACCCAGCAATCTCTGTGGGTATGGATTGCAGGCTTCCCGGGAGTACTATGGATTTGGCATATCTTGTCCAAGATTTTGTTTAGGTTAGATAGCTCGTCCCTGTTGTCCTTGAGGGGCGGCTTTTTCTGATTCTGCCAAGAGCTTTTGAATCCGGCGTTGACTGTCGTGCTCGTCGGGCTGTTTCCCTTGGTCCGGCGCTGGTCCTTGCTGCGTCCCGTTTCCATCCCTAATTTCGGATGTACTTGGGTCGCTGGTAATGCGTCTTGCCAACCAGCTATCCTCTCCTGCGCAAAAGCGGGTCATGAGGCTTGTTAATGCGGCCATTGTTCTTGGCTTTTCTTGGCCGAGGTGTCTGGCGAGCCATTCGTCTCGAACGCTGTGTTTGAAAGCTGCTAAGGCTTCGGCGTCCGGACAGTCGACTATCTGGTTCTTTTTAGTAAGAAATATGTTCCAGAGTTTCCGGGCTGACTCTCCGGGTTGTTGAGTTATATGACTTAAATCATCTGCATCCGGAGGTCGGACATAGGTCCCTTGAAAATTTGCCCGAAAAGCATCCTCGAGCTCTTCCCAACCTCCAATGGTGTTTTCGGGAAGGCTTTTAAGCCAATGCCGGGCTGGCCCTTTGAGCTTGAGGGGTAAGTATTTTATGGCGTGGAGGTCGTCTCCTCTGGCCATGTGTATGTGGAGGATATAATCCTCAATCCAGACTCTAGGGTTTGTTGTTCCGTCGTATGCCTATATGTTTACGGGTTTGAATCCCGCTGGAAATTCATGGTCTAGCACCTCATCGGTGAAACATAGGGGGCGTGCGGCACCCCTGTACTTGGGTGTGCCGTGTTGTTGGGATATTTGTTGTGTTGCATTGCTTTCTAGAGCTTGCTTTCTTGGCCCGTAGATAGATCTGGCTGGGCCATCTTTGTGATGCGAATCCTTGGGTGGATCGCATGCTGGCTTGGGTGCGGACGTTTGCCGCTCTATGTTGGCCATGGGGTTGTTTATCCGGCCGGGTGGCTTCCTTATTTTTTGATTGCGGGGGCTCTAAGGCCTCCTCATCAAATTCCGGCAGTAATTTTCGCTTCGGATAGCTCTTTGTGTGGCGACTGCCGCCAGAGTTGTCTGCGGTGTTGAGTACTTTGCTCCATCTAATTCTGAGTGCATCTTCCGCTGTTTTGAGCTTCCGCTTCTGCTTTTTCAGGCTACGTGCAGTGGCGACGAGCCTTTTGTGGAGGTTCTTCTGCTCCAGCAACTTGTCCGGCGTGAGGTCGTCCGGACTGTTATCTTCGCCGGGGACGGGTTGTTCAGTTTGTTTATCCAAGTTTTCATGTTCGGACGGTTTCCTGAAGGCATGTTCGTCGTCCGCCGGTTCACCCTGCTCTGTGGCTGGGTCTGTATGGCTGTTGTCCCTGTCGAGGTGGGGTTTGGGGCGGCGCTTACGCCGCCGCTTTGACTGCTTTTCGAGGGAACGATCCCTCGTTGTGTCCCTTTGTTCCTCTTCGTCGTTTCTTTTAGGTGTGTCCACCATGTATACATCGTGAGATGAGGTGGTTGTCCGGTGCCCTATAGGCGCTGGTTCCTGTTTGTCTCCTACATCGTCGTCCATACCGTCGATGCCTTCGGAATCAAAGTCCAACATGTCGGTTAAATCATCGACAGCGGCTACGAATTGGGTGGTGGGTCAGCGGCTACGAATTGGGTGGTGGGTGGGCGTCGAATTTCTTCGTCGTCCGCATCCCAATCCTGCCGGTCATAATCCGGCCAGGACTCTCCTGACAAAGAGAGAGACCTTAGTGAATTCAGAATGTCGCCGAAGGGCGAGTGCCGAAGATGTCCGCGCGGCGAACTCCATGATCGGCGCCCGATCGGATTCGATTAGCGAGGCGCGGAAGGTTCGGAGTCCGGAGAGGAGTCCGGCACCTTGGAGTCACGGGCTTCGCAGAGGACAAGGTTGGTATTCGGCTCGATCACCGTAGAGATTGCAGCCCCCGAGGCGGTGTCCAACCACCCGTCCTCGATTGGCGCAGACGGCTCCGAGCTAAGGGTCGGAGCAGTCACGGGTGCGGCCTCCAGGGCACTATTCGGCGGCAGAGCTGGATCATGCCCATCGTGATAAAGGCGGCGCGCTTTCAGGCTCGGACCCGTCGAAGATCAAGTCTCCGCGGACGTCAGCCGTGTAGTTCAAACTTCCAAATCTGACCTGATGGCCAGGGGCGTAGCTTTCGATCTGCTCCAGATGGCCAAGCGAATCGGCCCGCAGTGCAAAGTCGCCGAACACGAAGATCTATCCGAGGAGAAAAGTCTCACCCTGGACCGCATCGTTGTTGATGATCGGAGGAGCCATCGGGCCTAAAGATGATGACACGGAGGAACTCTCAATGAAAGCACCAATGTCGGTGTCAAAACCGGCGGATCTCGAGTAGGGGGTCCCGAACTTTGCGTCTAGGCGGATGGTAACTGGAGACAAGGGACACTATGTTTTTACCCAGGTTCGGTCCCTCTCGATGGAGGTAAAACCCTACTCCTGCTTGATTAATATTGATGATATGGGTAGTACAAGAGTAGATCTACCACGAGATCAGAGAGGCTAAACCCTAGAAGCTAGCCTATGGTATGATTGTTATTCGGCCCCTACGGACTAAAACCCTCCGGTTTATATAGACACCGGAGAGGGCTAGGGTTACACAGAGTCGGTTACAATGGGAGGATATCTACACATCCGTATCGCCAAGCTTGCCTTCCACGCCAAGGAAAGTCCCATCCGGACACGGGACGAAGTCTTCAATCTTGTATCTTCATAGTCCAGGAGTCCGGCCAAAGGTTATAGTCCGGCTATCCGGACACCCCCTAATCCAGGACTCCCTCAGTCATCATGATGAAATGAAGACAAACACAGAGTACAGAAAGCGTAATCATAGGATAACACAAGATGAAGACAAACAGACTGAATAAATTGGACTGAGGAAATTGAGAAAGTCTTCAGTCAAAGTCTTCAAACACAGATATGAACAAACACTCTACACAGTAATGAGGAAATGAAAGACTTGAGGAAATAGAACCATTAAGGTTGGTGAAGACAATTATTTGGTAGACCAGTTCCAACAGTTGTCTCAGTTGTACGTCTGGTTGGAGCGGCTGAGTATTTAAACTCGAGGACACACAATCCCGGACACCCGGTCGCTGAGCACGCAGCTCAGGACACCAAGTCCTCACCGTATTCTCCTTGAACGAAGGTCACACAGACCTCATCCAATCACTCATGGTAAGTCTTCAGGCGACTTCCAAACCTTCACAGACTCGGTCACTCGGCGATCCACAATTCCTCTTGGATGCTCTAGACCATGACGCCTAACCATCTGGAAGAAGCACAGTCTTCAAAGGTAACAAGCGTCGGATCCATGCAGGATCAATCTCTTCAGTGATGCTCAATCACTTTGGGTTTGTAGGTGTTTGGGTTTGGGTTTTCCTCACTTGATGATTTTCACTCAAAGTCCTCGGAGGATGGGATGCTCTCAATTGATAAGTGTCAGTTTCTCTCGGAGCAGCCAACCAGCTAGTGGTTGTAGGGGGCGGCTATTTATAGCCTAGGGAGCAGCCCGACATGATAAGACATAAATTCCTTTCAATGATATGACCGTTAGGTGGATAAGATATTTTGGGACAGGTGGCAAGAAGATAAAGAACGGTCGGAAATTTGAGGTTCAAATTCCTCGGGGCTATCATGTTCCTCATTGTGTAGGCAATCCGCCTTTGGCGAATTCCTAACTCCTCGGTCAGAACAAATTCCTCGTGACGGAAGAACTTCGTCTCATCCTTTGAAGGAATTGACTGAACTGTATGAGATTTCCAATGGCTTCACTCGAAGGGATTGGTAGGTGTAGGATTTTGATTTGAGCATCACATGGAAAATTTTCCTTAATATTTCCTCGACCCTCTTTAACAGTACGGTGTTTCCTATGACTCAAGAAAGAGAAAATGAAACTACGAAAACAAAATTCTTCACGCTTCATGTTCCTCGAATGAATACCAAGTCTTCAAGGTCACACCAATTTCTTCACTTTCAAAGACTTCAGAAAGTCTTCAGAATACCAAAGTCTTCAGTCGAAGAACTTCATTTTTAGCGGTCGACTTTCTCTGTAAATATCAAACTCCTCATAGACTTATAGACCTGTGTACACTCATAAACGCATTAGATCCTTAACCTATAAGTCTTCAATACACCAAAATCACTAAGGGGCACTAGATGCACTTACAGTTCCGGAGCTCCGCCGGAGAGGGCCATCACCACGGAGGGCTTCTACATCATCATAGCCTCTCCGATGAAGTGTGAGTAGTTTACCTCAGACCTTCGAGTCCATAGTTAGTAGCTAGATGGCTTCTTCTCTCTTTTTGGATCTCAATACAATGTTCTCCCCCTCTCTTGTGGAGATCTATTCGATGTAATCTTCTTTTTGCGGTGTGTTTAAAAGATGCTTGGGATAGGTTATTGAGGATTAGGGCTAGCTATGTACCACAATATCAAATTGAGGTTTACTTAAAAAGTTTCTATGTTGGGTTACCGCTTCTTTTAAGCAAGTGCTAGATTCTATTTTTGAAGAGGGTTTTCTTGAAGGGGATGCTATAGATACCTATGAAAGAACGAAAACTATATTTGGGCAGCCCATGAATGATAAGGTTGAATCTACCACCCTCTTATGCTTCTATCAAAACGAAATTATTAAAGAGATGAAATCTAGTTTAGATGCAAATTTCCATAACGTGCTTAATCTTACTTCCTCCATTAATGGCAATGTGCTTTCCCAAAATAGAAGGATAAATGTCATAGAAAGGAAATTTGATCTTTTCTTTCCTACTACCAGAGATGGCAATACCTAGATCTATCCTCGCTTTTATGCCTAGCTAGGGGCGTTAAACGATAGCGCTTGTTGGGAGGCAACCCAATTTTATTTTTGTTTTTATTTTTTTGCTTCTGTTTAGGAATAAATAATCCATATACCTTCTGTTTGGATGTGGTTTTATGTTTTAATTAGTGTTTGTGCCAAGTTAGACCTATAGTATCTTCTTGGATGATAATTATTTGATCTTGCTGTAATTTCCAGAAACTTTCTGTTCACGAAAAAAATTATTAAACTTCACCAGAACGCGATAAAATACTGATTCCAATTGCTGCTGATCAATAAACAAACTGTCTAGGTCGTCCTATTTTTTATGATTTTTTGGAGTTCCAGAAGTTTGCGTTAGTTACAGATTACAACAGACTGTTCTGTTTTTTACAGATTCTGTTTTTCGTGTGTTGTTTGCTTATTTTGATGAATCCATGGCTAGTAAAATAGTTTATAATCCATAGAGAAGTTGGAATACAGTAGGTTTAATACCAATATAAATAAATAATGAGTTTATTACAGTACCTTGAAGTGGTCTTTTGTTTTCTTTCGCTAACGGAGCTCACGAGATTTCTGTTGAGTTTTGTGTTGTGAAGTTTTCAAGTTTTGGGTAAAATCTTTTGATGGATTATGGAACAAGGAGTGGCAAGAGCCTAAGCTTTGGGATTCCCATGGCACCCCCAAGATAATCCAAGGACACCAAAAAGTCAAAGCTTGGGGATGCCCCGGAAGGCATCCCCTCTTTCGTCTACCTCCATCGGTAATTTTACTTGGAGCTATATTCTTATTCACCACATGATATGTGTTTTGCTTGGAGCATCTTGTGTTATTTTTGTCTTTGTTTGTTAGTGTGCCACAATCATACTTGCTGTACACACCTTTTGAGAGAGCCATATATGAATTGGAATTTGATAGAATACTCTATGTGCTTCACTTATATCTTTTGAGCTTTATAGTTTTGCTCTATGTGCTTCACTTATATCTTTTGAGCTCTATAATTTTGCTCTATGTGCTTCACTTATATCTTTTAGAGCACGGTGGTGGATTTTTTTATAGAAACTATTGATCTCTCATGCTTCACTTAGATTATTTTGAGAGTCTTTAATAGCATGGTAATTTGCTTAATAATAATAATATGCTTGGTATTCAAGATTTGTAGAACTTTCTTTTGAGTGCGTTGAATACTAAGAAAAGATTGATGCTTGATAATTGTTTTGAGATATGAAGATGGTGATATTAGAGTCATGTTAGTTGAGTACTCCTCTGTCCCAAAATATAAGAACGTTTTTAACACTAGTGTAGTGCTAAAAACGTTCTTATATTTTGGGACAAAGGTAGTAGTTGTGAATTTGAGAAATACTTGTGTTAAAGTTTGTGATTCCCGTAGCATGCACGTATGGTGAACCGTTATGTGATGAAGTCGGAGCATGATTTATTTATTGATTGTCTTCCTTATGAGTGGCGGTCGGGGACGGCGATGGTCTTTTCCTACCAATCTATCCCCCTAGGAGCATGCTCGTAATACTTTGCTTTGATAACTTCTAGATTTTTGCAATAAGTATATGAGTTCTTTATGACTAATGTTGAGTCCATGGATTATACGCACTTTCCTTCCTTCCACCATTGCTAGCCTCTCTAATACCGCGCACTTTTCACGGTATCATACACCCACCATATACCTTCCTCAAAACAGCCACCATACCTACCTATCATGGCATTTCCATAGCCATTCGAGATATATTGCCATGCAACTTTCCACCTTCCGTTTATTATGACACGCTCCATCATTGTCATATTGCTAGCATGATCATGTAGTTGACATCGTATTCGTGGCAAAGCCACCGTTCATACTTCTTTCATACATGTCACTCTTGATTCATTACACATCCTGCACATCACGGAGGCATTCATATAGAGTCATAATTTGTTCTAAGTATTGAGTTGTAATTGTTGAGTTGTAAGAAAAATAAAAGTGTGATGATCATCATTTTTAGAGCATTGTCCCAAGTGAGGAAAGGATGATGGAGACTATGATTCCCCCACAAGTCGGGATCAGACTCCGGACGAAAAATAATAATAATAAAAGAGGCCATAAAAAAAGAAAAGGCCCAAATAAAAAAATGAGAGAAAAAGAGAGAAGGGACAATGTTACTATCCTTTTACCGCACTTGTGCTTCAAAGTAGCACCATGATCTTCATGATATAGAGTCTCTCATTTCGTCACTTTTCATATACTAGTGGGAATTTTTCATTATAGAACTTGGCTTGTCTATTCCAACGATGGGCTTCCTCAAAATGCCCTAGGTCTCCGTGAGCAAGCGAGTTGGATGCACACCCACTTAGTTTATTTTTGAGCTTTCATATACTTATAGCTCTAGTGCATCAGTTGCATGGCAATCCCTACTCACTCACATTGATATCTATTGATGGGCATCTCCATAGCCCGTTGATACGCCTAGTTGATGTGAGACTATCTTCCCCTCTTCCCTCTTTTTGTCTTCTCCACAACCACCATTCTATTCCACTTATAGTATGTCCATGGCTCACGCTCATGTATTGCGTGAAGATCGAAAAAGTTTTGAAAATGTTAAAGTATGAAACAATTGCTTGGCTTGTCATCGGGGTTGTGCATGATTTAAATACTTTGTGTGGTGAAGATAGAGCATAGCCAGACTATATGATTTATAGGGATAAACTTCTTTGGCCATGTTATTTTGAGAAAACATAATTTCTTTGTTAGTATGCTTGAAGTATTATTATTTTTATGTCAACATGAACTTTTGTCTTGAATCTTTTGGATCTGAATATTCATACCACAATTTAGAAGATTTACATTGAAATTATGCCAGGTAGCACTCCGCATCAAAAATTCTCTTTTTTATCATTTACCTACTCGAGGACGAGCAGGAATTAAGCTTGGGGATGCCTGATACGTCTCCAACGTATCTATAATTTTTTATTGCTCCATGCTATATTAACTACTGTTTTGTACTATATTGGGCTTTATTTTCCACTTCTATATTATTTTTGGGACTAACCTATTAACTGGAGGCCCAGCCCAGAATTGTTGTGCTTTGCCTATTTCATTATTTCGGAGAAACAGAATATCAAACAGAGTCCAAACGGAATGAAACCTTCGGGAACGTGATTTTCTCATCAGATAAGACCCAGGAGACTTGGACCCTCCGTCAAGAAAGCCACGAGGCGGTCACGAGGGTGGAGGCCCCCCTAGGGCGCGCCCCCCTGCCTCGTGGGCCCCTCGAAGCTCCACCGACGTACTCCTTCCTCCTATATATACCTACGTACCCCCCAAACGATCAGATATGGAGCCAAAAACCTAATTCCATCGCCGCAACTTTCAGTATCCACGAGATCCCATCTTGGGGCCTGTTCCGGAGCTCCGCCGGAGAGGGCCATCATCATGGAGGGCTTCTACATCATCATAGCCTCTCCGATGAAGTGTGAGTAGTTTACCTCAGACCTTCGGGTCCATAGTTAGTAGCTAGATGGCTTCTTCTCTCTTTTGGGATCTCAATACAATGTTCTCCCCCTCTCTTGTGGAGATCTATTCGATGTAATCTTCTTTTTGCGGTCTGTTTTTGAGAACGATGAATTGTGGGTTTATGATCAAGTCTATCTATGAATAATATTTGAATCTTCTCTGAATTATTTTATGTATGATTGGTTATCTTTGCAAGTCTCTTCGAATTATCAGTTTGGTTTGGCCTACTAGATTGGTTTTTCTTGCAATGGGAGAAGTGCTTAGCTTTGGGTCCAATCTTATGTGTCCTTTCCCAAAGGATGTATAGGGCAGCAAGGCACGTATTGTATTGTTGCCATCGAGGATAACAAGATGGGGTTTTTTATCATATTGCATCAAACTATCCATCTACATCATGTCATCTTGCTTAAGGCGTTACTGCTTTTTAACTTAATACTCTAGATGCATGCTTTGGATAGCGGTCGATGAGTGGAGTAATAGTAGTAGATGCAGCGTGAGTCGGTCTACTTGTCTCGGACGTGATGCCTATATACATGATCATACCTAGATATTCTCATAACTATGCTCAATTCTGTCAATTGCTCAACAGTAATTTGTTCACCCACCGTAGAAATACTTATGCTCTTGAGAGAAGCCACTAGTGAAACCTATGGACCCCAGGTCTATTCTCATCATATCAATCTCCATCACTTTATTATTGCTTTGCTTTTTTACTTTGCCTTTTACTTTTCACTTTGCATCTCTATACCAAAAGTACCAAAAATATTATCTATCATCTCTATCAGATCTCACTCCCGTAAGTGACCGTGAAGGGATTGACAACCCCTAATCCCGTTGGTTGCGTTGAGCTATTGTTTTGTGTAGGTACGAGGGACTCGCGCGTGGCCTCCTACTGGATTGATACCTTGGTTCTCAAAAACTGAGGGAAATACTTACGCTACTTTGCTGCATCATCCTCTCCTCTTCGGGGAAATCCAACGCAGTGCTCAAGAGGTAGCAAGAAGAATTTCTGGCGCCGTTGCCGGGGAGTCTACGCAAAAGTCAACATACCAAGTACCCATCACAATCCCTATCTCTCGCATTACATTAGTTGGAATTTTCCTCTCGTTTTCCTCTCCCCCCATTTCACCCTTGCCGTGTTATTCGCCCTTTGTTTTCTGTTTGCCTACTTCTTGTCTTCCTGTTGCCATGGCCAAATCCAAAAGAATGAAGGGTCCTTTCCAGGGTCCTAGTACCTTGGATGACCCCTCTATCCTCTCTAAGCTCATAAATAATGATGCCATGGAAAGACCCACCGGGGTTACCAATGAGAGTTTAAATAATTTTGATGAAGATGACTCTGGAATTTTTCATTATTTACTTGATGAGTCTTTAAAAGATGCTTGGGATAGGTTATTGAGGATTAGGGCTAGCTATGTACCACAATATCAAATTGAGGTTTACTTAAAAAGTTTCTATGTTGGGTTACCGCTTCTTTTAAGCAAGTGCTAGATTCTATTTTTGAAGAGGGTTTTCTTGAAGGGGATGCTATGGATACCTATGAAAGAATGAAAACTATATTTGGGCACCCCATGAATGATAAGGTTGAATCTACCACCCTCTTATGCTTCTATCAAAACGAAATTATTAAAGAGATGAAATCTAGTTTAGATGCAAATTTCCGTAAGGTGCTTAATCTTACTTCCTCCATTAATGGCAATGTGCTTTCCCAAAATAGAAGGATAAATGTCATAGAAAGGAAATTTGATCTTTTCTTTCCTACTACCAGAGATGGCAATACCTAGATCTATCCTCGCTTTTATGCCTAGCTAGGGGCGTTAAACGATAGCGCTTGTTGGGAGGCAACCCAATTTTATTTTTGTTTTTTATTTTTTTGCTTCTGTTTAGGAATAAATAATCAATATACCTTCTGTTTGGATGTGGTTTTATGTTTTAATTAGTGTTTGTGCCAAGTTAGACCTATAGTATCTTCTTGGATGATAATTATTTGATCTTGCTGTAATTTCCAGAAACTTTCTGTTCACGAAAAAAATTATTAAACTTCACCAGGACGCGATAAAATACTGATTCCAATTGCTGCTGATCAATAAACAAACTGTCTAGGTCGTCCTATTTTTTATGATTTTTGGAGTTCCAGAAGTTTGCGTTAGTTACAGATTACAACAGACTGTTCTGTTTTTTACAGATTCTGTTTTTCGTGTGTTGTTTGCTTATTTTGATGAATCCATGGCTAGTAAAATAGTTTATAATCCATAGAGAAGTTGGAATACAGTAGGTTTAATACCAATATAAATAAATAATGAGTTTATTACAGTACCTTGAAGTGGTCTTTTGTTTTCTTTCGCTAACGGAGCTCACGAGATTTCTGTTGAGTTTTGTGTTGTGAAGTTTTCAAGTTTTGGGTAAAATCTTTTGATGGATTATGGAACAAGGAGTGGCAAGAGCCTAAGCTTTGGGATTCCCATGGCACCCCAAGATAATCCAAGGACACCAAAAAGTCAAAGCTTGGGGATGCCCCGGAAGGCATCCCCTCTTTCGTCTACCTCCATCGGTAATTTTACTTGGAGCTATATTCTTATTCACCACATGATATGTGTTTTGCTTGGAGCGTCTTGTGTTATTTTTTGTCTTTGTTTGTTAGTGTGCCACAATCATACTTGCTGTACACACCTTTTGAGAGAGCCATATATGAATTGGAATTTGATAGAATACTCTATGTGCTTCACTTATATCTTTTGAGCTTTATAGTTTTGCTCTATGTGCTTCACTTATATCTTTTGAGCTCTATAATTTTGCTCTATGTGCTTCACTTATATCTTTTAGAGCACGGTGGTGGATTTTTTTATAGAAACTATTGATCTCTCATGCTTCACTTAGATTATTTTGAGAGTCTTTAATAGCATGGTAATTTGCTTAATAATAATAATATGCTTGGTATTCAAGATTTGTAGAACTTTCTTTTGAGTGCGTTGAATACTAAGAAAAGATTGATGCTTGATAATTGTTTTGAGATATGAAGATGGTGATATTAGAGTCATGCTAGTTGAGTACTCCCTCTGTCCCAAAATATAAGAACGTTTTTAACACTAGTGTAGTGCTAAAAACGTTCTTATATTTTGGGACAAAGGTAGTAGTTGTGAATTTGAGAAATACTTGTGTTAAAGTTTGTGATTCCCGTAGCATGCACGTATGGTGAACCGTTATGTGATGAAGTCGGAGCATGATTTATTTATTGATTGTCTTCCTTATGAGTGGCGGTCGGGGACGAGCGATGGTCATTTCCTACCAATCTATCCCCCTAGGAGCATGCTCGTAATACTTTGCTTTGATAACTTCTAGATTTTTGCAATAAGTATATGAGTTCTTTATGACTAATGTTGAGTCCATGGATTATACGCACTTTCCTTCCTTCCACCATTGCTAGCCTCTCTAATACCGCGCACTTTTCGCCGGTATCATACACCCACCATATACCTTCCTCAAAACAGCCACCATACCTACCTATCATGGCATTTCCATAGCCATTCCGAGATATATTGCCATGCAACTTTCCACCTTCCGTTTATTATGACACGCTCCATCATTGTCATATTGCTAGCATGATCATGTAGTTGACATCGTATTCGTGGCAAAGCCACCGTTCATACTTCTTTCATACATGTCACTCTTGATTCATTACACATCCCGGTACACCGCCGGAGGCATTCATATAGAGTCATAATTTGTTCTAAGTATTGAGTTGTAATTGTTGAGTTGTAAGAAAAATAAAAGTGTGATGATCATCATTTTTAGAGCATTGTCCCAAGTGAGGAAAGGATGATGGAGACTATGATTCCCCACAAGTCGGGATCGGACTCCACGAAAAAAATAAAAAATAAAAAAGAGGCCATAAAAAAAGAAAAGGCCCAAATAAAAAATGAGAGAAAAGAGAGAAGGGACAATGTTACTATCCTTTTACCACACTTGTGCTTCAAAGTAGCACCATGATCTTCATGATAGATAGTCTCTCATTTTGTCACTTTCATATACTAGTGGGAATTTTTCATTATAGAACTTGGCTTGTATATTCCAATGATGGGCTTCCTCAAAATGCCCTAGGTCTCCGTGAGCAAGCGAGTTGGATGCACACCCACTTAGTTTCTTTTTGAGCTTTCGTATACTTATAGCTCTAGTGCATCCGTTGCATGGCAATCCCTACTCACTCACATTGATATCTATTGATGGGCATCTCGATGGCCCGTTGATACGCCTAGTTGATGTGAGACTATCTTCCCCTCTTTTTGTCTTCTCCACAACCACCATTCTCTTCCACTTATAGTGCTATGTCCATGGCTCACGCTCATGTATTGCGTGAAGATCGAAAAAGTTTTGAAAATGTTAAAGTATGAAACAATTGCTTGGCTTGTCATCGTGCATGATTTAAATACTTTGTGTGGTGAAGATAGAGCATAGCCAGACTATATGATTTTGTAGGGATAACTTTCTTTGGCCATGTTATTTTGAGAAAACATAATTGCTTTGTTAGTATGCTTGAAGTATTACTATTTTTATGTCAACATGAACTTTTGTCTTGGTTCTTTTGGATCTGAATATTCATACCACAATTTAGAAGATTTACATTGAAATTATACCAAGTAGCACTCCGCATAAAAAATTCTCTTTTTTATCATTTACCTACTCGAGGACGAGCAGGAATTAAGCTTGGGGATGCCTGATACGTCTCCAACGTATCTATAATTTTTTTTTTGCTCCATGCTATATTAACTACTGTTTTGGACTATATTGGGCTTTATTTTCCACTTTTATATTATTTTGGGGACTAACCTATTAACCGGAGGCCCAGCCCAGAATTGTTGTTTTTTGCCTATTTCAGTTTTGAGAAATGTAATATCAAACAGAGTCCAAACAGAATGAAACCTTCGAGAACATGATTTTCTCATTAGATAAGACCCAGGAGACTTGGACCCACCGTCAAGAAAGCCACGAGGCGGTCACGAGGGTGGAGCCCCCCCCCCTAGGGCGCGCCCCCTGCCTCATGGGCCCCTCGAAGCTCCACCGACGTACTCCTTCCTCCTATATATACCTACGTACCCCCAAACGATCAGATACGGAGCCAAAAACCTAATTCCACCGCCGCAACTTTCTCAGATCCACGAGATCCCATCTTGGGGCCTGTTAGGAGTTCACCAAGAGGGCCATCATCACGGAGGGCTTCTACATCAACACCATAGCCTCTCCAATGAAGTGTGAGTAGTTTACTTCAGACCTTCGGGTCCATAGTTAGTCGCTGGATGGCTTCTTCTATCTTTTTGGATCTCAATACAATGTTCTCCCCCTCTCTTGTGGAGATCTATTCGATGTAATCTTCTTTTTGCGCTGTGTTTGTTGAGACCGATGAATTGTGGGTTTATGGTCAAGTCTATCTATGAATAATATTTGAATCTTCTCTGAATTCTTTTATGTATGATTGGTTATCTTTTCAAGTCTCTTCGAATTATCAGTTTGGTTTGGCCTACTAGATTGGTTTTTCTTGCAATGGGAGAAGTGCTTAGCTTTGGGTTCAATCTTGCGGTGTCCTTTCCCAGTGACAGTAAGGGCAGCAAGGCACGTATTGTATTGTTGCCATCGAGGATAACAAGATGGGGTTTTTATCATATTGCATGAAGTTATCCATCTACATCATGTCATCTTGCTTACATGCGTTACTGCTTTTTAACTTAATACTCTAGATGCATGCTGGATAGCGGTCGATGAGTGGAGTAATAGTAGTAGATGCAGGCAGGAGTCGGTCTACTTGTCTCGAACATGATGCCTATATACATGATCATACCTAGATATTCTCATAACTATGCTCAATTCTGTCAATTGCTCAACAGTAATTTGTTCATCCACCGTAGAAATACTTATGCTCTTGAGAGAAGCCACTAGTGAAAACTATGGCCCCCAGGTCTATTCTCATCATATCAATCTCCACCACTTTATTATTGCTTTGCTTTTTACTTTGCCTTTTACTTTTCACTTTGCATCTCTATACCAAAAATACCAAAAATATTATCTGTCATCTCTATCAGATCTCACTCCCGTAAGTGACCGTGAAGGGATTGACAACCCCTAATCGCGTTGGTTGCGTTGAGCTATTGTTTTGTGTAGGTACGAGGGACTCATTGGCCTCCTCTTTGGATTGATACCTTGGTTCTCAAAAACTTAGGGAAATACTTACGCTACTTTGCTGCATCATCCTCTCCTCTTTGGAGAAATCCAACGCAGTGCTCAAGAGGTAGCAAACGCTCACAAGTGCCTCATGGCGAAGGCCGTGGTAGAAGATGGAGAGGACCAACATTCTCCTGACAAGGTCAAGGTAACCCCATGATCAAACCCTCCTCTTTTCACTCCTCTTACTCCTAGTGATGAGTATCTTGATGCGGAGGATAGTTATGTGGATGATGATATAAATGATCCTATGCTTGCTAAACTAAATAAGTTCATTTGCTCCCTTAAAGGAAATAAGCTCACTATGTTTCGTATGCTTATGGATATGGTGAGTAAGCGCACCATTTCCATTAAGGAACTCGAAACCCTCGTCACCGAGGAAAAGGAAAAATATGAAATCCTTGAGCGGAAAGTCTAATATGAGGAAGCACGCAATGATGAACTATGCTTAAAAATTGGTGCAAACATTGATGTTCATAGTAGAGATCTTGCCTCCTTGAAAAAAGCTATTGACTCTTGCGAAGAGTTGATGAATGATAAAAGTAAGCTTGTAAAGTCTAATGCTTCTCTCTCTAAGGATTGTGAGCTCCTATCCGTGTCCCTCAAGACCAAGGAAGAAGAGCTCACCCTTCTTACAAAGAGTTTTGAGACACTCAAGCTTACTTATCTTGAAACTCTAGCCAAGGCTTACTCTTCTCCTATTATCAGCTTTGATGCTTGTACTACTAACTCTAGTAGTGATCTAGCATCTATTCTTGAGGAGAACCGCTTTCTCAAAGCTCAAATCGAGAAAGGGCTCATGACATGTGCTCAAGGGCAAAAGAACCTTAATGAGGTGTTGAGCCAACACAATGAGGTGTTTGCCAAAGAGGGACTCGGGTTTGACCCGAGCACAAGCAAGAAGAAGACATCCTCTCAAAAGTGCATCACCCCTCTAAAAGAAACTTTTGTACGAGAAGGGCACAAGGAGAAAGGTAAGGTTGTTAGTGGGAAGGCCACAAGGGGCATGCCCACTCTCAACAAGCCAAAAGAGTTCATGCCTCCATCCTATGTACTTCATAAGACTAAGGATGGAGAAGTTTATGCAAAGTTTGTTGGTCCTCGAAATGCATTTTGGTTTTATGCTATTTGGGTCCCTAAGACCCTTGTGACTAACTTGAGAGGTCCCATTGCAAAATGGGTGCCTCTAACCAAGTAATAATTGTGTGTAGGTTGCCTTCTCCGGTGGAGTAAAATGGGTGATTGATAGTGGATGTACCAATCATATGACCGGAGATAGCAAATTGCTCTACGATTTCATGGAAGCTATTCAACCATTTATGAGCATTATGTTTGGTGGAGGATCAGAAGGACAGGTACTTGGTTTGGGTAAGGTGGCTATCACAAATGACATGTCTCTTGCAAATGTCATGCTTGTCCAATCCCTTAAATATCATTTGCTTTCTGTTCGCCAATTGGCTTCTGTTGGTTATGATACACTATTTGGACTAACAGATGTGAAAGTCTTTAAGAGAGATACTCTCGAAGTGGCCTTTGTTGGAGAGTTGGATGGCAACCTTTACACGGTTGATTTCTTGAAAGAGAACACATTCCATGCAACTTGTCTAATGGCCAAGGCTGACAAGGGGTGGCTATGGCATCGCCGACTAGCCCATGTCGGCATGAGAAATCTTCAAGATCTCTTGAAAGGAAATCACATCCTAGGACTAACAAATGTCTCTTTTGAGAAAGATCGTGTGTGTAGTGCATGCATAGCCGGGAAGCAACATCAATCAAAGCACCCACCCAAGAATATTGTGTCTACTTCAAGGCCTTTGGAGCTCCTTCATGTGGATCTTTTTGGGCCTCCTTCATGGGATAGTCTTGGTGGGAAAAAGTATGGGCTTGTCATTGTGGATGATTACTCAAGGTATACATGGGTCTTCTTCCTCAAATCCAAGGTCGAGACAAAGATAACCTTCATTGATTTTGCCAAGCAAGCACAACGCAAGTTTGACAAAGAAATTCTGGCAATAAGAAGTGATAATGGATCTGAGTTCAAGAACTACACCTTGGAAGAGTTCCTTAGTGATGAAGAGATTGAGCATCAATATTCAGCTCCATACACTCCCCGACAAAATGGTGTAGCAGAAAGGAAGAACCGCACACTTGTGGAGATGGCAAGGTCCATGTTGGATGAATACAAGTCGCCACATAGTTTTTGGGCCGAGGCCGTCAACACTGCATGTCATGCATCAAACCGGCTCTTCCTCCGCACGATGTTGGAAAAGACTCCATATGAGCTTCTAACCGGGAACAAGCCAAATTTCAAGTACTTTCGTGTATTTGGGTGCAAATGCTTCATCCTCAACAAAAGAGAGCGGTTAGGAAAATTTCAATCTAAAACAACTAAGGGTATATTTGTTGGCTATGGATCAAACTCTCACGCCTATAGAGTCTACAACAAATCCAAAGGATGTGTTGTAGAAACTTGTGACGTGGTGTTTGATGAATTTAATGGCTCCCATGGGGAGCAAGTTAATCTAAGTGATGTAGGTGAAGAAGCTTCTTCTCAAGATATCTTGACCATGGGTGTTGGTGCACTTCTCCCAATGGAACAAGAACCTCATGATGATGAAGAAGAAGATGGAAGCTAAGCACATCATCAAACTACGTCAACACCCATACCACCACAAGCTCCTATTGTTCAACCAATGCCCGTAGACCAAGTACAAGATGATGATCAAGCTCCTCTTCATAGTGATCATCAAGAGCAAGATCATCCTCAAGGGAAAGAACAAGAAAGTGCAATCATTGACAATGAACCTCAACAAATGCAAGATGAAGAAGAAGATCTTCCACCACACATTAATGATCCATATGTTGAGGACATGGATGATGGACATGAATTTGAACCTCGTGAAACACTTACCTCCATCATGCCTTGAGTGGCCGGTCATGTTGATATTGATAAAATCCTCACCGGCATATCGGAAGGTAGAGTCACTCGTAAGCAATTGACAAACTTTTGTGCTCACTTCTCGTTTGTGTCTAGTGTTGAACCTCTCAAGGTACAAGAAGCTTTGATGGACAATGATTGGCTCATTGCTATGCAAGAAGAGTTGAATAGTTTTGAGCGCAACCAAGTGTGGTCATTAGTCAAAAGGCCAACTACGGAACACAATGTCATTGGAACAAAATGGGTTTTCAAGAACAAGCAACATGAGAATGGGTTAATCATCCGCAACAAGGAAAGGTTAGTGGCACAAGGGTACTCACGAGTTGAAGGTTTGGACTTTGGTGAGACCTTTGCCCCCGTTGCCCGTCTTGAATCCATTCACATCTTACTTGCTTATGCTGCTTTCAATGGTTTTACATTACATCAAATGGATGTGAAGAGTGCTTTCCTTAACGGTCCTCTGCAAGAAGAAGTATATGTATCACAACCACCTGGGTTCGTTGATCCCGATCACAAAGACTATGTGTATAAACTTCATAAGGATTTGTATGGCCTCAAACAAGTACCTCGTGCTTGGTATGATCATCTTAAGAAGTTTTTACTCGATGATGGTTTTGTGAGAGGGGTGATCGATGCCACTCTTTTTACTAAGAGGGACAAAGGTGATTTGATCTTATGCCAAATCTATGTAGATGATATCATTTTTGGTTCCCCTAGCATTCATTTGTGCAATAAGTTTGCGGCTTCAATGACCAAGAATTTTGAAATGTCACTCAATACGGACTTGAAGTTCTTCCTCAGATTTCAAATTCAACAATTTCAAGAAGGAATTTTCTTGTCTCAAGCAAAATACCTCAAGGATATCCTAGCAAAATTTGGCATGACTGATGCTAGCCCATGTAAGACACCCATGCCAACCAAAATTGTACTCACTGAAGACTCAAATGGTACCCCCTTCGACCCATCTAAATACCGCTCTATGATTGGTTCGTTGCTTTATCTTTGTGCATCTAGACCAGACATCATGTTTAGTGTATGCATGTGTGCTAGATTTCAAGCTTTCCCTATGGAAAGCCATCATAAGGCGGTTAAGCATATTCTTAGATACCTTGTTCACACCCCAAGTTAGGACTATGGTACCCCAAGGATGCTAAGTTTGATCTCATTGGGTACACGGATGCAGATTGGGCCGGAGACAAGGTGGATCGTAAGTCCACCTCCGGTGCATGTCAATTTCTTGGACGCTCCTTGGTAAGTTGGTCCTCGAAGAAACAAAATTGTGTTGCCCTCTCCACCGCAGAAGCTAAATACATTGCAACCGCCAGTTGTGCAACTCAATTACTATGGATTAGGCAAACTTTGAAGGATTACGGTATCACCTATAGACATGTGCCTCTTCTATGTGATAATGAAAGTGCCATCAATATTGCTGAGAACCCCAAAGATCATACCCGCACCAAGCATATTGATATCAGGTATCACTTCTTGAGAGCTCATGTGGAGAAGGGTGATATTGACATTGCTCATGTTGGCACAAATAAGCAACTTGCAGATATTTTCACCAAGCCATTGGACGAAGAAAGGTTTTGTCAACTTAGGCGTGAACTTGGTATCTTGGAGCTTGACAACATTATGTGAAATCTAGTACCCATTCATGCATAAACTAAATGTCTTGTCTTGATGTAGGCATATATTTAGGGGGAGACACTCAATTCATGAGTACTCTCACCTTACATAATGCATAAAAAGAACAAACACTCTCAAAGTTATCGTAGTTTTCGAACTAGGGTACTTTAACATGATGGAGTCATGACCATGTGCTCAAAGTTTACATCTTTGTGGTACTATGTTCCATATGCTCAAACATAGTGGCCTCGGTCACCGCTTGTACAATGCTTGTCTGGACCTTTCCTTCTTAATATATTTTGGATTGTTAATACATCTTAGTATGGCCTTAGATTTCTCAGGTTTTCACCCCTATTAATCTCAAGAAAAACTTCTTGGTGGAGTCTATATCAAAATATACTTATTGGCCCCTTCACATCTTTCCCTTGCTCGCTTTTCTGTTCAAAGGGTCGGACATCCGACTCCCCATGGGACATCCGGGCCCTGGGATAATTTCCTTGCCACTCAAAATGATCATCAACCACTTCCAGTGGCCGGACATCCGGGCCTCAGCCGAACATCCGGGCCCTGAACCCATGCTGCCTAATTTCCTCACGCCGGATATCCGGGATTATACCCGGATGTCCGGCCTATTGGCGCTGCTTCTTGTGTTCTCTGTCTTCCGCTGCGCCGGATATCCGGGCCTTACCCCAGATGTCTGATACGTCTCCAACGTATCTATAATTTTTGATTGCTCCATGTTACTTTATCTACTGTTTTGGACTATATTGGGCTTTATTTTCTACTTTTATATTATTTTTGGGACTAACCTATTAACCGAAGGCCCAACCCAGAATTGTTGTTTTTTTTGCCTATTTCAGTGTTTCGAAGAAACGGAATATCAAACGGAGTCCAAACAGAATGAAACCTTCGGTAACGTGATTTTCTCACCGAACGTGATCCAGGGGACTTGGACCCTACTCCAAGGAACAAAAGAGGCGGTCACGAGGTGGGGCGCCCCTGGCGCGCCCACCTCGTGGGCCCCTGTTGCTCCACCGACGTACTCCTTCCTCCTATATATACCTACGTACCCCCAAATGATCAGAAGAGGAGCCAAAAACCTAATTCCACCGCCGCAACTTCCTGCATCCACGAGATCCCATCTTGGGGCATGTTCCGGAGCTCCGCCGGAGGGGGCATCCACCATGGAGGGCTTCTACATCATCACCATAGCCCCTCCGATGAAGTGTGAGTAGTTTACCTCAGACCTTCGGGTCCATAGCTAGTAGCTAGATGGCTTCTTCTCTCTTTTTGGATCTCAATACAATGTTCTCCCCCTCTCTCGTGGAGATCTATTCGATGTAATCTTCTTTTTGCGATGTGTTTGTTGAGACCGATTGTCGGTGTCAAAATCGGCGGATCTCGGGTAGGGGGTCCCGAACTGTGCGTCTAGGCGGATGGTAACAGGAGACAAGGGACACAATGTTTTTACCCAGGTTCGGGCCCTCTCGATGAAGGTAAAATCCTACTCCTGCTTGAATAATATTGATGATATGGGTAGTACAAGAGTAGATCTACCACGAGATCAGAGAGGCTAAACCCTAGAAGCCAGCCTATGGTATGATTGTTGTTCATCCTACGGACTAAAACCCTCCGGTTTATATAGACACCGGATAGGGTTAGGGTTACACAGAGTCGATTACAATGGTAGGAGATCTACATATCCGTATCGCCAAGCTTGCCTTCCACGCAAGGAAAGTCCCATCCGGACACGGGGCGAAGTCTTCAATCTTGTATCTTCATAGTCCAGGAGTCCGGCCAACGGTGATAGTTCAGTTATCCGGACACCATCCGGGACTCCCTTAGCAGCCCCCGAGCCAGGCTTCAATGACGATGAGTCCGGCGCGTAGATTGCCTTCGGCATTCCGAGGCGGGTTCTTCTCCAAATTCCATATACTTGTCGAATAGTGTCCGGCTTCTGATAAATGCTGCGCTCGTTGGCTTCTACGCCCAATAATGGCCATCTTCCACGTGTTGAATGAATGTGAAAAGTCGTGGTATCTTTACATTTACCCCCTTGTCAGTGCAAATGAGCCGTCTATAAAAGAGACGGGATCCAGATCCGGATCGCACCATCCTCCCTTCATGAGCCTTCATCGTAGCGCCTTTGACCAAAAAATCCACTCCATCATGGACAATGAGGCGGCTCCTCCTCTCACGCCTCCCAAATTTCAGCCCGAGATTGGGGAGATGCTCACCCCGCACAACGAATTGGTGGCGCCCAAACCAAGGGATTCCTTCCCGCCTTCTTGGTTCCGGTATGCTCCGGACTCGCCACTTATAAGGGCGGGAAGCGGTGAGAGCGCCCCAATCCCTCTAAGGGAGAGCGGGTATGCTTCGTCTCTTACCTAATGAGAGGACTCGGATTTCCAATCCATCCGTTTCTCTGGGAGCTTCTGGAGTTCTACGGCCTCCAGCAGCACAACCTTACGCCTGCCTCCATCTTGCATATAGCGGGCTTTGTGGCCCTTTGCGAGCTGTTTCTGGGCGTTGAGGCCCATTTCGCTCTGTGGAAGAGATTGTTCCGCCTTGTGCCTCGTTCTCACGAAGGGTCGATATATCAAGTGGGCGGAGCCGAATTATGGTGCATCGCCGGAACCAGATACTTATCCGGAACCCCAAAGAAGGCGTCCGAGGATCGCCTCGGAATGGTTTTACATGGAGGACGTCCCGCTGCCGGATCTTGTTCGGATCGGCCTTCCAAAGTTTAGCAACGCTCCTCTGAAGAAGCGCCTAAGCTGGCTCCCGCGGAGCCCCCAGAGGGAAAATGACCGGGATGTCCTTTACTTGATGAGCCGAATAAGATTGCTGGCTCATGCCGGATTGACCATGATTGGAGTCATGGCAATCTGCATTATGAGGAGTGCAGCCGCCCAATATAGGGGCCACCCCATGTGGGATTTCAACGGGAGGATGATGCCACCCGCCATGGCCGCAAAGGGTCGGATCGGTCACCGAATCGTGAAGACCTTGTCCGCCATGTACAAAGGGGAAGAGGAGGATTTTCTCCGCGTCGATCCAATCGGACGGGTTTTCTTTGAATAATCCTCGAAGTTGGGTGCGAATATCTTTGTGGCCTGTCTGATCCATGTTCCCGTGGTTAAATATCTCATTTCATGGTTTCTCACAGGAATCGCCGGGCCGTGGAGAAGATACACAGCCCGCCTCCACAACCAGCAGGATCCTAACGGTCCTCGATCCGCCTCCAAGAGGACTCCGGATATAAAGGTGGAGCTGATCGACGGGTGTTCCATCAACTTAGCATCGACAATGCTTTGGTTGCCATTACGGCCGATTACCCGGACTATTTCCGGCCTCCCAGGTAACCGTGACCAAGTCCGGATACCATGACCCACCCGTGCTTTACTTCTAATCACCGCGTATTTGATGGTGTTTCGCAGGGGGTGCCTTCAGAACGGGAAGCCGAGCCTGCCGCGGCCGTCCAACAAGGGGCAGCTCGGCCTAGCAGGCGGAAAAGAAGTGCGGTATGACTCGAGGCGCCACCGCAACGGTAAGATGTGACATCGTGTTTTAAGGAGAGGTTCCTAGGAGGCACACTGACGCTCGTGGTCTTTTCAGGAAAAAGAGCGCTCGCCGGACTGAGTCCGGAGAAGTTGCCAATCGGACCTCCGCCACCAGCTCAAAAGCCGAGTCCGGAAGGGGTACAAACACGAGGCGTCGTCGGATGCTCCTCCAACGGAGGATGCCGACAGACCGTCCGCCACCAAGTCGGAGGTGGAGAGCGCCATGAATCATAGGCGCCACGGACTATTCTACGTGACGACATGTTTCTCCCAAGAGGCGTTGGACGCCTTTAATTCGGAGAAGCGCACCTCCGTGCCGCTCAAGATGGCCTAGCCAGAGCCACGGAGCAGTATGTGAAAGACATACGGGTAAGGAATTTTCACAGTTATATATGCCAGTAGCCCCCGAGACTTAAAATAGTTAGGATAACTGATTTACGGATCATTTGGAGTGTAGGTTCTTACCGAAAAGAATACCCGTTTGTCCCAGGAGCTTGAAGAGTGCAAGGCCCAACGTGAGGTCAAGATCAAGTCATGACCGGGAAGCCATGAAGACTCCCTCCGTAATATATGCCCTTCAAAGTAGAAGTAGTTTCAAAGTGCGGCGTGTGCATAAATCGACATTAATAAAGGCAGATAGCGCCGGATGGATCCGGACAAGCAACAGCTCTCGCGCCAGCTAAAGGCCGGCGAGAGCGTGCTTACGAGGGTGCGGCAGAGAAAAACAACCTCCAAGATGCCAACACCCAACCGGGTGAGGAACTAAAGGATGTTTGTGCCCAAATTGCCCCGACCAGAAGGAGAATCGACGGCTTCGTCGCGGCATTTTCAAGAAGTGCTTAAACGAACTTTGAAAGAGTTCGGCGAGGAAGGCGACTAACATAAACATGTATGTAGGTTTGCTCACAGTGTCGCCCCGAGGAGGAGATGCCCAGTTCTTGGTGACCTTCTTCCCGAATCAAGGCTACCGCATTTAACGAAGTTCGGCAGTGATGAAAGGCGTCGCCTGTGCCTTGTGGCCATCTATCTCCCTGCCCAAAGGCATTGGGGAGCTGGCAGAGCGGCTTCAAGGAGCACGGCGGTGCTTCCGACTATGGAAGATATCGGCCTGCCGTCAAGGCGGCAGGGAGCCCTAGGCCATGGTAAAGACGCGGTACACGAAGGCTGACCCAAACCACATGGCCGAAGTCGGACCTGTGGGGCCTGATGGGAAGGAGATCCCTGTAAGCTTAGTGTACGGGCAAGTAGAATTGGCCGCCAAGTATTCCCAGCAAGATTGTAAATTAGACAGCCTATTAGATGCCATTGAGGAGGAATACAATCAGTCGTGTTGACTATGTAATTTAATATGACATGAAAAATGTCTTCTAGCCGGATTGTAGATCATTTGTCATAGCGGACCTTTTCGCTTCGACCTCGGGACCCAATAGTCCGGAGTGTGTCCGAATACCCTCGCGGTTATGTAAGAACCGGGGAATGCATGGAGACAAGGCGTAGGGGTCATTATTGCTGTATCAGACAAGTGCCCAACTAGGTATGTTATATTACATGGATAGTAAGAAACATCTTCCAGGGAGAATAGTTCCGTTAAGGGTTCCTTTCTCGGGAGGCATGCCCTAAAGTGCATGTCCAAACTGCTAAGAAAGCAGAAAATCATCTGGGGCAGATGGATAAATAGTTAAAAATCATCTTTCAATTCACCGACCGAATATTCCCTTAAGAACGCTTAGCTTTCGGCTTCACCTACCGAGGTACACATCCGCTGACCCGGCAAGAATAATCGCAGAGGTGCTCCTTTACCGCCTAGCCGAACAATCGGGAACGAGGGGTAAGCACAGAGCCAGCAACCCAGCTTGGCCAAAACTTAAGTCATATCGATGCATATAATGGTGAGTAAAAGGTACATGCGGAAGTTTGACACATGTGTTGGGCATAAAGCCCAGATAAATAAGCTTCGTTAAAGAAGCCCTGTGTATAATGAGCTGGTGGCGCGTCAAGTATGTGCGAACAAAGCGCAAGCGAGCCTCTACAGGCTTCAAGAAGAAGGAGGAGGAAGGAGAGAAATAAAAGACAGCTAAAGTATAAATTTTGGACAGGGGAAGGAGACGAACCCAGAGTCCGGCGCTAGGCGTAGAATCTTCGTAGACGGGCTGCGTTCCATGGGTTTGGCTCGAGTCGGTTATCCGATGCGTTTCGCAGACGGTATGCCTCGCCGGTCAGGACCTGGTCGATGATGAAGGGACCTTCCCATTTGGGCTTGAGTTTGTCCTTTTTCTTGTCCGGCAGCGAGAACTAGTTCACCAACGTTGTAAGCTTTGGCCCGCATTTCTCTGCTTTGATATCTTCGAGCCTGCTGTTGATAAAATGCGGAACGAAGCTTTTGCCACGTCGCGCTCCTCCTCCAAGGCGCCCAGACTGTCCCGCCGATCGAAGTTCGGCTTCTCTTTCTTCATACATGTGCACGCGAGGTGAGTCATGAATTATGTCACAGGCAAGACTGCCTCTGCGCATACACCATAAAAAATGGTGTGAATCCGGTAGTGCAATTCGGCGTGGTCCGCAGCCCCCAGAGTACGGAGTCGAGCTCCTCTACCCAGTGCGTGTTAGATTCCTTAAGGGACCACACTAGTCTGGGTTTAATGCCACTCATGATTAGACTGTTTGCCCGCTCGACTTGACCGTTAGTTTGAGGGTGATAGACTGAGGTGTAATCGAGCTTGATGCCCATGTTTTTGCACCATAGTTTGACCTCATCGGCTGTGAAGTTGGTGCCGTTATCAGTGATGATACTATGGGGGACGCCGTAACGGTGCACTACCCCTGATATGAAGGTTGTGCTGCTTCGCTCAATGCGGCTCCAGTCTATTTCCATTTTTCGGAGGGTTTCCTCATAGATGAGGTTTAATCCACTGCCGCCATCCATGAGTACCTTAGTAAGGCGAAAGTCGTCCACTATTGGACTGAGGACCAATGTGGTGGTGCTTGGGCTGTTCGAATTTGGGTTCGCCACGCATTAAAGGTAATAGTTGTGTCACCCATGGATTTATTGTTGCTACTTGGTAGGCTTCGCAAGGTTATGGAGTGTTCGCTCGCATGTTATTTGATGCGAAAGTCTCAAGACCTGTTAATACCGTCTTATTGTTGGGCTGGGATTCTGAAGTTAGAAGCTCTTCGCCACTTTTGGCCACCTGCCGTAGTATCCAAAATGCTCGAAGGCTATGAGTTGGAGTGGCGTCCTCTGTGTTATGAATTTTGCAGGGTCCGTTGAGCCATCCCTCCAGTACGGTTCCATGCCCTTTAGGGGTTTTTTGTTTTTTTGTATTTAACCCATGTGGTTGGTGATGATGCACCCTTTTATTTCGGACTAGGGTTGTGTTCGGGGCTGGATTATCCCAAAATTTACTTTCGGTTTTCCAAGCACTCTCCATCGCACAGTACTTTTGTACTATGGTCACCAAGTCAGCAAAGCGTGTAATTTCACGACGACTTATGGCGTTTAGGATTCCTTCGTCTGCAATTATTGCGGAAAGAGTGAGATTGCGTCCTCCTCTCGGCAGTCCTTTATCCTGTCCTTAACCAGAGGAATCGCCCAAGAATGATGTACTGTTTCAGCGGCTCTTGCCGAATTCGGGATAGATCGCTAATGTTTGGGTGGGCGGGTGGAACTAGATTCGTAACCCCGTCCAATCTAGGACTCAGGGCCGAGAAGTTTCCGAACTTGGAAGTTTGGGTTTTTGGATGTTATCCAATGAATCCAACCCGCCGCCTAACTTTAAGTTCAGGATTTGATCGACATCCGTCCCTCCACGGGAATCCGGCATGGAGGGGTCGGGAATCCGGACGTAGCTAGTCCTTAAGTTAGAAGAAGAGTCGCTGTATTGTTCCTCTACCACAGCAACATGGTGGGTAGCCTGGGGAGAGTTAATCTCTCTCAGATCGGTTTTAGGCCCGATCTGATCGTAGTCAGTGGCGATTCCCAGGGCGGTGATGCGATCCAAGAGCTCGTTCACGGAGGAGAGCTCGATCGGATCTAGCTGCTCGGCAAGTTCCGAGTTAACACGAAGATTGGTTTCAATGACCCGAGAAGTCATCGTCGGCGCGGCGGCCGAACTGGTGATCATAAGGAAAACACCTAGCCGAAGAGTCTGGCCGGCGGCCAAGGCTCCTTTGGCGATAATGTCGTCTTTAAAGACGGGATGAGGCATCCTTCCTGACGGTGACGGCACAGAGGAACTCTCAATGAAAGCACCAATGTCGGTGTCAAAACCGCGGATCTCGAGTAGGGGTCCCGAAATGTGCGTCTAGGCGGATGGTAACAGGAGACAAGGGACACGATGTTTTTACCTGTGTTCGGGCCCTCTCGATGGAGGTAAAACCCTACTCCTGCTTGATTAATATTGATGATATGGGTAGTACAAGAGTAGATCTACCACGAGATCGAGAGGCTAAACCCTAGAAGCTAGCCTATGGTATGATTGTTGTTCGTCTCACGGACTAAAACCCTCCGGTTTATATAGACACCGGATAGGGTTAGGGTTACACAGAGTCGGTTACAATGGTAGGAGATCTACATATCCGTATCGCCAAGCTTGCCTTCCACGCCAAGGAAAGTCCCATCCGGACACGGGACGAAGTCTTCAATCTTGTATCTTCATAGTCCAGGAGTCCGGCCAACGGTGATAGTTCGGTTATCCGGACACCCCCTAATCCGGGACTCCCTCACCGATGAATTGTGGGTTTATGATCCAGCTTATCTATGAATAATATTTGAATCTTCTCTGAATTCTTTTATGTATGATTGAATTATCTTTGCAAGTCTCTTCGAGTTATCCGTTTGGTTTGGCCAACTAGATTGGTAGTTCTTGCAATGGGAGAAGTGTTTAGCTTTGGGTTTAATCTTGCGGTGTCCTTACCCAAAGGATGTAAAGGGTTGCAAGGCACGATTGTATTGTTGTCATCGAGGATAACAAGATGGGGTTTTTATCATATTGCATGAATTTATCCCTCTACATCATGTCATCTTGCTTAAGGCGTTACTCTGTTTTTAACTTAATACTCTAGATGCATGCTGGATAGCGGTCAATGAGTGGAGTAATAGTAGTAGATGCAGAGTCGTTTCGGTCTACTTGTCATGGACGTGATGCCTATATACATGATCATACCTAGATATACTCATAACTATGCTCAATTCTCACAATTGCTCAACAAGAATTTGTTCACCCACCGTAGAATATCTATGCTCTTGAGAGAAGCCACTAGTGAAACCTATGGCCCCCGGGTCTATTCTCATCATATCAATCTCCATCACTTTAATATTTGCTTTGTTTTTACTTTGCCTTTTACTTTTTACTTTGCATCTCTATACCAAAAATACCAAAAATATTATTTATCATCTCTATCAGATCTCACTCTCGTAAGTGACCGTGAAGGGATTGACAACCCCTAACGCGTTGGTTGCGAGTAGCTATCGTTTTGTGCAGGTACGAGGGACTTGTGCGTGGCCTCCTATTGGATTGATACCTTGGTTCTCAAAAACTGAGGGAAATACTTACGCTACTTTGCTGCATCATCCTCTCCTCTTCGGGAAATCCAACGCGGCTCAAGAGGTAGCAAGAAGAATTTCCGCGCCGTTGAGGGAGGCTCATGCAAGATCAAGTCAACCATACCAAGTACCCATCACAATCCCTATCTCTCGCATTACATTATTTGCCATTTGCCTCTCGCTTCCTCTCCCCACTTCACCCTTGCCGCTTTATTCACCCTCTCTTTCCCAATCTCCTCCTCTTTTTCCCGTTGCCTTTTCCTCGTCCGCTTGTTTGCTCGTGTGTTGGATTGCTTGTTTGTCGCGATGGCTCAAGATGCTACCAAATTGTGTGACTTCACCAATACCAATAATAATGATTTCCTTAGCACTCCGATTGCTCCTCTTGCCAATACTGAATCTTGTGAAATCAATACTTCCTTGTTGAATCTTGTTATGAAAGATCAGTTCGTCGGCATTCCTAGTGAAGATGCCGCTACTCATCTGAATAGCTTCGTTGATTTATGTGATATGCAAAAGAAAAAAGATGTCGATAATGATGTCGTTAAGTTGAAGCTATTTCCTTTTTCGCTTAGAGATTGTGCTAAAGCGTGGTTTTCATCTTTGCCTAAAAATAGTATTGATTCATGGAACAAGTGCAAAGATGCTTTTATCTCTAAGTATTTTCCTCCCGCTAAGATTATCTCTCTTAGGAACGATATTATGAATTTTAAGCAACTTGATCATGAACATGTTGCACAAGCTTGGGAGAGAATGAAATTAATGATACGTAATTGTCCTACTCATGGTTTGAACTTGTGGATGATTATAAAAAAAATTATGTCGGATTGAATTTTGCTTCTAGAAATCTTTTAGATTCGGCCGCGGGAGGCCCTGTTATGGAAATCACTTTAGGAGATGCTACTAAACTCCTAGACAATATTATGGTTAATTATTCTCAATGGCACAATCGAAGATCTACTAATAAAAAAGTGCATGCGATAGAAGAAATTAATGTTTTGAGTGGAAAGATGGATGAACTTATGAAATTATTTACTACTAAGAGTATTTCTTCCGATCCTAATGATATGCCTTTGTCTACTTTGATTGAGAATAATAATGAATCTATGGATGTGAATTTTGTTGGTAGGAATAATTTTGGTAACAACGCAGATAGAGGGAACTTTAATCCTAGGCCTTATCCTAGTAATTCTCCTAATAATTATGGAAATTCCTGCAACAACTCTTATGGAAATTTTAATAAGATGCCCTCTGAATTTGACAATAGTGTTAAAGAGTTTATGAGTTCACAAAAGAATTTTAATGCTTTGCTCGAAGAGAAATTGCTTAAAGTTGATGATTTGGCTAGGAACGTTGATAGAATTTCTCTTGAGGTTGATTCTTTAAAGCTTAGATTAATTCCTCCTAAGCATGATATCAATGAGTCTCTCAAAGCTATGAGAATTTCCATTGATGAGTGCAAAGAAAGAACCGCTAGGATGCATGCTTCCAAAGATGCCTTTATTAAAGCGTGTTCTTCCAATTCCTATGAAAATCAAGATGAATATCTAAAAGTTATTGATGTGTCACCCATTAAATCTTTGTTTTGCAATATGAATCTTGATGAAACTGAATATGATCTTCCTTTACCTAGAAGGTGTTCTAAGAATCCGGAGTTTCTAGATCTTGATGATGAAATTGATAAATGTGGGATTGAAAGAAATAAAAATCTAGATGTTGCTAAACCCACTATTTTGGATCTCAAAGAATTTAATTATGAAAATTTCTCTTTAATTGATTGTATTTCCTTGTTGCAATCCGTGCTAAATTCTCCTCATGCTTATAGTCAAAATAAGGCCTTTACCGAACATATTGTTGATGCCTTGATGCAATCTTATGAGGAAAAACTTGAATTGAAAGTTTCTATCCCTAGAAAACTCTATGATGAGTGGGAACCTACTATCAAAATCAAAATTAAAAATTATGAGTTTTATGCCTTGTGTGATTTGGGTGCTAGTGTCTCCACTATTCCCAAAACTTTGTGTGATTTGCTAGATTTCCGTGACTTTGATGATTGCTCTCTGAACTTGCATCTTGCGGATTCCACTATTAAAAAGCCTATGGGAAGAATTAATGATGTTCTTATTTCTGCAAATAGGAATTATGTGTCCGTAGACTTTATCGTTCTTGATATAGATTGCAATCCTTCATGTCCTATTATTCTTGGTAGACCCTTTCTTAGAACGATTGGTGCAATTATTGATATGAAGGAAGGGAATATTAGATTCCAATTTCCCTTAAAGAAGGGCATGGAACACTTCCCTAGAAAGAAAATAAAATTACCATATGAATCTATCATGAGAGCCACTTATGTATTGCCTACCAAAGATGGCAATACCTAGATCTATCCTTGCTTTTATGCCTAGCTAGGGGCGTTAAACGATAGCGCTTGTTGGGAGGCAACCCAATTTTATTTCTTTGTTTTTTGTTTTTTTTTTTCTGTTTAGGAATAAATAATCCATCTAGCCTCTGTTTAGATGTGGTTTTATCTTTTAATTAGTGTTTGTGCCAAGCTAGACCTATTGGATCTTCTTGGATGATAGTTATTTGATCTTGCTGTAATTTCCAGAAACTTCGCGCTCAGTGACCGAATTGTTAAAAATCACCAGAACATGATAAAATACTGATTCCAATTGCTGCTGATCAATAAACAAATTGTCTAGGTCTTCCATTTTGGTAGAATTTTTTGAGTTCCAGAAGTTTGCGTTAGTTACAGATTACTACAGACTATTCTGTTTTTCGTGTGTTGTTTGCTTATTTTGATGAATCTATGGCTAGTAAAATAGTTTATAATCCATAGAGAAGTTGGAATACAGTAGGTTTAACACCAATATAAATAAAGAATGAGTTCATTACAGTACCTTAAAGTAGTCTTTTGTTTTCTTTCTCTAACGGAGCTCACGAGATTTCTATTGAGTTTTGTGTTGTGAAGTTTTCAAGTTTTGGGTAAATTCTTTTGATGGATTATGGAACAAGGAGTGGCAAGAGCATAAGCTTGGGGATGCCCATGGCACCCCCAAGATAATCCAAGGACACCAAAAAGTCAAAGCTTGGGGATGCCCCGGAAGGCATCCCCTCTTTTGTCTACTTCCATCGGTAATTTACTTGGAGCTATATTTTTATTCACCACATGATATGTGTTTTGCTTGGAGCGTCGTGTATTATTTGCGTCTTTGCTTGTTAGTTTACCACAATCATACTTGCTGTACACACCTTTTGAGAGAGCCATATATGAATTGGAATTTGATAGAATGCTCATAGTGCTTCACTTATATCTTTTGAGCTTGATAGTTTTGCTCATAGTGCTTCACTTATATCTTTTGAGCTTGATAATTTTTGCTCTAGTGCTTCACTTAGATCTTTTAGAGCACGGTGGTGGATTTGTTTTAAAGAAATATTGATCTCTCATGCTTCACTTAGATTATTTTGAGAGTCATTAATATCATGGTAATTTGCTTAAAATTAATATACTTGGTATTCAAGATATGTGAAACTTTATTTTGAGTGCGTTGAATACTAAGAAAAGTTTGATACTTGATAATTGTTTTGAGATATGGAGGTGGTAATATTAAAGTCATGCTGGTTGGGTGATTCTGAATTTGAATAATGCTTGTGTCGAAGTTAGCAAATCTCGTAGCATGCACGTATGGTTAAAGTTGTGTAACAAATTTGAAACATGAAGTGTACCTGGCTTGTGCATCCTTATGAGTGGCGGTCGGGGACGAGCGATGGTCTTTTCCTACCAATCTATCCCCTAGGAGCATGCGCGTAGAACTTGATTTTGATGACTTCTAAATTTTTTCAATAAGTATATGAGTTCTTTTGACTAATGTTGAGTCCATGGATTATACGACTTTTACCTTTCCGCCATTGCTAGCCTCTTGATGCCGTGCATTGCCCTTTCTCACATTGAGAGTTGGTGCAAACTTCACGGTGCATCCAAACCCCGTGATACGATACGCTCTATCACACATAAACCTCCTTATATCTTCCTCAAAACAGCCACCATACCTACCTATTATGGTATTTGCATAGCCATTCCGAGATAATATTGCCATGCAACTTTCCACCGTTCCGTTCATCATCATCATGACATACTTTACTGTTGTCATATTGCCATTGCATGATCATGTAGTTGACATCGTATTTGTGGCAAAGCCACCATGCATTATTTTTCATACATGTCACTCTTGATTCATTGCACCATCCGCATACACCGCCGGAGGCATTCATATAGAGTCATATCTTGTTCTAGTTTCGAGTTGTAATCCTTATGTTGTAATCAATAGAAGTGTGATGATCATCATTATTAGAGCATTGCCCAAAGAAAAAAAAAGAGAAAGGCCCAAAAAAAGGCCCCAAAAAAGGGCAATGTCACTATCTCTTTCTCCACACTTGTGCTTCAAAGTAGCACCTTGTTCTTCATGTAGTGAGTCTCATATATTGTGCTTCAAAGTAGCACCATGCTTTTCATATAGTGAGTCTCATAAGTTGTCTTTTTCATACTAGTGGGAATTTTTCATTATAGAACTTGGCTTGTATATTCCTACGATGGGCTTCCTCAAATGCCCTAGGTCTTCATGAGCAAGCAAGTTGGATGCACACCCACTAGTTTTCTTTTGTTGAGCATTCATTTATAGCTCTAGTGCATCCGTTGCATGGCAATCCCTACTCCTCATGTTGACATCAATTGATGGGCATCTCCATAGCCCGTTGATTATCCTCGTCAATGTGAGACTTTCTCCTTTTGTTTTCTCCACACAATCCCCATCATCATATTCTATTCCACCCATAGTGCTATATCCATGGCTGACGCTCATGTATTGCGTGAAGGTTGAAAAAGTTTGAGATTATTTAAGTATGAAACAATTGCTTGGCTTCTCATCGGGGGTATAGAAGTTGGGAACATCTTTGTGTGACGAAAATGAAGCATAGCCTAACTATATGACTTTGTAGGGATGAACTTTCTTTTGCCATGCTATTTTGAGAAGACATGATTACTTTGATTAGTATGCTTGAAGTAGTACTATTTCTTTTATCAATATGAACTTTTATTTTGTATTCATTCGGATCTGAATATTCATATCACAATTAAGAAGATTTACATTGAAATTATGCCAAAGTATCACTCCGCATCAAAAATTCTCTTTTTATCATTTACCTACTCGAGGACGAGCAGGAATTAAGCTTGGGGATGCCTGATATGCTCCAACGTATCTATAATTTTTGATTGCTCCATGCTACTTTATCTACTGTTTTGGACTATATTGGGCTTTATTTTCTACTTCTATATTATTTTTGGGACTAACCTATAAACTGGAAGCCCAGCCCAAAATTGCTGTTTTTTTGCCTATTTCAGTGTTTCGAAGAAACGGAGTCCAAACAGAATGAAACCTTTGGAAACGTGATTTTCTCACCAAATGTGATCCAGGGGACTTGGACCCTACTCCAAGGAACAAAAGAGGCAGTCACGAGGGTGGGGGCGCCCCCCCCCCTGGGCGCGCCCCCCTGCCTCGTGGGCCCCCTGTTACCCCCAAACGATCAGAAGAGGAGCCAAAAACCTAATTCCACCGCCGCAACTTCCTGTATCCACGAGATCCCATCTTGGGGCCTGTTCCGGAGCTCCGCCGGAGGGGCATCTGTTGGAAATATGCCCTAGAGGCAATAATAAAAGTATTATTATTATATTTCCTTGTTCATGATAATTGTCTTTTATTCATGATATAATTGTATTATCCGGAAATCGTAATACACGTGTGAATACATAGACCACAATATGTCCCTAGTGAGCCTCTAGTTGACTAGCTCGTTGATCAACAGATAGTCATGGTATCCTGACTATGGACATTGGATGTCGTTGATAACGGGATCACATCATTAGGAGAATGATGTGATGGACAAGACCCAATCCTAAGCATATCACAAGATCGTGTAGTTCGTTTTGCTAGAGCTTTTCCAATGTCAAGTATCTCTTCCTTAGACCATGAGATCGTGTAACTCCCGGATACCGTAGGAGTGCTTTGGGTGTACCAAACGTCACAACGTAATCGGGTGACTATAAAGGTGCACTACGTATCTCCGAAAGTGTCTTGGGTTGACACGGATCGAGATCGATTTGTCACTCCGTATGACGGAGAGGTATCACCGGGTCCACTCGGTAGTGCATCATCACAATGAGCTCAAAGTGACCAAGTGTTTGGTCACGGATCATGCATTACGATGCGAGTAAAGTGACTTGCGGTAACGAGATTGAACGAGGTATTGGGATACCGACGATCGAATCTCGGGCAAGTAAAATACCGATTGACAAAGGGAATTGGATACGGGGTTGTTTGAATCCTCGACATCGTGGTTCAACCGATGATATCATCGAGGAGCATGTGGGAGCCAACATGGGTATCCAGATCCTGCTATTGGTTATTGCCCGAGAGCCGTCTCGGTCATGTCTGCATGTCTCCCGAACCCGTAGGGTCTACACACTTAAGGTTCGGTGACGCTAGGGTTGTATGAATATGAGTATGCAGCAAACCGAAAGTTGTTCGGAGTCCGGATGAGATCCTGGACGTCACGAGGAGTTCGGAATGGTCCGGAGGTAAAGATTTATATATGGGAAGTCTTATTTTGGTCAGGAAAAAGTTTCACATTATCGGTATTGTACCGGGAGTGCCGAAAGGGGTCCGGGGGTCCACCATGGGGTCCACCAGCCCCGGGGGGCCACATGGGCTGTAGGGGGTGCGCCTTGGCCTATATGGGCCAAGGGCACCAGCCCCAAGAGGCCCATGCGCCAAAGGGACAAGAGGAGGGGAGAGTCCTAAAAGGGGAAGGCACCTCCGAGGTGCCTTGGGGAGGATGGACTCCTCCCCCTTGGCCGCACCCTTCCTTGGAGGAAGGGCAAGGCTGCACCCCCTCTCTTGCTCCTATATAAAGGGAGGGAGGGAGGGGCAGCCGCACCCTCAAGGCTTGGCGCCTCCTCCTCCTCGCTACACCTCCTCCTCCTCCCGTAGTTGCTCGGCCAAGCCCTCGCCAGAAGTTCTCACAGCATCCACCACCACGCCGTCAGGCTGCTGGATCATCATCAACCTCTCCTTCCCCTTGCTGGATCAAGAAGGAGGAGACGCCATCCGCCTCCGTCGTGTGTTGAACGCGGAGGTGCTGTCCGTTCAGCACTAGGTCATCGGTGATCTGAATCACGGCGAAAGTACGACTCCATCATCCTCGCCCGTTGAACGCTTCGCACGCGATCTACAAGTGGTATGTAGATGCAATCACTCTCCCATGACTCGTTGCTTAGATGAACTCATAGATGGATCTTGGTGAAACCGTAGGAAAAATTTTAATTTTCTGCAACGTTCCCAAACAGCATCCACCATGGAGGGCTTCTACATCATCACCATAGCCCCTCCGATGAAGTGTGAGTAGTTTACCTCAGACCTATGGGTCCATAGATACTAGCTAGATGGCTTCTTCTCTCTTTTTGGATCTCAATACAATGTTCTCCCCCTCTCTCGTGGAGATCTATTCGATGTGATCTTCTTTTTGCGGTGTGTTTGTTGAGATCGACGAATTGTGGGTTTATGATCCAGCTTATCTATGAATAATTTTTGAATCTTCTCTGAATTCTTTTACGTATGATTGAGTTATCTTTGCAAGTCTCTTTGAATTATCCGTTTGGTTTGGCCAACTAGATTGGTAGTTCTTGCAATGGGAGAAGTTTTTAGCTTTGGGTTCAATCTTGCGGTGTCCTTACCCAAAGGATGTAAAGGGTTGCAAGGCACGTATTGTATTGTTGCCATCGAGGATAACAAGATGGGGTTTTTATCACATTGCATGAATTTATCCCTCTACATCATGTCATCTTGCTTAAGGCGTTACTCTATTTTTAACTTAATACTCTAGATGCATGCTGGATAGCGGTCGATGAGTGGAGAAATAGTAGTAGATGCAGAATCGTTTCGGTCTACTTGTCATGGACGTGATGCCTATATACATGATCATACCTAGATATACTCATAAATATGATAAATTCAGACAATTGCTCAACAGTAATTTGTTCACCCACCGTAGAATATCTATGCTCTTGAGAGAAGCCACTAGTGAAACCTATGGCCCCCGGGTCTATTCTCATCATATCAATCTCCATCACTTTAATATTTGCTTTGTTTTGCCTTTGCCTTTTACTTTTTACTTTGCATCTCTATACCAAAAATACCAAAAATATTATTTATCATCTCTATCAGATCTCACTCTCGTAAGTTACCGTGAAGGGATTGACAACCCCTAATCGCGTTGGTTGCGAGTAGCTATCGTTTTGTGCAGGTACGAGGGACTTGTGCGTGGCCTCCTACTGGATTGATACCTTGGTTCTCAAAAACTAAGGGAAATACTTACGCTACTTTGTTGCATCATCCTCTCCTCTTCGGGGAAATCTAACGCAGTGCTCAAGAGGTAGCAATGTCCGGCCCGTCGCCCGCAGCCACATATGACTGGGGAGGGGCGTGGGATTTGGGGGCGGTTACTCACTTCTTTCGTTCCTATCCACCTCTCGTCTCACAGGCGCCACCGCCGCCGGGCCGTCGCTCCGGTGCTGCCCCGACCCTCTCCACCGACCTCCAGCCCCGATCTCCTGCTCACGGATTCTCCTCCTCCCGATCTACGATTCTATCCAATCCATTTCTTGGGTTGTGGTGTGAATCCCTCGGGAGGGACCGGTGTACCGTGGGATTCACCGCGGGAGTTCCTCATGGCACGAACCAAGAATTGCGGCCCCAGTCGCCCCGTGCCTTCTTCCCGGGGTATGGATGCTATCTCTACTCCATTCTACTTTTATGGTGACCTTAGGGTTTCATTCTCTCATGCAAATCTTGGCATCTCTATCTTTCTAGAGTTTTGGTGTCTCTTGCCTAAGCCTAAAAATCTCTCTCTGTACTCAGCTAATCATTTTAAATCAATGGACATGTCGCCATTTTTTGATCTACCACTGGACTTGTTCTATGGTCATGATAAAAAAATGTTCAACCCATTGTTTAAATTGTTTTATCTGTGTTCCTACTTGTTGGCTTCTTCTTATCGGAACCTATTCATTATCCATTCCAGTTGATCGCCGGCAAGGCTCAACCGACTCTGATGAGCATGCTCGGCCTAAGAAGAAGAAGACCACCACCAAGAAGAAGAAGCGGGGACCATCCACCAGTCCGTTGGCCTCGGATCCAGATGATGCGGACTATGTTAGAGAGGAAGAGGATGACAGTGCACCATGACAGTCTGTTGGACAGTCCAAGCCCAGTACTAGGAGGGTGCCGGAGCCTCAAGTTCGTGGTTCTGTAATGCCCATTGTCCATGGTCGTCGCATACCATGGAGCTTCCTGACAGTGGAGGTCGCCCCACTCATGATTTCACAACTGTGGGGGCGGGGCAATATCTTCAGTTCCGTCGGGATGTCAATCAATATGAGATGGTGGCTGATGCCGAAGATCCTCGGTTCCGGACTCGTATGCAGCAGGATCTCTATTCCAGTTTTGTCCATGGGTGTGGCCTTGCTCCTCACTCATACTTGGATCTAAACTTCTTGCGTGATAATCCTGCCATGTTCCCTAACGATCCGGTCAAGATCATTGATGATATGACTCTTGGTCCCGCAATGACCTTCAGGTGTGATTGGAGTGAAGCTGCCATTCTACAGTTCTATGCCACCTGTTTCTTTGGTCCGGACAACACTCTCACTTGGATGACCGATGACACTACACTGAGCATCACCTATGACAGGTTTGTTCAGATTTTGGGTCTCTCCGGTGTTGGCCATTGCATCCACGGTATGGATCCAGAGTACAAGCCCAAAGGGATTGATGCTTGCTTGCCACTTGTAAAACCTCCCTCTCAGCTCACTGAAGAAGAAAAAGCATATCCAGTCAATGAGGTATCCATCTTCCGTGCTCCCTTCTACATCCTCTATCAGTGTGTGCTTCGCACTCTCTACCCTAAGAAGGGAGGTCGCTCGAGGGCTGGCAACTATTTCATTGACTTGATGGTTCGTATGCATGACAAACCCATTGAGCCTCTGGACACAACCAATTTAATTTGGCATGAGATCCGTCTTTGCAGTTTCATTCAGACACGCCAGTTCCCTCATGCTCCATTTATTCAGGCTCTGATTGATCACACTGCTCCCTTTGAGGTGGTTAAGATAGCTGTACACTCCATTTGGAAGCCTCCTCCTCATATGCGTGTGGTGGCTACTGCTCCTACTCAGCCTAGGAGGTCTGCTGGTGGGAAGACAGCTGCTCCTACTCAGCCCACTGGTTCTTCTGTTCCATCTTCCTTGACCGCTCCTCGTGGCCATCTTGCATCATTCTTGGGTAAGGCTCAGTCTGCTATCATGAAGGCGATCACTTTCAGCTGTCAGCAGAATCATGATGTTCAGAAGCGCCTAGTCATCTCCAAGAATCTGCTCAAACAGCGCCTCCGTGACCGTGGGAGTCCCGTTAGTGATGATGATCCTCTTCCCGCGGCTCCATCCTCGTCCACTTTCGGCTTTCCATCTCGTGTTGAGTACCCCG
This sequence comes from Aegilops bicornis, assembly GCA_021605145.1. Taxonomy (NCBI): domain Eukaryota; kingdom Viridiplantae; phylum Streptophyta; class Magnoliopsida; order Poales; family Poaceae; genus Aegilops; species Aegilops bicornis. Next base: position 547,563,447 of record CM038673.1, on the reverse strand, counting down.
AGTTCCTTGATGATGATGATGACATCCGCCAGGAGTGATTGAGTCCGTTTAGCTCTTCGCCCCTTTTTTACTTGTTGCCGTCAAAGGGGGAGAAGTAGTATCCTAGTAGTAATCTTAGGTCATGCTATGGCTATGTTATGTTGACTATTTGTGTTCACTATGTGTCCACTACTATTCAAACTTGCTATGTACTTGCTATGTACTTGCTATGTTTGCTACCTATGGTGCTTGATCGTGTGAGAAACTATGATATTATCTTGGATTATCATGTGGTTATGGAATGTTGTTATGTCTGAGTTATTGTGGTTTCATATATGCATTCCATGCACACATTGAGGGGGAGCTAAAAGCAAATAGAAACATAGACTTATTTTGTACTTTTGCTCTCATGATTGTCAATGCTAAGATTATTTATTGCATCTACGATACTACATGTATGGTTGTCATCAACAAACAAAAAGGGGAAGATTGAAAGAACAATCGTGCCCTTACATCATGTTTTGATGTTGATGACAATATACATGTAGGGGACTAACAATGGCTGTCAAGTAAATCTCAGGTATTAGTCCCCGGTTCATCGATGTGTGTGGATCAAGAGCTTACAAGTGATTTTACTCAAGGATGAAGCATAAAAGTTGATTACATATTTGTTTTCTTGAGTATAGGATCCCGCACTATTAAGAGGGGATCGATAGGGTTAGTTAAAGGATTGCTCCTGCCACAAACCTCCTGACCATACATGCACATGCCAAAAACCTTCATGTTCTGTCTCTTGGCTGCCGGATGTCCGGGCTGCACGCCGGATGTCCGGCCTCCTTGCCGGATATCCGGGCCTAGCCATCTAGAGAGCAGTTGTATACTGGGCTGCACACCGGATGTCCGGGCCTTCCTGTTATGCCGTATGTCCGGGCCCCTTCCGGATATCCGGGCATAGCTATCCAGAGAACGTTTTTATGTTGGGTCACACGGATGTCCGCCACCTACCGGATGTCAGGGCCTTCTGATATCTTGGGACGTGCAGGCTTGGGCTCCGGATGTCCGGCCCCTCTGTTCTTTTGTTCTACCTTTGTTCTGTTCATCGTAGCTTACCAAGCCGGATGTCCGGCCCCTAGCCCGGATGTCCGGCCTGCTCACTCACTTACACTGCAACGGCCATATTTGAGCTCACACTATATATAGCCCTTCTTCCCCATGGGAGAGGGTTAACCATTCACTTTGAACAAACCCTAGAACACTTCTCACTCTCTCTCTCATTCGTCCACACCAAATCTTAGGTCCCCGAGGGATTTGAGAGCTTTGGAGAGAAGTTGTCCGATCAAGTGATAGATCCACTTCTTCCCCTTCTTTGCACCCAAGGAATTCGTGATTTGAGAAAGTCTTGAGCTTTTCCCCATCGATCTTGTTACTCTTGGAGGTTGGAGACTCCTAGGCGGTAGGAGTCTTTCGGAGAGGAATCGACCTTTGTGATTACCCCTGGAAAAGTTTGTGAGGGTTTGGAGACCACCCCAAGGTCTACCACTAGTGGTTGAGAAACGCCTTTGTGCTGTTGTCTCAAAGGGAGAATAGGGTGAGCCTTCGTGGCATTGGTGTGCCTTCGTGGTAACATCCACCTCTCTAACGGTGACGTAGCTTCCCTCCAAGGAAGTGAACATCGGCATACATCCTCGTCTCCTGAGTTGCGGTTATTCCTAACCCTAACTCTCTACTTGTGGTTACTTGTCTCTTAGCACTTACTTATATCATATTGTGCTTGTTTACTTACATACTTGTGTTACTTGCTTATCTTGCTTAGCACTTAGTACTACACTTGCAATTGTTAGGCTCACCTTCATATTCCGCATTAGTGCCTAAAATTGTTAAGTAATAATTAAAATTTGTAATTGTACCTATTCACACCCCCTCCTCTAGGTCCATCTCGATCCTTTCAGCAGAGGGCACCCTAGAAGACAAAACAGACAACTGTCTTAGCCGTGTGCGGTGCCCCCCTCCACCATAATCCACCTCGATCATATCGTTGCAGTGCTTAGGCGAAGCCCTGCGCCGGTAGCTTCATCATCACCGTCATCAGGCCGTCGTGCTGACGAAGCTCTCCCTCGACACTCAGCTGGATCAAGAGTTCGTGGGATGTCACCGAGCCGAACGTGTGCGGATCGCGGAGGTGCCGTACTTTCGGTACTAGGATCGGTCGGATCGTGAAGAAGTACGACTACATCAACCGCGTTGTCATAACGCTTCCGCTTACAGTCTACGAGAGTACGTGGACTACACTCTCCCCTCCCGTTGCTATGCATCACCATGATAGATCTTGCGTGTGCGTAGGATTTTTTTTGAAATTACTGCGTTCCCCAACAGTTTTGGTATGATTTGCATGGAACTAACCCGGAATGTCGCTGTTTTCAGCAGAACTACCGTGGTGTTATTTTTTGTGCAGCAATGATAGTTCTCCAAATGAGCTGAAACTTTTTGACAATTTTTTTGGAACAAAAGAGACTGCTACCTCTTGAGCGTGCGTTGGTTTTCCCATGAAGAGGAAAGGGTGATGTAGCAAAGTAGTGTAAGTATTTCCCTCGGTTTTTGCGAACCAAGGTATCAATCCAGTAGGAGACAACGCACAAGTCACCTAGTACCTGCACAAACAATCAAGAACCTCGCAACCAACGCGTTAAAGGGGTTGTCAATCCCTTCACGGTCACTTGCGAAAGTGAGATCTGATAGAGATAGTAAGATAAATATTTTTGGTATTTTGTTGTATAGATTGGAAAGTAAAGATTGCAAAATAGTAAACGAGATGTGATAATAAAAGAGATGCGATATAATAAGAAAGAGGCCCGGGGCCCATACGTTTCACTAGTGGCTTCTCTCATGCTAGCATGTATTACGGTGGGTGAACAAATTACTGTCGAGCAATTGATAGAAAAGTGCATAGTTATGAAGATATCTAAGGCAACGATCATGAATATAGGCATCACGTCCGTGTCAAGTAGATCGAAACGATTTTGCATCTACTACTATTACTCCACACATTGACCGCTATTGAGCATGCATCTAGAGTATTAAGTTCATGAGAACATAGTAACACTTTAAGCAAGATGACATGATGCAGAGGGATAAACTCAAACAATATGATATAAACCCCATCTTTTTATCCTCGATGGCAACAATACAATACGTGCCTTGCTGCCCCCATCACATCGGGAAAGGACACCGCAAGATTGAACCCAAAGCTAAGCACTTCTCCCATTGCAAGAAAGATCAATCTAGTAGGCCAAACTAAACCGATAATTCGAAGAGACTTGCAAAGATATCAAATCATGCATATAACAATTCAGAGAAGAACCAAATAATATTCATAGATAATCAAGTTCATAAACCCACAGTTCATCGGATCTCGGCAAACACACTGCAAAAGAGTATTACATCGAATAGATCTCCAAGAACATTGAGGAGAAAATTGTATTGAAGATCAAAGAGAGAGAAGAAGCCATCTAGCTAATAACTATGGACCCGAAGGTCTGTGGTAAACTACTCACGCTTCATCGGAGAGGCTATGGTGTTGATGTAGAAGCCCTCCGTGATCGATTCCCCCTCCGGCAGATCGCCGGAAAAGGCCCCAAGATGGGATCTCACGGGTACAGAAGGTTGCGGCGGTGGAAAAGTGGTTTCATGGCTCCCCCTGATGTTTCTAGGGTATAAGAGTATATATAGGTGAAAAAAGTACGTCGGTGGAGCTCCGTAGGGCCCATGAGGGTGGGGGCACGCCTACCCCCCTGGGTGCGCCCTCCTAGCTCGTGGTTGCCTCACGGAGTTCCAGACTTCAACTCCAAGTCTTCTGGTTTGCTTTCGGTCCAAGAAAGATCATCGTGAAGGTTTCACTCCGTATGGTATTCCTTTTCTGCGAAACACTGAAATAGGCAAAAAAAACATAAACTGGCATTGGGCCTACGGTTAATAGGTTAGTCCCAAAAATAATATTAAAGAGCATATTAAAGCCCATTAAACATCCAAAATAGATAATATAATAGCATGGAACAATCAAAAATTATAGATGCGTTGGAGACGTATCAAGCATCCCCAAGCTTAATTCCTGCTCGTCCTCGAGTAGGTAAATGATAATAACAAAAAATTTGATGTGGAATGCTACCTAACATATTTATCAATGTAATTTTCTTTATTGTGGCATGCATTTTCAGATCCGAAAGATTCAAGACAAAAGTTTAATATTGACATAAAAATAATAATACTTCAAGCATACTAACAAAGTAATTATGTCCTCTCAAAATAACATGGCCAAAGAAAGTTCATCCCTACAAAATCATATAGTTTGGTCATGCTCCATCTTCGTCACACAAAATACTCAAATGATGCACAACCCCGATGACAAGCCAAGCAATTGTTTCATACTTTAGTAATCTCAAACCTTTTCAACTTTCACGCAATACATGAGCGTGAGCCATGGACATGGCACTATAGGTGGAATAAAGTGGTGGTTTTGGAGAAGACAAAAAGGAGGAAGATGGTCTCACATCAACTAGGCGTATCAATGGGCTATGGAGATGCCCATAAATAGATATCAATGTGAGTGAGTAGGGATTGCCATGCAACGGATGCACTAGAGCTATAAATGTATGAAAGCTCAACAAAAGAAACTAAGTGGGTGTGCATCCAACTTGCTTATTCACGAAGACCTAGGGCATTTGAGGAAGCCCATCGTTGGAATATATAAGCCAAGTTCTATAATGAAAATTTCCCACTACTATATGAAAGTGACAAAATAAGAGACTCTCTATCATGAAGATCATGGTGCTACTTTGAAGCACAAGTGTGGAAAAAGGATGGTAGCATTGTCCCTTCTCTCTTTTTCTCTCATTTTTTTCTCTCTTTTTTTTGGCCTTCTTTTTTTATTTGGCCTTTCTATCTCTTTTTTTTCCTCACATGGTACAATGCTCTAATCATGATGATCACCACACTTCTATTTATTTACAACTCAATACTTAGAAAAAAATATGACTCTATACGCGTGCCTCCGGCGATGCACTGGGATGTGCAATGAATCAAGAGTGACATGTATGACAAAATTATAAACGGTGGCTTTGCCACAAATACGATGTCAACTACATGATCATGCAAGGCAATATGACAATGATGGAGCGTGTCATAATAAACGGAACGGTGAGTTCCATTGCAATATATCCCGAAATGGCTATGGAAATGCCATAATAGGTAGGTATGGTGGCTGTTTTGAGGAAGGTAAATGGTGGGTTTATGGTACCGGCGAAAGTTGCCCGGTACTAGAGAGGCTAGCAATGGTGGAAGGGTGAGAGTGCGTATAATCCATGGACTCAACATTAGTCATAAAGAACTCACATACTTATTGCAAAAATCTACAAGTCATCAAAAACCAAGCACTACACGCATGCTCCTAGGGGGATAGATTGGTAGGAAAAGACCATCGCTCGTCCCCGACCGCCACTCATAAGGAAGACAATCAAAGAAATACCTCATGCTTCAAATTTGTTACACAACGGTTACCATACGTGCATGCTACGGGACTTGCAAACCTCAACACAAGTATTTCTCAAATTCACAATTACTCAACTAGCATGACTCTAATATCACCATCCTCATGTCTCAAAACAATCACCAAGTATCAAACTTCTCCTACTATTCAACGCACTTTATATGAAAGTTCTTATTATGCCCATCATATTAGGACTAATTTTATAACCAAAGCAAATTACCATGCTGTTCTAAAAGACTCCCAAAATAATATAAGTGAAGCATGAGAGATCAATAATTTCTATAAAATAAAACCACCACCATGCTCTAAAAAGATATAAGTGAAGCATTAGAGCAAAATTGTATAGCTCAAAAGATATAAGTGAAGTACATAGAGTATTCTAATAAATTCCGATTCATGCGTGTCTCTCCCAAAAGGTGTGTACAGCAAAGATGATTATGGTAAACTAAAATTCAAAGACTCAAATCATACAAGACACTCCAAGCAAAACACATATCATGTGGTGAATAAAAATATAGCCTCAAGTAAAGTTACCGATTGACGAAGACGAAAGAGGGGATGCCTTCCGGGGCATCCCCAAGCTTAGGCTTTTGGTTGTCCTTGAATTTTACCTTGGGGTGCCTTGGGAATCCCCAAGCTTAGGCTCTTGCCACTCCTTGTTCCAAAATCCATCAAACCTTTACCCAAAAACTTGAAAACTTCACAACACAAAACTCAACAGAAAATCTCGTGAGCTCCGTTAGTATAAGAAAATAAACCACCACTTTAAGGTACTGTAATTAACTCATTATTTATTTATATTGGTGTTAAACCTACTGTATTCCAACTTTTCTATGGTTCATACCCCCCGATACTAGCCATAGATGCATCAAAATAAGCAAACGACACACGAAAAACAGAATCTGTCAAAAACAGAATAGTCTGTAGCAATCTGTAGGTTTCGAATACTTCTGTAACTCCAAAAATTCTGAAAAATTAGGAAGACCAGTAAAATTTATATGTTGATCTACTGAATTTGTAGTTGGCATTTTATCGCTCTCTGGTAAAAACTAAAATTATTTTCGTGAGCGCATACTTTCTGTTTTTATTAGCAAGATCAAACAACAATCACCCAAGAAGATACTAAAGGCTTTACTTGGCACAAACACTTATTAAAACATAAAAAACACAATCATAACAGAGGCTAGATAAATTATTTATTACTAAACAGGAACAAAAAGTAAAGAACAAAAATAAAATTGGGTTGCCTCCCAACAAGCGTCATCGTTTAACGCCCCTAACTAGGCATAAAAGCAAGAATAGATCTAGATGTTGTCATCTTTGATATGCAATCCATAAGTGGCTCTCATAATAGATTCATAAGGTAATTTAATTTTCTTCCTAGGAAAGTGTTCCATGCCTTTCCTTAATGGAAATTGGAATCTAATATTTCCTTCCTTCATGTCAATAATTGCACCAATCGTTCTAAGGAAAGGTCTACCAAGAATAATAGGACATGTAGGATTGCAATCTATATCAAGAACAATGAAATCTACGGGCACATAATTCCTATTTGCAACAATAAGAACATCATTAATTCTTCCCATAGGTTTCTTAATGGTGGAATCTGCAAGATCCAAATTTAAAGAACAATCATCAAATTCACGGAAACCTAGCACATCACACAAAGTTTTTGGAATCGTGGAAACACTAGCACCCAAATCACACAAAAGCATAGCATTCATAATATTTAATCTTAATTTTAATAGTAGGTCCCCACCCATCATAAATTTTTCTAGGGATAAAAACTTCTAGTTCAAGCTTTTCTTCATAGGATTGCATTAAAGCATCAGCGATATGTTTAGTAAAAGCTTTATTTTGATTATAAGCATGAGGAGAATTTAACACGGATTGCAACAAGGAAATACAATCTATCAAAGAGCAATTATCATAATTAAATTCCTTGAAATCCAAAATAGTGGGTTCATTGCTATGTGAAGTTTTGACCTCTTCAATCCCACTTTTATTAATTTTAGCATCAAGATCTAAAAACTCCGAATCATTGGGACGCCTTTTAACTAAAGTTGACTCATCTCCAGTCCCATCTTTATCAAGATTAATATTGGGAAACAAAGATTTAATAGGAGTCACATCAATCACTTTTAGATATTCATCATTATTATCATGAAAACTAGAAGAACACGCTTTCACAAAGCAATCTTTTTTAGCACGCATCCTAGCGGTTCTTTATTTGCACTCATCAATGGAAATTCTGATGGCTTTGAGAGACTCATTGATGTAATGCTTAGGCGTAATAGATCTAAGTTTCAAAGAATCAACATCAAGAGAAATTCTATCCACGACCTAGCCAACTCATCAATCTTAAGCAATTTTTCTTCAACCAAAGTATTGAAATTCTTTTGCAAATTTATAAATTATTTAACACTAGTCTCAAAATCAGAGGGAATCTTATTAAAATTTCCATAGGAGTTGTTGTAGGAATTACCATAATTATTAGAGGAATTACTAGGGAACGAACTATAATTAAAGTTTCCTCTATACGCGTTGTTACCAAAATTGTTCCTACCAACAAAATTCACATCCATAGATTCATTATTATTCTCAATCAAAGTGGACAAAGGCATATCATTAGGATCAGAAGAAACACTCTTATTAGCAAAAAATTTCATAAGTTCATCCATCTTTCGACTCAAAACATTAATCTCTTAAATCGCATGAACTTTATTACTAGTGGATCTTTCGGTGTGTCGAGAATAATTAACCATAATATTATCTAGGAGTTTAGTAGCTTCTCCTAAAGTGATTTCCATAAAAGTGCCTTCCGCGGCCGAATCTAAAAGATTTCTAGAAGCAACATTCAATCTGGCATAAAATTTTTGTATGGTCATCCATAAATTCAAACCATGTGTAGGGCAATTACGTATCATTAATTTCATCCTCTCCCAAGCTTGTGCAACATGCTCATGATTAAGTTGCTTAAAATTCATAATATCGTTTCTAAGAGAGTTGATCTTAGCGGGAGGAAAATACTTAGAGATAAAAGCATCTTTGCACTTATTCCAAGAATCAATACTATTTTTAGGCAAATAACAGAACCAAGTTTTAGCACGATCTCTAAGAGAAAACGGAAATAACTTGAGTTTAACAATATCATTGTCCACATCTTTCTTCTTTTGCATATCACACAAATCAACAAAGTTGTTTAGATGGGTAGCAGCATCTTCACTAGGAAGGCCAGAAAATTGATCTTTCATGACAAGATTCAACAAAGCAGCATTAATTTCACAAGATTCAGCATCGGTAATAGGAGCAATCGGAGTGCTAATAAAATCATTGTTGTTGGTATTGGAAAAGTCACATAATTTAGTATTATCTCCAAGAACATCGAGGAGAACTTTGTATTGAGATACAAAGAGAGAGAAGAAGCCATCTAGGTAATAACTTTTGACCCGAAGGTCTGTGGTAAACTACTCACGCTTCATTGGAGAGGCTATGGTGTTGATGTAGAAGCCCTTCATGATCGATTCCCCCTCCGGCAGATCACCGGAAAAGGCCCCAAGATGGGATCTCACGGGTACACAAGGTTGCGGCGGTGGAAAAGTGGTTTCGTGGCTCCCCCTGATGTTTCTAGGTTATAAGAGTATATATAGGCGAAAGAAGTACGTCGGTGGAGCTCCATGGGGCCCACGAGGGTGGGGGCGCGCCTACCCCCCCTGGGCATACCCTCTTACTTCGTGGCCGCCTCACGGAGCTCCATACTTTAACTCCAAGTCTTTCGGTTTGCTTTCGGTCCAAGAAAGATCATCGCAAAGGTTTCATTCCGTTTGGATTCCGTTTGGTATTCCTTTTCTGCGAAACACTGAAAGGCAAAAAAACAGAAACTGGCACTGGGCCTCCGGTTAATAGGTTAGTCCCAAAAATAATATAAAAGAGCATATTAAAGCCCATTAAACATCCAAAATAGATAATATAATAGCACGGAACAATAAAAAATTATAGATACATTGGAGACGTATCAGAGACCCCCGAAGCTTCGTGGAAGGACCAGAAGGTGAAGGAGCAGGGCACAAGACACCGGGGTGCACCTGGTGGGCCCGGCTTGCCCCGGTGGGTTATGCTCGAGGCCCATCTTCACGTGATTCTAACGCTAAAAAATCCTATAAATAGAGAAACCATCGGGGATAACCCGAGATCAGAAGTTCCGCCGCCGCAAGACTCTGTAGCCACGAAAAACCAATCTAGACCCCGTTCCGGCACTCCGCCGGAGGGGGGGAATCATCATCGGTGGCCATCTTCATCATCCCGGCGACCACCATGATGAGGAAGGAGTAGTCCACCCTCGGGGCTGAGGGTCTGTACGAGTAGCTATGTGTTTAATCTCTCTCTCTCTCTCTCTCGTGTTCTTGAGATGTCACGATCTTGATGTATCACGAGCTTGGTTAATATAGTTGGATCATATGGTGTTTTCCCCTCTCTATCTTGTTGTGAATTGAGTTTTCCCAGTGAGATTTTGTTTTATCAGATTGAATACTTTTATGCATTTGAGAACACTTTATGTATGTCTTGCTATGAATACTCCTGGTGACAATGGGGTATCATATTGATTCACTTGATATATGTTTTGGCACTCAACTCGCGGGTTCCCGATGTGACATTGGGGTAATCTATGCATAGGGGTTGATGCACGTTCTTGTCTTTGTTTCTCCGATAGAAATCTTGGGTCACTCTTTGAGGTTCTTTGTGTTGGATTTAGTATTACGAATCTGAAATTGTTTGATGCATATCGTATAATCAACTCACAGATACTCGCGGTGACATTGGAGTATCTAGGTGACATTAGAGTTGGTTGATGTGTATCATATGGTGTTATTTTAGTACGAACTCTTAGTTAGATCGATCGGAAAGAATAGCTTGGTGTTATTTTATTACGAACTCTAGGATAGATTTATTGGAAAGAATAGTTTTGAGGTGGTTTCGTACCCTACAAACAATTTCTTCTTATATTCCCCGCTAGATAAGAACTTTGGAGTGATTCTTCATCGCACGTCGAGTGATGGTTATATGATACAATTATATTAGCATCGTTGAGAGATTGCACTAGCGAAAGTACGGACCCTAGGCCTCATTTTCAAGCATTGCAATACCATTTGTGCTCCATTTTATCAATTGCTACCTTGCTGTTTTTTATTATTTCTACTAGGTAAGTGCTCGTGCGTTGCACTGGAAAACATTATGTATGCATGGATGATATACCAGGTCATGCTATTAAAAATTAACTCAACCAGAAACTTTATTAGGCTTAACCCTCCTTTTGTTTAACATCACACGTGAGCAATGCATGTATTTTCTCAAATAAAAATTAAGGTGGAGTGAACTTGACATATAATTATGTAAAATCCAAAGTAGTCCATAACTCTATAATCTATATGCATTAATAACTTATATGATATGCAATTCATGTCTTTGATCCATTAAAATTCACAAGAATATTTTTGAAAAATCCACAAGGCAAACACAAAAATTCTGAAAACATATATACCTGTGCAAGTTGGTTAGCAAGTTGACTGCTAGCCCAATTGCTTGCAACGTCCCTCTGTAGTTCCACTGGGACTAGGAGAACGGGCACGCCCAGTTGACTGCTAGCCCAATTACATGGGATATTTTGTGCCTCTCAATTGCTTGTGCCAGCGTTGGGAGAGCGAGCTGCTATGAACGTCACATTTAGCAGATGATCCCACTGTATCACCGTCCGACGCGCCATGCCCAGTCCGCCGCCGGCTGTACCTGTACTTGGTAGGGTTGCAGTTGTCACTACCCAATCCTCGTTCCAATTAGCCGCTAGACGTTTGGTGCTGTCGAACCGAGCGAGACCTCGTGCCACACTATTCGTTCCTCAAGGCGCTGCTTCATCCCTCCCCTTTTCTTATTCCAGCGACGATGCAAGTAACACCAGCGAATCAATCAAATCTACCTACGTCCACAGCTGCAGGGTGGATAGGCGATATGCACGCATCGAACTGGTCCACCACCAGACCACAACTGCCGTAGGGTCGCCTCGCACATCTCTGTTTCTTCTTCCCTCGCTAATCGCCTCGCACACCGACCGCGCCTCTACCGGCAACCACGGTGCTCGCTCTCCTCGCTGCTCTGGGCATCTTCGTTGGGAGGCAACCCCTCCTCTAGATCAGATCGAGCGGAGGTGAGGCGGTAGATCGGGCGGGTGGGTTTGCAAGGAAGAAGAAAAAATAGGAAACTGAACGGGAGTTACGGGAGCTATTAATTAAGGGAATCGAGAGAGGTTGCATGAAGGGAAGACACGGGGCATCGACGAAACAATTGACGTAAGAGGGGAGACGGAACACTAAGTTTCTTTTAGATAGTAGAGATTACAAAAATCAATATCTACTATCATTACTACACATGTATCACCATCTCTTTGCCGAACTAGTGCACCTATACAAATTACCATTGTATTTGGTGTGTTGGGGACACAAGCGACTTTTTATTATTCGGTTGCAGGGTTGTTTGAGAGAGATCATCTTCATCCCACACCTCCCACGGATTGATAAACCTTAGGTCATCCACTTGAGAGAAATTTGCTACTGTCCTATAAAACTCTGCGCTTGGATGCCCGACACGAGTCTACAAGAACAAGTTGTGTAGTAGGCGTTGTTGGAAATATGCCCTAGAGGCAATAATAAAATGGTTATTATTGTATTTCCTTGTTCATGATAATTGTCTATTGTTCATGCTATAATTGTATTGACCGGAAACCGCAATACATGTGTGAATACATAGACCACAACATGTCCCTAGTGAGCCTCTAGTTGACTAGCTCGTTGATCAACAGATGGTCATGGTTTCCTGACCATGGACATTGGATGTCATTGATAACGTGATCACATCATTAGGAGAATGATGTGATGGACAAGACCCAATCCTAAGCCTAGCACAAGATCGTGTAGTTCGTATGCTAAAGCTTTTCTAATGTCAAGTATCATTTCCTTAGACCATGAGATTGTGCAACTCCGGATACCGTGAGGAATGCTTTGGGTGTACCAAACGTCACAACGAATCGGGTGGCTATAAAGGTGCACTACGGGTATCTCCGAAAGTGTCTGTTGGGTTGGCACGAATCGAGACTGGATTTGTCACTCCGTAACGGAGAGGTATCTCTAGGCCCACTCGGTAGGACATCATCATAATGTGCACAATGTGACCAAGGAGTTTATCACGGGATGATGTGTTACGGAACGAGTAAAGAGACTTGCGGTAACGAGATTGAACAAGGTATCGGGATACCGACGATCGAATCTCGGGCAAGTACTATACCGGTAGACAAAGGGAATTGAATACGGTATTGATTGAATCCTTGACATCGTGGTTCATCCGATGAGATCATCGTGGAACATGTGGGAGCCAACATGGGTATCTAGATCCCGCTGTTGGTTATTGACTGTAGAGATGTCTCGGTCATGTCTGCATGATTCCCGAGCCCGTAGGGTCTACACACATAAGGTTCGATGACGCTAGGGTTATAGGGAAGGTATGTACGCGGTTACCGAATGTTGTTCGGAGTCCCGGATGAGATCCCGGACATCACGAGGAGTTTCGGAATGGTCCGGAGGTGAAGATTGATATATATGAAGTGAGGATTTGGCCACCGGAAGTGTTCCGGGCATCACCGGTAATGTACCGGGACCACCGGAAGGGTCGGGGGGTCCACCGGGAGGGGCCACCAGCCCCAGAAGCTTGCGTGGGCCAATAGTGGGAAGGGACCAGCCCCTAGGTGGGCTGGGGCGCCCCCCACCAAGGCACAAGGCGCCTCAAGAGAAGAGTGGGCAAACCCTAGGGCAGATGGGCCCTAAGGCCCACCCCAGGTGCGCCTCCCCCTCTCCCCCCTTTGGCCGCCACCCTAGATGGGATCTGGGGCTGCCGCACCCCTTGGGGTGGGAACCCTAGAGGGGGCGCAGCCCCCTCCCCCCTATATATAGTTGAGGTCTAGGGCCTGCCCAACACATGAGTATCTCTCTCCCAAGGCGCAGCCCTACCTCTCTCCCTCCTCGTCTCTCATAGTGCTTGGCGAAGCCCTGCTTGTGACGCCCCCGATTTAATCGTACACTACTCATGCACGCAAATGTGTACGATCAAGATCAGGGACTCACGAAAAGATATCACAACACAACTCTAAAACAAAAATAAGTCATACAAGCATCATAATACAAGCCAGGGGCCTCGAGGGCTCGAATACAAGTGCTCGATCATAGACAAGTCAGCGGAAGCAACAATATCTGAGTACGTACATAAGTTAAACAAGTTCCGCCTTTTAAGAAGGCTAGCACAAAGCGATCTGGATCGAAAGAGGCGCATGCCTCCTGCCTGGGATCCTCCTAAACTACTCCTGGTCGTCGAGATGCGGGCTGCACATAGTAGTAGGCACCTCCGGTGTAGCAGTCGTCATCGACGGTGGCGTCGCTCACAGGCTCCATCGTGCAGTTGCGACAATCGAGTAGAGATAGGGGAAAAGGGGAACAAGGCAACCGTGAGTACTCATCCAAAGTACTGCAAGCAAGGAGCTACACTACATATGCATGGATATATGTGTAAAGGGCCATATCAAGGACCGAATCGCAGAATGCTAGAATAAGAGGGGATAGCTAATCACAGTCAAGACTACGCTCGCAGCCTCCGCCTTGCAACATGTAGAAGAGAGTAGGTGAAGTCCTCCAAGTAGCATCGCATAGCATAATCCTACCCGCCATCCCTCCTCGTAACCCCGAGAGAGAGCGACCACCGGGTTGTATCCGCACTTGGAAGGGTGTGTTTTATTAAGTATCCGGTTCTAGTTGTCATAAGGTCAAGGTACAACTCCAAGTCGCCCCTGCTATCAAGATCACGGCTATTCAATAGATTAACTTCCGTGCAGGGTGCACCACATAACCCAACACGCTTGATCCCATTTGGCGGACACACTTTCTGGGTCATGCCCGATCACGGAAGATCAACACGCCGCAGCCCCACCTAGGCACAACAGAGGCCAAGACGCCGGTCTAAACCTAAGCGCACGGGTGCAGGCCCATCGCCTTAGCACACCAAGACGTATGCGGCCGGAAGCGTAACTAGCCCCTTAATACAAGAGCGAGCCTACGTTCCAATCCGGCGCGTGCCGCTCGATCGGCCGGCGTCACGAAGTGCCGGTGATACCACGACGCCGGATACCCATAACTACTCCCGCGTAGATGGTTAGTGCGTATAGACCAAATGGCGGACTCGGATCAAATGCCCAGATCTCGTTAAGCGTGTTAAGTATCCATGACGCCGACCAGGGCCAGGCCCACCTCTCTCCTAGGTGGTCTCAACCTGCCCTGCCGCTTCGCCATTAAAGTAATAGTCGGGGCCGTCGGGAACCCAGGCCCACCTCTACCGGGATGGAGCCACCGTCCTTTCAAATTTCATCTCCTAACAAAGATTGCTGTAATGTAACAAAGGTAAAGTATATAGTATATGCCCGTGATCACCTCCCAAAGTGATCACGGCCCAAAGAGTATAGCATGGCGCATTTTGACAAGAGTGTAGGGCCACCGATGGAACACTAGCATCCTATACTAAGCAAGAGGATAAAGGTAAAGGTAACAACAGTAGTAGCAAGGACAGGCTATGCAGCAGTTTAGGATTAACTGAAAGCAGTAATATGCTACACTACTCTAATGCAAGCAATATAGAGAAGAGTAGGCGATATCTGGTGATCAAAGGGGGGGCTTGCCTGGTTGTTCAGACAAGGAGGGTCGTCGTCGACGTGGTCGAACACAGGGGCATCAGCAGCGATCTCGGGGTCTACCGGAGAGAAGAGGGGGAAGAAACAGTAAATACACGCAAACATATGCATAACAAGACAATAAGCGGGGCTAGAAGTGTTCTAACGCAGCGCTAGGCGGTACTGGCGAAGAGGGAAAACATCCGGAAAAGTATTCCTGCCCAAGGCGTCTGTCAGACAGATGAACCGAAAGGGAAAAGTTGCATGTTTGCTATGCTAGGAATGTGTGGTGGACGAACGGGCTGCGTATTCGGATTCTTCTCGTCGTTCTGAGTAACTTTCATGTAGAAAACTTTTTCATCCGAGCTACGGTTTAATTTATATGAATTTTCAAAGATTAAAACATTTTCTGGAATTAATATTAATTCGAAATTAATTATTAAAAAGCTATGGGTACCCAGCTCTGCATACACAGAAGTGTACCAGAGGCTGACAGGTGGGCCAGGGGGTCCCAGTTGACCAGTCAACGTTTGACTGGTCAACAGGGGGTGGGGTCCTCCTGTCATGCACGATTAGCCTAGCCTAACAGTTTAGTTAACTAAACTAGTGATTAGGCTAATTAATCTCGAGTTAATTAAGCTAATTAACTATTTAATTAATTAATTAACTAATTAATTTATTTCTATATATATTTTATTTTTTTTTATTTTTTAGAAAAACCATGGCAGGGGCTCACTGGCGGTGGCACTGTGCCGGCCAGCAGGCGGGTGTTAATCTGCAAGTGGGCGCCTGTTCGAGGGGCGCCAAGGCCAGGCTTGCGCTGTGAGACTACTGGGCGACGGGAGCCGGGCGGCGCGGTGAGGTCGGTGAGCTGCTCAGGGAAGGGGCTCGGGAAGCGCGGGGAGCTCAAGGCGAAAGCGGGCAGGCTGTGGAGGCGGCCATGGCTGGCCGATGAGCACGAGCTCACAGAGAGCTTGACCATGAGGGGCAAGCCGCCCCACGACGACGGTGAGTAGGGAGAAGGGGGAAACGGGAGTGGCTCACCCCAGGAAGGTCGGGGGCGCGCTTGGGAGGCCGGCCGGAGAGGAGTCGGGGACGCGAGGGCGGGACGACGCGGTGGTCGCGGCGTTGGCCGAACGGAGGAGCGGCGTCGATCCGTCGATGGGGGCGCCGCGGCCTCGTGCTGGTGGGCGGGACCGGCGAGCGACGACGCGGCGGAGCTCCCGGCCAGGTCGGTGTGGCGAGGGAGGGGGCCGAGGGCATGGCAATGGCGACGATGAGGATGATGAGGCGGCGATCCGGCGGGGTGGCTTCGGCGATGGCGTCGAGCGGCGGGGGCGGAGCCTGGGCCGAGGCGGTGGCGGCAACGTAGTGGGGGGGGGAGCTCCGGACGCCGGCGCGGTCCTGGCGGCGACGGACGGCGACGGGGCGCAGCATCGGGGTCCTCCTCCTCGATCCCGATCCAAATCGGGGGAGAGGGGGAGGAGATATTTTCGTGGGGGGGAGTGGGTGTCGGTGGGGGGTCGGGGCCTCACCGGGGGGACATGGAGAGAGTGGGGGGGCGGCTGGGCCTTTGCCCAGTTGGGCTGGCCAGCTGGGCCACAGATGGCCCAGTGGGGGTGCTTTCTTTTCTTTTTTAATTAGATCTGTCTTTTCCTTTTATTTATTTCATTTTTTTGTTTTATTTCATTTTAATATATTTAGACAATTTCAAAAAGGGTGCTTGTTGCACTATAATCACCTAGGCATTTAACTGCACACTCCGAACATTTTAGTTTAATTTTTTTTGAAAACTTTGTCGCTTGACATTAATCTGAATTTGAATTTGAAAAGGCTTCGAATCATTGCGAGGTTAGCAACAGTAAGAGTGGTGACGTGGCATCATTTGCAGAGGTTACTGTAGCTTGATTATCCGGGCGTCACACTGCTGGAGTACCGC
Organism: Aegilops bicornis; assembly: GCA_021605145.1. Taxonomy (NCBI): domain Eukaryota; kingdom Viridiplantae; phylum Streptophyta; class Magnoliopsida; order Poales; family Poaceae; genus Aegilops; species Aegilops bicornis. The sequence goes on along the minus strand of CM038673.1, from coordinate 547,546,236 downwards.
GCTCCTCCACCACCACCACGCCGTCGTGCTGCTGCTGGACGGAGTCTTCCCCAACCTCTCCCTCTCTCCTTGCTGGATCAAGGCATGGGAGACGTCACCGGGCTGCACGTGTGTTGAACGCGGAGGCACCATTTTTCGGTGCTTAGATCGGATTCGGCCGCGATCTGAATCGCTTTGTGAACGACTCCACCGACCGCGTTCTTGTAACGGTTCCGCATCGCGATCTTCAAGGGTATGAAGATGCACTCACCTCTCTCTCGTTGCTAGTATCTCCATAGATAGATCTTGGTGATGCGTAGAAAATTTTGAATTTCTCGCTACGCTCCCCAACAAAGGGCATCATGAGCTAGGTATATTGCGTAGTTTCTATGCACGAGTAGAACACAAAGTAGTTGTGGGCGCCGATTTTGTCAATTTACTTGCCGTTACTAGTCTTATCTTGATTCACGGCATCGTGGGATGAAGCGGCCCGGACCGACCTTACACGTACACTTACATGAGACAGGTTCCACCGACTGACATGCACTAGTTGCATAAGGTGGCTAGCGGGTATCTGTCTCTCCCACTTTAGTCGGATCGGATTCGATGAAGAGGGTCCTTATGAAGGGTAAATAGAAATTGGCATATCACGTTGTGTTTTTGGCGTAGGTAAGAAATGTTCTTGCTAAGAAACCTATAGCAGCCACGTAAAATTTGCAACAACAATTAGAGGACGTCTAACTTTTTTTTGCAGTATATGCCGTGTGATGTGATATGGCCAAGAAGGATGTGATGAATGAAATATATGTGATGTATGAGATTGATCATATTCTTGTAATAGGAATCACGACTTGCATGTTGATGAGTATGACAACCGGCAGGAGCCATAGGAGTTGTCTTTATTTATTGTATGACCTGTGTCATCGAATAACGCCATGTAATTACTTTACTTCATTTCTAAACCGTTAGCCATAGTAGTAGAAGTAATAGTTGGCGAGACAACTTCATGGAGACACGATGATGGAGATCATGGTGTCATGCGGTGACGATGATGATCATGGAGCCCTCAAGATGGAGATCAAAAGGAGCAAAAATGATATTGGCCATATCATGTCACTATTTGATTGCATGTGATGTTTATCATGTTTATGCATCTTATTTGCTTAGAACGACGGTAGTAAATAAGATGATCCCTCATAATAATTTCAAGAAAGTGTTCCCCTAAGCGTGCACCGCTATGAAAGTTCGTTGTTTCAAGCACCACGTGATGATCGGGTGTGATAGATTCTAACGTTCACATACAACGGGTGTAAGCCGATTTACACACGCAAAACACTTAGGTTGACTTGACGAGCCTAGCATGTACCATGGCCTCGGAACACAAGAGACCGAAAGGTCGAACATGAGTCATATAGTGGATACGATCAACATGAAGATGTTCATCGATGATGACTAGTCCGTCTCGGCGTGATGATCGGACAGGCCTAGTTGACTCGGATCATGTATCACTTAGATGACTAGAGGGATGTCTATCTCGAGTGGGAGTTCATAAGATGAACTTAATTATCATGAACATAGTCAAAAGGTTTTTGCAAATTATGTCGTAGCTCGCGCTTTAGTTTTACTATTTTAGATATGTTCCTAGAGAAAATTTAGTTGAAAGTTAATAGTAGCAATTATGCGGACTGGATCCCTAAACTGAGGATTGTCCTCATTGCTGAGTAGAAGGCTTATGTCCTTAATGCACCACTCGGTATCTTTGAACCTCGAGCGTCGTCTGTGGATGTTGCGTAACATCCGACATACACGCTTTGATAACTACGTGATAGTTCAAGAATGTTAAACGGTTTAGAATTGAGGCAATCAAGACGATTTCAAACGTCGTGGAACATATGAGATGTTTCGAGGGCTGAAATTGGGATTTCGTGCTCGTGCCCACGCCAAGAGGTATAAGACCTCCGACGAGTTTCTTAGCCTCGCAAACTAAGGGAGAAAAGCTCAATCATTGAGCTTGTGCTCGATTGTCCGAGTACAACAATCATTGAATCGAGTGGGAGTTAATCTTCCGGATGAGATAGTGATGTTTCTCCAAAGTCATTGCCACCAAGCTGCTAGAGCTTCGTGATGAACTATAACATATCGTGGATAGATATGATGATCCTTGAAATATTCGCGATGTTTGACCCCGCGAAAGTAGAAATCAAGAAGGAGCATCAATTGTTGATGGTTAGTGAAACCACTAGTTTCAAGAAGGGCAAGGACAAGAAGGGATACTTCATGAAACAAAGAAATCGATTGTCGCTTTAGTAAAGAAACCCAAGGTTGAACCCAAACCCGAGACTAAGTGCTTCAGTAATGAGGGAACGGTCATCAAGCGTAACCACCCTAGATACTTGGTAGATGAGAAGGCTGGCAAGGTCGACAGAAGTATATTGGATATACATTATAAATGTGTACTTTACTAGTACTCCTAGTAGCACCTGGGTATTAAGATACGGTTCGGTTGCTAAGTGTTAGTAACTCGAAATAAAAGAGCTACGGAATAAACGGGGACTAGCTAAAGGTGAGATGACGATGTGTGTTGGAAGTGTTTCCAAGGTTGATGTGATCAAGCATCGCATGCTCTCTCTACCATCGAGATTGGTGTTAAACCTAAATAATTGTTATTTGGTGTTTGCATTGAGCGTAGACATGATTGGATTATGTTTATCGCAATACGGTTATTCATTTAAGGAGAATAATGGTTACTCTGTTTATTTGAATAATACCTTCAATGGTCTTGCACCTAAAATGAATGGTTTATTGAATCTCGATCATAGTGATACACATGTTCATGCCAAAAGATATAAGATAGTAATGATAGTACCACATACTTGTGGCATCGCCATTTGAGTCATATTGATATAAACGCATGAAGAAGCTCCATGTGATGGATCTTTGGACTCACTCATTTTTGAAAAGATTGAGACATGCGAACCATGTCTATTGGTATATATGCATGAAGAAACTCCATACAGATGGATCGTTTGGACTCACTTGATTTTGAATCACTTGAGACATGCAAATCATACCACATGGGCAAGATGACCAAAGGCCTCGTTTTCAGTGAGATGGAACAAGAAAGCAACTTGTTGGAAGTAATAAATTTTGATGTGTGCAGTCCAATGAGTGCTGAGGCACACAGTGGATATCATTATGTCTTACTTCACAGATGATTTGAGTAGATGATGAGTATATTTACTTGATGAAACACAAATCTGAATTATTGAAAGGTTCAAGTAATTTCAGAGTGAAGTTGAAGATCGTCGTGACAAGAGGATAAAATGTCTATGATATGATCATAGAGATGAGTATCTGAGTTATGAGTTTGGTATACAATTAAGACATTGTGGAAATTGTTTCATAACTAATACCGCTGGAACGCCATAGTGTGATGGTGTGTCCGAACATCATAGCTGCACCCTATTGGATATGGTGCATACCATGATGTCTCTTATCGAATTACCACTATCGCTTATGGGTTAGGCATTAGAGACAACCGCATTCACTTCAAATAGGGCACCACGTAATTCCATTGAGATGACAAATATTTAACTATGGTTTAGAGAAACCTAAGTCGTCATTTCTTAAAAGTTTGGGATCATGAAGCTTATGTGAAAAAGCTTTAGCTGATAAGCTCAAACCCAAAGCGGATAAATGCATCTTCATAGGACACCCAAAACAGTTGGGTATACCTCATGTCTCGAATCCGAAGCAAAAGGGCTTGTTTCTAGAATCGGGTCCTTTCTCGAGGAAAAGTTTCTCTCGAAAGAATTGAGTGGGAGGATGGTGGAGACTTGATGAGGTTACTGAACCGTCACTTCAACTAGTGTGTAGTAGGGCACAGGAAGTTGTTCTTGTGGCGCCTACACCAATTGAAGTGGAAACTGATGATATTGATCATGAAACTTCGGATCAAGTCACTACCAAACCTCGTGGGTCGACAAGGATGCGTACTACTTGAGTGGTACGTAATCCTGTCTTAGAGGTCATGTTGCTAGACAACAATGAACCTACGAGCTATGGAGAAGCGATGGTGGGCCCGGATTCCGACGAATGGCTCGAAGCCATAAAATCCGAGAGAGGATCCATGTATAAAACAAAGTGTAGACTTTGGAAGAACTACTTGATGGTCATAAGGCTATTGGGTATAGATGGATTTTAAAAGGAAGACGGACAATGATGGTAAGTGTCACCATTAAGAAAGCTCGACTTGTCGTTAAGATGTTTTCCGACAAGTTCAAGGAGTTGACTACGGTGAGACTTTCTCACCAGAAGCGATGCTAAGAGTCTGTTGGAATTGTATTAGCGATTCTTGCATTATTTATGAAATCTTGCAGATAGGATGTCAAAACATTGTTTCCTCGACAATTTTCTTGAGGAAAGGTTGTATGTGATACAACCAGAAGGTTTTTTTTGTCAATCCTAAAATATGCTAACAAGTATGCAAATCTCCAGCAATCCTTCTAAGGACTGGAGTAAGCATCTCGGAGTTGGAATATACACTTTGATGAGATGATCAAAGATTTTGGGTTTATACAATGTTTATGAGAAACTTGTATTTCCAAAGAAGTGAGTGGGAGCACTATATCATTTCTGATGAGAATATGTTGTTAACATATTGTTGATCAGAAATGCTGTAGAATTTCTAGAAAGCATATAGGGTTATTTGAAAAGTGTTTTTCAATGGAAAACCTGGACTAGGCTACTAGAACAATGAGCATCAAGATCTATAAGGATAGATCAAAATGCTTAATAGTACTTTCAAATGAACACATACTGTGAGAAGATTTTGAAGGAGTTCAAAATAGATCGGCAAAGAAGGAGTTCTTGGCTATAAGGTGTGAGTATTGAGTAAGACTCAAGACCTGACCACGGCAGAAGAGAGAGAAAGGACGAAGGTCGTCCCCTATGCTTTAGACATAGGCTCTACAGCATGCTATGTTGTGTACCGCACTTGAAGTGTGCCTTGCCATGAGTCAGTCAAGGGGTACAAGAATGATCCAGGAATGGATCACAAGACAACGGTCAAACATTTCCTTAGTAACTAGTGGACTAAGAAATTTTCTGGATTATGGAGGTGGTAAAAGAGTTAAATGCGTGAAGGGTTACGCCCGATCACGAACTTTGACACTAATCCGGATTATTCGAGTAGTAAACCGGAATCGTATAGTAGAACAGTTATTTGGAATAGCTCCAAATAGAGCGTGGTAGCTGCATCTAGGAGATGACATGGAGATTTAGAAGCACACGGATCTGAAAGATCTGCACCCGTTGACTAGTAATCTCTCTCACAAGCGAGATATGATCAAACCCAATGGGTGTTGGACTCGTTACAATCACATAGTGATGTGAACTAGATTATTGACTCTAGTGCAAGTGGGAGAGTGTTGGAAATATGCCCTAGAGGCAATAATAAAATGGTTATTATTGTATTTCCTTGTTCATGATAATTGTCTATTGTTCATGCTATAATTGTATTGACCGGAAACCGCAATACATGTGTGAATACATAGACCACAACATGTCCCTAGTGAGACTCTAGTTGACTAGCTCGTTGATCAACAGATGGTCATGGTTTCCTGACCATGGACATTGGATGTCATTGATAACGGGATCACATCATTAGGAGAATGATGTGATGGACAAGACCCAATCCTAAGCCTAGCACAAGATCGTGTAGTTCATATGCTAAAGCTTTTCTAATGTCAAGTATCATTTCCTTAGACCATGAGATTGTGCAACTCCCGGATACCGTAGGAATGCTTTGGGTGTACCATACGTCACAACATAACTGGGTGGCTATAAAGGTGCACTACGGGTATCTCCGAAAGTGTCTCATAATGGGTACGAATCGAGACTGGATTTGTCACTCCGTAACGGAGAGGTATCTCTGGGCCCACTTTCGGTAGGACATCATCATAATGTGCACAATGTGACCAAGGAGTTGATTACAGGATGATGTGTTACTGAACTAGTAAAGAGACTTGCCGGTAACGAGATTGAACAAGGTATCGGGATACCGACGATCGAATCTCGGGCAAGTACTATACCGGTAGACAAAGGGAATTGTATACGGGATTGATTGAATCCTTGACATCGTGGTTCATCAGATGAGATCATCGTGAAACATGTGGGAGCCAACATGGGTATCCAGATCCCGCTGTTGGTTATTGACCAGAGAGATGTCTCGGTCATGTCTGCATGATTCCCGAGCCCGTAGGGTCTACACACTTAAGGTTCGATGACGCTAGGGTTATAGGGAAGGTATGTACGTGGTTACCGAATGTTGTTCGGAGTCACGGATGAGATCCCGGACGTCACGAGGAGTTCCGGAATGGTCCGGAGGTGAAGATTGATATATAGGAAGTGAGGATTTGGCCACCGGAAGTGTTCCGGGCATCACGGGTAATGTACCGGGACCACCGAAAGGGTCCGGGGTCCACCAGAGGGGCCACCAGCCCCAGAGGCTTGCGTGGGCCAATAGTGGGAAGGACCAGCCCCTAGGTGGGCTGGGCGCCCACCAAGGCCCAAGGCGCCTCAAGAGAAGAGGGGCAAACCCTAGGCAGATGGGCCCTAAGGCCCACCCCAGGTGCGCCTCCCCTCTCCCCCTTTGGCCGCCACCCTAGATGGGATCTGGGCTGCCGCCCCTTGGGGTGGGAACCCTAGAGGGGGCGCAGCCCCCTCCCCTCCCCCTATATATAGTTGAGGTCTAGGGCACGCCCAACACATGAGTATCTCTCCCAAGGCGCAGCCCTACCTCTCTCCTCCTCGCCTCTCGTAGTGCTTGGCGAAGCCTCGCCGAGTACCGCGCGCTCCTCCACCACCACCACGCCGTCGTCAGCTGCTAGACGGAGTCTTCCCCAACCTCTTCCTCTCTCCTTGCCGGATCAAGGCATGGGAGGCGTCATCGGGCTGCACGTGTGTTGAACGCGAGGCACCGTTCTTCGTGCTTAGATCGGATTCGGCCGCGATCTGAATCGCTTCGTGAACGACTCCACCGACCGCGTTCTTGTAACGCTTCCGCATCGCGATCTTCAAGGGTATGAAGATGCACTCACCTCTCTCTCGTTGCTAGTATCTCCATAGATAGATCTTGGTGATGCGTAGAAAATTTTGAATTTCTGCTACGTTCCCCAACAGGCGCCAAGCTCTTTTCTGGCGCCGTTGCCGGGGAGGTTAGGTAAGCGGCACTCACATCCCATCAACGAAGCTCATTTCTGGTGCCGTTGCCGGAGAGGTGAGTGCTTGAAGGTATATCTTTAGATCTTGCAATTGAATCTTTTAGTTTCTTGTTTTATCACTAGTTTGGTTTATAAAATAAAACTAAAAAAATGTAATTGAGGTGGTCTCATATTATTCGTCTTTATCATGTCTTTCGTGAAAATGATGGAATGGAAAATTGTGCTCAATTTATATAATAAGAATCCAATAAAATGTTTGACATAAATGATGAGCATGATTGCAATGTTGTTAGTATGGATTCTTTGAATATCCAAAATGCTAATGATGATTGCACAAGCCATGACCAAAATGTTTCTTATAAGCATATACGGTTCGTGGGCGATTCACGAGATCATTCATATACGGTTCGAGGGACTCCAAGTACGATCTACATCGATTCGTCTTCTTCCGCTGCAACTTGGAGTCGGTAACGACCGGATCCAAACCGTTTCTTGCACCTTCATAGTGTTCCTGCTTGATCGTAAGGCGTTTTTTTCGTTTTCTACTACGTTTCCCAACAATTCCAGTGTGGGAGCAACTCCCACAACTGCCCTAAAAAACTTCCCATAAAATCATTTTTTGCCTCCCGTAAGTTTTAGGGGAAGTTTCTTGGGAGCAATTTTTGTTAGTTCTCGTAAAATTCTTTTCCTAAATCTTCTTATGATTTATTTTTCATTAAAAAAATCATTATTCCTTTAGGGCCCGCAGTTAAGTGGCGGTCCGACGAGTTTCTGGTGAGACGGGGCCCTTCGGCGGGCCGCACGTGGAGGTTTCATGGCGGTTATCGTCCCGCCAAAAGGTTACGGGTCATCTTCTCGTAAAATTACAGGGAGAAAGAGCTTCTTTTACGGGATTCTGCAAAGACAAAACCAGTTTACATAACCGTTGGAGAGATTTTTTGCTCCAATGCTCAGTAAACGACCGTTATTTTACAGATAGGAGAGCTATTAGAGTTGCTCTGAAAATGTTGAGCCTGGGTATGAAGTGGCAATGTTTGCACAGTTCACCTAATTTTATAGAAAATGCGTGATCGAACAACTCACATTCAACTTCAAAATAACATGTGGACTCACATAGGCAACCAATAGATGTATCGACACTTTTTATTTCAATGTATTTGATATACTTTTAAATTCATTTGGTTGTAATATATTTATGCGATTTTTATTTGGTTGCAAACTATTTATCGTAACCTGAAATTATGTGATTTATTTGATTGTAAACTAGGCGTTCCTTTTTGTTGAAATTAATATGCGGAGAATGTGAAAATTTGGATGGACAAAAATGAAAAAAATAGCGAGCATTCTAATTGGAGGAGGCAACGATGCCACGGATCGTGCTTTCCTGACCGTTGATCACAACTCGATCCAACGGTAGAGGCCAATGTGGCACGGATCACGCCCCGGCTATATAGCTCCCCCCGGAACCGCTCCATCGACACCCCGCGCCCCACCGCCGCCCTCAGACCCCCAAATCCAATCCCACACCCCACTCTCCCAACCCTAATCCCATTCCCCACCCCCATCCCTCGCCGCCCCCATCCCATCTCCATGGCCCGGATCCACCATGTGTACGGCCTCGACACCATGCTCCAAGCAATCGACCTGTTCGGCGGCGGTGGTGCAGCCGGGCACAAGGTGTTGATCGACGGCGTGGATTCCATCCAAAGCTGCGTTGAGATGCTCCGTCACGTTCGAGTCTGCCAAGCCAGAGGCGCTCTTGTGAGCAACGTCGACTCCGTTCGCCTGCTGGTTCGTGCCGGCCAGCTGATCTCCGACGTCTCCGCCCGTTTGCTGGTCTCCCTCGACGTGGATCCCGTCGACAACAGGGAAGATCCGCGCCTGCGACGCCTCAGAGCCTACGCCAGCTCCATCAACGGCCTGGCCAACGGGCTTGACTCAAACGTCTTCGTCGTCTTCTCCAACGCCTTCCTCAACAGGATCGACCGGGCCGCCGACAACCTCCACCATGGAGTCTTGACAGGACCGCAGCTTGCCATCGAGCTGCTGGCCGCGTGTACGGCACTCGACCACGACGCCCTCCATGTCCCAATCCCGCTCCCTTAGAGATTCACTCTTTAATGTATGCTCCTTAAAGATTTTATTAGTAATGTGTGCCGAAATTAAGTTATGACTCCTGTATCGAGTTTGACTGGTGATGAAATATATGGAACTGTGGATTTTGGATTAATTTGCGACCTTGTTTTTGTATGTTTTTTGTTCTGGATGTTGTTTATGTTTGAGCTGTTGGTGTCTGGATGCAACCCTTTCTTCGAAAAAGAAAAAAAGTCACTATTCCTCCTGAAAATATTATCAATTAAAATACCTTGGGTTTAGATCTTCATGTAGTCAAGCATCCATGTCCATATATGACTGGTTTGAAGTAGATCCAAATCTTCAAGTTATGTGTGCTTCATACTGTTGGCAACCTTCCTTCCTGTGCGCCGAATCTTGAGACTCTTACCATATATTCTACTTGAGGCATGCTCTTCCTCTTTAAGTTGGCAAATATCCATATGACAGTGTCCAAGTGTTGGAATAATTGACCTGAGACATCTTTATGCAGATAGTCAATTCTCCAATGGCATCCAGCAAATTCCCCCACCTCCATCTTTGCATACTTTCTATCTTGGAATGGTAACACACATCTCATCACACCTGTTTTTGTTTGCTGCACAGTATTTCTAAAAGTTCTGATGCTTAGACATTGGTTGACTTGCTGTAGTGAACTAGATTCTGCACTGCATTTCTGAATGTTCCTAGTGCCAAGACTAACACAAACTGCTTGCAGTTCATGCCACCTTCCAGGTTTATAAGATGCTGACATTTGGAACTAATTTGAATTCCATCTGCACATGGCCTGCTACCTCATACATCACATTTCTGAAACTGTTTAACTGTTTTTGATTTATCATCTATTATAAAATATCATTATCAGAACTAAACATCTTAGGCATATGTGATGCTCATTAATATTGTTGTTTCATCAAGTTGGACACCGCATGATGAGCATCAACTTACTTGAAGAAAAAAGACTCCAAGCAAGGAGAAGCATCCAGGAAAGGAACCCGGGAAATATAATCATTGATATGAGGAAATATAAACTGCTTGCAGGCCGCCGCCGGCCGCCGCTGATCTCCCCTTCCAAGACCGCAGCTGCACGCCATTCCTTTCCCCTTCCTCCTGCTAGCGGCGTCCCTCCACTCCGCTGGACAGGGCCGGCGATGACCTGGACAGGGGGCGGCTGCAGGTGTTGATTTATCATCTATTTGTTGCCGAAAGATGTTGGCCGTTCTACCATTAGACTGACAATCCCATCTTTAATTTTTAGTGCAATGTCAGGAAACTGCAATTCACATCTTCTCTCTTTTATATAAACTCGCTAAGTTTTTTTTCTTTGGTCTCTCATCCTACCGTAGCATATGCATTTAAAATTAGGCATTTAAATTTTTTTACATGTCTACATTCTTCGACTATTTGTTAGGAAACACACTAATTTCAGAAGAACTATGCTCTGATCGAGCCATATTTATTTGGTGGTGTTCATGTGTTTGATGTTATGATCTTTGTACTGACAGGTTGTTTGCACCATGGTATTTGACCCTGTTTCTGAGATCAGGTAGCTGGACTACTTTGACACATAGTTGAGATAGTTACATTTCAACGACTGAAAATATTTTTGGACTATACTTATATTTTATTAGCCTCTGTACAACCATAAAAAAGACTGCACAAATCTTTCCGTTCAACCTATAATACATGGACCTTTATGTTTTGAAGTTTGAAGCACATTTATAGTTTGGGATGACCTTACTGTTTGTTCAAAGTGAATTTACTCTTTCACATATATCCTTTGATTTGTTGATACTGTGTGTTGCAGATTCATCATGTAATAAAAAAGAGCCTTTGTGATGCAAAACATAAATTAATTATGTTTTACAACTCCAATTTGGATTTGTTCAAGGTTTTAAAATAAAATGAAAATAAACACATTTAGTACATGCCTGTTGCATTCAGTTCGCCTATGCACTGTTGGGTATTGGGAAATGAACAATAAGTGTGTACTTATATGGGTTTTTGCTTGTTTGCTCCCTCAATTGGGAATGATGTTTATCCAGACAGTTAATAATGCAATTTAAAATAATACATTCTTGGCAAATGATGGTGCTAGGATGAAGGATTTCTACTTGTTTTGGACTATGGACTCTAGGAAAATGTGTAACTGATCGTATTGTTTTGTAAGCTAGTGTATGAGAAAGTAATGGCTTATCTGAACATTCCCAGATCACGACCCATTTGAGTTAGTTATACACGCATTCCAGTGAACTGAATATGAGTTTCATTTTGACAGCTCTTATGTCTTTGGTGAGGATGTGGGTTTTGGCGGCGTCTTTTGCTGCACAACAGGGCTAGCTGACTGATTTGGGAAACAGGGAGTATTCAATACACCATTGTGTGAACAGGTGTTGCATGCCTGCTTAAGCTTATGGCAACATTACAGTAAAATGTGAAAAGAATAGTGTTTACAGTCTGCTATGCTTGGCTACAGAATATACATTTGAGTTCACTATACTGAAGTTCATATGGCTTGGGTGTCACAAAATTTATTAATGTCCAGTAGGAAGCAAGATGCATGAAGTTCCTCTTTTCTTGGGCGACCTCAGTTTCCTAATAATATCTTCACAGCATACAGATGGTTGTCAATTAGCTTATATCAGTTTCCTAATAATATCTTCATAGCATACTTTTTGGGATAATGTAATTACCTTATATGAAGTTATATCTAATTCAGCATTACTGAAGTTCTGGAAAAAAGCAATTAGCAACATTCATACCACATGCATATACTGTATCACAATTTTTTCAGATCCAAAACCAGCACACAATTCTGAAAACAAAAAAAGATAGACCAGATCTGAATTTTGTACCATTCAGTCTCAATCTTTTTTATTTTGTTTATGAAACTGTAGGCAAGAGTTGGTGTTGCATTCTTGTTTCATGATAGATGTGTATTATCATTATGTCATGATTTGTTTTTGGTATTTTTCGTGACATTCAGAAGTGGTAGATGTTTGTTCTTGGTAGTTTTTTGCGTATGTCTATGGAATGGGCACTGAAGTTGTAGGTTTTTTGTATTCTGATTTGGCTGAGATACTTAAACAGTGATTGCTACTTCACCTACCGATGTGTGATTCAGTGTAGGGGTAAAGCTATAACAGGGAAATTATGAATTTCATGTACTGGTCATAGCCAATTCTTTGTTGTTTAGTAGTTTATTTCAAGAGTGCAGGCCGTTTTTCTATATGCTGGATGAATAGCTCCCTTATTCAGTATGTACTGAATTTTACTTGCTAGTATTTTATTAATCCTATTAAACCAAGATGCCTTTTCTGCATTGTCACACATTGATACTCCTATTTGAAGGACCCGGGAGAAAATTCAGCGTTTGTGCTACTCTGTTTCCATAGTAGTTATGCTCTTTCTCTGAAATCAGAACAGTCAAATGCAAAAATAGTGTTGATTCTACTCCTTCCGTTAACAATTAGTTCCAACTATAACATTAACATGATTGTATTTATGAAATTGTCCCTATTGCAGAACAAGTTGGCATGGAGCAATCTATTCTAAAAATAATGTATCCAGATGTTACTGCCAATCAGGTGTTTCCTTTCTTTCTTTTGCTGAAGCTTTATATGAATTGTTCTCTGTGTGTAAGTGGTCTATATGAATTTTTAATATATCATGCTATGTACAGGTGATACTTCTGTATTTCTAGATTAGGTATGATGGATAGTGTCAAATTATCCATCATCATTTATGTATCCCTGAAGTTATATTAAGATGTTGTGTTATATACGAAAATAGTTATTGTGGATGCCGATGCATGCAATTATAAGAGGAAAATAATTGTTTTTGTTGAAGGTCTTGGTTTCTGCGGGATGGATCTACACGTTGCCCTCTTGGGTTATGGTCCTTGTTTTGCCCACAATGACTAAGCTTCAGTTACCCTGTTAGTCTGTTTTGATTCCCTAACTCAAGCTTCAGTTACTATCACTTTGGAGAGATAGGCCTTTGGCACTTTGTTAGTAAGGTTTGAAGAAATGAATCATCCTATTTTTTTGGTCTCATCTGATCTTCTAATTAATTACCGGACATATATCATACAATCCATATATGTTTGACGAGATGCATCCATATTGAATGATCCAAATCCAATGAAACCTTTCCAGTCCCAATCCTACATAGTATCTAATCTACGTTGATACATATGTATTGGCTAGACTCGTATGGTTTTGAGATCACAATGTTTGATCTATGACCCTACCAACATCATAAAGTAGTACAATCCCATGATGCTGGTCTTACCAACACAAAAATGAACCACCTAATGTTCCCATCCCATAGTCCTTCTGATCATGTTGGATTTGTTTATTCACATACCTGCCTTCCTAATTGTCATAGCTTCAGTATATTTCACACATTTTTTTGAACACGGCTATTTTGGTACTTGTATGATGTATCTCACCTTACCAACCATGGAAACTGGTCTTGCATCTAATGAGGAATCCATTTATTTCTTCATATCCATACTCACAATGTTCTACTTCGTTTGTTCAGTTTCATCCTTCACTCTTTCTCAATCAGATTCATAGGAGTCTGTCCCAAGTATATCTGTCGTTGGACTGAAGGGTGCTGTACTATGGAATCATGGTATGAATACAACTACGCGACCAAATTTTGTTGCGGAAACTATCTTTCTTTAGTCACAGTTTGGACCAGTGCTTAATTGATTCTTGGCAGAGGGTTATATTAGCCCAAAAGATCTTAAGGAAAGCATTGAGGAATCTTGGGCTGCCCTTCATCTGTAGCTATAACCTATAATTTAGATCACTTGTTAAAGTTTACTGCCAGCCTGTTTTGTATAGAGTTGCAGCTCTGTTTTCTTGAAAATTGGCGCTGTAATTTCTTGTTTTCTTATAATTGATCCTGTAAATTATTTCCTATATTTTAACGAAAATACTAACGCCCACACGTGTGGTGTGTAGCATCCCGCCCACACGCGTCATCTGTCGTTGGATCATTTTGCATGATTCTTGGAGCACTTTACGTCGCCACGTCATCCCACAGCTTCGTCTGGGCCTCGACAAACTGTGCCGCACGTCCGGGCCTCGACAAACTATGCCGCGTGCCCTCACTCCCGATCTCGCGTTCTTCTTCCCCCCACGCCGCCTCACCTTCTTCCTCACCTACCCGCACATCACACACACTATATCTCGGGCGGCGGCGGACGGCAGCCCTGAGCGGAGGCGGGCGGTGACGGGCGGAGGCCCCGGGCGGTGGCGGGCGTTGGCCCCGAGCAGAGGCGGACGGAGGCCTCGGCCGCCGGCGAGCGGAGGTCCCGAGCGGTGGCGGGCGGAGGCCGCGAGCGGTGGCGAATAGGAGGTGGATCGGCCGACGGCGATGGAAGGCGCAGCGGAGGAGGAAGGGCGCGCGCACGACTGCTGCTGGGGTTCAATCTCCGTCGATAGCCTTGTTCGTGCTCCGGCGGCGGCCCCGATCGCGGGTCAGGGCGGCGGCCTCGAGCGCAGGAAGACGGTGGCAGCCTCGAGCGCGGGGAGAAGTGCAAGCACGGCGGCTGCTCGAGGAAGTCCATTCTCCGGCGAATTTTCGTCCCCATCGTGCATGAAACTCCTCCCGGCGCCACCCTCTTCTCGTGAGTGTCACCGCTGCAGCGTTGTGCCTGCAATCTGCTCGTTAGCTTCCCCGCCCTGCGTTTTTTATTTTTCCTTTTTGCTCACCATTCATTTTCCTAGTGAATGTCTTAGTTTCTTGCCCCAGTGTGAAATGGTTGTTTCCATGGCAAATTTTATCATAAAAATGGCTAATTCTACTCATTATCTTTCATATGCATGCTCATAAAAAATTGTAGATGAAATATGTGTTTTTGTGTGATCTGCCATTTCATACTGATGTTAATGTGTCTACAATTCCACTTCTTATCAATTTGCCATGCTTCTAAATAAATACATGTCAACTATCCTACTGTTTGGCACTGAAAATTGCCATGTGTTCTGATATGCCATACGATACGGCAGTTAATGCATTTACATTTGCCCTCTCATCATTTTGCCATTCTACTGATTGCCTTGTGTTGTTTGCCATGTTTTTCAAACCACAACACATCCTTTTTTTTTTCAAATTTCTGAGTAAATACATGGCAAATCCCTCTATAAAAGCCTGAAATTTGCCATGTTTCATGTTTGTTATGCATGTTAACAGGTACCAAGCAATTGGTATGCTACTGTACCAAATGCTTGGCAACTTCATCAGATCTATAACCCATCAATTGCCATGGCTGAATTGTTTCTTTTTGCCATGTTTGCCATCTTCATGCCAACCATAACCCATCATTCTGTAATGGTACTAAATATAGACATGGCAACTCCGCCATGTTCAATCAGCCTAATTTTGCCCTGTTGGTTTCATGGTAGATGGCAACTCACCCATGTGTATGTACATTTTCCTACTTAACAATTTGGCATGCTACTCACTAACTACATGGCAATTTCAATGTTACCATCGTGGCAAATTTAATTCATATAACATGGCAAATCTATCTTTTTTCATGTACCACAGCATTATTACTCCATGTGCCATGGCATTTTGACTTTACATTTGCCATGGAAATTTGTTTTAAATCATTTTTGTTTGTGTTATTTTCACATACACGACAATTTTATTACGCAAACGATGGCATTTTCTTTAAAACTACCATGGCAAAATGAAACATGCATTTGGCAACATTTGATCAAATTTTTATTACTTCACATTCTTGGCAAATTTCATGTAAAATTTGATAAAAAGAAACACAATAATTTTTGATACGAATCTGCCATGGCAAGTTTCTCGTTCATACTTGATTCCAACTTTTTGTGTTTTTTGACATGGGCTAAATTCATCATACAAAACATGACAATTCTTGATATGAATCTGCCATGGCAATCTTTCTTGTTCATACTTGATTTTGAACTTTGTAAACGGGGCCACAACAATTCTTCTTTTTACAACATGGCAATTTCTTTTTGAACGGGACCATTGTAATTTTTTAGTGCATGCATCATGGGAATTATAGTTTATGTATCATCGCATTTTTTAGTCTATGCCTCATACAAATTTTCTATTTTTGAACGGGACCATGGCAATTTTCCTTTCATGCCAGTTCGTGGAGCATGGCAATTTTTCGTCCTTCTTTGCAACATGGCAAATTTTCTTTTTGAATGGGACCATGGCAAACTTAGTGTATGTATCATGGCAAATGTAGTTTACGGGGCATGGCAAACTTAGTGTATGTATCAGATGCCGACCAGGAGGTCGTCCTCCCTGATGACGACCATGATTTTTTGTTTTGTTTTTTGAAAACATGGCATTTGTTTGAATTTTTATGTGATGGCAAGTTGATATGCACCCCCGCTGCAAAACTTGTCATGCTTTTAGCTTGGGAAACAACAATATTTTCCATGGCAAATTCATACAATTTGCCATCATATAGCAGTAGAGATGTCATGGCAAATTTTCAACCAATCTTTTACCTTGGGTATTGTTTACTACTTAGACCATGGTAATTCCGGTACTTTTAGACCATATAATTTTCATAATCAGATCAATAACATCAATTTTAATAGAAATCATTTGTATACAGCAACTCTATCAAACTTGTTGCGCCATGGCATTACATATATATGTATATATATCGTTTTGTACAATACTTTTTCATATACACTTTGCAAACTTGTTGCCATGGCAAAAAAATCCAACACATGTCAATTTGTTTTTGTTGGCACGTATGTACTATACGGCAACTGTATTGTTTTTAATTTTTATAAACACATGTTCTTGGTGCTGTTTTTTGGCTTGTTTTAGTGAAGCAATAAGTAACTGGGCTGCACGTGCTTTTTTTCGTTGTTGGGCTGGCTAGTTCAGCGTCATGTTGGGCCAATAGGAAATCATTCGATCTGGGATCGATCCTGCACTGAACGTATACGTTGACACAGAGTGTGTGGTAGGGTGCTCCTCCTGCTACACATGTGGACGATTGTAATGTTCGCCCACACATGACACGTGTGGGCTGTCTCTTGCTCACACCACACATGGTGTGTGGGCGTTATCGGCGTCCTATTTTAATGAAGTTTGGCGTCAAGCTCTTTGCGAACAACTGGGGCATCACAAACTATTATTAGTTGCTACTGATTGGGGTTAACCTCGTCCATTTTGTTGGAGGCCAGCCATGTGCCAAACACGATGCAAAAAGGAAATTGAAATGGGTGTGTCGCTGCGTATCTTTGCACATTTGAATGCACGTACTGATTTGCAGGAGAAAATGCAACTCTTGGATTGCGGCCTTCCTATTATTATTCCTGCGTATGTGACCGACACACACGGTGCTCTGCTTTCGCCTATAAATTGATTGAAAAGTTGCACATTTATGTACTTTTCTCCTCTGTTCGCTTTGCTGAGGGAAAGCGACTGTAATCAAATCCTATTAGGACTCAGAAAGAGGAGTGCTATCTCCTAATTGCTTTGGAGCTAGGAATCCACCTCTGATAAGGGGTCTTGAATTTATTTTTCATACTTACCTGTATATATGAATAATTTAAATACTTTGACAATTCTGAATACTAACATCAGTTGCTATCTTAACGACAAGGCATGTGTACCAAATTCATTTGTGGTTAAATCAATATTGGCACCTGTAATTATGATGAAATCGGTCGCATACATTTAATTGTCACAAGTGTATCTGCTTTATTTTACCAAAGCTTACTGAAAGCTTCCTCCAAAACTAGCTAAGGTGCTAAACTGTGTTCTTCAGTCAGTGGATAACCTCCGTTTGCTGTGATATGCAGAGCCGGGGGCACGCAGTGTCTTTGTGGGTTCTTTGTGGCAGGGCCCTCTGGGGGTAAGAATGGCCAAGAAGGCCATCGATGGAGGAATGGGATAGCAGACATGGGCTTCGTGTTGGCTGTCGAAGGGGAATGCTACGAGCAGCTGCTGCACACGCAGGATCACCTCGAGGGCCTAGCTGCATTCGCCAAGAAGAAGAAGCCCGTGTATAGTGGAGAGTAGTTTGTTTGACGGGGAACTTCCTTTGTATGCCAGCGCATTTTGCTTAGATATTGATTGCTTCTATGCCAAATTTCTTTCTATTCGGTTCCAAATGAGTCAATGGTCAATCCAACAGCTATCTGTTAGTTGAACTAAGTTAAGTTCAAGTGAATTATCTAATGAAGACATGCTCAGCCTATGAGCGCGGAGGAACCTCTCTAGCCTGGGAGTCTGGTAAAAAAAAGAAAGACAGGGAGAAGCTTGCCAGCCCAAAAGTACCAACTGTAATAGATTGTAAAATCTTGGTTCGCTGGAGATGCTATAATCCCAAGCACATAGTTCCAGTCTCAAAGTTTCTCCTCGTTTGTCCTTGACTACGTTGATTGATCATGTACTACATGACGTACGGATTTGATGGGAATGCCTTGCCATAGTCAGGCCAAATGGTGCTTATATTGTCTGAACCTTGGATTTTGCATGACATTCCCAGTTCGTCAGTGTCGTCGTATCCAAAACATAAATACGACCCAAATTATATTTATTCATGAAACATACCCAAACAAGCCACCGAATAGAACGGTTCCTTCCAAGTCCCAACGGCATCAAGACTGTCACCGCAGCCCGGTCTTCTCCCTGCGCCTCGGCTCGCGCGGCACCATGGTCGTGTCCTCGGCGTGACCACGAGGTAGTGCTTCACGGACCACGACGTGACCTTCGCCGACGGCCCGCGGTTCCCCTCGGTGTGCTACGGCTGCACCACGCTCCCGACGTGCCACTACGGCCTGTACTGGCGCAATCTCCGCCGCGTTGCCACAGCTCCTCTTGACGCACCGTCTGGGCCGGGCTGCCTGACTGCCGACATCGCCCGTGAGGTGCGCGCGGGCACCATCGCCCCTGGCGGTGTCGCGCTGGTGGAGCTCAGGCGGAGCCTATGCGAGGTGTCCCTTAGCGCCTTGACGGAGACCGTCGTGCAGACACGACATCGACGGCCATGACGGCGCCTTGATGGGCCGAGGACACGGACATGTCGCCGGAGGCACAGCAGTTCAACAAGTCGCTGATGAGAGACGACGGCGGATTGGGCAGCGTCGCTGCTGCTCAACCATCGGGGGCGCCCTGGCGAAAGCGCAGGTCGAGATGGACGCGACTGTCGGAACAACCCGCCTGTTCCGCGCCGACGACGACCTTCCCTACCTCGGCTACCTCTCAACTGCAGAGACCCTTCGAATGTACCTGCCCGTCCCGGCGATGATCCCGCATGAGTCCTCCACGCACTGCACGGTGGCGGACAACCATGTCCCGAGCGGCACGACGCTTCTCATGAAGACATGAACGCGTACGAGCACCCACTGGAGTTCAGGCCGGAGCAGTTCGAGGAGCGGAAGGCGTGTGCCACCCAGATCGTAAAGAAGCAAGCAAAAAGGACGCGTACATACCTGGCACCGCAAAGGAACGCCTCAGGCGGCGAGCCCCACCAACTTGTTCTTCTTATTAGTGGATCTAATTTTGACCGGGACTAGGATTGTTTATCATTGGTTCCTTTTTTCGACGCTTCTCCTGGAGACGTTTCGCTTACCGTTCACCCTTTCCTTAAAAAAAGGAAAAAAAAAAAGCCACTGCATCCTGCAACGATTATCTGATAACAATGTTTGGATCATCAGTTTAAACATCTTGGCTTTTGATCTTCAGGTAGCGGATCAATCCATGTATGCTAGTTTGAGGGAGATCCCGCCTCTCTGAGGCGACTGCCATGGGACACCGCATGATGAGCATCAACTTACTTGAAGAAAAAAGACTCCAAGCAAGGAGAAGCATCCAGGAAAGGAACCCGGGAAATATAATCATTGATATGAGGAAATGCGTATCCATCAACAGTTATCCTGAGGTACTTTGATGCAGAGGAACTGGCTAAGCATATGCATCATGGGAGTATTGGCCTGTATAAAGATATCTCAGATTTGTTATCATGCAAGATATAACATTTTCTTATGCATATATCTGTCGGAAGAATATACCTTGAGACGCAAACTTATGTCAAGTTCAAGGTTTGGCATACAAGTCGGAAGCATGGCATGAGCATCATCGAGGGCACGTGGATGCGACATTGTTAGGTTCTTCAGTTGCCCTCCAAGTGAGACCTGTCCTCGTTTGCCACCAAATTAAAAACGGGAGAGATTCAGACCTTTGCTTTCAACCACTCGTAAAGCGTTGCATCCGACCACTTGAAGGTGATTGAGGCGCTGCAGCATGCAGGTTAGGCAAAAATCACATATCTGACCTGAGGCAGAAATCAAATCACAAACGACCTGGTCATAAAAAAATTTCACTTTGCTGACCCTTTGCTGTGGCGCCCGACAGCTGGGCGCCGCACCATACTGTGCAGCTGTAACGCACTCGATGCGGCTATATCTCCCACGTGTCGAAGCACGACTTAGAGGCATAACCGCATTGAAAGCAATGTCGCAAGTGAGGTAATATTCACATAACCCATGTATTACATAAGGGAAAGAGATACATAGTTGGCTTACAATCGCCACTTCACACAATACATGAGTAAAACATTACATCATACAGATACAATTAAGGTCCGACTACGGAACCAAAATAAAAAAAGACTACCCCAAATGCTACACAGATCCCCGATCGTCCCAACTGGGCTCCACTACTGATCGACTGAAACGAAACAACACAATGAACAAGATCTTCATCGAGCTCCTCCTTGAGCTCAGGTGCGTCACCTGCACGGTTTCATCGGCACCTGCAAACTGGCTTTGGAAGTATCTGTGAGTCACGGGGACTCAACAATCTCACACCCGTGAGATCAAGACTATTTAAGCTTAAAGGTAGGACAGGGTAGTGAGGTGGAGCTGCAGCAAGCGACTAGCATATATGGTGGCTAACATACGCAAAAGAGAGCGAGAAGAGAAGCAAAGCACGGTCGAACAACTATGATCAAGAAGTGATCCTGAAACTACTTACGTCAAGCATAACTCCAACACCGTGTTCACTTCCCGGACTTCGCCGAGAAGAGACCATCACGGTTACACACGCGGTTGATGTATTTTAATTAAGATCAACTTCGGGTTTTCTACAACCGGACATTAACAAATTCCCATCTGCCTCATAACTTGGGCACGGCTTTCGAAAGATAATACCCTGCAGGGTGTCCCAACTTAGCCTATTATAAGCTCTCACGGTCAACGAAGGATATTCCTTCTACCGGGAAGACCCGATCAGTCTCGGAATCCCGGACTACAAGACATTTCGACAGCAATAAAACAAGACCAGCAAAGCCGCCCGAATGTGCCGACAAATCCCGATATGAGCTGCACATATCTCGTTCTCAGGGCACACCGGATGAGCAGTACGTACGGCAACCAACGATACCCCAAGTTGCCTCGGGGCGGCACCGCAAGTGGCTCTAATTTGGACCAGCACTCGGAGGAGCACCGGCACAGGGGTTAAAATAAAGATGACCCTTGAGTCTGCAGTAACCCAAGGGAAAAAAGGCTTAGGTGGCAAATGGTAAACCCAATGTTGGGCCTTCTTTGGAGGAGTCTTGTTCAAAGCGAACTGTCAAGGGGGTCCCATAAATCACCCAACCACGTAAGGAACGCAAAATCAAGGAACATAACACCGGTATGACGGAAACTAGGGCGGCAAGAGTGGAACAAAACACTGCATAAGGCCGAGCCTTCCACCCTTTACCAAGTATATAGATGCATTAATTAAATAAGATATATTGTGATATCCCAACAAGTAAACATGTTCCAACAAGGAACAACATCTCCATGTTCCAACAAGGAACAAACTTCATCTTCACCTGCAACTAACAACACTATAAGAGGGGCTGAGCAAAGCGGTAACATAGCCAAACAACGGTTTGCTAGGAAAGGATGGTTAGAGGCTTGACATGGCAATGTGGGTGGCATGATAAGCAAGTGATGGGCATCGTAGCATAGGCATAGCAAAAGAGCGAGCATCTAGCAAGCAAAGATAGAAGTGATTTCGAGGGTATGGTCATCTTGCCTGAAATCCCGCAAGGAAGAAGAACGAGTCCATGAAGAAGATAAACGGATGAAGTCGAACGAATCCTCACAACTCCGGAACGAAACCGAAGCTAACGAGAGAAGCAACCCGGAAAGAAACAATCAACATAGTAAACAACCATCACATAAACATGTCATGATGCACAAACGAGTATGATGCATGTCCGGTTTAATGAGGCATGGCATGACAAAGTGCATCAAACAATACTACCAATTAAGTGGAGCTCAATATACAACGAGTTGCATATTGACAAAACACCACATGCAAATATTTAGTTTGATCTCGGTTATGTACCCAACAATATTAAATGTTATTAAACATGGCAAGAGATGAAGCACAACAAAACTACCTAACTAGGCAAGTTTAAGTGAGGCCGGCAATAAGAAACAACAATTCCGGAAAATCCTCATATGCATATTTTAGATTCGGTACTGTTCTATCATAAAACATATTTTAGAGTTGTTAAACATGCAAAGTAACGCTACCATGTTAATCTATGCATTTTTCTACCCCATCTACATATATAATTTAATTAAAACCAAGCTACGGTTATTTAGTTATGAAATAAATCATTTTAGCATGGCATTTAAGCAAATTAATGCAAACAACAATTATAAACATTTAAATGTTGTTATCATGATGCGGATGACATGTGCAGGTTTTTATGCAATTTTTATGAAAACGTTGACAAGAGCATTATGAAGCATTTGTCGTCGTGGCGGAAACGAAAAAGGATGCCACGGCGGCGAATCCGAAAATGATGCCACGGCAACATATCGGTTCCGGTAGCTCATGGAGATATCGGTGCAAAAGAAAGTGTGACGGAAGCGAGTTGAGCAAGATGGTGGGGTGTTCCCGGTTACCGGGTTCCCACGAGACGATGGCATGGCAACGAGGAGGAGCAAGCGAGCGACAAATTTCGGACACGGTGCAAACGGGCATCTCATACAACATACAAGCATTCGTTCACGGGCGGTCGTTCCGGCGGGTATACCTTTGAAGCGTGCCTTCATCTCGAAGCGGGTCGAGTTTCGTAGAGGGAAGTAGACGTTCTC
The DNA here is from genome assembly GCA_021605145.1 of Aegilops bicornis. Lineage (NCBI taxonomy): Eukaryota > Viridiplantae > Streptophyta > Magnoliopsida > Poales > Poaceae > Aegilops > Aegilops bicornis. Next base: position 547,522,787 of record CM038673.1, on the reverse strand, counting down.
GCGACGGTAGTGGAAGTAGTGGTTCACGGACGTCGTGGAAGTAGTCGTTCTCGCGACTGAAGTTGTACACGTTCACGGGTCGTCGGTAGAGGTACTCGGCAATCCGAAGGGGTACTTGGCGGGTCGTCGAGGTACACGGTTCGTAGACGTCCGATGCGGTACTAGGTGAACCGAAGGTGTACTTGGCGGTCTCCAAACTTGCCGGTCATGGTACACGGGTCTTCGGTGATGGTAGTGGTACATCTTGTAGTGGAACTTGGGCGTAGTGGTACACGGCGACGGTAGTGGTACACGTAATCTTGTGGAACTTCACAGTTCGTTGTGTAGTCGTACACGGGTCCTTGCCGAAGATGGTCACACAGCACGTAGATGAACCATTCATTGATCTCCGGTACTTGGCGAAAATCTCAAGATGGCCTTGGCGTTCCTGGTTCGGTGGTTGTGGAGGCAGTGTGGGAGCAAAGGCGCTGGCGGGCTAGTGACCGCCAACGCTACCGGGCAAGTGGCGCCCGCGGCAGATGCGGGTGGCGGAGGCCATGGAAGGCGCCGGGCGCAAGGAACGCAGGGCCACGGGCTCGCTGCCGCTTCCGGGAGCTCCTCGGGCGCATCTGGTCGGAGAAGAAACCGACGAGGCGAGGGGCGATATGGAGCATGGTGGCACGGGCGGACGGACTAAGCAGGGAGGCGCGATGGAGGTCGCCGGCCGCGAGAAGTTGCAGTAGGTGCGGGCGTAGCAGAGGAGACGAGGCGGCGCTTTGGGGCTCGGGGTCGCGGGAAGGAGAAGCTCCGGTGCTGCGCGCCGAGACGGGCAGGGGAGCGACGCCCGGGCAAGCGCTGGGCGAGGCGAAGCCCGCGGCAACGAAGGGCTCCGTGTCCTACTGGAGGTGCGGAGGCGACGGTGCCGGGCTATGGTGCTGCCAAGACAGGACGGGCGCGTTCGAACGGGCGACGGGGTGGAGGAGGCCGAGGGGTCGAGCGAGGAGATGACGGGCGCCAAGGAGGAGATGGGGATCGGGCTGGTCGGCGCGAGGGAGGAGACGAGGGAGAGAGATGCGGGCGCTGGAGGGAGATGGGGATCGAGCAGGAGAGGGGATCGATCGGCTAGGGGTTCACGAGGGGTTAGGTGGGCTGGTGGAGGCCAATGGCCGGAACGGGCCGGTCTGCTGGTCGTGCCCAAGAGGCCGGGCTGGTCTGGCTGGTCTGCTTCTCTCCCTCTACTCTTATATATTTTTTTAGCAGAAAACAATTAAAGAGAGACAAAAAGAAAGAGAGGGTTAGGGAAAGAATTTGGACACACGGATAATTTTCCCGGGCTCACAAAAATATGAGGAATTTAACAAAAATGGCCCGAGGATTTTTAGAGAATGTAAAATCCACACATATTGAATTTAACTCGACATGTTTGAATTTCAAACCCATTCAATGAACTCCAAATGGGTTGAAATTATAGGAGATGGCCCTACACAAGAGATGTGATTTATGGGCTGATTTGGAACATTTGTGGATAAAGTAAAATTGCAACTCAATTTTACTTAAAAGGCACCAAAGGAAGAAAAGAAGTTGAGTTGGATAAAAAGGAAATTTGAAGAACCGCGCAAATGTGTTATGGAATGGTTTAATATAGCTCCCTAAATATTGGGAGGATATGTTATAAAGAGAAATCACCATTGTGAATATCCCTCGATTTAAATGGACCAAGATCCATACGATTTATTTAGTTGAGTTTTTAAAATAATGATATGATGGCATGATGAGATGATGCAATGCAAGAGATGACATGGTGAATGCACAAACAAAACAAATCACACGACAAAACTCTAAACCCTCGAAGGCAAATCAAGCTCCGGTCTTGGGGCGTCACAACACTCCACCACTACGAGAGGATCTCGTCCCGAGATCTAGGATGGCACCGGATAGAAAAACGAAAGAAGAAAGAGGTAAAACTAAGTTGCTTCTTTGACAAAAGAGTGAAACCAACGAACCTTGAGAGGTTGAGCAATTTAAAAGAAAGAGTACAACAGAGAAGAACGAGATTGCAAACAATCCGTTAGAAAAGAGGAACAAGGAAATATTACGAGAACTTGAAGGTTGCAAAGACATGAATCAAGAGTTTAAAGGACAAGATAGAATTCGAAACCACTCCGGTTAAAGAAAGATGAGCGAGGAAGAATCCGGGCAGCACTCCGGTTGAACATGGAAGGAATTAGAATCATGAAGTTGAAAAGATGGGATGATACTTGATGAAATCAACAACAAACTGCCTCCGGAACTATTGAAAGAATGGCACAAGGGGTAAGAAAGATTTCAGACAACACTCCGGTTGAGAAGGGAGGCAAAACTTTATAAGATGAGAGAACTCGAATGAAAACATGACACTCCGGCTAAACGGATAATGCAAGAAAAAGAACATGATCTTTACAAAACGAGGTGATGGGTGAAAATAGCAACATCACAATGCCTCCGATAGAAATGAAAGAATGCAGTGAAAAAACTAGATGGTTGGAAAGAAAAGAACGGAGAAGATAATGGTAACTTCTACCACAATTGAATTTTGGAAGCATCCTTGCCAAGAAGGTTAGAGCGGAGTTGTTGGAAAACCAACAATGAAAAGAACAAGCTTGTTGTGGGCTTATGGCAAACATCTCAAAATTATGAGGTGAGTTTCTGCCACCAACGGAAACAAATGATTGGATTGATATCAACAAGGAGACGAGAAACTTATTTCACCGAGAGGACAAATGAAGAACTTGGGTCATAGGTAATCATCGGAAAGAGCAACATTCCTTAAGGAAGGCTTTAGGTGTAACATGACACAAGATGACTCCAACGAAGAGATTGATGGTTGAAAAGATCTCTTGAACAAAGATAAAATGATGGATTTAAATATGTCACTCTTGAAAATCTGTGAATCATGAAACGCGAAGGAAAATTATCAACAATGACATAACACCATCTCAAAAGATAAGATAGAGAGAATTGCACTTTGGAATGCAAGATGAAGAATACTTGAGCTCCTCAAAACAAAACATGTGTTGAGCACCATGTTTATTTTTAGAGTATAGCTTGGCGGATCATAGCTTCGAGAGGAATCTTGATGAACAATTGAAGAATGAAAATAATCCTTGAGGAAGCACCATGTAGAGCCTCCATGATGAACTCCGGTAAACAAAAGGGTGAAAGAAAGAGAAGTTGAAAACACAAGGTGAAGCCTTGCAGTGATAAGATGAAGCTTTGAAATGATATAACCGAGAAAACTTTGAACTCCGGAAAGAAAGATGAACAAATGAAATCAAGAATTTTGACGATCCTCCGGAATAAGGAATTGAATTTACTAGATGAAACAAGAATAAGAATTACATTATGCTCATCCTTCACCAATTGAATTGATGACAAGCAATGGATTTGTCATACTACTTATTCTCATTGAAAAATGATTACAGATAGAGATGTAGCGCAAACTTGAGAAGGTATTAATGGAACCACCGGTGGGATTTGGAAACAACAAATGAATTGATATGATAATGAAGGAAGTGAAATCTTGAACGAACCACCGTAAGAATTGAAAATGAACGAAGAAAAGAACGAATCGCCGTAAGGAATTAGAAATGAACGAAGATACTTGAGAGAATTTAGATACATGAGAATGGAGAGATCATGAACTGATTAGTGAATACTTGAATGATGCACCGTAAGATTTGGAGAACGAGAACTGAAAATCGGAATGAATAATTCTGAGATGATGGGCTCAGAAGAATCAAACTGAAAAGACTCCTGAATTGCTCCAGATGGGTGTTAATTCTCATAATCGAAAATAAATATGAGAGGATGGCATCAAGCTAGAACCATGAAAACCATGAATCTTGAAGAGAATGGAGCAAGATTTAAGAGAAACTCTTCTTCGGTCTTCAAAATTTGAGAATGACGACGAGAAACACCACCATGAATTGTTGAGATACTCCGGGATGAAAATTAGAAAGGTTGAACCAACGATGAAAAGAATTTGAAAGACCTTGGAGAAAGACATGACTGATGATAATTCATTCTTACGTCAAACTTTGCAAAGAATTTGAGAATAACTCAAAATTAGAAGAGTCAGGTAAGATCCTGGGAAAAGACCTGTGGGTTAGGGCCCACTCAAAAGAAACACCGTTGAACGATTGCTTGAAATAAGGATTGCACCGGTAGAAATAAATGGCTCAAGAGGGATAACAACTTCGAGAAATCTTGCACGGATTAGGAATGAAAACACGAATCTTCTGAGATATCTTCATCACTCCAGAACAATTGAATAACAAGAAGTGAAAGATTATGAGGTGCACCAGTATGGGAAAACATTTGAAACGGGGAAAAGGATATGATCGACAAAGCTTGAATTGATTCCACCGGGGAAGATAAGAGAACAAAGGATGATAAACTTGGAGCTTCCTTTAGCATCTTCATGAGAATCACCGGATAAGAGCATTGAGGAAAAGAATGAAGAGACTTCACATCCATACGATGGATATTTGATTAAGAAATCTGAGTCCTTGAAGAAAAGGGTGGGAGGGCGGGAAAACAACGACAACTAGGGACGGATGAAACAAACACCATTGAGAAAAACTTAGAATTGATCTCGCAAATGTTGAAATGATCGGATTTACTTGGAGAGAAGCACACGGTTGGAAAGAATTGAAAAGACGACCTTGATGAACAAGAAGGATTAGCATCCACATAGAAATATGAGAACACCGTTTAGAATAAGGTATGGAATCAACACTTGGCATTGAAGCAACTTGAATACCACAAAACGGAACAAAAACAAAGGATTTGGCTTGCAGAATAAGCCGGAAACAAATACATATGATAGAGATTTACCCAATCCGATATCATGCATCTGTAGGAAAGATATTCTAGGAGCTACTTGAATTCCCACCTATAAACTCCCGAAACTTTCTGGTTATGCAATCTGGTGTTGGGGATACAGGGACACAAAATATATCACCCAAACTAACAATACCTAGATCCAAATTTATCCATCCTTCAACACATAACCAAGAAACCTTCGGAAATCGCTTACCTCGACCTTCGAAAAGCATCTCATATACGAGTCATGGCAATACTCTCGAGCTCGCCCCAAAGATCAAGTTATCGAGGTTATCTCACCAACAACTGCATAAAAGAGATTTTCGATGTCGGCAAAGCTCGTGTATTCCGTAATCGCAACGATAAAATTGTGACGACAACACCTCGTAGCTCAACTCCCGTGACACCGCCACAACCCGTAAATGTCGAGGCACCAAGAACAATGTTCTCCACAAAACCATCGGAACGATTCCAAGATACCCGCGTGATCCTAAATTTTTTAGTGAAATTTGAGGAGAGAAGAGTCAAAACTCTACGTCAGATACCTCACCAGAGCGACGAAGGGACCGAGGAGTAAAAAGAATCCTACTCCGATATATATAATCCTAAGACTCAAAACATTTTCCGCTCTAGACTCAACAACGCCAAAGAAACAATCAAGGTGGGGCTCCTAAGTCGGGGAAGGCTCGATTACCAACTTGTAACGCCTCGATGCGCTTATATCTCCCACGTGTCAAGCACGACTTAGAGGCATAACCGCATTGAAAGCAATGTCGCAAGTGAGGTAATCTTCACACAACCCATGTATTACATAAGGGAAAGAGATACATAGTTGGCTTACAATCGCCACTTCACACAATACATGAGTAAAACATTACATCATACAGATACAATTAAGGTCCGACTACGGAACCAAAATAAAAGAAGACTACCCCAAATGCTACACAGATCCCCGATCGTCCCAACTGGCTCCACTCATCGATCGATCAAACGAAACAACACAATGAACAAGATCTTCATCGAGCTCCTCCTTGAGCTCGGATGCATCGCCTGCACGGTTTCATCGGCACCTGCAAACTGGTTTTGAAGTATCTGTGAGTCACGGGACTCAACAATCTCACACCCGTAGATCAAGACTATTTAAGCTTAAAGGTAGGACAGGGTAGTGAGGTGGAGCTGCAGCAAGTTTACTCAGCATATATGGTGGCTAACATACGCAAAAGAGAGCGAGAAGAGAAGCAAAGCACGGTCGAACAACTATGATCAAGAAGTGATCCCGAAACTACTTACGCCAAGCATAACTCCAACATCAGAGTTCACTTCCCGGACTCGCCGAGAAGAGACCATCACGGTTACACACGCGGTTGGTGTATTTTAATTAAGATCAACTTCGGGTTTTCTACAACCGACATTATCAAATTCCCATCTGCCTCATAACCGCGGGCACGGCTTTCAAAGATAATACCTCGCAGGGTGTCCCAACTTAGCCCATTATAAGCTCTCACGGTCAACGAAGGATATTCCTTCTACCGAAGACCCGATCAGTCTCGGAATCCCGGACTACAAGACATTTCGACAGCAATAAAACAAGACCAGCAAAGCTGCCCGAATGTGCCGACAAATCCCGATAGGAGCTGCACATATCTCGTTCTCAGGGCACACCGGATGAGCAGTACGTACGGCAACCGACGATACCCCTGTTGGAAATATGCCCTAGAGGCAATAATAAATTAGTTATTATTATATTTCCTTGTTCATGATAATCGTTTATTATCCATGCTATAATTGTATTGATAGGAAACTCAGATACATGTGTGGATACATAGACAACACCATGTCCCTAGTAAGCCTCTAGTTGACTAGCTCGTTGATCAATAGATGGTTACAGCTTCGACCATGGACATTGGATGTCGTTGATAACGGGATCACATCATTAGGAGAATGATGTGATGGACAAGACCCAATCCTAAGCCTAGCACAAAGATCGTAGTTCAGATGCTAAAGCTTTTCTAATGTCAAGTATCATTTCCTTAGACCATGAGATTGTGCAACTCCGGATACCGTAGGGAATGCTTTGGGTGTACCAAACGTCACAACGAATCGGGTGGCTATAAAGGTGCATTACGTGTATCTCCGAAAGTGTCTGCGGTTGGCACGAATCGAGACTGGATTTGTCACTCCGTAAACGGAGAGGTATCTCTGGGTCCACTCGGTAGGACATCATCACAATGTGCACAATGTGACCAAGGGGTTGATCACGGATGATGTGTTACGGAACGAGTAAAGAGACTTGCCGTAACGAGATTGAACAAGGTATCGGGATACCGACGATCGAATCTCGGCAAGTACAATACCGTTAGACAAAGGGAATTGTATACGGATCGATTGAGTCCTTGACATCGTGGTTCATCCGATGAGATCATCGTGGAACATGTGGGAGCCAACATGGGTATCCAGATCCCGCTGTTGGTTATTGACCGGAGAACGCCTCGGTCATGTCTACATGTGTCCCGAACCCGTAGGGTCTACACACTTAAGGTCTGGCGACGCTAGGGTTATAAAGGAAGCTTGTATGTGGTTACCGAATGTTGTTTGGAGTCCCGGATGAGATCCCGGACGTCACGAGGAGTTCCGGAATGGTCCGGAGGTAAAGATTTATATATGGGAAGTCCTGTTTTGGTCACCGGAAAAGTTTCGGGTTTTATCGGTAATGTACCGGGACCACCGGGAGGGTCCCGGGGGTCCACCAAGTGGGGCCACCTGCCCCAGAAGGTTGCGTGGGCCAAGTGTGGAGGGGACCAGCCCCTAGGAGGGCTGGTGCGCCCCCCACCAGGGGCCTAAGGCGCATGGGAGAGTGGGAGGGGCAACCCTAGGGCGATGGGCCCTAAGGCCCATCTAGGGGCGCCTCCCTCCCTCCCTCTTGGCCGCCTCCCCTTCCCATCTAGGGCTGCCGCCCCCTAGGGGTGGGAACCCCAGAGGGGCGACCCTCCTCCCTTCCCTATATATATGAGGCCTATTGGGCTGCCCAACACACATGAGTTCTCTCCCTCTTGGTGCAGCCCCGCCTCCTCCTCCTCCTCTCCTTGGTGCTTGGCGAAGCCCTGCAGGATTGCCACGCCCTCCATCACCACCATGCCATTGTGTTGCTGCTGGATGGAGTCTTCCTCAACCTCTCCTCTCTCCTTGCTGGATCAAGGCGTGAGACGCCACCGGCTATACGTGTGTTGAACGCGGAGGTGCCGTCTGCTCGGCACTAGGATCTCCGGTGATTTGGATCACGACGAGTACGACTCCTTCAACCCCATTCTCATGAACGCTTCCGCTTAGCGATCTACAAGGGTATGTAGATGCACTCTCCTTCCCTCGCTGCTAGTTTCTCCATAGATAGATCTTGGTGACACGTAGGAAAATTTTGAATTTCGCCACGCTCCCCAACAAAGGGCATCATGAGCTAGGTCTATTGCGTAGATTCTTTGCACGAGTAGAACACAAAGTAGTTGTGGGCGTTGATTTTGTTCAATATGCTTGCCGTTACTAGTCCAATCTTGTTTCGACGGTATTGTGGGATGAAGCGCCCGGACCGACCTTACACGCATTTTACGTGAGATGTGTTCCACCGATCGACATGCACTTGGTGCATAAGGTGGCTAGCGGTGCCGCCTCTCCCACTTTAGTCGGAACGGATTCGGCGAAAAGGGTCCTTATGAAGGGTAAATAGCAATTGGCATATCACGTTGTGGTTTTATGTAGGTAAGAAACGTTCTTGCTAGAAACCCAAAGCAGCCATCGTAAAACATGCAAACAACAATTAGAGGACGCCTAACTTGTTTTTGCAGGTATGCTATGTGATGTGATATGGCCAAGAAGAATGTGATGAATGATATGTGATGTATGAGATTGATCATGTTCTTGTAATAGGATTCACGACTTGCATGTCGATGAGTATGACAACCGGCAGGAGCCATAGGAGTTGTCTTTATTTATTGTATGACCTGCGTGTCATTGAACAACGCCATGTAATTACTTTTACTTTATTGCTAACCGTAGCCATAGTAGTAGAAGTAATAAGTTGGCGAGACAACTTCATGGAGACACGATGATGGAGATCATGATGATGGAGATCATGGTGTCATGCCGGTGACAATGATGATCATGGAGCCCCAAGATGGAGATCAAAAGGAGCAATATGATATTGGCCATATCATGTCACTACTATATAATTGCATGTGATGTTTATTATGTTTATGCATCTTGTTTACTTAGAACGACGGTAGTAAATAAGATGATCCCTTACAACAATTTCAAGAAGTGTTCCCCTAATCGTGCACCGCTGCCAAAAGTTCGTCGCTTCTAAGCACCACGTGATGATCGGGTGTGATGGATTCTTACGTTCACATACAACGGGTGTAAGATAGATTTACACACGCGGAACACTTAGGGTTAACTTGACGAGCCTAGCATGTACAGACATGGCCTCGGAACACAGAGACCGAAAGGTCGAGCATGAGTCGTATGGTAGATACGATCAACATGAAGATGTTCACCGAGTCGACCAGTCCGGCCTCACGTGATGATCGGACACGGCCTAGTTGACTCGGATCATGTAATCACTTAGATGACCAGAGGGATGTCTATTCGAGTGGGAGTTCATACGATGAACTTAATTATCTTGAACATAGTCAAAAGACCTTTTGCAAATTATGTCGTAAGCTCGCGCTTTAGTTCCACTGTTTAGATATGTTCCTAGAGAAAATATAGTTGAAAGTTGAAAGTAGCGATTATGTGAACAGTAGAAAGCTTATGTCCTTAATGCACCGCTCAGTGTGCTGAATCCCAAACGTTGTTTGTAGATGTTGCGAACATCGGACATACATGTTTTGATAACTACGTGATAGTTCAGTTGAACGGTTTAGAGTAGAGGCACCAAAGACGTTTTCGAAATGTCGCGGAACATATGAGATGTTTCGAGGGCTGAAATTAGGATTTCAGGCTCGTGCTCACGCCAAGAGGTATGAGACCTCCGACGATTTTCTTAGCCTACAAACTAAGGAAAAAAAGCTCAATCGTTGAGCTTGTGCTCGATTGTCCGAGTACAACAATCACTTGAATCGAGTGGTAGTTGATCTTCCGTATGAGATAGTGATGTTTCTCCAAAGTCATTGCCACCAAGCTGCTAGAGCTTCGTGATGAACTATAACATATCAAGGATAGAGATGATGATCCTTGAGGTATTCACGATGTTTGACACCGCGAAAGTAGAAATCAAGTAGGAGCATCAATTGTTGATGGTTGGTAAAACCACTAGTTTCAAGAAGGGCAAGGGAAACAAGGGATACTTCATGAAACGGCAAAACAGTTGCTGCTTTAGTGAAGAAACCCAAGGTTGAACCCAAACCCGAGACTAAGTGCTTCTGGAATAAGGGGAACAACCACTGGAGCGGAACCACCCTAGATACTTGGTAGATGAGAAGGCTGGCAAGGTCGATAAAAGTATATTTGATATACATTAAGTTATTGTGTATTTTACTAGTACTCCTAGTAGCACCAGTGGTATTAGATACCGGTTCGGTTGCTAAGTGTTAGTAACTCAAATAAAAGGCTACGGAATAAACGGAGACTAGCTAAAGGTGAGTCGACGATATGTGTTGGAAGTGTTTCCAAGGTTGATGTGATCAAGCATCGCACGCCTCCCTCTACCATCGAGATTGGTGTTAAACCTAAATAATTGTTATTTGGTGTTTGCGTTGAGCATAGACATGATTGGATTATGTCTATCGCAATACGATTATTCATGTAAGGAGAATAATGGTTACTCTGTTTATTTGAATAATACCTTTGATGGTCTTGCACCTAAATAAATGGTTTATTGAATCTTGATCGTAGTGATACACATTTACATGCCAAAAGATAGTAATGACAGTACCACGTACTTGTGGCACTGCCATGTAGGTCATATTGGTATAAAACGCATGAAGAAGCTCCATGTTGATGGATCTTTGGACTCAATCGTTTTTGAAAAGTTTGAGACATGCAAACCATGTCTATTGGTGTATACGCATGAAGAAACTCCATGTAGATGGATCGTTTGGACTCACTTGATTTTGAATCACTTGACATATGCAAATCATACCACATGGACAAGATGACCAAAAGCCTCGGTTTCAAAGAAGATGGAACAAGATAGCAACTTGTTGGAAGTAACACATTTTGATGTGTGCAGTCCAATGAGTGCCGAGGCATGCAAAGTGAATATCGTTATGTTCTTACTTCACGGATGATTTAAGTAGACACCGAGTGTATTTACTTGATGAAACACAAGTCTGAATTATTGAATGGTTCAAGTAATTTCAGAGTGAAGTTTAAGATCTTCGTGACAAGAGGATAGAATGTCTATGATATGATCATAGAGATGAATATCTGAGTTACGAAGTTTTGGCACACAATTAAGACATTGTGCAAATTGTTTCACAATTAATACCGCTCGAACACCATAGTGTGATGGTGTGTCCGAACATCATAGTTGCACTCTATTGGATATGGTGCACCATGATATCTCTTATCGAATTACCACTATCGCTCATGGGTTAGGCATTAGAGACAACCGCACTCACTTTAATGGGGCACCACGTAATTCCGCTGAGACGACACCGCTTGGAGAAACCTAAGTTGTCGCTTTCTTAAAAGTTTGGGGCTATGACGCTTATGTGAAAAAGTTTCAGGTTGATAGGCTCGAACCCAAAGCGGATAAAATGCATCTTCATAGGACACCCAAAACAGTTGGGTATACCTCCTAATTCAGATCCGAAGCAATAGGGATTGTTTCTTGAATTGGGTCCTTTCTCGAGGAAAAGTTCGCCTCGAAAAGTTGAGTGGGAGGATGGTGGAGACTTGATGAGGTTATTGAACCGTCACTTCAACTAGTGTGTAGCAGGGCACAGGAGGTTGTTCCCGTGGCACCTACACCAATTGAAGTAGAAGCTTATGATAGTAATCATGAAGTTTTGGATCAAGTCACTACCGAACCTCGTAGGACGACAAGGACGCGTACTGCTTCAGAGTGGTACGGTGATCCTGTCTTGAAGGTCATGTTGCTAGACAACAATGAACCTACGAGCTATGGAGAAGCGATGGTGGGCCCAAATTCCGACTAATGGTTAGAAGCCATGAACCGAGATAGGATCCATGTATCATAACAAAGCATGGACTTTGGTGGACTTGCCCGATGATCGGCAAGCCATTGAGATGAATGGATCTTTAAGAAGAAGACGGACGTGGACGGTAATGTCACCTTCTATGAAGCTCGACTTGTGGCAAAGAGTTTTTCACAAGTTCAAGGAGTTGACTACGATGAGATTTTCTCATCCGTAGCGATGCTTAAGTCCGTCGGAATCATGTTAGCATAAGCTGCATTTATGAAATCTGGCGATGGATGTCAAAATGAGTTTCCTTACCGGGCCAGAAGGAAAGGTTGTATGTGATACAATCGTAAAGTTTTGTCGATCCTAAGGATGCTAAAAGGTATGCTGGCTCCAAATGATCCTTTCTAAGGACCGGAGTAAGCATCTCGAGTTGGAATGTGCGCTTTGATGTGATGATCAAAGATTTTGGGTTTATACAAAGTTTATGAGAAACTTGTATTTCCAAAGAAGTGAGTGGGAGCACTATAGAATTTCGATGAGTATATCGTAAATGATGTAGAATTTTCCGAAAGCATATAGGGTTATTTGAAAGGTGTTTTTCAATAGAAAACCGGATCAAGCTACTTGAACATTGAGCATAAAGATCTATGAGGATAGATCAAAATGCTTAATAATACTTTCAAATGAGCACATACCTTGACATGATCTTGAAGGTGTTCAAGATAGATCACCAAAGAAGGAGTTCTTGCCTCGAGTTGTAAGGCACGGGTTAAGACTTAAAGCTCGACCACGGCAGAAAAGAGAAAAGGACGAAGGTCGCCCCTATGCTTCGTATATAGGCTCTATAGTATGCTATGCCGTACCGCATCAAGTGTGCCTTGCCATGAGTCACTATAGGGTACAAGAATGATCCAGGAATGGATCATTGGACAGCGGTCAAAATTGTCCTTGGAGTAAATAAGGACATGTTTCTCGATTATGGAGGTGATAAAGAGTTCAGCGTAAAGGGTTACGCCGATGCAAGCTTTAACACCTATCCGAAAGTGATTCTCGAGTAGCAAACCGGATAATGATAGTGGAGCAACCGCTTGGAATAGATCCAAGTGGAGCATGGAAGCAAGATTTACAATATGACATGGAGAATTGCAAAGCACACACGGATCCGAAAGGTTCGCACCCGTTGACTAAAACCCGCTGACTAAAAACCTCTCTCACAAGCAAAACATGATCAAACCTCGTAACTCATTGAGTCTAAATCACATGATGATGTGAACTAGTTTACGCACACTAGTAAACTCTTTGGGTGTTGGTCACATGGCGATATGACCTATCGTTGTTAATCACATGGCGATGTGAACTAGATTATCGACTCTAGTGCAAGTGGGAGACTGTTGGAAATATGCCCTAGAGGCAATAATAAATTAGTTATTATTATATTTCCTTGTTCATGATAATCGCTTATTATCCATGCTATAATTGTATTGATAGGAAACTCAGATACATGTGTGGATACATAGACAACACCATGTCCCTAGTAAGCCTCTAGTTGACTAGCTCGTTGATCAATAGATGGTTACAGCTTCGACCATGGACATTGGATGTCGTTGATAACGGGATCACATCATTAGGAGAATGATGTGATGGACAAGACCCAATCCTAAGCCTAGCACAAAGATCGTAGTTCGTATGCTAAAGCTTTTCTAATGTCAAGTATCATTTCCTTAGACCATGAGATTGTGCAACTCCCTGATACCGTAGGAATGCTTTGGGTGTACCAAACGTCACAACGAATCGGGTGGCTATAAAGGTGCATTAAGGTATCTCCGAAAGTGTCTGCTGGGTTGGCACGAATCGAGATCGGATTTGTCACTCCGTAAACGGAGAGGTATCTCTGGGCCCACTCGGTAGGACATCATCACAATGTGCACAATGTGACCAAGGGGTTGATCACGGGATGATGTGTTACGGAACGAGTAAAGAGACTTGCCGGTAACGATATTGAACAAGGTATCGATACCGACGATCGAATCTCGGCAAGTACAATACCGTTAGACAAAGAGAATTGTATACGGGATCGATTGAGTCCTTGACATCGTGGTTCATCCGATGAGATCATCGTGGAACATGTGGGAGCCAACATGGGTATCCAGATCCCGCTGTTGGTTATTGGCCGAGAACGCCCTCGGTCATGTCTACATGTCTCCGAACCCGTAGGGTCTACACACTTAAGGTTCGATGACGCTAGGGTTATAAAGGAAGTTTGTATGTGGTTACCGAATGTTGTTCGGAGTCCCGGATGAGATCACAGACGTCACGAGGAGTTCCTTAATGGTCCGGAGGTAAAGATTTATATATGGGAAGTCATGTTTTGGTCACCGGAAAAGTTTCGGGGTTTATCGGTAATGTACCGGGACCACCGGAGGGTCCCGGGTCCACCAAGTGGGGCCACCTGCCCTGTAAGGTTGCGTGGGCCAAGTGTGGGAGGGACCAGCCCCTAGGAGGGCTGGTGCGCCCCACAAGGGGCCCAAGGCGCATGGGAGAGTGGGAGGGCAACCCTAGCGATGGGCCCCAAGGCCCATCTAGGGGGCCTCCCTCTCCCTCCCCTCTGGCCGCCTCCCCTTCCCATCTAGGGCTGCCGCCCCTAGGGGTGGGAACCCCAGAGGGCGCACCTCCTCCCCTTCCCCATATATATGAGGCCCATTGGGCTGCCCAACACACATGAGTTCTCTCCCTCTTGGTGCAGCCCCGCCTCCTCCTCCTCCTCTCCCTTGGTGCTTGGCGAAGCCCTGCAGATTGCCACGCCTCCATCACCACCATGCCGCTGTGTTGCTGCTGGATGGAGTCTTCCTCAGCCTCTCCCTCTCTCCTTGCTGGATCAAGGCGTGGGAGACGCCAACGGCTGTCAGACGTGTGTTGAACGCGGAGGTGCCGTCTGCTCGACACTAGGATCTCCGGTGATTTGGATCACGACGAGTACGACTCCTTCAACCCCTGCTTCATGAACGCTTCCGCTTAGCGATCTACAAGGGTATGTAGATGCACTCTCCTTCCCTCGTTGCTAGTTTCTCCATAGATAGATCTTGGTGACACGTAGGAAAATTTTGAATTTCTGCTACGTTCCCCAACAACCCCAAGTTGCCTCGGGGCGGCACCGCAAGTGGCTCTAATTTGGACCAGCACTCGGAGGAGCACTGGCCCGGGGGTTAAAATAAAGATGACCCTTGAGTCTGCATAACCCAAGGGAAAAAGGCTTAGGTGGCAAATGGTAAACCCAATGTTGGGCCTTGCCGGAGGAGTCTTATTCAAAGCGAATCGTCAAGGGGTCCCATAAATCACCCAACCGTAAGGAACGCAAAATCAAGGAACATAACACCGTATGAAGGAAACTAGGGCGGCAAGAGAGGAACAAAACACTGCATAAGGCCGAGCCTTCCACCCTTTACCAAGTATATAGATGCATTAATTAAATAAGATATATTGTGATATCCCAACAAGTAAACATGTTCCAACAAGGAACAACATCTCCATGTTCCAACAAGGAACAAACTTCATCTTCACCGCAACTAACAACGCTATAAGAGGGCTGAGCAAAGCGGTAACATAGCCAAACAACGGTTTGCTAGGAAAGGATGGTTAGAGGCTTGACATGGCAATATGGGTGGCATGATAAGCAAGTGATGGGCATCGAAAGCATAGGCATAGCAAAAGAGCGAGCATCTAGCAAGCAAAGATAGAAGTGATTTCGAGGGTATGGTCATCTTGCTCGAAATCCCGCAAGGAAGAAGAACGAGTCCATGAAGAAGACAAACGGATGAAGTCGAACGAATCCTCACAACTCCGGAACGAAACCGAAGCTAACGAGAGAAGCAACCCGGAAAGAAACAATCAACATAGTAAACAACCATCACATAAACATGTCATGATGCACAAACAAGTATGATGCATGTCAGGTTTAATGAGGCATGGCATGGCAAAGTGCATCAAACAATACTACCAATTAAGTGGAGCTCAATATACAACGAGTTGCATATTGACAAAACACCACATGCAAATATTTAGTTTGATCTCGGTTATGTACCCAACAATATTAAATGTTATTAAACATGGCAAGAGATGAAGCACAACAAAACTACCTAACTAGGCAAGTTTAAGTGAGGCCGGAAATAAGAAACAACAATTCCGGAAAATCCTCATATGCATATTTTAGATTCGGTACTGTTCTGTCATAAAACATATTTTAGAGTTGTTAAACATGCAAAGTAATGCTACCATGTTAATCTATGCATTTTTCTACCCCATTTACATATATAATTTAATTAAAACCAAGCTACGGTTATTTAGTTATGAAATAAATCATTTTAGCATGGCATTTAAGCAAATTAATGCAAACAACAATTATAAACATTTAAATGTTGTTATCATGATGCAGATGACATGTGCAGGTTTTTATGCAATTTTTATGAAAACGTTGACAAGAGCATTATGACGCATTTGTCGTCGTGGCGGAAACGAAAAAGGGTGCCACGGCGGCGAATCCGGAAATGATGCCACGGCAACATATCGGTTCCGGTAGCTCATGGAGATATCGGTGCAAAAGAAAGTGTGATGGAAGCGAGTTGAGCAAGATGGTGGGGTGTTCCCGGTTACCGGGTTCCCACGAGATGATGGCATGGCAACGAGGAGGAGCAAGCGAGCGACAAATTTCGGACACGGTGCAAACGGGCATCTCATACAACATACAAGCATTCGTTCACGGGCGGTCGTTCCGGCGGGTATACCTTTGAAGCGTGCCTTCATCTCGAAGCGGGTCGAGTTTCGTAGAGGGAAGTAGACGTTCTCGCGACGGTAGTGGAAGTAGTGGTTCACGGACGTCGTGGAAGTAGTCGCTCGCGATCGGGTTGTACACGCTCACGGGTCGCCGGTAGAGGTACTCGGCAATCCGGCGGGGTACTTGGCGGGTCGTCGAGGTACACGGTTCGTAGACGTCCGATGCGGTACTAGGTGAACCGAAGGTGTACTTGGCGGTCTCCAAACTTGCCGGTCGTGGTACACGGGTCTTCGGTGATGGTAGTGGTACATCTTGTAGTGGAACTTGGGCGTAGTGGTACACGGCGACGGTAGTGGTACACGTAATCTTGTGGAACTTCACAGTTCGTTGTGTAGTCGTACACGGGTCCTTGCCGAAGATGGTCACACAGGCACGTAGATGAACCATTCATTGATCTCCGGTACTTGGCGAAAATCTCAAGATGGCCTTGGCGTTCCTGGTTCGGTGGTTGTGGAGGCAGGTGAGCAAGCGCGCGATGGGGCTAGTGACCGCCAACGCTACCGGGCAAAGGGCGTCCGCGAAAGATGCGGGTGGCGGAGGCCATGGAAGGCGCCGAGCGAGGAACGCAGGGCCACGGCTCGCCGCTGCCGGGAGCTCCTCGGCGCATCTGGTTGGAGAAGAAACCGACGAGGCGAGGCGATATGGAGCATGGTGGCACGGGCGGACGGACTAAGGTGGAGGCGCGATGGAGGTTGCCGGGCGCGGAGAATTTGCAGGAGAGGTGCGGGCGTAGAGGAGACGAGGCGGCGCTTGGGGCTCGGGTCGCGAAGGAGAAGCTCCGGTGTCTGCGCCGAGACGGGCAGGGAGCGACGCCTGGGCAGCGCGGCGAGGCGGGCCCGCGGCAACGAAGCGGGCTCCGTGTCCTACTGGAGGTGCGGAGGCGACGGTGTTGGCCATGGTGCCAACAAGACAGGACGGGCGCGGCTCGAACGGCGACGGGTGGAGGAGGCCGAGGGGTCGAGCGAGGAGATGGCGGCGCCAAGGAGGAGATGGGGATCGGGCGCTGGTCGGGCGCGAGGGAGGAAACGAGGGAGAGAGATGCAGGCGCTGGAGGGAGATGGGGATCGAAAGGCAGGAGAGGGATTGATCGGCTAGGGGTTCACGAGGGGTTAGGTGGGCTGGTGGAGGCCAATGGCTGGAACGGGCCGGTCTGTTGGTCGTGCCCAAGAGGCCGGCCGGTCTGGCCGGGTCTGCTTCTCTCCCTCTACTCTTTTATATTTTTTAGCGTAAAACAATTAAAGAGAGACAAAAAGAAAGAGAGGGTTAGGGAAAGAATTTGGACACACGGATAATTTTCCTGCTCACAAAAATATGAGGAATTTAACAAAAATGGCCCGAGGATTTTAGAGAATGTAAAATCCACACATATTGAATTTAACTCGACATGTTTGAATTTCGAAACCCATTCGAATGAACTCCAAATGGGTTGAAATTATAGGAGATGGACCTACACAGTAGATGTGCTTTATGGGCTGATTTGGAACATTTGTGGATAAAGTAAAATTGCAACTCAATTTTACTTAAAAGGCACCAAAGGAAGAAAAGAAGTTGAGTTGGATAAAAAGGAAATTTGAAGAACCGCCAAATGTGTTATGGAATGGTTTAATATAGCTCCCTAAATATTGGGAGGATATGTTATAAAGAGAAATCACCATTGTGAATATCCCTCGATTTAAATGGACCGAAGATCCATACGATTTATTTAGTTGAGTTTTTAAAAATAATGATATGATGGCATGATGAGATGATGCAATGCAAGAGATGACATGGTGAATGCACAAACAAAACAAATCACACGACAAAACTCTAAACCCCGAAGGCAAATCAAGCTCCGGTCTTGGGGCGTCACAACACTCCACCACTATTTAGAGGATCTCGCCCCAGATCTAGGATGGCACCGGATAGAAAAACGAAAGAAGAAAGAGGTAAAACTAAGTTGCTTCTTTGACAAAAGAGTGAAACCAACGAACCTTGAGAGGTTGAGCAATTTAAAAGAAAGAGTACAACAGAGATGAACGAGATTGCAAACAATCCGTTAGAAAAGAGGAACAAGGAAATATTACGAGAACTTGAAGGTTGCAAAGACATGAATCAAGAGTTTAAAGGACAAGATAGAATTCGAAACCACTCCGGTTAAAAAAAGATGAGCGAGGAAGAATTCGGGCAGCACTCCGGTTGAACATGGAAGGAATTAGAATCATGAAGTTGAAAAGATGGGATGATACTTGATGAAATCAACAACAAACTGCCTCCGGAACTATTGAAAGAATGGCACAAGGGGTAAGAAAGATTTCAGACAACACTCCGGTTGAGAAGGGAGGCAAAACTTTATAAGATGAGAGAACTCGAATGAAAACATGACACTCCGGCTAAACGGATAATGCAAGAAAAAGAACATGATCTTTACAAAACGAGGTGATGGGTGAAAATAGCAACATCACAATGCCTCCGATAGAAATGAAAGAATGCAATGAAAAAACTAGATGGTTGGAAAGAAAAGAACGGAGAAGATAATGGTAACTTCTACCACAATTGAATTTTGGAAGCATCCTTGCCAAGAAGGTTAGAGCGGAGTTGTTGGAAAACCAACAATGAAAAGAACAAGCTTGTTGTGGGCTTATGGCAAACATCTCAAAATTATGAGGTGAGTTTCTGCCACCAACGGAAACAAATGATTGGATTGATATCAACAAGGAGACGAGAAACTTATTTCACCGAGAGGACAAATGAAGAACTTGGGTCATAGGTAATCATCGGAAAGAGCAACATTCCTTAAGGAAGGCTTTAGGTGTAACATGACACAAGATGACTCCAACGAAGAGATTGATGGTTGAAAAGATCTCTTGAACAAAGATAAAATGATGGATTTAAATATGTCACTCTTGAAAATCTGTGAATCATGAAACGCCAAGGAAAATTATCAACAATGACATAACACCATCTCAAAAGATAAGATAGAGAGAATTGCACTTTGGAATGCAAGATGAAGAATACTTGAGCTCCTCAAAACAAAACATGTGTTGAGCACCATGTTTATTTTTAGAGTATAGCTTATGGATCATAGCTTCGAGAGGAATCTTGATGAACAATTGAAGAATGAAAATAATCCTTGAGGAAGCACCATGTAGAGCCTCCATGATGAACTCCGTAAACAAAAGGGTGAAAGAAAGAGAAGTTGAAAACACAAGGTGAAGCCTTGCAAAGGATAAGATGAAGCTTTGAAATGATATAACCGAGAAAACTTTGAACTCCGGAAAGAAAGATGAACAAATGAAATCAAGAATTTTGACGATCCTCCGGAATAAGGAATTGAATTTACTAGATGAAACAAGAATAAGAATTACATTATGCTCATCCTTCACCAATTGAATTGATGACAAGCAATGGATTTGTCATACTACTTATTCTCATTGAAAATGATTACAGATAGAGATGTAGCGCAAACTTGAGAAGGTATTAATGGAACCACCGGTGGGATTTGGAAACAACAAATGAATTGATATGATAATGAAGGAAGTGAAATCTTGAACGAACCACCGTAAGAATTGAAAATGAACGAAGAAAAAGAACGAATCGCCGTAAGGAATTAGAAATGAACGAAGATACTTGAGAGAATTTAGATACATGAGAATGGAGAGATCATGAACTGATTAGTGAATACTTGAATGATGCACCGGTAAGATTTGGAGAACGAGAACTGAAAACTGGAATGAATAATTCTGAGATGATGGGCTCAGAAGAATCAAACTGAAAAGACTCCTGAATTGCTCCAGATGGGTGTTAATTCTCATAATCGAAAATAAATATGAGAGGATGGCATCAAGCTAGAACCATGAAAACCATGAATCTTGAAGAGAATGGAGCAAGATTTAAGAGAAACTCTTCTTCGGTCTTCAAAATTTGAGAATGACGACGAGAAACACCACCATGAATTGTTGAGATACTCCGGGATGAAAATTAGAAAGGTTGAACCAACGATGAAAAGAATTTGAAAGATCTTGGAGAAAGACATGACTGATGATAATTCATTCTTACGTCAAACTTTGCAAAGAATTTGAGAATAACTCCGAAAAATTAGAAGAGTCAGGTAAGATCCTGGGAAAAGACCTGTGGGTTAGGGCCCACTCAAAAGAAACACCGTTGAACGATTGCTTGAAATAAGGATTGCACCGGTAGAAATAAATGGCTCAAGAGGGATAACAACTTCGAGAAATCTTGCACGGATTAGGAATGAAAACACGAATCTTCTGAGATATCTTCATCACTCCAGAACAATTGAATAACAAGAAGTGAAAGATTATGAGGTGCACCGGTATGGGAAAACATTTGAAACGGGAAAAGGATATGATCGACAAAGCTTGAATTGATTCCACCGGGAAGATAAGAGAACAAAGGATGATAAACTTGGAGCTTCCTTTAGCATCTTCATGAGAATCACCGGATAAGAGCATTGAGGAAAAGAATGAAGAGACTTCACATCCATACGATGGATATTTGATTAAGAAATCTGAGTCCTTGAAGAAAAGGGTGGGAGGGCGGGAAAACAACGACAACTAGGGACGGATGAAACAAACACCATTGAGAAAAACTTAGAATTGATCTCGCAAATGTTGAAATGATCGGATTTACTTGGAGAGAAGCACACGGTTGGAAAGAATTGAAAAGACGACCTTGATGAACAAGAAGGATTAGCATCCACATAGAAATATGAGAACACCGTTTAGAATAAGGTATGGAATCAACACTTGGCATTGAAGCAACTTGAATACCACAAAACGGAACAAAAACAAAGGATTTGGCTTGCGAATAAGCGGAAACAAATACATATGATAGAGATTTACCCAATCCGATATCATGCATCTCAGAGGAAAGATATTCTAGGAGCTACTTGAATTCCCACCTATAAACTCCCGAAACTTTCTCGTTATGCAACTGTGTTGGGGATACAGGGACACAAAATATATCACCCAAACTAACAATACCTAGATCCAGTTGTATCCATCCTTCAACACATAACCAAGAAACCTTCGGAAATCGTTTACCTCGACCTTCGAAAAGCATCTGTTATACGAGTCATGGCAATACTCTCGAGCTCGCCCCAGTACTGGGTTATCGAGGTTATCTCACCAACAACTGCATAAAAGAGATTTTCGATGTCGGCAAAGCTCAGGTATTCCAGAACTGCAACGATAAAATTGTGACGACAACACCTCGGAGCTCAACTCCCCGGACACTACCACAACCCCTAAATGTCGAGGCACCAAGAACAATGTTCTCGCCACAAATCCATCGGAACGATCCCAAGTTACCCGCGTGATCATAATTTTTTTTTTAGTGAAATTTGAGGAGAGAAGAGTCAAAACTCTACGTCAGGATTCCTCACCAGAGGCGATTTAAGGACCGAGGAGTAAAAAGAATCCTACTCCGATATATATAATCCTAAGACTCAAAACATTTTCCGCTCTAGACTCAACAACGCCAAAGAAACAATCAAGCTGGGGCTCCTAAGTCGGGGAAGGCTCGATTACCAACTTGTAACGCCTCGATGCGGCTATATCTCCCACGTGTCGGGCACGACTTAGAGGCATAACCGCATTGAAAGCAATGTCGCAAGTGAGGTAATCTTCACACAACCCATGTATTACATAAGGGAAAGAGATACATAGTTGGCTTACAATCGCCACTTCACACAATACATGAGTAAAACATTACATCATACAGATACAATTAAGGTCCGACTACGGAACCAAAATAAAAGAAGACTACCCCAAATGCTACATGTATCCCCGATCGTCCCAACTGGCTCCACTCTTGATCGATCAAATGAAACAACACAATGAACAAGATCTTCATCGAGCTCCTCCTTGAGCTCGGATGCATCACCCGCACGGTTTCATCGGCACCGCAAACTGGTTTTGGAAGTATCTGTGAGTCACGGGGACTCAACAATCTCACACCACAGATCAAGACTATTTAAGCTTAAAGGTAGGACAGGGTAGTGAGGTGGAGCCTGCAAAGCAGTTTACCAGCATATATGGTGGCTAACATACGCATAAAAGAGAGCGAGAAGAGAAGCAAAGCACGGTCGAACAACTATGATCAAGAAGTGATCCTAAACTACTTACGCTAAGCATAACTCCAACATCAGTGTTCACTTCCCGGACTCACGAGAAGAGACCATCACGGTTACACACGCCGTTGGTGTATTTTAATTAAGATCAACTTCGGGTTTTCTACAACCGGACATTAACAAATTCCCATCTCGCCTCATAACCGCGGGCACGGCTTTCGAAAGATAATACCTCGCACGGGTGTCCCAACTTAGCCCATTATAAGCTCTCACGGTCAACGAAGGATATTCCTTCTACCGAAGACCCGATCGATCTCGGAATCCCGGACTACAAGACATTTCGACAAAGAATAAAACAAGACCAAGAAAGCCGCCCGAATGTGCCGAAATCCCGATAGGAGCTGCACATATCTCGTTCTCGTGGCACACCGGATGAGCAAAGACGACGGCAACCGACGATACCCCAAGTTGCCTCGGGCGGCACCGCAAGTGGTTTAATTTGGACCAAAGACTGGAGGAGCACCGGCACAGGGGTTAAAATAAAGATGACCCTTGAGTCTGCAGAACCCAAGGGAAAAAAGGCTTAGGTGGCAAATGGTAAACCCAATGTCGGGCCTTCTTTGGAGGAGTCTTATTCAAAGCGAACTGTCAAGGGGGTCCCATAAATCACCCAACCGTGTAAGGAACGCAAAATCAAGGAACATAACACCGGTATGACGGAAACTAGGGCGGCAAGAGAGGAACAAAACACCAGGCATAAGGCCGAGCCTTCCACCCTTTACCAAGTATATAGATGCATTAATTAAATAAGATATATTGTGATATCCCAACAAGTAAACATGTTCCAACAAGGAACAACATCTCCATGTTCCAACAAGGAACAAACTTCATCTTCACCGCAACTAACAACGCTATAAGAGGGCTGAGCAAAGCGGTAACATAGCCAAACAACGGTTTGCTAGGAAAGGATGGTTAGAGGCTTGACATGGCAATGTGGGTGGCATGATAAGCAAGTGATGGGCATCGTAGCATAGGCATAGCAAAAGAGCGAGCATCTAGCAAGCAAAGATAGAAGTGATTTCGAGGGTATGGTCATCTTGCCTGAAATCCCGCAAGGAAGAAGAACGAGTCCATGAAGAAGACAAACGGATGAAGTCGAACGAATCCTCACAACTCCGGAACGAAACCGAAGCTAACGAGAGAAGCAACCCGGAAAGAAACAAACAACATAGTAAACAACCATCACATAAACATGTCATGATGCACAAACAAGTATGATGCATGTCCGGTTTAATGAGGCATGGCATGGCAAAGTGCATCAAACAATACTACCAATTAAGTGGAGCTCAATATGCAACGAGTTGCATATTGACAAAACACCACATGCAAATATTTAGTTTGATCTCGGTTATGTACCCAACAATATTAAATGTTATTAAACATGGCAAGAGATGAAGCACAACAAAACTACCTAACTAGGCAAGTTTAAGTGAGGCCGGAAATAAGAAACAACAGTTCCGGAAAATCCTCATATGCATATTTTAGATTCGGTACTGTTCTGTCCTAAAACATATTTTAGAGTTGTTAAACATGCAAAGTAATGCTACCATGTTAATCTATGCATTTTTCTACCCCATTTACATATATAATTTAATTAAAACCAAGCTACGGTTATTTAGTTATGAAATAAATCATTTTAGCATGGCATTTAAGCAAATTAATGCAAACAACAATTATAAACATTTAAATGTTGTTATCATGATGCGGATGACATGTGCAGGTTTTTATGCAATTTTTATGAAAACGTTGACAAGAGCATTATGAAGCATTTGTCGTCGTGGCGGAAACGAAAAAGGGTGCCACGGCGGCGAATCCGAAAATGATGCCACGGCAACATATCGGTTCCGGTAGCTCATGGAGATATCGATTGCAAAAGAAAGTGTGACGGAAGCGAGTTGAGCAAGATGGTGGGGTGTTCCTGCTACCGGGTTCCCACGAGACAATGGCATGGCAACGAGGAGGAGCAAGCGAGCGACAAATTTCGGACACGGTGCAAACGGGCATCTCATACAACATACAAGCATTCGTTCACGGGCGGTCGTTCCGGCGGGTATACCTTTGAAGCGTGCCTTCATCTCGAAGCGGGTCGAGTTTCGTAGAGGGAAGTAGACGTTCTCGCGACGGTAGTGGAAGTAGTGGTTCACGGACGTCGTGGAAGTAGTCGTTCTCGCGACTGAAGTTGTACACGTTCACGGGTCGTCGGTAGAGGTACTCGGCAATCCGAAGGGGTACTTGGCGGGTCGTCGAGGTACACGGTTCGTAGACGTCCGATGCGGTACTAGGTGAACCGAAGGTGTACTTGGCGGTCTCCAAACTTGCCGGTCGTGGTACACGGGTCTTCGGTGATGGTAGTGGTACATCTTGTAGTGGAACTAGGGCGTAGTGGTACACGGCGACGGTAGTGGTACACGTAATCTTGTGGAACTTCACGGTTCGTTGTGTAGTCGTACACGGGTCCTTGCCGAAGATGGTCACACAGGCACGTAGATGAACCATTCATTGATCTCCTGGTACTTGGCGAAAATCTCGAAGATGGCCTTGGCGTTCCTGGTTCGGTGGTTGTGGAGGCAGTGCGGAGCAGTGGCGCGAAGGGGCTAGTGACCGCCAAGGCGCTGGCAGTGGCGTCCGCGAGCAGATGCGGGTGGCGGAGGCCATGGAAGGCGCTCGAGCGCGAGGAACGCAGGGGCCACGGGCGAGCTCGCTCGCTCGGGGAGCTCCTCGGGCGCATCTGGTCGGAGAAGAAGCCGACGAGGCGAGGGCGACATGGAGCATGGTGGCACGGCGGACGGACTAAGCAGGGAGGCGCGATGGAGGTCGCCGGCGCGGAGAAGTCGCAGGCGAGGTGCGGGCGTAGCAGAGGAGACGAGGCGGCGCTTGGGGCTCGGGGTCGCGGGGAAGGAGAAGCTCCGGTGCTGCGGCGCCGGAGACGGCAGGGGAGCGACGTCCTGGGGCAGCGCGGCGAGGCGAAGCCCGGCGGCAACGAGCGGGCTCCGGTGTCCGGCTGGAGGTGCGGAGGCGACGGTGCTGGCCATGGTGCCAGCGCACAGGGACGGGCGCGGCTCCGAACGGCGACGGGGTGGAGGAGGCCGAGGGGGTCGAGCGAGGGAGATGGCGGCGCGAAGGAGGAGATGGGGATCGGGCGCTGGTCGGCGCGAGGGAGGAGACGAGGGAGAGAGATGCGTGCGGCGCTGGAGGGAGATGGGGATCGAGCAGAGGAGAGGGGATCGATCGGCTAGGGTTCACGAGGGGGTTAGGTGGGCTGGTGGAGGCCAATGGCTGGAACGGGCCGGTCTGGTTGGTCAGGCCCAAGAGGCCGGCTGGTCTGGCTGGTCTGCTTCTCTCCCTCTACTCTTTTATATTTTTTTAGCAGAAAACAATTAAAGAGAGACAAAAAGAAAGAGAGGGTTAGGGAAAGAATTTGGACACACGGATAATTTTCCCGGGCTCACAAAAATATGAGGAATTTAACAAAAATGGCCCGAGGATTTTTAGAGAATGTAAAATCCACACATATTGAATTTAACTCGACATGTTTGAATTTCGAAACCCATTCGAATGAACTCCAAATGGGTTGAAATTATAGGAGATGGCCCTACACAGTAGATGTGATTTATGGGCTGATTTGGAACATTTGTGGATAAAGTAAAATTGCAACTCAATTTTACTTAAAAGGCACCAAAGGAAGAAAAGAAGTTGAGTTGGATAAAAAGGAAATTTGAAGAACCGCGCAAATGTGTTATGGAATGGTTTAATATAGCTCCCTAAATATTGGGAGGATATGTTATAAAGAGAAATCACCATTGTGAATATCCCTCGATTTAAATGGACCGAAGATCCATACGATTTATTTAGTTGAGTTTTTAAAAATAATGATATGATGGCATGATGAGATGATGCAATGCAAGAGATGACATGATGAATGCACAAACAAAACAAATCACACGACAAAACTCGAAACCCCGAAGGCAATCAAGCTCCGGTCTTGGGGAAGGCCACAAATAGCGCCCTTCCCTTAGGCGTCAGACATCCCGCCAACAGTGGTAGCCCCTGGTCCAGCTTGGCCCCACACGCACTGCAGCGCTTAAGGGCTAGGCGCCACACACACTGTAATGTGCAGCGCCTAGCTCTTGGGCGCCGACATCAGGTTCCATTTGGCTGGCCCCACCCTCTCCTCCCACCCCACCCCACACACCCCCACCCGACCCAAACCGTTAGACTTATGCGGCCCTCCTCTTCCCTCTCCCTCTCAAATCCTTCTCAAATCTTGCAAATCCGAGTATTTGACCGTGGATTTCAAGCCAACCCTCCCTTAAGGTAATCTCCTCCGATCCCTCGTTTTCATCCATAGGAATTGTCACATTTGCTCAAATCTTGCTAGTTTGGGGAAACCCTAGTTTTGATAGGATTTGGAAATTTGTGTTTCTTTGCTAATTTGGTATGGTTAGGCTTTCATAGTATGCTAGGGTTAGGGTTATGTGTGTTTGATGTTGGTGTTAGGGTTATGTTGGTGTTAGGGTTGTGGTTATTGTTAAGTGGGGGTTAGGGTTGACCAATAATTCTCGGTTTTGTAGGCATGGCTTCATCCGGTTCCATGACGAGGCCACCGTGTGCTAACCAAGAAGACATGCCGAACAAGTGGGAGGACGATCTTTGGACAAGGTGAAGGAGAAAGATGTCAACATCCCGCCATGTTGGTGTGGAGATGTTTGCAAGGTGAAGGTGTCCACCGACCCAAAAGAAAGCATGGACGGAAGGGAGGAGATATTTTGTATGCCCGAACTATGCTTATGATCGTGCACTTCCAACTAACGCCTATGACCAACCACGGTAAGCTCGAGAAGTAAAATGTTACTCTCAAATGTGTGTCAACACTAACAACAAATTTTTATGCGCCACCGCCTCCTCTATGCAAGTACTTCACGTGGATAGATCTTGAAGTGCCGTAAGATGTGAAAAAGGACCAATACGCAGATTGTCTTAGGCGGCAACGACGGTTCAAGAATCGCTTCGAAGAGGCTTGGAGGAAGAGCGTCGCCGTAAGGAGAGGATGGAGCGGAAGAAACGAGAGGAGGAGAGGGCACGCCAAGCTTAAACTTGCTCGTGAGGAGGAGAGGGCAAGAAAGCTTGCAAAGGCTCGCGAGGCGCAAGAGGAGGACTCGACACGTGACAAGAAGGGAAATGGCCTCGCTCTACTCAGTAGGGACTTCGCTTCGGTGCACTCGTCGTCAACTATTTTCTAATGAATGTGTCATGAAGTTGTGAGGACATGTGAGATCTTGGTGAACTATCTTCTAGGGCAAGCTGCCATTTGTCATTTGTAATGAATGTGTCGTGAACCATGTCGTAGTAATGTTTGAATTGTCTTAAGTTATGAACTCGTCGGCATAAAATTTGTGTTTGTTCAAATTGTTGTGATGTCAGCAGTCATTGTAAGTATTGTGGATGTGATGCAAGCCAACCGTGGCTCTCTGGATCGTCATGGAAGTAGTGCAGCGCCTAAGGTCGTATGGCCAGACTATATAGTGCAGCGCCAAGAGTTGGGCGCCACACAAGATAAAGGCAACGCCTAATCATATGCCGCAGGTTGCTATAAGCAAAACTGCAAACAGATGCCATTTTGGCCTCCTGCAGCAAAGACTCACATAATAAAAGTAATCACAAACTGCACATGCTAAGCAAAGAGAACTAATAACTTGAACATCATATCATTTAAAACAATTCAACATTACTTCAGGTCCGCAAACACAAATACCACACTAGTAAGAGTTCACCAACATATAACATAACCTCACAAGTTCATCAACCTAATTAAACGGCTACAATTAACATGAACAATCACTAATGCCTTCCGCGTGTTCACGGTGGCACGCTGCAGCAAGCTTCTTCTTCTTCTTAGGAGCACGAGGCTCCTCTTCGCACTTCCTCCTCCGCCTCCGCCTCCGCCTCCTCCTCCGCCTCATCATCCAAGCTAGCCATCCATGAGGTCCCTACGACCACCTTTGGGTTGCCTCTGTTGTCATAGTCGTTGGGCGTGTCTTGGCGTCTGGGCTGCCTAGGCTTGAACACATATGCGGACCGAGCTTGAGCGTCCGCCAAAGTCATGTCATCATCAAGCTCATCGCCTATCACACAACGAAACAATATGGTGAAGGCCGGTGTCGTACTCAAGTGAGAATCACATCTAAAGGATTAGTCATACCTCTTGGGTGATCCCACCCTCATCATCCATATAAGCATATGAGGAACTCACATCGCCCCCCTCATGGTGAGGTGCGGGTCCGATGGTGTACTGCACCTAGAGGCGGATGGTTCATCATATTCGTGATCACGGCAACCGAGAAGGTTCGATAACCGCCTTAACTTCTTGGCCCGACAACAGAACATGAACAAGTGTGTAAGATATCAAACTTTGCAACATAGACTGGCTCTCATAGTGAATGCGATATGTACCTTGAGGAATGCTCGTAGTGAACCATCATCATTGCCGCCCAACCGGTGTCTTCTCCGTAATAGACCGGCTCTCATCACCGCTTTCTTGATCTCGGTGCGATGCGGATGAGAAAGAATGAATGCATTAGCCATTCAAACATGTGTAATACGGTCAATGTGAAAGTAAAGAGGGAACACTTTACCACATAGTTAATCACCGAACAGCAGGGACTCCTTGCCCTTGCCCGACATCTCTGTTGTACTTCCCTTTGCTAGATCCTCAAAGTTTACGGGTTCTTCAAGAATATCCTCATTATATGCGGCGGGCATATCTCAACTCGAGTAGTTCCAATAAACCATCGTGCGTAGTTATCAAAAGCAATTGGGTTGTGCTCACGAAGCGGGCGCGTCTTGATGCTACTGAGCTTGCTCCACACAAAGCTGGAAGCGGGTAACATACGCAGAATGATGCTTGTCCCGATCCTTTATCTTCCGTTGCCTTCTCCTGTCCAACCTGCGTGGTATAAAACCAAACATTAGCACAACCAAAAGGAGTCCCGATGATTAGACAATACGCAGACATGCTCTCTTACCTATGAAGTGCTTTATCCGTGTCCACCCAATCCGGCGGGTGAGGCCGGAAAAGACCAAATCGACAATACACGCGATGCGGCAAATGAAACTCAACCACCCAGCTTGCATATCGGTGGACACCACATAAGCCGTAGATCCTTATCCCGCAAGCACATCGGGTTGAGGCGGAACTCCGCAGTGTACCCCAAAGATCTCACCACGCCATATGGCTGCCATTCCACCTATGAAACAGGCAACAATGCAAATTTGATGACTATTTTCAAGCAAGCATGAGAAAGGACTAAAGTAATGACCTCCTTACCTGCTCAGCGTAATCGTGTCCAACTTCGGCGATGTACTTTTGGTACATGAGATTGACATCGTTCGTCATCTCGAAACGATATCCCACTTGTAAGCCCACGTGGGCGCCAGTAATTCGTCATGTTCATCTGCATACCAAGGATCAAACTGACGCTCTTGAGGCCCAACAGTGAGACGCTCCCAGCTCCATACGTAAAGTAGAAGCAGATTACCACCAATGCTCGCACTAGGTGTGATCTCGCAACACGCATCGTCCAGCTACATATGAAAGAAAAACAATGTTAACTTGACAGCAAGCTTGCATTGCTAATGAAGAAATGAGTTGATCACAAAAGCACCAACTACACAGCCGGTACAAGTAGGCAAGAGTCATGAACCCCAGCTCCATTTGCTATCGAAGACGGTCAACGCCTTCAGCCACATCCATGGAGTGTTCTTGCCAAGGAGTCAGAAACAAAGTCCTCGACACAATGTACCACATATACACACGAGCATGTGTCCGGATCACATCATCGCGGCATCCGGAGGGCACGTCGCAGTTATTTTGAATTCACGTGAAAGCAGCTCCGCCGCTTTCCTTTCCCTCTTCTTCTTCTCTTCTCCCTCCTCTACATCATCCTCGGCCTCGGTAGGAGCCATACCGATAAGAGCAATCATTCGCTCGCGCCACCCATCGTAATCGGTGCTCATATAGAGAGGCCTCCCGTCGATAGCAAGACCGGTGATCAACGAGACATCCTCGAAGCGCCACGGTCATCTCCCCGTCCGAAGATGGAAAGCGTGGGTCTCGCCTCCACCGATCAACAAGAGCGGACACCAAAGGAGCGTTCAGATTCGGCGTGGACCGCCGACCAATGTAATCCACGGAGTAGTCCTGCCTGCTTGATGTACGGTGTGTATCGCTCATCGTAAGGCATGGCAGACCAGAGACCCGTGATACCGAATCTTCAGAGGTTCAAGCTTCTGCAAAAAACAAGTAATGACAAATCTTAGGGCATGTAAATTTCAACTAAAGGCAAATTTGCAAAATATTTAGATTACTCATTATTACCTTATCCTTCTCACAAGCATCATGTAGGCCCGGTGTTGCACGTCAGAGACATCGCCCGTAAGCCAAACCATCCTTACAATTTCAAACAATAAACATATAAGAGTTCATCTTCATCTCAAATATCGATATACACTAAACATATAACATGTGTTCAACTACAAGAATCTCAACATCTCCTTCTCACACAATGAATATATCATATGTGTTCAAATAAACTAAACATCTAATGTTTCAAATAAACTCAACATCTAATATTTGAAATAAACTCAACATCTAATATATATCTAAACAAACTTCTCATATATGTCTACAAAAATCAACATCTCATAGTTATCTATAAAAATAGGCATCTCATATATATCTAAAAAACTAAACAATCTAGGGTTTCACCAACAAGAATCATATATTGTGAACTAATAAATAACACTACGGTACTACCAATATGAATACACATCCTAAATCGAGCAAACCAAACAAATCAAGGGTTCCATCAAATCTTGGACAAATCTCTAGAATGGCAACAAATTTACGGAGCAAAAGAAAGAGAAGGGAAGAGTTTACCTAGTAGGATGGATTGGGGATCGAATCCACGGATCAAATCTTCAGATCTGAGAGGGATGTGTGTGGGGATTAGATGGGGCGCCCGCCGCTTGCCGCTACTCTCTGTCAGAGAGGAGAGATGAAGAACTGCCTGGTCGGGCTGGGTCGGCCTTGAAAGTCATCGTCAGCGCCCAAGGGCTAGGCGCTGCATCGTCAAAGTGTGGCGCCTAGCCCTTAGGCGCTGCAGTGCGTGGGGCAAGAATCGACCAGGGCTGCCACGCCGGGCAGGATGTGCGACGCCTAAGGGAAGGGCGCCAGACAAGAGGGTGCGGCGCCCAGCTGTCGGGCGCCACACCAAAGGGTCAGCAGAGTGAAATTTTTTCGTGACCAGGTCAGTTTGTGATTTGATTTTTGCCTCAGATCAAATATGTGATTTCTGCCTGCAGGTTATATCATTGTTGGGCCCAAATAAAAACAGATCCAGAGCAGAAGAACTGGAAAGAAGGCACCCTAGCTCATCCTCACTGATACACACATGATAATGCAGATTCATCAGGCTTCTGAAACAGCTGAGTCTGACCACAGGACGAAAGACGCAACCCGAGAGGTGTAGATACCGGATCGAGTTCCCACTCTGATCAGATAAAGTGAGCACGGGGAGCTGTATGTTGCTACCTCTGAAGACAGCAGAAAGCTGAGTTCTTCAATCTCCGATGTTTTTTTTTGAAAGATCCAGCATTGCTGGCTTGGATTGATGATAGCAGGAAGCAGCGGAAAAGGAATACATGGGATGGATCCGAGGATCAAACAGAAGGATTAAAGAGAAAAAGAGGCTGTAAACAAAAGAAAGGGGCTACAGCAACACCCCAACGAAATTAGCCTATGCCTGCTGGAGGTTCAGCCAATGGAGATTCTAAACATTTGGCGCCTGCCTGTCTCCAAAGTTCCACCTTTGCTCGGATTGCAGCAATCACCTCTTCCTTGCTTGCCGTCTTCTGCCTGAATGTACACTGGTTTCTCTGAAGCCAAAGCTCCCATAAGACAATCACGATTAGCGTTTTGACTCCCTTTTTGGCCGCTCCTCCTGTCCTGGAGATCATTTCTTCAGCTATTCTGATTGAGCTGCCGCAGTCCTTCCAAAAATCTGGGTGCAAGGCTTGGCAGCCTGACCATGTGGCTATCTCCGTCCAAATTGCTCTGGCAAAGTTGCAATGCCAGAAGAGATGCACCGAGGATTCAAGTTGTCTTAAGCAGATTTGGCAGAAATAGTTGTTTGGCCATCCACGCCGTTTCAGCCTGTCGTTGCACCAAAGCCTGTCCAAGTAAAGCAGCCAGGTGAAGATCTTGAGCTTGCCCGGAGCCCAAGTGTCCCAGAACACCTGCTTGAAAGTCGTCTTGCAGAGGCCTTTGAACTGAACTTGGTAGGCGATGCGGCTGAGTATTGTCCGCTTGCCTCAAGATTCCATCTGATGCTATCAGGCGCACCTGGGGATCTTCTTTCCACTGCAGCCCTAATCTTTCTAGCCATCCTTACGAAGTCCTGGAGGAGGGGGGTTGTGTTGCCATGTGCCAGATCATGAATTCAAGTGTCATTTGCAAGTGCTGCACTGACGGTTCTGTTCTTCCTCTTAGAATGCTTGAAGAGGCTGGGGTAGGACAGCATGAGAGTCTCTCCTCCTACCCAGGAACATGTCCAGAAACCAGCCATTTTCCCATCGCCTAGCTGCACTGTGGTCGCTGCGCTGAAAAGGGCCCGGTTGGAGTGATCACAGGGCAGTGCCGTGCCGATCCACGGCCTGTCAGGGTGCTTCCATGAGTTCCACAACCAACGAATCCTTAGGGCTCGGCTGAACCGCTCCAAATCCATGATCCCCAGGCCTCCCAGCTCGATCGGTGAACACACCTTGGCCCAGGCCACTTTGCATTTGCCCCCTGTCAGCTCTTCGTCTTGTGCCCATAGAAAACGTCGCCTTGATTTGTCAATATCCTTGAAGAACTTCCTCGGCACCTTTAGGGCAGTGAGCGCATATGTGGGCAAAGAGCTTAGGACCGCTCGGACGAGCACTCTACGCCCTGCAATGGTCATCAGTTTGCCCTTCCAACCGGCCAAACGTGCAGATGCGATCCAAAACGAATTGTAGGTGCACCATGCGCAATCTGCTGAGTGTGATCGGTAGGCCGAGGTATTTCATTGGGAAACTTGCTATGTGTCCTCCAAAACTATGAAGTACCAGGCCAAGGTTTATATCTTCACATCTGATTGGCGTTGCTGAAGATTTTTGATAGTTGATGTTTAGTCCTGATGCCTTGCCAAATTTTTTGATGATCTCCATTAAGTTTTCAATCTCTTGCTGGACTGGGTTTCTCCGATGTAATAGCAACCTGAAGCCAGCTATCGAGAGTACAACAGTCGCTGGAACTGTGGACAAGGAATTCAAGCTTCATAATCTTCAAGTCAATGCCAGAAAAACTGTTTAACGAATTTTATTATGGATTAGTTTGTTTTTTTACTTGGTGAGGGACTAGATCTACTAGAACTCTTTTCTGTGCGAGCTGTGCCATTTGTTTTATTTTGCCGTGAACTCCGAATTTCACCTTTTCTTTTTGCGAACGCGCAAAAGCCTTGCGTGTGGATATATTAGAAGGAAAGGGATATACAAAGTTGTGGAGTTACAGAGCACAGAACAACCAAGACAAACGGCAGAGGCCGGAGCGAGCAAGCCTCGCCAATCTACATAGTCGCAACTATCTCCAGATGGCCTGCAACCCAGCGGTTCCTGCCTTCATCCATGAGGCGCCCTCCATGGCGATGCCGGCACAGACCTGGCCAGTGGTGCTAGGGGCGCCGTTGAATGTCCTGGCATTGCGCTCGAGCCAGAGCTTCCAAACGGTGAGCAAGACGAGGCTGTCAAATCCCTTGCGCGCCGGCTTTGGAAGATCACGTCGGGCGTGCGGCCACCAGTCACCTATCTCATCGGTGGCCGGGGTGAGGTGCGCAAGGCCGCAACGCCCAAGCGTGGCTGACCAGTCCACGCGAGAGAAATGGCATCTTAGCAGCTATAGGTGGTCCGCCATTTCCCTGGCATTGCTGCAAAGGGCGCAATTCCCTGCAGTGGGGAGGCCGTGGCGTTCCCGGCGATCCGAGGTCCATAGGCGGTTTTGCACGGACAACCAAAGGTGAATTTCGCACTTTGCTGGCGCCCACGATTTCCAGATCAGCTTGGCGCAGGGGAATCGCTCCATCCAAAGGAAGAACGCCCGGTAGGCCGTGGCGGCTGAGTACTGGCCGTCAACGGACCACTTCCAGACCTGGTGATCATCTTCGTCCGTGAGCTGGACGTCGTGCAGGCGGTCAAGCAGCGAGATCATAGTTGCCATGTTTCCGGTACGGTGGGAACGAGGAACGGGAACGGGGGACGAGAGTCGAAGGCTGGAAAAAATAGGGTACAGCGAGGGTATACATCTCTAGAACGATTTTTGTCAAGCGGAAACGCGATCCAATCAATTCCGGTACGATGAATCCGGTACGGTACCATGGAACGAGGAACGTGAATCTTTACTAGTTGGGATGATGAACCCGGTACAACGATGGATCAACCATATGAACGATGATAAGACATGATATATTTAATTAAAATTTCAGCACGAGTACTTAACAAAATACTGTGACTAAGGTAACAGACACAATCACTTCAATAGCAGCATCCAAGCGACTCATCTTCCAGGTTTCCAACCAATAAAGTTTCACCAATAGATTAACTCGCCATGTACCTTCAATTAAAAGAGAACTATTAGTGACCATAGAATGTAAAGATTGGAGTCAATATATTGAAGAGTTCAGATTTAGTACCGGACACTTCCTAGTGTTTCAAGTCCTATGAATTTTGCGTGGTGGTTCAGCATCAGCTGCTTCATCCTCCAAGCTATCCCAACGCAGCTGCTCAAGCTTCAAGCTTGAATCCTCCAGCAAATCATTCTCAGGCTCAACATCCCACTTATAATGTGGACCTGAATTGTAGCCCTCTGAAAACCTCCTCTTCAGACGCTCGTTTGCATGAATAAAGACAAGCTTATCGGCTGTCGTTGCATTCAGCTTGTTTCTCTTAACATTATGTATGAATGAGTAGGTACTCCAATTTCTTTCGGCAGAGGAGCTGCTTATTGGCTGAGACAAGACTTTCTTTGCCACCTCACTTAAAGTTGGAGTTTGTGAGCCATAATTGAACCACCATTCTGTGGCATTCATCGTGGCTGCATCAGCCTGAACGGCGCCTATTGCATACAAACCTTTCTTCATTATAAAGGTGTTAAGCTCCTCACGTAAAAGAGCATACTCTTTTTTATCTTCTGCAATTCTATTTAGAGCCTCTATAACACCTTCCATAACCTCACTGTCATCATTTGGAGCTTTCTTTTGACCACCACCAGGAGCAGGACTTGCAAGATAGGCTTGATCATAATACTTAGGAGAAAGAGCAAACGCTAAGCAATGAAAATGCCAGTTCATCTTTCCCCACCGATAAAGAATAATTTCATTTACCTTCGACCAATCATCTTTGTGAGGGTTATCTTCCCTTGTCATGACTTCTTGCATCTCGCCAAGCATATTGTCCATTCTTTCATATATATCACCAGATTTTGGACCTTCTCCGTCACTGAACTTGATTACCATGTATAATGGTTTTGTGATGTCAAGGATGATTTTAATCTCATCCCAAAATGTCTCATCAATGATATTTTGGGCAATCACATTTGCTGCTGCTCTTGTTTGTACATCACAAGCCTTCACCAGTTCCTTCCACTTGCTTGTGACAATGGTAGTTGTGAGCGCCTCTCGAACATCCATAAGCCTCTTAAGCACAATATAATGGGAAGCAAATCTTGTTTTTGAGACCTTCAAAAGATCCAACTTGGAGTTGCGTCTAAAGAGATCTTGAAAGTGCTGGTGGTTCCTGAAGAACTTCACAATTGCTTTCCCAGTCTGGTATGTATCAACCATCCAAGCAAACTTTTTTGCAAAATCTTTGAATACTAGATTCAGTGTGTGAACCACACATGGAGACCAAAATATATGCTTATGCACCTGTCAAATAGAAAAGAGAAACACAATTGGATATACGTGATCCTCAAACTAAAATCAATGTACCAAACAATGAAAAACATACTTTCTCAATTTCTTCACCCGCAACTCGCAATTAGATGCATTATCGGTGATGACCAAGGACATTGGAAGGGCCAATCTCCTCAATGGCTTGCAGTAAGAATTGTGCAATGGCTTCACCTGTCTTCTCTTCTCCGGAGAAGTCTTCAAGATGTAAACATTGAACCACAACTATTCGATGCTATTACGTTGATTAATGGATGGTTCTTCATATTTGTCCATCCGTCGTAAACAACAGAGACACCATGGGAATACCTATATACAGTTATAGACACCATGAGACACCATCCGTCGTAAAAAATAGATGATTACAAATGCTAAATGTTTGAGGCTTACCATGTTTGTCTAACGAAGCCAAATCATTCTCCACTTTTCTCTTACATGCATCTAGAAGAGTAGTCCTGGCCTTCTCATATGCAGGAGGTTTGTATCCCTTTGGTGCTCTCTGGATGGCTGCTACCATTTCATAGTATTGAGGACTTCTCAACACATTAAAGGGAATTCCATTAGCACAAAGGAACAACATTATTTGCATGTCCACTGCATCTCTTTCCACCCCAGCAAAAGCTTCTACTAATTTCTTTTTAGGCGCCGAGCCTGAAGCTTGTACTTTCTTAGGTTGGTGATACTGTAAATCAAAACAGGGAAAGAGTCATATAGGTGCCAATTGTTGTGGTGTTGTCTGAATAATGTTTCTCATAAAAAGCATGTGCATATACCTTATCATATATTTTCTTATACTTGACGCGATCACTTCATGACAGAAAGCAGCGAGCAATTTGTTTCGTCTTGCCGGGACCAACACCAAAGAAGTGCTGATGAATTCTTGTATAACTACTCGTGTACTTCTTATCACAATGTTTGCATCGCTGTGGTCTTGATCCACCAGAGTTCTTCCCTTTAGGTGCATCAAGAAAAAATACCTCATCTAGAAGGGATTTAGCAGGTTTTGCAGTACCATGCTCGGCAGATTCATCTTGTTCATCAGCTATTACGCTCATCATCGGAATTGATGAGATCAACATCATCGGCCATCCTCCTGGATGTCACTCTGATCTGCTAACTTACGCTTGGACCCAAACGCCATCTCAATCTCTGAATAATGAACGGGTTCATATATTACATTCTTACTCACAAAACTGTAATTCAAAGGCAAGATCTGATGAACTGAATGGTGTAGGTTAGGTGTACCTGAATCTAAAAACCGAATGCCTGAATGTCATTGGACTCTTGGATCCTCGAGCAATAAAGTCTTACAAGCATCGCTGGTTTTGAATCTGAATTTCTGCTGCTGCATGCGCCTCAGTCACCGGATGCAGGGAGCAACTGGCTGGGACCGGGAGGAGAGGGACGAGGGAGTACTTATACAAGAATTGGCTGGGCTGTGTCGCTCATCCATAAATCATCTGTTTCCCAATGAAATTTATTAGCAGCCTTTTGCTTACTCGAGGAGTTTTTTGGGGGAGTGGAGAAGATCGAGACAGAGAGTAAAACGAGGAGTTGGTGATTGATTTGGCTGACTTTTTTGCTTACCCAATCGATTCACGAACCAGGACTGCCGAGTCGACGAATCTGAATCAACGATCCCGCTGCGGAAACGCTGAATCCGCATCGAATCTTACCGAATCGATCCTCGTTCCCGAATCTGATTCCGGGACCATGAATCCGGATCGAGGGACGGTCCATCGTTCTACATTTGGCGATGATTGGGGCCGTGATCACCCCAACGATGTCGCGCACCCAGGCATGCCCAACGAGGGCCTGTCGCACCGTCGAAGTTGTCCGCCTTGCCGGATTTGTCGCCGCGACAAGCCTTGGGGCGAAGGAGGCGATGTCCTGCTCATGCAGCCATCGATCGCTACAGAATTTGCAGTTGGCGCCATTGCCCACTCGCACCGTCGTGGAAACATGAAGGGGTGCCTCGATGTCGTCTTCCCGTGAGTCTGGGAGGCCGGCCCAGCAGTTGTCGAAGTTGCCACGCTGCCACGCCCAGCGCATCCGCAAGGCCAGGCCAAGGATGTGTAAGTCGGGGACGCCCAGAGCGCCATATTCGAGCGGTCGATATACCTTATCCCATGCCACAAGGCATTGGCCGCCGGAGACTGAATCGGAACCCGCCCAGAGGAACGCCGCACTCGCTTGTCAAAGGCCTTGATGAACCGCCACATTTGTTTTTTCATGTGTTATGCCTACAGGAACATTTTGCAACTTGTTCCCAGCCTTGGCTGAATTTTGCTGATTATGACATCCTTTCCCAGCTTTTACCTCTCTAATTCTCAATTTCTCATTATGATTTTCTCTACTTTTGCATGCTGGACAATTGGTTTCGTATATACTAGCCATGCCCGTGCGGCGGCACGCTACGCCTTGTCGATTCATTGGGTTTATATTAGCAAATGTGCCAGTGCGTTGCAACGGGAGAAAAAACAACTCTGCGTTCTCCCACTAAAAACACTACGTACAAAATGCAAGAATCGGGAGATAAGAAAAACTTTTCATAATTCTCAAGCACGAACATTCGTCGGGACTATACAAATTAGGATAATTATAGTAAACATGCCCGTGGGGTGCAATAGGAGAGAAAGAGAAACAAATTTCAAAGGTTCATAAATCAATTAGCCTTGATGACGCCCCTTTGAACATTCAAATACTCTATTTTAACACGACGTTAAAGCCGTGTCACCTCTCATCTTCCTTTTCCATGGCCGCTTCCATGGGTTGCAGAACACGATGCAGCCGCTCCTTTCAACCCCTTGAGACAGTATATATGTCATCCACCGTGTCCTCCTTGCTTAGAGCATCTCCAGCCGTTCGGTGCCCCCAGGGATAAAAACAGCGCCTCCCGGGGTCTAGCTGGCACTATTTCGGCCGTGGGGGTGGTCGGGTTCCCAACCACGGCTCCAGGTCGGCCCCCACACGTCGTTTTTTGAATTTAAGTTCGGCTAAAATTAGACGAAAAAGACACGAATTTGGCTAATATTCGGCAGTTTTCGTTCATATTTGTACATGGTAAGAAGACATAATAAAAAACATAAAAAAACCATGCCAAACTACGTTGCCTGCCGCCGCCCGAGCCTTCTACATGTCGAGGAGCTTGTAGAAGGCGGTGTAGTCGCCGCCGCCGTCATCGTCCTGCACGCCGCCGCCACCGCCATCTTTCTTTGCACCCTGACACTGCCTACGCCCGATGCTTGTGCAGCGAAGTGGGGGGTTGGTGGGTGGGGTGGGGTTGGTCGGCGCCCGACGCCTCCTAAATCCACATCGAGGATCACCTCCATAGCGCTCCATTTCCTCCTGGACGTAGTCCTGGCGCGACCATGCCAGGCCGTCCTCCAACTTGGCGGCCATGGCCTCCTGCTCCTTCTTCACTGGTGTAAGATCGAAAGTAGGTCTAGAGGGGGGGGGTGATTAGACTACTTGACCAAATAAAAATCTATCTTTTTCCTAATTTTAAGTCTTGGCAGATTCTAGCAACTTAGGACAAGTCAATCAATCAACCTACACATGCAATTCTAAGAGTATAGCAGCGAAATGTAAATCATTGCATATGAAGGCAAAGGGAGGGTTTGGAAAGGCAAACACAATGTAGACACGGAGATTTTTGGCGTGGGTTCCGATAGGTGGTGCTATCGTACATCCACGTTGATGGAGACTTCAACCCACGAAGGGTAACGGTTGCGCGAGTCCATGGAGGGCTCCACCCACGAAGGGTCCACAAAGAAGCAACCTTGTCTATCCCATCATGGCCAACGCCCACGAAGGACTTGCCTCACTTGGGTAGATCTTCACGAAGTAGGCGATCTCCTTGCCCTTACAAACTCCTTGGTTCAACTCCACTATCTTGACGGAGGCTCCCAAGTGACACCTAACCAATCTAGGAGACACCACTCTCCAAAAGGTAATAGATGATGTTACGAAAAGGAAACATAGAGTTTTCACTGCGAACTCGGTGGGACCGATCGCTCATTTGGGTGAGACCGAAACATTACGAAGGGAAACAGAGAGTTTGCAATCCCATCTCTGTGGGACCGAGATCCCTATCGGTGAGACCGAACTGATTAGGGTTTCTGGCTATGGCTATGTCAAGTGAACTCGTTGGCGCCGGATGAATCAAATCGGTGGGGCCGAGTTTGACTGTAGGTTTAGAACATATTTGGAATTGAGAAATTGGTTGAGGGCTTTGGAGCATATCACTAAGTATTTTGAGCAAGTGGACCATTAAGCAACACCTCACCCCCTTTTAATAGTATTGGCTTTTCCTATGGACTCAATGTGATCTTGGATCACTAAAATAAAAATGAAGAGTCTTGAGCTTTTGCCAATCTTTGTCCTTAGCATTTTGAGGGGTCCACATCTCTAGTCCATGCCATGCCAATCACTGAACTTTCTGAAATGATCAACTTGAAAGGATATTAGTTCAATGAGCTATATGTTGTTATGAATTACCAAAACCACCCAGGGATTAGTTGCACTTTCAATCTCCCCCTTTTTGGTAATTGATGACAACATATAGATCAAAGCTTCGACAAATGATAATAAGCATGAAATATATCGTCGCTTTGAGAAGTATGTGATAAGCAAGAGCTGCCCCTAAATTTGTGCATTATTTATGATTTCTTTTGAATGCAAATGCATAATCGATTAGGATCATGGGTCACTCTTCCATGTCACGTACATCTTGGTGGAGCGCTCAATATGATAGAAAATAAGTATCATGCACTCATCACCAAGACAAATATGATTGATCATACACAAGTGATAAGATAGCATCATTCAAGAACACACATTAAAGCATAATATGATCGACCACATGATCATAAGAGTATCTCACACACAAGCAAAAAAAATTAGCAAACACAGAAGAAAATAAGTAGCAAGAGAGACAAATCAAAAGCAAAACACACACACACATTCTCTCTCTCAGCCTATGATCTATACACTTTCTCCCCCTTTGGCAACAAGTTACCAAAAAGCTCAAAAATGCATAGTGTTACACGACACTCTAAGCATGAGCTCTGGGAGCTCCGCAGTGTGAAGATGGCATGGAGAGAACAACATCTGCAAAGACTTCGCCTGATGTCTGAGGAACTGGAGGGGTTGCCACTGGAGGGGTAACTGAGGTTGTGGCTGCAGGTGCTGAAGTTGTGGCCCTTGTGTCACTAACTGGCACAACTTCTGACCTTTGTGCTCTAGGCACCCTCTAATAAGCATCTGTGGAAGATCTTCCTCTCCTCTCCTCTGCTTCTTCTTGGAGTTGCTCAACTGCAGTCTAAATCTCCGTGACCTTCAAGTCAAGATCATAAAACTTTGTTTCAATGATTCTCTCAAGTCTCTCTTGGTTTTGAGTTAGGGTAGCTAGCCCTTTCTCAATTCTCACTGTTGCTTCAAGCAGATACCTGAGCTGATCCTGCTTGGTCTTGAGATGGGCAGCTGAGGCATCTGGAATGTGAGAAGCTTTTTCTGCCTTTGCCTTCTCTCTCTTCTCCTGAGCCTCTGCAGATGTAGGTTGTGATGCATCCATGACCACTGTGTTGTCCTCAAAGTCTGGTCTCAGGGGAAGGTGCTCTCTATCTAGTAGATATGTGCCTGTGCCCATCTTGGAGTTGATGAGCATCTGAATGTGTGGGGCATAGCCACATGATCTCTTCTGATCAGCTGTAGTTCTCATCTTCAGAATCTGAGGTTTTCTTCTTTCTCTGTCTAGTTGCAGCCTTAGGCAGGTTGCTTGGTGTGCTTCTACTTCCATCATCATAGATGATTGAGGGACTAGTGCTCTCACTGGGATTCTGGTGCTCCTCTGACTTGTTCTGACTGTCACTCTGGTCTGACATGGCTGAAGTTGATCCTGTGAACAAATGGGTATAGGTAGAGTAGATGAGCATCACAAAGCACAACTGTTTGGCAAAAGGAATGACTCAAAAACTTAATTTTAGTTTTCTGGAGAAAGCATTTCGGAGCTACCGATATGACAAACTCGGTGACACCGAAGCAACTTTGGAGTCTAAACATGTGAAATCGGTCAGACTGAGACACAGTTCGGTGACTCTAAGATGCTAGGGTTTCACCGAGAAAGTAAACTCGGTCACACCGATTTGTACACTTTGGTTAGACCAAGTAGTACATGTGCAGTGGCCTGGGCCAAATCGGCGAGACGGAATATTTCAAATCGGTCGGTCCGAGATGAGTTCGGCGGAAACCTAACCCTAATTTTTTGGATCAAAACTAATCTAGAGGAAGTTTTGATTAGATAGAACTATTTCAATCATGGCAAGAATCATGGCATTGTCCTTAGTGGAAGAATCAGAGTTAAAGATTGCACAAGGGGGTCGAGTTCATACCCTAACTTGGTGATGAACCCGCTACGACGACAACGGCGGCGAAGATTCCCGTTGACGGCGACAGAGACCAGCGGCAGGAGGTCGCTGACAAGGAGACGATCCGGAGACCTCGAGTCGGCAGAGCTGGACTGGCGCGGGCGAAGCGTTTGGAGAAATTTCCAAATTTTTGGCCCGTGGGTATATATATCCAGACTCTGTCGGTGTGACCGAGTGGAACGACTCGATGGCACTGAGATGCAGAATAGCAAGCGGTTGCTGCAACTCGGTGTGACCGAATGATTCAAATCAGTTGTACCAAGATTAAAACCTAGATCGACTTAATAAATCGGTGTGACCGAA
Organism: Aegilops bicornis; assembly: GCA_021605145.1. Classification (NCBI taxonomy): domain Eukaryota; kingdom Viridiplantae; phylum Streptophyta; class Magnoliopsida; order Poales; family Poaceae; genus Aegilops; species Aegilops bicornis. The sequence continues at coordinate 547,479,096 of CM038673.1, read as the reverse complement.
AGGGATGAATCGGTCATACCGAAATGCACTAAGAAGTTTTGGAAATTAAGCCCTTGACGGATCGGTGACTCCGAGTGCTCCTCACCCGGAGGGTCCGAATTCGACTTGTTCAAACTTTGTGATATAGCATGAATAGAGTTTGAGACGAGAAAAATCATAGATAGCTAGAGGAAGTTCTTAGGCATTCTTGTCCATCCATTTGGCAAAAGAAAATCCAAACAATCAAAGCAACAAATGGATGTCCTCGAATGGAAAAAAATATGCAACTAACATGCTCACACAATAAGATAGCAAATGAAATATGTGGCAAAGCATGCACAAACACTCTAGCATCTATCAAGCAATTTGGCGATGACAAGGTCATCTATATACGAGTATATTGACTTAGGAGTCAAATGAGAACATTTGATCATAGGTCATACTCATCGTTTAAGCACAAGTGGGGTTACCACTTTTACATAAAGCATTGTTGTGTTCACACCATTAGAGTTGCTTTAGCTCAATTCTTAGAGTAAAGCTCCCCCTAGATGTGATATCCCCCCTAAGAGGGATGAATTAACCTTGGGTTTTGTAGATGATGACTTCATGTAGGTGTTGAAGATGTAGATGCTCAATGTTGATGTAGATCATTTGGAGCAATCCTTTGGAGTGAGTTGCACTTTTAATACCTACATGGGTTAGTCCCACAAGGAGCACATAAGGATATCCATAGACATAGAGTGAAATACACACATGATGTTGTCCATGAAAGCATTAGGCTACCTTATTCCTTGTCTTACACTACAAAAAAAATACACTTCCGTGATGATACGTGTTTGTCACAGTAGGTCACGTTTTCTGTCATGCATGTACATCCATGACAATTTTATGACGTAATCAAGATAGTCATACATGCCGTCAGAGAAGTGTTCCATGACATTACCAAAACTATCATCACGGAAGTGTCCACTTCCATGATGATAAATCGCGCGTCACAGAAGTCCTTTCGTCAAGGGTGTCCGACACGTGGCATCCACCGTAACGAAACGCCGTTAAGCTATCGGGTCCGGTTTTGGATCCGATAACCCGTTAACAACCCCGACCACTGGGGATTTTCCACGTGTAAAATCGTCATTGGGAGGGAACACGATGTCGGCTCGCCGCTGGGGACAGATGTCATCCACTCATTGGACCCAAAGCGCCTATGATACATCGACACGTGGCACGGCCCAACAGAGGCCCATTCCTGTGAAAAGGCCGGCCCATTTGACTTGGTCAAAAGGTGGCGGGCCGGCCCACGACAAGCCTGTTAACGGCCTGTTCGCATATAGCCCATTTACAGCCCGCTAACCCAGGGCCCGTTTACGGCCTATCCGAATTAGGCCCAGTAGCGTCATCTCGGCCGTCCAATATAATTCCAGCCCGTTTTAACTTCCGGCCCATGTATGGCCCATGACGTCTTTCTGCCCATATGAGGCCCTTAGTAACCCTCGGCCCATTAAGGGCCCATGGTAAAACTGGCCCGTAATGAATAGTGTATCACTTTATACCCATTAACGGCCCATTATTCCGTTGGGCCGTTTCCATCCCATGTTATCTTTCGGCCTTCTCAGGGCCCATTTATTCTTGGGCTCATTTCCAGCATTCGTTTACTTTCGGCCCGTTAATGTCATTTTCTGCTTGCGGGCCAAATTCAGCCCGTGGTTACAGTCGGCCCGTTTGTGGCCCGTTAATACATTGGGCCGTTTTCATAGCGTCATCAAATACGACCGATTAACGATGGCCCGTTATGGTCGGCCCATGAACGGACGATTTCAACTCTAGCCCATTTACGGCCGTAATGTGGTCTATTATTGGCCCATGTTTGGCCAACCGATCATACGGCCCGTAGAAGGCCCATTGATGATACGGCCCGTAGAAGGCCCATTGTGTCAACGGCCCGTATAAGGCCCATGGTTTCTATGCCCCGTAGAAGGCCCATTGTTTCTACGGCCCTTAGAAGGCCCATTGTTTCTACGGCCCGTAGGAGGCCCATGTTAACTACAGTAAATATGTAGCCCATGGTTAATGTGGCCTAGTTTTAAAAAATAGGTTATTGCGGCCACTAGCAAACCGCGGAAAAAGAACTGCACTGACTACAAGAAAACAAATAAACAAGACAATAAGGAAATAAATAGGCAAGCAACTTACGCTAGGCTATCACGGCTATTACACATATTACATCCATCGGGCATCAAAGTTCGCCACCAAAGGCAAATATAGGGAACAAAGCGACATATAAACGCCAAGCAACAAAACAAATCCAGAACTGAAACCACTTGAGAAGAGCTCAAGAAACAATATCACAGGTACCCATAATCTTTGGCAAGATGCTTAGCAAGCCTATTAACTTTCTCTTGTTTGGCGCTTAAATCCTCCAGCACTTGTTGTTGCACCAGAAAGTATGCATCTGAATTCTGCAGGGACTTCCTCAGTTCTTCGACTTCCTATCACATAACATCTGATCGATGTCTTTCAACTTGAAGTTGAGACTCAAGAAGCCGAACTGATTCAGGCAGCGAGTTCGAAGAGTCGGTGCCGCAGAGTAGCCAGTAACTCGAACACTACATCAAGACAGGACTTTGGGGTTGTCTCAGTGTCTTCAATATAGTTTTTATCAGCTTTCTTGGAGACCAACAGGGATGTCTCACTATCTTGAACCTTATCTGCATTACTTCCTGTACCATTGCATAACGAGATACTCTTCTCCAATATTTTATCCGCATTCTAAAAGAGAAACAAACAAACACATCACATGTTTACAATGTAGTATATGAAACTCATTTTGGTAAACCAGTTCAGTAGTAAGGTAGACAGGATAACAACATGAAACAAACATATATCTATGTAGTATGGTCACCGTATGGTCTATATCATTCTAGTTTATGTTGCCAAATCAAGATAGATACCGTTTGAATCATATCTATTTAAGACAAAATAGCTTAGACAAAATATAAGTGTGGGAAACTACACAACAATAACAACACTTGTAAGGTGCATGGCATGAGAATATAACTGTTTATTCAATTGAAACTGAAATCAACATAGAGCAAGTTACAACAGCAAACACGTTAAAGAAACAGGTTTAAAACATACCTGTTGGGCCATTGGAGTTTCAATTGCATCCTTCAAATTTGAAATTAGTTGGTATGAGTAAATACAATGATGCAAGAGCAAAGTAGTATGAACCATAGCTACGGAACCTGACCTGAGAACAATTCTTCTTCTGCTTTAAGCGTTGACTTGGGGTTCGGAGTGGTGGTCCTCGTGCTTTGGGCACTGCAGTTGCCTTACAAACTGGTTATGTTTGTGTGCTCTGTGGTGGAGACGGTGCTGTGTCAACGGGGAACTGGGTTACTATCTGCTGGGGTTGGGGTTAGAAGGGGTGTAGCTGGTTTTCTGTCCAACTGGGTAGGGGTACAATTTCTTGTGATGCAGGTTATGTGTGGTGGGGCTGGTTCTTGGGCAAGTACAACCGTGGTTCTATCTCCATCGACAGGTAGCACGATCTTTTCTGAAGACCGTGTTTTTACTCCCACAGATACTGCCATCACCCCCTCCAATTGAAATGGCTGATAAACAAGAAAAGTAATTGAATGTACAGACATTGTAAGATAGACAGTGCAATGGATAGTAGGGAAGAAAAGCAGGCATGAAATAATTCACATTTATGTTGTCTAACCAAATAGAATAGCAGGACATAATTTCACATATATGATGGCTAATTAAACAGGATAGCATGACACAATTTCACATGTATGATGGCTAACTAAACATGATAGAATGACATACTTCAAAATATGATGACTATGTAAATAGGATGACATGATATAACTATACGATGTGTCTATTAAAGTGGTTGGCATGCCATAAATCACAAACATGCCGTTGATGTAAACATGATGGCATGATATAATTCACGGATAGAATGACATAATTCAAAATATGATGACTATGTGAAGTGTGAACAGGATGAGATGATATAACTATACTATGTCTTTAGAAAATGGGTTGGCATGCCATAATTCAGATACACGCTGTCTATGTAAACATCACGGCATGATATAATTCAAATATATGATTTATATACTCCCTTCGTTCCTTTATATAAGGTGTATTTGTTTTTTGATAAAATTCCGCATTGTAAGGTGCATTTCTTCTAAATCCTCCTAATTCCCTTTTTAGCCCTCCAAAAAAAGGAAAGTATATCTCTCCTGATTGCATGTATCTCTCCTTATAGCAAAAGAAGGAAATAATCTCTCTCGATTGCATGTATCTTTTACTTTCCTGCACTCATTGATTTACTTACCACTAATCAACAAATTTGCCAAGGGTAATTTTGTCCTAACACCTCTATATTTATGCGCCTTGGTCACCGTGCCAAAAATAATACACCTTATATAAAGGAACAGAGGGAGTACTAAGGAAGTGAGCAGAGGGCAATCGCATATATGATGTGTCAACTAAGGAGATGGCATTCAATATCGTGTATATGATGTAAAAACTAAGCATTGCAATACAACATATGCATGATATGAGTAATATAACCCTGCCAAGTTTGAGCATACACCTCGGGGATAATAGGATTTGGTCATCCGCCTCTAATCCTCCTCTCAAGAGCTATCTATAACCAGCAAGATATCTGCTTCACCGGGTAGCATTATGCGCTCACAAGACCTTGTTTTCACTCCAGATTTCTCCATCACTAATTCAAATGGCTGATGCACAGGAAGAGCAGTTGAATATACAAACATTGTCGACAAAAGCAATGAGAAATACAAAAAAAAGGACGGCATGATATAATTCATATATATGACGCTTGGCTAAACAACATGGCATTGCATAATTCACATATATAATGCCTTGCAACAAGATAGCTTTGCATAATTCACATATATAATGTCTTGCAACAAGATGGCATTGCATAATTCACATATATGGTAATAAGACACTAAACATGTGGCATTCACACAAAGCATGTCTAAACTAAGCAAATGACATAGCAATGCAAGATACCATACGCACGATATGAGCAACATAACCCTGCCAAGTTAGAGCATGAACCTCGGGGTGGAATAGGACAGGTCATTTGTCTCTGAATCCTCCTCTGAGGAGCTATCTGTAACCAACAAGACATGCGCTTCGTCAGATAGCATTGTCTGCTCTGAAGACCTTGTTTCCACTCCAGATTTTCCATGACCGTGCTGAATGGCTGATGCACAGGAAGAGTAATTAAATGTACTAAAATTGTTGACAAATTTAACACGTAATAAAAAATGATGTCATGATACAATTCACATATAAGATGACTGGCTAACCAGGGTGGCATTGCAAAATTCACATATATGATGCCTGGCTAAACAAGATGGCATTGCATGATTCACATATACGATAAAGAAACTAAACAGATGGCATTGACACAAATCATGTCTAAACTAAGCAGATGACATCTTTGATGTATAAAGTAAGCAATGCAAGGCACCATATGCATGATTTTACCAACATCAGCATGCCAAGTTAGAGCGAAGACCTCATGGGGTAAATAGGAGTGGTCTTACATACGAATCCCCCTCGAGCAGTTATCTTCCTCTTGATTATGATCCGAAATGGGTGGAGGGAGGCTGCCTTGCGCCCACCATGGAGCGACGTCTGCATGAAATTTTATTGCCACACAAGGCTCGTCTCTTTTGCTCTACATGTTCAGTTCCATTGTGTACAATAACTGACATGCATAGGAATAAAACATAGTGAGACTATGTAAGAAGTGCATGCACAAATCCAGAGTGATGGTAGCAAACTGTGGATAGACCCAAAACAAATGATAGCAGGCAGATAATAGCTTTAGTTAAAAAATATAGATAATGGCTCCTTTAATGTTTGTTTGCACCCAACATGAAACTCATAGTAGACACCCGAGATTAACCAGATAGTAGACAGATAGTACTGATTGCTGCCCCAATATGTACCCCACAACCATTTTAAAAACTCAAGTTTCAGCATAAGTTTGGACCTGACTCGGAGTGTAATAGGTGAACACGGCGATAAGGTAGCATGTCATCATATTAAGCAATGCATAACGTAAGCAGACACGGAAGAGTGCGACCTCTCTTGTGGACCCGTGTAGTCCTCAAGGTCATCTGCTCAGTTGATGATGGTAATGCAGTTGTCGTGGCTGCCGGCGGCGGGGAAGAAGATCTGAGGCGGCGAAAGACAGTACGGAGAGTGGATCCCTACTGTGGTGAACCCTTCCGTCGTTGGAGTAGTTGAGCTGGGGTGGAACACAACACCGCAGGAGCAGGACAAACCACACAAGGTTGTCTTTGACACATATCTGTAACAGAAGTAATTGTGTAAGGGCTTGTTTGAATTTGAGGATTCTAACAATGCAGGGATAGGAAATAGACAGGAATAGGATAGGAATGCACGTGCAAAACAGAGAATTTAAAAACACAGGATTTCTGCCAATCTGGGTGTTTGGTTCACAAGAATTGGAAGATCACAGGATGCAAAGAAGCATGGTGAGATTAAGTCAAACTACAAGAAGTGTACAACCTCTTTGGCAATGTCGATCTCAGCATGATTGGGTTGGCCGGTTAGGATGCTCCGGCTGACTTGGCTGTCGGAGGAGGGGAAGAAGATCTTAGGCGTCTGGAGATGGAGCCCGAGGTATTGCTCCGCTGTGATGGAGGGTTTCATCGTTGGAGCAGCTCCGGTGAGTTGTACGACGCCGAGGCTGAAGCAGGACAAGAGAGACAACGTTAACTTGAGTGGAATTCTAATAACATCTCCAATAGATGGCGTAAAATACATAACCACAAATGCTAGATGTATACATCAGCCGCTCATCTCTGAACTTAACTGTCGAAACTGAATTTAACTGTCGAAACTGAACTTAACTGTCGAAACTGAATTTTGCTGTCGAAACTGAATTTTACTGTCGAAACTGAACGCACTAGAGGTGAGGCTACACGTCAGTCGACTGACTTTTTCATCTTCGTCACCGATTTTGCAGCCGTTGGATACAAAATCAAGGGCCTGCAGTTCATCTTCAACCTCCACCCCTCGAGCCGCCACCACCACGGCCAAACAGCCGCCCGCCCACCACGGCGGCGGTGCGCCCGCCCGCCTCGAAACACTCCCCACCGCTGCGCCGCCCGGCCATCCCTCTAGGCCCCCCCGTGCCGAGCTTTTTCTCCGGCGATCCCCACGCCACCGCCCCACCACCGCCGGCGACCACCGCCCCCAACCTGAACCCGAAGATAGATAGTGGGGTACCTCTCCGGCGAGCCCCCCGCCGCGATCGGTTCTTCCTTAACTCCCATGAGCCCCGACCCCCAAAATCGATCGACCCAAAAGTCGATTCGATCAAGTGTAGCTAAATCGGAGCAGCATCGCAAGCAAGAGCAAGAGCGAGAGCAGCAACGAGCAAGAGCGTACTGCCAGGGATCGAGAGCAAGAGCAGAGCAGCGTGAAGCGAGAGCTAAAGCATCAGCAGCTCCTACTGATGTGGACGTCACCACCGAGGGAGCAACGCCGTGGAGGAAGTGGCTGGCGACGCCGCCGTGGATGGAGCTGCGCCGTGTCGGCTCGGGACCGAGCGCCGGCAGCATCGTGAGATCGAATCAAGAAGAAAATGCGGTGATTAGTGTACAACCTCTTTGGTGGCGCCGATTAGGCCGCAGCTTAATCCGAGGAAACGGTGATGATGATGCTCTTCCGGTGGTGCAGGTGAAGACAGCGGTGTGGGAATGGAGGTGGCGCGAAAGACGAGGGGAACGTCGGGGCAGCTCCTTGGAGGTGGAGGACGGGGTGGCTGAACCGGCGGGACGACCAGATCAATGACGGATCCTCATCCAGTACGGTGGATGAGGGACGTCGAGGTGTTGCTATGGACGACATCGTCGGGGAAGAGGCTCCGGCTGGGTGGCGGACGAAGGAGGGTGTGGGGCTTCGCGGGTTTTCCCGACCTCGGTGTACGAATGGGTGGGCGGGTGGGATGGGAGTGGGGAACCATGGCTTAGGGACGCGCTTGTCCGAAATGTGGGGTAAGTTACGAAAGTACCCCCACCGATTTGAGGCGGTTCTTCGGTTCGTGGGTACCACGGGCATTTCGCATGTCGGGATTTCACAGAGGTGGGAGTTTTCGCGTTGTAATTTTGGAATCGCATAGGCGGGTTGAGATGGAGGAGTTGTCGGAGCACAACGAGACAAAGATATATCTTAAATATTTCGGGCTAACAAGGCGCGGGTTGAAGAGGCGGGAGTTTCGCAGCACGATAGACAGGCACGGCTTGATATTTCGGGAGAACAAGCTTAACGTGTACCCAAAAGAAAAAAAGACAATTTAGACTAGTATGATATACTACGTACAATGTGTTTAACACGCACAACACACACAGACACCATTTAGACTAGTAAGGTACACGTGCATTGCATGCATGAGATTGGGCAACCAAATTATGAATAAATACCACATTATAGCATGTAAGCTTTGAGTCATATATGCATGATGTAGATGTTCGTTTAATTCTTATAGTTCATTTCATTCGAAATCATCTAGTTTTTATAAGAAAGCTAATCTATTTTAAGATTCATGGAATTGTGCATTGTAAGGCATAAAATAAAAACAAATCATGTAGAAAAACATTTGGGCAATTCTGATACGGAAGATTCTAGAACAAAGAAGAGGTGCTTGTGTTTTGAGGTTTGTGCATTATGCTTAAGTTCAACCATAGAGTCTTCTAGATTGTACATGTGGCAAAATCTGGTGGAATCTAGATGATATCCAACGGCCAGTAGTGCTCAAATTTGCCAGCTCTGCACCATCGGATTGGCCTCATTCAACGACCATCTTTCAAAGTTAAAGTTATCCACACACTATATAAAAAATATAAAATTATATATATATATATATATATATATATATATATATATATAGGGGTATAGATATAGATATGTGATGCGAAAGCCACCCATCATCTCCAAATAGAATAGTGTGTCCATGCACGGATGCAATGTGGCCAAACGATGTCTGCCATCGGTATCTCAAATTCAAACCAGTCTGACCTTGTTCAATGTGTATACATTACAACATGCTCGTTTCCAAACCACACCGCGCAGATCTCCATTATATTCATGCATGCATGGGTTTCAAACATCATGATCTCTTATTCAAATATTTGAATTCAACTTTACGTTGATTATGACCTCACCTAGTCTTTTACACCCACACATTGGTCTTCTCTTTATAATTGTACCACTAACTTTCTCTCGTGCATGCATGCACACACACTACGAGTCGGCATTATCCATCACACACATGCAATCTTTTTCTTCAGGTCAGTCTCCCATGAAGGCACACACATACACACACACACCCCCCTCTCCATCATATCGGGCATTCTTTATCTCTCACGTGCATGCACAACGATCGATGTTCCTCTATGTGTGTGTGTGTGTATATCTAGGTCTTTCATAGTTTTCCACATAAACCGATCAATCTATATATCTAGTGAGGTCTCACCCTCTTCCCCACGTCCACATCGATCAATCTATACATCTCTATATAGGATTACATATATAGCTAATACACCCACATTAATTATATATCCAACGCCCCCCTCTCATCATCCATGCCTTCCGCTTCATCTCTTAGACGCCAAGACAATGAGTAAGACAGGCGATAAGGGCCCTGCCCCCCCTAACATCACTATATGTCGAGGCTAATATGAATGTGATCATTAGAAAATTGCTGGTAAAAATAGTTTAAGTTGATGAATTGGCCCTCCTCGTAAAGGATTAGCAATGCTTGGTCCCCTAGCTCATGGGACATTTTTCATGGCTCCGCCACTGCGCGCAACAGCGCACGTTCTCGCCCCCTCTCTCTAAATATCGATCTCACAGTTGTGCACTCCTTCATAGTCTCCCTCCACTCGGCCCCTCGCACCATCTTCTAGCCCCCACCGAATTTTGCCACATGTACAATCTAGCAGACTCCATGGTTGAACTTAAGCATAATGCACAAATCTCAAAACAACAGTGGTTCTCCTTTGTTCTAGAATCTTCCGTATCATAACTGCAACTTTTTTTCTAGTTGAATTGCCATTATTTGTTTTTACTTTATGCTTTACAATGCACAATTCCATGAATCATAAAATAGATTAAGGGCTTCTTTGATTCAAAGGATTCTCGAAGGAATTTTGAAGGATTCTAATCCTTAGGAATTTTTCCTATCTTGGTTGTTTGATTCGTAGGATTGTAAACCATAGGAATTTTTCCACATGATTCATTTGCACTAGATTTCATAGTAAACATCCCATCCACTCAAACCTCTTTGAAAGAATTCTGCGTTTTTTCTATGCACAATGAAACACTCGTACCATCCTGTAGGATTCAAGACTTCCACTCTAATCCCATGTTCTTCCTATTCCCGCGTTTTGGAAATCCTACGAATCAAAGAAGCCCTAGGTTTTTTATAAAAAGTAATTGATTTTGAATGAGATTTACTATAAGAATTAAACGAAGGTCTACATCAGGCATATATGACTCAGAGCTTACATGCTACAGTGTGGTATTTATTCATAATTTGGTTGCAAAATCTGACGCGTGCAATGCACGTGTACCCTACTAGTACTTCGAGTATGTGCAAAACACAATGGCACGCTACACAGTGTCTCTCTTACAGTTCATGAAGCCACATGGCACATGTGGAGGCGTTGTCGCGACATCCTTGTGTGGATTGATCACAGTGACGTGCTGCTGGTTCTAGAAGAATGTACTCGTCCTCCCTGAGCCGCACTGGCGGTACATGCACGAAGCAAAGATGTGCACGCACGCTATGCACACACTCATTCCCTCGCACGCACACGCGGGTACACGGGCAGATGCAATTTTGTACCAAGATCCACCCCATGTGATAATTTGACGCGTGTAGAGTCCTTCACTTCATTGATGGTCAATTAATACAGCGCATGCAAATTGAGTGGACGTGAGGGCGGAAGAAAGACATTACTACTCCACTACGCGCATGCGAGTAGTTAAATCATGGGTTGCTAGTAGTACTTCCATTGGTCTCTGAGGGAGTCCTGGACTAGGGGGTGTCCGGATAGCCGAACTATCATCTTTGGCCGGACTCCTGGACTATGAAGATACAAGATTGAAGACTTCGTCCCTTGTCCGGATGGGACTTTCCTTGGCGTGGAAGGCAAGCTTGGCGATACGGATATGTAGATCTCCTACCGATGTAACCAACTCTGTGTAACCCTAATCCTATCCGGTGTCTATATAAACCGGAGGGTTTTAGTCCGTAGGACGAACGACAATCATACCATAGGCTAGCTTCTAGGGTTTAGCCTCTCTGATCTCATGGTAGATTTACTCTTGTACTACCCATATCATCAATATTAATCAAGCAGGAGTAGGGTTTTACCTCCATCGAGAGGGCCCGAACCTGGGTAAAACATCGTGTCCCTTGTCTCCTGTTACCATCCGCCTAGACGCACGCTTTGGGGACCCCTACCCGAGATCCGCCGGCTTTGACACCGACATTGGTGCTTTCATTGAGAGTTCCTCTGTGTCGTCACCTATAGGCCCGATGGCTCCTTCGATCATCAACAACGACGTGGTCCAGGGTGATACTTTTCTCCCCGGACAGATCTTCGTATTCGGCGGCTTTGCACTGCGGGCCAATTCACTTGGCCATCTGGAGCAGATCGAAAGCTACGCCCCTGGCCATCAGGTCAGATTTGGGAGTTTGAACTACACGACTGACATCCGAGGAGGCTTGATCTTCGACGATTCGAGCCACAGCCATGCGCGCCGCACTGTCTCGATGGGTATGATCTAGCTCTGCCGCCGAACAGTGTCCTGGAGGCCGCACCAGCGTCCGCTCCGACCCTTAGTTCGGAGCCGATTTCGCCGATCGAATACGAGTGGCTGGACACCGCCTCGGGGGCTACGATATCTACGGCGATCGAGCCGAACACCATCCCTGTCCTTTGCAAAGCCCGTGACTCCGAGGTGCCGGACTCCGAACCTCCCGCGCCCCTGCCAGTCGAATCCGATTGGGCGCCGGTTATGGAGTTCACCGCCGCGGACATCTTTCAGCACTCGCCCCTTGGCGACATCCTGAATTCATGAAAGTCTCTCTCTTTGTCAGGAGAGCCCTGGTCGGACTATGGTCAGGAAGGTTGGGATGCGGAAGACGAAGAAATTCGACGCCACCCACCACCCACTTTGTAGCCACTGTCGAAAGTTTAAACGACGTGCTCAATTTCGACTCCGAAGACATCGACGGCATGGACGACGATGTAGGAGATAACCACGAACCGGCACCTATAGGATACTGGACAGCGACCTCATCTCACGATGTATATATGGTGGATACTCCTAAAGGAAGTGGCAACGAGGAACAACAGGACACTATGAAGGATAAATCCCTCGAAAAGCAGTCAAAACGGCAATGTAAACGCCGCACCAAGTCCCGCCTCGACAAAAACGGCAGCCACACAGACCCAGCCATCAAGCAGGTCGAACCGGTGGACGATTTAACACGCCACCGAACAACCGTCCGAACATGACAACTTGGATAAACAACCCGTCCCGGCGAAGATAACGATGGGCGATCTCACATCGACAAGTCATTGGAGCAGAAGAACCTCCAAAAAAGGTTCGTTGCCACTGCGCGTAGCCTGAAAAAGCAGAAGCGGAAGCTCAAAACAGCGGAAGATGCACTCAGAATCAGGTGGAGCAAGGTACTCAACACCGCAGACAAATACGGCGACAGTTGCCAAACAAAGAGCTACCCAAAGCGCAAACTACTGCCCGAATTCGATGAGGAGGCCCTAGAGCCCCCGCAATCAAAGAACACAGAGGCCGCCCGGTCGGATAGACGACCACATAACAAGCATAGAGCAGCAAGAGGCGCCGCACACAATCCGGCACATGATCCGCATAAGGATTCGCATAAAAAGGATGGCCCAGTTAGGTCCATCTACGGGCCAAGAGAGCAAGCTCTAGCAAATAGTACAACACGTCAAGTGTCCGAACATCACGACATACCCAAATAGGGCGCGCAAGACCCTCTATGTTTCACCGATGAGGTGCGTGGATCATGAATTCCCAAATGATTCAAACCCGTAAACATAGAGGCATACGACGGAACAATGAGACCACGAGTCTGGATTGAGGATTGTATCCTCCACATACACATGGCCAGAGGAGATGACCTCCACGCCATAAAATACCTACCCCTCAAGCTCAAAGGGCCAGCCCGGCATTGGCTTAAAAGCCTCCCCGAAAACACCATTGGTAGCTGGGAAGAGCTTGAGGATGCTTTTCGGGCCAATTTCCAGGGCACCTATGTCCGACCTCCGAACGCAGACGATTTAAGTCACATAACCCAACAGCCCGGTGAGTCAGCCCGAAAATTCTGGAACAGGTTCCTCACCAAAAAGAACCAAGTAGTCGATCGTCCGGACGCCAAGCCTTAGCAGCTTTTAAACACAACGTCCGAGACGAATGGTTTCACAGACACCTTGGCCAGAAAAGCCAAGAACAATGGCCGCACTAACAAGCCTCATGACCCGCTTTTGCACGGGAGAGGATAGCTAGCTAGCAAGATGCAGTACCAGCGACCCAAGTACATCCGAAGTCAGAGATGTAAACGGGAAACCATGACGCAGCAAGGACCAGCGCCGGATTAAGGGGAACAGTGCAAAGAGTGCGGCAGTCGACGCCGGATTCAAAAGCTCACGGCAGAACAACAAAAAACTGCCCCTTAAGGATAACAGCAATGAGATATCCAACTTAAACAAAATCCTGGACAGGATATGCCAAATCCACAAGACTTCTGGAAGCCCGCAAACCATACCCACAGAGATTGTTGGGTCTTCAAGCAGTCCGGCAGACTCAACGCCGAACACAAGGCTCGGCGCACCAAGCGAGACGACGATTTAAACCCACAAGCAGAAAGCACCGGAAAACAAAAGAATTTCCCACAAGAGGTCAAAACAGTAAATTTACTTCAAGTAACAAAAGGGGAAAATAGAGCGCCCATTGAATTACGAGCCGCATACCACCCCAAATGAGTCCCAACACCGTTGTCAAAACCAATCACCTTCGACCATCGGGACTACTCCGAAAGTATCCTAACGCAGGATGGACTGCCTTGATACTAGAACCTATAATCGACGGTCTTCAATTTACGCAAGTCCTAATGGACAGCGGCAGTGATTTAAACCTGCTATATCGTGACAAAATCCGCAATATGGGGATAGACCCAAACAGGATTAGCCATAGCAACACTTCCTTCCAAGGAATCATGCCAGGCACTTACGCCCATTGTACGGGCTCCCTACTATTGGAAGTTATGTTCGGCTCACCCGACAACTTCCGTCGCGAAAAGTTGGTCTTCCACATCGCCCCATTTAAAAGTAGCCATCAAGCACTACTGGGACGCGAAGCTTTCGCCCGCTTTAACGCAATACCGCATTATGCATCTCTTAAACTTAGAATGCCCGGTCCACGAGGCATCATTTCCTTAAGGGGAAGCTGCGTGTGTCCCTCAAGGAAAAAATGTGAGACTGCTTAACAGCCTCACACTAATACGGCCCATCGCCAAAAGCGTCTAAAGCAGGTCGTTCGGACCCGGACACGGTTAGGCGAGTCCGCATAAATAAACATGATGCTCACTAGTCGCGTACCCCCCTTACAAGGGGCTCCATGCATGTACAACAAGAGACAATAAAGCTCAATTTTATTCATTTTTGAATCGTACTATGATTATTTCCAATTACATTTCTGCATGATCTTTTTTTCAAACTAAGTTGTTCTTTTTTACAGATGAACACCGTGCTACACCCGTCCAGGATACGGCACAACGGAGACACAGGCGCAGACGTGCAGTAGAGGCCCGTTGCAAGGATTCTTTTCAGATTAAGACCCTGCATAAACCTTTTTTACTGTCTCTTGTTGATACACATCCCCCGGTTTCTTGCTATAACCGAGGAGGAGGCTGGCGTTTTGGCATCGGCCGCGTCAGAATTTTTTTGCGTGCACTGGACACTGTGGGCTTAGGGCATTGTTCTCGCCTGCTTTCATAAAGACCGAATACCTTAGGGAGTGTTCGGCGCCTCGAAGTTAGGCCTTATATGCATCAGCTCCGAATCATGTCTTTGGTCAAATGTTGGGTTTGCCTGCCTCGTGTTTTGCTGCCTTACGTTCCGCTTTTATCGGCTAACGCGGCACCGGAGAACTACCGCGATTGTGCCCGGTTCGGACTGGTGAGCACCTCGAGAGAAAGCCGAAACCGATCATCATGATGTAGCGTGAGACTGGTCAACCACTCGATGACCCACAGGAATGTTTAGAATTCCTCCGCATAGACGAAGGACTGTTTCCCGGTCAGGCACATACACACCCCGCATTCGGGAGAGTGCGGTGTCCCCAGGGGCTATATCGTAGCCCCACGACCGAACCCCTATGGCTAAGTGAAAGTGATAAAGCATTATAGTCCGGTTGCCTAGTTTGCTACGCTATCACCTCCTTTACAGGACCAAGACGTTGGATTAAGTGTGAAAATGCGCCTTTTTGCAAACACCCCCGCACTATGTGCGTGGGGCTAAAGCCAAGGACTGCCATCTTTCGGGTTATATACACATATACATTAACGGCCGCAGAGGTAGTTTGCTACTTGAAGGCACAAGTATAAAAGCTCTTACATTAAATCGAAACGATGTTTCATAAAATTACACATGTCATTCAAACATAACATCCTTCGAGCATCGCGTCTCTATTAAACGAGCGCCTGCAGACTTCCTCAAAATAGTGCTCGGCAGTACTGCTTCGTCCGAATCTCGGGATGCAACGTCGGTGGCCTTCATCCCGCCCAAAGATGTCTTGACACGGGCAAGAGCCATCCACGCACCCTCAATACACGCCGACCGCTTCATTGCGTCGACACGCGATACCGCACCAAGGAACCGCTGCACTAAGCCAAAATAACTCTTCGGTGGGGTCCGCCGCCACAAATGAGTCACGACATGCTTCATGGCAAGTCCGAGAATCGATTCAGTTCGCCCATTCGCCAACTGATCGCCAACGGAAGAGGATGCTCCGGACTATGGAATTGCGACCAAAATAGCCCTTCTTCCTTCGTGCCCTTTCCGGCCTCGGAAGTGCTCAATCGCGTCCTGGCGCTTTCGCCGCTAAGTCCGTATAAGCATCCTCCAACTCCACAGCTTATCCAACTTAGCATACTTCGGATCCGTATATCTCCTCCGCAGCAAAAACGGTTTTCCAGCCGCAATATCCCCGGCCTGACTCAGCTCCTCTTTGGCAGCTCTCGCAGCGGAACGGGCATCCTTGGCTTCGGCGGTGGCCTTTGTCAGGCCCTCTTGTTCCGCTTGACGTTCTTTTTCAAGAACCCCGCAGCGGTCGGTAGCATCCTTCAACTTTACGGCCATCTCGGCTATTTCCTCTTTGCTTCGGCAGTGAGCAGCCCGTTCGGCTTTAAGCTCTTTGGCCGCCCTTAAAGCAGTCGCATTACTCTTTCGGGCTTGCTCTTTAGCTCGGCGAAGTTCCGCCACAGCCTCTCCACGGCAGCAGCGCCATCTGCATTAAAGCATACAAGTAGTAAGGCATGGGCGTCAAGCTCCCTTACCAGGTGCCCGTGGAGAAGTCGCATACCTTGTGACTCGTCAAACCGCTTATTGATAAGTGTGATGTCAGCATCCGCCACGTCAAGTTGCCGCTTTAGTTCGGCAAATTCATCAGTCCGGCTTGCCACCGGACGCTTCGCCACCTACAAAGGAAGAGCGCATATTACACCTGGGATTATGATCCTTGGCGCGCTGTCAATTTTGACAACGCACCGAGTCTCAGGGGCTACTATCTATACAGGGCGCATTCTATATGCATAACTGCCGAAGGTACATCATCTTTTTCTCAGACCTCAAACCCCGTCGAAGAACTTACGGCGGCTTCATGAAATCCGCTCTCAGCGGATGCAATTCTTTCAACCACCGTAGCCATCAGCGCACGGTGATCTTCTGAGATAGACACTCGCCCGAGCAGGTCCTTCAGCTCCTCCGACCGTGCGCCAGTTGGCGCCGGACCTTCCGGCCCCGCCGGACTCGGGGAAACTCTCCGTGACGACACCTAGGGTCCCCCGCCTCGCATGAAGGCACGATAGGTGGAGGCGTTTCGCTCCATCATCTCCGGACGAAGATCCCTCAAGACGAAGCTCACGAGACGGGCTGAGATCCGAACTACAAGGTATAATTTCGGTTATCTTCAGAAATAAATACAGGGATATCCTTTATTCACAAGACCCCTTCTTTTTTACTTACGACTCGCTGGAGGGCTGATCCCCTCGGGGAAATAGTGCGGCTGGGGTATTTCCCAGCGCCGGACTGTCTGACAAAGACTTCTTTCCCCGCTTTGAGGCCTTGGCTTCCGGGTCTTCAGAGGCGGTCCTCTTCTCCCCTTGGAGGGTAGGATCCTTGATCCCTCCTTCCTTGAAAGCCTCCTTCGTGGAGGCAGTTGTTTCCCTGCTCCCTCCTTCGCCTTCTTCAAAAGGCATGGCCTTCAAAATCTTGGTCAGCATAGGATCCGGCGTGGTCTCTGGGAGGGGAGCCGGACACCTTATCAACTTTGCCTTGGCTATCCACTCCTGTTCAAGAAACGGCTCCCTTAACGGGCATATATATATGATAAATGAATGAACAGCCTGTCCGGTTACTGGACTACTTACTTGAGTATCTGGGCGATTGCAGCTTAGTCCTGCGTCCTCAGTAAAGTCCGGACACTTCTCTTGTGATCCGAAGAACAGTTTATACATCTCCACGGGCGTCGCGCCCATAAAATGTTGGAGAGCTCGTGGTCCCTCCGGATTAAACTCCCACAGACGGAGGGGGCGAAGTTTGCAGGGTAGAAGGCGCCGAATTAGCATAACCTGTGCCGCCACGACCAGATTGATCTCTCTTTTCTGGAGGTCTCGAATACGGCCTCGCAATGCAGGAACGTCCCTGGACGGTCCCTCACGAGCCCCGGTTAACCCATGATGCCAGCCTGTGGTGGACCTGAGCGAAGGCGGGTAGCGCCACCCATTTGGTGCCCCTAGGAGCGGTGATATAAAACCACTCGTTGCCACAAACCAAGCTCCTCTGAAAAGAGCCCTCGGTCCACGGAGCATCAACACACTTGCTTATGACCGCCCCTCCGCACTTCACTGTTGCCCCTCGATCATCTTCGCTCCACCTTGAAGGTCTTGAGCCACAATCCAAGTGAGGGGTAATATGGAGGAAGGCTTCACATACGGCAATGAATGACGAGATGTGGAGGATGGACTCCGGATTCAAGTCATGGAATTCCAGCCCATAATAAAACATGAGCCCCCGCACAAAGGGATCCGTCGGGAAACCTAAACCCCAAAGGAAGTGAGACACTAACACCACACTCTCGCCGGGCTCGGGAGTGGGAATGACCTGCCCTGGAGCAGGCAGCCTATGCGAAATCTTGCCGGTTAGATACCTGGCGTCTCTCAGCCTTAGCACGTCTTCTTCTGTAACAGAGGAAGGCATCCACCGGCCTTGCAGGTCGGAGCCGGACATCCTTGGAGGTCCGAAGCGCCTAAATCCTTGGAACTCGAAGCGGGGGGCGGATTCGATTGAGATTGAAAGAAAGGAGCGGGCCTTGGTCTCATTATAAAGAGGTTGAATACCAAGAGCCCTCCCCGTGGCCGATTGGGACTCGCCTTCGATAGAGGAGGCGTGCCAACGGGCACGGTTGGGTTACCCACATCCGTATTGATGAGAATCCCGGAATAAGGGGGACACGATCTCTGCTTTGACAAGACGTGCCAAGGAAACTGCCTCGCTAAACGCGCTGAGGCGGTACAATAAAAACGATTCGAACGAAGACTTGGCCGTGGCGTGATGGCACGCTGCGGAATACGTCAGCAGATTGATTTTGTGTGAATATTATTATTCTCTCTACGGTGTTATGTGGAAACTATTTTGCAGAGCCGGACACTGTCCTTGTGTTCAAAATCTTCTATGAAGTATTCGGAGGAGGAACTCGCCTTGCAATGCCGAATACAATATGCGCGCCGGACTCGTCATCATTGAAGCCTGGTTCAGGGCTACCGAGGAGTCCTGGACTAGGGGGTGTCCGGATAGCCGAACTATCATCTTTGGCCGGACTCCTGGACTATGAAGATACAAGATTGAAGACTTCGTCCCGTCTCCGGATGGGACTTTCCTTGGCGTGGAAGGCAAGCTTGGCGATACAGATATGTAGATCTACCGATGTAACCGACTCTGTGTAACCCTAATCCTATCCGGTGTCTATATAAACCGGAGGGTTTTAGTCCGTAGGACGAACGACAATCATACCATAGGCTAGCTTCTAGGGTTTAGCCTCTCTGATCTCGTGGTAGATCTACTCTTGTACTACCCATATCATCAATATTAATCAAGCAGGAGTAGGGTTTTACCTCCATCGAGAGGGCCCGAACCTGGGTAAAAACATCGTGTCCCTTGTCTCCTGTTACCATCCGCCTAGACGCACAGTTCGGGACCCCCTACCTGAGATCCGCCGGTTTTGACACCGACAGTCTCCTTCGTATTTTGTGCCAATTTTTGACAGTAACATCATATTTACGCATCTGAGCAGTGTAGTCTACTTGAAATTTATGTTCCACTAAACTCATCGGGAGCCGTTTCGGGCCTCGAAACCAAAACCATCAATTAATCTTTACCTTGTTCCCATCACATTCGGAAGTACTAGTGCTACAATTAAGTGCAAGCCTGCTCACACCTACCAGTACGTAACAAACCTAAATGTGTTCCCACTATGCAGGTTTTAGTACTAGTGCTAGTACTTAGGTTATAAAAAGGGGAACTACCTAACCGAAAATTACTCTACCTTCCTCCTCATAAGTCCTCCTTCTTCGTCCGTCCTTGCCATGGCCGGTGTGCAGAGCTCTAGGTCGAGAACTACTCGTAACAAGGGAGCGGCAACCAAGGCTGCGGAAAAAAAGAGAGGGATCGCCGCCACACAGAGACCTCGAAAGATCTCTCACGGGCAGGCGATGGCTCCCAGGAGTGCCCTAGACGCGGAGGCGAACATGCCGAGCTGGCAGCGCAGGAGTCGTTATCGCTCGACGGCATGCCCGATCAGCTCAATAAGCACCTCAATAAGCAGAAGGAGTTCATCCACGGCTTGGTGGAGCTGCTGAAGGAGAGCCTCGACGACATGCCCGCTGAGCTCAATGAGCAGGGGGGGTTGACTGCTGGCTTGGTGATGCTGCTGAGGAAGAGCATTGCCTCGGAGAAGAAGGCGACCGGCGAAATCCTGCAACTTCAGGAGGACAAGGCGAAGCTCTGCCACGAGCTCGACCTGCTGAAGGAGGAGAACGCCAGCTGGAAGAAGCTGCATGAGAATAGTAGTTCCTCGATGAAGATGTTGTAGGCCCTTGTCATGGAACAGAAGGAGGACTTGGCGAAGCTCCGCATCGAGCACCCGACTGCTGTCAAGGTACGTAATGCGGCCGTGGAACAGATGATGAAGGCTCGCGTCGAGAAATCCCGCGTCATGGACACAATGATGAAGATGGCGGAGGAGACGCGCAAGGATATGGAGGTCGTGGAGGCGATGAAGAAGCAGTTCCGACTCCGTGGCCAGCAACCCTTCATTCAGTGAGAGCAGCGCCCCAGACTTGTGTGTGTGCGTCTTCCTTCTTTTTTTGGGGTGATAATCCTCCTTCTTCTTTTGCTCCCGTGTTTCTTATTTTGCTTCGGTGTTTCGCCGCATGTGTCACCTTCTCTGCGAGGCATGAATAGAACAATGCTAAAAATGAGATGACTAGCAAATTAGATCATTCTTTATCGCCAATAGAACAATGCCTCTTGCTAGTAATATATAATAAGAGTAGAGAGTAGAGGATATGGCACTGGGCTGCCGTGTTTCAGGCTCCTCCGTCAGATTCCAAAGGAAAACTTGAGTATACCGCACGGTTCTTTGCACTTCCTCGTGTCGTCGGCACATTTATACGAAAATAAATCACAAGGCCCCGCCTTCCAGCAGTAATGAGCCGTCAAATCACAAAGGCCCTCGCCTCTCGTGAAAAGGACCAAGCTAGACTGCCCCGCCCTCTAGCCTTTTAAGAAATGTATACATTTGTACAGTAGCAATACCGATGGATTGCACCATGGAACAAAACTAACAAGATGTAATTATAGAAAAAAGGTGGTACATATAGAGAGCGCTCGTCGCCAAATTATGCATATACTATATGACACTACCCACTATGAAGGTACTAGTAACATAGACTAGTAACTAGTCTATGCTACTCTCCACTATGACTAGCCAAAGTTGAGGCGCGGATACCAACGAGGGCCTGGTTGTGTCTATACTTGGACAACTCACCCGACTGCACACCAGCCAGACAAAGCTCATGTCGTGTTGGTGCCGTGTGCGGCCCGCACATTGATACGTCTCTGTCGTATCTACTTTTCCAAACACTTTTGCCCTTGTTTTGGACTCTAACTTGTATGATTTGAATGGAACTAACCCGGACTGACACTGTTTTCAGCAGAATTGCCATGGTGTTGTTTTATGTGCAGAAAACAAAAGTTCTCGGAATGACCTGAAACTCCACGGAATATCTTAGAATAAATAATAAAAAATCCTCGCCAAAGATGAAGACCAGGGGGCCCACACCCTGTCCATGAGGGTGGGGGGCGCCCCCCTCCTGGGCGCGCCCCCCTACCTCGTGGGCCCACTGGACACCCTCCGACGCCAACTCCAACTCCATATATTGGCTTTCGGGGAGAAAAAAATCAGAGAGAAAGAATCATCGCGTTTTACGATACAAAGCCGCCGCCAAGCCCTAATCTCTCTTGGGAGGGTTGATCTGGAGTCCGTTCGGGGCTCCGGAGAGGGTGATTCGTCGCCGTCGTCATCATCAACCATCCTCCATCACCAATTTCATGATGCTCACCGCCGTGCGTGAGTAATTCCATCGTAGGCTTGCTGGACGGTGATGGGTTGGATGAGATTTATCATGTAATCGAGTTAGTTTTGTTAGGGTTTGATCCCTAGTATCCACTATGCTCTGAGATTGATGTTGCTATGACTTTGCTATGCTTAATGCTTGTCACTAGGGCCCGAGTGCCATGAATTCAGATCTGAACATATTATGTTTTCATGAATATATGTGAGTTCTAGATCCTATCTTGCAAGTCTATAGTCACCTACTATGTGTTATGATCCCGCAACCCGAAGTGACAATAATCGGGACCACTCCGGTGATGACCATAGTTTGAGGAGTTCATGTATTCACTATGTGCTAATGCTTTGTTCCGGTTCTCTATTAAAAGGAGGCCTTAATATCCCTTAGTTCCAATAGGACCCCGCTGCCACGGGAGGGTAGGACAAAAGATGTCATGCAAGTTCTTTTCCATAAGCACGTATGACTATATACGGAATACATGCCTACATTACATTGATGAATTGGAGCTAGTTCTGAGTCACCCTATGTTATAACTGTTACATGACGAACCGCATCCGAGATAATTATCCATCGCTAATCCGGTGCCTACGAGCTTTTCATATACTCGTTCTCGCTTATTTACTTTTTCGTTGCTACTCTTACAATCACTACAAAAATACCAAAACATTACTTTTACTGTCTTTACTTTTGTTACCGTTACCACCACTATCATATTACTTTGCTACTAAACACTTTGCTACAGATACTAAGTTTCCAGTGTGGTTGAATTGACAACTCAGCTGCTAATACTTGATAATATTGTTTGGCTCCCCTTGTGTCGAATCAACAAATTTGGGTTGAATACTCTACCCTCGAAAACTGTCGTGATCCCCTATACTTGTGTGTTATCAAGACCTTTTTCTGGCACCGTTGCCGGGGAGCATAGCTCTATTCTTTGAGTCACTTGGGATTTATATCTGCTGGACACTATGAAGAACTTGAAAGACGCTAAGACAACAATTTATCCCTCAATTACGAGGGGAGGTAAGGAACTACCATCTAGCTCTGCACTTGATTCACCTTCTGTTATGATTAAGCTAGCGACACCTAAACCCGCTTCTGCTATTCGTTCCGATATGTCACATGTTATTGATGATGCCACTTCTGTTATGCATGATACTTATGATGAAACTACTTCTATGCTTGATACTACTGTGCCCCTCGGTGAATTTCTTGATGAACAAATTTCTAGGTCTAGAGAAAGAGAAATTATTGAAACTGATAATATTGATGAAAGTGATGATGAAGATATGCCTGCTATTCCTGAAGGTTATCTTTTTGATGCTGAATCTTCTGCAGCTATTTTTTCCTGCCAGGATAGATATGAACTTAAGAGGCTGCTAGTTAAATGGAGTAAAGAATCTCTTAGAGACCGAATGAAACCTGATCCTGCCTTTGCTACTTCACCTATTTGTGTTCCCGATAAGGATTATTATGAATTTTCTGTTGATCCAGATATAATTACTTTGGTTGAATCTGATCCTTTCTATGGCTATGAATCTGAAACTGTTGTGGCACATCTTACTAAGTTAAATGATATAGCCGCCCTGTTTACTAATGATGAGAGATCGCGCTACCTTTATTTACTCAAAATATTTCCGTTCTCATTGAAGGGTGATGCTAAGATATGGTTTAATTCTCTTGATCCTGGTTAAAAGTGTAGTCCCCAGGATATGATTTATTACTTCTCTGCTAAATATTTCCCTGCTCGTAAGAAACAAGCTGCTTTGAGGGAAATATACAACTTCATGCAAATTAAAGAAGAGAGTCTCCCACAAGCTTGGGGAGGCTTCTCAAGTTACTTAATGCTTTGCCTGATCATCCTCTTAAGAAACCTGAAATACTTGATATCTTTTATAATGGACTAACCGATGCTTCCAGAGATTACACGGATAGTTGTGCTAGTTCTCTTTTCGTGGAAAGAACACCGGATGAAGCTGAAATTCTATTGAATAATATGTTGACAAATGAAAATAATTGGGCACCTCCTGAGCCAACTCCCGAGCTAGCTCCTGAGCCAATTACTGAGCCTATTCCTAAACCAACTCCGAAGAAGAGAGGTGTTCTATTTCTCAGTCCTGAAGATATGCAAGAGGAGAAGAAATCCACGAAAGAAAAATGTATTAAAGCTGAAGACATTAAGAATTTACCTCCTATTGAGGAAATACATGGTCTTAATTTACCGCCTGTTGAAGAAGTATATGATCTCAATCCTTTATTCACTGAAGAACCTCCTGATCCCGATATCCCGACATAGGTAGTAAAGGTAAATTCTCTCTATAGATATGATAAAGTCAAGTCCCTCCTACTAAAATTGCTAGTCGATTGCTTGGATGAGGTTGATAACTTTATGTTTAAGCAAGATGACTTTAATGCTTATTTTGGTAGACAATTAAAACAAGATGCTTATATGATTAAACGCTTGGGTGAGTATATGGCTAATATTAGAGGTGAACTTAAACTTGTTAGCAAACATGCTTCTATGGTTACCACTCAAATAGAACAAGTACTTAAAGCTCAGAAAGAAGCGCTTGATGAAATGAATAGTAAGAAAAATGATTATGCTGTTAGAGTGGCTACTAGAACTGGTAGAATGACTCAGGAACCTTTGTATCCTGAAGGCCACCCTAAGAGAATCGAGCAAGATTCTCAGAGAAATAATATTGATGTGCCTAGTTCTTCTAAAAGGAAGAAAAAGAAAAATGATAGGACTTTGCAAACTTCTAGTGAACCTATTGCTGAACCACCTGAGAATCCAAATGATATCTCTATGTCTGGTGCTTTGAAACACAATCTGTAATGAACATGAACCTAGTGAAAATGTTAATGATGATGTTCATGATGATGTTCAACCTAGTAATGATAATGATGTAGAAGTTGAACCTGCTGTTGATCTTGATATCCCACAATCAAAGAATCAACGTTATGATAAAAGAGACTTCGTTGCTAGGAAACACGGTAAAGAAAGAGAACCATGGGTTCTGAAACCCATGCCTTTTCCTCCGAAACCATCCAAGAAAAAGGATGATGAGGATTTTGAGCGCTTTGCTGAAATGATTAGACCTATCTTTTTGCGTATGTGATTAACTGATGTGCTCAAAACAAATCCTTATGCTAAGTATATGAAAGATATTATTACAAATAAGAGAAAGATACCGGAAGCTGAAATTTCCACCATGCTTGCTAATTATACTTTTAAGGGCGGAATATCAAAGAAACTTGGAGATCAAGGAGTACCTACTATACCATGCTCCATTAAGAGAAATTATGTTAAAACTGCTTTATGTGACCTTGGAGCCGGTGTTAGTGTTATGCCTCTCTCTTTATATCGTAGACTTGACTTGAATAAGTTGACACCTACTGAAATATCTTTGCAAATGGCTGATAAATCAACTGCTATACCTGCCAAGATTTGTGAGGATGTGCCTGTTGTGGTTGCAAACGTTACTATTTTAACGGACTTTGTTATTCTTGATATTCCCGAGGATGATAGTATGTCTATTATTCTTGGAAGACCTTTCCTTAATACTGCAGGGGCTGTCATTGATTGCAACAAAGGCAATGTCACTTTTCATGTTAATGGTAATGAGCACACGGTACACTTTCCGAGGAAACAACCTCAAGTTTATAGTATCAATTCTATTGGAAAAATTCCATCGATTATATTTGGAGGTTTTAAATTTCCTCTCCCTACTATCAAGAAGAAATATGATATACTTATTATTGGGGATGTCCATATCCCCGTTGAGGTAACATAGTGTTATTCGAAATTTCTCCGGTTTCATGTTAATCGGAATGAGTTTGTTAACAAGACTTGATCAACCTTGTTAGTGGATTCTTTTTGATGAGCATGAGATGGATGAAACTAGAAGCACAACCTTCTGTACCCTCTTTATACTTTCTATTATTTAGTAGAAATAAAGTAAAATAGTATTTTTCTGTTTGTCTCCCGACTTATCCATGCAATATAAAAATATCCCAAAAATAAAAGTCCTCAGAATGCCATGCCAATTTAATATGATTTTTTCGGGAATATTTGAGGATTTATCAGGCAAAAATTACATGGGGAGCTGCCACCTAGCCACGAGGGTGGAGGGTGCGCCCTACCCCCCTGGGCGCGCCCCCCTGCCTCGTGGGCCCACGGTGGCCCTCCTCCACTTATTCCTGCACCCATTTTCTTCCTCTGCCTCACACAAACCCGAAAAACCAACTCAAGCACGAGTTCCAGCCACTTTTGCTGTGATTTTCGATCTCCTTGCTCAAAGCACCTCTCACAAAACTGCTTGGGGAGATTGTTCCTTGGTATGTGACTCCTCCATTGATCCAATTAGTTTTTGTTCTAGTGCTTTATTCTTTGCAAATTTGTGCTGCATAGGTGACCATGTTCTTGAGCTTGCATGTCAAATTTTTATGGTTCCAAGTAGTTCTAATGCTTGATATAGGCTCTAGGCACTTGTAGGAGTAGTTGCTATCAGTTTTATTGAAGTTGGTTCACTTTTGTTTGAAGTTACTAAAAATTTCAGGAATTTTTTAGAGGAAACAATATGTTTAGGAAGATGTTCCAAGGTGGTTCTTCAAGGAAGCAAGGTCCCAGGCTCGCAATGCGTGATGCTGACGAGGAACCACCAAGAGACGCTCTTGTGAGGCCCTGTGGATGGCCTTCGGAAAATTTTATGAATCAAATAGGAATCAAAGAAGAATTTAGCGCATATTTGCGTAATGCCGGTCTTGAGGACTTTGAAGCTGACAAATGCCCCCCGTATCATGATCTCACAAGTTCATTTGTGAGGAGGTTTGAGTTTTCATCTTCGCGTAATTCTCCTTCACCATGTTTGATCTTTATGACAAATCTTATACCATGGACTTAGAGGATTTCACTTTTGCTTGCAAACTTCCATCTTGGGTAGTGTCAGGGATCCCCCTAAATCTGAATATAGAGACTTTCTTGCTAGAATAACTGTGGGGGAATCTAGAGATATAACACAAGCCACTATAGGGAGCATTCACTTTCCTGCTATACATTATTTTGCTCTCTTCATAGGTAGATGCATAAATGCTAAGGATGAAGCATGGCACATGTGTGCCCCTGATCTCAGCATTCTCAGAAGTGCTTTGTTAGGAGACCAATCTTATCATATGGGAGCCATTGTAGCTCGTAGGTTGCATCATAATAGACATAACGGAGATTTCTTTGGAGGAATTTATGCAACCCGCTTAGCTAATTTTCTTGAGATAGACATTCGTGAGGGTGATATGGAGTTACCCCTACTTATTTAGATTTTGATTCTATGGTTTCCCACCAGTTTGTTGAGAGGACTGAGCCACCTCTCCAAAGATCGACTAATCTTTAACAAACGACATGTTGTCCATATTACTCTTCCTGCTCCCTGCCTTCTTTGATTCTCGCATAAAAGGAAGATATATTATTACTAGAGAGGAGGCAGATGAGTACGAGAGGAGAGCGGAGGCGGCTCGACGCCACGCTGCAGCTCAGGAGGCGATAGCCGCTGCATCGCAGTACGACCCCAGCTACACCTACGGGTATCCGCCAGGCTATCCCTGGCAATGAACCAACTTAGGCCAAAAGCCTAAGCTTGGGGGAGTACGTATTTCCCACCGACATTACATTTATGTTCACACACACTCATTGCTAGATGTCGATGCTCATACTTTTTCACTGTAATATCCATGCTAGTTTATTTTCTTTTTCCTGCTTTCTTCTTGTGTGTTTAATAAACCTTAAGAAAAACAAAAAATTAGTAGTAGTTTATTTTTCCTGTTGTAGTAGTAATAATTAAAAATAAAACCCAAAAATATTTCCCGTTCTTCTTTTGCTTGTTGGGAGCTTTCCCGTGTAAATAGTTTTTACTTCTTTTCTTTTCTTTGGGGGTCAGTAGGAGAAGACCATAATTAAATTGTTGAAGTGGCTCTTATATGCATTATTGTTGATTTAACCAAGAGCCCATATTGCCTTGTCTTCTCCTCGCTTATTGAATGCTCGCAGATTCCAACTTAGTCCAATGCACGTGCACTCTTATTATTATTCACATCGCTCGTCGTGCAAGTGAAAGGCAATTATGATGACATATATGATGGATCGATCGAGATGGGAAAAGCTGGTATGAACTCGACCTCTTTTGTTTTTGTAAATATGATGAGTTCATCATTCTTGATTCAGCTGATTATGAATAAGCATGTTTGCAATGAAAATTAGAGATCATAGTTGCTCGTGCCATGCTTGATTAGCTATGAGTTATAATGGTTTACCTTGCGTGCCAACATGCTATTAAAATGATTATGATGTGGTATGATGGGGTGGTATCCTCCTTTGAATGGTTTAAGTGACTTGACTTGGCACATGTTCACGCATGTAGTTGAAACAAATCAACATAGCCTTCATGATATTTATGTTCATGGTGGATTATATCCCACTCATGCTTGTATTCAATGTTTATTAATTTTAATGCATGTTCATGACTATTGTCGCTCTCTAGTTGGTCGCTTCCCGCCTTTTTGCTAGCCTTCACTTGTACTAAGCGGGAATACCGCTTGTGCATCAAATCCCTTAAACCCCAAAGTTATTCCATATGAGTCCACTATACCTTCCTATATGCGGTATCTACCGCCGTTCCAAGTAAATTTGTATGTGCCAAACTCTAAACCTTCAAATAAACATTCTGTTTTGCATGCTCGAATAGCTCATATATCAACTAGGGCTGCCCTTATCTTCCATGTTAGGCGGGTTATTCTCAAGAGGAGTGGACTCCGCTCCTCATTCACGAGAAAATGGCTGGTCATCGGGATGCCCAGTCCCATGCTTTATGCAAACTAAATCAAAATAATTGCAAACAAAACTCCCCCTGGGACCCGTTGAATGTTGGAGGCACTGCGTTGTTTCGAGCAAGCCATGGATTGATGCTTGTGGAGGAGGGGAGTATAAACTTTACCATTCTGTTTGGGAACCGCCTATAATTTGTTTATCATGGAAGATATCGTCATCTCTTAGTTGTTATGTTGACAATGAAAGTATGCTGCTCAAAATATAATTTATCTCTATTTCAAAACCGAGCTCTGGCACCTCTACAAATCCCTGATTCCCTCTACGAAGGGCCTATCTATTTACTTTTATGTTGAGTCATCACCCTCTTACTAAAAGCACTAGCTGGAGAGCACAGCTGTCATTTGCATTCATTACTGTTATTTTTATCAGATATGACTATGATTGGATCTCTTTTACCATGAATTACAATGTCTAGTCAGTCCTTGATCTTTGAAGGTGCTCTGCATTTATGTTTTGCGGTTTCAGAAAGGGCTAGCGAGATACCATCTTGTTATATCATATTCTGTTATTTTGAGGAAGTGTTGACATCCGAGATTTATTATTATGGCTTGCTAGCTGATTATGTTATTGATATGAGTAAACATGAGACCTAGGAGTTATTGCAAATGTGGTTAGTTATGATCTTTGCTGAAAACCTGAATGCTAGCTTGACATAGGTATAACAACAAGAGCAAACATAGTTTGTGAAAGTTTTTCTTTTTCTCTTTCAGTTTGTCAACTGAATTGCTTGAGGACAAGCAAGGGTTTAAGCTTGGGGAGTTGATACGTCTCCGTCAGATTCTACTTTTCCAAACACTTTTGCCCTTGTTTTGGACTCTAACTTGTATGATTTGAATGGAACTAACCCGGATCGACGCTGTTTTCAAGCAGAATTGCCATGGTGTTGTTTTTATGTGCGTAAAACAAAAGTTCTCGGAATGACCTGAAACTCCACGGAATACCTTAGAATGAATAATAAAAATCCTCGCTAAAGATGAAGACTAGGGGCCCACATTCTGTCCACGAGGATGGGGCGCGCCTCCCGGGCGCGCCCTACCTCGTGGGCCCTGGACACCCTCCGATGCCAACTCCAACTCCATATATTGGCTTTCGGGAGAAAAAATCGAGAGAAAGAATCATCGCGTTTTATGATACGGAGCCGCCGCCAAGCCCTAATCTCTCTCGGAGGGCTGATCTCAGAGTCCGCTCGGGCTCGGAGAGGGGATTCGTCGCCGTCGTCATCATCAACCATCCTCCATCACCAATTTCATGATGCTCACCGCGGCGTGAGTAATTCCATCGTAGGCTTGCTGGACGGTGATGGGTTGGATGAGATTTATCAAGTAATCGAGTTAGTTTTGTTAGGGTTTGATCCCTAGTATCCACTATGCTCTGAGATTGATGTTGCTATGACTTTGCTATGCTTAATGCTTGTCACTAGGGCCCGAGTGCCATGAATTCAGATCTGAACATATTATGTTTTCATGAATATATGTGAGTTCTAGATCCTATCTTGCAAGTCTATAGTCACCTACTATGTGTTATGATCCGCAACCCCCAGTGACAATAATCGGGACCACTCCCGGTGATGACCATAGTTTGAGGAGTTCATGTATTCACTATGTTCTAATGCTTTGTTCCGGTTCTCTATTAAAAGGAGGCCTTAATATCCCTTAGTTTCCAATAGGACCTCGCTGCCACGGGAGGATAGGACAAAAGATGTCATGCAAGTTCTTTTCCATAAGCACGTATGACTATATACAGAATACATGCCTACATTACATTGATGAATTGGAGCTAGTTCTGAGTCACCCTATGTTATAACTGTTACATGACGAACTGCATCCGGCATAATTATCCATCGCTAATCCGGTGCCTACGAGCTTTTCATATACTGGTTCTCACTTATTTACTTTTTCGTTGCTACTGTTACAATCACTACAAAAATACCAAAAACATTACTTTTACCGTCTTTACTTTTGTTACCATTACCACCACCATCATATTACTTTGCTACTAAACACTTTGCTACAGATACTAAGTTTCCAGGTGTGGTTGAATTGACAACTCAGCTGCTAATACTTGAGAATATTCTTTGGCTCCCCTTGTGCCGAATCAACAAATTTGGGTTGAATACTCTACCCTCGAAAACTATTGCGATCCCCTATACTTGTGGGTTATCACACATTAACCAAAACCTCGCGCCTCCATCTTAGCATTCGCGTTTTAAACTTCTCAATCTCAAGGCCAAGGAGCAACGTGAAACCTATGATAGAGCCAATCGGATGGTTGAGAACACTACAATTCGTAGTTACAGATGCGTGTGTGAGAGAGGAGGAGTACATGTGTGCACCTCTTCTCAGAGTACAACTGTATGTGGGTGGCATTGATGGTTGACAACACTACAATTCATAGCTATAGATGCGTGTGTGAGAGAGGACGAGTCTTGCTATAAGTCGCAGTAGATGCTATATAGGTCCGTCGAATCTTACATCAAGATCCGTGCAAAATTTTCTTTTCAGATTTTCTTTTCTCTCTCTTAAATCTCAGTCGAGTGAGGCATTGCCACGCCATTAAACAGAGGCTCGGGCGCTATTAATGGAGACCTTGGGAGAGAGGTGGACAGCATATGGAGGTCAAAGGGCTCTCCTCCCGATAAGCACGTGGAGGGGTCTGATCGCACACCTCCCGTACTCAAATAGCTACCCTGCACGGTGCCTCCTAGCTAATAAAAAATGGGGACGCATGGCGGCACGTAAATGGTAAATAGAATGCCCACGGTTTCAACAATACTTGTGTTTCCGATTGTAACGTGACAACACTTGTTCCAAAATGACTTTGTTGATTGTTAACGTGTGCGCCTTCACAAATTGGACAGCAAAATTACCACAACATGTTGGTGCCATGTCATGACACCAAGCCAAGTTTCATGATTTTCATGCGTGTTTCAGATTTACAGGAATTAAAAAACCAAGTTTCTCAATGTTTCCAGCCGAGCCATGACGCCCAGATTTTTCAACCAGCTATGGTGCACTGGAGCATGTGCTTGTATTTAAAATTTGAATTATGCACACAAAGGTGACACGTTCCCTCTCAGAACCACGAGCTTTCTTCAGAGAAGCTCCGGTTTGCAAGAAACTTATACCAAAACTTGTTCCTATTCTGCAAATTTTTTTACCACAGCATGGTCGTACCATAACATGACACCATGCCAAGTTTCATGATTTTCAGGCGTGTTTTGGATTCACAAGAATTTTAAAACCAAGCTTCTCAATGTTCTCGTCCGAACCACGATGCCTAGATGTTTGAATTTCATTCCCATTTCATGCGTGGGACCTAGAAATTCACCCGAGGACACACATGTTATTTTTCAGTCAACTTTGGTGCACGGGAGCATGTGCTTGTAGTTCAAATTTGAATTATGCACATTAAATGACCAAAAACTCAATTAATGTATAAAAAAGGCCAATGGAACCGGAATAATTCCAAAATTTAACAGGGCACTCATATAGTTCTATGTTGCCTCTATAAAGAAAATCTGGGGGGACGCAGCGTATATTGTTTCGCACACAAAGGTATAAAGAAATAAAGAGATAAATAAATTAGCATCCCTATTTAATTCTTGGGTTCTTATTATTTATGCCACTAGTTGTGTATCACTACTCAGTTTTGCCATTAGAAGTTACAACTACTCAAAAATGCCATCGATCCGTGAGATGCTTGCTCAAAAATGCAATTAGATATCTAAAAAATGCCATCATTAAGTTAGATGTTTGCTCAAAAATGCCATTAGACATTGTTATTTTCACGTCAAACCCGTTGACTATGTTACATGACAAAAATAAGCCGATTTTCACAATGATAAGTTAATGGTGTCCAGCACAAGACACCCCTCAAATAAAACTAAGCACCCTAGAATTCTTTGACAAAACTAAGCACCCTGAAATTCTTTGACAACTAAACTGCTGGCTATATGATGTTGGCCATATATATTGTACGTATATAATGTCAAGAAACAAGTTGTAGTACTATACCAACTAAAAGATGAAATGTACAAAATATAACGAGAAGAAACATAACATAGTTCTGTTGGGGGCTCAGCACAACACACCCCTCAAATAAAACTAAGCACACCAGAAATTAAGCTAAGCAACTAATCCGGTAGACACTGCATTAGAACCACCATGAGCAACGACACTGACACCTTACTCGAGTCCTTGTCCACGTCCTCGACTTCGTCCTTGTCCCTCTTCCTCTTGGGCGATACTTCTTTGCTTGAACCGCACACTTGGCTCTTGCTCTTCATCCAACCCTTGTAGATATTGAAACAAAGGTAGCCATCCATTGCAGCGTAGTATATGTGGTCTATATCTACTACAGTCCACTACCATGCACGATGAAACGTGTGTGGAGGTTTCTTCAGTTCACCGTACGAAGGATGAACCATGGCTCCTGCCAGGGTCAACATTGAAGGCTGATCAAGGGAGGGCACCAGCCCTTCCTTCTGGAGGTCGAAGGGGTCGCCTACAACGAGGCCTATCCGACCCAGGATTTCCTTGTCGTTCGTAAAGTCTACAGTAACGAATTTGATTAGCCGCCCTTGAGGAACTTCTTAAATTCCTCGCACTCAACATCGGCATGGCATATGTGGTAGACCAAGCATAAGTCATGCACGCAAACCTGGATCACGGCGGGCTTCTTCTTCTCTGCCTCCATTAGTTTCTTCTCGCTTCCCAGGACTGTGGTGTCCTCAACATCTAGCCCAGCGACTGTAACATCCCAAATTTCCTATTTGGAATGTTTTACAATTATAGCTAAGCATCCTATGCATCCGCTTTGAATTTGAATGCCATTTGAAGTTTCAGAGAATTTTGAGTTTTGAATTTGAATTCAAACTTTGGCAAGTGGGAAACATTTCAAAAACTATGTCTGATAAATACTTGATCAAAAGTATGAGAGTAAACATGACACTCCAAAAATATAGAGGAAAACATTGCCAAAAGTTTTGGATTCAAATCTGAATTTTATTTGAATTTGAAAAAAATGGATTTTTATAAAGTTGGGATTTTGCCTCTGGAAAAATGTTCAAATGATAGGGAATATTCCCCTGATCATTTTGGTATATATATACCCTATATAAAATATTTATAGTTATTGTTTTAATTTCTGTTTTTGTTTTATTAAAAAAAATAAATTCAAAAATTAGAAAAGCCCCCAGGCGCCAGCCAGGCCCCCTGGCCCAGCCAGCGCCGAAACCCCCCCAGCCGGCCCACCGAGCGGCCCAGAGGCCAGCCCAGCGCCGACCGAGCCGGCCTCACCTCACCCCAAGACCCAACCCCTTTGGCGTTGGTCACCCGCTCACACCCCCTCCCTCTCTCTCGGCAGGTGGCCCCGCCTTCACAACCCCCGCCCCATGCCACTCGCCACCGCCGCCGATCGCCGGATCCCGTGGGATCCGGGATGTCGATCCGCCCCCGATCGCCCCCCGAAGCATGGCCGAGGGCCCCGACTATTTAAGCCGACGCCCCGCACCCCATTCCCCCCCCTAGCCCCTCGCCGGACCCCCTCTCCCTCTCACCCGAGCTCACCGGAGACCCGAGTCCCCACCGCCGCCATTGTCACCGCCGTCGCCGCCCTAGCCACTCCCGATCACCCCCGACTCCACCAAGAGCCTCCCCGAGCTCGTCTGCACCCCCCAGGCCACTCCCCCGACCTCCCCGACGCCCGGAACCCTCGGCACACTCGTCGCCGCCGCCGCCGAGCTCCGGTAAGCCACCGGAACTCTCCTCCCCCGTCCGATCCATCTTCGACGGTCCAGATTAGAACACCCCGAAGGGGTATTTCTTTTTATAAAAACCGCCTGGTTCGGCCGGTTCGTTTACGGTTCATTTAGTTAGGGTTTTTATTTATTAGCCCGGCCCGTTTTAGTTTAACCCTAGGGCCCGTTTAGGTTATTTTACGCCCAGTGCACAGTTTAGGCCCATTAGGCCCTTTTTCTTTTAATTTCATTTTCTGTTTTAACAAAATAGTTTCTGTTTTGAAAAATTCATATCTTTTATTCAGTTTATTATTTTTAGGTGATTCTTTTTTTGTTGGTTTGAAAATTTTCTAAAGTTTCTGTAGAATATATATTTAGCTATGTTAAAATTAATTAAAATTGCTTTAATTTAGTTTTAGTCAGAATAGTAAATCTGCTATAACTTGAGTTAGAAAAATTATTTTTGGATGATTCTTTTTGTCCCAACTTTATTTTAACATTGCCAAACCATAGAAATTAATTTGGGTATTTTAGGATTAATAAATAAATAGTTTTAAGAAGAATCTTGTTAATCCTAATTAATTAACTAGCTACTGTTTTCCTATTAATTTAATTAGTAAATAAATTTATTTTTAACATGTGATTGATTATTCTAGGATAGTTTCTGCCACTTTATAGGATGAACTTTTATTTACAATAAATAAAAGTTTTATTTTATTTTTCTTAATAGAAATTGGATTAGGCCTAAAAGGAGTTTTATAATAGCTTTTAAATTAATTCTTTTTGCTCCTAGTTGTTTAATGAATTCTTTTCTGTTAAGTTAACCTAAAACCCTGATTAGGTTATGTTAAGAAATTTTTGCTATATAAAACTATTCTAGTTGTTGTTTGAAGTAGGAAAACTTTGAATGGGTTTTTCTTTGAGTTTTCCCTTTGGATTTTGTTTTGGTTGTTTTGGTGTGTTATGTTGCTATTGTTATGCTATTGTGTTATGTGATTCTATGCTATATGCTTATTGTGATTATTGTTTGTCTCGGTAGAGTTTCCGGAGTGCTGAAGCTTGCTACTACTTAATCTTTAGCTTACGAGGATCATCAGCAAGGCAAGTTTTGATCATGTTATTTCTATACCTATGTTTTTGTGCATTAGAATTGTCACCACCCCACCATGCATGCAGTAGTCGAAATTTTGAGGTTATTAATCTTGAGTAGTATCATGTGGTAGGATGAACCAATCCCCTTGTTACCATGACCCCGGGACGAAGTAGTTTACTTTGCTATGCTCGTAGACGGGTTTTGGTTGAGTGAAATTCATAAGCAAGATGTGAGAGTCAATGATGATGACAACCCCATGAACTACAATAATCAAGATGGACTTCGGAATTCACCATCTGGTGGAGGGCGGTTGGCCGGGCACCCTGGAGAACCCGGTGGTTGGCCGGGATGCATGGAGAAGTGCCATGACATCTTGCGGAAAGCTTCACCCAGCCACGAAGAGAAGGATGGATGCCCCATGACCGAAGCTTACTGTGCAGCCGCAAGCCATTATGGGCTCGCTGGGTTAACCTTAGTAGTGACGCTGGCTGGACGGTACTACGAGATGTAGAAGAACGGTAGGATTGGATGGGTACCGCAGTAGCTGTAAGAACTCTTTGGAAGACCCTGTTTCATTCGTCTCCGCCTTCAAACACCATGAAGTGCGAAGACTTTAAAGGAGGGAATGATTCTTGCGGGAAAGTGCGCAACCCTCTGAAGAGTTAAAGATCTAATCGATTAGCCGTGTCCCCGGTTACGGACAATTTGAGCCTCTGGAACTTGGAAGTATTCGGATATCTCAACACTAAAACTAATGAATTAATTTGAGGGGTTTATGGCTTAAT
This sequence comes from Aegilops bicornis, assembly GCA_021605145.1. Lineage (NCBI taxonomy): Eukaryota > Viridiplantae > Streptophyta > Magnoliopsida > Poales > Poaceae > Aegilops > Aegilops bicornis. The sequence goes on along the minus strand of CM038673.1, from coordinate 547,442,568 downwards.
AATTTGGGAATGAGATATTGGTTGGCGGAACCATCTCAATAACTACCAACAATTGTAGTAATTTGCAAGCAAGTCCACTGTAGTAGGGAAAAATTTTCTTTTCGCAAAATGATGAAACTTAGAGCTCCACAGCGAAAATGCATATAGTGTTAGTAACTTTATTATTGTTATTCTTCATGACTTGCCAGCTTATTCAAAAAGTTGACCTACATGGCTGCAACGTCTTATGTTGCAGAGGTATATTCCGATCAGGAGTGAGGCTACGCTCCGCGCTTGGCGATTGCCCTTTGGAGTCGGATGGACTCGCTTTACTTCTACGCTTCCGCAGCTTTAGTAGTTTATTTCTCATGAGTTGGCCTTGAGCCGAATTTATTCCCTTGTAATAGAGACTCTATATGAGAACCGTGTAATAATATTCAGGTGTGATTGAACTTTGATTACTTTATCGATGTAATCGTGAGTACCAAAGATGATCTTGGGATGGTATGCATACGTAGATTTGACCGATTTTGGGTCAGGTCGCTACAGCGACCCCTCATCATTTGAGTTTTCGAACATGCGTTTGAAGCGAGCAAGGCATTCTTTCACCGTTGCGGAAGAATGGGTGTAGATGACGTCGACCACATCGCCGGTGATGGTTCTAACCTTGTACTCACCATCGATCATGGAGATTTGGGACGCCATGGATTTGGGAGGAGGGTTAGGATTAGTGGAACTGCCGTAATGTGAAAGGACGGGACGACTAGGAGCGGTTTATCGATTGTAAAAATGTCGAGTGGGGGGGGGGGGTGGGGCGCATGTGAATGGTAGGGTAGTGGCTTGCCTGGTGGATAAATGGATTCATGCACAGTACTATGGGGGCCCAATTAGATGTCATGTCTACTCGACGCCCAATTAAATGGCTTTCGATGTCATGTCAAGCGTCGGGAAAATTACAGGTGATACGAAGCTTTCCATTCTCCCATGATACGGGCTTCCGAGAGCCCTTGGATCTGAGATCGAATGGTTGCATGGCGTGATTCTAGACCTATGGGTGAATATCCTATCCTGGAGGGTTATTCTGCAAATTTTTAGCAACTTAGCATGCGACCGTTCGATCTCAGATCCAAGGGCCGCCAGCAGTCCGTCATGGTCGCGCCTACCACAACCGTCGCCTCGCTCGCGCGGTCGCACCCTTGGAGATTTAACACGGTGTGCTAGGCTATCCGATGTTGGCATGTCATACATAGTCATCACTTAGTCACTCATACAACAAGGTTAGCTATAAAGTTGGCTATAAGAGTATTTTTTGTTTACTTCTCTCTATCTCTTTCTTCGTAGTATTTATTACATTTGCCAAGGAGTGACCTCTTCCAATGAAATGGTGCTTAGATGAGGTGCTATGGGCATTAAATGGCTTAGCAACTCAAGTCCCCAATGCATAGGTGCTTAGTTTTTTGTTGCTAAGTTTGCTTCATCTAGGTACACGTGCTTATCACCGTTTCTTCCTGGGGTCACAAAACTAGTCTCTCTCTTCTTAATTAACTTGCCACATCAGACATTATGCCTATGTGGTAGGCTTAGCACCTGTAGGATCAAGTACAATAGTGGGCTATAAGCCCGCTTTACATGGCATGTTTGCATATGTGGGGGAAAGAGGCAAGGAAAAAGTGGAGGAGTGGGCTCTCAAGCAAGAGCCAGCCTCTAATTGGTGGAGCATCGGGAGAGGCACCTGTATGGAGGTGGTCAGGAATCGGGAGACTCAAGCCGGTCGTAGCGCCGCAGTTAAAATGATAATGGCAAGTCAAATCACCGGGTCCCACCTGTCCAGCAGTAACTCACTGTCAAATCACACAACCCTACGTTTGCAGCAGCCTACTCCCTAATCTTCTCGCATCTCTGTCGAACCGACTAGGCGGAACTGCCCCGCCTACCGCGCGGGAAAAGCCCCACCCTCGGCTTTTAAATAGTACATTATATTAATTTTGTATCCATGGATTGCGCCATGGAGCAAAGCCTCAAGAAAATGGCGGTACACATGTACGGAGTATACAGCACGCCCGTCGCGTTCGCCTCGCACCCCAGACGGTCGGTTGGTCTGGCGCGCCGCTCTCCGAATGGAACGCACGTCATATTGCGTTTGCACACACATGTGGGACCGTAATTGAGAACCGACCATAGGCACACTCCCCGGCCCCGCAAGTCGGGTGAGTTAATAGAATTACATACGTTGGTACCTGGACGATCCCTGCAAGACACGGAAGATCAGTTCATCCATGCATGTGACCAGACTCCAGCAGACACGCCTGGATTGGCTATCGTCTACATATCATGCAGGCTGTGTTGTATAGGGCTGTAGTTCTGGTGAGAAATCTAAAAAAAGGTTTCTTGTCATCTCGCAAAATTAGGTGTCATGTGCTTCGGATCACTGCGAGGCTTAACCACCTACAACTGAGTTGGGCTAGTCATTGGGGGCACATGCACGAAGACTACTCGGCTGCCATCTAGGTTAAGCCGGCTATGTTAATTAGGACATCTATCGACGGACCCCTTTTCTATGAGTTTATCTTTAATTTGAGCTTTGATCCTCGTCTAGTTTGTCCGTCGGGATCCATCTTGTCTCGTTTGGGCAGTGAGGTTATGATTTCTTGTCATGTGGCATTTTTTCGTGTTATATGTTATAATTCGGTGCTTCAGATCAAAATGACGACAACTGCGCCTCCGGGGCACGTGCATGAAGACTTCTCGACAGTCATTGCCGAGGTCAAGCCGGCTCCGGCCGGTAGACAAAAGAAAACTAGTACTCCACTATATAGGCAGGATCCTCCATGCTTGCTTGCTAGTGTTTCTCTCTTCACACTGTCTCGTCCTCTCCAGATCTAAACACGACAACGGTGGCCACACTCTCTCTCTCTCTACTCACCACTGGTCACAGATCCAGCCGGATCCTCTCCACCAGGGAAGGTGAGAAGGTGCAACGTTCACGCGGTCATCCTCGGCGACGGCTCTTACCCACTACCGGCGCGTCCCGATCAGCGTGCCTTGCCGTTGTCTCCCAAGCATCGCTGGCGAGGGAGGGCCTCCCACCCCTTCTTCCTCCCTGCTGTAGTGTGGGCAGATCCGGCCTCCCGCCGCCCACCTAGCGACATCCCGGCAACCCTCAGGTATAACTTCCTTCGCAACCGGCCTTTCTCTACTTCCCGAGCTCCTGACATCGCTGCATTTGTATCTTTTACTATTTCTCGTGCCCCTCGTAGATAGGATCGATCGGCTGTTCGAAAACCACCTAATTTTTTTATTAAGAGGTAAAACTAGTTCATGCACTCAAATCTAGTACTACTTGGTTCAAACAAGGAAGAAAGGGGTGGGGGAAGATTTGTTACCTGAATCTAGGACTTGGTCGAAAGAGGAAATAATGGGGGCGAAAAGTAGTAGAGACTGGCTATCCAACTGGTCTCTAGGTCTAATAGGGAAACAAAGGGAACACAATACAAACTCAATATAAACCCGATCTATTGGTTGAAAAAGGAAAGAAAGTGGGGACTGGGGGACAAGTCAATGAGTAAGTCCAAGACTAGATTTGCTAGCCTCACACAAAGATAAGGTGGCTATATATCAACAAAAATGGGACCAACCCAGATATCCTCTTCGATGTTTGTTGCCCCGAGCCGCTCTTATGTAATGCCCTTTGGTAAAATGTAGCGATCGCCTTTATTAAAAAGTAAGGACACGTTAAACCAATGTTGTTTTCAATGTAATGCCTCCAAAGAATATGAATCAATGGCACTTTTTTCATGTCCCGCTAAATTTCCCATTAAGATAAGTTGCTTCTTTTCGTTAGAGATGAACTGTCCTGGTCCGCCTACTCTCCAGGAGCTTCACGACCAACCTTGATGTTGCTCAATTTTATTGCAACTAATGAAGAAGAAGCTCTGTGGGTTTCATTTTCTGATGGAAATGGAACCGGGGCTGGAGCCCTTTTCTGAAAAAAGAAGAAGAAGCTGCTAGCTCATGGGACAATGCTTCATTTTAGGTGAACCGCACCAAAAGGTCCCATGAATTGAATCATCCAGGTTGGTGACTGGTGTCATCCCTTCTACGATGGCGTTGACTGCAGATATGGTTCCCATCACGAGGTATGTTCCTTTTTGGTCTGACAGTTTGCCAAAGATCATGCATGTTGATCCTGCTCTTGTGCATCTTTTGGCACTGCCATGATAAAGCAGTAATGTTATGATTTTGCACCTTAATCTAGTGACACTATTAATTTGAGGCAATGTTTTGGCACCGCTAGTGCCACTGTTTTTTTTATATATCGAAAGAGGGGGTTCCGCCCGATTTCATTAAAGAAACCCAACCATAGAGAACCATTATCCGACAACATCTCAATGTAAAAGAGTAGTTATGCAACTACTACTAGAACGGACTGAGTACTAGCAGGAGACAAGTTCGCCACATAAGCTAGGCAGGTAGGGGGACGCAGCACCAGCTCGACCAAGTTTGGATTACAACCCAAATGCTACCACGAAACATCAGGGGGGAAGATAGGGACTGAAAGAGCCAGCTTGACATCCCGCCTAAGCACCCCGGCCTTCATCCTCATGCGACGCACGGTACACCTCGCCACACCGTCGACCCTAGTGTCACTGATAAAATGAAGTAATAATATAGTTAAAATAGAGCGAGTGTCCTCTCTATCATTTCATTTCCAATGTAGATAAAGAAAATGCTTCTCTTTGTTAATGTATGTTTCATCAACTAGTCCCATTGTTAATGTTTAGCGTTTCGCAAACTGGGTGCTTAATTTTAGTTGATCTGCAGAAAATAGAGATTTGAATGTCTCAAGGCCCCTCCTTGTACTACCGCTGTACACCGATGTTCATCAGCGTGAAGGTGTATCGGGGAGACTTGGGTCGATTTCCTGTATGATGTAATATTTTCTTCTGTTTATTAGTGTATGTTTCATCAACTAGTGCCACTATAATGTAATCATGCCTTTTCATTATCTGTGCAAATAGGGTTATTCAGCTGCAATTTAGTGGAACTGCACAAATGTACGGATGGAACCGACATATATGTAGAGTGCGAGGTGCCAAGTAAAAATTACCAACACCAACCCTACTCCATCTAAGCATTGGCATCCACCACCATCAGTGGGATGTGTGGCGCTCACTGTGGGCGGATCTTTCTCGGCAGCAAATCCTCTAACCAAATACTAGTAGCTTATACTTAAAAAATACTAGTAGCTTATATCGGCAGTTTTCTAGGGGTGTACTCTTTTCTGAAAGAAGCCCTCAGTGGTGTCTCTATGCTCAGTTTTGCCCTCAGATGCAAATTGTGCTCAGTTTTGCCCCTAGTCCATGCACAGCTACTATGATGAGGCCAAACGGCCATATTTGAGTCCATTCTGTCCGCCAAGTTAGTGGTTGTGGGTCCGAGCTTACATGTGGGACCGCGTGGGACGTGGGTCCGAGTCGACATGTAGGCCCGTGCAACTAAATCCCCAAATCATTCGTAGCTCACTCGCCCATCCGCTTCCCCTCACGGCTGGTTGACTCAAGGCCGCCGTCAAGATTTGCGCCATGCCAAGACTGCTGCCACCACCGCACGCCTACTCCATCACTACCTTTCTAGGCCTACGCTCCACGGCTACCCGCGACGCCCGCCACCTTCCTGCAACGCCACGGGTGGGGCACCAGCCACCTGCTCGAACCGCGGCGCGGCCTCCTTCCGTGCGCTCGGCCGGAGCGCTCAAAGGTGGGGGGCTGCTGGAGCTATTTAAACTAGGAGGAAGAACCATAGGGCGAAATGGAGAGCAGCGGTGACCCCGGAGTATTTGGCGAGGCAGGCATCGGGCCGGAGATCCGCCGCATCCACGACTGGGTTCCCGAGGGGTAAGTCTCGCCTCCTATTTAGATTGAGCTTAGTTGTGCATTTGAACACTCGATTCGAGTAGGTTTGCCCAATTAGTGTGCTGATTGCGTCTCTGTTTTTCGCCGGTTAGGATAGAGTTGCGGTTTGCTTTCTTGATGCACATTAGAAGGGACCGCACACGCTCGATGCAAAGGATCGGAAGAAATACCAAGGAGGTTTTGATTATCGGTTGCCAATGGCTAGTAATTGGAGTTTCGCATAATTTGGGGAGGTAATTTGTAGCCAATATCCTTGGGGTTTGCTTGATGAAGTGGTATACAAATACTATGATGGGGAAAAGAAATGGGTGACAATTAGGAATGATGAAGAGCTAGCTACCATGTTTGTTAGGCATAAAGAGAAAGATAATTTTCATGTGAGGCTGCAAGTTGATGTGCTTGAGCAGGCATTTGGACCTAGGATGACGGGTGCAACATCTCGGGAGAACCAAGTCGTCAGAATGGCATCTCTAGCCGTAACAGTTCAGTTGGTGCACGACGACGTGGTGGCTCGACAAGTGTGGGCAACAGCAGAGGGTCCCCCTTTAAGTGGAGCCTGATGACTACAATTCTGGGGTTGATGAAGAGAAGCTATATTCTGATGTTATTCGGAATTTACGACGGGCACCTCGGGCTGATAACCAAGATGAGGCTCACAATGCAGTCCGTGTGGATGATGATGTAGTGGGTGAGGACGAAGACCTTGCAGCTGTTGAATGGGACCCTTTGAACCCTTATTTGGAAGAAGGTACATTTTTTGCATCCATGAATGAGTGTAGAAATGCACTTGTGACATACTGCATCAAGGTATAACGTATTTTCAAAGTTGACAAGAGCGATCAAGTACGTTACAGAGTGCACTGTCCGACTGAGGGTTGTCCATGGAGGCTGCTCGCATCTAAAATGCGAAATAGCACTAATGTTCAGGTCAAAGTGAACCCTTTTAAGCACACATGCCAGGAATCAACCCTTAGGAAGGATACAATCAGTAGAGCCAAGTCAAGATGGGTGGCATAAGAAGTAAAGAAGTGGGTGAAAGAAAACCAGCAAGTGGGTCCAAAGGAATTGCGTAAGAACATCAAAGATAAATTCAAGATAGATTTACCATACATGAGGTTGTTCAATGGTAAACAACATGCTATGGATTCTATTTATGGTAATGGCAGGAAAGTTTTCAATTGTTGTATTCATTCAAAGGTGATGTGGAGAGGACAAGCCCGTAGTATTGTAGATATTGATCACCACACCGTGGAGTACACATTCGTGGGAGTGACAAAGACCAAGGAATGCTTTAGGAGGGTTTTTGTTCCTTTGAGGCTTGTCGCCGGTTTTTTGGCAGGTTGCAGGCCTTATTTGGCTATTGATGCCACTTTTCTCACAGGGAGGTTTAAAGGACAGTTAGTAGCAGCTTGTGCAGTTGATGCACACAGCTTTGTATTTCCATTGCCTACGGTGTCTTTGGAGATGTAGTCTGAGGAGAGCTGGACTTGATTTTTGCATAATCTACGGGCTATTGCACATCCCAATGGGTTGGTCATTCATACAGATGCCTGCAAAGGTTTAGAAGTGCCCGTGGACAATGTGTTCCCTGAAGTAGAGCATAGGGAATGCATGCGTCACCTTGCTGCAAATTTCATGAAGAAATTCAAAGGAAAGGTGTATACCGACAATTTATGGCCAGCATCTTTGACTTGCAGTGTGAAGAAGCACAACTACCACTTGAGGCAGTTATACATGAATCCCAAAGTGAAAGAATACTTGGAAACACACCACTCCAAGTTATGGGCCGTAAGCCAATTCGATGAACTAAGCAAAGTTGACTATGTGCACAATAATCTAGCGTAGTCTTTCAACTCAACGATCCGGAAACTAAAGGTTCATTATGTGGTGGATTTGCTGGACAGGATAAGGATAGAATACATGCATAAATTTCATTATCGTGCAGGAATAGCCGAGGCAAAATTCATGGGCCACATGATCATCCCTTCCGTGATGAATGAACTGATGCGTAAAACAACAGGCTTGGAAATGAACATGACTCTTTCTTTGGGTACCACATCGTAGATATCATATTTGGATAAAGAGAAGGGGAATGGAGATATCTAGTGGATTTAGAAGATAGAACTTGCGCTTGTAGGCAATGGCGGATAACTGGGTTGCCATGCATTCATGCCTTGTTTTTCATCACTTCTCTCCCTGTGTCCAAAGCAGGAACATTCGGCAATATGTGCATGATTACTACTCTGTTGCAAGGTTCAAAGCCACATATGCTTATGCCTTGCCTCGCTATGGAGGGAAAACAACAATGGGACATGGTGGACCCTAGATTCAAGCTTTGCGCCCAGTTCAAGAGAGCAGCAGGTAGACCAAGGAAGAGTTGAATCAGACCTCGCAGTGAAGGAGCTGGACTTGGAGCGAGGAAGCATAAGTGCACAAGATGTGGTGGGTCTGGTCATTTTGGTAAGTATTGTGATAACACAGTAGATCCAGCGTTCGGAGAGAGTTTCGATGAAGGCTTCGATGAAAATGTTGGTCAGCAGCCGGTTGCCTCAACAAATGATGAAAATGATGGACAGCAGCCGGTTGCATCAGATGAGGATTTTGACGAGGTTCAAAATGATGATGGTCAATAGCCGCATGATTTTGATGATGATCCAAGTGAGGCTCCAAATAGTGATCATGGTGATCCAAGTGAGGCTCCAAATAGTGATCATGGTGATCCAAGTGAGGCTCCAAATGATGATCATGGTGATCCAAGTGAGGCTCCAAATGATGATCATGCTGATCCAAGTGAGGCTCCAAATGATGATCATGGTGATCCAAGTGAGGCTCCAAATGATGATCCAAGTGAGGCTCCAAATGGTGACCAACCTTCATTGTTGTGAGTTCTGCTAGGTATGTAAATCTTGCAAGGGTCAAATACTATCAGACATTTATGGGCCACTTGACATGATCTCATTACCCTTTATGTTTTGCACAGCTCTATGATAGGTTTGAAGAAGACGCACAAGGTACCAACAACCAAGAGGAGAAGAGAAGGAGCAATGAGCACAAGGTGCATGAGGAGCAAAGTGATGGCAAGGAGCTCAAGGAATGCATGTAGCCCTAACGCTATATGTGAATAATTATGAAACATTATGAATAATGTTGTATTTACATTGGATGATGTTGGATCAATGTTAGAACTATGTTTGACATGATGTTTAAATCTGTTGGATGATGTTTGAATGAGCACATGGTTTTTCCTTTTTTTGATTTTTTTGAATTTTGTTTTGCTCATTTGAATTCTGGTCCAACCTAACTTTGACCAAGATTTAAACAAGTCTAAAACATCAAAATGAAGAAATAAGCCTGGATCCTTCTTAGTCAATCCAAAATGAAGCTGTGGTGAGGTTTTTGAAATTTTCATGAAAAATGTGCTAAAATGAGGGGTCCAAAGGTAGGGTAAACGGCCTCATTTCTAAGCAAGGTTTTTTTTGACCTTATCTAAATCAGCCAAATAACTTTCCTAAACATATATTCTACATATTCTATATATACGGACTATGTGCGCTGGTTTTTCCATTTTTTGATTTTTAAAAAAATTGTTTTGCTCATTTGAATTCTGGTCAAACTTAACTTTGACCAAGATTAAAACAAGTGTAAAACATCAAAATGAAAAACTAAGCCTAGATCCTTCTTAGTCACTCTAAAATGAAGCTGTGGTGAGTTTTTTGAAATTTTCATGTTTATTTCCCCAAAACACTTCTCTTCACTTCATACAAAAGAGTTTGAGATACTCGAGATATCATACAATACACATGAACTTATCATTTAAATGTATGTAAATCTTGTTTATCAACTTAAATCGTTAGTATATGACATAAGAAGACTATGTGCGCATGTTTTTAATTTTTCTGATTTTTATTTAATTTATTATGCTCATTTGAAATCTGGTCAAACATAGCTTTGACTGCTCCAAACCCCTCCCAAACCCCGCTAACCCTAGCGCTGAACCAGGACCATTCATCTAACCCTAGCGTTGAACAAGGGCCGTCGATCTAACCCTTCTAGAAGGAATCTGCAGGGAGGAGGGGGGCGATCCGCAAGATGCAATCTGATTGGCTGGAAGATTCTTTTTTTAAACAAATATCGGGCGCGCTGGATGGACCGTTGGGCCGTCTCGTTGTCTGGGCCTGAGACCGCAGTAAATAGCACGTCTCAGCCTTTCCAGGCCTTGCATGCATGCATGGGAGGCGGCGACGTGCATAGGCTGCGACGTGGGTTTGCATGCGCGGGAGGCTGCGACGTGCATGCATGCGAGCGAGGCGAGCGAGGCGTGCTAGGCGCGCTAGGCTAGCGAGGCCAGCTAGGTGGTTCAACGAGTCAGATGCACCGTCCGGTCAAAGAGCTATGCAAAGGATTCAAATGCACGCACGCGCCCCATGCATGCATCGTTTTTGTGCAAAAATTTAAGAGTGCAAAGCGCAACGGATACACACACGCGTTCGGATTCACACACGCACCATTCTCATCCTTTCTCTCTTCCTCTCCCACCCACAGGCCTATAAATGGTGTGCCTATCTTCCTCTCCCACCCATAAGCCAGATCCGATCCATTCTCTCCAACTTCAAACACCCAATCGACCGAGCCCTCCCCAAGCGAGACCATGCAGTTCAACGGGCCGACCTTCAGCCGTCTGCCTGTCGTGCCGGAGCTGCGCTACCCACCGGGCGTGCTCGTGGAGAGGGAGCTCCGCGTGTGGGTGAAAGCACAAGTGCTCCCTAGGTGGTTTTGGTAATTAATGTCAACATATCTCTTGTTGGACTAACACTTTTATCTAGTATGTTTCAGATAAGTTCAACAATGGAGTGGCATGGACTAAAGGATGTGGGGACTCCTTCAAGATGCTAAGGACAAAGGATTGGCTAAAGCTTCAAGCTCAAGACTCTTCATTTTCTATTTTAGTGGTCCAAGATCACATTGAGTCTATAGTAAAAGCCAATACTATCAAGGAGGGATGAGGTGTTGCTTAACGAGCCTCTTGCTTCATGTGCTTAGTGATATGCTCCAAAACCCTCAACTACTTTCCCACTTCCACACATATGTCCTAAACCTAAAAGTCAAACTCGGCCCCACTGATTCTTTCTATCCGGCGCCACCGAGTTTTTGATGTCTTAGCCACTGCCACAAACCCTAGGCAAATCGGTTCTACTGATAGGGATCTCGGTCTCAACGAGATGGGATTGTAATCTCTCTGTGTATGTCCATTATCAAAATCGGTCTCACCGGGTTTGAGTAATCGGTACTACCGAGATTACAATGCAAACTCTCTGGTTAACTTATTACCAAAATCGGTCCTACCGAGTTTGAGTAATCGGTCACACCGAGTTTGCCTGACCAACTCTCTGGTTAGCTAATTACCAAAATCGGTCTCACCGAGTTTGTGTAATCGGTCTCACCGAGGTTACGTTATGCCCTAACCCTAACCATATCGGTCTCACCGAGTTGCATGTCGGCCCCAATCAAAATCCTAACGGTCACTAGGTTTACTAAAATCGGTCTCGACCGAGTTTGTTGATTCGGTCCCACCGAGATTGGTAAATTGTGTGTAACGGTTAGTTTTTGTGTGGAGGCTATATATACCCTCCACCTCCTCTTCATTCGTGGAGAGAGCCATCGAACAAGCCTACACTTCCAAAGATCCTATTTCTGAGAGAGAACTACCTACTCATGTGTTGAGGCCAAGATATTCCATTCCTACCATATGAATCTTGATCTCTAGCCATCGCCAAGTTGCTTTCCACTCAAATCTTCTTTCCACCAGATCCAAATCCTATGAGAGAGAGTTGAGTGTTGGGGAGACTATCATTTGAAGCACAAGAGCAAGGAGTTCATCATCAACACACCATTTGTTACTTCTTGGAGAGTGGTGTCTCCTAGATTGGCTAGGTGTCACTTGGGAGCCTCCGACAAGATTGTGGAGTTGAACCAAGGAGTTTGTAAGGGCAAGGAGATCGCCTACTTCATGAAGATCTACCGCTAGTGAGGCAAGTCCTTCGTGGGCGACGGCCATGGTGGGATAGACAAGGTTGCTACTTCGTGGACCATTCGTGGGTGGAGCCTCCGTGGACTCACAAGAACTGTTACCCTTCGTGGGTTGAAGTCTCCACCAACGTGGATGTACAATAGCACCACCTATCCGAACCACGCCAAAAACATCCGTGTCTCCAATTGCGTTTGAATCCTCCAAACCCTTCCCCTTACTTTCTTGCAAGTTGTGTGCTTTAATTTCCGCTGCCTATATACTCTTTGCATGCTTGCTTGATTTGTGTAATGACTGCTTGATTGACCTAAGATAGCTGAAATTGTGCCTAAACTCCACTTAAACTTAAAAAGGGTTAAAAACTGCAACTTTGGTACTTAGTGTCTAATCACCCCCCTCTAGACACCTCTTATCAAGATCCTACAAGTGGTATCAGAGCTATGGTCTCCATTGCCTTGGTTTAATCACCATTGGAGGAAGATGGATGAGTCTACTTTGGGGAGTCTTAGACATAGAGTGCCTATTCTTGATGGAGAGTATTTTCATGAGTGGAAAAATGAGATGCTTGCAATTTTCAATCAATATCATTTGAACAAGTATATTGCTAGTCCTTGTGCACCTCATGTTGATCCTATGCATCCTACCCTTGATGAAGCTATTGACATGACTAGAAATCTTAGAACTGTAAATCTCATCACTAGAGGCTTGCCTAGAAACTTGATTAGAATATTGCCTACTCTTGAGTGTGCCTACACTATATGGAAATTTCTTGAGGAACGCTTTCCAAATTACTCCTTAAAAAATCTAGATGAAATTCTCCATAAGTCTATCGCCTTGAGTAAAATGAATACTAGTGATCCTATGTTTGGTGATCGTCTATTTGAGGTTACAAACCTTATACGTGCCAAAGGAGATGTTGGAATTATTGGTGATATTATTTCCGAAGCTATAAGAATTCATAGACAAGATCATTGTCAAACTCACTCTAACGAATTACCCTCTCTAGGACTTGATCCACCACATGACGATGTTGAACATGGATACTATGATGAGGATGATGATAGTGACTTCGATCTTGATGATGCAATGAGACATTTGGTCTTATGGCAAATCTTCGGGGATATGTGTCAGGAGGAAAGGAATGGGTTCTTGACAGTGCATGTACCGATCACATGACCGGAGATAGACATGTTTCGTGAGCTTGCTGAAAATGATAGTCCTCGAAAGTATGTCACTTTTGGTGAAAACTCAAAGGGTAAGGTGGTTGGCCTCGGTAAGGTGGCCATCTCACATGATAGCTCCATACAAAATGTCATGCTCGTTGAGTCTCTTGGCTACAACTTACTTTCAGTATCTAGACTTGCTGATTTCGGTTTCAATGTCCTATTTACTGAAGTAGATTGCCAAGTGTTTCGTCGAGACAATCATAAAATGGTCTTTACCGGTGTGCGTAGAGGTGATATTTACATTGTTGATTTCTCCAAAAAGGCACAACCTAAAACTTGCTTCATTGCTAAATCCTCAAAAGGTTGGTTATGGCATAGACGACTAGGTCACGTTGGCATGAGAAACCTTGACAAGCTTATTAAAGGAAATCATATCCTTGGAGTTAACGATGTCATATTTGATAAGGATAGACTGTATGCGGGCTTGTCGTGCAGGTAAACAGGTTGGAGGAAGACATCCCGTGAAGAACACTATGACCACAAGGAGGCCACTCGAGCTGCTTCACATGGATCTCTTTGGTCCCAACTCTTACAAGAGTCTCGGTGGAAATTCTTTTGGTCTAGTTATAGTTGATGATTTTTCAAGATTTACGTGGGTGTTCTTTCTTGATGATAAATCGCAGGTCCAAAAGATCTTCAAAAACTTCGCTAGGAAGGCCCAAAATCAATTTCAAGTGAAGATCAAGAAGGTTCGTAGCGACAACGGAACGGAGTTCAAGAACGCAAATGTGGACACCTTTCTTGGCGAAGAAGGGATTTCACACGAGTTCTCGGCTACGTACACACCTCAACAAAATGGAGTTGTTGAGAGGAAGAACCGTACGCTCATCGAAATCTCGAGAACGATGCTTGATGAGTACAAGACGCCGAAGCATTTTTGGGCAGAAGCGGTTGAGACAGCTTGTCATGCAACAAATCGCTTGTATCTTCACAAGCCACTCAGCAAGACGGCATACGAGCTCCTCACTGGTAACAAACCCCAAGTTGGATACTTTCGAGTATTCGGCTCAAAGTGCTACATTCTTGATAAGCATCGTCGTTCTAAATTTGCCCCTAAATCTCATGAAGGTTTCCTACTAGGTTATGGCTCAAACTCTCACACTTACCGTGTCTACAACAATTTCACCCGAAAGGTTGAAGAGACGGTAGATGTGAAGTTTGATGAACCTAACGTCTCGCAAGTAGAGCAATTGCCAATTGATGTAGGAGACAAAGACCCTTCAGAAGCAATCCAAGACTTGTCTATTGGCAAGGTTCGTCCAACGGAGGTGAAGGAGAGTACCTCGTCCGTCCAAGTGGAAGCTTCTACTTCACGACAAGGTGAACCAAGAGTTGATATGAAAGCATCCACAAGTGGGACACACCAAGATGAAGAAAACGAGGAAGTACATCAAGATGAACGTCAACAACCTCCTTCTCCACCACGACAAGAGAACGACAACGCCAACAATGAAGAAGGCCGAAGAACAAGATGAAGAAGATGTTCAACGAAGACCCAAACAAAAGCTATCATGAGTTCAAGCAAGAATTGCAAAAGACCATCCCGTCGAGCAAATCTACAATGATATTCAAACCGGGAGAATCACTCGCTCTAAAACTCGTTTAGCTAACTTTTGTGAAAACTATTCTTTCATCTCTAGCATTGAACCTATGAAGGTTGAAGAAGCATTGGAAGATCCGGATTGGATAAATGCTATGCATGAAGAGCTACACAATTTTGAGAGGAACCAAGTTTGGACATTGGTTGAGAAGCCCGACAACAACCACAACATCATTGGTACCAAATGGGTGTTTCGCAACAAGCAAGATGAAGATGGACAAGTAGTTCGCAACAAAGCACGTCTCGTCGCCCAAGGCTACACACAAGTCGAAGGTATGGACTATGGTGAGACTTATGCTCCCGTTGCTAGACTTGAATCCATTCGCATCTTACTTGCCTATGCTAATCACCATAATATCACCTTGTACCAAATGGACATTAAAAGTGCTTTTCTAAATGGTAAAATAGAGGAGGAAGTTTATGTTAAGAAACCTCCCGGCTTTGTCAATCCTAAGAAACCCAATCATGTTTACAAACTTCACAAAGCTCTTTATGGTCTTAAACAAGCTCCTAGAGCTTGGTATAAATGCTTGACCAAGTTCCTTATTGAAAAAGGCTTTGAAATTGGGAAAATTGATTCTACTCTTTTTACTAAAAGGGTTAATGGAGAACTATTCGTATGCCAAATCTATGTTGATGATATTATATTTGGTTCAACTAACCCTCATTTTAGTGAAAAGTTTGGGAAGCTAATGTCGGAGAAGTTTGAGATGTCTATGATGAGTGAACTCAAATTCTTTCTTGGTTTGCAAATCAAGCAAACTAAGGAAGGTACTTTTGTCTCTCAAACGAAGTACACTAAGGACTTATTCAAGAAGTTCAATATGCAAGAATGCAAAGGTATGTCTACACCCATGCCTACTAGTGGACATCTTGACTTGACCAAAGATGGTGAACCGTTGATCAAAAGGTTTATCGCTCTATGATTGGTTCATTGTTATATCTATGTGCTTCAAGTCCCGATATCATGCTAAGTGTGTGCATGTGTGCACGATATCAAGCTGCTCCTAAAGAATGTCATCTTAAGGCCATGAAAAGGATAGTGAGATACTTAATTCATACACCAAATTTTGGCATTTGATATCCTAAGAGGGCCTCTTTCGATCTTGTTGGCTATTCCGACTCGGACTATGCCGGAGACAAGGTAGATAGAAAGTCCACTTCGGGTACTTGTCAATTTCTTGGTAGATCTCTTGTGTCTTGGTCTTCCAAGAAACAAAACTCGGTATCCTTATCCACCGCCGAAGCGGAATACATTGCCGCTGGATCATGTTGTGCTCAATTACTTTGGATGACCCAAACTCTTAAAGATTATGGGATATATGTGAGACATGTTCCATTGCTTTGTGACAATGAAAGTGCTATTAAAATTGGTCATAATCCTGTGCAACATTCTCGAACTAAGCATATTGAAGTTCGTCATCATTTCATTCGAGATCATGTTTTCAAGGGTGACATTGATCTTAAGCATGTTCGCACCAAAAAGCAATTAGCGGATATATTCACAAAACCCCTTGATGAGAAAGTGTTTTGCAGGTTAAGTGGAGAATTGAACATCATTGATGCTTCAAACTTGGAGTAGAAACTCCATTGTATACATGCAAGACATGAGCTTATGACTAATCCTTGATATTTCTCTTATGATGAAAATATTATATATCCTGGATATATTTGTGTCTTGTATGTTATCTAACCCATGTAGGTACTTGGTTGAATCAAATTCCATGAGATTGTAAGCCACTCACATCTTGAGCAATCTCTACATCACCAAGTCTCTACACTATGGTGGTTGAAGTCAAGGAAGCACGGAATCTTTCAAATATCCTTTGAAAAACTCAATGATTGAACTTCATGATTAAATTCTGTTTTTCACAAGTGCTCTTCCTTGCAAGGACTAAACCATGTAGGTAGATGGACTCAAATTCCAAGCGGTGCTCCCAACTCTTGATGAGCTACATCAACCTTGAGCAACCCACACAAGTTCAACTACATGGTCAACACCACCAACCAAGGTATGTCATTCCATCTTAGAGAAGCTTTACTCCAGGTCATGAGCTAAAGCAACTCGACAAGATGTGAATACATCAAAATGCTTAAACGAAAAATGGAAACCCCATTTTGAGCTTAAACGTTGAGTATGACCCATGATCAAGTGATCTCACTTGACTCCTAAGTCAATATACTCTAACATAGGTGACTTTGTCGCCGACCATCTCTAGATGAAGTTCTCTTGTGTTCTTTTCTGTGTTTGTGCATTTGTCTCATGCATATTTGTTTCCCCTTCAAAAAAAATCATCTAGATTTCTTTCTGTTTGTTCTGCATTATCTGCATCCAATTCCTTGCACATCTTTCAGTAAATTCCTTGCAAATCTTTGTGAGATCTTACTAGTCTAGAGAGCTGAGGTGACAAGTGTTTTCTCTGCAATGAACTCGGTTTCACCGATTTGTTGTTTTCGGTCCAACCAAATCCTTTCGGTACAACCGAAGCATACCACTCGGTGCCACCGATTTCACAACAAGAAAAACAGGTTGCCACTTATTATATGTTTCTTCTGATCCAGCTCCACTCAATGAATCTTGTCCTCTACAAGCATCACATTTTTATCATTGCTTTGTGCTATGACTCAAGGACCAAACCCATTCGACAGATTCCAGAAAACCCTTCTTGGAAATTGATGTCAAAGGGGGAGAGAGATATCACATCAAAGCTTATCATTTAGAGAGAGATCACATCAGAGAAAGAGTATATCACCTTCTTAAGGGGGAGAGAGATCCTCAAGGGGGAGAGAGAGAGATCTCCAGGGGGAGAGAATATTGAAAATATTTTTCAAGGATCCCAGATGCTTGGTGTTCAAGAGGAGAGATACCACATGTCTTCTTGAGGGGAGAGACATGTTCATATGATCTTTTGTGCTTATTTGCATTTGCTTTAAGCTCTGTTCATTTATATCTTTCAGCTCTGATTCTCTGATCTGATTTTCTGTTCCCTATCTTCTCCCAATATCCCATGCTAGATTCAGGGGGAGCAAGATTTCTAAGGGAAGGAAATCATTTAATTTCATTGCATATCTTTACTCTTGGGGACATGTCTAATCCAATGTGGTACTTAGTACTCACTCTCTACATGTCATCCCAGTCTTGGTATTCTTGTGGTTTCTTCTGTTTGCTCACGGCTAGTAGGTGCATCTGTGTTATCTAACCATGTTTACGCAGGTTCATTCCATCCTAAGCCAACTCAAGATTACAAGGTAAGTATATGCATCACAATCATGTGTATGAGGAATTCCTGCTGATGTACATACTGTTTGCAAGAAGGACTCATGGACATGAAGGTATTTTCCTTAATATTCTTTGCTCTGATGCATATGGCCAAGATACATGTAACACATTGCCTACTCTATCATTGTTATGCTCCCACATGCTTCTATATTCCATACTCACATGATTGCATACATGTAGGGGGAGCCTATGCATGTTACATGTCCTTCCAAAGCTTTACTTGCTATTCTTTATATCTTTATCTAAAGCTTTGATGTATGTTGTCAACAATTAACAAAAATGGGTAGATTGAAAGCACAAGTGCTCCCTAGGTGGTTTTGGTAATTAATGTCAACATATCTCTTGTTGGACTAACACTTTTATCTAGTATGTTTCAGATAAGTTCAACAATGGAGTGGCATGGACTAAAGGATGTGGGGACTCCTTCAAGATGCTAAGGACAAAGGATTGGCTAAAGCTTCAAGCTCAAGAATCTTCATTTTCCATTTTAGTGGTCCAAGATCACATTGAGTCTATAGGAAAAGCCAATACTATCAAGGAGGGATGAGGTGTTTCTTAATGAGCCTCTTGCTTCGTGTGCTTAGTGATATGCTCCAAAACCCTCAACTACTTTCCCACTTCCACACATATGTCCTAAACCTAAAAGTCAAACTCGGCCCCACTGATTCTTTCTATCCGGCGCCACCGAGTTTTTGATGTCTTAGCCACTGCCACAAACCCTAGGCAAATCGGTTCTACCAATAGGGATCTCGGTCTCACCGAGATGGGATTGTAATCTCTGTGTATGTCCATTATCAAAATCGGTCTCACCGGGTTTGAGTAATCGGTACTACCGAGATTACAATGCAAACTCTCTGGTTAACTTATTACCAAAATCGGTCCTACCGAGTTTGAGTAATCGGTCACACCGAGTTTGCCTGACCAACTCTCTGGTTAGCTAATTACCAAAATCGGTCTCACCAAGTTTGTGTAATCAGTCTCACCGAGATTACGTTATGCCCTAACCCTAACCATATCGGTCTCACCGAGTTGCATGTCAGTCCCACCGAAAATCCTAACGGTCACTAGGTTTACTAAAATCGGTCTGACTGAGTTTGTTGATTCGGTCCCACCGAGATTGGTAAATTGTGTGTAACGGTTAGTTTTTGTGTGGAGGCTATATATACCCCTCCACCTCCTCTTCATTCGTGGAGAGAGCCATCAGAACAAGCCTACACTTCCAAAGATCCTATTTCTGAGAGAGAACTACCTACTCATGTGTTGAGGCCAAGATATTCCATTCCTACCATATGAATCTTGATCTCTAGCCTTCCCCAAGTTGCTTTCCACTCAAATCTTCTTTCCACCAGATCCAAATCCTATGAGAGAGAGTTGAGTGTTGGGGAGACTATCATTTGAAGCACAAGAGCAAGGAGTTCATCATCAACACACCATTTGTTACTTCTTGGAGAGTGGTGTCTCCTAGATTGGCTAGGTGTCACTTGGGAGCCTCCGACAAGATTGTGGAGTTGAACCAAGGAGTTTGTAAGGGCAAGGAGATCACCTACTTCGTGAAGATCTACCGCTAGTGAGGCAAGTCCTTCGTGGGCGGCGACCATGGTGGGATAGACAAGGTTGCTACTGTGGACCCTTTGTGGGTGGAGCCCTCCATGACTCGCAAGAACTGCTACTCCTTCGTGGGTTGAAGTCTCCACCAACGTGGATGTACGATAGCACCACCTATCCGAACCACGCCAAAAACATTCGTGTCTCCAATTGCGTTTGAATCCTCCAAACCCTTCCCCTTACTTTCTTGCAAGTTGCATGCTTTAATTTCCGCTTCCTATATACTCTTTGCATGCTTGCTTGATTTGTGTAATGACTGCTTGACTTGACCTAAGATAGCTGAAATTGTGCCTAAACTCCACTTAAACTTAAAAAGGGTTAAAAACTGCAACTTTGGTACTTAGTGTCTAATCACCCCCCCTCTAGACACCTCTTCTCAAGATCCTACAGTGGGGTTTTTCAAGGTGGAGGGGTTCTGTCGAACTCACTCGTGCCTTCCTCAGAGCCGGCTATGCCCACCTCCCACGGGGCTCGCCGAGGATGTTCACCCTCAACGAGGTTCGTGACCGCGGCGGCATCCTCCTACTGCTCACGGTCACCTTCACCAACCCGTTTGACGCGCGCGAGCTCCTCGGCCAAGTCTTTTGGTGCAGCTGCGAGACCATCTTCTTCACCGTCTACAACATCTACACCAACTACGAGAACATCTTCCCCACTCCAGCCGGGATGCACTCCCTTCCCTACTACGACGAGGAGGAGGTGTGAAGATGAAGACGGTGTTGAAGGGGCGCGCGCGGCCAAAGTGGAAGGAGGAGATCAAGATGAAGACTATTTCATTTTTTTATTTGTTGCTTTTCTATGTCGTGTCGTGTCGTGTCATGTTTCGTCATGTGTCCGTGAACTGTCCGTGAACTTTGGCCGCTTCTCTAAGTTATTGTAATGGAACTTTGAACCCTTATTGTAATGGTACTTGTGTTGCATCTTATCTAAGTTATTTATTAGGGTTTATTATGTGTGTTAAAAATGTTCGTGCCCAAGCATATAATTTCTTCCCTAAACCAAGTCATGAAGCTCGAGAACTTGTGGTTTTCATTAATGAAAATCGGAGGGGGTGAGAAGCCCTCCGTTTTATTCAAAAAAAAAGTCATGAACTAACATGCAAATTTATTCCGTTTAAATCCTAAACCAAGTGCCACTCTAACATTCAACCAAGTGCCACTCTAACCAAAACCACGGGGCAGTGCAAACATACGTTTTCAACCTTCCAACCCTCCAAAATTTCAGTGCAAAACAAAGGAAAACCACTCTCACGCCTGTGCAAACATTCACGGTCTCACTATTTTTTTTTGACAAATTTCACAGTCTCACTATGTATACATTCCTTCCCTACCCATGTCAAACTCTTGCCATCTGTCCTAGCGGTTACCAGCGCAGCCCTAAACACCACAAACCCACGCGATCTTGGGTTCAAGTCCCCAGCCGCACCAATTTTTTGTGCATTTTCCACCCTTCATTTTTAGACAAATTAGTTTTTACTCAATGTAATGCCCTTAATAAATGTTCATTTATTTTGGCACTAGGTGTAAACATCTACCGTGAGCTGAGGCACATTTTCCATGACATTTTGGTCTTCGATTTAAATCACGGTGTATTTGAATTTGAATTGGATTACTTAAATTGCTATTAAATATTTAAAAGCTCCAAAAATTTTCTAACCTTAATTGTTTGGCTCTGGAATAATTCATTAGCTGCATTTCATTGATCAAAAGTTTCTGAATTCCTCATTTCTTCTCCTTTTTTCAACATATTTAAATGTTGGTCACTTCTTCTCTTTTTTTCAACATTTAAACAACTTTGACCAACATTTAAACTAGGTGAATTTCTCATACAATTTCAAGATTACAAATTCCTCCATAATTCATGCCTTTCCATACATTTCCAACATTACAACCAATGCGATTACCATACCTACAAATGCCCAAAAGTATTTGGAAATGGTTATTGGTAGTGCTTGATCTTCAAGCTTCCTAACCTTATTCTTCAACATCCTAAGCTCAACAGCTAACTCTCTGTCAGTGCGTGCTTCGCCCTCCATCTCTTCTTAGGAGCTCGTCTTTGCGGCCGCTATGATTTGGGGCAGCATGCGCAACCATTCTTCATCCTCTTCTCGCAGTTCATTTATCAGAGTCTTGGCCAGAGCATCGACCCAAAGAAAGAAGCATGTCACCTGCATGAACACGGAACAGATCAACCGATTGGTCAAAGATCCCGACCACGAAAATGGTGCAATTGCCCCGATTCTTACCCCATTCTCGCTGCACACGTAGAATGGACAATTGTGGTTCCTCAGTGTGTGAGAAAACCTCCGATCAATGCTCGCCCGGCACCATGGACAGACGAGGACATGCATCTCCACACGCGCCCGACTCTGCATCCACGAGGTGGAGCGGGAGCTTGCGGAAGACATGGAGCTCGGAGCCGAACGGGATCTCAACGCCGCCGCGCCCTCCACAGCTAGCTTCCCACCGCCGCGCCCTCCACAGCTAGCTTCCCACCGCCGTCGTGCTCTCACTCTCTCGCCATGGTCAGCGCCGTGCTCTCTGTCGCCGTGGTCACCGGCGCTGTCGCCCGCTTATATAGCACACCCGCAACGGCTCTATGCTCAACGACTCTCTGCTGGGCCCCGCAAGCCACGCGTGCAACAGTCTGAATAAAATTGGCCGCCTCTGCCGCCTGGTCCCACCTGTAAGGGCCGAGTCAAAAGGTTGACCTGACGGAGACGCCAAAGTTCATAGAACGAGTCGGTGCGCACGGACTAGGGGCAAAACTGAGCACAATTTACATCTGAGGGCAAAACTGACCAGATGGACACCACTAAGGGCAAAAGGATAATTAACCCTTTTCTTTATTTGTACACATTGTCACAACTTTGACCCAAAGGTCCAGAGCTATTTTAGGGTGATTGGCGTAGTACTCGGATGTTGGAAATATGCCCTAGAGGCAATAATAAAAGGATTATTATTATATTTCCTTGTTCATGATAATTGTCCTTTATTCATGCTATAATTGTATTATCCGGAAATCGTAATACACGTGTGAATACATAGACCACAATATGTCCCTAGTGAGCCTCTAGTTGACTAGCTTGTTGATCAACAGATGGTCATGGTTTCCTGACTATGGACATTGGATGTCATTGATAACGGGATCACATCAGTCGGAGACTGATGTGATGGACAAGTCGCAAGCCTAAGCCTAGCGCTAGATCGGGTGGTTCGTTTGCTAGAGCTTTTTCGAATGTCAGGTATCTTTTCCGTTGTCCTTGAGATCGTGTAATTCCCGGATACCGTAGGAGTGCTTTGGGTGTACCAAACGTCCACAACGTGAATCGGGTGACTATAAAGGTGCACTACAGTATCTCCGAAAGTGTCTATTGGGTTGACACGGATCGAGATCGGGATTTGTCACTCCGTATGACGAAGAGGTATCTCTGGGCCCACTCGGTAATGCATCATCATAATGAGCTCAAAGTGACCAAGTGTCTGGTCACGGGATCATGCATTACGGTACGAGTAAAGTGACTTGCCGGTAACGAGATTGAACGAGGTATTGGGATACCGACGATCGAATCTAGGGCAAGTAACGTACCGATTGACAAAGGGAATTGTATACAAGGTTGCTTAAATCCTCGACATCGTGGTTAATCCGATGAGATCATCGAGGAGCTTGTGAGAGCCAACATGGGTATCCAGATCCCGCTGTTGGTTATTGACCGAGAGCCGTCCCGGTCATGTCTACATGTCTCCCGAACACGTAGGGTCTACACACTTAAGGTTCGGTGACGCTAGGGTTGTATGAATATGAGTATGCAGCAAAACGAAAGTTGTTTGGAGTCCTAGATGAGATCCCGGACGTCACAAGGAGTTCCGGAATGGTCCGGAGGTAAAGAATTATATATATGAAGTGCAGTTTCGGCCATCGGGAGAGTTCCGGGGGTCACCGGTATTGTACCGGGACCACCGGAAGGGTCCCGGGGGTCCACCGGGTGGGGCCACCTATCCCGGAGGGCCCCGTGGGCTGAAGTGGGGAGGGAACCAGCCCTTGGTGGGCTCGTGCGGCCCCCCTTGGGCCCCCCTGCGCCTAGGGTTGGAAACCCTAGGGGTGGGGGCGCTCCACTTGCCTTGGGGGGCAAGCCTCCCCCCTTGGCCGCCGCCCCCCCTTCTCATATCCAGGGCCGGCGCCCCCCCCCAGGGGGCCTATATAAAGGGGGGGGGAGGGAGGGCAGCCACACCCCAAAGTCTTGGCGCCTCCCTCTCCCCTTCTACACCTCTCCCTCTCGCAGAAGCTCGGCGAAGCTCTGTCGGAACCCTGCTGCATCCACCACCACGCCGTCGTGCTGCTGGATCTTCATCAATCTCTCCCTCCTCCTTGCTGGATCAAGGTGCGGGAGACGTCATCCGCTCCATACGTGTGTTGAACGCGGAGGTGTTGTCCGTTCGACACTTGGTCATCGGTGATTTGGATCACGACAGTACGACTCCTCAACCCCGTTCACTTGAACGCTTCCGCCATGCGATCTACAAAGGTATGTAGATGCACTCCTATCACTTGTTGCTAGATGAACTCATAGATGGATCTTGGTGAACGAGGAAATTTTTATTTTATGCAACGCGTTCCCCAACAAAGTGGCATCATGAGCTAGGTCTATGCGTAGTTCTCTATTGCACGAGTAGAACACAATTCGTTGTGGGCGTAGATGTTGTCAACTTTCTTGCCGCTACTAGTGTTATTTTGCTTCAGCGGCATTGTGGGATGAAGCGGCCCGGACCGACCTTACACGTACGCTTACGTGAGACAGGTTCCACCGACTGACATGCACTAGTTGCATAAGGTGGCTAGCGGGTGTCTATCTCTCCCACTTTAGTTGGAGCGGATTCGACGAAAAGGGTCCTTATGAAGGGTAAATAGAAGTTGACAAATCACGTTGTGGCTTTTTCAGTAGGTAAGAAAACGTTCTTGCTAGAACCCTATTGCAGCCACGTAAAAGATGCAACAACAATTAGAGGACGTCTAACTTGTTTTTGCAGCAATTGCCTTGTGATGTGATATGGCCAAAAGTTGTGATGTATGATGAATGATATATTGTGATGTATGAGATCATGTTATTTTAATAGGAATCACGACTTGCAGGTCAATGAGTATGACAACCGGCAGGAGCCATATGAGTTGTCTTAATTATTGTATGACCTGCGTGTCATTGATTCAACGCCATGTAATTACTTTGCTTTATTGCTAAACCGTTAGCTATAGTAGTAGAAGTAATAGTTGGCGAGCAACTTCATGGAGACACGATGATGGAGATCATGGTGTCATGCCGTGACAAGATGATCATGGAGGCCCAAGATGGAGATCAAAGGAGCTATATGATATTGGCCATATCATGTCACTACTATATAATTGCATGTGATGTTTATTATGTTTATGCATCTTGTTTACTTAGAACGACGGTAGTAAATAAGATGATCCCTTATAATAATTTCAAGAAAGTGTTCTCCCTAACCGTGCGCCGTTGCTAAAGTTCGTCGTTTCGAAGCACCACGTGATGATCAGGTGTGATAGATTCTTACGTTCACATACAACGGGTGTAAGACAGTTTTACACATGCAAAACACTTAGGTTAACTTGACGAGCCTAGCATGTACAGACATGGCCTCGGAACACAAGAGACCGAAAGGTCGAACATGAGTCGTATGGAAGATACGATCAACATGGAGATGTTCACCGACGATGACTAGTCCGTCTCACGTGATGATCGAACACGGCCTAGTCGACTCGGATCATGTAACACATAGATGACTAGAGGGATGTCAAATCTGAGTGGGAGTTCATTAAATAATTTGATTAGATGAACTTTATTATCATGAACATTAGTCTAAAATCTTTGCAAAATGTCTTGTAGATCAAATGGCCAACACTCATGTCACCATGAACTTCAACGCATTCCTAGAGAAAACCAAGTTGAAAGATGATGGCAGCAACTATTCGGACTAGGTCCGGAACCTGAGGATCATCCTCATAGCTGCCAAGAAACAATATGTCCTAGAAGCACCGCTAGGTGAAGCACCCATCCCAGAGAACCAAGACGTTATGAACGCTTGGCAGTCTCATGCTGATGATTACTCCCTCGTTCAGTGCGGCATGCTTTACAGCTTAG
This sequence comes from Aegilops bicornis, assembly GCA_021605145.1. Lineage (NCBI taxonomy): Eukaryota > Viridiplantae > Streptophyta > Magnoliopsida > Poales > Poaceae > Aegilops > Aegilops bicornis. The sequence continues at coordinate 547,416,787 of CM038673.1, read as the reverse complement.
AACCGGGGCTCCAAAAGCGTTTTGAGCAACACGGAGCATGAGATGTTCGAGGAGTTGAAACTGGTTTTCCAAGCTCATGCCCGGGTCGAGAGATATGAAGTCTCCGACAAGTTCTATAGTTGTAAGATGGAGGAAAATAGTTTTGTCAGTGAGCACATACTCAAAATGTCTGGGTTGCACAACCGCTTTGTCCCAGTGGACATTAACCTCCGGACGAGGCGGTCATTGGCAGTATCCTTGATCGCTCCCACCGAGCTACAAGAGCTTTGTGATGAACTACAATATGCGAGGATGGTGAAAACTATTCCTGAAGTATTTTCAATGCTGAAGTCAGCAGAGGTAGAAATTAAGAAGGAACATCAAGTGTTGATGGTCAATAAAACCACTAAGTTCAAGAAGGGCAAGGGTAAGAAGAACTTCAAGAAGGACGGCAAGGATGTTGCCGCGCCCGGTAAGCCAGTTACCGGGAAGAAGTCAAAGAATGGACCCAAGCCTGAGACTGAGTGCTTTTATTGCAAAGGGAAGGGTCATCCGAAGCGGAACTGCCCCAAATACTTAGCGCATAAGAAGGCCGGCAACACTAAAGGTATATTTGATATACATGTAATTGATGTGTACGTTACAAGATCGTAGTAACTCCCCGGTATTTGATACCGGTGCCATTGCTCATATATGTAACTCACGAAGGAGCTGCGGAATAAGCGGAGGCTGGCGAAGGGCGAGGTGACGATGCGCGTCGGGGAATGGTCCCAAGGTCGATGTGATCGCCGTCGCACGCTACCTCTACATTTACCTACGGGATTAGTTTTAAACCTCAATAATTGTTATTTAGTGCCAAGTTTGAGCATGAACATTGTATCATGATCTCGTTTAATCTGAGATGGCTACTCATTTAAATCCGAGAATAATGGTTGTTCTATTTATATGAGAGATGTGTTTTATGGTCATGCTCCGATGGTCAATGGTTTATTCTTAATGAATCTCGAACGTGATGTTACACATATTCATAGTGTGAATACCAACAGATGTAAAGTTGATAACGATAGTCCCACATACTTGTGGTAATCGCCGCCTTGGTCACATTGGTGTCAAGCGCATGAAGAAGCTCCATACTGATGGATTTTTAGAGTCTCTCGATTATGAATCATTTGACACATGCGAACCATGCCTCATGAGCAAAATGACCAAGACTCCGTTCTCCGGAACAATGGAGCGAGCAACCAACTTATTGGAAATCATACATACTGATGTGTGCGGTCCAATGAGCGTTGAGGCTCGCGGAGGATATCATTATGTTCTCACTCTCACTGATCACTTAAGTTGATATGGGTATATCTACTTGATAAACACAAGTCTGAGACCTTTGAAAAGTTCAAGGAATTTCAGAATGAGGTAGAGAATCAACGTGACCGAAAAATAAAGTTCTTACGATCAGATCGTGGAGGAGAATATTTAAGTCACGAATTGGTACACACTTAAGGAAATGTGGAATCGCTTTCACAACTCACGCCGCTGGAACACCTCGGTAATAGAACGGTGTGTCTGAACATCGTAATCACACTCTATTGGATATGGTGCGATCTATGATGTCTCTTACTGATTTGCCGCTGTCATTTTGGGGATACGCTCTAGAGACTGCTACATTCACTTTAAATAGGGCACCGTCTAAATCCGTTGAGACGACACCGTATGAATTATGGTTTGGGAAGAAACCTAAGTCATCGTTTCTAAAAGTTTGGGGATGCGATGCTTATGTCAAGAAACTTCAACCGAAAGCTCGAACCCAAGTCGGAAAATGCGTCTTCATAGGATACCCTAAGGAAACCATTGGGTATACCTTCTACCTTAGATCCGAAGGCAAGATCTTTGTTGCCAAGAACGGATCCTTTACGGAAAAAGTTTCTCTCGAAAGGAGTAAGTGGGAGGAAAGTAGAACTCGATAAAGTACTACCTCTTGAACCGGAAAGTAGTGCGGCCACAGAAAATGTTCTGTGGTGCCTACACCAGCGGAGAGGAAATTAATGATGATGATCAAGGTACTTGGATCAAGTTGCTCTTGAACTTCAGAGGTCCACAAGGACACGTTCCACACCAGAGTGGTATGGCAACCCTGTCCTGGAAATCATGTTGTTAGACAACGGTTAACCTTCGAACTATGAAGAAGCGATGGCGGGCCCAGATTCCAACAAATGGCTTGAAGCCATGCAATCCGAGATAGGATCCATGTATGAAAACAAAGTATGGACTTTGACAGACTTGCCCGATGATCGGCGAGCGATAGAAAACAAATGGATCTGTAAGAAGAAGACTGACGCGGATGGTAATGTTACCATCTATAAAGCTCGACTTGTCGCTATGGGTTATCGGCAGGTTCAAGGGGTTGACTATGATGTGACTTTCTCTCCCGTAGCGAAGCTGAAGTCCGTCCGAATCATGTTAGCAATTGCCGCATACTATGATTATGAGATATGGCAAATGGAGGTCAAAACGGCATTCCTTAACGGCTATCTTAAGGAAGAACTGTATATGATGCAGCCGGAAGGATTTGTCGACCCTAAGAATGCTAACAAGGTATGCAAGCTCCAGCGATCCATTTATGGGCTGGTGCAAGCATCTCGGAATTGGAACATTCGCTTTGATGAGATGATCAAAGCGTTTGGGTTTATGCTTGAGACTTATGGAGAAGCCTGCGTTTACAAGAAAATGAGTGGGAGCTCAGAGCATTTCTCATATTATATGTAGATGACATATTTTTGATGGGAAATGATATAGAACTTTGGACAACATTAAGGCCTACTTGAATAAGAGTTTTTCAATGAAGGACCTTGGAGAAGCTGCTTACATATTAGGCATCAAGATCTATTGGGATAGATCGAGGGCGCTGATAGGTCTTTCACAAAGCACATACCTTGATAAGATATTGAAGAAGTTCAAAATGGATCAGTCCAAGAAAGGGTTCTTGCCTGTATTACAAGGTGTGAAATTGAGCTCGGCTCAATGTCCGACCACGGCAGAAGATATAGAAGAGATGAGTATCATCCCATATGCCTCAGCCATAGGGTCTATTATGTATGCCATGTTGTGTACCGGACCTGATGTAAACCTTGCCGTAAGTTTGGTAGGAAGGTACCAAAGTAATCCCGGCAAGGAACACTGGACAGCGGTCAAGAATATCCTGAAGTACCTGAAAAGGACTAAGGACATGTTTCTCGTTTATGGAGGTCACGAAGAGCTCGTCGTAAAGGGTTACGTCGATGCTAGCTTCGACACAGATCTGGATGACTCTAAGTCACAAACCGGATACGTGTATATGTTGAATGGTGGAGCGATGGTGGTGCAGCTGCAAGCGGAAGCGTCGTGGCGGGATCTACATGTGAAGCGGAGTACATGGCAGCCTCGGAGGCAGCACATGAAGCAATTTGGGTGAAGGAGTTCATCACCGACCTAGGAGTCATACCCAATGCGTCGGGGCCGATCAAACTCTTCTGTGACAACACCGGAGCTATTAAACTTGCCAAGGAGCCCAGGTTTCACAAGAAGACCGAGCACATCAAGCGTCGCTTCAACTCCATTCGTGAAAATGTTCAAGATGGAGACATAGAAATTTGCAAATTGCATACGGATCTGAATGTCGCAGATCCGTTGACTAAACTCTCTTCCATGAGCAAAACATGATCAACACGAGAACTCTATGGGTGTTCGATTCATCACAATGTAACTAGATTATTGACTCTAGTGCAAGTGGGAGACTGTTGGAAATATGCCCTAGAGGCAATAATAAAAGGATTATTATTATATTTCCTTGTTCATGATAATAGTCTTTTATTCATGCTATAATTGAATTATCCGGAAATCGTAATACACGTGTGAATACATAAACCACAATATGTCCCTAGTGAGCCTCTAGTTGACTAGCTCGTTGATCAACAGATGGTCATGGTTTCCTGACTATGGACATTGGATGTCATTGATAACGGGATCACATCATTAGGAGAATGATGTGATGGACAAGACGCAATCCTAAGCATAGCACAAGATCGTGTAGTTCGTTTGCTAGAGCTTTTTCCAATATCAAGTATCTTTTCCTTAGACCATGAGATCGTGTAACTCCCGGATACCATAGGAGTGCTTTGGGTGTACCAAACGTCACAACGTAACTGGGTGACTATAAAGGTGCACCACAGGTATCTCCGAAAATGTCTGTTGGGTTGACACGGATCGAGACTGGGATTTGTCACTCCGTATGATGGAGAGGTATCTCTGGGCCCACTCGGTAATGCATCATCATAATGAGCTCAAAGTGACCAAGTGTATGGTCACGGGATCATGCATTACGATACGAGTAAAGTGACTTGCCGGTAACGAGATTGAACGAGGTATTGGGATACCGACGATCGAATCTCGGGCAAGTAACGTACCGATTGACAAAGGGAATTGTATACGGGGTTGCTTAAATCCTCGACATCGTGGTTCACCCGATGAGATCATCGAGGAGCTTGTGGGAACCAACATGGGTATCCAGATCCCGTTGTTGGTTATTGACCGAGAGCCGTCCCGGTCATGTCTACATGTCTCTCGAACCCGTAGGGTCTACACACTTAAGGTTCGGTGACGCTAGGGTTGTATGAATATGAGTATGCAGCAAAACGAAAGTTGTTTGGAGTCCCAGATGAGATCCCGGACGTCACAAGGAGTTCCGGAATGGTCCGGAGGTGAAGAATTATATATATGAAGTGCAGTTTCGGCCATCGAGAGAGTTCCGGGGGTCACCGGTATTGTACAGGACCACGGAAGGGTCCCGAGGTCCACCGGTGGGGTCACCTATGCGGAGGGCCTGTGGGCTGAAGTGGGAGGAACCAGCCTGGTGGGCTGGTGCGCCCCCCCTTGGGCCCCCCTGCGCCTAGGGTTGGAAACCCTAGGGGTGGGGGGCGCTCCACTTGCCTTGGGGGGCAAGCCTCCCCCCTTGGCCGCCGCCCCCCCTTGGGAGATCTCATCTCCAGGGCCGGCGCCCCCCCAGGGGGCCTATATAAAGGGGGGAGGAGGGAGGGCAGCCACACCCTGAATTCTTGGCGCCTCCCTCTCCCCTGCTACACCTCTCCCTCTCGCGGAAGCTCGGCGAAGCTCTGCCGGAACCCTGCTGCATCCACCACCACGCCGTCGTGCTGCTGGATCTTCATCAACCTCTCCCTCCTCCTTGCTGGATCAAGGTGTGGGAGACGTCATCCACTCCGTACGTGTGTTGAACGCGGAGGTGTTGTCCGTTCAGCACTTGGTCATCGGTGATTTGGATCACAACGAGTACGACTCCCTCAACCCCGTTCACTTGAACGCTTCCGCTCGCGATCTACAAAGGTATGTAGATGCACTCCTATCACTCGTTTCTAGATGAACTCATAGATGGATCTTGGTGAACGTAGGAAATTTTTTATTTTATGCAACGTTCCCCAACACCGGAGACTGATTGTAAGCATGATTTTTATTAGTTGTCACACTGATTGTAAGCATGAGCAAATAGAAGATTAGGTTAGTGCGAAGCTTACCTTAAACCCAACTGACGCCGTTGAAACGAGGCGAGCATCGAGGGAACCGTGGAGAATGGCGGGGAAGCGACATCGCGCCATCCAGCCTCCTCTTTTGGTGGGAGAACGAATACTCCTGTGACTCCGGCTGGCTCTGCACCCTCACGAACGGCACTCCGTACTCGATCGATTCGTTATCCTCTGGGTGCTCGACCTTCGACCTGTACGCCCACCACCTCTGCCTGACTTTCGCCATGGGCGAATCTGTCTGCTCCATTGATACGTCTCCAACATATCTATAAATTTTGATTGCTCCATGCTACTTTATCTATTGTTTTGGAGTATATTGGGCTTTATTTTCCACTTTTATATTATTTTTGGGACTAAACTATTAACCGGAGGCCCAGCCCAGAATTACTGTTTTTTTTGCCTATTTCAGTGTTTCGAAGAAACGGAATATCAAACGGAGTCCAAACGGAATGAAACCTTCGAAACGTGATTTTCTCACGAGCGTGATCCAGGGATTTGGACCCTACTCAAAGGAACAAAAGAGGCGGTCACGAGGGTGGGGGCGCGCCACCTCGTGGGCCCCTCTGCTCCACCGACGCATTCCTTCCTCCTATATATACCTCACGCATTGCCCCCAAACGATCAGAACGGGAGCCAAAACCTAATTCCACCGCCGCAACTTCCTGTATCCACGAGATCCCATCTTGGGGCCTGTTCCGAGCTCACGAGGGGCATCCACCATGGAGGGCTTCTACATCATCACCATAGCCCCTCCGGTGAAGTGTGAGTAGTTTACTTCAGACCTTCGGGTCCATAGCTAGTAGCTAGATGGCTTCTTCTCTCTTTTGGATCTCAATACAATGTTCTCCCCCTCTCTCGTGGAGATCTATTCGATGTAATCTTGTTTTTGCGGTGTGTTTGTTGAGACCGATGAATTGTGGGTTTATGATCCAACTTATCTATCAATAATATTTGAATCTCCTCTGAATTCTTTTATGTATGATTGGTTATCTTTGCAAGTCTCTTCGAATTATCCGTTTGGTTTGGCCAACTAGATTGGTAGTTCTTGCAATGAGAGAAGTGTTTAGCTTTGGGTTCAATCTTGCGGTGTCCTTACCCAAGGATGTAAAGGGTTGCAAGGCACGTATTGTATTGTTTCCATTGAGGATAACAAGATGGGGTATTTATCATATTGCATGAATTTATTCCTCTACATCATGTCATCTTGCTTAAGGCGTTACTGTTTTTAACTTAATACTCTAGATGCATGATGGATAGCGGTCGATGAGTGGAGTAATAGTAGTAGTTGCGAGAATCGTTTCGGTCTACTTGTCTCGGGCGTGATGCCTATATACATGATCATACCTAGATATACTCATAACTATGCTCAATTTTGTCAATTGCTCAACAGTAATTTGTTCACCCACCGTAGAATACTTATGCTCTTGAGAGAAGCCACTAGTGAAACCTATGGCCCCCGGGTCTATTCTCATCATATCAATCTCCATCACTTTTATACTTGCTTTGTTTTCACTTTGCCTTTTACTTTTTACTTTGCATCTCTATACCAAAAATACCAAAAATATTATCTATCCTCTCTATCAGATCTCACTCTCGTAAGTGATCGTGAAGGGATTGACAATCCTAATCGCGTTGGTTGCGAGGAGCTATCGTTTTGTGCAGGTACGAGGGACTTGTGCGTGGCCTCCTACTGGATTGATACCTTGGTTCTCAAAAACTGAGGGAAATACTTACGCTACTTTGCTGCATCATCCTCTCCTCTTCGGGGAAATCCAATGCAGTGCTCAAGAGGTAGCAAGAAGAATTTCTGGTGCCATTGCCGGGGAGGCTCATGCAAGAGCTAGTCAACCATACCAAGTACCCATCACAATCCCTATCTCTCGCATTACATTATTTGCCATTTGCCTCTCGTTTTCCTCTCCCCACTTTACCCTTGCCGTTTTATTCGCCCTCTCTTTCCCAATCTCCTCCTCTTTTTCCCGTTTGCCTTTTCCTCATCCACTTGTTTGCTCGTGTGCTAGTTTGCTTGCTTATGTCTGAAATTGGGGAAATTATTGCTGATATGGGCGATAATAATATCATGGAAAATTCTGAAGCTCCTATTTGAAGAATCCCCTACCTATCATACAAAAAGATTTGAATCGGTAGTGGTAATATTATTGGAAAAGGAGTTATTCAAGATTTCTTTACTTGTGCGGGTGCTTTACCCTCTATGGGTGGTTCTATTCTTCATAGAACTAGTAGCCTTGCGGACGCTATTGCCATGCTTATCGTTGAACTTGAAAGGCAATTTATGCATATGCATCCTTGTATACAAAGAATTTTCCTAGAATTTTATAATATTGAACACTCCTCTGTTAAGCGTGCCGCTACTATCTTTTTGGCTCATGAATTCAGATTTATAATAAAAGAAGCCAAAGAAATCTTTTATAAGATTATAGGGTGGACGCTGGCCGTCCTCCCATAGAATCTATCCTTTTTGATCAAGAAGAAATAATGCGTTTTCAATCTATCGACTATGTTGCTTTCAATGAAAATCTTAGAAAGAAAGTGCCTACAAATATTTTAATTGATAGAATCTCTGAGCTTAATGATGATTTGGCTATTCGAAATAATGAGCTAGGATGCTCTCTTGAGTATAGGCTCACAAAGTTCTATCAAAAGAACGCTTATAATGATGAATTGGTTGTGCAATACGAAGGGCCGAAAGAGGAACCTATACCTCCTAAAATTGATCTTGGGGACTTTTGTCCTATTAAATTTAGCCCATTTGATTACTTTTTCTTGCCTCAAAGAAAACTTGCTGCCGAACGTAGAGAATATGAAATGAGTTTCACCGATCTATCTTATTACTACAGCACCACTTAGATCTATCCTTGCTTTTATGCCTAGCTAGGGGCGTTAAACGATAGCGCTTGTTGGGAGGCAACCCAATTTTATTTTTAGTTTTTTGCTTTTTGCTTCTGTTTAGGAATAAGTAATCCATCTAGCCTCTGTTTAGATGTGGTTTTATGTTTTAATTAATGTTTGTGCCAAGCTAGACCTATTGGATCTTCTTGGATGATAGTTATTTGATCTTGCTGTAATTTCCAGAAACTTTGCGCTCAGTGCCCGAATTATTAAAAATCACCAGAACGTGATAAAATACTGATTCCAATTGCAGCTGATCAATAAGAAAATTTTATAGGTCTTCTAATTTTGGTAGATTTATTGGAGTTCCAGAAGTTTGCGTTAGTTACAAATTACTATAGACTGTTCTGTTTTTGACAGATTCTGTTTTTCGTGTGTTGTTTGCTTATTTTGATGAATCTATGGCTAGTAAAATAGTTTATGATCCATAGAGAAGTTGGAATACAGTAGGTTTAACACCAATATAAATAAAGAATGAGTTCATTACAGTACCTTAAATTATTCTTTTGTTTTCTTTCTCTAACGGAGCTCACGAGATTTCTATTGAGTTTTGTGTTGTGAAGTTCTCAAGTTTTGGGTAAATTCTTTTGATGGATTATGGAACAAGGAGTGGCAAGAGCCTAAGCTTGGGGATGCCCATGGCACCCCCAAGATAATCCAAGGACACCAAAAGTCAAAGCTTGGGGATGCCCGGAAGGCATCCCCTCTTTCGTCTACTTCCATCGGTAATTTACTTGGAGCTATATTTTTATTCACCACATGATATGTGTTTTGCTTGGAGCGTCTTGTATAATTTGCGTCTTTGCTTGTTAGTCTACCACAATCATCCTTTCTGTACACACCTTTTGAGAGAGCCATACATGAATTCAAATTTGATAGAATACTCTATGTGCTTCACTTATATCTTTTGAGCTTGATAGTTTTGCTCATAGTACTTCACTTATATCTTTTGAGCGTGATAATTTTTGCTCTAGTGCTTCACTTAGATCTTTTAGAGCACGGTGGTGGATTTGTTCTAAAGAAACTATTGATCTCTCATGCTTCACTTAGATTATTTTGAGAGTCGTTAATAGCATGGTAATTTGCTTAATATTAATATACTTGGTATTCAAGATATGTGAAACTTTCTTTTGAGTGCGTTGAATACTAAGATAAGTTTGATGCTTGATAATTGTTTTGAGATATGGAGGTGATAATATCAAAGTCGTGCTAGTTGAGTAGTTTTGAATTTGAGAAATGTTGTACTGAAGTTTGCAAGTCCCGTAGCATGCACGTATGGTTAAAGTTGTGTAACAAATTTGAAACATGAAGTGTACCTGGCTTGTGCATCCTTATGAGTGGCGGTCGGGGACGAGCGATGGTCTTTTCCTACCAATCTATCCCCTAGGAGCATGCGCGCGTAGTACTTGATTTTTGATGACTTCTAAATTTTTGCAATAAGTATATGAGTTCTTTTGACTAATGTTGAGTCCATGGATTATACGCACTTTTACCTTTCCGCCTTTGCTAGCCTCTTCGGTACCGTGCATTGCCCTTTCTCACCTTGAGAGTTGGTGAAAACTTCGCCGGTGCATCCAAACCCCGTGATATGGTACGCTGTATCACACATAAACCTCCTTATATATTCCTCAAAACAGCCACCATACCTACTTATTATGGCATTTCCATAGCCATTCCGAGATATATTTCCATGCAACTTTCCACCGTTCCGTTCATCATCATCATGACATACTTTACTTTTGTCATATTGCCATTGCATGATCATGTAGTTGACATCATATTTGTGGCAAAGCCACCATGCATTATTTTTCATACATGTCACTCTTGATTCATTGCACCATCCCGGTACACCGCCGGAGGCATTCATATAGAGTCATATCTTGTTCTAAGTTTCGAGTTATAGTCCTTATGTTGTAATCAATAGAAGTGTGATGATCATCATTATTAGAGCATTGCCAAAAAAAGTGAAAGGCCAAAAAGAAAAAAAAAGAAAGGCCAAAAAAAAGAAATAAAAAGGGCAATGTTACTATCTCTTTTTCCACACTTGTGCTTCAAAGTAGCACCTTGTTCGTCATGTAGTGAGTCTCATATATTGTGCTTCAAAGTAGCACCATGTTTTTCATATAGTGAGTCTCATAAGTTGTCTTTTTTCATACTAGTGGGAAATTTTCATTATAGAACTTGGCTTGTATATTCCTACGATGGGCTTCCTCAAATGCCCTAGGTCTTCATGAGCAAGCAAGTTGGATGCACACCCACTAGTTTTCTTTTGTTGAGCATTCATAGCTCTAGTGCATCCGTTGCATGACAATCCCTACTCTTCATGTTGACATCAATTGATGGGCATCTCCATAGCCCGTTGATTATCCTCGTCAATGTGAGATTTTCTCCTTTTGTCTTCTCCACACGGTCCCCATCATCATATTCTATTCCACCCATAGTGCTATATCCATGGCTCACGCTCATGTATTGCGTGAAGGTTGAAAAAGTTTGAGATTATTTAAGTATGAAACAATTGCTTGGCTTGTCATCGGGGGTATAGAAGTTGGGAACATCTTTGTGTGACGAAAATGAAGCATAGCCTAACTATATGATTTTGTAGGGATGAACTTTCTTTTGCCATGCTATAATGAGAAGACATGATTACTTTGACTAGTATGCTTGAAGTATTATTATTTTTATGTAAATATGAACTTTTGTCTTGAATCTTTCGGATCTGAATATTCATCCCACAATTAAGAAGATTTACATTGAAATTATGTCGAAGTATCACTCCGTATCAAAAATTCTCTTTTTATCATTTACCTACTCGAGGACGAGCAGGAATTAAGCTTGGGGATGCCTGATACGTCTCCAACGTATCTATAATTTTGATTGCTCCATGCTACTTTATCTACTGTTTTGGACTATATTGGGCTTTATTTTCCACTTTTATATTATTTTTGGGACTAACCTATTAACCGGAGGCCCAACCCAGAATTACTGTTTTTTTTTGCCTATTTCAGTGCTTCGAAGAAACGGAATATCAAACAGAGTCCAAACGGAATGAAACCTTTGGAAACATGATTTTCTCACCGAACGTGATCCAGGGGACTTGGACCCTAATCCAAGGAACAAAAGAGGCGGTCACGAGGGTGGGGGGCGGGCCCCCCCTAGGGGGCGCCCCCTGCCTCGTGGGCCCCCTGTTGCTCCACCGACGTACTCCTTCCTCCTATATATACCTATGTACCCCCAAACGATCAGAACGGGAGCCAAAAACCTAATTCCACCGCCGCAACTTCCTGTATCCACGAGATCCCATCTCGGGGCCTGTTCCGGAGCTCCGCTAAAGGGGGCATCCACCACGGAGGGCTTCTACATCATCACCATAGCCCCTCCGATGAAGTGTGAGTAGTTTACTTCAGACCTTCAGGTCCATAGCTAGTAGCTAGATGGCTTCTTCTCTCTTTTGGGATCTCAATACAATGTTCTCCCCCTCTCTTGTGGAGATCTATTCGATGTAATCTTCTTTTTGCGGTGTGTTTGTTGAGACCGATGAATTGTGGGTTTGTGATCCAACTTATCTATGAATAATATTTGAATCTCCTCTGAATTCTTTTATGTATGATTGGTTATCTTTGCAAGTCTCTTCGAATTATCTGTTTGGTTTGGCCTACTAGATTGGTTCTTCTTGCAATGAGAGAAGTGTTTAGCTTTGGGTTCAATCTTGCGGTGTCCTTACCCAGTGGCAGAAAGGGTTGCAAGGCACGTATTGTATTGTTGCCATTGAGGATAACAAGATGGGGTATTTATCATATTGCATGAATTTATTCCTCTACATCATGTCATCTTGCTTAAGGCATTACTCTATTTTTAACTTAATACTCTAGATGCATGCTGGATAGCGGTCGGTGAGTGGAGTAATAGTAGTAGATGCGTAATCGCTTCGGTCTACTTGTCTCGGACGTGATGCCTATATACATGATCATACCTAGATATACTCATAACTATGCTCAATTTTGTCAATTGCTCAACAGTAATTTGTTCACCCACCGTAGAATACTTATGCTCTTGAGAGAAGCCACAAGTGAAACCTATGGTCCCCGGGTCTATTCTCATCATATCAATCTCCATCACTTTTATACTTGCTTTGTTTTTACTTTGTCTTTTACTTTTTTACTTTGCATCTCTATACCAAAAATACCAAAAACATTATCTATCATCTCTATCAGGTCTCACTCTCGTAAGTGACCGTGAAGGGATTGACAACCCCTAATCGCGTTGGTTGCGAGGAGCTATCGTTTTGTGCAGGTACGAGGGACTTCTCGTGGCCTCCTACTGGATTGATACCTTGGTTCTCAAAAACTGAGGGAAATACTTACGCTACTTTGCTGCATCATCCTCTCCTCTTCGGGGAAATCCAACGCATTGCTCAAGAGGCAGCATCCATCGCCCAGAGGAGATACTCGATGAACTCGAAGGACTACGGCGTGACTGCCGCCGAGTAGTACATCGCTGCCCTCATCACCGTCGTCTCGCTCTTTCGGATACATTGCCACATGGCCCTCACCGTCCTCGAAATCTCCCACTCGTTGTCAAACCAAGTAAGGATCTCCTTCAACCTGGCTAACTTTGCCTAGTCGCCGCCGGCGATCTGCCTGATTCGCTGCTGCATCCCCTCCATAGATGTCCTTCTGAGTGGTCCGGTGCTAGCTTTGGAAGATGGGAGGAGAGATGATGGTCTTGCAATAGAGAAGAGGGAGAGGCGAGACGGTGGTTTTGGAATGGAGATGATGGAGAGGAGAGGGGGTGGTTTTGAAATGGAGAAGAGGGAGAGGCGAGACTGTGGTTTTGGAATGGAGATGATGGAAAGGAGAGGTTCCCTGCCTTTCGGTCAGCCGAGGTGGGCCTCGGCCAGTGGGACCCATGTGTCGTTGTCTCAATGGCGTGATGGGCTACGTCGGGGATCCTCGTCCCGAGGAGAGAGGAGGTGGTTTTGATATGGAGAAGAGGGATAAGCGAGATGGTGGTTTTGGAATGGAGATGATGGAGAGGAGAGGAGGTGGTTTTGCAATGGAGAAGAGGGAGAGGAGCGTGCGGTAGCGATTTAGGATTGGACGAGAGGGTCGGCGCGCTGTGACTGGATCAGAATCAAAATCAATTTACCCTTCAATTAAGAAAGCGACCTCACATTAACTAGTCTCCCTTTTATTTTGGGTCATAATTGACCATGATTTTCGCAAATAAAATATATGTTATACGTTGCAAAAATAATATAATTTGAAAGTACATTCGGATATGAACCAAACGATACAATTTTTCGTGACATGCATTCACATTTTGCTTGTCAAATATAGTACGTGGTCAAACTTTGACCCAAAATACGCAAAACAAAAAAAATACTTCCAAGACCAGCGCTGCTCTTCCGCTCTTCTCCTCTTAAACCACCGCCGCTCCTCTCCTGTTCCAATCTAAATCCAGCGCCGCTCCTCTCCTCTTCCATTTCAAAACCACCGCCCCTCCTCTCCTGTTCCAATCCAAAACCAGCGTCGCTCCTCTCCCGTTCTAAACCAAAACCAGCGCAACTCCTCTCCTCTTCCATTCAAAAACCACCGCCGGCGAGTGAAGGTGTTGTGGAGAAGTAGATCGATGGAGGAGTACAACTGATACGTGATGATCGCAGATGGCGACCCTGTGAAGCTAGCTAGGATGTTGGAGATACAGTCTTGGTTTGACAATAAGGACCAACTAGCAGCGACGACGACATCCATAGCCAAATATCTGCAACAGAGCGAAAAGGCGGCGATACTCCCGGAGGGAGTCGCGTGGGAGTACATAGAGCTGCTCCTCTGGGCCATGGAGCAAACAGATTCATCGAATCCGATCATGAGGGAGCGGTGGTGGGAGTATCGATCCTAGATGGAGCATCCACCAGAGATTGAAGGATCGAGCATCTACAGGGTGCCGTTTGTGAGGGTGTCGTGCCAGAGCGAGCCGGTGGAGTCTTCATCGACCGAACCCAACTGCAAGAGGAGAAAAACAGTTGGCCCGACGACGCTTCCCCGCCATCCTCTCCCTCGCCGTTCACATCGTCTCACGGGGCGGCTGTCTGCCGCCGAGGAATAGGAGGGATTGCCCCCCAGACCAATAGTCGGGCATGTTGTGAATTGTCAGGAGGAGGTTAGGGTTGTTAGTATTTGCAGGTTGTGAATTGTGTTTTTTGTTGTGTATTTTGAGAGTACTTTCAAATATGAATGTCTTTTGAATTTCAGATTTGGAGTATTGAGCATATGAAGTATTTTATGAATTCTAGAGATCTATTTTTAGCACTTAAAAATGTAGTTTCATAGGAGTATAAAAGTGCAGACACTGTGATTCTCAGAGAAGAAACTGCAAGTTTCAGTTTCAGATAAGAAACTCCAAGTTCAGTTTCAGATAAGAAACTGCAACTTTCAGAGGCAAAGCATTTATATTAACACGGCCTTTTCAAACAGTGTTAACATCATGCTGGAAGTTTTATTCATGGTAGAAAATGGAACTACCAGCTAGTTAACATCATGCTCATCAACATTCATGCATAGCACATCTTCATATGATGCACAGTCAAAAAGATATGCTATTCTCAAGATGCCCACACAATGTCGAGTGTGCGAAAAATAGAGAAAACGAGGGACAAAGTTTTGGCAAGTGTTGGACGTGGTGTGCGTAGATGACAATTGGGACCCACATGTCAATAAAGGCAGAGGCAAAAAATTTGGAGATATTTTCTCTGGACAGGTGGAATCGAACCCGGCGTACAAGTCGGGTAGTGTCACTCGGCCACTAGGCTAGTTCAGTTGTTTTGTTACTAATAAGGCACTTCCTCAGGTGGTCGGATCTCCTCCTGCGCCTTTGTGCGCTCGCCGCGACGCCGTTGTCTGCCGTTGTGAACATGCTGAACAAACGAGAGGAATCTGGAGAGGACTGTACGTGGAGAGGCGGACAATCAGGACCCACCAGGTCTATGACCGTACGCAAGCAAGTGCCTCATAAAAAATACTTCCTCCTAATGCTATACTGACGTTGGGGCCCACGGGTTTGTCTACATAGTTATATTTTTAGGTGCTTCAACGTAGTTACTATAGGAGATAAATTCACAACGAAGCCGGGGAGCTGGTAGGTATCATTTATTATCACTGGGGCAGCAAGTACCAGCTGGGTTTTGGGCTGCCCGTCTAGGCTTTCTTTTTTAACTTGCGCATCCCACGACCTCGGATGGGAGGTCCATAGGCCTGTTTGTATTTTCTTGAGGGCCGTCATGTATCGACCGGCCTATGGACCTCCCATCCGAGGTCTTATTTTTCCTGAGACATCGGTAGCCCAATTTATGTATTTTTTTGAAGAAAACGCAGAGGTCTGTTCTATTTTTCTATATAAGAATAGGAACGCCTGGTCCAACTTATGTTTCCCTTCTAACTATATTATATATATTTAAATTATTTTATATGTTATTATATATTATTGTTATTGTCATCATATATTTAATGTATACTTACATATGTAAGAAAACAATATCCCACATCTTATTAACTTATAAAAATAATTTCTTAACAATAAAATCCTGGATTTTTTTGGCAACAAAAATCCTGGTGATTGTGTACAGAAGCTTGGTAAGATTTAAGGACCAATGTAATAATAAATCACTTATTCTATATATATATATATATATATGTATATATATATATAACAAAATGCTCAGCCCCTGTTTAGTTTTTGATAACATTGCTGCGCCCGTCCCAACATTATAATTAGAATAAGCCCAGCAAAATCGTGTATTTCGAGAAAGTGCAAATGGCTTGTAATTTTTTAGGAAAAACATAAATGGGCCGCATGGACGCTACATTATTTGTTCACCCAGCCCAGCCCAGCCTCGCCGTCGTCCACCTCCTTGGATGCGCTCGGCGTGGAGTGGTGAACGTGGTCAAAGAACGACACCATCGGAGTAGACTGTGCGTGGAGAGGCCGACAGCTATGTCCACGGCCGCACGCAAGGAAATGCCTCCTTATTACGCGCAAAAAAATGATTCCTCCACCTGACAGCTGGGACCCACCGGAAGGGCCTCTCAGATTTCACTTAAAAACGTTCGCACCAATGTGTCGGACCCACCAGCTATATCTTCGCACGCAAGGAAGTGCCTCCTTATTACGCACAAAAAAATGAATACCCCCTGCTAGCTGGGACCCACAATAGTGGGAGGCTGACTTGTGGGCCAACTAAGTTGACGGGGACGGAGGGCTTTGTCAACTTAGTCAATATGAACGATTCTAGCTCCAGTGACCATACGATGTCCATCCAATGGTCGTAGTGCTTCTTCAACCTCTGGTCTTTTTGCTCCAGTCGCCCAAAGTAGCGCCGGTCGTGCCTCGTGCTCCTGCCTCCCGTGGCCGGCTGCGATGCCGCGGAGGCCTCGCCGCCCCCTACTACTCCCACCGCTGGCCAGGCCATCCCTCTACTCACCCACACCCCCTGTTATTCTGCGGCGACGGTAGCCCACACTGCAGTGAACCAGTGAACCCTCATACTCCTCTACGTGTGGGCATCCACTACCACGTCTTCCCCGGCTCCGCATCGTCCCCTTCCTAGGCCTTGCCTTCGTCCACCGCCCTGGTGCTCTCGGCGCGGCGTGGTCAACATGGTCAAGGAACGGCTTCCATCGGACGTGGACTGTACGTGGAGAGGCTGACAACTGGGTCCACGGCTGCAGCAAGGAAGTGCCTCCTTATTACGCGGAAAACAATGATTCCTCCACCTGACAGCAGGGACCCACCGGAAGGGAAACCGTATTTCATGAAAAAAATGTTTCCCCCTCACTGCTGGGACCTGCCAGCGACATCTTCGCACGCAAGGAAGTGCATCCGGGCAAAAAAAATGATTCGCCCCCTGACTGCTGGGACCCACCAGCTACATCTTCGCACGCAAGGAAGTGCCTGACAGTCGGGACCCACCTGGTCGAAGCGTACGTAGCGTTGTCATTCTGGTCGCGAACGTGTACGTACATACTGGTCGATGTAGAGGCTGGGTTGGAACGGAGAAACTGCGTCGTCGTCGTGTTCATGGGGGGGCAACGGAATGCGTTGTGTTCATCGGGAGTCAACGGAACGCGTGGGAGCCAACCCAGCTTGGACGGAACAGCCGATGGAAACGAGGCCTGGCGTACTGCAGAACGGAGGAAACGGCCTTGTGTTTGACCGGCCACGTTCGAAACAAGATCCTGTTCATCGGGAGGGGTCTGGCATACAGCAAAACGGAGGAAACGGACCTCCTACGGTCGAAACGGGGGTCCTGTTGATCGGGAGGGGTGTGGCATACCACAAAACGGAGGAAATGGACTTGTGTTGGAGCGCTACGGTCGAAACGGGGGTCCTATTCATCGAGAGGGGTGCGGCGTACCGCAAAACGGGACTCAACAAGATACTGTTCATTGATACGTCTCCAACGTATCTATAATTTTTGATTGCTCCATGCTATATTATCTACTGTTTTAGGCAATATTGGGCTTTATTTTCCACTTTTATATTACTTTTGGGACTAACCTATTAACCGGAGGCCCAGCCCAGATTTGCTGTTTTATGCCTATTTCAGTATTTCAAGGAAAAGGAATATCAGACGGAGTCAAAACGGAATGAAATCAACTGGAGAAGTTATTTTTGGAAGGAAACCATCCTGATGGACTTGGACCCCACGTCGGAAGATACGGGAGGTGCTCACGAGGGTGGGGGGCGCGCCCACCCCCCCTGGCGCGCCCCCTTCCTCGTGGGGCCCCCGTAGCTCCACCGATGTACTCCTTGCACCCATATATACCTACGTACCCTAAAACTTCCAGAATAGAAGATATATCGGGAGTTCCGCCGCCGCAAGCCTCTGTGCCACCAAAAACCAATCGGGGCCCTGTTCCGGCACCCTGCCGGAGGGGGATCCCATCACCGGTGGCCATCTTCATCATCCCGGCGCTATCCATGATGAGGAGGGAGTAGTTCACCCTCGCTGAGGGTATGTACCAATAGCTATGTGTTTGATCTCTCTCTCTCTCTCTCTCTCTCTCTCTCTCTCTCTCGTGTTCTTGAGGTGATACGATCTTGATGTATCCCAAGCTTTGCTATTGTAGTTGGATCTTATGATGTTTCTTCCCCTCTACTCTCTTGTGACGAATTGAGTTTCCCCTTTGAAGTTATCTTATCGGATTGAGTCTTTTATGAGAACACTTGATGTATGTCTTGCCGTGATTATTTGTGGTGACAATGGGATATCATGTGCCACTTGATGTATGTTTTGGTGACCAACTTGAGGGTTCCGCCCATGAACCTATGCATAGGGGTTGGCACACGTTCTTGATTCTCCGATAGAAACTTTGGGGCACTCTTTGAAGTACTTTGTGTTGGTTGGATAAATCTGTGATTGTGTGATGCATATCGTATAATCATGCCCACGGATACTTGAGGTGACAATGGAGTATCTAGGTGACACTAGGGTTTTGGTTGATTTGTGTCTTAAGGTGTTATTCTAGTACGAACTCTAGGGCTGTTTGTGACACTTATAGGAATAGCCCAATGGATTGATTGGAAAGAATAACTTTGAGGTGGTTTCGTACCCTACCATAATCTCTACGTTTGTTCTCCGCTATTAGTGGCTTTGGAGTGACTCTTTGTTGCATGTTGAGGGATTGTTATATGATCTATCTGTGTAATTATTGTTGAGAGAACTTGCACTAGTGAAAGTATGAACCCTAGGCCTTGTTTCCTATCATTGCAATACCATTTACGCTCACGTTTATCACTTGTTACCTTGCTGTTTTTATATTTTCATATTACAAAAACCTATATCTACCATCCATATTGCACTTGTATCACCATCTCTTCATGAACTAGTGCACCTATACAATTTACCATTGTATTGGGTGTGTTGGGGACACAAGAGACTCTTTGTTATTTGGTTGCAGGGTTGCTTGAGAGAGACCATCTTCATCCTACGCCTCCCACGGATTGATAAACCTTAGGTCATCCACTTGAGGGAAATTTGCTACTGTCCTACAAACATGTGCACTTGCAGGCCCAACAACGTCTACAAGAAGAAGGTTGTGTAGTAGACACATTCATCTCCACCGTCGACCCCCTCCAGCCTCCACGGGCTACTGTTCATCCACCGTCGACCTCCTCCAGCCTCCACCTGCGACTGTTCATCCACGGGCTCCTGTTCATCCAGTCTGCACCTCGCGCTACTCCAGTGGCTACTGTTCAACCAGCCCTCTCCACGGGCTCCTGTTCAACCACCCCTTCATGGGCTACTGTTCATCCAGCCCTCCACCATCTACAGTTCATCCAGCCCTCCACGGGGTGGTCCTGTTCATCCTGCCCTCCACGGGGTCCTGTTCATCCAGCCCCAACCGGCTCGATCGATCGGGGTCCTGTTCATCCAGAGGCAGCACCGCGGGGTCCTGTTCATCCACCCCCACCGGGAACTGTTCATCCAAACACCCCCAGCAACGCTCACTGTTCATCCAGAGGCAGCATCGACCGGCTTCAGTTAGCAGCAGTAGTGAAGGAATCACTCGATCGGGTTCGATTAACGACCATCGATTGATCGCCGGGTTCGATGAACGCGTAGCCTGCAGTCAGTAATCGCCGGGTTCGATTAGAGCCCAACGCCTCACTCGAGTTCGATTAGAGCTCAACGCCGCACTCCACGCCGCTGCAGCGTGCGTGTATGAGAGAAACGCACATCGCTCGGCCCCAACCACTCACCGTAACCGGGAACACCTCGATATTTTCCTCGCTCTCGCTTCTACCACGGTTTTTTCGTCATGGACGGCCCAAAGAATGTCATGCAACTGTGTCTCCGGCCCGCCAGGACGAAAAGCCCATTTTCTGTCATGATTTTTTGTCATAGATGTAGGACCCCACCATATCTATGATGATACCGTGTTTTGTCACAATTATTGTCATAGAAGTGTCATAAGTATGACCGAATTTTTTTTGTTCAGCCCAAAATGTCACGGATGTGTCTTTTTTTTGTAGTGTTACCAAAGAGGGTTTTTGACTCCTTGAACTAGTGCCAGATGTGGAAGTTGTTTGCACTTGTCCTTGCCAAAATAATATGAGTGTAGTTTGTTGGCGGAGTCACCCTCAAGAACTCTCTAGTTCTTCTTCTTCGGGATCCACATCATCTTGATGGGAATCCTTGGAGTTGTAGTCGTACTTGATGAAGTAGAACTTGATGTAGTCTTGGGAACCCACTTGACCAAGGCTTTAGGAGCTTCTTCAAATGCATCATTCTCCTCTTGAAGCCTGTCCTTGCCTTTTAGCTTGTGGTCTTGTGGTGGAAGATCGTCTTGAGCTTGTGTTCCTTTGAAAGAAGTGGGATCATACTTCTCTTGTTGAGTAACAAACTTTGCCTTGGGGCATTGATCTTCTTCCCACTCAACTTCATTGGCATTGAACTTGCGTTCAAAACCAACACCTTGATTCTTCCGGTGCCTTCCTTGCTTGCGTACAATTTCCTCGAATTTCTTACTTCCGACAAGACTCTTGTAAACACCTTCCTCTATAATTCCCTTCAATAAACTGTTTTCTTGCTCAAGTGTAGCTTGGCTAAGAGAATCATTAGTGGAATCAAGAGAACTACTAGAAGCAACAATATTGGACTTAACATGATTATTGTTACTACTAGAAGAATCTTTCTTGCTCTTGTTGCTAGATTTTACTTGTGGCATGTAAGTAGACAAGAGTAAATGCTTAGCAATGTAAGAAGAACTTTTCTTACGAAGATCATCATTAATTGTCTTTAAGAACTCATGCTCTTGCTCTAGATTGAGATTTTCAAAGCGTAGCTTCTCATGCGTCTTTAAAAGATCTCTATGATCCTCTAAGGTAGTTTCATGAGCTAACTTAAGAGTGTTTAGTTCTTTAGTTAGATGCTCAATCTCCTTCTTATCATCGTCATTCGTTTTATCTTGATTAGCAGTATTAATAGCAATTTCATCATAGTTTTCATCACTAGAGTTATCAACAAGTAAATCATCATCTCCTAGCAAATCATCTTCATCACTATTGAAATCAACATACTCGGGGTGTGATACCTTGGGGCCTTTAGCCATGAAACATCTTCCAATCCCTTCATTTGGTGAATCAAATATGTCGTAGGAGTTGGATGACACAAGTGCAAGACCAGCAACACCTTCATCTTGAGTATATTCAGAGTCAGAGTGATAACTTCTCTCGGAGTAGTTGTCGGAGTCGGAACCGGATACCCATTCACCAACATGAGCTTGATGTCTTCGTCTTGTGTATCTCTTTGATGACTTGTCCTTCCTTTCCGAATCCTTGCTCCTGTGAGAGGGTCTTCGTTCGTATCGATCATCTCTATTCCTTCTTTCTCTTGGAGGCGATTCTTCTCTTTTGCTTCTCCTTTTAGGTGAGTCTTCTCTTCTTTTGTAGGGAGCCGTACACTCACTAGAGTAGTGTCTGGGTCTTCCACAATTGTAACAATTGCGATCACGACTAGAAGATCTTTTGTCATTGTAGGACCTTGACTTGTGACTTCTCTCTTTACTTCTACTCTTGTAGAACTTGTTGAAGTTTTTCACCATTAGGCTCAATTCTTCATTGAAGACTTGTTTCTCACTTGATGATGTAGGAGCATCACATGAAGCTTTGTAAGCACCACTAGACCTGTTGTGAAGCACTTCTTTATCCTTGAGTGACATCTCATGAGCAACAATTCTACCAATGACTTCCGTTGGCTTGAGATCTTTGTAATTGGGCATCATTTGGATCAAAGTGCACATGGTATCATACTTTCCGTCCAAGGCTCTTAGGATCTTCTTGATGATGAATCTGTTGGTCATCTCTTCACTTCCTAAGCCGGCAATCTCGTTTGTGATGAGAGCAAGCCTAGAGTACATTTCAGCGACACCTTCACCATCCTTCATTTTGAACTTGTCAAATTGACTTCAAAGCACATCCAATTTGGCTTCCTTGACGGACTCGGTACCTTTGTGCATATCATTCAGAGTATCCCAAATTTCCTTTGCATTCTCAAGGTAGCTAATTTTGTTGAATTCTTCGGGGCACAACCCGTTGAAGAGGATATCGCAAGCTTGAGCATTGTATTGCAACATCTTCAATTCTTCTGCGGTTGCTTCACGACTCGGTTCTCTTCCATCAAAAAATTCACCTTGGAAGCCAATACACACAATAGCCCAAATGGCGGGGTTATGTCCAAGAATATGCATTTTCATTTTATGTTTCCAACAAGCAAAATTAGTACAATCAAAGTAAGGACCTCTACGGTGGTAATTTCCCTCACTAGACGCCATACTCTACTAGGTTGTGAAACCAAGGCTATGATCACCAAAGCTATGGAAATCAAGGCAAATGGAGACCAAAGATCTGATACCACTTGTAGGATCGAAAGTAGGTCTAGACGGGGGGGGGGGGTGAATAGACTGCTTGACCAAATAAAAATCTAGCCGTTTCCCAATTTTAAGTCTTGGTAGATTTTAGCAACTTAGGACAAGTCAAGCAATCAACCTACACATGCAATTCTAAGAGTATAGCAGCGGAATGTAAATCATTGCATATGAAGGTCAAGGGAAGGGTTTGGAAAGGCAAATGCAATGTAGACACGGAGATTTTTGGCGTGGTTCCGATAGGTGGTGCTATCGTACATCCACGTTGATTGAGACTTCAACCCACAAAGGGTAACAGTTCGAAAGTAGGTCTAGAGGGGGGGTGATTAGACTACTTGACCAAATAAAAATGTATCCTTTTTCTCAATTTTAAGTCTTGGCAGATTTTAGCAACTTAGGACAAGTCAAGCAATCAACCTACACATGCAATTCCAAGAGTATAGTAGCGGAATGTAAATCATTGCATATGAAGATAAAGGGAAGGGTTTGGAAAGGCAAACACAATGTAGACACGGAGATTTTTGGCGTGGTTCCGATAGGTGGTGCTATTGTACATCCACGTTGATGGAGACTTCAACCCACGAAGGGTAACGGTTGCTCGAGTCCATGGAGGGCTCCACCCATGAAGGGTCCACGAAGAAGCAACCTTGTCTATTCCACCATGGACATCGCCCACGAAGGACTTGCCTCACTTGGGTAGATCTTCATGAAGTAGGCGATCTCCTTGCCCTTACAAACTCCTTGGTTCAACTCCACAATCTTGATGGAGGTCCCAAGTGACACCTAACCAATCTAGGAGACACCAGTCTCCAAAAAGTAATAGATGGTGTGTTGATGAAACTCCTTGCTACTGTGCTTCAAATGATAGTCTCTCCAACACTCAACTCTCTCTCATAGATTTGGCTATGGTGGAAAGATGATTTGAGTGGAAATCAACTTGGGGAAGGCTAGAGATCAAGATTCTTGTTGTTGGATTGGAATGTCTTGGTCTCAACACATGAGTAGGTGGTTCTCTTTCAAAAAATGAGTAGTGGAAGTGTAGGCATGTTCTGATGGCTCTCTCACAGATGGAGAAGGGGGTGGAGGGGTATATATAGCCTCCACACAAAATCTAACCATTACACACAATTGACCCAACTCGGTCAGACCGAATAGGTAAACTTGGTGAGACTGATCCAGTTCAAAATGTGAACGTTAGGATTTTCGGTGGGACCGACACGATCAACTCAGTGGGACTGATGATCTAGGGTTAGGGCAAGACCTCATCTCGGTTTGACCTTTTACGTGAACTCGGTGAGACCGATTTCAGTAATAAGCTAACAGAGAGTTGGTCAGGCAAACTCGGTGGGACTGATCACTCATTTCGGTGAGACTGAAATGTTAGAAGGGAAACAAAGAGCTTGCAATCCCATCTCTGTGAGACTGAGATCCCTATCGGTGAGACTGAACTGATTAGGGTTTTTGGCTATGGCTATGTCAAGTGAACTCGGTGGCGCCTGATGAATCAAATCGGTGGTGCCGAGTTTGACTTTAGGTTTAGGACATATTTGGAATTGAGAAAGTGGTTGAGGGCTTTGGAGCATATCACTAAGCATTTTGAGCAAGTAGACCATTAAGCAACACCTCATCCCCTTTTAATAGTATTGGATTTTCCTATGGACTCAATGTGATCTTGGATCACTAAAATAAAAATGAAGAGTCTTGAGCTTTTGCCAATATTTGTCCTTAGCATTTTGAGGGGTCCACATCTCTAGTCCATGCCATGACAATCATTGAACTTGCTGAAATGATCAACTTGAAAGGATATTAGTTCAATGAGCTATATGTTGTTATGAATTATCAAAACCACCCAGGGATTAGTTGCACTTCCAAAGGGAAGGAGTGCCGACTCGGTCTCGACTTGACCAGGCGGGAGGAGGTAGGAGAAGGGACACGGCCGCCCTCGTTGATGACGAGGGCGTCGCCACGGGTGCGTCGCCCGAGCGGCGTCTCCCTCGGCTCCGGCTTGACGGGGAGGAGCGCCGGTGACCCAGAGGATTGGGAGCTCGAAAAGGATGAGGACACCGTTTCCATTCGCCTCGGCGTCCAGGAACTACCGCGACGGTTAGAGAAGGAGGGGAGCACCGGGTACTCCATCCGCGGCACTTGCTGGCCTCGATGTGCTCGAGAATGGCTTCGAGCGTGCGCCCAGGGACACCCCGCCATTGACGCCGCCCCTCAGAGTTGTGGTGTCTGCGGAGTTCGGCGCTGTTCGTGGCGGCGAGTTGGTCGGAGTGGCGGCGGTCGAACTACGCCGTCCACAGTGTGTGGCTGTCGGGGCGCACTGATGCCGCTGCTCAGCACTGTGAGGGCGGCGGTGGCACCGGGACACTGCCGGTGCTGAGTGTCCGTGTTAAAACCGGCGGATCTCGGGTAAGGGGCCCCGAACTGTGCGTCTAAGGTTGATGGTAACAGGAGGCAGGGGACACGATGTTTACCCAGGTTCGGGCCCTCTATAGAGGTAATACCCTACTTCCTGCTTGATTGATCTTGATGAATATGAGTATTACAAGAGTTGATCTGCCACGAGATCGTAATGGCTAAAACCCTAGAAGTCTAGCCTGTATAATTATGATCGCCCCTACGGACTAAGCTCTCCGCTTTATATAGACACCAGAGGGACTAGGATTGTACAAAGTCGGTTACAGAGAAAGGAATCTTCATATTCGAATGCCAAGCTTGCCATCCACGCTAAGGAGAGTCCCATCTGGACACGGTGAAGAGTCTTTGGTCTTGTATCTTCACGGCCCATCAGTCCGGCCCATGTCCAATAGGTCGGACGCCCGAGGACCCCATAATCCAGGACTCCCTCAGTAGCCCCTGAACCAGGCTTCAATGACGAGGTGTCTGGCGCGCAGATTGTCTTCGGCATTGCAAGGCGGGTTCCTTCTCCGAATACTCCAAAATAGCCTCTGAACACAAAGAACGTATCCGGCTCTGCAAAACAAATTCCACACACAACCACAGAGAGTATAATATTCCATGAGCACAATCTGCTGACAAATTTTTGTAGCGTGACATCACGTCGCCACCCGACCATTATTTCGAACCATTTTTTCTAGCCTGCCGCTCCATGTTTCGAGATGCGGTTTCATTGGCATGTCTTGTCGAAGCAGAGATCGTGCTCCTGTATTGCAGGATTCTCATCAATACGGGCGTGGGTAATCCAATACGTGCCGTCTGCATGGCCCCTGGGGAATAGGCGAGGTTTAAGGCGAGTGGGGAGGCGCTTGATATTCACGGCCTTTATAAGGAGATAAGGATTCACCCCTTTCACCCACGCCTTCTCTCTCTGCCTCCCCATTCTCGAGCTCCGGCGCCCAAGTTCTCATCTTCTCCGCCTCAAAAAAGCACTCCAACCATGTCCGGATCTGGAGCGCAAGGCAAGTGGATGGCCTCCTTCGTCAAGGAGAAGGACATTACGAAGCTCCGGGAGGCCGGGTATCTGGCCAAGGAAATCGCCCACCGGCTCCCGGCCAAGGGGCATATCGTCCCCACCCCGGAGCCCCATGAGAGGGTGGTGTTCATGCCCCACTTCATCCGCGGGCTAGGGTTTCCTCTCCACCCTTTCGTCCGCGGACTCATGTTCTACTACGGGCTAGATTTCCATGATCTAGCCCCAAATTCCTTCCTCAACATCTTGGCATTTATTGTCGTGTGCGAGGCCTTCCTCCGCATCCCACCCCACTTCGGACTGTGGCTCAAGACCTTCAACGTGAAGCCGAAGGTGGTGGAGGGTCAACATGCATAGTGCGGAGGCGCCATGGTGAGCAAGATGCCCAACGTCACATGGCCCAAAGGTACGTTTGTGGAGACCGTCAAGGGGTGGCAGCAACTGTGGTTCTACATCACAGAGCCCCGGGACGCCACCTGGGCTGCGGCTCCCGAAATCTAGTCCGGAGCCCCGATGCGGCTCACCTCCTGGCTAGAGAAGGGCCTGGATTGGTCCTTGTCGCTGTCAAAACCGGC
This sequence comes from Aegilops bicornis, assembly GCA_021605145.1. Classification (NCBI taxonomy): domain Eukaryota; kingdom Viridiplantae; phylum Streptophyta; class Magnoliopsida; order Poales; family Poaceae; genus Aegilops; species Aegilops bicornis. The sequence goes on along the minus strand of CM038673.1, from coordinate 547,389,897 downwards.
GGATCTCCGGTAGGGGGTCCCGAACTGTGCGTCTAGGCGGATGGTAACAGGAGACAAGGGACACGATGTTTTTACCCAGGTTCGGGCCCTCTCGATGGAGGTAAAACCCTACTCCTACTTGATTAATATTGATGATATGGGTACTACAAGAGTAGATGTACCACGAGATCAGAGAGGCTAAACCCTAGAAGCTAGCCTATGGTATGATTGTTGTTCGTCCTACGGACTAAAACCCTCCGGTTTATATAGACACCGGATAGGGTTAGGGTTACACAGAGTCGGTTACATTGGTAGGAGATCTACATATCCGTATCGCTAAGCTTGCCTTCCACGCCAAGGAAAGTCCCATCCGGACACGGGATGACGTCTTCAATCTTGTATCTTCATAGTCCAGAGTCCGCCAAAGATGATAGTTCGCTATCCGGACACCCCCTAGTCCAGACTCCCTCAAGAGTCCCTAAACTAGGCTTCAATGACGACGAGTCCGGCGCGCATATTGTCTTCGGCATTGCAAGGCGGGTTCCTCCTCCGAATACTTCATAGAAGATTTTGAACACAAGGACAGTGTCCGGCTCTGCAAAATAATTTCCACATAACACCGTTGAGAGAATAATATTCACACAAAATCAATCTGCTGACGTATTCCGCAACGTGACATCACGCCACGGCCAAGTCTTCGTTCGAATCATTTTTACTGTACCGCCTCAACGCGTTTAGCGAGGCGGTTTCCTTGGCACGTCTTGTCAAAGCAGAGATCGTGTCCCCTTATTCCGGGATTCTCATCAATACGGACGTGGGTAACCCAACCGCGCCATTGATTACAGCGCTTGGAAGATAAGAGAGTTTTACCAGGCTGGTGGGGGCGCTTAGTTGCGTCCGTCCATATAAGGGGATAAGGATCCACCTTTTCACCTACGCCTTCTTCCTCCTTTTCTCATTCATTTCACAAGACTCAAGCTCTAGCGCCTAAGTCCGCACATCTCTCCTCAACCTTCTCCAGTCATGTACGGAGCGTGAGGCAAGTGGATGGCCTCCTCCGTCACGGAGGGGCACATCACAAGGCTGCGGGAGGCCGGATACTTGTCCGGCGACATCACGTGTCGGCTCCCCACCAAGGGGCAGCTCATCCCCACCCCTAGGCCCCATGAGAGGGTGGTGTTCCTCACCCACTTCCTCCGCGGACTAGGTTTTCCACTTCACCCATTTGTCCGTGGGCTCATGTTCTACTACGGCCTGGATTTCCACGATCTGGCCCCAAACTTCATCCTCAATATCTCGACGTTTATCGTCATGTGCGAGGCCTTCCTCTGCATCCAGCCCCACTTCGGCTTATGGTTGAAGACCTTTAGCGTCAAGCCGAAGATAGTGGGCGGCTGGCAAGCGGAGTGCGGAGGCGCCATGGCGGGCAGGAGCCCAACGTCACATGGCTTGAGGGCTCCTTCGTGGAGACCATAAAGGGGTGGCAATTGGGGTGGTTCTACATCACCGAGCCGCGCGACTCCAAATGGGCGGCAGCCCCCGAATTCAGATCTGGCTCCCCCACCCGGCTCACATCATGGAAAGAGACGGGCCTGACGTCAGGGTGATTCGAAGAGCTGGCCGACTCCAAACCTGTGTCCGAAACCCGTGGACAAGAACCTCAAGCTTGTCAACGTAGTCCAGGTTATGCTCATCCGCCGGATTCTCCCATGCCAGCAACGGGCCTTCAACTTGTGGGAGTTCGATCCGGCACAGCACCAGACCTTGAGCCGGCTCTTCGACACTACGTATGAAGATGCCTGGAAGGTGTTGTCCAAGGGCGCCGAAGCTCCCGCATCCGCCATCAAGATCGGATTCCGCCGCAAGATCAAGCCAGCGAGGTAAGTTATTTTGCCCTTTATGGGACTCTTTTTCATAGTTTGACTCTGTCGCGGGATCTAAAACTCCCTAACCTTTGACAGATCGGTTGAAGACGCCCGGACAGATTAACTCGTCTCCTTTGCTGTAAGACCCAGCCGGACGCCCGCTGACGGGCTGCTGGTTCCGCACCTCACGTGGTGTCGAGAAGAAGGCCAAGAAGGAGGCCACGGAACTCAAGGAGCTCCGGCACCAGTGCCGCCGATTCAAATGTAATCCTCTCCCGAGGAGGAGAATGAAGCCTCTCCCCCAGCGGGGGAAGAGAAGAAAAGGAAGGCCGCCCCGACTGGGGAGGCCGGAGGGTCCAAGAAGGGAAGAACCCTTCCTCCGGACGTCTCCACCAACGCCAACGACGGCGAGGAGGAGTGGCCCTCGAGGGCCAAGCCCCTGGCGAGATCGTAAGTGTCCGGATACCCATGGTTTTTATTTTTTGACTGCATAGTGTTCTCTAATGCCGAACAATTATGCAGCCCGCCCAAGGGCGAGCTTGCCGCTTCGTCAAGCGGGTCCCTGAATTCGTCCGAAGTGGAGAGCACTTATCTTCCGGCCGCCTCCGCCTCGCGTCGCCGACGACGCCGAGGTGGGGCCCCAAGGGGGGCTTGGTCAAGAGGAGGTGGCGCAGGAGGCGCCACAAGGCAGCCTCCCAGACTCCAGGCGCGAGGGGAGCAAGACCCCCATGGGCTCTAAGCCCGACCCTTGTCCGGACTCCATACCGGAACCTTCAACGGTTCTGAAGTCCGGCAAGCGGCCCCTTCGTAAGAAGGGTAAGACGCCGGTGTCCTCCGTCCAACCGGAGGCACCGGACAGCTTACTGGAGGCGCTTAATAGCGCCTCCATCGAGGAGGAGCACCGCACTGTTATGAGTGCGGTGATCCAGAAAGTTCAGTCCGCCAAGAGCGGGCTGACTGAAGCCTGCAACAGCCTTCTAACAGGCTTTGAGGTAAGTTTTCAATATATGCAAGAAGATTACCGCATAGACAGTAGCCCCTGATGCTTAGTTCGGTGTTCGGAGAGAAAAGCCGGACTAAGGATCTAAAAAGATATACGCAGGAGTCTAACATAATTATGTCAATATGGGAATGCAGGCTGCCCTGCTGACCTCTGCCGCACTGACTGCAGAGGTCAATGTATTAAAGGAGAGCCTCGAGCGGTCCGAGAACGAGCTCGGCCAAGCCAAGAAGCAGCTCGAGGACAAGGAAGGTAAGTAATACCTTATTAAAGTAATACCTTATAGAAAGGAGTTGGTTGCAAAAAATATAGGAATAACATGGGTATTGTAGGGGCCACGAACGAGGTGGCGATCCTAAAGGAAGCGGTGATCGCGGCCGAAAACAAAGCGGCCGCAGAGCGCACCGAGCGAGAGAAGGGGGAGGCGCAGCTGGCGGAGGTACGGCAAGAGCTCCAGGCTCTCGTGAAAAAACACGAGGGTTTGGAGCGTGACTCGAAGACCCAAGAGTCCGAGCTTGCCTCGGCTCTTGAGAGTGCCAAAGCCGCTAAGGCCGAAGCCCAAAAAGCCCTCCAGGAGATTGAGGCGATGAGGAAGATAGCGGCGGGTAAGGCATTCTTTATGCAAAGCAAGAATGTAAAAGTCAATTATCTCGTTACATTACCCGAATTCGAGCTCTCCAGAGCCTTCGCAGATCTGCCCCACAGGTATCTCGATGCCGGGCGCTTTCTACCGAGCCAAGAGGGAAGCTCGACGGAGAAGGTGTTTTGGTCTCAGATGTCGAGGCCGAACACCCGGTGTTCTTGAGCGACCAATCAAGCAATTGGTCGAGCTCCATAAGGTCGCCAAACAGGCCATGAAGAGCCTTATAGCTCGGCTGTGGCCAAATGAGGCCATGCCTGGGAGCTACTTCGGGCTAATGCGGCGGCTGGTGGATGCCTGTCCATGGATCAAAGTAATCAAGCGCTCTGTCTGCATGGAAGGTGCCCGTGCTAAGGTGCACTGGGGCAAGCTGAACGGTGGGAAGCTTGTGAAGGACGGACCACCAGCGGGCAAGGAGCATCGCAAGCCCGAAATGTATTATGAGGGCGTCCTGAAGGGTGCCCGCCTGATAGCCGATGAATGTTCCAAAGATGTAATTTTTGAATAGACTCGCATTTGTTATCCTGTACGCTGAAAACTTGTTCATATGCGCTAAGCAACGCTTGTGAATTTAAAATATTACCTTCAGGCGGCCGTTTATCAAATCGAGAGATGGCAAGTCGTTGGCTTCAGCCCCATGCCACGAAGTCTTTGGGGTGTTCGGGATAAACTTGAGCGCTCTTGTTCACATTCTTGGGTCCTACGAGGGAGGCGCTCAACGCAACGAACCAGGCAACCGGACTTATAGTGCTCGAACACTCTCACTTAGCCATAGAATTCGATAATTTTAAATTTCGGCGAAGCCCCTAGTATTCGGAAGACCGAGTTCGGGGCGGTATCCACGCCTTGGCCGGACAATGCCGGCTCCTCGCTCTAAGCGGCATAACTCTTTAGGGACCCGAAAAAACCTCTCGAACAGTGACCAGCTCTCGCCTTATCATGACAGTCGGTTTTAGCTTTCTCCACTGAGGTGCTAAACCCAGCTCAACCGGGGCACAATCGCAGTGGTTCTCCCAGTGCTACCTTAGCCGATATAACGGAATGTAAGGTACCAAAACATGGGAGCCGGGCAAACCCAACTATTGACCCAAGACATGATTCAGAGCCGATGCATATAATGCTATAAGTTCGGGGTGCCGCACTTGTGAAAGTGTTCGGACTTATCACACCATTCTGTGGGGTACTTAAGCCCCTGGTGTATTGGCCGTACCAAAGTTTACGGGTGCAACATGTCATAGATGAACATATATGGAAAAAGGGAATGCAATAGTAAGCAGAAGCTATGTATTGTTTATTCAAAAAGATACTGCAATGAAAGCAGAACGATACAAATAGTGCGGTAAGCAAGGATGGGACTATTTAACATGTCCCCCTCCAGGGGTAAGCTGCGGGGTGGTATGTAAAACAGGTATAATGCTCGTAGTAGAGACCACCTGGGCACTCGACGTAGCTTTCTGCTTCCCTGGCTGTTGCATCGTGAGTTCGGCAATTCTAGTGCCGGACAGGGCTTCTGGAAGACGGAGTCCTGAAAGTAAGAGAAAAGAAGAAAGAAAAAGAATGACACAATCGGGAGCCCCTGGTGCGGTTGAGCCGCACTCTGGGCGTGCCGTGGTCGTGCCCCTCCCCTTATGCCCATGGTATCTCCAGAGCGTAATTATGTACGCGTAGTACTGGCTTCGCGATTTCGCGAGGGCTGGGGTTGGGGCCGCATTGCTACGCTTGCTCGGATCGTGCCAGGCGGTCTTGCTGTAGGTTACTCCGGGCGTGCTTGACGGTGTCCGGACGTTTAATGGCCGGACTCGAGAATTGCCTTAAGAGGCTGCTTTGCACTTCCGCTGCTAGGGCCGCCGTATGCTCCTCCGTTCGGAGAGAGCTTCGGTGTTTCCATTGACCGTAATTACTCCTCGAGGGCCTGGCATCTTGAGCTTGAGATATGCGTAGTGCGGCACCGCATTGAACTTTGCAAATGCGGTTCGTCCAAGCAGTGCATGATAGCCGCTGCAGAACGGGACTATGTCGAAGATTAACTCTTTGCTTCGGAAGTTATCCGGGGATCCGAAGACCACTTCAAGTGTAACGGAGCCTGTACAGTTGGCCTCTACACCTAGAATGACGCCTTTAAAGGTCGTCTTTGTGGGTTTAATCCTTGAGGGGTCTATGCCCATTTTGCGCACTGTATCCTGGTAAAGCAGGTTCAGGCTGCTGCCGCCGTCCATCAGGACTCTAGTGAGGTGGAATCCGTCAATGATTGGGTCAAGAACCAATGCGGCGAATCCACCGTGTCGGATGCTAGTGGGTGGTCCTTCGATCAAAAGTGATCGGCAGGAGGACCATGGGTTGAACTTCGGGGCGACTGGCTCCATCGCATATACGCCCCTTAGTGCACGCTTCCGCTCCCTTTTGGGTATGTGGGTTGCGTATATCATGTTCACCGTCCGCACTTGTGGGGGAAAGCCCTTCTGTCCTCTATTGTTCGGCGGCCGGGGCTCCTCCTCGTCATCGCTATGCAACCCCTTGTCATTGAGTTCGGCATTTAACTTGCCTGCCTGCTTGAACACCCAACAATCTCTGTTGGTGTGGTTGGCTGGTTTTCGGGGGTGCCATGTATCCGCAAGCGATCGAGTATTCGGTCCAAGTTGGACGGGCCCTGGGTATTTCTTTTGAATGGCTTCTTTCGCTGACCGGGTTTAGAGCCTCTGAATCCGGCATTTACTATCGTATCTTCAGTATTGTCACCGTTAATGCGGCGTTTATTCTTGTTGCGACGTGACCTGCCATTGCTGTCCTTGCTATCCGAACTACCAGGGTGTTTGGCCAAGTTGTTGCTTCGAGCTAGCTAGGTGTCCTCTCCCGTGCAGAAGCGGGTCATGAGTGATGTGAGGGCTGCCATGGATTTCGGCTTTTCCTGTCCTAGGTGCCGGGCAAGCCACTCGTCGCGGATATTATGTTTGAAGGCTGCAAGGGCCTCTGCATCCGGACAGTCAATGATTTGATTTTTCTTGGTTATGAACCGTGTCCAGAATTGTCTGGCCGATTCATCTGGCTGCTGAATTATATGGCTAAGGTCATCGCGTCTGGTGGTCGCACATATGTGCCCTGGAAGTTATCGAGGAATGCGGCTTCCACGTCTTCCCAACAACCAATTGATTCTGCTGGTAAACTGTTGAGCCAATGCCGAGCTGGTCCTTTAAGCTTGAGTGGGAGGTATTTGATGGCGTGTAGATCATCACCGCGAGCCATGTGGATATGGAGGAGATAGTCCTCGATCTAGACCGCAGGATCTGTGGTACCATCGTATGATTCGATGTTTACGGGTTTGAAGCCCTCAGGGATTTGATGATCCATTACTTCATCTGTGAAGCATAGTGGGTGTGCGGCGCCTCAGATTGGGCTATATCACGGGCGTAGCTCAAATGAGCTTTGTCTCATCGTGTTCGGCCCGCCGGGTTGCTGTATCCGGCGTGAAGGTAATCATCTCGAGTCGTTGGGCACCCACACGATCTGTAGATCGATCTTGTTTGCTTTGCCTTATCTTCCAGTATATCTCGCAAGTCCGGCGCGTTCTCCCTTGCCTTGGTACATTTTGAGCGGCGTCGGGGCGTGGCTTGAGCGGAGGGCCGAGAGGTTCTGCCGCGCGCCACGGGTGGCCGGTCTGCCATGTCGTGCGCTGGTGATGCGGGTGCTTCCTCCTCTGATCGAGGCAACTGCCTGCGTTTGGGGTAGCTTTTGGAGGGGCGTTCAAGTTCGTACTCTTTGGCTGCAAGGACTTCACTCCATCTGTCAGCTAGCAAGTCTTGGTCAGCTATAAGCTGCTGCTGCTTTTTCTTGAGGCTGCTTGCCGTGGCCATAAGCCTGCGTTTGAAACGCTCCTGTTCGGCGGGATCCTCAGCACGACAAATTGCCGTCGCCGAGGCTTGCCTCATCTTCGGAGGGAGGCATATAATTATCGCCCTCTACCTCTCTGCTGCCGCTCTATCATGAGGGCTGGCTTCTCCCTCCTCCCGTGCTGAATCTCGCCGAGGGGGTTGTCTTCGGCACTGTCCGGGGTGTTATTATCTCCCGTGCCAGAATCGCCGTTTTTGCTGTGGCGGGATTTAGAGCGGCGCCGCTGAAGTCGGCGCTTGGGTTGTTTCTTGGAGGGGTCATCCTCCGCTGTTCCATCGCCATTCCCATCTTTTGGGATGTCCACCATGTATATGTCATATGACGAGGTGGCCTTCCAAAGGCCCTGTGGGCGCTGGCTCCGCACCGCTGTCCATACCGTCGATGTCTTCGGAGTCAAGTCGAGCATGTCGGTTAAATCATCAACAAAGTGGCTACAAAGTGGGTGGTGGGTGGGCGTTGAATTTCTTCGTCAGATTAATCCCAACCTTCCCGACCGTAGTTCGCCAGGGCCTCTCGACAAAGAGATAGACTTTAATTAGTTCAGGATATCGCCAAAGGGCGAAAAGCCAAGATGTCCGCCGGTGAACTCCATAAACGGGCGCCAATCGGATTCGACTGGCAGGGGCGCGGGAGGTTCGGAGTCCGGAGAGGAGTCCGGCACCTCGGAGTCACGGGCTCTGCAAAGGACAGGGATGGTGTTCGGCTCAATCGCCGTAGAGATCGTAACCCCGAGGCGGTGTCCAGCAACTCGTCCTTGATCGACTCCGAACTAAGGGTCGGAGCGGACGCTGGTGCGGCCTCTAGGACACTGTTCGGCGGCAGAGCTAGATCATAACCATCGAGACAGTGCGGCGCGCTTGGCTGTGGCTCGAATCCGTCGAAGATCAAGTCTCCGCGGATGTCGGCCGTGTAGTTCAAACTCCCAAATCTGACCTGATGGCCAGGGCGTAGCTTTCGATCTGCTCCAGATGGCCAAGTGAATTGGCCCGCAGTGCAAAACCGCCAAATACGAAGATTTGTCCGGGGAGAAAAGTCTCACCCTGGACCGCATCGTTGTTGATGATCAAAGAAGCCATCGGGCCTAAGGGTGACGACACAGAGGAACTCTCAATGAAAGCACCAATGTCGGTGTCAAAACCGGCGGATCTTGGGTAGGGGGTCCCGAATCAAGGCCTAGGCGGATGGTAACAGGAGACAAGGGACACGATGTTTTTACCTGTGTTCAGGCCCTCTCGATGGAGGTAAAACCCTACTCCTGCTTGATTAATATTGATGATATGGGTAGTACAAGAGTAGATCTACCACGAGATCAGAGAGGCTAAACCCTAGAAGCTAGCCTATAATATGATTGTTGTTCGTCCTACGGACTAAAACCCTCCGGTTTATATAGACACAGGATAGGATTAGGGTTACACAGAGTCGGTTACATCGGTAGGAGATCTACATATCCGTATCACCAAGCTTGCCTTCCACACCAAGGAAAGTCCCATCCGGACACGGGAGAAGTCTTCAATCTTGTATCTTCATAGTCCAGGAGTCCGGTCAAAGATGATAGTACGACTATCCGGACACCCCCTAGTCCAGGACTCCCTCAGTCCTCGTCGGACGAGCTGACAGTGCTTCAGACGCGCATTAAGAGCATGATCGACAAGAACATCAAGCTTGTCGATGTGATCCAGGTGATGCTAGTTCGCCGGATCCTTCCATGCCAGAGCCGGACTTGCCATCTATGGGAGTTCGATCCGGCTAAGCACCAGACCTTGCAACAATTCTTCGGAACTACGCACGAAGATATCTAGAAGGTGCTCTTTAAGGCCAACGAGACGTGGCCGAAGAGGATCGATGACCGTGGGCACGACCTGGCCCATCCCGCCAGTTCGGTAAGTCTTTCACATTTCAAGGAGTATCCTTTACTTGCTTATTCGAAGAAGATGCCTAAGCTTCCCTATTTATTTTTCAGGGCTGTACAAAGATGGCGGAGCGGATTCGATGTCCGGCTCCACTGCCCGAGGAACCAGCTATCCCACTTCTGACAAAGATGCTGGTTTCGGCGCCCTACCAGGTGCCGGAGAAGAAGGCCAAGAAGAAGGCCATGGGGGCTAGAAGTGGCCTCCGCCCCAAGGGTGCTTCGGACGTGACGTCCGAAGACACCGAGACTCACTCCTCCGCCGCCGAGGACGACAACGAGGAGGAGGAAGAAAGCAATTCCCCCCTAAGGGGGGGAAGGAAGAAGAGGGCGGCCTCCACAAATTTAGAGGCAGAGGCGTCCAAGAAGGGGAAAGGCTCCCTCACGGATAACTCCGCGTGGGACGTCGATAGCAGCCCAGAGCGGCGCCCCCGAGACAAGCCCCTGGCCGAAGCGTGAGTACTCAAAACCCAGATGCATTCATATATCCAGACTCTCTACTTCATAGTCTTATCATGTTGAATTATGCACTTGCAGTCTGGCTCGGTCCAACCTCGAGCGATCCGCATCTTCAGGGAATCCGCTGGACCCGAAGGCGATGGACAGCGGGTCCCTTCCGGCGGCCTCCTCCCCCAAGGCCACGGATGACACCGAGGTGCTATCCCGAAGGAACCCAGGCCAGGGAGAAACTCAGGAGGCCGTCAGGGCGGCACCGGAGGGTGAAACCTCGGCCACCGGACACATGGGGGAGCAAATCGCCATGGAGACTGGCGATGGGGGCCACATTCAGTTCGGCCCATAGCCGAATACGGTCCCGGAGACCTATACGGCTCCGGAATCCGGCAAGCAACCTCCTTCAAAAAAAGGAGGTGTGCCGATTCCGCCGGTGACCTCTGTTCAACCAGAGGCACCGGACACTCTGATGGAAGCGCTGCGAAGTGCTTCCATTGTTGAGGAACACCGTACACTTATGGGTACGGTGGTTGAGAGGATTCAGTCCGCGAAGAGCAGACTGACTGAAGCTTGTACAAGCCTTCTAACAGGCTTTGAGGTAAGCAATGCAATTATATAAAAATAATGTCACGGTATAGACAGTAGCCCCTGAGACACTATCCGGTGTTCGAAAAGAAAAGCCAGACAGAGGATCAAATTATTTTCGCAGGAGACTGCTAATTCTTGAGCACTGCGTTGGTTTTCCCTTGAAGAGGATAGGGTGATGCAGCAAAGTAGCGTAAGTATTTCCCTCAGTTTTTGAGAACCAAGGTATCAATCCAGTAGGAGGCCATGCACGAGTCCCTCGCACCTACACAAACAAACAAATCCTCGCAACCAACGCAATAAAGGGGTTGTCAATCCCTTCACAATCACTTACGAGAGTGAGATCTGATAGATATGATAAGATAATATTTTTGGTATTTTTATGATAAAGATACAAAGTAAAGAAAGTAAAATAAAAATGGCGCCAAAAATAGCTTGTTGCCGGGAGATTAATATGATCGAAAATAGACCCGAGGGCCATAGGTTTCACTAGAGGCTTCTCTCGAGAGCATAAGTGTTACAGTGGGTGAACAAATTACTGTTGAGCAATTGACAGAATTGAGCATAGTTATGAGAATATCTAGGTATGATCATGTATATAGGCATCACATCCGAGACAAGTAGACCGACTCTGCCTCGCATCTACTACTATTACTCCACACATCGACCGCTATCTAGCATGCATCTAGAGTATTAAGTTCATAAGAACAGAGTAACGCTTTTAAGCAAGATGACATGATGTAGAGGGATAAACTCATGCAATATGATATAAACCCGCCTTGTTATCCTGGATGGCAACAATACAATACGTGCCTTGCTGCCCCTCACACCTTGGGAAAGGACACCGCAAGATTGAACCCAAAGCTAAGCACTTATCCCATTGCAAGAAAGATCAATCTAGTAGGCCAAACCAAACTGATAATTCGAAGAGACTTGCAAAGATAACCAATCATACATAAAAGAAGTCAGAGAAGATTCAAATATTGTTCATAGATAAACTTGATCATAAACCCACAATTCATCGGTCTCAACAAACACACCGCAAAAGAAGATTGCATCGAATAGATCTCCAGAAGAGAGGGGGAGAACATTGTATTGAGATACAAAAAGAGAGAAGAAGCCATCTAGCTAATAACTATGGACCCGAAGGTCTGAGGTAAATTACTCACACATCATCGGAGAGGCGCCCTCCATGATCGATGCCCCCTCCAGCGGAGCTTCGGAAAAGGCCCCAAGATGGGATCTCACGGGTACAGAAGGTTGCGGCGGTGGAATTAGGTTTTTGGCTCCGTATTTGGTAGTTTGGGGGTACGTAGGTATACATAGGAGGAAGAAGTACGTCAGTGGAGCAACATGGGGCCCACGAGGGTGGAGGGCGCGCCTAGGGGGGGGGGGTAGGCGCACCCCCTACCTCGTGCCCTCCTGGTTGATGTCTTGACGTAGGGTCCAAGTCCTCTGGATCACGTTCATTCCGTTTGGACTCCGTTTGATATTCTTTTTCTGCGAAACTCTAAAATAGGCAAAAAACAACAATTCTGGGCTGGGCCTTCGGTTAATAGGTTAGTCCCAAAAATAATATAAAAGTGTATAATAAAGCCCATTAATGTCCAAAACAGAATAGAATATAGCATGGAACAATAAAAAATTATAGATACGTTGGAGACGTATCAAGCATCCCCAAGCTTAATTCCTGCTCATCCTCGAGTAGGTAAATGATAAAAACAGAATTTTTGATGTGGAATGCTACTTGGCATAATTTCAATGCAATTCTCTTAATTGTGGTATGAATATTCAGATCCGAAAGATTCAAGACAAAAGTTTAATATTGTCATGAAAATAATAATAATTCAAGCATACTAACTAAGCAATTATGTCTTCTCAAAATAACATGGCCAAGGAAAGTTATCCCTACAAAATCGTATAGTCTGGCTATGCTCTATCTTCACCACACAAAATATTTAAATCATGCACAAACCCGTTGACAATCCAATCTATTGTTTCATACTTTTTGTTTTATCAAACTTTTTAATCTTCACGCAATACATGAGCGTGAGCCATGGACATAGCACTATATGTGGAATAGAATGGTGGTTGTGGAGAAGACAAAAAGGAGAAGATAGTCTCACATCAACTAGGCGTATCAACGGGCTATGGAGATGCCCATCAATAGATATCAATGTGAGTGAGTAGGGATTGCCATGCAACGGATGCACTTAGAGCTATAAGTATATGAAAGCTCAACAAAAAGGAACTAAGTGGGTGTGCATCCAACTCGCTTGCTCACGAAGACCTAGGCATTTTGAGGAAGCCCATCATTGGAATATACAAGCCAAGTTCTATAATGAAAAATTCCCACTAGTATATGAAAGTAATATCATGGGAGACTCTCTATCATGAAGATCATGGTGCTACTTTGAAGCACAAGTGTGGTAAAAGGATAGTAACATTGTCCCTTCTCTCTTTTTCTCTCTTTTTTTATATTTGGGCCTTTCTTTTTTTATGGCCTCTTTTTTATATATATTTCGTCCGGAGTCTCATCCCGACTTGTGGGGGAATCATAGTCTCCATCATGCTTTCCTCACTTGGGACAATGCTCTAAAAAATTATGATCATCACACTTTTATTTACTTACAACTCAACAATTACAACTCAATACTTAGAACAAAATATGACTCTATCTGAATGCCTCCGGCGGTGTATCGGGATATGCAATGAATCAGGAGTGACATGTATGCTAGAATTATGAACGGTGGCTTTGCCACAAATACAATGTCAACTAGATGATCATGCGAAGCAATATGACAATGATGGAGCGTGTCATAATAAACAAAACGGTGGTAAGTTGCATGGCAATATATCTCGTAATGGCTATGTAAATGCCATGATAGGTAGGTATGGTGGCTGTTTTGAGGAAGATATATGGTGGGTGTATGATACTGGCGAAAAGTGTGCGGTGTTAGAGAGGCTAGCAATGGTGGAAGGAAGAAAAGTGCGTATAATCCATGGACTCAACATTAGTCATAAAGAACACATATACTTATTGCAAAAATCTACAATTCATCAAAGCAAAGTATTATGCGCATGCTCCTAGGGGGATAGATTGGTAGGAAAATACCATCGCTCGTCCCCGACCGCCACTCATGAGGAAGACAATCAATAAATAAATCATGCTCCGACTTCATCACATAACGGTTCACCATACGTGCATGCTACGGGAATCACAAACTTTAACGCAAGTATTTCTCAAATTCAAAACCACTCAACTAGCATGACTCTAATATCACCATCTTCATATCTCAAAACAATTATCTAGTATCAAACTTCTCATATTATTCAACACACTCATAAGAAATATTTTTACTAATCTTGAATGCCTATCATTGTTAAAGCAAACTACCATGTTGTTTTGTAGGACTCTCAAAATAATATAAGTGAAGCATGAGAGAACAATAGTTTCTATAAAACAAATCCACCACCGTGCTCTAAAAGATATAAGTGAAGCACTAGAGCAAAAACTATATAGCTCAAAAGATATAAGTGAAGCACATAGAGTATTCTAACAATTTCCGAATCATGTCTGTCTCTCTCAAAAAGGTGTGTACAGCAAGGATGATTGTGGTAAACTAAAAAGCAAAGACTCAAATAATACAAGACGCTCCAAGCAAAACACATATCATGTGGTGAATAAAAATATAGCTCCAAGTAAAGTTACCGATGGAAGTAGATTTAAAGAGGGGATGCCTTCCGGGGCATCCCCAAGCTTTGGATTTTAGGTGTCCTTGGATTATCTTGGGGTGCCATGGGCATCCCCAAGCTTAGGCTCTTGCCATTCCTTGTTCCATAATCCATCAAATCTTTTACCCAAAACTTGAAAACTTCACAACACAAAACTTGGCAGAAAATCTCGTGAGCTCCGTTAGCGAAAGAAAACAAAATACCACTTCAAGGTACTGTAATGAACTCATTATTTATTTATATTGGTGTTAAACCTACTGTATTCCAACTTCTCTATGGTTTATAAACTATTTTACTAGCCATAGATTCATCAAAATAAGCAAACAACACACGAAAAACAGAATCTGTCAAAAACAGAACAGTCTGTAGTAATCTGTAACTAACGCAAACTTCTGGAACTCCAAAACTTCAGCCAAAATAGGGAGACCTAGAAAATTTGTTTATTGATCAGCTTCAATTGAAATCAATATTTTATCACGTTTTGATGATTTTTAACAATTGCTTTCGTGAACAGAAAGTTTCAGGAATTTTCAGCAAGATCAAATAACTATCATCCAAGAAGATCCTATAGGTTTAACTTGGCACAAACACTAATTAAAACATAAAAACACATCTAACTAGAGGCTAGATTAAAGATTTATTCCTAAATAGAAGCAAAAAGCCAAAAACTAAAAAATAAAATTGGGTTGCCTCCCAACAAGCGCTATCGTTTAACGCCCCTAGCTAGGCATAAAAGTAGGGATAGATCTAGGTATTGCCATTGAGGGAGTCCTGGATTAGGGGGTATCCGTTCAGCCGGACTGTTGGACTATGAAGATACAAGATTGAAGACTTCGTCCCGTGTCTGGATGGGACTCTCCTTGGTGTGGAAGGCAAGCTTGGCAATACAGATATGTAGATCTCCTTGTAACCGACACTGTGTAACCCTAGCCCCCTCCAGTGTCTATATAAACCGAAGGGTTTAGTCCGTAGGACCAACAACAATCATACCATAGGATAGCTTCTAGGGTTTAGCCTCTCTGATCTCGTGGTAGATCAACTCTTGTAATACCCATATCATCAATATTAATCAAGTAGGAGTAGGGTTTTACCTCCATCGAGAGGGCCCGAACCTGGGTAAAACATCGTGTCCCTTGTCTCCTGTTACCATCTGCCTAGACGCACAGTTCGGGACCCCCTACCCGAGATCCGCCGGTTTTGACACCGACATTGGTGCTTTCATTGAGAGTTCCTCTGTGTCATCATCGTTAGGCTTGATGGCCCCTTCGATCATCGATAGCGATGCAGTCCAGGGTGAGACCTTTCTCCCCGGACAGATCTTCGTATCCAGCGGCTTCGTACTGCGGGCCAAATCGCTTGGTCATCTGGAGCAGATCGAGAGTTACGCCCCTGGCCACCAGGTCAGGTTTGGAAGCTTGAACTACACGACCGACATCCACGGAGACTTGATCTTCACCCGATTCGAGCCCCTGCCGAGTGCGCCGCACTGTCACGATGGGCATGATTTAGCTCTGTCGTCAGACAGTATTCAGGAGATCGCACCTACCACCGCTCCGACCTTCAATTCGGAGCCAATTGCGCCATCCGTGGACGGGTGGCTAGACCCCGCACCGGAGGCCGCAGTCTCAGCGGCGATCGAGCCGAATACCGACCTTACCCTTCATGAGAGCCGTGAATCCAAGCTGCTGGATTCTTCTCCGGCCACGGACTCCGAACTGCCTGCGCCCGTGCCAATCGAATCCGATTGGGCACCGATCATGGAGTTCACCTCCGCAGATATCTTTCAATACTCGCCCTTTGGTGACATACTAAACTCACTAAGGTCTCTCTCCTTGTCAGGAGAGTCCTTGCCGAACTACGTCCGGCGGGATTGGGATGCGGATGACGAAGAAATTCACCGCCCACCCACCACCCACTTAGTAGCCACTGCCGATGATTTGACCGACATGCTCGACTTCGACTCTGAAGACATCGACAATATGGACGATGATGCAGAGACGGCGAGAACCATCGCCCACGTGGCAATCGGACAGCCACCTCATCCCATGATGTATACATGGTGGACACACCCAAAGAAAACGACGACGAGGAACGGAAGGACGCAACGAAGGATCGTTCCCTCTAAAAGCAGTCAAAGCGGCGGCGTAAGCGCCGCTCCAAACCCCGCCTCGACAGAAACAGCGGGCATACAGGCCCAGCAATAGAGCAGGGTGAGCCAGCGAACGACGAAAACGACATTGAACAACCGTCCGACGATGGCAACACGGAGAACCGAACCGAACAAACCGTCTCCGACGAAGATAATAGTCCGGAAGATATCACGCCGGATAAGCTCCTGGAGCAGAAGAGCCTCCATAAAAGGCTCATCGCCACTGTGCGGAGCCTGAAAAAACAGAAGCGGAAGCTCAAGACTGCGGAAGATGCACTCCGAATCAGATGGAGTAAAGTACTCAACACCGTAGACAAGTATGGCGGCATCCGCCACACAAAGAGCTACCCGAAGCGAAAGCTACTACCTGAATTCGATGAGGAAGCCTTAGAGCCCCCGCAATCAAAAAACAAAACAGCCATCCGGTCGGATAGGCGACCTCATGGCCAACATAGAGCGGTAAACGACGCTGCACACAAGCCAGTACGCGATCCACGCGAGAACTCGCACCAAAAGGATGGACCAACTAGATCCATCTACGGGCCAAGAAAGCGCGCTCAAACACGCAATACCATACAATAAAATTCCGAACACCACGGCACACCCAAGTACAGGGGTGCCGCACACCCCCTATGTTTCACCGATGAGGTGCTGGACCATGAATTTCCAGAGGGATTCAAGCCCGTAAACATAGAGGCATACGACGGAACGACAGACCCTGGGGTCTGGATTGAGGACTATATCCTCCATATCCACATGGCTAGAGGAGACGATCTCCACGCCATCAAGTACTTTTCTCAAAGGGCCAGCCCGGCATTGGCTTAAAGGCCTTCCCGAAAACACCATTGGAAGTTGGGAAGAGCACGAGGACGCTTTTTGGGAAAATTTTCAAGGGACTTATATCCGACCACCGGATGCAGACGATTTAAGTCATATAACTCAACAGCCCGGAGAGTCAGCCCAAAAGCTTTGGAACATGTTTCTTACTAAAAAGAATCAAATAGTAGACTGTCCGGACGCCGAAGCCTTAGCAGCTTTCAAACACAGCGTTCGAGACGAATGGCTCGCGAGACACCTCGGCCAAGAAAAGCCGAGAACAATGGCTGCATTAGCAAGCCTCATGACCCGCTTTTGCGCGGGCGAGTGTCGGTGTCAAAACCGGCGGATCTCGGGTAGGGGGTCCCGAACTGTGCGTCTAGGCGGATGGTAACAGGAGACAAGGGACACGATGTTTTTACCCAGGTTCGGGCCCTCTCGATGGAGGTAAAACCCTGCTCCTGCGTGATTAACATTGATGATATGGGTAGTACAAGAGTAGATCTACCACGAGATCAGAGAGGATAAACCCTAGAAGCTAGCCTATGGTATGATTGTTGTTCGTCCTACGGACTAAAACCCTCCAGTTTATATAGACACCGGAGAGGGTTAGGGTTACATAAAGTCGGTTACAAATGGGAGGAGATCTACATATACGTATCGCCAAGATTGCCTTCCACGCCAAGGAAAGTCCCATCCGGACACGAGACGAAGTCTTCAATCTTGTATCTTCATAGTCCAGGAGTCCGACTAAAGGTTATAGTCCGGTCATCCGGACACCCCCTAATCCAGACTCCTCAAGAGCCCTCGAACCAGGCTTCAATGACGATTTAGTCCGCACGCAGATTGTCTTCGGCATTGCAAGGCGGGTTCCTCCTCCGAATACTTCATAGAAGATTTTGAACACAAGGATAGTGTCCGGCTCTGCAAAATAAGTTCCACATACCACCGTAGAGAGAATAATATTTACACAAATTCAACCTGCTGACGTGTTCCGCAATGTGACATCAAACCACGGCCAAGCCTTTATCCATTTTTACTGTCCCACCTCAGCGCGTTTAGCGAGGCGGTTTCCTTGGCACGTCTTGTCGAAGCAGAGATCGTGTCCCCTTATTCCGGGATTCTCATCAATACGGGCGTGGGTAACCCAACCGTGCCATTAATTACGGCGCTTGGGAGATAAGCGAGTTTTACCAGGCTGGTGGGGGCACATAGTTTCGTCCGGCCAAATAAGGGGATAAGGATCCACCTTTTTCCATCTACGCCTTCTTCCTCCTTTGCTTATCCATTTCTGCTCACCTGAGCTTCAGCGCCCAAGTCCGCACTTCCCACCTCAACCTTCTCCAGCCATGTTCAGAGCGGGAGGCAGGTGGATGGCCTCCTCCGTCACGGAGCGGGAGGCAGGTGGATGGCCTCCTCCTCCGTCCAACGACATCGCGCACCGGCTCCCCGACAAGGCGCAGCTCATCCCCACCCCCAGGCCCCATGAGAGGGTGGTGTTCCTCACCCACTTCCTCCACGGACTAGGTTTTCCACTTCACCCATTTGTCCGGGAGCTCATGTTCTACTATGGCCTGGATTTCTACGATCTGGCCCCGAACTTCATCCTCAACATCTCGGCGTTCATCGTCGTGTGCGAGGCCTTCCTTTGCATCCAGCCCCACTTCGGCTTATGGCTGAAGACCTTCAATGTCAAGCCGAAGGTAGTGGGTGGCCGCCAAGCGGAGTGCGGAGGTGCCATGGTGGGCAAGATGGCCAACGTCCTATGGCTCGAGGGCTCCTTCGTGGAGACCATAAAGGGGTGGCAGTCGGGGTGGTTCTACATCACTGAGCCGCGTGACCCTAAATGGGCAGCGGCACTCGAATTCCGATCTGGCTTCCCTACACGGCTCACCTCCTGGAAAGAGACGGGCCTGTCATGGGGTAATTTGGAAGAGCTGACCGGACTCCAAACTCAAGGCCCAAAACCTGGTGAACAAGAAGCTCAAGCTCGTCAACGTAGTACAGTTCATGCTCATCCGCCGGATCCTCCCGTACCAACAACGGGCCTTCAGCTTGTGGGAGTTTGATCCGGCACAGCACCAAACCCTGAGCAGGCTCTTCGACACTATGTACGAAGATGCCTGGAAGGTGCTGTTCAAGGGCGCCGAGGCTCCCGCATCCGCTACCGAGGATCGCGGATTCAGCGCGCAGCATCAAGCCAACGCGGTAAGCTATTTTACCCTTTACGGGACACTTGTTTTTCATAGTTTGACTCTATGCGGGATCTAAACTCCCTTACCTTTGACAGGATTGGCAGAAGACGTCCGGGCAGATTGACTGTCCGGCTCCCTTGCCAGAAGACCCAGCGGACGCCCGCTTGACGGGCTCTTGGCTCCGACACCTTACGTGGTGCCGGAGAAGAAGGCCAAGAAGAAGGCCAGGGAACTCGAAGGAGTTCCCGGCGCCAGGTGGTGTCGGACTCATCGTCCGATGACTCCGAGGTGGACTCCTCTCGTGAAAACAAGGAGGAGGAAAGAGAGGCCTCTCTCAGCCGGGAGAGAAGAAAAGGAAGGCCGCCCCAACTGGGGGGGGGGCGGAGGGTCCAAGAAGGGAAGGACCCTCCCTCCGGACTACTCCAGCAACGCCGACGACGGCGAAGAAGAGTGGCCGCCCAGGGCCAAGCCCCAGGCGAAATCGTAAGTATCCGGATACCAGAATAACTCATGGTGCTCCTTCGTTGCACAGTACCTTCTGACATCGAATATAATCATGCAGTCCGCCCAAGGCCGGGCTCGACGCTTCAACGAGCGTCTCCCTGGGTTCGTCGGATGTGAATAGCACTTCACTTCCGGCCGCCTCCTCTCCTCGCGCTGCGGATGATGCCGAGGTGGAGTCCCAAAAGGGTCCAAGCCAGGAGGTGGTGGTCCTGGAGGCGCCGCAAGGCAACCTCCTGGACTCCAGGCGTAAAGGGGATAAAACCCCAAAGGGCTCTAAGTCCGGCCCTAGGCCGGACTCCGTCGAACCTTCGGTGGTTCTCGAGTCCAAAGAAAGTGCCCCCACGTAAGAAGGGCAAGTTTACGACGCCGGGCGACCTCCGGCCCAACCGGAGGCACCGGATAATTTCTTTGGAGGTGCTTAACGACCTCCATCGACGAGGAGCACCCCACTATTATGAGTGTGGTGATCCGTAAGGTTCATCCGCCAAGAGCAGGCCGATCGAAGCTCGTGCCAACCTTCTAACAGGCTTTGAGGTATGTATTTAAGATATGTAAAAATATTACCGCATAGACAGTAGCCCCTGATGCTCAGTTTGGTGTTCGGAAAGAAATAGCTGAACTGAGGATCTAAAAAGATATACGCAGGAGTCTAACATAAGTATGTCAATATGGGAATGCAGGCTGCGCTGCTGACCTCTGCCGCACTGACTGCGGAGGTCGATGCATTGAAGCAGAGCCTCAAGCGGTCCGAGAACGAGCTCGGCCTTGCCACAAAGCAGCTCGAGGACAAGGAAGGTAAGTAATACCATATGTAAGTATATAAAAATATGTGGTTGCAAAAAATGACAGGACCAACATGAGTATTGCAGGGGCCACAACTGAGGTGGCGACCTTGAAGGAAGCGCTGTCCAAGGCCGAAAACAATGCGGCCGTGGAGCGCACCGAGCGAGAGAAGCAGGAGGCGCGGGTGGCGGAGGTACAGCAAGAGCTCCAGGATCTTGTGGAAAAACACAAGAGGTTGGAGCTTGACTCAAAGACTCGAGAGTCCGAGCTCGCCTCGGCCCTTGAGAGCGCCAAATCTGCTAAGGCCGAAGCCCAAAAAGCTCTCCAGGAAATTGAGGTGATGAAGAAGATAGCGGCGGGTAAGGCATTCTTTATGCAAAGCAAGCACGTGAAAGTGAATTACTTGTTACTTACCCGAGTCCGGAGCTCTCCAGGAGCATTCGCAGATCTTCCCCGTAGTGTGTCCGACGCTGCCGCATTCTACCGAGCCGAGGAGGGGAGCTCGACGGAGAAGGTGTTCTGGTCTCAGTATGCTGAGGCCGGACACCCGGTGCCCTTGAGCGACCAGCTGAAGCAGCTGGTCGAGCTCCATAAGGTGGCCGAACAGGCCATGAAGGGTCTCGTAGTCCGGCTGTGGCCCGGGGAAGCCATGCACAGGAGCTACTTGGCCTGGTGAGGCGGCTGGTGGACGCCGTCCATGGATTGAAGTCATCAAGCGCTCCAGAGTGCATCGAAGGTGCTCAGAGGGCCTTGCCCATGCTAAAGTGCACTGGGGCAAGATGGACGCTGAGAAGCTTGTGATGGACGGACCACCGCCGGGCAAGGAGCATCGCAGGCCTGAGATGTATTATGAGGGCGTCCTGAATGGTGCCCACCTTATAGCGGATGAATGCTCCAAAGATGTAATTTTTGAGTAAACTCGCATTTGTGATCCTGTACGCTGAAAACTTGTTCATATGCGCTAAGCAACGCTTTTGAATTTAAAATATTAGCTTCTATGCGGCCGTTTATTAAATTTGAGAGATGGCGAGTCGTCGGCTTCTGCCCCCATGCCACGAGTGCTGGGGTGTTCGGGATAAACTTGAGCGCTCTTTTTCCCATTTTTGGGTCCTTCGAGGGAGGCGCTCAACACAACGAACAAGGCAATCGGACTATAATGCTTGAACACTCTCAGTTAGCCATAGAATTCTATAATTTTAAATTTCGGCGAAGCCCCTAGTATTCGGAAGACCGAGTTCGGGGCGCTATCCACGCCTAGGCCGGACAAAGCCGACTCCTCGCTCTAAGCGGCATAAGTCTTTAGGGACTCGAAAACCTCTCGAACGGCGACCAGCTCTCGCCCTATCATGACGGTCGGTTTTAGCTTTCTCCACTGAGGTGCTTAGCCCAGCTCAACCGGGGCACAATCGCAGTGGTTCTCCCAACGCTACCTTAGCCGATATAACGGAACGTAAGGTACCAAAACATCGGAGCAGGCAAACCCAACTATTGACCCAAGACATGATTCAGAGCCGATGCATATAATGCTATAAGTTCGGGGTGCCGCACTTGTGAAAGTGTTCGGACTTATCACACCATATTTTGGGGTACTTAAGCCCCTGGTGTATTTGGCCGTACCAAACTGTACGGGCGCAACATGTCATTAATGAACATATACAGATAAAAAAAGGAATGCAATAATAGACAAAAGCTATGTATTGTTTGTTCGAAAAGGCTGCGGTAAAAGCAGAACGATACAAATAGTGCGATAAGCAAGAGATGGGACTATTTGACATGTCCCCCTCCAGGGGCGAGCTGCGGGATGATATGTGAAACAAGTATATTGCTCGTTATAGAGACCACCTGGTCACTCGACGTAGCTTTCTGCTTCCTTGGCTGTTGCATCGTGTGTTCGGCAATTCTACTGCTGGACAGGCCTTCCGAAGAGCGGAGTCCTGAAAGTAAGAAAAAAAGAATGACAAAATCGGGAGCCCCTAGTGCGGTTCAGCCGCATTTTGGGCATGCCTTGGTCGTGCCCCTCCCCCTATGCCCATGGTATTTCCAGAGCGTAATTATGTACGCGTAGTACTGGTTTCGCAATTTCTCGAGGGCTGGGGTTGAGGCCGCATTGCTACGCTGCTCGGAACGTGCCAGGCGGTCTTGTTGTAGGTTACTCCGGGCACGCTTGACGGTGTCCGGACGATTAATAGCCGGACTCAAGAATTTCCTTGAGAGGCTGCTTTGTACTTCCGCCGCGAGGGCCGCCGTATGCTCCTCCGTTCGGAGAGAGCGTTCGGTGTTTCCATTGACCGTAATGACTCCTCGAGGGCCTGGCATCTTGAGCTTGAGGTATGCATAGTGCGGCACCGCATTGAACTTGGCAAATGCGGTTCGTCCGAGTAGTGCATGATAGCCACTGCGGAACGGGACTATGTCGAAGATTAACTCCTCGCTTCAGAAATTATCCGGGGATCCGAAGACCACTTCAAGTGTAACTGAGCTTGTACAGTTGGCCTCTACACCTGGTATGACGCCTTTAAAGGTTGTCTTTGTGGGTTTGATCCTTGAGGGATCTATGCCCATTTTTCGCACTGTATTCTGATAAAGGAGGTTCAGGCTGCTGCCGCCGTCCAACAGGACTCTAGTGAGGTGAAATCCGTCAATCATTGGGTCTAGAACCAATGCGGCGAATCCGCCATGGCGGATGCTAGTGGGGTGGTCCCTTCGATCAAAAGTGATCGGGCAGGAGGACCACGGGTTGAACTTTGGGGCGACCGCTCCATCGCATATACGTCCCTGAGTGCACGCTTCCGCTCCCTTTTGGGTACGTGGGTTGCGTATATCATGTTCACCGTCCGCACTTGTGGGGGGAAGCCCTTCTGTCCCCTATTGTTCGGCGGCCGGGGCTCCTCCTCGTCATCGCTATGCAGCCCCTTGTCATTGTTTTCGGTGTTTAACTTGCCTGCCCGCTTGAACACCCAACAATCCCTGTTGGTGTGGTTGGCTGGTTTTTCGGGGGTGCCGTGTATCTGGCACAAGCAATCGAGCATTCGGTCCAAATTGGATGGGCCCGGAGTATTTCTTTTGAATGGCTTTTTCTACTGACCGAGTTTAGAGCCTCTGAATCCGGCATTGACTGCCGTATCCTCAGCATTATTGCCGTTAATGCGGCGCTTGTGCTTGTTGCGACGCGACTTGCCATTGCTGTCCTTGGTATCCGAATTACCAGGACTCTTGGTCATGTTATTACTACGAACTAGCCAGCTGTATTCTACCGTGCAAAAGCGGGTCATGAGTGTTGTGAGGGCTGCCATGGATTTCGGCTTTTCCTGTCCTAGGTGTCGGGCAAGCCATTCGTCACGGATGTTATGCTTGAAGGCTGCAAGGGCCTCTGCGTTCGGACAGTCGACTATTTGATTTTTTTTAGTTAGGAACCGTGTCCAGAATTGTCTGGCCGATTCCTCTGGCTGCTGAATTATGTGGCTTAGGTCATCGGCGTCTGGTGGTCGCACATAGGTGCCCTGGAAATTGTCGAGGAATGCGGCTTCCATGTCCTCCCAACAACCAATTGACTCTGCTGGCAAGCTGTTAAGCCAATGCTGAGCTGCTCCTTTAAGCTTTAGTGGGAGGTATTTGATGGCGTTTAGATCATCACCGCGGGCCATGTGGATATGAAGGAGATAGTCCTCGATCCATACGGCAGGGTCTCTTGTGCCATCGTATGATTCAATGTTTACGGGTTTGAAACCCTCAGGGATTTGATGATCCATTACTTCATCTGTGAAGCATAGTGGGTGTCTTGGCGCCTACTGTCTTGGGCTATATCACGACGTAGCTCAAATGAGCTTTGTCTACTGTGTTCGGGCCGGTCGGAATTGCCATATCCGGCATGACGGTTATCGTCACGTGTCGTGGGGTGCCCATGCGATCCGTAGATCTTGTTTGCCTTGCCTTGTCCTCCAATATATCTCGCAGGTCTGGCGCATTTCCCCGTGCCTTGGTATTCTTTGAGCGACGCCGGGGTGCGGCTTGAGTGGAGGGCCGAGAGGCCTCTCTGTCGCGGCCACGAGGTGGCCGGTCGGCCGCATCATGCGCTGGTGATGTAGGTTTAGGTGCTTCCTCCTCTAATTGGGGTAGCAGCCTGCGTTTTGGGTAGCTCTTGGAGGGGCGTTCGAGTTCATACTCTTCGGCCGCAAGGACTTCAGTCCATCTGTCGGCTAGCAAGTCTTAGTCAGCTCTAAGCTGTTGCTGTTTTTTCTTGAGGCCACTCGCCGTGGCCATAAGCCTGCGTTTGAAATGCTCTTGTTCGACGGGATCCTCAGGTACGACAAATTCGTCGTCGTCGAAGCTTGCCTCGTCTTCGGAGGGAGGCATGTAATTATCGTCCTGTACCTCTCTGTCTGCCGCTCTCTCATGAGGGCTGGCTTCTCCATCCTCTGTCTTTGAATCCTGTTGGAGGGGTTGTCTTCGGACCGTCCGGTGTTATTATCTCCCATGCCGGAATCGCCGTTTTTGGTTTGGCGGGATTTAGAGCGGCGCCGCTGACGCCGGCGCTTAGGCTGCTTCTTGGAGGTGTCATCCTCCGTTGTTCCATCGCCATTCCCTTCTTTTGGGATGTCCACCATGTATATGTCGTATGACGAGGTGGCTTCCAGTGCCCTGTAAACCTTTGGTTCTTGGTCGCCTCTGCATCGTCGTCCATACCATCGATGTCTTCGGAGTCGAAGTCGAGCATGTTGGTTAAATCATCGACAGTGGCTACGAAGTGGGCGGTGGGTGGGCTTTGAATTTCTTCATTGTCCGCATCCCAACCTTGCTGACCATAGTCCGGCCAGGGCTCTCCTAATAGAGAGAGAGACTTTAGTGAATTCAGGATGTCGCCGAAGGGCGAGTGCTGAAAGATGTCCGCGGCGGTGAACTCCATGATCGGCGCCCAATCGGATTCGATTGGCAGGGGCGCGGAAGGTTCGGAGTCCGGCACCTTGGAGTCACGAGCTTCGCAAAGGACAGGGCTGGTATTCAGCTCGATCACCGTAGAGATTGCAGCCCCCGAGTCGGTGTCCAGCTACCTGTCTTCAATGGGCGCAGTCGGCTCCGAGCTAATGGTCGGAGCGGACGCTGGTGCAGCCTCCAGGGCACTGTTCGGCGGCAGAGCTAGATCATGCCAATCGTGACAGTGCGGCGTGCTTGGCTGTGGCTCGAACCCGTCGAAGATCAAGTCTCCGTGGATGTCGGCCGTGTAGTTCAAACTTCCAAACCTGACCTGATGGCCAGGGGCGTAGCTTTCGATCTGCTCTAGATGGCTAAGAGAATTGGCCCGCAGTGCAAAGCCGCCGAATACGAAGATCTGTCCGGGGAGAAAAGTCTCACCCTGGACCGCATCATTGTTGATGATCGAAGGAGCCATTAGGCCTAAAGGTGACGACACAGAGGAACTCTCAATGAAAGCACCAATGTCGGTGTCAAAACAGGCGGATCTCGGGTAGGGGGTCCCGAACTGTGCGTCTAGGCGGATGGTAACAGGAGACAAGGGACACGATGTTTTTACCCAGGTTCGGGCCCTCTTGATGGAGGTAAAACCCTACTCCTGCTTGATTAATATTGATGATATGGGTAGTACAAGAGTAGATCTACCACGAGATCAGAGAGGCTAAACCCTAGAAGCTAGCCTATGGTATGATTGTTGTTCGTTCTACGGACTAAAACCCTCCGGTTTATATAGACACCGGAGAGGGTTAGGGTTACATAGAGTCGGTTACAAATGGGAGGAGATCTACATATCTGTATCGCCAATCTTGCCTTCCACGCCAAGGGAAGTCCCATCCGGACACGGGACGAAGTCTTCAATCTTGTATCTTCATAGTCCAGGAGTCCGGCTAAAGGTTATAGTCCGGCCATCCGGACACCCCCTAATCCAGGACTCCCTCAGCGAGGACAGCTAGTTAGCCCGATGTAGCACCAGCGACCCAAGTACATCCGAAGTCAGGGACGGAAACGGGAAGCCACGACGCAGCACAAACAAGCGCTGGAGTAAAGAAGACAACCCGAAGAGCACGGCGGTAAACGCCGGATTCAAAAGCTCTCGGCGGGGTCAGCAAAAGCTGCCTCTCAAAGGCAACAGGGACGAACTGTCCAGCCTAAACAAGATTCTGGACAAGATATGTCAAATCCACAGCACCCCTGATAAACCTGCAAATCATACCCATAGAGAACGTTGGGTCTTCAGGCAATCCGGCAAACTCAACGCCGAACACAAGGGGCTGGATACACCAAGTGAAGACGATGACGAACCCCGCAAACAAAGCACCTTTGGGAATGTAAGAAATTCCCACCAGAAGTCAAAATAGTAAACGTGTTACACGTGACAAAGGGGAGAAACAAAGTGGCGCCCATAGTGATACGTGCCCTAGGGCCTATCACAACGGAGTTCCGCCACTGGTCATCCAAACCAATCACCTTCGACCATCGGGATTACTCTGCAAGTATCCGGCGCGCAGGATGGGTTGCCTTGGTGTTAGACCCGATAATTGATGGATACCACTTTACACGAGTCCTGATGGACGGCGGCAGTAGTTTAAACCTGATATATTAGGACAGAGTCCGCAAAATGGGGATGGACCCAACAAAAATTAGCCATAGCAATACTTCCTTTAAAGGAGTAACGCCAGGCCCAGAAGCCCATTGCACGGGCTCCCTCCTACTAGAAGTTATGTTCGGCTCCCCTGATAACTTCCGTAGCGAAAAGCTAACCTTCCACATCGCTCCGTCTAAAAGTGGTTATCAAGCACTACTGGGACGCGAAGCTTTCACTCGCTTTAACGCAATACCGCATTATGCGTCTCTCATGCTTAAGATGCCCGGCCCACGAGGCATCATTTCAGTAAAGGGAAATATTGAGTGCTCCTTGCGCGCGGAAGACTGTGCGGCTGCCTTGGCAGCCACACACTAAACGGCCTCACCAACCAGAGCATCTACAGGTCGTCAAGACCACGGACACGGCTAGACGAGTCCGGCATCACCATATAATTGATAAAGGTTTGATGGCTATATACCCCTATAAATACAAGGGGCTCCATGCGTGTAAACAAGCGACAACAAGGCTCAATTTTTCCCCATCTTGAATTATACTTGGTTTAGTTAGTATAACATACATTTTGCACGACTACTTATTCAACTAAGTTCCTCTCTTTTACAGATGACCATCGTGCTACACTCGTCCAGGATACGACACAACGGAGACACAGACACAGACGTGCAACAGGGGCCCGTTCCAAGGATTCTTTTTAGATTAAGACCCTGCGTAAACCTTTTTTACTATCTCTTGTTGATACACATCCCCCGGATTCTCAGCACAACTGAGAAGGAGGCTGGTGTCTTGGCATGTGGCCACGTCAGAATATTGCACATACCTGGACACTAGGGGCTTATTACAAAGGGCACTGTTCAGCCCGTTTAAAATCACAAAGACCGAATACCTTAGGGAGTGTACGGCGTCGCGAGTTTGGCCTTATATGCATCAGCTCCGAATCATGTCTTTGGTCAAATGTTGGGTTTGCCCGGCTCCTGTGTTTTGCTGCCTTACGTTCCGCTCTATCGGCTAAGGCGGCACCAGGAGAACTACTGCGATTGTGCCCCGGTTCAGCCAGGCGAGCACCTCAATAGAGAAAGCCGAAAACTGACTGTCATGATATAGCGTGAGACTGGTCAACCACTCGATGACCTAGCGGAATCTTCGGGATTCCTCCGCCTTAACGAAGGGCCGTTTCCCGGCCAGGCATATACGCGCCCCGAATTCGGATGAGCGCGGAGCCACCAGGGGCTATATAGTAGCCCCACTGTCAAACTCCTATGGCTAAGTGAAAGTGATAAAGCATTATAGTCCAATTGCCTAGTTCTCTGCGCTATCACCTCCTTAATGGACCAAGACGTTGGATCAAGTGTGAATATGCGTCTTCTGCAAACACCCCCGCATTATATGCATCGGGGCGGAAGCCGACGACTGCCATCTTTCAGGTTATATACATATATACATAAACGGCCGCACAGGAGGTATTATAATTCTTGCAGGCACAAGTATAAAATAGCCTTTACATTTCAGTAAAACATTGTTTTCAATGGGAATACATGTCATTAGAACATAATATTCTTCGAGCACTGCGCTTCTATTGAACGAGCGCCCTCAAGAACTTCTTGAAAGTAGTGCTCGGCAGGTACTCGGCTTTCGTCCGAATCTTCGGCTGCAACGACGGTGGCCTCCATCTCGGCCCAGTATGTCTTCACACGGGCAAGGGCCATCCGCGCACCCTCTACGCACGCCGACCTCTTCATCGCGTTGATATGCGGTACTGCACCAAGGAACTGCTGCACCAAACTAAAATAACTGATCGGCTTTTGCCTTTCCGGCCACAGATGATCCATGACATACTTCATGGCGAGTCCGGACAATCTATTCAGGTCGGCCCATTCGGCCAGCCGATCAATCAATGGAAGCAGACGCTCTGGATCGTTAAATTGTGACCAGAACAACTTTTCCACTTCGCGATCTTTTTGATCTCGGAAGTGTTCGGCCGCATCAGCAGCAGTCGCCGCTAAATCCAGATATGCCTCCGCAGAACTCCACAGCCGGTCCAAAGGAGCATATTTAGGATCTCCGAACTTCATCCGCAGCATAAAGGACTTCCCAGCCGAGATATCTCCGGCTTGACGCAGCTCCTCCTTCATCGCTCTCATGGCAGAGCGGGTATCCTTGGCCGCCATCGTGGCCTTCTCCAGGTCTGTCCTCTTCGCTTGATCTTCCTTTTCAAGAAGCTTGCAACGGTCAGCGGCGTTCTTCAATTCCACAACCATCTTGGCCATTTCCTCCTTGCTTTGGCAGTGAGCAGCCTGTTCGGCTTTCAGCTCCTCGATTGCCTTTAGGGCAGCCGTGACGCTTTTCTGGCTTGTTCCTTGGCTCGGGCAAGTTCTGCCCGCAGGTTCTCCACGGCCACATCTCCATCTGCATTAAACACACATGTTATAGATACTGGCATCATGCTCCTCTTACCATGTGTCTCCGGAGAAATCACATACCTTGTGCCTCGTCAAGCCGCTTGTTGACAAGCACGATGTCGGCATCTGCCACATCAAGTTGCCGCTTTAACTCGGCAAATTCAACAGTCTGGCTGGCCACCGGACACTTCGCCACCTGCATATGAAGGCGACAAAATGATACCTGGGACTATGATCCTCTACGTGCTGTCGTCTACGACAGCACCCAGAGTCTCAGAGGCTACTATCTATACAGGGCGCATCTTGAAATATGCGGTACTGTCAAAAAGGTGCATCACTTCACGAACCTCAAAACCCGTCAGTAGACTCATGACAACTTCATGCATCCCGCTTTCCGCCGACGAAATCCTTTCGATTACCGTACCCATTAATGTGCGGTGCTCCTCTGAGATAACTACTCGCTCTAGCAGATCCCTCAGTACGTTTGACCGCACACCAGGCGGTGCCGGACCCTTTTGATTGCTCTCTTCAAAAGCAGGATACTGAGGGCTTTGGGTGGCCATATGACTACCTTCTGGCCTTGCCGGATCAGGAGAAACCCTCCGCGACGACACTTCGGGGTCGCCCGCCCCATGAGCCGGTATGGCAGGGGGAGGCGTTCCACTCTCCATCATCTCTGGAAGAAGACCCCCTAAAGACGAGCTCTGCTGAGAAGGGCTAAGATCCGAACTGCGAAGATAAAGGCTTCGGTTATTTTCCTCAGAGGTAAAGCAAGGTTCTTCCTCATTATTAAGTACCCTTTTACTTACAGCTCGGTAGAGGGCTGATCCCCTTGAGGGCATGGTGCGGCCGGGGTATCCCCCGGTGCAGGACCCTCTGGCGAAGATTTCTTCCCCCGTTTTGAGACCATTGTCTCCGGGTCCTCAGAGCCGGTCCTCTTCTTTCCGTGGGGAGAGGAAGTTTCGATTCCTCCCTTCCGGCTAACCTCCTCCTCGGAGGCGGTAGCTTCCTTGTTTCCCCCTTTATCTTCTCCCGAAGGCACTGGATAAGGCACGATCTCCAGCATCCTGGTTAACACAGGGTCTGGCAATGTCTCAGGGAGGGGGGCCGGACACCTGATCAACTTTGCCTTCGCGATCCACTCCTGGTTAAAGAGCGGCTTTTTTAAGGGTGATGTTGCGATAAATAAGCAGATGGAGTGTTCGGATCTGGGGCTACTTACTTGGGTATTCGGACGATTGCAGCTCAGACTTGCATCCTCAGTGGAATCCGGACACATTGCTTGTGGTCCAAAGAACAATTTGTACATCTCCACGGGCGTCATGCCAAGGAAATGTTGAAGAGCTCGCGGTCCCTCCAGGTTAAACTCCCACAGGCGGAGGGGACGACGTTTGCAGGGCAGGACTCGGCGAATTAACATGACTTGCGTCACCACGACCAGACTGCCATCTCTCTCTAGGAGATCTCGGATGCCACTCTGCAATACGGGCACATCCTTTACTGGCCCCCAGTCTAGTCCCTTGTTGACCCATGACGTTAGTCGTGGCGGGGGACCCGAGCGAAAGACAGGTGGAGCCACTCACTTGGTACCCCTGGGAGCCGTGATATAAAACCACTCTTGTTGCCATAGGATGGGCTCCTCCTGGAAAGAGCCCTCGGGCCATGGGGCGTCAGCATTTTTGCTTATTACAGCGCCTCCGCACTCTGCATGCTGCCCCTCGATCATCTTCGGCTCCACTTTGAAGGTCTTGAGCCACAGTCCGAAGTGAGGGGTAATGCGGAGGAAAGCTTCGCACATGACGATACACGATGAGATGTGGAGGATAGACTCCGGAGCTAAGTCGTGGAAGTCCAGCCCATAATAGAACATGATCCCCCTCACGAAGGGATCCGGCGTGAAACCTAGCCCTCGGAGGAAGTGAGATACGAACACGACGCTCTCACCGGGCTTAGGAGTGGGAATAACCTGCCCTTGAGCAGGCAGCCTATGCGGGATTTCGCCGGTCAAGTACCTGGCCTCCCTTAGCTTTATTATGTCTTCCTCCATGACGTAGGAAGGCATCCATCGACCTTGAAGGTTGGATCCGGACATAATAGAAGGTCCGAAGCGCCTGAATCTGAAGCTTCGGGTGTTGGAACTCGAGGAGGGAGGCAGATTCGATTGAGATCGAAAGAAAAGAGTAAGGCCTTGGTCTCTTTATAAAGAGTTTGAATACCGAGAGCCCTCCTTGTGACCGTTTGGTACTTACCTTCGATCGAGGGGACATACCAACAGGCACGATTGGGTTACCCGCGTCTGCGTTGATGAGAATCCCGTAAATAAAGGGGACACGATCTCCTCTTCGACAAGACGTGCCAAGGAAACCGCCTCGCGAAACGCGCTGAGGTGGGGTGTAAAAAACGATTCGAACAAAGGCTTGGTTGTGGTGTAATGTCATGCTACGGAATACGTCAGCAGATTAGATTTGTGAAAATATTATTCTCTGCACGGTGGTATGTGGAACATGTTTTGCAGAGCCGGACACGACCCTCGTGTTCAAAATCTTCTATGAAGTATTCGGAGGAGGAACCCACCTTGCAATGCCGAAAACAATCTACGCGCCGGACTCATCATCATTGAAGCCTGGTTCAGGGGCTATTGAGGGAGTCCTGGATTAGGGGGTATCCGGACAGCCGGACTATAACCTTTGGCCGGACTGTTGGACTATGAAGATACAAGATTGAAGACTTCGTCCCGTGTCCGGATGAGACTCTCCTTGGCGTGGAAGGCAAGCTTGGCTATACGGATATGTAGATCTCCTTCCTTGTAACCGACTACTGTGTAACCCTAGCCCCTCCGTTGTCTATATAAACCAGAGGGTTTAGTCCGTAGGACCAACAACAATCATACCATAGGCTAGCTTCTAGGGTTTAGCCTCTCTGATCTCGTGGTAGATCAACTCTTGTAATACCCATATCATCAATATTAATCAAGTAGGAGTAGGGTTTTACCTCCATCGAGAGGGCCCGAACCTGGGTAAAAACATCGTGTCCCTTGTCTCCTGTTACCATCCACCTAGACGCACAGTTCGGGACCCCCTACCCGAGATCCACCGGTTTTGACACCGACAACCATCTTATGTAGGCAATCCATAAGTGGCTCTCATAATAGATTCATAAGGTAATTTTATTTTCTTTCTAGGAAAGTGTTCCATGCCTTTCCTTAACAGAAATTGGAATCTAATATTTCCTTCCTTCATATCAATAATTGCACCGATCGTTCTAAGGAAAGGTCTACCAAGAATAATAGGACATGAAGGATTGCAATCTATATCAAGAACAATAAAATCTATGGGTACATTGTTCCTATTAGGAACAATAAGAACATCATTAATTCTTCCCATAGGTTTCTTAATGGTGGAATCTGCAAGGTGCAAGTTTAAAGAGCAATCATCAAAATCACGGAAACCTAGCAAATCGCATAAAGTCTTTGGAATCGTGGAACACTAGCACCCAAATCACACAAAGCATAGCATTCATGATCTTTAATTTTAATTTTAATAGTAGATTCCCACTCATCATAAAGTTTTCTAGCGATAGAAACTTCCAACTCAAGTTTCTCTTCATAAGATTGCATCAAAGCATCAATGATATGTTTAGTAAAAGCTTTATTTAGGCTATAAGCATGAGGAGAATTTAGCACGGATTGTAACAAGGAAATACAATCTATCAAAGAGCAATTATCATAATTAAATTCTTGAGATCCAAAATAGTGGGTTCATTAATATCTAATGTTTTGATCTCTTCAATCCCACTTTTATCAATTTTAGCATCAAGATCTAAAAACTCCAAATTTTTGGAACGCCTTCTAGGTAAAGGTGGATCATATTCAGTCTCATCATTATCAAGATTCATATTGCAAAACAAAGATTTAATAGGGGACACATCAATAACTTTTGGATCTTCATCTTTATTTTCATAGAAATTTGAAGAACACGCTTTCACAAAGCAATCTTTCTTAGCACACATCCTAGCGGTTCTTTCTTTGCACTCATCAATGGAAATTCTTATAGCTTTGAGAGACTCATTGATATCATGCTTAGGAGGAATAGATCTAAGTTTTAAAGAATCAACATCAAGAGAATTCTATCAACATTCCTAGCCAATTCATCAACTTTAAGCAATTTTTCTTCAAGCAAAGCATTGAAATTCTTTTGTGAATTCATAAACTCCTTAACACTAGTCTCAAATTCAGAGGGCATCTTATTAAAATTTCCATAAGAATTGTTGTAGGAATTGCCATAATTATTAGAGGAATTACTAGGATAAGGCCTAGGATTAAAGTTTCCTCTATACGCGTTGTTACCAAAATTATTCCTACCAACAAAATTCACATCCATAGATTCATTATTATTCTCAATCAAAGTAGATAAAGGCATATCATTAGGATCAGAAGAAACACTCTTAGTAGCAAATAATTTCATAAGTTCGTCCATCTTTCCACTCAAAACATTAATTTCTTCTATCGCATGCACTTTTTTACTAGTAGATCTTTCAGTGTGCCATTGAGAATAATTAACCATAATATTATCTAGGAGGTTAGTAGCTTCTCCTAAAGTGATTTCCATTAAAGTGCCTCCCGCGGCCGAATCTAAAAGATTTCTAGAAGCAAAATTCAACCCGGCATAAAATTTTTGTATGACCATCCATAAATTCAAACCATGTGTAGGACAATTACGTATCATTAATTCATCCTCTCCCAAGCTTGTGCAACATGTTCATGATCAAGTTGCTTAAAATTCATAATATCTTTTCTAAGAGAGATGATTTTAGCGGGGGAAAAATACTTAGAGATAAAAGCATCTTTGCACTTATTCCAAGAATCAATACTATTTTTAGGCAAAGATGAAAACCAAGCTTTAGCACGATCTCTAAGCGAAAAGGGAAATAACTTCAGTTTAACAATATCATTATCCACATCTTTCTTCTTTTGCATATCACACAAATCAACGAAGCTATTAAGATGGGTAGCGGCATCTTCACTAGGAAGGCCGACGAATTGATCTTTCATGACAAGATTCAACAAAGCAGCATTGATTTCACAAGATTCAGTATCAGTAAGAGGAGCAATCGGAGTGCTAAGAAAATCATTGTTGTTGGTATTGGTGAAGTCACACAATTTAGTATTATCTTGAGCCATCGTGACGAACAAGCAATCCAACACACAAGCAAACAAGAGACGGGCAAAAAGAGGCAAAAAAAAGAGAGGGCGAATAAAACGGCAAGGGTGAAGTGGGGGAGAGGAAAAAGAGAGGCAAATGGCAAATAATGTAATGCGAGGGAGATGAGTTTGTGATGGGTACTTGGTATAGCTTGACTTGTGCATAGACTCCCTGGAAACGGCGCCATAAATCCTTCTTGCTACCTCTTGAGCACTGCGTTGGTTTTCCCTTGAAGAGGAAAGGGTGATGCAGCAAAGTAGCGTAAGTATTTCCCTTAGTTTTTGAGAACCAAGGTATCAATCCAGTAGGAGGCCACGCACGAGTCCCTCGAACCTACACAAACAAATAAATCCTCGCAACAAGCACAATAGAGGGGTTGTCAATCCCTTCACGGTCACTTACAAGAGTGAGATCTGATAGATATGATAAGATAATATTTTTGGTATTTTTATAATAAAGATGCAAACTAAAGAAAGTAAAATAAAAATGGTGCCAGAAATAGCTTGTTGTCGGGAGATTAATATGATGGAAAATAGACCTGGGGGCCATAGGTTTCACTAGAGGCTTCTCTCGAGAGCATAAGTGTTACGGTGGGTGAACAAATTACTGTTGAGCAATTGACAGAATTGAGCATAGTTATGAGAATATCTAGGTATGATCATGTATATAGGAATCATGTCCGAGACAAGTAGACCGACTCCTGCCTGCATCTACTACTATTACTCCACACATCGACCGCTATCCAAAGATACATCTAGAGTATTAAGTTCATAAGAACAGAGTAACGCTTTAAGTAAGATGACATGATGTAGAGGGATAAACTCATGCAATATGATATAAACCCCATCTTGTTATCCTCGATGGCAATAATACAATATGTGCCTTCCTGCCCCCTCATCCTTTGGGAAAGGACACCGCAAGATTGAATCCAAAGCTAAGCACTTCTCCCATTGCAAAAAAGATCAATCTAGTAGGCCAAATCAAACTGATAATTCGAAGAGACTTGCAAAGATAACCAATCATACATAGAAGAATTCAGATAAGATTCAAATATTGTTTATAGATAAACTTGATCATAAACCCACAATTCATCGGTCTCAACAAACACACCGCAAAAGAAGATTACATCGAATAGATATCCACAAGAGAGGGGGAGAACATTGTATTGAGATCCAAAAAGATAGAAGAAGCCAGAGCTAATAACCGTGGACCCGAAGGTCTGAGGTAAACTACTCACACATCATCAGAGAGGCTATGGTGTTGATGTAGAAGCCCTCCGTGATCGGTGCCCCCTCCAGCAGAGCTCCGGAAAAGGCCCCAAGATGGGATCTCATGGGTACAGAAGGTTGCGGCGGTGGAATTAGGTTTTGGCTCCGTGTCTGGTAGTTTGAAGGGCACGAGGTATATATAGGAGGAAGAAGTACGTCGGTGGAGCAACATGGGGCCCATGAGGGTGGAGGGCGCTTTGGGAGGGGGGTAGGCGCGCCCCTACTGCGTGCCCTCCTGGTTGATGTCTTGACGTGGGGTCCAAGTCCTCCGGATCACGTTAGATTCCGAAAATCACGTTCCCGAAGGTTTCATTCCGTTTGGACTCCGTTTGATATTCTTTTTCTGCGAAACTCTGAAATAGGCAAAAAACAACAATTCTAGGCTGGGCCTCCGGTTAATAGGTTAGTCCCAAAAATAATATATAAATTTATAATAAAGCCCATTAATGTCCAAAACAGAATATAATATAGCATGGAACAATAAAAAATTATAGATACGTTGGACGTATCAGAGACTAACCATATGTGTCTATGTGAATAAGCAGGTGTCGTTGCTGGCTGCGACCTCCCACGCTGCCGAAGTCTCCGGACTGAAACAGAGTCTGGAGCGGATCGAGGAAGATCTCGGTCGCGTAAAGAAGCAGCTGGAGGATAAGTAAGGTATGCCCAGACCTTCTGTATATCAGAAAGGATAAATGACTTGTATTGACCATAGTGCCATGGTATTTGTTGGAGCGTCGACCGAGGTCGAGTCTCTGAAGAAGGCGCTCGCCTAGGCCAAAAAGAAAGCGGCAAAGGAGCAAGCCTCCCGTGAAAAACACGAGGCCAGGGTTGCGGAGGTCTAGCAGGAGCTCCAGGACGCCATTAAAAAGTGCGAGTCCCTGGAGCGCAACATTGCGGACCAAGAGACCGAACTCGCCAAGGCTTGCCAAAGTGCACAAGATGCCCGGGTTGAAGCCCAGGGCGCCCTCCAGGAAATCAAAGAAGCCAGAAAAATCGTAGCAGGTAAGCCTTTATTATGCAAAGCAAGTATGTGAAGAAAAGGTACTTATTACTGACCCAGATTCGGAGTTCTCTAGGGGCGTTTGCGGATCTGCCGCGCAGTATTTCTGACGCTGCGGAATTCTTTCGGGCCGAAGAGGGGATCTCAACGGAGAAGCTGTTCTGGTCGCAATACCTTGTGCCAGAACATCCGGTGCCCTTTAGTGATCAGCTAAAACAGCTGGTCGAACTGCATAGGGTGGACGAACTGGCCATGAAGGATTTGATAATCCGGCTGTGGCCTGCCGAAGCCATACCCAACAGCTACTTCGGACTCGTGAAGCGGCTGGTCAGTGTCTACCCCCGGATCAACGCCATCAAGCGGTCGGTCTGTATCGAAGGTGCGCGGATGGCCTTCGCCCGTGTCAAGGTGCAGTGGGCGAAAATGAATGCCGTCAAGCTCACGACCGAGGGACCGCCCGCGGGTAAGGAGCACCGCACGCCGAAGTGATATTTTGACGATGTCCTGGAGGGATCCCGCATTGTAGCGGAGCAGTGTGCGAAAGATATTATCTTCCAATAAATACATTCATGTTTATCTTGTCTTGTATGATCGAACAAAGCCATTTATTTAATATAGTGCTTGTTTATTATTTAAAAATTTTCCTCCTGTGCGGCCATTTTATTAAATCTGAGAGTTGGCCAGTCGTCGGCTTCATCCCCCACGTAGGTAGTACGGGGGTGTTCCCGATGGAATCTAAACACTCTTGATCCAAAGGTTTGGTCCTTGAAGGAGGTGTTTAGCACAACGAACCAGGCAATCAGACTATGTGGCTTTACCACCCTCACTTAGCCATAGGAGTTCTATAATAAAATTTAGGCGCAGCCCCTAGTATTCGGAAGTTCGAACTAGGATGTTGTAAACACCTAATCGGGTAAAGACCGATTCGTCGCATAATGCGGAAAAAGTCTCAAAAGATTTGTGACCTCCGAACAGCTGACCGGCTCATGCCGCATCATGATAGTCAATTTTCGGCTTTCTCTACTGAGGTGCTCATCCGGATAAACCA
The DNA here is from genome assembly GCA_021605145.1 of Aegilops bicornis. Taxonomy (NCBI): domain Eukaryota; kingdom Viridiplantae; phylum Streptophyta; class Magnoliopsida; order Poales; family Poaceae; genus Aegilops; species Aegilops bicornis. The sequence continues at coordinate 547,351,915 of CM038673.1, read as the reverse complement.
GGACACAATCGCAGTAGTTCTCCCTTTACTACCCTAGCCGATATAGCGGAACGTAAGGTAGTAAGCACAGGAGCCGGGCAACCCAACTATTGACCAAAGACATGATTCGGAGCCGATGCATATAATGCTACAATTCGGGGTGCCGAACTATACTGTAAAAAGTGTTCAGACTTTGTTGCCATATTATGGGGCGTAATGAAGCCCCTGGCGAATTAAGGCGTACCAGGGTATACGGGTGCAATTGATAATAATATCAAAAAATAAATTAAGTAATAGGCTGATGCCGCAGAAATTGGGCCGCAAAATTATTTTCCATTATAGTTTGACAAATACGTCAAAGCGTACAAGTACTGCGATAAGCAACCGGGCTATTTAACATGCCACGACCAAGGGGGAGCTGCGTGCGGGTTATGAAAACAGGCATAACGATCGTTGAAAGAGACCACCTGAAAATTCCCTTATACGTCGATGCTTCTTGCCGCCTTGGTGTATTCGTCCCTTGATAGGTCTGACAATCAGGCCACCAGGAAAGGCCTGGAAAAAGAAAAAACCTAAAAAAAATGAAAAAGAATAAGTGAAAGTATGTGGGTCCAGGGGAGGTTGAGCAACATATGGACCACGATCTAGCTGTGCCTCCGTCTATGCCCATGGTATTTTGAGTGCGTAGTTATGTACGCGCGGTACGAACGCCGCGGTTTGGTCGGGACTGGGACGGACGCCAAATTATAGTCAAGCTCTTGACGAGCTGGACTGTCCTGCTGCAGAGTAGTTCACACTCGTTTGATAGTGTCCGGGAGCTTGGCCGCCGAATGAAGGTTCTACCTGAAAAGGCTGCTCTGTGCTTCTGCTGCGAGGGCAGCGGTGTGCTCCTCTATACGGAGGGTGCGTTCCGTGTTTCCATTGACTGTTATGACACCACGTGGTCTGGGCATCTTAAGCTTGGGATAAGAGTAATGTGGGACCGCATTGAATCGAGCAAATGCGGTTCGTCCAAGCAGTGCGTGATAACCACTGCGGAAGGGGATGATATCGAAGATCAACTCTTCGCTTCGGAAGTTGTCCGGGGATCCGAAGACCACCTCCAGTGTGATTGAGCCCGTACAGCGGGCATCTACCTCTTGAGCACTGCGTTGGATTTCCTTGAAGAGGAAAGGGTGATGCAGCAGAGTAGAGTAAGTATCTCCCTCAGTTTTGAGAACCAAGGTATCAATCCAGTAGGAGGCTCCGCGTGATTCCCTCGTACCTACACAAAACAAATAGCTCAACGCAACCAGCGCAATTAGGGGTTGTCAATCCCTTCACGGTCACTTACGAGAGTGAGATCTGATAGAGATGATAGATAATATTTTGGTATTTTTGGTATAAAGATGCAAATAAAATAAAAGAGCAAAGTAAAAAGCAAAGCAATAATAAAGTGATAGGAGATTGATATGATGAGAATAGACCCGGGGGCCATAGATTTCACTTGTGGCTTCTCTCAAGAGCATAAGTATTCTACGGTGGGTGAACAAATTACTGTTGAGTAATTGACAGAATTGAGCATAGTTATGAGAGTATCTAGGCATGATCATGTATATAGGCATCACGTCCGGTACAAGTAGACCGATTCCTGCCTGCATCTACTACTATTACTCCACTCATCGACCGCTATCCATCATGCATCTAGAGTATTAAGTTCAAGAAAAACACAGTAATGCCTTAAGCAAGATGACATGATGTAGAGGGATAAATTCATGCAATATGATAAAAACCCCATCTTGTTATCCTCGATGGCAACAATACAATACGTGCCTTGCTGCCCCTCATCACACTGGGAAAGGACACCACAAGATTGAACCCAAAGCTAAGCACTTCTCCCATTGCAAGAAAAACCAATCTAGTAGGCCAAACCAAACTGATAATCCGAAGAGACTTGCAAAGATAACCAATCATACATAAAAGAATTCAGAGAAGATTCCAATATTGTTCATAGATAATCTTGATCATAAACCCACAATTCATCGGTCTCAACAAACACACTGCAAAAAGAAGATTACATCGAATAGATCTCCACGGGAGAGGGGAGAACATTGTATTGAGATCCAAAAAGAGAGAAGAAGCCATCTAGCTACTAGCTATGGACCCAAGGTCTGAGGTAAACTACTCACACTTCATCGGAGGGGCTATGGTGTTGATGTAGAAGCCCTCCATGGTGGATTCCCCTTCCCATGAACTCCTAACATGCCCCAAGATGGGATCTCGTGGGCATGTAAGGTTGTGGCGGTGGAATTAGGTTTTTGGCTCCGTATCTGATCGTTTGGGGGTACGTAGGTATATATAGGAGGAAGGAGTTCGTCGGTGGAGCAAAGGGGGGCCCACGAGGCAGGCGGCACGCCCTCCACCCTCGTGACCGCCTCCCTCCTTTCTTGACAGAGGGTCCAAGTATCCTGGATCATATTTGTTGAGAAGATCACGTTCCCGAAGGTTTCATTCCGTTTGGACTCCGTTTGATTTTCCGTTTCTTCGAAACACTGAAATAGGCAAAAAACAGCAATTACAATTTGGGCCTTCGGTTAATAGGTTAGTCCCAAAGTAATATAAAAGTGGAAAATAAAGCCCAATATGGTCCAAAACTGTAGATAATATAGCATGGAGCAATAAAAAATTATAGATACGTTGGAGACGTATCAAGCATCCCCAAGCTTAATTCCTGCTCGTCCTCGAGTAGGTAAATGATAAAAAGAGAATTTTTGATGCGGAGTGCTACTTGGCATAATTTCAATGTAATTCTTCTTAATTGTGGTATGAATATTCAGATCCAAAAGATTCAAGACAAAAGTTCATATTGACATAAAAAAATACTACAAGCATACTAACAAAGCAATTATGTCTTCTCAAAATAACATGGCCAAAGAAAGTTATCCCTACAAAATCATATAGTCTGGCTATGCTCTATCTTCACCACACAAAGTATTTAAATCATGCACAACCCCGATGACAAGCCAAGCAATTGTTTCATACTCTTGACATTCTCAAAACTTTTTCAATCTTCACGCAATACATGAGCGTGAGCCATGGATACAGCACTATATGTGGAATAGAATGGTGGTTGTGGAGAAGACAAAAAGGGGAAGATAGTCTCACATCAACTAGGCGTATCAACGGGCTATGGAGATGCCCATCAATAGATATCAATGTGAGTGAGTAGGGATTGCCATGCAACGGATGCACTAGAGCTATAAGTATATGAAAGCTCAACAAAAGAAACTAAGTGGGTGTGCATCCAACTCGCTTGCTCACGAAGACCTCGGGCATTTTGAGGAAGCCCATCATTGGAATATACAAGCCAAGTTCTATAATGAAAACTTCCCACTAGTATATGAAAGTGACAAAATGAGAGACTCTCTATCATGAACATCATGGTGCTACTTTGAAGCACAAGTGTGGTAAAAGGATAGTAACATTGTCCCTTCTCTCTTTTTCTCTCATTTTTTTATTTGTTTGGGCCTTTTCTCTTTTTTATGGCCTCTTTTTTATTTTTTATATTTTTTGTCCGGAGTCTCATCCCGACTTGTGGGGGAATCGTGGTCTCCATCATCCTTTCCTCACTTGGAACAATGCTGTAAAAATGATGATCATCACACTTTTATTTTTCTTACAACTCAACAATTACAACTCGATACTTAGAACAAAATATGACTCTATGTGAATGCCTCCGGCGGTGTACCGGGATATGCAATGAATCAAGAGTGACATGTATGAAACAATTATGAATGGTGGCCTTGCCACAAATACTATGTCTACTACATGATCATGCTAGCAATATGACAATGATGGAGCGTGTCATAATAAACGGAACGGTGGAAAGTTGCATGGCAATATATCTCGGAATGGCTATGGAAATGCCATGATAGGTAGGTATGGTGGCTGTTTTGAGGAAGGTATATGGTGGGTGTATGATACCGGCGAAAAGTGCGCGGTATTAGAGAGGCTAGCAATGGTGGAAGGATGGGAAAAGTGCGTATAATCCATGGAATCAACATTAGTCATAAAGAACTCATATACTTATTGCAAAAATCTAGAAGTTATCAAAACAAAATATTACGCGCATGCTCCTAGGGGGATAGATTGGTAGGAAAAAACATCGCTCGTCCCCGACCGCCACTCATAAGGAAGACAATCAATAAATAAATCATGCTCCGACTTCATCACATAACAGTTCACCATATGTGCATGCTACGGGAATCACAAACTCTAACACAAGTATTTCTCAAATTCACAACTACTCAACTAGCATGACTTTAATATCACCATCTTCATATCTCAAAACAATTATCAAGCATCAAACCTTTCTTAGTATTCAACGCACTCAAAAGAAAGTTTTACAAATCTTGAATACCAAGCTTATTATTATTATTAAGAAAATTAGCATGCTATTTAAGACTCTCAAAATAATCTAAGTGAAGCATGAGAGATCAATAGTTTCTATAAAACAAATCCACCACCGTGCTCTAAAAGATATAAGTGAAGCACTAGAGCAAAACTATATAGCTCAAAAGATATAACTGAAGCACATAGAGTATTCTATCAAATTCCAATTCATGTATGGCTCTCTCAAAAGGTGTGTACAACAAGGATGATTGTTGTAAACTAAAAAGCAAAGACTCAAATCATACAAGACGCTCCTAGCAAAACACATATCATGTGGTGAATAAAAATATAGCTCCAAGTAAAGTTACCGATGGAAGTAGATTTAAAGAGGGATGCCTTCCCGGCATCCCCAAGCTTTGACTTTTTGGTGTACTTGGATTATTTTGGGGGTGCCATGGGCATCCCCAAGCTTAGGCTCTTGCCACTCCTTGTTCCATAATCCATCAAAAGATTTCACCCAAAACTTGAAAACCTCACAACACAAAACTCAACAGAAATCTCGTGAGCTCCGTTAGCGAAAGAAAACAAAAGACCACTTCAAGGTACTGTAATGAACTCATTCTTTATTTATATTGTTGTTAAACCTACTGTATTCCAACTTCTCTATGGTTTATAAACTATTTTACTAGCCATAGATTCCTCAAAATAAGCAAACAACACACGAAAAACAGAGTCTGTCAAAAACAGAACAGTCTGTAGTAATCTGAAACTAACGCAAACTTATGGAAATCCAAAAAATCAGCCAAAATAGGAAGACCTAGGCAATTTGTTTATTGATCAGAAGCAATTAGTATCAGTATTTTATCACAGTCTGGTGATTTTTAATAATTCTGGCACTAAGCGCAAAGTTTCTGGAAATTACAGCAAGATCAAATAACTATCATCCAAGAAGATCCTATAGGTTTAACTTGGCACAAACACTAATTAAAACATAAAACCACATCTAAATTGAAGGTAGATGGATTATTTATTCCTAAACATAAGAAAAAACAAAAAAACTAAAAATAAAATTGGTTGCCTCCCAACAAGCGCTATCGTTTAACGCCCTTAGCTAGGCATAAAAGCAAGGATAGATCTAGGTATTGCCATCTTTGGTAGTCAATTCTTCAATGAGGCATTTACTTTCCTTAGAAATTTCTTTCTTTCTAGTAATTATCAAACTTTTAGGCACAAGATCGAAAAATTCATTTGTAGCAAATGGTTCCTTAATGATAGCAAAAAGGTTGGGATGAATACTTATAGATTTAAGATCCGCAGTTTCCTTATTAGAGGATCCACCCTTATTTTTAGGAACATACATAAGCTTGGTAATTTTAGCGGGAGGACTTGGAGTATTCTTTATGGAAGAAAAAGCGGTTCCCAAGTTGGTAATGATACCCTCAAGTTTATCGATTCTTGTGGAATCTAGATTTATTTTCTCATTAACTATGGGTTCCTTCTCCTTAATATTTTTCAAAGTTACTCCTACCTTAGATCCATATTGTGTAATTTGGTTGTGGATCTTTTTATCAAGATTTTCAGTTAACTCTACGGTAGCAACTTTATTTTCGATAATTTCAAGTCTTTGCATTACATGCTCCAAAGTTAACATAGTTCCATTGACCAAAAGAGGTGGTGAGCCAAGTAAATCTATCATAGCATTATAAGAGTCAAAAGTGTGGCTACCCAAGAATTTCCCTCCGGTAATGGTATCGAGGATATATCTATACATAAAAATTGCGGAGAAGAACTGAAGTAGATTGCTTCCTGGTAGATCTATTTTGAGCATTGCAAATCCTATACCAAGCGTCTTTTAGATTTTCTCCCTCCCTTTGCTTAAAATTTAGAACTTCATTCTCGGGAGAGAAGGGAGAAGACATAAGACTAGCCATAACGACAAGCAAGCGGGAAGAAAGCAAACGGAAAAGAGAGGGCGAATAAAACGACAATGGTGAAGTGGGGGAGAGGAAAACGAGAGGCAAATGGCAAATAATGTAGTGCGGGAGATAAGGGATTGTGATGGGTACTTGGTATGTCGACTTTTGCGTAGACTCCCTGGCAACGGCGCCATAAATCTTCCTGCTACCTCTTGAGCACTGCGTTGGATTTCCTTGAAGAGGAAAGGGTGATGCAGCAGAGTAGAGTAAGTATTTCCCTCAGTTTTGAGAACCAAGGTATCAATCCAGTAGGAGGCTACGCGCGAGTCCCTCGTACCTACACAAAACAAATAGCTCAACGCAACCAAATAGCAATTAGGGGTTGTCAATCCCTTCACGGTCACTTACGAGTGAGATCGATAGAGATGATAGATAATATTTTTGGTATTTTTGGTATAAAGATGCAAATAAAATAAAAGAGCAAAGTAAAAAGCAAAGCAATAATAAAGTGATAGGAGATTGATATGATGAGAATAGACCCGGGGCCATAGATTTCACTTGTGGCTTCTCTCAAGAGCATAAGTATTCTACGGTGGGTGAACAAATTACTGTTGAGTAATTGACAGAATTGAGCATAGTTATGAGAGTATCTAGGCATGATCATGTATATAGGCATCACGTCCGGTACAAGTAGACCGACTCCTGCCTGCATCTACTACTATTACTCCACTCATCGACCGCTATCCAGCATGCATCTAGAGTATTAAGTTCAAGAAAACAGAGTAACGCCTTAAGCAAGATGACATGATGTCGAGGGATAAATTCATGCAATATGATAAAAACCCCACCTTGTTATCCTTGATGGCAACAATACAATGCGTGCCTTGCTGCCCCTACTGTTGCTGGGAAAGGACACCGCAAGATTGAACCCAAAGCTAAGCACTTCTTCCATTGCAAGAAAAACCAATCTAGTAGGCCAAACCAAACTGATAATTCGAAGAGACTTGCAAAGATAACCAATCATACATAAAATAATTTAGAGAAGATTCAAATATTGTTCATAGATAATCTTGATCATAAACCCACAATTCATCGGTCTCAACAAACACACCGCATAAAAGAAGATTACATCAAATAGATCTCCACAAGAGAGGGGAGAACATTGTATTGAGATCCAAAAGAGAGAAGAAGCCATCTAGCTACTAACTATGGACCCGAAGGTCTGAGGTAAACTACTCACACTTCATCGGAGGGCTATGGTGTTGATGTAGAAGCCCTCCATGGTGGATTCCCCTTCGTGAGCTCCCGAACAGGCCCCAAGATGGGATCTCGTGGAGTACGAGAAGGTTGCGGCGGTGGAATTAGGTTTTGGCTCCGTGTCTGATCGTTTGAAGTGCGTGCGTATATATAGGAGGAAGGAATGCGTCGGTGGAACAAAGGGGGCCCGAGGAGGCGGTAGCGCCCTAGGGGGGGGGGCCTCCACCCTCGTGACCGCCTCCCTCCTTTCTTGACGGAGGGTCCAAGTCTCCTGGATCATATTTGTTGAGAAAATCACGTTCCTAAAGGTTTCATTCCGTTTGGACTCCGTTTGATATTCCGTTTCTTCGTAACACTGAAATAGGCAAAAACAACAATTCTGGGCTGGGCCTCCGGTTAATAGGTTAGTCCCAAAAGTAATATAAAAGTGGAAAATAAAGCCCAATATGGTCCAAAATAGTAGATAATATAGCATGGAGCAATCAAAAATTATAGATACGTTGGAAGAAATGTCTTCTAGCCGGATTGTAGATCGTTTGTCGTAGCTGACCTTTTCGCTTCAACCTCCGGACCCAATAGTCCGGAGTGTGTCCGAATACCTTCGTGGTTATATAAGAACCGTGGTATGCATGGAGACAAGGCGTAGGGTCATTGTTGCTGTATGTCGGACAAGTGCCCAACTAGTTATGTTATATTACATGGGTAGTAAGAAACATCTTCGAGGAGAATAGTTCCGTTAAGGGTTCCTTTTATTTGGGATGCATGCCCTAAAGTGCATGTCAAAGCTGCTATAAGCGAAGAAAATCATCTGGGGCAGATGGGTAAAAGTTAAAATCATCTTTCAATTCACCGACCGAATATTCCCTTAAGAACGCTAGCTTTCGGCTTCACCCGGTCGAGGTACACATCCGGCTGACCCGTGCAAGAATAATCGCAGAGGTGCTCCCTTTACCACCTAGCCAAACAATCCGGAACGTAGGGGTAAGCACAGGAGCCAGGCAACCCAACTTGGCCAAAACTTAAGTCATATCAATGCATATAATGGCGAATAAAAGGTACATGCGGAAGTTTAACACATGTGCTAGGCATGAAGCCCGTATAAATAAGCTTATGTTAAAGAAGCCCCCAGGTATAATGAGTGCGGAAAAAGCGCAAACGAGCCTCTAAAGGCTACAAGAAGAAGAAGGAGGAAGGAGAGAAATAAAAGACAACAAAAACAAAAAATAAAGAATGCGGACGGAGGAAAGAGGCGAACTTGGAGTCCAGCACTTAGGCGTAGAATCTTCGTGAGACGGGCTGCGTTCCATGGGTTCGGCTCGAGTCGGTTATCCGATGCGTTTGTGAGCGGTATGCTCCGCCGGTCGAGGACCTGGTCGATGATGAAGGACCTTCCCATTTGGGCTTGAGTTTGTCCTTTTTCTTGTCCGGCGAGCGTAGAACTAGTTCGCCAACGTTATAAGCTTTGGCCCGTGCTTCCTGCTTTGATATCTTGAGCTCTTTGTTGATAGAATGCGGAGCGAGCTTTTGTCATGCCGCGCTCCTCCTCCAATGCGTCCAAACTGTCCTGCCGATCGAGTTCGGCTTCTCTTTCTTCATACATGCGCTTTTCGAGGTGAGTCATGAATTATGTCATGAGGCAAGGCGCCTCTGCGCCGTACACCATAAAAATGGTGTGAATCCGGTAGTCGCGATTTGGCGTGGTCCGCAGCCCCAGTCTGGTCGAGCTCCTCTACCCGGTCGTGTTAGATTCCTTGAGGACCGCACTAGTCTGGGTTTAATGCCGCTCATGATTAGACCGTTTGCCCGTTCGACTTTGCCGTTGGTTTGAGGGTGATAGGCGAGGCGTGTCGAGCTTGATGCCCATGTTTTTGCACCATGATTTGACCTCATCGGCCGTGAAATTGGTGCCGTTATCGGTGATGATACTATGGGGACACCGTAACGATTGCACTACCCTGATATGAAGTCTATCACCGGTCCGGATTCAGCCGTTTTAACAGTTGGGCCTCTATCCATTTGGTGAATTTATCCACCATGACCAATAGGTATTTTTGCTTGTGGGTTCCTCCTTAAGAGGTCCAACCATGTCAAGCCCCGGACCATGACGGCCGGTGATGGGTATAGTTTTGAGGCGGTGGGTGGCATGTGGCTTTGGTTAGCAAAAAGGCGGCAACCGACGCATCGTTGGACTAAATCCCTGCGCATCTGCTTTCGGGCCGTCGGCCAATAAAATCCCGTATGGAAGGCCTTGCCTACAAGGGCCCGGGCTGCGGCGTGGTGCCCACCCAGTCGGCATGAATTTCAGCCAGAGGTTTCGCCCTTCCTCTTGGAGATACACCTTTGAAGGACTCTGGTAGTGCTTTTCTTATAAAGCTCTCCCTCATGGACTTTATAGGCTTTAGGCGCCGTGCTATGCAGCGAGCCTCATTTTGGTCTTGGGAGTTCCTGCCTAGTTAGGTAGGCTAGGGATTCCGTCCGCAAGCGATAACCGCCATTATTTAAATGAGCGAGGGTGTTATCTCGGGGCGGAGCCTCCGGTTGTGTCGAGTGTTAAATGCGTCGAGGCGGTGTGGTTGGGTCCGGATTGTTATTGTGCGGACTCCCCTTCCCATAATGCGGATGGCTTGAACAGCCGTTCCAAAAAGATATTGGGTGGGGCGGCATCGCATTTTGCACCGATGCGTGCCAATATATCCGCCGCCTGGTTGTTATCCGGGTGTATGATAAAATTCGAGCCCTTGAACCGTCTTGACATTTTAGGACCGCATTGCGGTATGCTGCCATTTTCGTATCTTTGGCGTCAAAGTCTCCGTTTATTTGAGATATTGCGAGGTTTGAATCCCCGCGGACCTCTAGGCGTTGAATGCCCATGGAGATTGCCATCCGGAGGCCATGCAGAAGGGCCTCGTATTCGGCTGCGTTGTTGGAGTCCATATACATTATCTGAAGGACGTATTGGACTGTGTCCCCGGTTGGGGACGTCAGGACGACGCCAGCCCCCAGGCCAGCCAACATTTTGGATCCCTCAAAGTGCATGATCCAATTGGAGTATGCGCCGTGCTCTTTAGGGAGTTCGTCTTCAGTCCATTCGGCCACGAAGTCGGCCAAAACCTGTGACTTAATAGCTCGTCATGGCTTATAAGTTATGTCGAATGGAAGGAGCTCTATGGCCCATTTAGCAATCCGGCCCGACGCGTCGCGGTTGTTTATAATGTCGTTAAGAGGTACTTCAGAGGCTACCGTTATCGAACAGTCTTGAAAGTAGTGTCGCAGCTTCTGGGATGCCATGAACACCGCATATGCTATCTTTTGATAGTGTGGGTACCGGGACTTGCATGGAGTTAGGACAGTGGACACATAATAAACCGGTTTATGAACAGGGAACCGGTGTCCGTCCGTTTCTCGTTCGACAACGAGCACCGCGCTGACAACTTGATGTGTTGGGGTGATATATAATAGCATTGGTTCGCCTACGTTGGGCGCGGCAAGGACCGAATTTGTTGCCAAAACGGCCTTTATTTCTTCGAGTCCGGCCGTGGCGGCATCCGTCCACTTGAAGTGTTCGGTGCGGCGGAGGAGGCGGTAAAGACGTAGTGCCTTTTCTCCTAAACGGGAGATAAAGCGGCTTAGAGCTGCCACACATCCCGTCAATTTTTGTATTTGTTTGAGGTCTTTTGGAATATCCAATTGTTACAGAGCTCGAATCTTGGCTGGGTTTGCTTCAATTCCTCTACCGGACACAATGAAGCCCAGGAGCTTTCCGGAGCAACGTCAAGGCGCATTTTCCGGATTGAGCTTGATGTCATATTTTCGAAGATTGTCGAATGTGAGCCTCAAGTCGTCTACTAGAGTTTCGACGTGCTTGGTTTTGACTACCACGTCATCTACATATGTTTCCACCTTTTTGTCGATCTGGTTGGCGGACATGTACGAATCATGCGGCGATATGTTGCGCCGGCGTTTTTGAGCTGAAGGGCATTGTGTTGAAGCGAGCGGGCCGTATGGAGTGATGAATGCTGTTGCAGCTTGGTCAGCTCCGCCATTTTGATTTGGTGGTAGCGGTACACGTCGAGGAAGCACAACGAGTCGTGTCCTGCTGTGGCGTCGATGATTTGATCAATTCGCGGGAGGGGGAAGGGATCCTTTGGGCAAGCCTTATTAAGGTCTTTGAAATCAACACATAGGCGCCATGATTTATCCTTCTTTGGTACCATCACCAGGTTCACTAGCCAGTCCAGATATTTTATATCTCTGATGAATCCGGCCTCCAAAAGTTTGGCTAGCTCCTCTCCCATGGCCTGTCTCTTGGGTTCGGAAAAGCACCGAAGAGCCTGTTTGTCTGGCTTGAATCCTTTTAGGATATTTAGGCTGTGCTCGTCCGGTGACGTGGGATTCTGGCATATCGAAGGGTGCGAGGCAAAGATGTCCCGATTTTCTTGTAGAAATTCTCGTAGTGCGGTGTCTACATCAGGGTTTAATTGTGCCCCGATGGAGGCTGTCTTTGCAGGGTCCGTTGGGTGGACTTGGAATTTGACTATTTCATCCGCTGGTTTAAAAGAGGTGGACTTGTATCTCTTATCAAGTATCACATCGTCCCTGTTCACCGTGGAGCGCATCACGGTGAGTTCCTCAGCCGCTAGGGCTTCGGATAGAGCCTCGAGGGCTAGTGCGGCTGTCTTATTTTCGGTGCGGAGTGCTATGCTCGGATCATTAGCGAGAGTGATGATTCCATTGGGACCGGGCATTTTAAGCTTCATGTACCCATAATGGGGTATAGCTTGAAACATTGTGAATGCCTCTCGTCCTAGTAAAGCATGATATCCGCTGTTGAACGGGGCCACTTGAAATGTGACCTCCTCGGACTGTAATTGTCCGTGAGCGAACACTACATCCAGCGTGATTTTTCACTGTGCAGCATGCTTCTGGCTGGGGATTATTCCTCTAAAGGTTGTGCTGCTTAATCAATGCGGTTCGATCTATTTCCATCTTTGGAGAGTTTCCTCATAGATGAGGTTTAGTCATTCTTGCCATCCATGAGTACCTTAGTAAAGGCGAAAGCCGTCTACTATTGGGCTGAGAACCAATGCGGCTGGTGCCGGACAGTTCGAATTTAGGTTAAATCGCGGCATTGAAGGTAATAGCCGTGTCCTCCATGGATTCATTGTTGCTACTTGGTAGACTTGACAAGGTTGCGGAGTTGTCGTTTTCGCATGTTATTTGATGCGAAAGTCTCGAAGACTATTAACACCGTCTTTGGTGTTGCTTTGGGCTGGGATTATGAAGCTAGAAGCTCTTCGCCACTTTTGGCCACTGCCGTAGTATCCAACATGCTCGAAGGCTATGAGTTGGAGTGGCGCCCTCTATGCTATGAATTTTGCGAGGTCCATTTAGCCAAAGCTCCGATGCAGTTCCGTACCCTTTAGGGGTTTTGGTTTTTGGTATTCAACCCAGTGCTTGATAATGATGCACCCTTTTGTTCGGACGAGGATGTATTCGGGGCCGGATTATCCCAAAAGTTACTTTCGGCTTTCCAGGCGCTCTCCATCGCACAATACTTTTGTACTATGGTCAGCAAGTCAGCAAAGCGTGTAATTTCGCGACGACTTATGGCATTTAGTATTCCCTTGTCGGTGCAATTATTGCAAAAATTTGGGATTGCGTCCTCCTCTCGGCAGTCCTTTATCCTGTTCATAGCCAGGAGGAATCTGGCCAAGTAATGATGTACTGTTTCAGCAGGCTCTTGCCGAATTCGAGAGAGATCGCCAATGTTTGGGTGGGCGGGTGGCACTAAATCCGGAACCCAATCCAATTCAGGACTCAAGGGCCGAGAAGTTTCCGAACTCGGAAATTTGGATTTCTGAGTGCAATCCAATGAGTCTGGCCCGCCGCCTGACTTTAAGTTCAGGGCTTGATCGACATCCGTCCCTCCGCAGGAATCCGGCATGGGGGGATCGGGAATCCGGACGTAACTAGTCCTTAAGGTAGAAGAAGAATCGCCGCATTGCTCCTCTATCACAGCGACATGATGGGTAGCCTGCGGAGAGTTGATCTCTCTCAGATCGGTTTTAGGCCCAATCCGGTTGTAATCTGTGGTGACTCCCAGGGCGGCGATGCAATCCAAGAGCTTGTTTATGGAGGAGAGCTCGATCGGATCTAACTGTTCGGTAAGTTCCGAACTAACATGAAGATTGGTTTTGATGACTCGAGAGGTCATCGTCGGCGCGGCGGCCGAACTAGCGGTCATGAGAAAACCGCCAAGCCGAAGAGTCGACCCGGTGGCCAAGGCTTCTTTGGCGATGGTGTAAATCTTTAAAAAGGCGGCGAGGCATCCTACGACGGCGGCGACCACGGAGGAACTCTCAATGAAAGCACGAATGTCGGTGTCAAAATGGCGGATCTCGGGTAGGGGTCCCGAACTGTGCGTCTAGGCGGATGGTAACAGGAGACAAGGGACACAATGTTTTTACCCAGGTTGGGGCCCTCTCGATGGAGGTAATACCCTACTCCTGCTTGATTAATATTGATGATATGGGTAGTACAAGAGTAGATCTACCACGAGATCAAGGAGGCTAAACCCTAGAAGTTAGCCTATGGTATGATTGTTGTTACGTCCTACGGACTAAAACCCTCCGGCTTATATAGACACGGATAGGTTAGGGTTACCGCAGTCGGTTACAATGGTAGGAGATCTACATATCCGTATCGCCAAGCTTGCCTTCCACGCCAAGGAAAGTCCCATCCGGACACGGGACGAAGTCTTCAATCTTGTATCTTCATAGTCTTGGAGTCCGGCCGTGACGATAGTCCGGCTATCCGGACACCCCCTAGTCCGGGACTCCCTCAGCTGGTTTATCAGGAGTGCCATGGATTTGACATGGACAATCGAGTATGCGGTCCAAGTTGGACGAGCCCGGATTGTTTCTTTTGTATGCCTTTTTCTGCTGGCCGGACTTAGAGCCACTGAATCCGGCATTGACAGCCGTTTCATCGGTGTTGTCACCGTTGCTTCGACACATGTGTCTGTTGCGTCGGGGCTTGCCATTGCTATTTTTGGCTTCAGAAGGGCCAGCTTCGCTTGCATTATTATTGCTACGGGCTAGCCAGCTATCCTCGCCCGCGCAAAAGCGGGTCATAAGCGCCGTGAGGGCTGCCATGGACTTCGGCTTTTCTTGGCCGAGGTGTCGGGCGAGCCATTCATCGCGGATGCTATGTTTAAAGGCCGCTAGGGCTTCGGCATCCGGACAGTCGACGATCTAGTTCTTTTTAGTTAAGAACCTAGTCCAGAATTTCCTGGCTGACTCTTCGGGCTGTTGAACTATGTGACTTAAGTCGTCGGCATCCGGAGGTCGGACATATGTACCTTGGAAGTTGTCGAGGAAAGCGTCTTCCAAGTCCTCCCAGCTGCCAATGGAGTTCTTGGGCAGACTGTTCAACCAGTGCCGAGCTGGTCCCTTGAGTTTTAGCGGAAGGTATTTGATGGCATGAAGATCATCACCACGGGCCATATGAATATGGAGAAGAAAATCCTCAATCCATACAGCGGGGTCTGTTGTCCCATCGTATGATTCAATGTTCACGGGTTTAAACCCTTCCAGGAATTCATGTTCCATTACTTCACCAGTGAAGCAAAGGGCGTGTGCGACGCCTCTATATCGGGCCAAGTCACGACGTAGATCGGATGGAGTTCGTCTGCAATTTTCGGCCCGAGCGTGGTTATGTTTGTCACGTCCGGCCGGATGGCCATCGTCGCGCGTCGGGGCACACGCCCGCGATCCGTAGATCGATCTGGTTTGGCCATCATTCGCTATTTGAAAAAACGGTGAAAATCTGATGTAGGCAACCGGGTTGAAACATTCGTCTCTAACGGGGCTGCATTTCTGCGGGCCACAATTGGGCCGGCCCACAACTTTCTTTGGGGTGCGCTGACTGGCCATTTGGGCCCTTCATGGGTGCGCTAGGAACACAACTTACATGGGCCTCATTGGGCCCAACGTTTAGTTGGGCCTGCTGTGGACCCAATGCTTAGTTGGGCCCATGTAGCTTCGGGCCTTTAACAGGATGAATATTCTCCTGGCTTGTTACGGCCCAGAAGATACCATGGGCCTTTAGCAGGCCGAAATGCATGGTGGGCCTCAATTTTCAATAGTTGTCCATGGGCCTTTAGCAGGCTGAAATGTAGACCGGGCCATTATTGGCCCAGTTATGTAACGGGCCATTACCTGGCCGAAACATATCTCGGGCCTTATCTGGCCTACTGACATCATGGGCCTTTAAGAGGCCGAAAGCTTAGTAGAGGCATCATGGGCCAAATTATACTACAGGCCTTTAACAGGCCCAAGTCATGTTGGGATGTACTATTGCCACGTCGATCACATGCCGTTAGTGGGCCGGACGTCGCGCCGGACCATATATGGGCCATCACCAGGCCGAAAGTCACATTGGGCTGAAATGGGCCCATGTATACATCCGGCCACTAACATGCCGAAATCTCCTTTGGGCGTGGTGGGCCCAAAGACTCGGTGAATAATTGACGGGCCAGATCTCGCATTGGGCCGTAAATGGGCCATGTTTAATCAGGCCGTTAGTGGGCCAGCCAACCAGTACCTGAGTAAAGCAAATGGGCCTTTGACTAGGCCGGCCTTTTTAACCTATATGGACCTCTCTTGGGCCCTGCCACGTGTCGAGGTAACATAGGCCCATTCCCTCCAATGTACGGATGACATCTGTCCCATCATGGAGTCGACATGTGTTTCCTCCGGCCAATGCGAATTTTACACGTGGAAAATTGCCATTGGTCATTGCTGTTACGGGTTATCGGATCCAAAACCAGACCCGATAGCTTAATGGCGACCAGTTACGGGTTACCCTCGACGAAAATACTTCCATGACACGCCTTTCATTGTCATGGAACACTTCTATGACAACACAGGTATGATTATCTTGATTCTGTCATAAAATCGTCATGGATGTACATGCATGACAGAAAATGTGACCTACTATGACAAACACCTATCATCACGGAAGTGTTTCTTTGTAGTGTAGGGTGATCCTTACATCCCCCATGGGCGACAAAGATTCGTGCGTCCCTACGAGATGATGTACACGGACTCTTAACAACGTAGCCGAATACGAAGCCCTATTACACAGTCTTTGGATGGCAACATCAATGGGTGTACAACTGTTGGGAAATGTTGCATGGAAAACAAAAAGTTTCTACGCACATGCAAGATCTATCCATGGAGATGCATAGCAACGAGAGGGGAGAGTGTGTCTACGTACCCTCATAGACCGTAAGCGGAAGCTTTTATTAACGCGGTTGATGTAGTCGAACTTCTTCACGACCAACAGATCAAGTACCAAACGTACGACACCTCCGCGTTCAACACACGTTCTGCTCGGTGACGTCCTCGCCTTCTGGATCCAGCAAGACAGCAAAGTAGTGGATGAGTTTTGGCAGCACGACAGGGTGGTGATGGTGGTGGTGATGCTATCTTGGAGGGCTTCTCATAAGCACTTCGAAAATATGACCGAGGGACGAAACTGTGGAGAGGGGCTCCGCACACGGCTAAGAGATTGTCGTGGTCTTGTGTGGCGCCCCCTCCCTCATATATATAGGTGGGAGGGAGAGGGGAGGCAGCCAGGAGGCGCCCCCAAGGAGGCTGAATCCTCCTTGGGCTCGTGCCCTTAGCCCCCCTTACCATATTTGCTGGAGGGGGAAGGAAGGGGGAGGAGAGGTAGACAGGGGGAGGCCGAATCCCCTCCCTTCCTTTTATCCCCTTGGCCGGCTGCCATAGGAGGGGCGCACCAGCCCCTTGTGGGATGGTGTGCTCCTCTTGGCCCATATGGCCCATATACCTCCCAGGGCTTCCCGGAACCCCTTCCGGTGATCCAATGACTACCCGGTACCTCCCAAAACTCTTTCGGTGTCCAAATAGTATCATCGTATATATCAATCTTTACCCCGGACCATTCTGGAGCTCCTCGTCATGTCCATGATCTCATCCGGGACTTCGAACAACATTTGGTCACCAAATCACATAACTCATATAACACTATATCGTCAACGAACGTTAAGCATGCGGACCCTACGGGTTCAAGAACTATGTAGACATGACCGAGACACCTCTCCGGTCAATAACCAATAGCGGAACCTGGATGCCCATATTGGTTCCTATATATTCTACGAAGATCTTTATCGGTCAAATCTTATGAAAACATACGTAGTTCCCTTCGTCTGTCGGTACGTTACTTGCCCAAGATTCAATCCTCGGTATCTCTATACCTAGTTCAATCTCGTTACCAGCGAGTCTCTTTACTCGTTCCGTAATACATCATCTCGTAACTAACTCCTTAGTCATTTTTCTTGCAAGCTTCTTGTGATGTGTATTACCGAGAGGGCCCAGAGATACCTCTCCGATACACAGAGTGACAAATCCTAATCTCGATCCATGCCAACTCAACAGACACCTTCCGAGATACCTGTAGATCATCTTTATGATCACCCAGTTACGTTGTGACGTTTGATAGCACACAAGGTATTCCTCCGGTATCCGGGAGTTGCATGATCTCATAGTCGACGGAATATGTATTTGACATTAAGAAAGCAATAGCAATAAACTGAACGATCATATGCTAAGCTAACGGATGGGTCATGTCCATCACATCATTCTCCTAATGATGTGATATCGTTATCAAATGACAACACATATCTATGGTTAGGAAACCTTAAACATCTTTGATCAACGAGCTAGTCTAGTAGAGGCTTACTAGGGACACATTATTTGTTTATGTATTATGCATGTATCTAAGTTTCCAATCAATACAATTCTAGCATGAATAATAAACCTTTATCATGAATAAGGAAATATAAAATAATAACTTTATTATTGCCTCCAGTGCATATTTCCTTAAGTCTCCCACTTTCCCTAGAGTTAATAATCTAGATTACATTGTAATGTATCTAACACCCATGGAGTCTTGGTGCTGATCATCTTTTGCTCACGGAAGAGGCTTAGTCAACGGGTATGCTACATTCAGATCCGTATGTATTTTGCAAATCTCTATGTCTCCATCCTTGACCTTTTCATGAATGGAGCTGAAACATCTCTTGATGTGTTTGGTTCTCTTGTGAAACTTGATTACTTTGCTAAGGCAATTGCTCCAGTATTATCACAAAAGATTTTCATTGGACATGATGCACTGGGTATTACACCCAGATCGGATATGAACTCCTTCATCCAGACTCCTTCATTTGCTGCTTCCGAAGCAGCTATGTACTCCGCTTCACACGTAGATCTCGTCCTGATGCTCTGCTTGGAACTGCACCAACTGACAGCTCCACCATCAATATAAATACTTATCCGGTTTGTGACTTAGAGTCATCCGGATCAGTGTTGAAGCTAGCATCGACGTAACCATTTACGACGAGCTCTTTATCACCTCCATAAACAAGAAACATATCCTTTGTCCTTTTCAGGTACTTCAGGATGTTCTTGACCTCTGTCTAGTGATCCACTCCTGGATTACTTTGGTACCTCCCTGTCAAACTTATGGCAAGGCACACATCAGGTCTGGTACACAACATAGCATACATGATAGAAACCATGGCTGAGGCATAGGGAATGACTTTCATTTTCTCTCTATCTTCTGCAGTGGTCGGGCTTTTAGTCTAACTCAATTTCACACCTTGTAACACAGGTAAGAACCCTTTCTTTGATTGATCCATTTTGAACTTTTTCAAAACTTTGTCAAGGTATGTGCTTTGTGAAAGTCCTATTAAGCTTCTTTATCTATCCATATAGATCTTGATGCCCAATATATAAGCAGCTTCACCGAGGTCTTCCGTTGAAAAATTCTAATTCAAGTATCCTTTTATGTTATCCAGAAATTCTATATCATTTCCAATCAACAAAATATCATCCACATATAATATCAGAAATGCTACAGAGCTCCCACTCACTTTCTTGTAAATACAAGCTTCACCGTAAGTCTGTATAAAACCATATGCTTTGATCACCTCGTTAAAGCATATACTGCAACTCCCTGATGCTTGCACCAGTCCATAGATGGATCGCTGGAGCTTGCACACTTTGTTAGCACATTTAGGATCGACAAAACCTTCTGGTTGCATCATATACAACTCTTCTTTAAGAAATCCATTAAGGAATGCAGTTTTGACGCGCATTTGCCAGATTTCATAATTATAAAATGCAGCAATTACTAACATGATTCAGACAGACTTGAGCATCTCTACGGGTGAGAAAGTCTCATCGTAGTCAACCCCTTGAACTTATCAAAAACCTTTTGTGATAGGTCAAGCTTTGATGACGGTAACATTACCATCAGCGTCAGTCTTCTTCTTGAAGATCCATTTATTTTCTATGGCTTGCCGATCGTCATGCAAATCCACCAAAGTCCATACTTTGTTCTCATACATGGATCCTATCTCCGATTTTATGGCTTCAAGCCATTTATAGGAATCTGGGCTCATCATAGCTTCTTCATAGTTTGTAGGTTCGCCACGGTCTAATAACATAACTTCCAGGACAGGATTACTGTACCACTCTGGTGCAGATCGTGCTCTGGTCGACCTACGAGGTTCAGTAATAACTTGATCTTAAGTTTCATGATCATTATCATTTGCTTCCTCTCTAGTTGGTGTACACATCATGGGAATGGTTTTCTGTATGTACTACTTTCCAATTCGAGAGAAGGTACAATTACCTCATCAAGTTCTACTTTTCCTCCCACGCACTTCTTTCGAGAGAAACTCCTTCTCTATAAAGGACCAATTCTTTGCAACAAAGATCTTACCTTCGGATCTGTGGTAGAAGGTGTACCCAATAGCTTCCTTAGGGTATCCTATGAAGACACACTTCTCCGACTTGGGTTCGAGCATATCAGGCTGTAGCCTTTTGACATAAGTGTCACATCCCCAAACTTTAAGAAACGACAGCTTATGTTTGTTTCCAAACCATAGTTCATAAGGTGCCGTCTCAACGGATTTAGACGGTGCCCTATTTAACGTGAATGTGGCTGTCTCAAATGCATAACCCCAAAACGATAGTGGTAAATCAGTAAGAGACATCATAGAACGCACCATATATAATAAAGTAGAGTTACGACATTCGGACACACCATTACGCTGTGGTGTTCCAGGTGGCGTGAGTTGTGAGACAACTCCACATTGTTTTAAATGAAGGCCAAACTCGTAACTCAAATATTCACCTCCCCGATGAGATCGTTGAAACTTTATTTTCTTGTTACGACGATTCTCCACTTCACTCTGAAATTCTTTGAACTTTTCAAATGTTCCAGATTTGAGTTTCATTAAGTAGATATATGTCACATCCCTAGTCCTGGTATGCACTAGGCTAGCCCTTTATGTGTGCATCATGTTTAAATTTTCAAATGAACTTGAAATGGGGATTGTTCAAACCCTAGCACCAAATGAATTCAAATAGGATCAAATAAAATCACTTCCAATAAACCCAAAGTGACTTTAGGAAAAGTCCATCATTTTTGAAACTGGTGAAAACCTCTGACAAAAATTGGTGCATATTTTCCCTAGGTCATTTCAGGTTTTGGATTAAATCATAAGTATTTGAATTGGAGCATTTAATGGCTATAAATATTTTAAATGCTTCAATAATTCTGAATACATTTGAGGGCTGTTAGTAAACATTTTAAAAGTGCCCACACATTTTCTCAGGAGTTTTAAAAATGGTTTAGTATTATTACTAAATCAAAAACAGAAAAGCAAAATAGAAAACAGGAACAATTATTAGAGAGAGAGAGGAGCTCACCTAGCCCACCTGGCGGCCCAACTGTGCAGCCAGCCCAGCACCGCAGCCCCTCTGTCGTCTTCCTCCTCACGCCAGATGGCGGTGGCGTGTGGTCGTGCGCTTGGCCACCTCCTACACTGCGTGTACCCCCGGCGCTCTGGACGACTCTGGCATCGCCACACAGACCCCTGGACCCCCTCGACCGCTCCCCTCTCTCCCTGCCTCGCCTCTCTCGCTCCCTCTCCCGAAGCCGAGCGAGCCCGTCGCCGCCGCTTGCTGCTGCCGTGGCCACCGGCCACCCCATGCCCCACCGACACGCCAAGAAGCTCAGCCAAGACGCCCTCTTCCTCCTCGATGAGTCACGTGAGCTCGGCCGCTCTGCATCGCTGCCTGCATCGCCTTCTTCTCCCTCCGGTCGCCGAGATCGCCGGCAACGCCATGACGCCGTCCGTGCCTCCCCGAGCTCAACGACCGCACCAGAACACTCGCTGTGAGCCCCGCCATATTTCCCCCCCTCTCCCGCGTTCATTTGTGTGCTCTAGCCATGCTAGCCACCGGACCCGAGAGCTCACCGCCGCCGCGCTCGTCGTCGCCGGCGAATAGGCTAGCCACCATCGCGTACGAGCACTGTTACGTGGTCAGCATGTTCCCAGGAACCCAACACCACCATCCTCTAGTCCTCCCGCGCACCGCAGCGTCGTTGCCGAGCTTGTCCGAGCTTCGGTTGCCGCGCTTGCCTTCGCCGCCGTCGTTACGGTCCACTCCGGCGTGAGCTGATGGCTCTGTTGGATGCGGACGAGCACCACCTTCTCGCCAAGCCAAACCGCCGCTCGTTTCGTCGCCTATGCCGCGTTTCTGAACCGCGCCGCCGTCTCGGGCCTCGCCGGCGTTATGTCGCCGGTGGGTTTGACCCATTTGACCATGTGGGCCCCGCCCCTGGCCAATCCTAGATTAGGAGTAAATCTAATATTAATTTAGTTAGTTAAACTAATGACACTGACACACGGGACCCACTGGCCAGGTTTGACCTGGACCGGCCTCGTTGACTGCTGATGTCATAGTAACGCAATGCTGACGCAATAAGTATTTTTTGGATTTATTTTTATACAGGAAATTCCAGAAAATACCACAAACTTCTAAAAATCATAGAAATTCAACCGTAACTCCAAATGAAATAAATTATATATGAAAAATGATCAGAAAAATCCAATCGTTCCATCTGTACTAGTTTCATGCATGTCAGAACACTTTAACCTTGTTGTTTAGGTGAAACAAGCTAATGCACTTATATCACTTATTATTTTGGGTGATCATTTGAATCCTTGGTTCAAATGGACTCAAACCTTTCTGTCCCAAGTTGCATTAGACCTATCACACATCATATTGCCATGTCATAGCATGCATCATATTGTCGCATTGCATTGATTGTGTTCTTCTGTGTTTGCTTGCAGAATCGTCCCTCTCGATGAGCGATGTTAAAATGACGAGATCGATGACACTGATGAAGACTCAATGTTATCTTCAGAAGTGCCAAGCAAGCAAAACCCCCTTGTTCATTCCGATACAATCCCACTCTCTCGCTCCTGCTCTCTTTTACTGCATTAGGATAACAATGATTCAACTGTTACATGCTGCGGTAGTTGAACCCCTTTCCTCTGCATGACCTGTCATTTCCACAGTAAATAGATGAAACCCACTAGCATGAGTAGGAGTTGTTTGAGCCCTGATGTGCCTACTCATTCATGCTTGTTTGTCATGCCTGCTATTGCTTAGAGTTGTGTCAGGTCTGATTCATCAGGGATGAATCGGAGGTGTGTGAACATGTCCTAATGTTGAGAGCTAAGTGTGTGAACATGATTTGGTAAAGGTAGCGGTGAGAGGCCATGTAGGAGTACATGGTGGGTTGTCTCATTGCAGCCGTCCTCAGGAACTGAATTCTGTGTTTGTGATCCATGAACAGTTACTACCACACATTGGGTTCCGGTAACTCGACCCCTCTCGACTTATTAATCAACATGATCTCTGTCCAGGAGTTGCAACTAGTTTCTGGTGTTTGTAGGTAGTGTTAGTAGTCTACCAAGTGGCACCCGATGCAGGTGGGCTTTGGGATGACTAGGCACCGTGGCACGGTGTACCAAGTGTAGAACCACCCGTCGAGGTGGTCTTGGGAACCCTGCACACATCGTTTGGGGCCGTGAGCGACACCCTGGCCGGATCTCCTTGCGGATGGAACCCGAATAGGCGATAAACCTGGACTAGAGACTTGTGTGGTTAGTCAGGTCGTGGCCGACTCCCTCGCCAGGCTTCCGTTTGAAGGTTGCCGAGATACACGAGGTGTACATGGCGGTAAGTGGCGAGAGCGTGTGTGAAGAAGTACACCCCTGCAGGGTTAATATGATCTATTCGAATAGCCATGTCCGCGGTAAAGGACTTCTGGGTTGCCTGTACAGTTCATAGACAAGTGAAAGTGGATACTCTAAAATGCGCAAGATAAGCGTGAGTGCTATGGATGGCGTTCTCGTAGGGAGACGGAGCGGATCCATAGTGGTGTATTGATATGGTGAATATGTGGACTCGTGCGCCACCTCAAAAGAGTTACTTGCGATCGTGGTGTAGGATAGCCACCGAGTCAAAGCTGGCTTGCTGCGGTCATACTCCACCACCCCTTTGTTGATAATGATGCATATGTAGTTAGTTACGATGTAAGTCTTGTTGAGTACATTTGTACTCACGTTTACTTATTTTATGTTTTGCAGAGAGACGTCAGTCTCGCTAGTAGTTCCGCATGGACTTCGACGTTTAGCTTGTTACCTCAGCTACGATCTTGTGCCCTCGGCAGGATCTGGTAGATAGTCAGGCTTCTCAACCTTTTTCATTTATATATGTCTGTACTCAGACATGTTAAGCTTCCGCGTGTGCTTTGTTTTGTATGCTCTGAATGTTGGGTCATGAGACCCATGTTTGTAATATCTCGCTCCTCGGAGCCTAATGAATGATACTTTGAGTCGTAGAGTTATGTTGTGATGCCATGTTGTATTTACACATGTCGAGTATATTTTGTGTATGTTTGAAATGCTTGGTATGTGTGGGATCCGACAATCTAGTTGTTTATCCTTGGCAGCCTCTTTTATGGGGAAATGTAGTCTAGTGCTTCCTTGAGCCATAGTAGTCCGCTACAGCCCGGTTCACCGGAGTCCTGCTAGCCCAAAGACTACCGCCGTGACACTTGACTGGACGGCATGTGTTTCACTTCGTTCCTGTGTTTGTCCCTTCTGGGAAATGTCATGCGGTGACATCCGGAGTCCTGCCTAGCCTGCTACAGCCCGGTTTCCCGGAGTCCTGTTAGCCCAGTCCCGGATTCACACGCTGTTGACCGACATGCTCGATGTGATTCATGTATGCCTGTCCCCATGGGTTAGTGCCGCTTTGGGTTCACGACTAGCCATGTCGGCCCGGGTTCTTTGTCATATGGATGCTAGTGACACTATCATATACATGAGCCAAAAGGCGCAAACGGTCCCGGGCCATGGTAAGGCGACACCCGTGGGAATACCGTGCGTGAGGCCGCAAAGTGATATGAGGTGTTACCGGCTAGATCGATGTGACTTGGAATCGGGGTCTGACAGCTTTGGTATCGAGCTTTGTTGCTGTAGGTTTACCAAGCCAAACTGGTCGAAGTTGTGTCTAGAAATGCTTTAGTTATGTAAGGGAATATATTGTGGAAGGGAACGTAAGGCTCTTTTTACTCCTTATACCTCAAGGACTTCTGATCTGAGTCATCCTCTTCTCTTCTACGGGGATTAAGAACTAGGCCTTCTCATCTATCTATCAGGATGACGTGTTACTAATCCATAGACTTTTAAGATTGTTGAATTTAAGCCTCAGTTCAGTTCCTACTATTTCTGTATGTTAACTGTTGATCTCGGAACCTTGATATGATGTTGTTGAGTGGTTATGCCACCATTTTGCATGATGTCTCAAATATTTTTGAGCATTTACAGCCGTTATGCTGTCCGAGTCATCCCAGGTTTCTAAACTATCTGATGCATTTGCAAATTCTTCCTTCCTGTTCATGGTGTCCTTTTGGTCAGAATAAGCACACTAATCGTCTGTTGAGGTACTCCTTGCCTTGACATATATGTTGGAACTAGTATTATGACCCTAGGTGTCTAGAGTATCACCTAGTAATTTAGCCATGCCTCGTGTTCCTAGTGTGATGATTCTGGCCGTCATTCTCGAAAGCATCCCGTGATGCCATTTAGTAGTAGGTATTCTATTCCTGGGTTCTTGACCCAAGATTCACTCTACTTACCTCATGTTGATAGTGTTGCTCGTACCCTTAGGTTATTAGTAACCTTTGCGTTAGTCCTCGAGGTCTGTGGTATATCCTTCTTCCAAATACCATGAACTACTTATGGCAGAAGTTCGTCGTTGAACCAAAAGATCACAACCAGAGTGCTCGCGATGGGTTCTCCATTCTATTTTGCGACTCTGCCAGTTCAACCTTTCTGCATGGGTTATCCGGAAGAAATATGTTGAACTCGTTCGACATGCTAGCCCATGCATCCACAACTCAGAAAATCATATGTTCTTTTAAGTTGTCCCATTCTAGTTGTCTTCCGACCCTCGTTTATCAATTGATAGTCAAGAGCATGCGTGCATCCGTTAATCGATGCCTACTACTCTTGTGGTCCGTCAAGCCATTCTATTCCGGAATGACTAGGAGAAACAAACTCCAGTACCTCATCCATATCTAGGATTGGGTCAAAGCAATTGTATTCCGCAGATCAAAGTGCCCATCCAGCTTTTGATTCTGTTCCACCTGGAGTGTTACTATCTTATGTCAAGAATGTCATAAGAATTGCACCACCTCTTATGAATTCTTGACGCAGTGATACTTCTCACCATAATTATTCATTCCTCGGTCCCGTGTTGTTATAACCGGAATGCCAACAAGTGAAATATGATGTGTGAAATCAATACTCCTAGCAACCCTTTTGCTTGGTAGTTAATGGACAATAATATCATTCTTAGCGTGTTGGTTGTTGGACTACTATTCTAAGATTGATTGTGCTACATGGTCCATTTTCTTGGTGCACCCTTCGATCAATGAGTTAGGATTGTATCAATCCCTTGCTCTTATGATCATGTCGTCTTGCCTTGAAAAGCAAAGATTGTTCTCGAGCTTATGGACATATCGGTGGTTCGTGATTTTCCGAATATCTTCTCGGAGGTATCACCAGGTTGTCACCTGACCGCTATGTTGAGTTCATGATCAAGTTGGTTCCTTGTAACCACCCCCTTCTCCAAGAATCTGTGTTGGATACCCCGAGCTAGTTGGTTAAGCTAACAACAACTTGGAGAGTTGGAAGATGAAAGCTTGTCCGACTTAGTTCATTCTAAGGGATATCTTGTATGTGTGTTGAAGAAAGGTGATGTCTTCATTGATTGATCCTCGCGATCAATTGCTGGACCCATCATCCTAACCAAACCTTAATTTGAGTGTGGGCTATCATCAAATCAAGTTAGAACCAACGATATTCGTAATGTTGTCTTACTCGTGGTTGATCCCTCGAGCATACACCATTACATCTTTTGGTCTGACCAATACTATCACCGTGTTCACATGATGGCGGAAGTCCAGTGATATGGAAATTCCGATGAGTTGTTGTTGAGCCCATCAGCAGCATTTTGTCTCCCCCATGACTCATGTTGAACATCAACCTAGTGTTGGAAACTTTTATAAGCATTATCTTCATGTCCCATTCGTGAAGAATATGTTGGATGAAAGAAGTGACTTTCTCTGATTCACGTGCATTTGGTGCAAGTTGCCGCCGTGAGTTCGAGAAAGATTGTTTTTGCTTCCTCTGGAACCATCCCAAGTCAGTCATGTATATGTGCAAAGTATTCTATGGTTTGGAGACTTGCAACCTTCATTCTATATGTATCCCTAGCACACTAAGCCACTGATTGACTTGTTCAAGAAAAACGGAGTCTGTTCTAAGGTTAATCCTTTGGACTTCCATGCGTGGAGACTTCGATATCCTTATCGATGGTTCCCACCTGAACTCGGTAGTGTTTCATTATAAGATTACTATGTGGTCATGATTGTCTGCGACAGTATGTTCACATGGGTGTAGAAAAATCAGCTCATGTTTTGGAGCGTGCTATCGTAGTTCATTTCCCGAGAATCTCGCAACGTCATCTCATCGATTTGTGTTGCAAACTTTCATTTTTCCTTCTAGACTTGATGAGTCTGGAATATCCTGCTACCAGCTAGATCTGAATCTCAGGCAGATATGATGGTTGGAACTATTCCAAGATCTATGATGTAGGTTCTGGCAAGGTTGATATTGGCCGACACACCTAGTTGGAAGACCTATTTTTGTAGTATCTTGATTGAACAAGTTGACCAATCTTCTCCATGAGGAATTCAGTGACTTATTATAGAAATTGTTCCTTATGGATCCTTTGTTTTCCGAAGTCCGACCTCTACTTGATGGCCATGTCGATGCTTTTAAGCATGATCGTGGTACCTAGTACATCAAGGAGAACATTAGAAGCGGAGTGCTAAATGTCTCTCGGTCGATCATCCAGATTTCGTTCTCTTGGCCTCGCTAAGGGGAAGTCTGAGAAGGTGTTATCTTCCTTTGTATCCGCATCATCCATCACTATTCACCATGGTAGTAAGATGTGCTGCCAGGATCCTCGGCACGGATGTTGGTAAAACCCTGATGAATATGGAAATGCTCAAGTTCTTGAGAGCACACTCAGTCACTAGGTTATATGCTCGGTATCAATTGGAATGTGCCTTACGTTTGCCGAGTTGTTCTATAACCATAGTTTCCTTTCCAAACTGAGTATGCCATTTCCCCGAACCCCTTTCAAATGATCGTTGTGAATTGCCTTAGCCTGGTATGGAGAGTTTCAATGATCCTTTCCGACAGAGTTCCTTTCTAACGTCATCGAGTTGGATGAAGATCTAGAAAGCAAAGACGTCAAGATCAATATGAAGCAATGAATCAACATCTTGAGAAGGACAGTTGGATCGTGAAGATCGTGTTAGCTTGTGACCCCTCTGACTTCTTACCTCACGACTTGAATCTCGGGGCGAGATTCTTGTTTAGTGGGGGCGAGTTGTCACATCCCTAGTTCTGGTGTGCAGTAGGCTAGCCCTTTATGCGTCCATCATGTTTAAATTTTCAAATGAACTTGAAATGGGGACTGACCAAACCCTAACACCAAATGAATTCAAATAGGCTCAAATAAAATCACTTCCAATAAACCCAAAGTGACTTTAGGAAAAGTCCATCATTTTTGAAACTGGTGAAAACCTCTGACAAAAATTGGTGCATATTTTCCCTAGGTCATTTCAGGTTTTTGGATTAAATCATAAGTATTTGAATTGGAGCATTTAATGGCTATAAATATTTTAAATGCTTCAATAATTCTGAATACATTTGAGGGCTGTTAGTAAACATTTTAAAAGTGCCCACAAATTTTCTCAGGAGTTTTAAAAATGGTTTAGTATTATTACTAAATCAAAAACAGAAAAGCAAAATAGAAAACAGGAACAATTATTAGAGAGAGAGAGAGGAGCTCACCTAGCCCACCTGGCGGCCCAACTGTGCAGCCCAGCCCAGCACCGCAGCCTGTCGTCTTCCTCCTCACGCCAAGGAGGGCGTGGTGGCGCCGCGCCTTGGCCAGCCACCTCCTGCCTGCCTGCGTGTACCCCTCCAACGCTCTGGACGACTCTGGCATCGCCACGCAGACCCCTGGACCCCCCTCGACCGCTCCCCTCTCTCCCTGCCTCGCCTCTCTCGCTCCCTCTCCCAAAGCCGAGCGAGCCTGTCGCCGCCGCTTGCTGCTGCCGCTGCCACCAGCCACCCCATGCCCCGCTGACGCACCAAGAAGCTCCGCCAAGACGCCCTCTTCCTCCTCGATGAATCATGTGAGCTCGGCCGCTCTGCATCGCCGCATGCATCGCCTTCTTCTCCCTCCGGTCGCCGAGATCGCCGGCAATGCCATGACGCCGTCCGTGCCTCCCCGAGCTCAACGACCGCACCAGAAGACTCGCCGTGAGCCCCGCCATCTTTCCCCCCCTCTCCCGCGTTCATTTGCATGCTCAAGCCGTGCTAGCCACCGGACTCGAGTGCTCACCGCCGCCGCGCTCATCGTCGCTGGCAAATTGGCTAGCCACCATCGCGTACGAGCACTGCTACGTGCTCAGCATGTTCCCAGGAACCCAACACCACCATCCTCTAGTCCTCCCGCGCACCGCAGCGTCGTTGCTGAGCTTGTCCGAGCTTCGGCTGCCGCGCTTGCCTTCGCCGCTGTCGTTATGGTCCACTCCGGCGCGAGCTGATGGCTCCGTTGGATGCGGACGAGCACCAGCTTCTCGCCAAGCCAAACGGCCGCTCGTTTCGTCGCCTATGCTGCGTTTCCGAACCACGCCGCCGTCTTGGGCCTCGCCGGCGTCATGTCGCCGGAGGGTTTGACCCATTTGACCATGTGGGCCCCGCCCCTGGCCAAACCTAGATTAGGAGTTAATCTAATATTAATTTAGTTAGTTAAACTAATGACACTGACACGCGCGACCCACTGGCCAGGTTTGACCTGGACCGGCCTCGTTGATCTTGATGTCATAGTGACGCAATGTCTTGGCCTAATAAGTATTTTCTCGGATTTATTTTTATACAGGAAATTCCAGAAAATACCACAAACTTCTAAAAATCATAGAAATTCAACCGTAACTCCAAATGAAATAAATTATATACGAAAAATGATCAGAAAAATCCAATCTTTCCATCTGTACTAGTTTCATGCATGTCAGAACAATTTAACCTTGATGTTTAGGTGAAACAAGCTAATGCACTTATATCACTTATTATTTTGGGTGATCATTTGAATCCTTGGTTCAAATGGACTCAAACCTTTCTGTCCCAAGTTGCATTAGACCTATCACACATCATATTGCCATGTCATAGCATGCATCATATTGTCGCATTGCATTGATTGTGTCCTTCTGTGTTTGCCGGTAACCGTCCCCTCTCGATGAGACGATGTTAAGACAACGAGATCGATGACACCGATGAAGACTCAATGTTATCTTCAAGTGCCGAGCAAGAAAAACCCCTTGTTCATTCCGATACAATCCCACTCTCGCTCCTGCTCTCTTTTACTGCATTAGGACAACAACGATTCAACTGTTACATCGTGGTAGTTGAACCCCTTTCCTCTGCATGACCTGTCATTGCCACAGTAAATAGATGAAACCCACTGGCATGAGTAGGAGTTGTTTGAGCCCTGATGTGCCTACTCATTCATGCTTGTTTGTCATGCCTGCTATTGCTTAGAGTTGTGTCAGGTCTGATTCATCAGGGGTGAATGGGAGGTGTGTGAACATGTCCTACTGTTGAGAGCTAAGTGTGTGAACACGATTTGGTAATGGTAGCGGTGAGAGGCCATGTAGGAGTACATGGTGGGTTGTCTCATTGCAGCCGTCCTTAGGAACTGAATTCTGTGTTTGTGATCCATGAACAGTTACTACCACACATTGGGTTCCGGTAACTCGACCCCTCTCGACTTATTAAATAACATGATCTCTGTCCAGGAGTTGCAACTAGTTTCTGGTGTTTGTAGGTAGTTTTAGTAGTCTACCAAGTGGCACCCGGTACAGGTGGGCTTGGGACAGACTAGGCACCATGGCACGGTGTACCAAGCGTAGAACTACCCGTCGAGGTGGGCTGGGGAACCCTGCACACATCGTTTGGGGCCGTGAGCGACAGCCCGGCCGGATATCCTTGCGGATTGAACCCGAATAGGCGATAAACCTGGACTAGAGACTTGTGTGGTTAGTCAGGTCATGGCCGACTCCCTCGCCAGGCTTCCGCTTGAAGGTTGCCGAGATACACGAGGTGTACATGGCGGTAAGTGGCGAGAGCGTGTGTGAAGAAGTACACCCCTGCAGGCTTAATATGATCTATTCGAACAGCCGTGTCCACGGTAAAGGACTTCTGGGTTGCCTGTACAGTTCATAGACAAGTGAAAGTGGATACTCTAAAATGCGCAAGATAAGCCTGAGTGCTATGGATGGCGTTCTCGTAGGGAGACGGGAGCGGATCCATAGTGGTGTATTGATATGGTGAATATGTGGACTCGTGCAGCGCCACCTCAAAAGAGTTACTTGCAAATGTAGTGTAGGATAGCCACCGAGTCAAAGCTGGCTTGCTGCAGTCATACTCCACCACCCCCTTTGTTGATAATGATGCATATGTAGTTAGTTCTGATGTTAAGTCTTGCTGAGTACATTTTTACTCACGTTTGCTTATTTTATATTTTGCAGAGAGACGTCAGTCTCGCTAGTAGTTCCGCGTGGACTTCGACGTTTAGCTTGTTACCTCAGCTACGATCTTGTGCCCTCGGCAGGATCTGGTAGATAGTCAGGCTTCTCAACCTTTTTCATTTATAGATGTCTGTACTCAGACATGTTAAGCTTCCGTGTGTGCTTTCTTTTGTATGCTCTGAATGTTGGGTCATGAGACCCATGTTTGTAATATCTCGCTCCTCGGAGCCTAATGAATGATACTTTGAGTCATAGATTTATGTTGTGATGCCATGTTGTATTTACACATGTCGAGCATATTGTGTGTATATTTGAAATGCTTAGTATGTGTGGGATCCGACAATCTAGTTGTTTATCCTTGGCAGCCTCTCTTATGGGGAAATGCAGTCTAGTGCTTCCATGAGCCATAGTAGTCCGCTACAGCCCGGTTCACCGAGTCCTCGCTAGCCCAAAGATCGCTGCTCGTGACACTTGATTTGGCCGGCATGTGTTTCACTTCGTTCCTGTGTATGTCCCTTCGGGGAAATGTCATGCGGTGACATCCGGAGTCCTGCCTAGCCTGCTACAACCCGGGTTCCCGGAGTCCTGTTAGCCCAGTGCTACAGCCCGGATTCACACACTGCTGACCAACATGCTCGATGTGACTCATGTATGCCTGTCCCCATGGGTTAGTGCCGCTTTGGCTTCACGACTAGCCATGTCGGCCCGGGTTCTTTGTCATATGGATGCTAGCGATACTATCATATACGTGAGCCAAAAGGCGCAAACGGTCCCGGGCCATGCTAAGGCGACACCCGTGGGAATACCGTGCGTGAGGCCACAAAGTGATATGAGGTGTTACCGGCTACATCGATGTGACTTGGAATCGGGGTCCTGACAATATATCCATGCCTACATAAATCATCTGTGAAGGTTAAAAAATAATGATACCCGCCGCATGCTTCAACACTCATCAGACCGCATACATTGGTATGTATTATTTCCAGTAAGTTATTAGCTCGCTCCATTGTTCCGGAGAATGGAGTTTTAGTCATCTTGCCCATGAGGCATGGTTCGCAAGTATCAAATGATTCATAATCAAGTGACTCCAAAAGTCCATCCGCATGGAGTTTCTTCATGCGCTTTACACCAATTTGACCTAAATGGTAGTGCCACAAGTATGTTGCACTATCATTATCAATGTTGGGGGTTGGGTGCGACATATGCCAATGGATGGCTTATCATGGTGGGAGCGAGTAGAATGTCGCTGGTGCCTGGAAGCGGGATGAGGCGTAGACACGAACGCCAGCGCACTTTACCCAGGTTCGGGGCTCTCCTAGGAGATAACACCCCTAGTCCTGCTCTGCGGGGTCTCCGCATGATCACTAAGGCACTAGTGAGTACAATGGTGCTCCTCGAGCTGTATGCTAGAGGTAGGAGAAGGCAGGCACACTCTCTCCTTCCTCTAGGTATGAGTCTAGTTCTAACAGGTTGGGAACCCTTTGCATGGGTGCCTTGGGGGGTTTATATAGGCCTACCCCCCAGGGGTACAATGGTAATCCGGTCGGGTGTAGGACCTGGCTGTCAGTGTCTCTGGTCGCCGGCTTCTCCGCCGGCTGCTGGGGCCCGCCGCCTGGTGGGCCCCGCCAACAGGTCTGGTACGGCCCCGACGGGCCGCTCTCGCCGCTCAAGGGTCTTGCCGACTGCTGATTACTGTAGCCGTGATGCTAATGACGCAGGCTTGGTCAGGGGAGCGTGGCTACCGCCCCGCCGCCTGGTGGGAGATCACTGTAGCCACACCGTATCTCATCTGGTTAATGGTGTGTGGGCCCCGAGGAAAGAAAGGGCCATCTGCCAGAGGCCGGCCTTCCTCGGGTACGGCTGGTCAGGCTTCCCCGTCTTCCGGGCTCTCGCTGTCTGGTAGGGCCCACCGCCTGCAGGCCGTACCGACATGCCGTCGTGGGAGTAGGGCTCACTTTGCCAGCGATGTGTCGGGCAGAGTGACAACAGCCGCGCAGGCAGAGATCTCACTTTGCACGGAGCACTGTGTCAATGCTCGGCCCTGGATTTGGGGGTGATGGGCTACACTGTAGCCTCACCATGTCTTGTCTTCTTAATGGGGGCGCAGACCCTGAGGGCGTCATGGGCCGCCTGCTAGAGGCCGGCCTCTCTGGAGGCCGACTGCGAGGAGTCGGCCCATCTTGGTTCCGCCTTCTGGGCTTAGCTGCCTTCAAGCAGCCGGCCACTTCGGCCAGCCGGCCATAAGAAGGCGGCGCTTCATCTCGAGGCTCTGAGGGGCGCAGCCGGCCCCGATGTCTTGAAAGGTTCATGGACTCGGGTTAGGTTACCCGTGGCCCATTACTCCGACAGTAGTCCCCGAAGCTGATGAGGCACCGCGGCTGAGGAGCCGAGGAGCCTCAATAGTTTCTTTCTCCGGGTGCTCTGAACCGAAGCTTCATCCGACTCCTGAGGAGCCGCCAGATGTGAGTCAGCCATGTCCAGTTGGATTTTTCTAAAACTTCAAATGCAACAGCAGGAACTAGGTGGCGTGCTAGTGAAGCCTCCAGGCCCGCCGCCCATCAAGAGCCCCCACGTGGCGCCAGCCAGACGAGCCAGCCTGCTAGCCCACGCGCGCGATGGGACGCGACGGCAGGCTGGGCCCGCCACCACCGGGCCTCGTGTTGCGGGCGGATCCGCTGCGGCCGAGGCGGGCAGTTGGGCTTCTTCTGAGTTCTGCGCGATAACTTCGCGAATCATGTAACGGGGACGTGGGGTCGTGGGCACGATTAATCCCACGATCCCACGCCGCCTCGGCCAGAGCCCGTTGGCTATAAGTAGGGGGAGGAGGGGGAGCGGCGAAGCACGTGCGCCCCTCCACCCCATTCTTCCCTCCTTCTCCTTCCTCGGGCCGCAGCACCCCCGAGCTCCGCCGGAGTGCGTCCGCTGCTCGTCTTTGTCGAGTTCTTCCGCCCCGAGCCCTCTTGGCCCTGCTCCGATCCCTAGCTCTCCTGCCGCACCATTATCCTTGTCGAGCTCTCTTCATGGCGCGTGATCGGGAAGGAGACTGGGACGGGTCAAACGTCCATGAAGACCACATCGCTTTCCTTCACGACCCGCTGCGCCTTCCCAGCGCAAACTATGTGAAGGCGCGCGTGCCTCCTGCGGGGGAGATGTCGCCAGCGCCGGGGGCGAACGAGCGGGTCATCTTCCGATCGCACTTCATCCGCGGCTTTGGCTTGCCGGCGAGCGGCTTCCTCCGCTCGTTCCTTGAGTTCTACCATCTCCAACCTCATCACATCATGCCCAACACCGTGATGCTTCTGTCCGCCTTCGTCACGATGTGCGAAGGCTACCTCGGCATCCTCCCCACTATCGAGTTATGGGGAGCGTTCTTCTACACCAAGCTGGGCACCTCCGTCCGGGAGGTGGCCGCCCAGTGCGGCGCCTTCGTCGCGGTGCGCCATCCGTCTCCGAGGAACGCCTTCCCCTCCATCAAGCTGCCATAGTAGGTCAAGATGTGGCAGCAATCTTACTTCTATGTGGAGAACGTCAACCCGGCCGTCGACTTCATCAACCTGCCGGCCTATGAGGCCGGCCCACCGGCTGAGCCTCGGGCCAACTAGGGCTACAAGCCGAAGCCGGTGTCAGCAGACGGTGCCGCCGCCATCAACCGACTCCGGGTGCTGACCGAAGCCGAAGGCCTCAAGGCGTCCGACCTGCTGGTTGCCTTCGTCGCGCGCCGGGTTCTCCCGCTCCAAGGCTGGCCTCACTTGACCAGTCGGATGAGCGGGCATCGCGACCTGTGCCGGCTGAGCACCAAGGAGATGCCGTCTGCTGAGGTGGCGAACTTGGTGAACGAGATCTCTGACCTCAAGCTGGAGGGGTCCTGGCAGTTTGGCAAGCAGCCGCATTCCCGCGCGGACCCGCCACCAGCCGTAAGTCTTTCAATCTCTCCTTTCTTTAATACTTCATCTTGATTCCGCCTTGCGAGCTTGAACAGTCGGCCTCTTGCCCTTTGAAACAGATCTACATGTCTGAGGCAACAGCCGCCATCGTGGGGCCGGGTGGCCCCTATGCGCCAGACCGGGTTGTGAGCGACGTGGACGACCCCGACCTGCGGCTCTGAGGAAGGCAACGTCTATGGAGCCAGCGGCTCCGAGGAAGGCGACATCGAGACCTAGCACGATGACGACGATGAGCCGCGCCCTTCACGAGGCGCTGGCAAGGCGGACGCGGGCCCCTCCGCCGAGCCGACTGCTCGAGGCAGCACGCGGAAGCGAAAACAGGGTGCCGCTTTGTTCGGTAGCGTGCCAAAGAAGGCCAAGAATTCGACCGCCACGGCCAGGCGGAAGGAGGCCGTTGCGAAGGCGGCCAAATACCAGAAGCTCCCGAAGGTGCCTCCCATGGTGTCGGCGTGAGTACCCTTTTTTGTGCTTTTCTTCCTTTCTTGTTGATTCTTTCCGAGTTTCCTTTCTTCGTTTTACTTTTCTTGACTCAGGGCCCCGCTATCTCTTGAGAAGTCAGCCGCCGCTTCCGTCATTGGGTCGGCGGAGGCCTCCACCACCTCCCGGCGATTCGATCCGGCTGCCGACCTCCAGGAGGCGACGGAGCGATATGCGCGGGAGGCGCGCGAGGAGCAAGAAGCCGCCCGTCTGGAGAAAGAGGAGATGGACAAGGCGGAGGCCGCCGCTTTGAAGAAACTGACGGAGGCTGAAGCTGCTGCCGCGGCGAAGGAGCAGGCCGAAGAAGTCGCGCGTCGTCAGTCGGCGTTGTTCGTCGGTCCCCTAAACTCCGCGCTGCCACCACCAGAGTTCGTGGCGCCGACTGGGGGAGCCGGCGACGAGCACCTGATGATGGAGAGGGAGGGTGGTGACGTCGTCATGCCAGACGTAATCGTGCCTCCGCCACCGCCGTCTGAGGAAGCGCGGGACAAGCAGCCGGCTGACCCGCCAGCGCCACCAACAGGGAGTGAGATGGCGACGGGCCCGACTCCCGAGGTCCGCACACCATCGCGCCACCGATTTGTAAAGGCGGCTTCGGCACCACGCCCGCTGGAAGCCGCTGCCGCGAGCTCTTCGATCTCGGATGCCGAAGCGTCCAGCGCCGCGCCCGCTGATTGGGTGCGGGGAGGCGGGACGGGCCCTTTGAACCGGGTGATCCTGGATATCCAGGCCAAGGTCCGGGCCGAGGTCGATGCTCTCAAGCATTGCAACAACGCGTTCTTGGAGTCGCGAGCAGCTGTCCGGGTATGTTTATTGCTCCTTCATTTTTAATTTTTGTACTTCTCTGTGGGGGCACGCCAGCACACCCACTGGGTGTAGTCCCCGAGTTTCGGGCCGACTACTGAGGAGGCGGCTCAGAACTTTAATTGGTAAGCTCCGAGCACTAAAATTGTCTAATATCTTCACTGCAGGATTATCATAACTTCCGCGCGACCGCCTTCAACTCCAAAGTGCAGGAGCTGGATCAACGGACCGCCGACTTGTCAGAAAGTCGGAGTAAGCCTTTGTTTTCTTTCTTTGCGGGGGCGCACTAGCGCACTTGCGGGTTGTAGTCCCCGAGATTCGGGCCGACTGCTGAGCAGTCGGGCCGGATCTCCCCGGCAACTGTTCCTCTTCTTTATTGATATTGATGACTTCTTTCTCTGTGGGGGCGCGCTGGTGCACCCGCGGGCTGTAGTCCCCGAGATTTGGGCCGACTGCTGAGCAGTCGGGCCGGATCTCTCCGGCGACTGTACTTCTTCTCAGTTGGCTTCTGACACCTTTTTCTGCTTCTACTTTTGCAGAGGCCAAAGCCACCCTGCATCAGCAGCTGAGTGAAGCCAACACCGCGCTGCGTGCCAAGGAGGCAGATTGCAGCAAGCTAGCCGAAGAGCGTGACCGGCTGGTCACGCAACTGGCGGAGCAGGCGGAGCTTCTCAAGAAGACCCAGAAGGAGGCGGAGGACAAGGAGGCCGGTCTCCTTGCTGAGTTCGAGACTGAACGCTCCGCCTGGACCGATAAGGAGGCAATGCTGACTGCCGGCTTCGGCGAGATTGAAGACATGGTTGACTGTGAGCTTCCTTCTTTACTCTTTCTTCGAGCCGACGGCTTCTAATCAGGCCGGCTTCTTGTTTCTAATTTTGGATTTTTTGCTTTCTGTTTGAGCAGACTTCTTCCCCGGTCACTCCGGCACTGCCAATCAGGCCATCAAGGCCGAAAGCGAAGGGCGGAGGTCGGAAGGTGCGGAGATCACTACCGACGCCCCCCGGACCCTTAGCGAACAGCTTCTCAGCATCTAGGCCCATCTTCGGCCGGCTCATCGGATGCTGCCGTTTTCAGCGTGTCGGCGCCCAGGCGATCGCCGCCCTGTGGTCAGACATGCCGGCTCCACGTACACCCAGCTGGACTGCCGACTGGCTGGAGGTGGCGGCTGGCCGTCTTGAGGCTTGGAAGGGTTCCTCGGCCCGGGCTGGGGCACGCGGGGCCTTGGAGTTCGTCAAGGCATGGTACCCTGGGCTAAATCTAGCCCCGTTGACCATGTTTCGACAGGTGGCCCAGGAGGAGCTGGTGGCAGTGGAGGGTGATCTTGTGAAGATGGCAGCGGCAATCGCCGAGTACACCAACACCAGCATCTTCATCCTGGAGCTGACCGAGAACGGCGCCGAGGCGCCACTAGAGTGGTTCGGGCTGAACCTGGAGGATGGCGAGGACTCGGCCGAGGTGATCGACTCCAGCGACGAGGGAGAAGACGAGGAGGAGGAGGAAGGTGAAGAGGAGGCACCAGAGGTTAAAGCGGACGGCCAGCCACAGCTCGACCGCGCCTCCAGCAATGAGCCACGCCCGAGCGAGCCGGTTGCTGCTGAAGGCAACCAAGCGGGGACTGACCAGCCGGCCACTCCACCAACCGGTACCACCGACTCCACCGTTCCGCCGAACCCGTCTGCTGCTCCCTAGGCTGCCAATTTATCTTTTGTTTTTACCTGCTTATCAGTCTCGACAAACTTTGTTAACTTCGCACAATTCCACACGTGGGGTGTATTTCAAACTTCCGTTGGATGTTGGCCAAGGGCCTTTTGATATGTAAATATGCTTGCCGAGCTGTATCTTTCCTTGCTTTCTGCCCCTTGGCTTTTTTCCTTTGCCGCCCTCCCTGGCCTGCCGTCTAGCCAGCCGGACAGCCGCTCTGCGGACTGCGGCTGGGTCCAGTACTTGGCCGCTTTGGGAGGGTAAGTACTTAGCCGATTAGAGTTTTTAGCAAGTTAAGTAGAAGCCGGCCGGCCGGCTGCTCAACAACCGGTCGGTGAAGCGGGACGCCGACTTGAACTATGTGCATGCTTTGGGTCCTTAGCCATTTTTCATGCGGACACCCTTTCTGCCTTAACTCCTGCCCACCAGATAGCCGCTCTGCGAACTGCGGCTTCTGGCAGGAGAAGGCTTGAGTGCCAACACATTACTTGTCCGGCTGCAGGAGGCATTACATAGTACAAGGCGGCGAGTTCCCGGGTCGACTGGTCGAACCCGGTGCCAGGCGGACTAATGGAATAACACATTCATAGGCATAATTCTTATCATATAGATAAAAGAGGACAGTCCCTGAGCTCTTCTCGGGGGACCCAGAGTCTTCGTACTTAACACAAAAGTTGGCGTGGTACATACTACATCAACTGTTAAACCTTCAGAGGAGGTTTGCATTCCATGGTCGCTCCGTCTCCTTGCCGGAGTCGTCTCTTTTGCGTGCTCGAGGCTTCTGAGCATCGATCAGGTAGTAGGAGTCATTGCCCAACACCTTGCTGATGATGAAGGGGCCTTCCCAAGGTGCCAAGAGCTTGTGCTGGCCGGCTGTTCGCTGGATCAGCCGGAGCACAAGGTCTCCCTCTTGGAAGGATCTTGGCTTGACCTTCCGATTGTTGTATCGTTGCAGGCTCTGCTGGTAGATGGTTGACCGGCTGAGTGCCAATAGCCGGCCCTCTTCCAGCAGATCGACGCCGTCTTCTCGTGCTTCTTTTGCCTCCTCTTGGTGTACATGGTGACTCGAGGGGAGTCGAATTCTATATTCGTCGGGATGACGGCTTCGGCACTGTAGACGAGGAAGAAAGGTGTGAAGCCGGTTGACTTGTTCGGAGTTGTGCACAGACTCGAGGAGGGCGGCCGATTAAATCGAGCAGCCAGCTGGCCAAACGCTCTAGAGGTTCGACCAGTCGGGGCTTGATGCCGGATAAAATGAGGCCGTTTGCTCGCTCCACTTGGCCGTTTGACTGCGGTTGGGCAACGGACACTAAGTCCAGTCAGATGCCCTGCATCGCGCAGAAACGAGCCAAGGCGCCTTTGGCAAAGTTTGTGCTGTTGTCGGTGATGATGCTGTGTGGTATGCCATACCGGATGGTGATGTCGGAGATGAAAGTCACAGCAGTCGGACCATTCAACTTCTTAATTGGCTTTGCTTCTATCCACTTGGTGAACTTGTCCACCGCGACAAGTAGACGAGTCATGCCGCCGCGTGCTGTCTTGAATGTCCCACCATGTCCAAGCCCCAGACGGCAAAGGGCCAGGCAATGGGGATAGTCTTGAGTGCAGAAGCCGGCTGATGTGGCTTTGAGTGGAACTTCTGGCACCCTTTGCATTTCTGGACCAAGTCTTTGGCGTCTTCTAGAGCAGCCGGCCAGAAAAAACCGTGGCGAAAAGCTTTGGCAACGAGTGCCCTTGAGGCCGCGTGGTGGCCACACTCGCCTTGATGGATATCTTTGAGGATTGCTTGGCCTTGCTTCGGCTCCACGCAGCGCTGGTACACACTAGTGACGCTACGCCTCACAAGTTCTCTGTTGACGATGGTGTATGCTGCTTCTCGGCATTGCACTTGCCGGGCCGAGATCTCATCAGTTGGTAGCTCTTTGTTCACCAGAAAGTTGAGGATGGGCTGAGCCCAGGAAGGTGCTGCAATTTCTTCGACTGCTAGGACTGCTACTTGCACGAGGGCGATGGCCACCTGCTGAGTCGATGAAGTTCCCGGGCCGACTGCTGCAGTCCCCGGGCCGGGTTCTGAAGTCCACGGGCGGGTGCGATCGCTGCATCCACGAGGCCGCTGCCGAAGTTCAGCGCCCGGCTGGGGTCCTCAAGTCAGATCCGACTGCTTCAGGAGGAGCCGACACAAAGATGGAATCCGACTCTGGCGATGGCTTGA
Source organism: Aegilops bicornis (assembly GCA_021605145.1). Taxonomy (NCBI): domain Eukaryota; kingdom Viridiplantae; phylum Streptophyta; class Magnoliopsida; order Poales; family Poaceae; genus Aegilops; species Aegilops bicornis. The sequence continues at coordinate 547,311,125 of CM038673.1, read as the reverse complement.
CAGACAGCTTGAGGAGGCATTGCAGGGCGACGCCGGTTGGTATTGCTAGCCGGGTGGAGCCGACCCGTGCCATGGCGTCAGCTTGCTCATTGTCATTTCTGGGCACATGGAGGAACTCGCACCCTTCAAAGTATCCACTGAGTTGCTGGACGAGGAAGCGGTAGCTAGCCATTTGCATCCTTGGCGTCCCAGTCGCCAGACGACTGCTGGACCACTAAGTCGGAATCACCATAACACAGGATCCGGCAAATGCCGAGTTCCATGGCAAGCCGAAGCCCGTGAATGAGTGCTTCGTATTCAGCAACGTTGTTGGAGGCAGCAAAGTGGATTTGCAGCACATATCTGAGCTTGTCGCCTTTGGGAGAGGTGAGGACAATGCCGGCTTCGAAACCGGTGCGCATCTTGGAACCATCAAAGTGCATCGCGGGTGGAGTCTGGCGCTGGCGTTAGGTACTGGGTCTCGGCCTAGTCTACGAGGAAGTCGGCCAGTGCTTGTGACTTGATGGTGGTGCGAGGCTGGTAGTAGATGGTGTAGGGGGCCAAATCTATGGCCCATTTGTCCACTCGGCCTGGAGCATCCCGGCTTCCAATGATCTCGGCGAGTGGGGCAGTGCAGACCACAGTGATTGGGTGCTCTTGAAAGTATGGCTTCAGCTTCTTGGCGGCAAAATGCACACCGTAGAACATCTTTTGATAATGGGGGTAATTCTGCTTGGAGGCGGACAACACTTCACTCAGGTAATACACCGGCCTCTGGACTGGTAGCGCTTTGCCTTCTTCCTTGCGTTCCACAACTATGACTGTGCTGTCCACCCGGCTGGTGGCGGTGATGTAGAGGAGCATGGGCTCCTTAGGAGTCGGAGCCGTCAGGAACGGCGGAGTGGTCAGCATCTTCTTAAGCTGGAGAAAAGCTTCATCCGCCTTGTCGTTCCATTCGAAAAAGTGGTCTTCTTCATGAGCTGGTACAGGGGGAGAGCCTTCTCGCCCAGTAGACTGATGAAACGGCTGATGGATGCCAAGCAGCCGGTGAATTTTGCACGTCTAGCAGTCGGGTGGGCACCTCCATCTTCTCGCTGGCCTTGATCTTCACGGGGTTGCACTCTATGCCGCGCTCTGAGACCAGGAAGCCAAGAAGCTGGCCGGCTGGTACTCCAAAGACGCATTTCTCCGGGTTGAGCTTGATGTAAAATCGGCGCAAGTTCTCAAAGGTCTCCTTGAGGTCTTCTAGTAGCGTTCCATGCTTCTCCGTCTTCACCACAACATCGTCCACATAGACGTGGGCGTTTCTGCCGAGTTGCTTGAGGAGACACTTCTGCATGCAACGCTGAAATGTGGCGCCGGCATTTCTCAAGCCGAACATCATGGTTAGGTAGCAGAACGCTCCGAATGGCGTGATGAAGGCAGTCTTCCGCCTGTCGGCCGGGTTCAGCTTGATCTGATGATACCCTGAGTATGCATCCAAAAAGCTCAACAACTCGCATTCGGCTGTGGATTCAATCACTTGGTCTATTCTTGGCAAGGAAAATGGGTCTTTGGGGCATGCTTTGTTGAGGCTGGTATAATCAATACACATGCGCCACTGCTTGTTCTTCTTCAGCACAATGACTGGGTTGGCTAACCATTCTGGAAAGAACACTTCCATGATGAAGCCGGCTGCTAGAAGCCGGGCTATTTCTTCTCCAACAACTCTTCTCTTCTCTCCTGACAGGCGGCGCAAGGGCTTCCTGACTGGCTTGGCATCAGGTCGGACATGCAGCTTGTGCTCGGCGAAATCCGTCCCCGGCATGTCCTTGGGAGACCATGCAAAGATGTCCCGATTCTTACGGAGGAAATCGACAAGCTCGCTTTCCTATTTGCTGTCAAGGTTCGTACCTATAACAGCGTACCTCTCCAGGTGCTCCGGGTCCAAGGGTATCTTCTTTGTTTCCTTTGCCGGCTTGAATGAGCCCTCGGCTTGCGACTCCTTGGGGTTGGGTGACATTTCCGGCTGCTTGCCTGCCATCGCCACAACCCGGTCAAGGAGCCGCTTCTCAGCCGCGATCACGAGGTACTCGGCCAGTCGGCTGCTATCTGCTGTGCAGGCGGACGACTTCTTGTAGTCCCCTGCTATGGTCAGGATTCCCTTGGAGCTCGGCATCTTCATCTTGAGGTAGGCATAGTGGGGTACCGCCATGAATTTTGCCAGAGCAGGCTGGCCAAGCAGTGCATGATAAGGGCTCTCAAGGTCCACCACCTCAAACCAAACTGGCTCTCGGCAAAAATGATTTTTGTCTCTGAAGAGGACATCTATCTGGGTCTTGCCGATTGGTGAGCAGGAAAGGCCAGGAACTATGCCATGGAATACGGTTCGGCTGGGCTGAAGCTGCCTCAGCTTGATTCCTAACTTCTCCATAGTGTCTCGGTACATGATGTTGATGCTGCTGCCGCCATCTATCAAGACTCGGGAAAAGCGAGCAGCCCACCTCTCTGTAGCGAAGGTGGCATCTAAGACCAAAGCATAAGAACCAGGATTGGGCATCACCTTCGGGTGGTCAGCTCTGCTCCAGCTGATGGGCTTCTCAAACCAATGCATGAACTCGGGGGTCTCTGATGCCACGGCGTTTACTTCTTGTTGTCATTTGTAAATGCCATTGTGCCTATAAATCACGCTGGTGAACACGACATAGGCTCCATGCTCTTCAGGGTATTCATCTTGCACTGCGCCGACAGGCCTAACCACTGGCTGCTGGGGAGGAGGAGGCGGCGGGCCTGTAGGCGGGGGAGGCAGGAGTCCGTCACCCTTGGTGATCCTGGAGAGCCAGTGGCACCTCCGAGTGGTGTGGTTGGACAGCTTCGCGCCGCTGTGGAACTTGCAGGGTGCATCAAGAGTCTGCTCATAGGAGAAGGCGGGCAGCTAGTTGGGCTTGCCGCCCTTCTGACGCTTGGGTGGAGGCTGCCCTTCTGGCTGCTGGTCTTCGACGGTCGCCATCTGCCGGCTTGTGGAAGCCGGCTGCGTGGCCTTGTGCTTATGGTCATTCGGTTGATGTCGCCGACTGGTGTCACCAGCCGGGCTCTGAGGAGCTTGGGGAGCCACGTTGCCAGATGCGTCAACTTGGATCTCTGCCTTCATGGAGGAGTCGGCCGTGGCGTACTTGTCTGCTATGATCAGCAGTTCGTCGAGGGTCGTTGGCTCGTCGTAGAGAAGCTTGTGCTTGAGGAGGGTGCCCTCTCGGCACCCGGCAATGAAATACTCGGTGGCCTCAACCTCGTGCACACCCTCGCAAGAGTTGCGCAGCTCGGCCCAGCGTGTGAGATAGTCGCGAGTCGACTCGTTGGGGCCTTGGACGCATAAGGAGAGCTGGTGAGGCTTGGGCAGCCACTTGTACGTGCTGGTGAAGTTGCGGATGAAGGCTTCAGTGAAATCGACCCAACTGTTGATGTTGCGGGGCTTCAGGCTGTTCAGCCATGTCCGGGTTGTGCCCTAGAGCATGAGCGGAACGCATTTCACGTCAACACGCTTGTTGCCGTCCGCGATGCTGACGGCTGTGGAGTAGTAGACTAGATAGTCCTCCGGCTTCACGGAGCCGGTGTACTTGGGCGTATCTCTCGGGAGAGTGAACCCTTTGGGGAAGGGCTCATCTTGAATGCGGGGGCCGAAACAAGGCGGACCTGCTACGTCCATTTTGCGTCATGCTTTTATATCAATAATTATTGAATTATGGGCTGTTATTACATGTTATGTCACAATACTTATGCCTATTCTCTCTTATTTTACAAGGTTTACATAAGGAGGGAGAATGCCGGCAGCTGGAATTTTGGGCTGGAAAAGGAGCAAATATTAGAGACCTATTCTGCACAACTCCAAAAGTCCTGAAACTCCACGGAAGTCATTTTTGGAAATAATAAAAAGTATTGAGCGGAAGAAGTACGCCAGAGGGGGACCCACCTGGCCATGAGGGTGGGGGCGCGCCCTACCCCCCAGGGCACGCCCCCTGCCTCGTGGGCCCCCTGTTGGCTCTCCGGTGGCCATCTTCTGCTATATGAAGTCTTTCGTCAAGGGAAAAATCATAAGCAACCTTTCAGGACGAGACTCCGCTGCCACGAGGCGGAACCTTGGCGGAACCAATCTAGGGCTCCGGCAGAGCTGTTCTGCCGGGGACACTTCCCTCCGGGAGGGGGAAATCATCGCCATCATCATCATGAACGCTCCTCTCATCGGGAGAGGGCAATCTCCATCAATGTCTTCAGCAGCACCATCTCCTCTCAAAACCTAGTTCATCTCTTGTATCCAATTCTTGTCTCCAAGTCCGGGATTGGTACTAGTAGGTTGCTAGTAGTGTTGATTACTCCTTGAAGTTGATGCTAGTTGGTTTATTTGGTGGAAGATCATATGTTCAGATCCTTTATGCATATTAATACCGCTCTGATTATGACCATGAATATGCTTTGTGAGTAGTTACGTTTGTTCCTGAGGACATGGGAGAAGTCTTCCTATTAGTAGTCATGTGAATTTTGTATTCGTTCGATATTTTGATGAGATGTATGTTGTCTAGCCTCTAGTGGTGTTATGTGAACATCAACTACATAACACTTCACCATTATTTGTGCCTAGAGGAAGGCATTGGGAAGTAATAAGTAGATGATGGGCTGCTAGAGTGACAGAAGCTTAAACCCTAGTTTATGCGTTGCTTCGTAAGGGGCTGATCTGGATCCATATGTTTCATGCTATGGTTAGGTTTACCTTAATACTTATGTTGTAGTTGCGGATGCTTGCAATAGAGGTTAATCATAAGTGGGATTCTTGTTCAAGTAAGAATAGCACCCAAGCACCGGTCCACCCACATATCAAATTATCAAAGTACCGAACGCGAATCATATGAACGTGATGAAAACTAGCTTGACGATATTCCCATGTGTCCTCGGGTGCGCTTTTCTCTATATAAGAGTTTGTCCAGGCTTGTACTTTGCTATAGAAAGGATTGGGCCACCTTGCTGCACTTTATTTACTTTTGTTACTTGTTGCTCGTTACAGATTATCCTATCACACAACTATCTGTTACCACTTATTTCAGTACTTGCAGAGAATACCTTGCTGAAAACCGCTTATCATTTCCTTCTGCTCCTCGTTGGGTTCGACACTCTTACTTATCACAAGGACTACGATAGATCCCCTATACTTGTGGGTCATCTGGCGCCGTTGCCGGGGAGTGAAGCGCCTTTGGTAGGTGGAATTTGGTAAGGAAAAATTTATATAGTGTGCTGAAGTTTACTGTCACTTCTTACTATGGAAAGTAATCCTCTGAGGGGCTTGTTCGGGGTATCTTCACCATGACCAGTAGAGCAAAGAGTTGCTCCTCAACCTACTAAACCTACTGAAAATGAAAATGTTCCCTTTGAAGTTCCTTCAGGTATTTTAGAAAAACTGCTGGATAATCCTTTTGCAGGAGATGGAACAAAGCATCCTGATGAGCACCTAATCTATATGGATGAAGTTTGTGGATTATTTAAGCTTGCAAGTATACCCGATGATGTTGTTAAGAATAAGGTCTTCCCTTTATCTTTGGAGGGAGACACATCGACATGGCATAGGCTATGTGATGATACGGGGTCATGGAACTACAAACGATTGAAATTTGAATTTCATCAGAAGTTTTATCCTATGCATCTTGTTCATCGTGATCGCAATTATATATATAATTTTTGGCCTCGCGAAGGAGAAAGCATCGCTCAAGCTTGGGGGAGGCTTAAATCAATGTTATATTCATGCCCCAATCATGAGCTCTCAAAAGAAATAATTCTTCAAAGTTTTTATGCTAGGCTTTCTGAAAACAATCGCACTATGCTCAATACTTCTTCTGCTGGCTCTTTTACGATGAAGACTATTGAATTCAAATGGAATTTATTGGATAGAATTAAACGCAACTCTGAAGATTGGGACCTCGACGAAGGTAAGGAGTCAGGTACGACACCTAAGTTTGATTGTGTTAAATCTTTTATGGATACCGATGTTTTCCGTAAATTTAGCACTAAATATGGACTTGACTCTGAGATAGTAGCTTCTTTCTGTGAATCTTTTGCTACTTATGTTGATCTCCCCAAGGAGAAGTGGTTTAAATATCATCCTCCCATAGAAGTATAAGTAGATGCACCTATTAAAGTTGAAGAAAAGACTATTACTTATAATGATCCTGTTGTTCCTACTTCTTATGTTGAGAAACCACCTTTCCCTGTTAGGATAAAGGATCATGCTAAAGCTTCAACTGTGGTTCGTAAATTCAATATTAGAACTTATACACCTCCCGAGCAAGTTAAAGTAGAACCTAATATTGCTATTGTTAAAGATCTCTTGGCTGATAATATTGATGGTCATGTTATTTATTTCTGCGGCGAAACTGCTAGGATTGCCAAACCTTGTGCTAAAGATAAACATAGACTTGTGGTAGGCGTGCCTGTTATTTCTGTTAAAATAGAAGATCATTGTTATCATGGCTTATGTGATATGGGTGCTAGTGTTAGTGCAATACCCTTTGACTTATACAAAGAAATTATGCATGAAATTGCACCTGTTGAGTTAGAAGATATTGATGTCACAATTAAGCTTGCCAATAGAGATACTATTTTTTCACCAATGGGAATTGTTAGAGATGTTGATGTCTTGTGTGGGAAAACTAAATACCCTGCTGATTTTCTTGTTCTTGGTTCCCCACAAGATAGCTTTTGTCCCATTATATTTGGTAGACCCTTCTTGAACACCGTTAATGCTAAGATAGATCATGAAAAGAATGTTGTTACTATAGGCTTGGGTGATATGTCTCATGAGTTTAATTTCTCTAAATTTAGTAGACAACACCGTGAAGAAGAATTGCCTAGTAAGGATGAAATTATTGGTCTTGCTTCTATTGTTGTGCCTCCTAGTGATCCTTTAGAACAATATTTGCTAGACCATGAAAATGATATGTTTATGAATGAAAGAAGGGAAATAGATGAAGTATTCTTTAAACAGGAACCTATTACGAAACACAATTTGCTGTTGAAATCCTAGGATCCTCCTCCACCCAAGGGTGATCCCGTGTTTGAGCTTAAACCATTGCCTGATACTCTTAAATATGCTTATCTTGATGAAAAGAAGATATATCCTGTTATTATTAGTGCTAAACTTTCAGAACATGAAGAAGAGGGATTATTGAAAACTCTGAAGAAGCACCGTCTTTGCTATTGGATATATTCTTGATGATCTTAAGGGCATTAGTCCCACTCTATGTCAACATAAAATAAATTTGGAAGAAGATGCCAAACCAGTTGTTGATCATCAACGAAGGCTGAATCCTAAGATGAAAGAAGTGGTAAGAAAAGAAGTACTAAAGCTTATGGAGGCAGGTATAATTTATCCCGTTGCTGATAGTCAGTGGGTAAGTCCTGTCCATTGTGTCCCTAGGAAGGGACGTATTACTGTCGTTCCTAATGATAAAGATGAATTGATTCCTCAAAGAATTATTACAGGTTATAGGATGGTAATTGATTTCCGCAAATTAAATAAAGCTACTAAGAAGGATCATAACCCCTTACCTTTTATCGATCAAATGCTAGAAAGATTATCCAAACATACACACTTTTGCTTTCTGATGGTTATTCTGGTTTCTCTCAAATACCTGTGTCAGCCAATGATCAATCAAAAACTACTTTTACTTGCCCTTTTGGTACTTTTGCTTATAGACGTATGCCTTTTGGTTTATGTAATGCACCTGCTACCTTTCAAAGATGCATGATGGCTATATTCTCTGACTTTTGTGAAAAGATTTGTGAGGTTTTCATGGATGACTTTTCCGTCTATGGATCCTCTTTTGATGATTTCTTGAGCAACATTGATCGAGTTTTACAGATATGTGAAGAAACTAATCTTGTCTTGAATTGGGAAAAGTGCCACTTTATGGTTAATGAAGGTATTGTCTTGGGGCATAAAGTTTCATAAAGAGGTATTGAAGTTGATAAAGCCAAGGTTGATGCTATTGAAAAGATGCCATGTCCCAAGGACATAAAAGGTATAAGAAGTTTCCTTGGTCACGCTGGATTTTATAGGAGGTTCATTAAGGACTTCTCAAAAATTTCTCGACCTCGACTAATTTATTACAAAAGATATACCATTTGTCTTTGATGATGATTGTGTAGAAGCATTTGAAATACTTAAGAAAGCATTGATCTCTGCACCTATTGTTCAGCCACCTGATTGGAGTTTACCCTTTGAAATTATGTGTGATGCTAGTGATTATGCTGTAAGTGCTGTTCTAGGGCAAAGAGTTGATAATAAATTAAATGTTATTCAATATGCTAGTAAAACTCTAGACAATGCTCAGAGAAATTATGCTACTACTGAAAAGGAATTCTTAGCAGTTGTATTTGCTTGTGATAAGTTCAGACCTTATATTGTTGATTCTAAAGTAACTATTCACACTGACCATGCTGCTATTAAATGTCTTATGGAAAAGAAAGATGCTAAACCTAGACTTATTAGATGGGTTCTCTTGCTACAAGAATTTGATTTGCATATTGTTGATAGAAAGGGAGCTGAGAACCCCGTTGCAGACAACTTGTCTAGGTTAGAAAATGTTCTTGATGACCCACTACCTATTGATGATAGCTTTCCTGATGAGCAATTAAATGTCATAAATGCCTCTCATAGTACTCCGTGGTATGTTGATTATGCTAATTTTATTGTTGCTAAATTTATACCACCTAGTTTCACATACCAACAAAATAAAAAGTTCTTCTATGATTTGAGACATTACTTTTGGGATGACCCACATCTTTATAAAGATGGAGTAGATGGTGTTATTAGACGCTGTGTACCTGAGCATGAACAGGAACAGATCCTACGCAAGTGTCACTCCGAAGCTTATGGAGGACACCATTTGGAGATAGAACTGCACATAAGGTATTGCAATCCGGTTTCTATTGGCCTACTCTCTTCAAGGATGCCCGTAAGTTTGTCTTATCTTGTGATGAATGTCAAAGAATTGGTAATATTAGTAGACGTCAAGAAATGCCTATGAATTATTCACTTGTTATTGAACCATTTGATGTTTGGGGCTTTGATTATATGGGACCTTTTCCTGCCTCTAATGGTTACACACATATTTTAGTTGTTGTTGATTATGTTACTAAGTGGGTAGAAGCTATTCCAACTAGTAGTGCTGATCATAACACTTCTATTAAAATGCTTAAAGAATTTATTTTTCCGAGGTTTGGAGTCCCTAGATATTTAATGACTGATGGTGGTTCACATTTTATTCATGGTGCTTTCTGAAAAATGCTAGCTAAGTATGATGTTAATCATAGAATTGCATCTCCTTATCACCCACAGTCTAGTGGTCAAGTAGAGTTGAGTAATAGAGAGCTCAAATTAATTTTGCAAAAGACTGTTAATAGATCTAGAAAGAATTGGTCCAAGAAACTTGATGATGCATTATGGGCCTATAGAACTGCATATAAAAATCCTATGGGTATGTCTCCGTATAAAATGGTTTATGGAAAAGCATGTCACTTACCTCTCGAACTAGAACATAAGGCATATTGGGCTATTAAAGAGCTCAATTATGATTTCAAACTTGCCGGTGAGAAAAGGTTATTCGACATTAGCTCACTTGATGAATGGAGAACCCAAGCTTATGAAAATGCCAAGTTGTTTAAAGAAAAAGTTAAAAGATGGCATGACAAAAGGATACAAAAGCGTGAGTTTAATGTAGGTGATTATGTATTGCTATACAAATCTTTTTTAAGATTTTTTGCAGGAAAAATTCTCTCTAAATGGGAAGGTCCTTACGTTACCGAGGAGGTCTATCGTTCCGATGCCATAAAAATCAACAACTTCGAAGGTACAAATCCGAAGGTGGTGAACGGTCAGAGAATTAAACATTATATCTCAGGTAATCCTATAAATGTTGAAACCAATATTATTGAAACCGTAACCCCGGAGGAATACATAAGGGACACTTTCTAGAACGTTTCAGACTCCGAAAAGGAATAGGTATGTGGTACGGTAAGTAAACCGACTCCAAAACAGATTTTATGGTAATATTTCTCCATTTTGGAATATTTAGAAAAATAGAAAAATAAGTGGCAGTCCGGGAAGGACACGAGGACCCCACGAGGGTGGAGGGCGCGCCCCCTACATTGTGGGCACCTCGTGTGCCTTTCGGACTCCATTTTCTTGCACGATACGTATTTTGGTCGGTAAAAATTCATTATATAATCTCCCAAAGGTTTTGACTCCTGTATCACGCAAATATCCTCTGTTCTTGCTTTGAGCTATTTTCTGTCAGGGTTGTCAAGGCCAGGCATCATGTCGTCCCCCTCCTCCAACAATGGTGACAACGATGCTTGGCTAATGAAGATAGAGCTGAAGAGGGAAGAACCCATGGAGATCAACAAGGATGAAGGGATCAAGAAGGCCACGGAGGATCAAGCTCCGGCAGCAGAAGACATCCTTCAACTTGATCATAATCTTCTTACCCCAACTGAGATTGAAGCTTTCAAGATGATTGAGTTAGCTCGTATACAGAACAAGTATCTCACACGTGAAAATATTTTGTTGAAGGAGCATATTTTTGCACTCAAGAGCATTATTCGCAAGCTGGAGGACCTCTTACGCTCTATGTGCAACTATCCATCATCACCGCCACCTTCTTCACCAATAAAGAAGGAGATATAATCACATGGGTATGGGCGCTCCCCTTGGCAGCTGCCAAGCTTGGGGGAGGTGCCCCGGTATCGTATCACCATCACATCTCCTATCTTTAGCGTTTTTCTTAGTTCGATCCTATTAGTAGTATCTTGATCTAGTAGAATAAAGTTTATGGCATGATCTAGCTTTGAGTTTTGCTTTATGATCCCTCTATGTAACCGATTCCGTGAGCTATACTAAAGATTAGTGTTGAGTCAAGGGCTTGATTATTTTGCCATGATCTCGAGTGAATAAAAGAAAAGAGAAAAAGAATAAAAAGAAATAAAGAGTTCATATTGATCTTATTGAGAGTAATGACTTCACATGGAAAGAGTATGATGATTAAAAGTTGTTGGGAGTTGACAAACATAGTTTTGTTCATCGTTGCAATTAATAGGAAGTAATAAAGAAAGAGAGGTTTCACATATAAATATACTATTATTGACATCTTTTATGATTGGGAGCACTCATTGAAATATGACATGCTAAAGAGTTGATGTTGGACAAGGAAGACAACGTAATGGGTTATGTTTTCTTATATCTGAGATAAATTATATTGTCATGGATCATCCAACATGTTGAGCTTGCCTTTCCCCCTCATGCTAGCCAAATTCTTAGCACCAAGTAGAAATACTACTTGTGCTTCCAAATACCGTTAAACCCAGTTTTGCCATGAGAGTCCAGCATATCTACCTATGGATTGAGTAAGATCCTTCAAGTAAGTTGTCATCGTTGCAAGCAATAAAAATTGCTCTCTAAATATGTATGACTTATTAGTGTGGGAGAAAATAAGCTTTATACGATCTTGTGATGTGGAAGAAATAAAAGCGACGGACTGCATAATAAAGGTTCATATCACAAGGGGCAATACAAAGTGGCGTTCTTTCGCATAAAGATTTTGTGCATCCAACCATAAAAGCGCATGGCAACCTCTGCTTCCCTCTGTGAAGGGCCTATCTGTTACTATTATCTTCTACCTTATGCAAGAGTCATGGTGATCTTCACCTTTCCTTTTTTATTTTATCCTTTGGCAAGCACAGGGTGTTGGAAAGATCCTGCTAGATATATCTAATTGGATGTAGGGGAGCATGAGTTATTATTGTTGACATTACCCTTGAGGTAAAAGGTTGGGTGGCGAAACTATAAGCCCCTATCTTTCTCTGTTTCCGACTAAAACTCCGTAACCACAAGTATTGCGAGAGTGTTAGCAATTATGAAAGACTAAATGATAGTTGAGTATGTGGACTTGCTATAAAGCTCTAACATAGACTCTTTCTGATGTTATGATAAATTGCAATTGCTTCAATGACTGAGATTATAGTTTGTTGGTTCTCAATAAAGTTTATGATTTGTACTTTTGCATTGTGAATAGATTATTACTTGAGCATAAGAAATCATATGACAATATTCATATATGTTGCTGTTATGAAAGTAATCATGATGCCTTCATGTCCGTATTTTATTTTTATCGACACCTCTACTTCTAAACATGCGGACATATTTATCGTTACCGGCTTTCGCTTGAGGACAAGCGAGGTCTAAGCTTGGGGGAGTTGATACGTCCATTTTGCATCATGCTTTTATATCAATATTTATTGCATTATGGGCTGTTATTACACGTTATGTCACAATACTTATGCCTATTCTCTCTTATTTTACAAGGTTTACATATGGAGGGAGAATGCCGGCAGCTGGAATTCTGGGCTGAAAAAGGAGAAAATATTAGAGACCTATTCTGCACAACTCCAAAAGTCCTGAAAATCCACGGAAGTCATTTTTGGAAATAATAAAAAATATTGAGCGGAAGAAGTACGCCAAAGGGGGAGCCACCTGGCCACGAGGGTTGGGGCGCGCCCCCTGCATCGTGGGCCCCCTGTTGACTCTCCGGTGGCAATCTTCTGCTATATGAAGTCTTTCATTAAGGTAAAAATCATAAGCAACCATTCGGGACGAGACTCCACCGCCACGAGGCGGAACCTTGGCGGAAACAATCTAGGGCTTTGGCAGAGCTGTTCTGCCGGGGACACTTCCCTCCGGGAGGGGGAAATCATCGCCATCGTCATCACGAACGCTCCTCTCATCGGGAGAGGGCAATCTCCATCAACATCTTCACCAGCACCATCTCCTCTCAAAACCCTAGTTCATCTCTTGTATCCAATTCTTGTCTCCAAGTCCGGGATTGGTACTAGTAGGTTGCTAGTAGTGTTGATTACTCCTTGTAGTTCATGCTAGTTGGTTTATTTGGTGGAAGATCATATGTTCAGATCCTTTATGCATATTAATACCGCTCTGATTATGAACATGAATATGCTTTGTGAGTAGTTACGTTTGTTCCTGAGGACATGGGAGAAGTCTTGCTATTAGTAGTCATGTGAATTTGGTATTCGTTCGATATTTTGATGAGATGTATGTTGTCTAGCCTCTAGTGGTGTTATGTGAATGTTGACTACATAACACTTCACCATTATTTGGGCCTAGAGGAAGGCATTGGGAAGTAATAAATAGAGGATGGGTTGCTAGAGTGACAGAAGCTTAAACCCTAGTTTATGTGTTGCTTCGTAAGGGGCTAATTTGGATCCATATGTTTCATGCTATGGTTATGTTTACCTTAATAATTTTGTTGTAGTTGCGGATGCTTGCAATAGAGGTTAATCATAAGTGGGATGCTTGTTCAAGTAAGAACAGCACCCAAGCACCGGTCCACCCACATATCAAATTATCAAAGTACCGAACGCGAATCATATGAACGTGATGAAAACTAGCTTGACGATATTCCCATGTGTCCTCAGGAGCGATTTTCTCTATATAAGAGTTTGTCCAGGCTTGTCCTTTGCTACATAAAGGATTAGGCCACCTTGCTACACTTTATTTACTTTTGTTACTTGTTGCTCGTTACAAATTATCCTATCACACAACTATCTGTTACCACTTATTTCAAGATTTCTGCAGAGAATACCTTGCTGAAACCCGCTTATCATTTCCTTCTGCTCCTCGTTGGGTTTGACACTCTTACTTATCGAAAGGACTACGATAGATCCCCTATACTTGTGGGTCATCAGGACCCAGCTCGTCTTCTTCTTCTAGCGCCAGAGATCGGTTGAGGCGGTCGATCCGGTGGCGGGCATCATTCTCTTTGACTCCTTCTCGGCAGCCAAGGTGGTCGTCGAGTGTCGGGTGACTGACAGGCGGCGGGGAAACACGCCTCTCCCTGCAAAGGGGAGGAGGAGGCGGGCAGTCGTCCCGTCGTTCCACTGCTCTATGGCGGCCGTCTTGGTCGCGCTCGATGGTGATGCGAGTCCGGCTGCGGCTGGCAGCCGGTTCCTTGTCTCTTCCACCACGGACGCCACCAGTCGGCGTCCGGGATGTCGCGCCTTGGTCTTGGCAAGGAGGCGGGTCGTCGTTTCACCGGTTGGGCGCTTCAGTGCGGCACCCGGCCTCTTGCTGCTTAGCAGCTGCGTCAAGGAGCTGTTGCACGCGCTCCGTCATGTGGCGACGCTCGTCGCCCTCGAGCTTGTCTAGCTCGTCTGCTGCTGCCTGGGCAGCTCGTATGTTCTCCGCAGGCGTGGCGTAGATGGGACGATCTGTCCCGAACAGGCTGGCAATGGTCGCGCCACGCTGCAGGATCAGGCCAATGCGGCTAGGCCCACCAGGAGCCGGCGTGCCGCCGACGGCTTGATCCATCTCGCGCTGGTAGGCCTCTATCGGTGTCAAAACCGGCGGATCTCGGGTAGGGGGTCCCGAACTGTGCGTCTAGGTGGATGGTAACAGGAGACAAGGGACACTATGTTTTTACCCAGGTTCGGGCCCTCTCGATGGAGGTAAAACCCTACTCCTGCTTGATTAATATTGATGATATGGGTAGTACAAGAGTAGATCTACCACGAGATTGTAATGGCTAAACCCTAGAAGCTAGCCTATGGTATGATTGTTGTTCGTCCTACGGACTAAAACCCTCCGGTTTGTATTGACACCGGAGAGGGCTAGGGTTACACAGAGTCGGTTACAATGGTAGGAGATCTACATATCCATATCGCCAAGCTTGCCTTCCACGCCACGAAAGTCCCATCCAAACACGGGACGGAGTCTTCAATCTTGTATCTTCATAGTCCAGGAGTCCGGCCAAAGGTTATAGTCCGGCTATCCGGACACCCCCTAATCCAGGACTCCCTCAGTAGCCCCCGAACCAGGCTTCAATGACGAGGAGTCCGGCGCGCAGATTGTCTTCGGCATTGCAAGGCGGGTTCTTCTCCAAATTCCGTGTACCTGTTGAATAGTGTCCGGCTTCTCATGAATACTGTGCTCCTTGGCTTCCACGCCCAATAATGGCCATCTTCCACGTGTTAAATGAATGCGAAAAGCCAGGGTGTTTTTACATTTACCCCCCTAGCTGTGTAAATGAGCTGCCTTTTAAAGAGACGAGGATTTAGATCCAAATCACACCATCTTCCCTTCGCGAGCATTCATCAGAGCGCACTCGACAGAGATCCATTCCATCATGGCCAGTCGACGCAGCTCCTCCTCTCGCCCTCCCAGCCCTCAGCATGGAGATTGGGAGAGATGTTCCGTCCCGCACAGCGAGCTAGTGACGCTCCAAGCCAAAGGGTTTCTGCCCCAGCCTACATGGTCCCGGTTCGAGCCAGGCTTGCCACCTATAATGGTGGAGAGTAGGCGGAGAGCGTCCCCAATCTCTCCACAGGAGAGCGGGTCTGCCTTGTCCCTTAATTGATAAGAGGGCTCGGATTTCTAATTCATCCGTTTCTCCGGGGGCTCCTGGAGTTCTACGGCCTCTAGTTGCACAACCTTACGCCTGCCACCATATTGCATATTGCGGGCTTTGTAGCCCTTTGCGAGCTGTTTTTGGGCATCAAGGCTCATTTCGCTACCGTGGAATTCTTATTCGCCTTGTGCCCCGTTCTCGAGAAGGGGTCAATATATCAAGTGGGCGGAGCTGTATGGCGCATCGCCGGACCGGATATCTATCCGGAACCCCAAAGAAGGCGTCCAAGGCTGGCCTTCGTAATGGTTTTATATAGAAGATGTCCCCCTGCGAGATCTTGTTGGATCGGCCTCCACGAAGTTTGATAATGCTCCCTTGAAGAAGCGCTGAGCTGGCGTCCACGGAGCCCTCAGAAGGAAAATGACAAGGACGTTCTTTATCTGATGAGCCGGATAAGGCTGTTAGCTCATTCCGGACTGACCATGATCGAGGTCATAGCCACATGCATTATGCGGTGGGTGCAGCCGCTTCAGTATAGAGGCCACCCCATGTGGGATTTCAACAGGGAGGATGATGCCACCCGCTGCGGCCGTAAGGGGCCGGAATCGGTTGCCGCTCTAACGAAGGTCTTGTCCGCATTGTACAAGGGAGAAGAGGAGGAATTCCTCCGCGTCAATTCTCAGGGCGGATTTTTTATGAACAATCCTCCAAGCTGGGTAAGCGGACACTTCTTTTTGCCCATCCGTTCCATATTCCCATAGTCAAGTACCTTATCTTGTGATTTCGACGCAGGAATTGCGCCGGGCCGTAAAGGATATAAACAACCCTCCTCCACAACCCGAGGAGCCGGAATGGTCCCTCGATCCGGCCTCCCAAGAGGATCCGGACATATCTATGGAGCTGATCGATGGGGTATTTTACCAACTGAGCATCGACAATGCCTTGGTGGCTATTACAGCCGACTATCCTGGACTGCTCCCCTCCTCACAAGTAATCGAGACCGAAGTCCTAATACTTCGAAGATGATCCATCCGCGCTTATTTTATACCACCGTATACCAATGGTGTTTCGCAGGGGAGGATCTCGAGGCGGAATGCCGAGCCTGCGGCGACTAGCCAACAAGGGACCGCGAGGGCGGGCAGGCTAAAGAGACACGCAGTCCGGGCCGAGGCACCGGCGCAGCATAAGGCGCGCCGCCCTATTCCAAGGTATTATTCTTACGATGCGTACTAACGCCCGTGCTCTCCTTTTTTTAGGAAAAAGAGGGCTCGCCGGACTATATCCGGAGAGATTGCCAATCGCGCCTGCACTAGCCAGGCTCCACAGCCAGGTCCAGAAGTAGAGGCGAACACGAGGCGTGCGTCGGACGCTCCTCCGACAGAGGATGCGGACAGACTGTCTGCCACCAATTCCGAGGTGGAGAGTGCCATGAATCACGAGCACCGGGACAGTTCTTCTGGCAACGCTTGTTTCTCCCACGAGGCATTGGGCGCCTTGATTGGGAGATGCGTACCTCCGTGCCGCTCAAAATGGTCTAGCGAGCCACGGAGCGGTATGTGAAAGACATACAAGTGAGAAAATTTGATGGTTATATATGTCAAGAGTCTCGAGACTTGAAACAGTTAGAATAACTGATTTAAGGATGATTTGTTATGCAGGATCTTACAGAAAAGAATACCCAACTATCCCAGGAGCTGGAAGAGTGCAAAGCCCAACTTGAGGCCACACTAGTCGTGGCAGGGGAGGCCAAGGAGACCCCCTCTGGTAATATATGCTTCGAAAGATAAGTATGTTGTGAACTGCGGCGTGTGTGCAAATCTGACAATAATATTGCAGATGCCGCCGGAGTAGATCCGGACAAGCAACAACACTTGCGCCGGTTAAAGGCTGGCGAGAGCGTGCTTACGAAGGTGAGGCAGGAGAAGAATAATCTCCAAGATGCCAACACCCAGCTGGGCGAGGAACTAAAGGATGTTCGTGCCCAGCTGTCGGACTCCGTGAAGGAGAATCGGCGGCTTCGACGCGGCATTTTTAGTAAGTGCTTGAACGAACTTTGAAAAAGAGTTCGGCGAGGAAGTCGATTATCAGAGTTATGTCTGTAGGTATGCTCATAGGTCGTCCTGCAGAGGAAGTGCCCGGTTCTACGGGTGACCTTCTTCCCGAGCTCTTACATCTGCACGAACGAGTTCGGCAGGTGATGAAAGGCGTCGCCCAGACCTTGTGGCCATCTGTCTCCATGCCCGAAGGTCTTGGAGAGTTTGCAGAGAGGCTTAAGGTAGCGCGACGGTGTTTCCGATTATGGAAGATATCGGCCTGCCGTCAAGGCGCCAGGGAGGCCTGGGCCATGGTGAAGACGCGGTACACGAAGGCTGACCCAAACCACATGGCCGAGGTCGGACTGTGGGGCCCAATGGGAAGGAGATCCTGTGAGCTTAGTGTACGGCCAGGTAGAGTTGGCCACCAAATATTCCCAATAGGATCAGTAAACTAGACAACCTGTTGGATGGTATTGAAGAGGAATATACCTACCAAATTGACTATGTAATTTAAGATGACATGTAAAATGCCTTCTAGCCGGATTGTAGATTGTTTGTCATGGCGGACCTTTTCGCTTCAACCTCGGGACCCGATAGTCCGAGTGTGTCCGAATACCCTCTCGGTTATGTAAGAACCGGGCATGCATGGAGACCAGGCGTAGGGGTCATTAGTGCTTGAGCAGGACAAGTGCCCAACTAGTTTTGTTATATTACATGGTTAGTAAGAAACATCTTCACAGGAGAATAGTTCCGTTAGGGGTTCCTTTCCACAGGAGGCATGCCCTAAAGTGCAGTTACGGACTACGAAAAAGAAGAAAAGCATCCGGGGCAGATAAATAAACAAGTGAGAAATCATCTTTAGTTCACCGAGCGAATATTCCCTTAAGAACGCTAGCTTTCGGCTTCACCCGGTCTGAGGTACACATCCGGTGACCAGCAGTAACAATCGCAGAGGTGCTCCCTTTACCGCCTAGCCGAACAATCGAGAACGTAGGGGTAAGCACAAGAGCCAGGAAACCCAGCTTGGCCAAAACTTAAATCATATCGATGCATATAATGGTGAATAAAAGGTACATGCGGAAGTGTGACACATGTGTTGGGCATGAAGCCCGTATAAATAAGCTTCTGTTAAAGAAGCCCCCAGGTATAATGAGCGCGATTAGCGCGTCAATTGTGTCTTGAACAAGGCGCGAACGATCCCTTAAAGGCTGTAAGAGAAAAGGAGGGAGAAGGAGAGAAATAAAAGACAGCTAATGTGTAAAAAATAGACAGAGGAAGGAGACGAACACAGAGTCCGGCGCTAGGCGTAGAATCTTTGGAGACGGGCTGCATTCCATGGGTTTGGCTCGAGTCGGTTATCCGATGCATCTCGCAGACGCAGACGATCCACCCGGTCGGGACTTGGTCAATAATGAAGGGACCTTCCCATTTGGGCTTGAGTTTGTCCTTTTCTTGTCCGCCAGCGTAGAACTAACTCGCCAACATTGTAAGTCTTGGCCCGTACTTCTCTGCTTTGGTATCCTCGAGCCTGCTGTTGATAAAATGCGAAACGGGCTTTTGCCACGTCACGCTCCTCCTCCAAGGCGTCCCAACTGTCCTGCCGATCGAGTTTGGCTTCTCTTTCTTCGTACATGCACACGCGAGGTGAGTCATGAATTATGTCGCAGGCGTAACCGCCTCTGCGCCAGATACCATAAAGAATGGTGTGTATCCGTAGTGCGATTCGGCGTGGTCCGCAGCCCCAGAGTACGGAGTCGAGCTCCTCTACCGGTCGTGTTAGATTCCTTGAGGGACCGCACTAATCTGGGTTTGATGCCGCTCATGATTAGACCATTTGCTCGCTCGACTTGACCATTAGTTTGTGGGTGATAGACTGAAGCATAGTCGAGCTTGATGCCCATGCTTTTGCACCAGAGTTTGACCTCGTCGGCCGTAAAATTCATGCTGTTATCAGTGATGATGCCGTGGGGGACGCCATAATAGTGTACGACCCCTGATATGAAGTCTATCACCGGTCCGGATTCGGCCGTCTTAACAGGCTTGGCCTCTATCCATTTGGTGAATTTATCCACCATGACCAGTAGGTATTTTTGCTTGTGGGTTCCTCCTTTAAGGGGTCCAACCATGTCAAGCCCCGGAACGCGAAGGGCCAGGTGATGGGTATAGTTTGGAGGGCGGTGGGTGGCATATGGCTTTGGTTAGCAAAGAGCTGGCAACCGACGCATCGTTGGACTAAGTCCTGAGCATCTGCCCGGCCGTCGGCCAATAAAATCCTGTACGGAAGGCCTTGCTTACAAGGGCCGGGCGGCGTGGTGCCCGCCGAGTCTGACATGAATTTCAGCCAGAAGATTCCGCCCTTTCTCTTTGGAGATACACCTTTGAAGGACTCCGGTGGTGCTTTTCTTATAAAGCTCTCCCTCATGGACTTTATAGGCTTTAGTTCACCGCACTATGCAGCGTGCCTCGTTTTGGTCCTCGGGAAGTTCCCGCCTGGTTAGGTAGGCTAGGAATGGTTCTGTCCATGGGGAAATGACTGCCATTATTACGTGGGCTGAAGATGTTACTTCGTTGGTAGAGCCTCCCGTTGTGTCAGAATGTTCGGTGTCGGACAGTGCGGTTGGGTCCGGGCTGTTATTTCCGGACTCCCCTTCCCATAATACGGATGGCTTGAACAACCTCTCCAAGAAGATGTTGGGGGGGGACGGCATCGCACTTTGCGCCAATGCGTGCCAAGATGTCTACTGCCTGATTGTTTTCCCGAGCTATATGGTGAAATTCGAGCCCTTCGAACCGAGCTGACATTTTTAGGACGGTGTTCTGATAAGCTGCCATTTTCGGATCCTTGGCATCGAAGTCTCCATTTATTTGGGAGATCGCGAGGTTCGAATCCCCGCGCATCTCTAGGCATTGAATGCCCATGGAGACTGCCATCCGGAGACCATGTAGAAGGGCCTCGTATTCGGCTGCGTTGTTGGAGTCCGTATACATTATCTGGAGTACGTATTGAATCATATCTCCTATTGGGGACGTTAGAACGACGCCTTTCTGCAGACCAGCCAACATTTTGGAGCCGTCGAAGTGCATGATCCAGTTGGAATATGTGTCGTACTCTTTAGGGAGTTCGGCTTCAGTCCATTTGGCGACGAAATCGGCCAAAACTTGCGACTTAATAGCTCGCCGCGGCTTATAGGTTATGTCAAATGGGAGGAGCTCAATGTCCCATTTGGCAATCTGGCCTGTCGCGTCGCGGTTGTTTATAATATCGTTAAGAGGTACTTCAGAGGCTACTGTTATCGAACACTCTTGAAAGTAGTGTCGCAGCTTCCGGGATGCCATAAACACCGCGTACGCTATCTTTTGATAGTGCGGGTACCGTGACTTGCATGGAGTGAGGACAGTGGACACGTAGTAAACTGGTTTTTGAAGGGGGAATTTGTGTTCGTCCGTTTCTTGTTCGACAACGAGCACTGCGCTTACAACTTGATAAGTTGCCGCGATGTATAATAGCATTGGTTCGCCGATGTTAGGCACGGCCAGGACCGGGTTTGTTGCCAATATGGCTTTTATTTCTTCGAGTCCGGCCGTGGCGGCATCCGTCCACTCGAAGTGTTCGGTGTGCTGGAGAAGGCGATAAAGGGGTAATGCCTTTTCTCCCAAGTGGGAGATAAAGCGGCTCAGAGCCGCCACGCATCCAGTCAATTTTTGTACTTGTTTGAGGTCCTTTGGGATATCCAATTGCGACAGAGTTCAGATCTTGGCTGGGTTTGCTTCAATTCCTCTACCGGATACGATGAAGCCCAGGAGCTTTCCGGCTGGTACGCCGAAAATGCATTTTTCCGGGTTAAGCTTATGTCTTATGTTCGGAGGTTATCGAATGTGAGCCTCAAGTCGTCTACTAGAGTTTCTACATGCTTGGTTTTGACGACCACGTCATCTACGTATGCCTCCACTGTTTTGCCGATCTGGTTTGCCAGACATGTCTGGATCATGCGCTGATATGTTGCGCCGGCGTTTTTGAGACCGAAGGGCATTGTGTTGAAGCAGAATGGGCCGTATGGCGTGATGAATGCCGTTGCGGCTTGGTCTGGCTCTGCCATCTTAATTTGATGGTAGACGGAGTATGCGTCGAGGAAACACAATGAATCGTGTCCTGCGGTAGCGTCGATAATTTGATCGATGCGGGGGAGGGGGAAGGGATCCTTTGGGCAAGCCTTGTTGATGTCCTTGAAATCGGCGCGCATAAGGCGCCAGGATTTGTCCTTCTTTGGTACCATCACCAGGTTTGCTAGCCAGTCCGGATGTTTTATATCTCTGATGAATTCGGCCTCCAATAGTTTGGCTAGCTCCTCTCCCATGGCCTGTCTCTTAGGTTTGAAGAAACGCCGAAGAGCTTGCTTGACTGGCTTGAATCCTTTTAGGATGTTTAGGCTGTGCTCGGCCACCGGCGTGGGATTCTGGCATGTCTGAAGGGTGCCAGGCAAAAATGTCCCAATTTTCGCGTAGGAATTCGCGTAGTGCGGCGTCTACGTCAGGGTTTAATTGCACCCCGATGGAGGCCGTTTTTGTAGGGACCGTTGGATGGACTTGGAATTTGACTATTTTGTCCGCCGGTTTAAAGGAGGTGGACTTGGATCTTTTATAGAGTATCACATCGTCCCTGTTCATCATGGAGCGCAGCGCAATCAGTTCCTCGGCCGCTAGGGCTTCGGATAGTGCCTCAAGGGCCAGTGCTGCTGTCTTATTTTCGGCGTGGAGTGCTATGTTCGGGTCACTAGCAAGAGTGATGATTCCGTTGGGCCCGAGCATTTTGAGCTTCATGTACCCGTAATGGGGTATAGCATGAAAAATTGTGAATGCCTCTCGCCCTAAAAGAGCGTGGTATCCGCTGCTGAACGGGGCCACTTGGAACGTGACCTCCTTGGACCTGTAATTATCCGTCGTGCCGAACACCACATCCATTGTGATTTTTCCTGTACAACACGCCTACCGACTGGGGATTATTCCTCTAAAGGTTGTGCTGCTTCGCTCAATGCGGCTCCAGTCTATTTCCATTTTTCGAAGGGTTTCCTCATAGATGAGGTTCAATCTGCTGCCACCGTCCATGAGTACCTTGGTAAGGCGAAAGCCGTCCACTATCGGACTGAGGACCAATGCGGCTGGTGCTCGGGCTGTTCGGAATTTAGGTTCATCACCGGCATTAAAGGTAATAGCCGTGTCACCCATGGGTTTATTGTTGCTACTTGGTAGACTTCGCAAGGTTATGGAGTGTTCGTTTCCGCATATTATTTGATGCGAAAGTATCGAAGACTGTTAATACCGTACTGGTATCCCTGGGCTGGTGCTCTGTGGATTCTGGAGTTAGAAGCTCTTCGCCACTTCTGGCCACCTGCCAGAGTATCCAACAAGCTCTAAGGCTATGAGTTGGCGTGGTGCCCTCTGTACTATGAATTTTACAGGGTCCGTTGAGCCATCCCTCCAGTACGGTTCCATGCCCTATAGAGGGTTTTTGCTTTTTGGTGTTTAACCCAGGTGCCTGGTGATAATGCACCCTTTTATTTCGGACTGGGGTTGTATTCAGGGCCGGATTATCCCAAAATTTTATTTCAGTTTTCCAGGCGCTTTCCATCGCACAGTACATTCGTACTATGGTCACCAAGTCAGCGAAGCGTGTAATTTCACGGTGACTTATGGCGTTGAGGATTCCGTTGTCCGTGCAATTATTGCAGAAGAATGAAATTGCGTCCTCCTCGCGGCAGTCCTTTATCCTGTTCATGACCAGGAGGAATCTGGCCCAGTAATGGTGTACTGTTTCTGCGGGCTCTTGCTGAATTTGGGATAGATCGCTTATGTTTGGGTGGGCGGGTGGAATTAAATCCGGAACTTCGCCCAATTTAAGGCTCAGGGGCCAAGGAGTTTCCGAACTCGGAAGCTTGGGTTCTTGGATGTTGTCCAATGAATCTACCCCGCTGCCTGACTTTAGGTTCAGGACTTGAGTGATGTCCTCCCCTCCGCGGGTATCCGGCTTGGAGGGATCGGGAATCCGGACATAACTAGTCCTTAAGATAGATAAAGGCTTGCCGCATTGTTCCTCCACCACTGCAACGTGATGGGTGACCTGGGGAGAGTTAATCTCCCTCAGATCGGGTTTAGGCCCAATCTGATCGTAGTTCGTAGCGACTCCCAGGGCGGCGATGCAATCCAAGAACTCGTTTAAGGAAGATAGTTCCATCGGATCTAACTGCTCGGCAAGTTCCGAGTTAACGTGAAGATTGCTTTCGATGACCCGAGAGGTCATCATCGGAGAGGCAGCCGAACACGCGGTCATAAGAAAACTTCCTAGACGGAGAGTTTGGCCGATAGCCAAAGCTCCTTTAGCAACAGTGTCGTCTTTAAAGACGGGATGAGGCATCCTTCCTGATGGCGACGGCACAGCGGAACTCTCAATGAAAGCACCAATGTCGGTGTCAAAACCGGCGGATCTCGGGTAGGGGGTCCCGAACTGTGCGTCTAGGTGGATGGTAACAGGAGACAAAGGACACAATGTTTTTACCCAGGTTCGGGCCCTCTCGATGGAGGTAAAACCCTACTCCTGCTTGATTAATATTGATGATATGGGTAGTACAAGAGTAGATCTACCACGAGATCGTAGAGGCTAAACCCTAGAAGCTAGCCTATGGTATGATTGTTGTTAGATCCCCACGGACAAAAACCCTCCGGTTTATATAGACACCGGAGAGGGCTAGGGTTACACAAAGTCGGTTACAATGGAAGGAGATCTACATATCCGTATCGCCAAGCTTGCCTTCCACACCAAGGAAAGTCCCATCCGGACACGGGACAAAGTCTTCAATCTTGTATCTTCATAGTCCAGGAGTCCGGCCAAAGGTTATAATCCGGCTATCCGGACACCCCCTAATCCAGGACTCCCTCAGCCTCCGAGAGGAGTCTCATGCTGGCCAGCCGGTTGGCGCTCTCGACGAGCTGGATGCGGCGTTCCTCCAGCGTCTCGGCGTCGGCGTCTTCCAGGATGGGCGCAGTCAGGTCTTGCATTGCCACCTGCAACGAATCATGGCCACCTCCGCTAGAGTGCTCGTCATGGCTGATGACGAGCACCTCCGTGACGGTGCTGCCGCCGCTGTCCGCACGAGGAAGCGGCTCGTCTTAGACCACCACGTTGGTGGGGAATGCGTGAAGCGACGCCGTGTCAGAGTCGACAAGCATCGGGTTGGTGGAGCCAACCGATTCCAGTCTGCAGCAGGCTCGCTGGCGATGTGGAGCTGATCGAGGAGGCTCACAAGACGGCTTTCGGGGCCCTTTGTGCCTGCATCAGACGCGGGCTCGTCGGAGAGGCGAATCTCGCCAACAAGATCGGCGAGGCAGCTCGCCGCACAGGCAACCTCCGCGCCGTGCAGTGCGTCGGCGCAGACGCCGTCTGGCATGCCGGGCTAGCTGCGGTCGCCAGGAAGGAACAAAGTTCCCATCCAGAACAGGTCTCCAGGAGACGGTGCGCCTTGCCCCACGGTGGGGGCCAAATGTCGGGGGTTGGGTGCAACATATGCCCATGGACGGCTTATCATTGTGGGAGCGAGTAGAACATCGCCGGTGCCTGTAAGCAGGATGAGGCGTAGACACGAACGCAGGCGCACTTTACCCAGATTCGGGGCTCCCCTAGGAGATAACACCCCTAGTCCTGCTCAGCGGGGTCTCCACATGATCACTAAAGCACTAGTGAGTACAATGGTGCTCCTCAAGCTATATGCTAGAGGTAGGAGAAGGCAGGCATGCTCTGTCCTTCCTCTAGGTACGAGTCTAGTTCTAACAGGTTGGGAATCCTTTGCATGGGTGCCCTGGGGGGTTTATATAGGCCTACCCCCTAGGGGTACAATGGTAATCCGGCCGGGTGTAGGACCCGGCTATCAGTGTCTCTGGTCGCCGGCTTCTTCGCCGGCTGCTGGGGCCCGCCGCCAGGTTTGGTATGGCGCCGACGGGCCACTCCCGCCGCTCGCGGGTCTTGCCGGCTGCTGATTACTGTAGCCATGATGCTAATGACGCAGGCTTGGTCAGGGGAGCGGGGCTACAACCCCGCCGCCTGGTGGGAGATCACTGTAGCCACACAATGTCTCATCTGGTTAATGGTGTGTGGGCCCCGAGGAAGGAAAGGGCCGCCTGCTAGAGGCCGGCCTTCCTCGGGTCAGGCTGGTCAGGCTTCCGCCTTCTTCCGGGCTCTCGCTGCCTGGTAGGGCCCGCCGCCTGCAGGCCGTACCGACAGGCCGTCGTGGGAGCAGGGCTCTGCCTGCCTGCAGTGATGTCATGGTCGGAGTGACAACAGTGCCGCGCCGGGCGGAGATCTCCGCCTGTACGGAGCACTGTGGCCACGCCCGGCCCTGGATTCGGGGGTGATGGGCTACACTACAGCCTCACCATATCTTGTCTTCTTAATGGGGGTGCAGACTCTGAGGGCGTCGTGGGCGCTTTGCTGAGGCCAACCTCTCACGGAGGCCGCTGCGAGTCGGCCCATCTTGGTGCCTGGCTTAGCCGCCTTCAAGCAGCCGGCCGCTTCAGCCAGCCGGCCATCAGAAGGCGGTGCTTCATCTCGAGGCTCTGAGGGGCGCAGCCGGCCCTGATGTCTTGAAAGGTTCAGGGACTCGGGTTAAGCTACCCGTGGCCCATTACTCCGACAATCAACTTTGCATCTTTTGGCATCAATATTATGAATATGTGTATGACTACACTACAATAAAAATATACTTCCGTGATGATACGTGTTTGTTACAATAGGTCGCGTTTTTTGTCATGCATGTACATCCATGACGATTTTATGACAGAATCAAGATAGTCATACCGTCTTTGTCGTAGAAGTGTTCCATGACATTACCAAAATTATCATCATGGAAGTGTCCACTTCCATGACGATAAATCCCGCGTCACAGAAGTGCTTTCATCAAGGGTGACCAACACGTGGCATCCACCGTAACGGGACGCCATTAAGCTATCGGGTCGGGTTTTGGATCCGATAACCCGTTAACAGCCCGGACCAATGGGAAATTTCCACGTGTAAAATTCTGATTGGCCGGAGGAAACACGAGTCAGCTCGTCAGTGTGTCAGATAGGCACCTATGATATGTCGACACGTGCGACGACCCACCACTGGCCCATTTAGCTTACAAAGCCGGCCCGTTTGACTTGGTGAAAAGTTAGCGGGCTGGCCCATGAAAAGCCTGTTAACGGTCTCTTTGCAAATAGCCCATTGTACGGCCCGGTAACTCACGACTCGTTAGGGCCTAACGAAAGTCGGCCCAACAGCGTCATGTGGGCTGCCGAATATAACACCAGCCCGTTTCACTTTCGGCCCATGTATGGCCCATGATGTATTTCCGCCCATATGAGGCCTTCGTATCTTTAGGCCCTTTAGAGGCCCACGGTGAATCTAGCCCATAATGAACAGTAAATTTCTTGGTACCCGTTAACGACCCATGATTCACATGGGCCGTTTCCAGCCCGTGTTAGCTTTCGGCCTACTGACGGCCCATACATTCTTGGGCTCCTTTCTGGCCCTCGATTACTTCTGGCCTGTTACTGGCATGTTCCCCTAATGGGCCAAATTTGACCCGTGGCAAGAGTCGGCCCATGGCAAGAGTCAGCCCGTTTCTGGCCTGTTAACCCGTTGCGCCGTTTCTAGCCCGTCCTATATTCTGGCTCATTAACGACCCATTATGCCTGTGACAGAATTAAGCCTTTGCTGTCCTCCGGCCTTCAACGGCCCGTTATCATGTTGGGCCGATACCAATTATGCCTGTTTACGGCCCATGTAGACCCATTTATCTGACGGCCCGAGGCCCACCGATTCTACGACCCTGTTGAAGGCCCATTTATCGACGGCCCGTAGGAGACCCATGGATCCTGACCCGTAGTAGTCAAGGTTACCATGGTCCGTGATATGGCCCATGGTTGTTGCGCCACTAGCAAACCAGGGAAAAGAAGACTAGGAAATAAATAAGCCCGAAAGTAACGCTTAGGCTATTAAAGGCGATTACTGATTACATCCACTGACATCAAAGATCGCCACGGTGCAAATATAGGGAACACCCTACACTATACAAAAATGGCTTGTTTGTTTTCCTCGGTAGGTGGCTGCACGTTAAGAACAAATTTTGTATCGCACCAAAACAAATTACAACTATAAAACAAAAGGAAGGTTGGCGTAGAAGTTAACAGTCTAGCAGATAAATGCACCACCAGAAGTTCAGAAGCTTAGTTCATTTGACCTGACTGTTACGTTTTCATTCTGTATTGTCCGATGGAGCACCATAACCATCACCTTCATTTCTCCTAGGCTCCTGAACAACATAGCAAATGTCTGATAGTCTGGTTTCAAAACCATGCATATCTTGACAACATCGAACAATGTCTCTCCTTGTTTCACAAAGGGTCTCTGTTAGGGAATGGACTTGTGTCTGGAGCGCAGATATAACATTGTTTTGGGCTTGCATATCTTGATCATGAGGCAATTTGGACGAGACTGCCTTAACAACCAACCCAGTATTACGCAGGAACGTGCTTTTGGCACTGTTAGTGGAGAGGTACTGACCCAGTGTAGCAAGAACTGACATTGCGGTTATAGTTGCCTCGCCACCTTCAGAAGGTGGCGGTTCCACCATTTTTTCCATAGCTTGCTGAAAAGTTGAGTTTTTTACATTAGTAGTACCGGAACAGAAGATATTAAGGAGGCAATAAAACCAAAGAAAATAGCTTTGGTCTATATACAGAACTTATTCTGGTGAACCCATGTAAAATATTAGTTGTATTTTATTGCAAAGTACATACTAAAACCAGGTTCCAAACATATGACCATGTACCATCGCTAATGTATTGTCTATTTCTTCACATTATATTGACAACTAAGGATAAACAGACGAAGTTTATAATACGGTAAGCATAGTATGACATCATTCATATCACAAAACAACTGTGAACAGACAAACGGGCAATTGTAACGTTGTGTGGGCAAGTCCAGCACGGAACTAGATTACAGGTCAAGATGAAAGGAACATCACTCCTCTCTTTTAAACCTTGTAAGGTGCAATGATACGCTAAGAAAATTGTGTATAAAATTGAAAAGAGTAATAGACATTGGCTGCAAACCATGCAGTTCAAGGCACAAGTCAGAGTAAGTAGTAGTTAAAAGGCGTGAGGATTAAGGACTTACAACAGCGGGTTTGACTGGTGTAGCCATGCCCTTCTTCTTGCTGGTGTGACAGTCCTTGAAGATTTCCACATCATTTGGTTCAGGTACTTTTTGGTCCTTGCGGGCTTTCCTCTGCATTTGGAACAAGTCAATATAGATCTGATAATATGGTACAGCAAAAAGAGTGAAACAACAGCTAATTACAAGAGCCTCACAGTGTGCAATATAGCTACGAGATCACCTGGTAAATGCATTGGAATTTCACTTTTACGGCAGTTGGCCTTGTTCTTTGAACAGGTCAGCTACAAGAAGATAGATTTGTGTGGCACATGCATAAATAGGACTTCAACATGTGATCTGATCACATATATATAATGTACCTGATACTTTGGATCAGACCAGTGTTTAACGAGGCCTCTCCAGTCTTCATCCGATATATTTTCCATCGAGATGTTTGGGCAAGTTCATCGTTAGCCTTGCCTTCAAAGTGAGTTTTCCTCAAGTTATACCGATCTTGTTGCAGGCAGACTTGAAAACATGGGTGCAAGCTTGTGCAGTTGCATCATCTTGTCTATCCAACTTGAACCTCATCTGTTGAAAATTATGGGAGCTCATTATCAGCAACCTAGAAAGTATGGGACAGAGCATGACGATATTACTAGTTTCCATACATAACCATACTTATAGATAAATGGTCGAGGAAGGTGTTGAACTAGGTTTCGTCTTTGTCATTCCTGTACTGAATCCATGTTGGGAGGATACGTACATGACACCTAACGGCAACCGCTGCCTCTGATACTACCTTGGCTGACTCTGTAGCATCACGTGGCCTTTTAAAACCTGCCTCAAAACATATCTCCATTCTTTCTCCTCTAGATTTAGTTAACCTATCGAGCATTATCCCTGATGTTTGTTTCCTCTTGCGCCTAGGTGCTAGTCCAACAACGAACATAGGAAGTGTTAGTGTACATCAAACTGTGAGACTACATATAAATAAGCATGCAACTGTAACTTGACTCCAGCAACTACCTTCTCTTGATGTTGAAGCTCACAAGGTTCATCTGATCTTGCCAACTCGTCTTGTGTCAAGAGTGCTTGGGTGGCAAGGGAGCTTGGGAGCGTGCTGCTAGCTCAGTTGACGCACGAGTAACTCGTGCAGCTGGTAGTACTGTGCAAGATGTTGCAACAACTAGGGCTGTCTCTTCTTGTTTGGTGGAAGCTATTTGTTTCTGTTTGGCTTGTTCTGCAGCTCGGGTAGCACGAGATACCCTGTTTGTAGAGTTTTCCGCTGGACTTTGACCTTCTATTGCACCATCAATACCAGCAGAATCTGCAGGATTCTCCCGCTTCCCATTCCCTGTCATTCTGTGTTTCTTCCTCTTTCTCTGTGCCATGTTAAGTCAAGCCCACAAGAAAAATGAATAACTATTTAGTTCTTTAGAACAAATTGATGCGTGATACATACGAACTGAACTTTGATGTTAGACAACCACATGATAGGAGGATGTATATGTACAAAAAACAGGACGGAAGAGACAACCAGAACTATGATGTGTAAACTAAGCATAAGACATTTCACTAAATTAGAAGCAATGCAATGGAAGGTAGACACCGTATGAAAGATGCTACAAATATCGCTCTGCCAAGTTAACAGTGTCTCATCATAAATTGTGTTTAAACAAATGTGAAGCAGTACAAGAAATAAATCATATGAAAGATGCAAACAACATCACACTACCAAGTTAGAGGTCTCTCGTCATTAGTGCCATTGCATATTCACAACTTATGATGTGTAAACTAAGGATAAGGCATTTCAACAAATTAGAAGCAATGAAAGTTAGACACCATATGAAAGATGCAACGAATATCTGTAACAGCCTAGTTTTTGGCCCTTTTCTTTTTCTTTTAATTTAATTGTTTTTTGCTCTATTTTTCTTTTTAGAGTGGTTCTGTGGCCTTGTCACCTGGGAAATCATCCTCATTCCCCCTCCCAAGTGGTTCATCATTCTCAAAGCCTTGCCAAGATCATGTCACACCACTGCTTGACCAAACCCTAATTTCTTTTTCTAGGGAAAATTCCTTTTTCTATTAAAGGAATTACCCTGTCTGCCCTAGGTTGTGAAGCAACCTATATTTCTGTCCATCCATAAATTCCCAAATAATTCCCAAATAATTCTTTGGGTAATATATTTCTCAAATATGCCCAAACTTTCCTGTCCTGGCCCAAGAATAATTCCCCAATAATTATTCTTCATTTCTGTCCAGAGTGGTACTTTGTGAAGGAAGTGTCATTTATCTTATATTTTTTGCTCCCAAACTTGTTGGGCATTCTTTTATGTCCAAATAATTGCCGCATGCCAAAATTCAACTATATTTGCCTAGCCAATTTTCCTCAATAATTTTTCAAAGTTTTTGTCAAACAGAAGCCACTGTGAAGGAAGTACTAGCTAGGAACACCCAAATGAGTTGAAATTTTGCATGCTCCTTCTTGTGCTCATATTATCCCCCTCCTCCAAATTTCATCTCCATCCAATCATCTATGTGAGCACAGGAACAAATCTTTGATTCTGGCAATATTTTCAGGTTGTGAAGCAAGTATAATTTTTATTGCTTCCAAAATCCTGATAAATTACCAGATTGTTCTCCTACCCAAATAACTTCTCTCCACCAAATTTGGCACCATTTCACTTAGCCAATATTTCTCCAAACTTCTTGCAAGATTCTGGTTAGTGAAGATAGCTGTGAAGGAAGTACCATTTTGGTGAATCCAATTGGAATGAAATTGTTACAGATTCTTACTATGACCAAATCACTAAGCCTTGCCAAATTTGAGCTCAAGTTGATGCTCCATGTGAGTGCATCATCCAAATCTTATTTCTGGACCAAAAATACAGTTGTGAAGCAACTATATTCATTACTGGTCCAAATCTTCTCAAAGTTACCAGGATGAAAGTCCTTCTTACCCTAAACCTCACAGACAACTCCATTGCTCTCAATCACCTTCTGGTTGATCAGCAGTTCTCACCCAAGTTTACTGCAGTAAACTTCAGAGGGTGATTACCATTTAACCAGAGCCTTTTTCACCGATCTACCACCGCGGTTGTAACCTTCCCAGGAAGTACTTACTACTAGACAACATGGTCAAGCCTCTCTCCCCCGCTACATGCCAGTGCACGCGGTGACCGCGTTAATGGCATCACTGCACGCAGCTCTGCAATGCGATGGCGCGTCCGATGACCGTATGTGCTTCGACACCTCCTCCCCTCGTTGCCTTCGTGCGCGTGACCGTGTCCATTGTCTTCCTCTCATCGTCGCCGTTCCCCTCGACCCCTCTCCCCCTCCGTGACTTCCTCACTGCTTGCCAAGCCGCCCCACCACAGGCGAATAGTGGCGGTTTGGCTCAGAGCTCGCCATCTTCTTCCTCCCTGCGCTCCTTTGGCCTCCTCCTCCCCGTGAGCTCTCCCCTGTGCCTCCCTCGTCGCCTGCCTCCGAGCTCATGCGCGCGCACACGCGTCCGCGGCGAAGACAGCTCGGCCTCCTCGCCCCGCGACTATATAAACCCACCCTGAGGCCTCTCGACCTCACCAAGCTTCTTCCCTCCCTCCTAGTTACCTCCCCGACCACCCAAACGAGCTCGAGGAGCTCTCTATGTCCACCATCGCTGCCATGGCCACCGCCCCCTCCGGCCTAAATTGGCTCAAGCCGAGCCCTCCCCTTCCCTTCTTCCACCACCAGAAGATCATACCACCACCAGAGCACCCCCCAACCCTTCGCCTCGTCGCCGGAGCGCCAGATCCCCGAGTTCCACCTCTGCCCGAGGACACCGTCCACCGCGGCTGGCGTCCCACTCCGTCGAGCTCTCCCCCGCTGCTGCATCTTAGCTGGACGGGATCTCCTCGCCCCTCTGAGTCCAACAGTGGGTCGGGCGCCGCCTTGGGTGGCCGGAGTCGCCGGCAGGGCTCGCTGGCGCCGTGCCCAGTCCTCTGCTCCGCGGGCGGGCTCGGGGAGGAGACGAAGACAACGGCTTCTCCCTGTCAGCTGGGCGGTGGGACCCGTGGCCCCCACCCGTCAGCGTCCCAGCATTGACCCCGCGCCTCCGCTGACGTGGATAAGTGGAGGCGTATTCCGGTGAATACGTCTCCCGCACACGAAAGCGTACTCTGGTCTTCTTTGAAGAGATATGCGTTTTCCGTTCTGGAAAACGTATTTCTAGAAAAGGCGCCTTCTGTTTTTCCAGCTGAGGGCCTGTTTGTAATGATTTTATTACAGATCGGTCCCTGGCAGAAAAACAATCATAACTTTTTGATCCTAACTCCAAATGAGGTGATTCCAAAGCTCACTTCTTCGTCTCGTCGAGCCCATTCTGTTGATGTCATTTTCATTATGTTTCAAGATTCTGAAAATGACCATTTTGCCCTTACTGTTAACCAGCCCCTTTCGAGAGAGAAGTGTTTTCGGTGAATCTTTCTGCGATCTTTCCGCACAACTTCCAAGTGTTTTCTTCATCCCGAGGCAAGCCACAACCACCATTTGCATGATAGCCATGCAATAGCATTGGTTTTCAACTGGAACCTTTAATAACTGTATGTTTGTTTGCTACTACTGTCGTTATTGCGGTTATGTTTATGGATCGGTGGTTACCGTCTTGCTATGTTTTCTTGCACTCTGTTAGCATGTTCTACCTGCTAGTATTACTTTCATATTGGCCATGCTTGATAATAGTACATGTTGGGTTGGTCATGTTCTTCGGTGCATGACCAATGTCGGTTACCGAGTACCGTTGATATGCATTATTCCTTTGCTGTTAATTGTTTAAGTGTTTACTCGGTAATGTTATTGAAGTGTTCCTGCATGGTACTTATTGTTGATGTTAATGGTCATGTTATGCTATGAGTAGTGTTGTACTTGTAATATTCACGCTCATCATTATGCCATGCTCAGTTGGATATGATTCATTGTTGATATGGTGTATAGTTATGCTATACTCTCATGCTTATGTTGATATCATACTCATGCATCGTAATTGCATCATGTTATTTAATCATGGCTCAGCATATTGCATTCAAGTTTAACCGGATTAAATTGAACTTGAACAACTGTTGGCTGGGTCATGGTGCCACCATATCGAGCTGACCAGTGCAACCATGCTTACCTTTATGGGAAGGTCCTAACTGGGTCTATTGTCGTGCCTCTTGCCGGTGCATCCAACGAGGGAAGGTTATGGGCGCGCGCTACCCTGATCAGGTAGGCGGACATAAGCCTTGTGTGCCCGTTGTTGTTGTTATGTGAGCATGTCCCCGTTTGGGGTTTATTGTTTTGGCCACGACGGTGGCCGTTTGTGTCTTTGGTAGACACGGGGCCACCCAGAACTAGCCCAGTGGGGAGTGAGTCAGAGTGGCCAGGAGAGTGTCATGGCAGTAGATCGGTTTTGTTGGAACGCCGTTGGTCCACCCGAATGGGAGTGTGAGGCCATGGGTTCCGTGGTGTGGGTACACTGTACTAACCTTTGTAGAGTGTAGATTAAATCTATCGATAGTGGCGCCCGCGGATAAGGGCCCAGTTCGTGTCGGTCACACTATGAGTCAACAGTAATAATAATGATGTGTTTAATAACGTTCGATGATGAGATAAGTTGGTTGTGATCGCCGGAAAGATCACCGGAGACCAAGTGTTGGTCATGGTTGTGATCACCGGAAAGATCACCATTTGGTTACGAGGTAGCCCATTGAACCCAGAGTGGTTCCATTTGTGACCAGTGAATGATCACCGTGGTATCGAGGATACCGAGTTGTTGTATATTCGTGATGTTGTGCGAGAATCGTGGGTAAAAATGAAGCTCCTTGTGGTCATTTAATGATTACTATGGTATTGTTTATACCAATCTTGATTTGATCCTGAGATAATCGTGTGATGTCCGAGATTGGTAAGTGATGCATGTGATGGTTAAGAAGTAATCCGAGCAGAATAAGTGGTGCATATAGTGTCATCATGTTGCATGCTAGTATCGACAGATTCATATGTTCATGCCATGTTCATAATGTTCTAGCTATATCATGTTCATGTTGTTCATGCCATGTTAGCCTGATGATCTCATGATAATTCCTGCTTAACCTGTAATTGCCATGCTGTTGTCTGTCTTGAATGCTTCTGGTTATTGTGAGCTTGCAAGTACATTCAATGTCTTGACACAGCGTGTCATGCCAGTTTGCAGGTCATGCCGGATTTGTTTGCTTGCTTGTTGTGGTTTCCGTTCGTGCCAGCTAGGATAAGCGTTCCAGCCAGAGTCCCTGCGGAGTGGAGTTCACCACCGTCGTCATTGTTCCACTGCCAGTAGTTTTTCCGCTGCTTCAAGTTGTTCTACTACTTGCATAGAGCAACTGAGGATGGCGTAGTATCATCGTGCCGATGTTATTCATTGTAATATCGGAGACCTTGTATTCATATTCGTGTAATAATAGAAAGCTGGTTTGTTCTATGCTAAGCAGTGCCGTATTCCAGAAGACTTTTCCTCGATCTCTGGGCTGGAATACGGGGCATTCCGGTTTCTCTGAGCCGGGGTGCCACAATATCACTCTACCAAGTTAAAACTGTCTCGTCATAAGTGCCATTTCAACAAATTAGTAGTACAAGCTAGAAAAGGATGCGAGATGTAACCTGTATCACACTCCCAAGTCAAACGTGTCTTATGATAAGTGATTGTTGCAGGTTACACAACAGTAGTAATTTGATGTAAGAACATGGTGTGATAGATGATATTGTATGTTCTAGAAACAGAACACATGTCTTATTCACAAGTATAATGTGTAAAGTAAGCAGATGGAATTCAACAAAATTAGAAGCAATACAAGCTAGACATCACACATAACATGCAACCACATATAACAGTGCCAAGTTAGAGGGAGCACCTGTGATGGTGCACTAGGGGGAGACGTGCTCATCATCAACACAGCTACGTCTAGTGTCTATGCATGTGTTGTCTTGCAAATCATCTTTGGGGGATGGAGGAGTAGAATCTGTAGAGGCCCTCCGTTTGGAAGGAGCACCTTTATCCTCTGCCTTGCTAACTTCCTTCCACTTTATTGATTTTGAATTGTCAAGTACCGACAAGAAAAAGCAATAAAATTCTCTCTTCAGAACTCATTCGTGCATGATACTGACAATCACTACTTTGACGTAAGGCAAACACATGATACCAGGATGGAATATGTACAAAAACAGGACGGCATGGCATGTTCACAACTGTTTGTGTAAACTAAGCAGAAACCATTCCAACAAATAAGAAGCAATGCAAGCTAGACACCACATGAAAGATGCAACCAATATGACTCTGCCAAGTTAAAAGCGTCCCATCATAAATGACATTTCAACAAATTAGAAGCAGCGCATGCTATAAATCATATGAAAGATGCAACTAATATCGCACTGCATATACTATAGGTGTCTCGTCATATTGATTGATGCGGGATACAAACAAACAATAGTTTTATGTAAGGACATGCTTAATAGGCAGATGTACTATGTACTAAATATAGGAAGGCATGTCACAGTAATAGGTATAATATATAAGCTAAGCAGAATAGCACATGCAGTTTAACCAGACTGGAAGAATTACAATCTAGACACCATATGCAACATGCAACAACATATCACGCTGCCAAGTTAGAGCAAGCACTTGCCATGCTAGTGTAGGGGAAATGCGGTAATCAACTACAGAGCTACGTTCACTATCTTCATCTAGCCTTGTTGTTTCTTGAGAATCATGTCAGGAGGATCTTTACTCACAGTAGTCCACTTGCCTGACTGCCTCATCATAAGTGATTGATGAGGGATACACAAGAACATTAGTTTGATGTAAGAACATGGTTAATAGACAGATGTACTAGTATGTACCAAAAACAGAAAGGCATGTCATATTCAAAGGTATAATGTGTAAGCTAAGCAGATGCAATTTAATCAAATTGGAAGCAATACAAGCTAGACATCCGGCTGGAGTGGTGCGCATGATCATCTAGGACCTGAGAGTCTGGTGGGAGGCGGGATGCTTCGCCACCATCATGGCTTTTTAGTTGCCTTCCAGGTGATGCCTGTCTGTGCTGGGCTTGTCACTGGCTCGGCTAGTGCCTGATGATGACCCACAAGTATAGGGGATCTATCATAGTCCTTTCGATAAGTAAGAGTGTCGAACCCAACAAGGAGCAGAAGGAAATGATAAGCAGTTTTCAGCAAGGTATTCTCTGCAAGTACTGAAATAAGTGGTAACAGATAGTTTTGTGACAAGGTAAATTGTAACGAGCAACAAGTAACAAAAGTAAATAAGGTGCAACAAGGTGGTCCAATCCTTTTTGTAGCAAAGGACAAGCCGGAACAAACTCTTATAATAGGAAAAGCACTCCCGAGGACACATGGGAATATCTTCAAGCTAGTTTTCATCACGTTCATATGATTCGCGTTCGGTACTTTGATAATTTGATATGTGGGTGGACCGGTGCTTGGGTGCTGTTCTTACTTGAACAAACATCCCACTTATGATTAACCTCTATTGCAAGCATCCACAACTACAACAAAAGTATTAAGGTAAACCTAACCATAGTATTAACTAGGGTTTAGGCTTCTGTCACTCTAGCAACCCATCGTCTACTTATTACTTCCCAATGCCTTCCTCTAGGCCCAAATAATGGTGAAGTGTTATGTAGTCGACGTTCACATAACACCACTAGAGGTTAGACAACATACATCTCATCAAAATATCGAACGAATACAAAATTCACATGACTAC
The DNA here is from genome assembly GCA_021605145.1 of Aegilops bicornis. Lineage (NCBI taxonomy): Eukaryota > Viridiplantae > Streptophyta > Magnoliopsida > Poales > Poaceae > Aegilops > Aegilops bicornis. Next base: position 547,273,715 of record CM038673.1, on the reverse strand, counting down.
TAATAGCAAGACTTCTCCCTTGTCCTCAGGAACAAACGTAACTACTCACAAAGCATATTCATGTTCGTAATCATAGGGGTAATAATATGCATAAAGGATCTGAACATATGATCTTCCACCAAGTAAACCAACTAGAATCAACTACAAGGAGTAATCAACACTACTAGCACCATTCCCGGACTTAGAAACAAGAATTGGATACAAGAGATGAACTAGGGTTTGGAGATGAGATGGTGCTGGTGAAGATGTTGATGGAGATTGCCCTATCCTGATGAGAGGAGCGTTGGTGATGATGATGATGATGATTTCCCCCTCCCGGAGGGAAGTGTCCCCTGAAGACAAAGCCTGGCTTGAGCCCTAGATTGGTTCCGCCAAGGTTCCGCCTCGTGGCGCTGAGTCTCGTCTGAAAGGTTGCCCTCTATTTTTTCTCATCGAAAGACTTCATATAGGAGAAGATGGGCGCCGGAGAGCCACCGGGGGCCCATGAGGTAGAGGCGCGCCCGAGCGCCCCACCCTCGTGAGCAGTGGTGTGGGCCCCGGCCTTCATCTTCTTGACGATTTTTCTTTATTTATTTTAAGATATTCCGTGGAGTTTCAGGACTTTTGGAGTTGCATGTAATAGGTCTCCAATATTTGCTCCTTTTCCAAATTTCGAATTCCAGTTAAGATTCTCCCTCTCCTGTAAACCTTGTAAAATAAGAGAGAATAGCCATAAGTATTGTGACATAACGTGAAATAACAGCCCATAATGCGATAAATATCGATATAAAAGCATGATGCAAAATGGACGTATCAACTCCCCCAAGCTTAGACCTCGCTTGTCCTCAAGCGAAAAGCCGATAACAATAAATATGTCCTCATGTTTAGAGGTAGAGGCGTCGATAAAAATAAAATACAGACATGAAGGCATCATGATTATTCTCATAACAGCAACATATATTGATTTGTCATATGATTACTCATGTTCAAATGATGATCTTTTCACAAAGCCAAAGTATGAATCAGAAACCTTATCGAGCACCAACAAATTATACCCTTTGTCATTGAAACAATTGCAATTTACCATAACATCGGAAAGAGTCTATGTCAGAGCTTAAAAGCAAGTCCACATACTCAACTATCACTTAGTCTTTTATAATTGCTAACACTCACGCAATACTTGTGGTTACGGAGTTTTAACCGAACACAGAGAAAGACAGGGGCTTGTAGTTTTGCCCCACAATCTTTTACCTCAAGGGTAATATCAACAATAATAATTCATGCTCCCCCACATCCAATTAGAGATATATATCATGTTCTTTCCAACATGCTAAGCTTGCCAAAGGATAAAATAAAAAGGGAAAGGTGAAGATCACCGTGACTCTTGCATAAGGTAGAGGATAATAATAAAAGATAGGCCCTTCGCAGAGGGAAGCAGAGGTTGCCATGCGCTTTTATGGTTGGATGCAGAAAATCTTAATGCAAAAGAACGTCACTTTATATTGCCCCTTGTATGTGAACCTTTATTATGTAGTCCGTCGCTTTTATTGCGTCCACAACAAGTTCGTACAAAGCTTATTTCTCTGCACTAATAAGTCATGCATAATTAGAGAGCAATTTTTATTGCTTGCATCGATGACAACTTACTTGAAGGATCTTACTCAATCCATAGGTAGATATGGTGGACTCTCATGGCTAAACTGGTTTAAGGGTATTTGGAAGCACAAGTAGTATCTCTACTTGGTGCTAAGAATTTGGCTAGCATGAGGGAGAAAGGCAAGCTCAACATGTTAGAGGATCCATGACAACATACTTTATCTCAGATACAAGAAAACATAACTCATTATGTTGTCTTCCTTGTCCAACATCAACTCTTTAGCATGTCATATTTTAATGAGTGCTCCCAATCATAAAAGATGTCAATGATAATATATCTATATGTGAAACCTCTCTCTCCTTATTACTTCCTATTAATTGCAACGATGACCAAAGCTATATTTGCCAACTCCCCACAACTTTTAATCATCATACTCTTTCTATGTGAAGTCATTACGTTCACTAAGATCAATATGAACTCTTTGATTCTTTTTATTCTTTTTCTTCTAATCACCCAAGATCATGGCAAAATACTCAAGCCCTTGACTCAACACTAATCTTTATTATATAGCTGGCGGACTTGATTACAAAGAAGGATCATAAAGCAAAACTCAAAACTAGATCATGCCATGACTTTATTCTACTAAATCAAGATACTACTAATAGGATCAAACTAAGAAAAACGGTAAAAATAGGAGTTGTGATGGAGATACGATACCGGGGCACCTCCCCCAAGCTTGGCAGTTGCCAAGGGGAGTACCCATACCCATGTGATTATGTCTCCTTTGTTGTTGGTGATGCAGGCTTGCCCTTCTCTTTCCAACTTGCGTCTGAGGGTGAAATTATCAATCCTCAACTCATCATTCTCGATCTCAAGCTTTATTATCCTTTTGCATAATGCCTCTCTGCTTTCTTGCTTGAAGCGAGGGGGAACTGGTTCATCTTCATCTTCCTCATCAGGGTACCATATATATGGATAGGTATCCTTGAATATGTTTTCATCTAAAGACCGGTAAGAAACTGGGCAATCCTCCTCTGAATCTTGAGACGACATGTTAATCTAACCTGCAGAGGGACAGTTTGAAACAAAAAGCAGAGGATATTTGCGTGATACGGAGTCAAAACCTTCGGAGTATATATAATGAATTTTTACCGACCAAAATACGTATTGTGCAAGAAAAGCGAGTCCTGAGGGCACACGAGGTGCTCACGAGGTAGGGGGCACCCGGGGTAGGCGCCCTCCACCCTCGTGAAGGCCTCGTGTCCTTCCCGGCTGCCACTTATTTTTCTATTTTCTAAATATTCCAAAACAAAGAAATATTGCCTTAAAATTGTTTTGGAGTCGTTTTACTTATCGTACCACATACCTATTCCTTTTCTCGAAGTCCGGAACGCGTTCGAAAGTGTCCCTTATGTATTCCTCCGGTTACGGTTTCAATAATATTGGTTTCAACATTTATAGGATTACCTGAGATATAGTGTTTGATCCTTTGACCGTTTACCACCTTCTCGGATTTGTGCTCATGGGTTGTTGATTCTTATGGCACCGGAACGATAGACCTCCTCGATAACATAGGGACCTTCCCATTTAGAGAGAAGTTTTCCTGCAAAAAATCTTAAAGGAGAGTTGTATAGCAATACATAATCACCTACATTAAACTCACGCTTTTGTATCCTTTTGTCATGCCATCTTTTAACTTTTTCTTTAAATAACTTGGCATTTTCATAAGCTTGGGTTCTCCAGTCATCAAGTGAGCTAATATCAAATAACCTCTTCTCACCGGCAAGTTTGAAATCATAGTTGAGCTCTTTAATAGCCCAATATGCTTTATGTTCTAGTTCTAGAGGTAAGTGACATGCTTTTCCATAAACCATTTTATACGGAGACATACCCATAGGATTCTTATATGCAGTTCTATAGGCCCATAATGCATCATCAAGTTTCTTGGACCAATTCTTTCTAGACCTATTAACAGTCTTTTGCAAAATTAATTTGAGCTCTCTATTACTCAATTCTACTTGACCACTAGACTGCGGGTGATATAGAGATGCAATTCTATGATTAATGTCATATTTAGCAAGCATCTTACGGAAAGCACCATGAATAAAGTGTGAACCACCATCAGTCATTAAATATCTAGGGACTCCAAACCTCAGAAAAATGACTTCCTTAAGCATTTTAATAGAAGTGTTATGATCAGCACTACTAGTTGGAATAGCTTCTACCCACTTAGTAACATAATCAACAGCAACTAAAATATGAGTATATCCATTAGAGGCGTGAAAAGGTCCCATATAATCAAAGCCCCAAACATCAAATGGTTCAATTACAAGTGAATAATTCATAGGCATTTCTTGACGTCTACTAATATTACCAATTCTTTGACATTCATCACAAGACAAAACAAACTTACGGGCATCCTTGAAGAGAGTAGGCCAATAAAAACCGGATTGTAGTACCTTATGTGCAGTTCTATCTCCAGCATGGTGCCCTCCATAAGCTTCGGAGTGACACTTGTGTAGGATCTGTTCATGTTCATGCTCAGGTAGACAACGTCTAATAACACCATCTACTCCTTCTTTATAAACATGTGGGTCATCCCAAAAGTAATGTCGCAAATCATAAAAGAACTTTTTCTTTTGTTGGTATGTGAAGCTAGGTGGTATAAATTTGGCAACAATATAATTAGCATAATCAACATACCAAGGAGTGCTACGAGAAGTGCTTATGACATTTAATTGTTCATCAGCAAAGCTATCATCAATAGGTAGTGGGTCATCAAGAACATTCTCTAACCTAGATAAGTTGTCTGCAATGGGGTTCTCAGCTCCTTTTCTATCAACAGTATGCAAATCAAATTCTTGCAGCAAGAGAACCCATCTAATAAGTCTAGGTTTAGCATCTTTCTTTTCCATAAGATATTTAATAGCAGAATGATCGGTGTGAATAGTTACTTTAGAATCAACAATATAGGGTATGAATTTATCACAAGCAAACACAACTGCTAAAAGTTCCTTTTCGGTAGTAGCATAATTTCTCTAAGCATTGTCTAGAGTCTTACTAGCATAATGGATAAAATTTAACTTCTTATCAACTCTTTGCCCTAAAACAGCACCTACAGCATAATCACTAGCATCACACATAATTTCAACCGGTAAATTCCAAGTAGGTGGCTGAACAACAGGTGCAGAGACTAATGATTTCTTAAGTATTTCAAATGCTTCTACACAATCATCATAAAATACAAATGGTACATCTTTTTGTAATAAATTAGTCAGAGGCCGAGAAATTTTTGAGAAGTCCTTAATGAACCTCCTATAAAATCCGGCATGACCAAGGAAACTTCTTATACCTTTGATATCCTTGGGACATGGTATCTTTTCAATAGCATCAAACTTGGCTTTATCAACTTCAATACCTCTTTCAGAAACTTTGTGCCACAAGAAAATACCTTCATTAACCATAAAGTGGCACTTTTCCCAATTCAAAACAAGATTAGTTTCTTCACATCTCTGCAAAACTCGATCAAGATTGCTCAAGCAATCGTCAAAAGAGGAACCATAGACGAAAAAAGTCGTCCATGAAAACCTCACAAATCTTTTCACAAAAGTCGAGAATATTGCCATCATGCATCTTTGAAAGGTAGCAGGTGCATTACATAAACCAAAAGGCATACGCCTATAAGCAAAAGTACCAAAAGGGCATGTAAAAGTAGTCTTTGATTGATCTTTAGCCGACACAGGTATTTGAGAGAAACCAGAATAACCATCTAGAAAGCAATAATGTGTATGTTTGCATAATCTTTCTAGCATTTGATCAATAAAAGGTAAGGGGTAATGATCTTTCTTAGTAGCTTTATTTAATTTGCGGAAATCTATTACCATCCTATAACCTATAATAATTCTTTGCGGAATCAATTCATCTTTATCATTAGGGACAACAGTAATACCTCCCTTCTTAGGGACACAATGGACAGGACTTACCCACTGACTATCAAAGAATCTAGATAAATTATACCCGCCTCCGTGAGCTTGAGTATTTCTTTTCTTACAACTTCTTTCATTTTAGGATTCAAACGTCGTTGAGGATCACGAACTGGTTTGGCATCCGCTTCCAAATTTATTTTATGTTGACATAGAGTGGGACTAATGCCCTTAAGATCATCGAGAGTATATCCAATAGCGGCACGGTGCTTCTTCAGAGTTTTCAATAATCTTTCTTCTTCCTGCTCTGAAAGGTTAACACTAATAATAACAGGATATATTTTCTTTTCATCAAGATAAGCATATTTAAGATTATTAGGCAATGGTTTAAGCTCAAACACGGGATCACCCTTGGGTGGAGGAGGATCCCCTAGGATTTCAACAGGCAAATTATGTTGCGTAATAGGTTCTCGTTTAAAGAATACTTCATCTATTTCCCTTCTTTCATTCATGAACATATCATTTTCATGGTCTAGCAAATAATGTTCTAAAGGGTCACTAGGAGGTACAACAATAGAAGCAAGACCAATAGTTTCATCCTTACTAGGCAATTCTTCCTCACGATGTTGTTTACTAAATTTAGAGAAATTAAACTCATGAACCATATCATCCAAGCCAACAGTAACAACATTCTTTTTGCAGTCTATCGTAGCATTAACAATATTCAAGAAGGGTCTACCAAAAACAATGGGACAAAAGCTATCTTGTGGAGAACCAAGAACAAGAAAATCAGCGGGATATTTGGTTTTTCCACACAAGACTTCAACATCTCTAACAATTCCCATTGCAGATATAGTATCTCTATTGGCAAGTTTAATTGTAACATCAATATCTTCTAACTCAGCAGGTGCGATATCATGCATAATTTCTTTGTATAAGTCAATGGGTATTACACTTGAACTAGCACCCATATCACACAAGCCATGATAACAGTGATCTCCTATTTTAACAGAAATAACAGGCACGCCTACCACAGGTCTATGTTTATCTCTATCATGTGGTTTAGCAATTCTAGCAGTTTCACCAGAGAATTGAATGACATGCCCATCAATATTTATCGACAAGAGATCTTTAACAATAGCAATATTAGGTTCTACTTTGACTTGCTCAGAGGTGTATAAGTTCTAGTATTGCTTTTTACTTAACAACAGTTGAAGCTTTAGCATGATCCTTTACTCTAACCGGGAAAGGTGGTTTCTCAACATAAGAAGTAGGAACAATAGGATCATTATAAGTGACAGTCTTTTATTTAACTTTAATAGGTGCAGCTACTTTTACTTCTATGGGAGGATGATATTTAAACCACTTCTCTTTAGGGAGATCAACATAAGTAGCAAAAGATTCACAGAAAGAAGCTACTATCTCAGAGTCAAGTCCATATGTAGTGCTAAACTTACGGAAAATATCGGTATCCATAAAAGATTTAACACAATCAAACTTAGGCGTCATATCTGACTCCTTACCTTCGCCGAGGTCCCAATCTTCAGAGTTGCGTTTAATTCTATCCAATAAATTCCATTTGAACTCAATAGTCTTCATCATAAAAGAGCCAAAGACAAGAAGTATCAAGCATGGTGCGATTGTTATCGAAGTCGAGCATAAAAATTTCAAGAATTGTCACTTTTGAGAGCTCATGATTGGGGCATGAATATAACATTGATTTAAGCCTCCCCCAAGCTTGAGCGATGCTTTCTCCTTCGCGACGCCAAAAATTATATATATAATTGCGATCACGATGAACAAGATGCATAGGGTAATTCTTTTGATGAAATTCCAATTTCAATCTTTTATAGTTCCATGATCTCGTATCACATAGCCTATACCATGTCAATGCGTCTTCCTTCAAAGATAAAGGAAAAGCCTTCTTCTTAACAACATCATCAGGTACACCTGCAAGCTTAAATAATCCACAAATTTCATCCACATGTATTAAGTGCTCATCAGGATGCTTTGTTCCATCTCCTATAAAAGGATTAGCTAGCAGTTTTTCCATCATACCCGAAGGAAATTCAAAAGGAGTTTCATTTTCAATAGGTTCAGTAGGTTGAGTAGGTTGAGGAGCACCTCTTTGCTCTACTGGACGGGGTGAAGATACCCCTAACAAGCCCCTCGCATAATTACTTTCCATAGTAACAAGTGATGTAAAATTTCAGCACACTATATAAATTTTTCCTTACCAAATTCCACCTACCAAAGGCGCTTCACTCCCAACGGGCGCCCAAAAGAGTCTTCATGACCCACAAGTATAGGGGATCTATCTAGTCCTTTCGATAAGTAAGAGTGTCGAACCCAACGAGGAGTAGAAGGAAATGATAAGCAGTTTTCAAAGAAGGTATTCTCTGCAAGTATCTTGAAATAAGTGGTAACAGATAGTTTTGTGATAAGATAAATTGTAACGAGCAACAAGTAGCAAAAGTAAATAAGGTGCAGCAAGGTGGCCCAATCCTTTTTTGTAGCAAAGGACAAGCCGAACAAACTCTTATAATAGGAAAAGCGCTCCCGAGGACACATGGGAATATCGTCAAGCTAGTTTTCATCACGTTCATATGATTCGCGTTCGGTACTTTGATAATTTGATATGTGGGTGGACCAGTGCTTGGGTGCTGTTCTTACCTGAAAAAACATCCCACTTATGATTAACCTCTATTGCAAGCATCCGCAACTACAACAAAAGTATTAAGGTAAACCTAACCATAGCATGAAACATATGGATCCAAATCAGCCTTTACGGGCAACGCATAAACTAGGGTCTAAGCTTCACACTCTAGCAACCCATCATCTACTTATTACTTCCCAATGCCTTCCTCTAGGCCCAAATAATGGTGAAGTGTTATGTAGTCGACGCTCACATAACACCACTAGAGGTTAGACAACATACATCTCATCAAAATAACGAATCTAATACCAAATTCACATGACTACTAATAGCAAGACTTCTCCCTTGTCCTCAGGAACAAACGTAACTACTCACAAAGCATATTCATGTTCATAATCAGAGGGGTAATAATACGCATAAAGTATCTGAACATATGATCTTCCACCAAGTAAACCAACTAGCATCAACTACAAGGAGTAATCAACACTACTAGCAACCTACTAGCACCAATCCCGGACTTAGAAACAAGAATTGGATACAAGAGATGAACTAGGGTTTGGAGATGAGATGGTGCTGGTGAAGATGTTGATGGAGATTGCCCTCTCCCGATGAGAGGAGCGTTGGTGATGATGATGACGATGATTTCCCCCTCCCGGTGTGAAGTGTCCCCGGCAGCACAGCTCTACCGGAGCCCTAGATTGGTTCCGCCAAGGTTCCGCCTCGTGGCGGCGGAGTCTCGTCCCGAAAGGTTGCCCTCTATTATTTTCTCATCGAAAGACTTCATATAGGAGAATATGGGCGTCGGAGAGCCACCAGGGGCCCCACGAGGTAGGGGGGTGCGCCCAGGGGGGCGCCCCCCACCCTCGTGAGCAGAGTGTGGGCCCCCTGGCCTTCATCTTTTGCGACGATTTTTCTTTATTTATTTTAAGATATACCGTGGAGTTTCAGGACTTTTGGAGTTGCACAGAATAGGTCTCCAATATTTGCTCCTTTTCCAGCCTGCACTGAGTAGCCGCATTCTCCCTCTCCATGTAAACCTTGTAAAATAAGAGAGAATAGCCATAAGTATTGTGACATAACGTGAAATAACAACCCATAATGCGATAAATATCGATATAAAAGCATGATGCAAAATGGACGTATCACCTGACTAGCTATTTGTCTTCTGGTGCTCACGGGATGGTGGTTCATATAAAAAATATCTTTCCTTATCTTAATAAAGACCGACTTAGTCCTTTCGAATACAAGCTAGATACCATATGGAACATGCAACCACATATGGCACCGCGAAGTTAAAGCAAGCACCTGGGATGGTGGTTCATTGCGAGCGAGGTCATCAACTCCAGAGCTACGTTTATCGTCTCCATCTACTAATACTGCACCCTTTATAGCGCTGAAACATGTCTTGCCTACCCGCATATGAAGCTGGAGTGACTTTTCTCTTTTCTTTTCCGCTTCTCTCAAGGCAGCAGAGTCTGAAATACCCTTGCATAAAAACACAATAGTGAGAGTATGGGTGAAGTGTGTGCGTAACTAGTGCAATCGTAAAAAGTAGCAGATATAGTGTGGGTGAAAAATAAATGACAGGAGACATATGATAGCTCTACAACATTGCCTGGCAAATAGAATTAGATTCTACTTCGTAGGATTTTGTAATATATGAGCACAGGAAATGCAGGTACGCCTCCAGTACACCACCACATGTGGTCATATCAAGATAACAGTTGACTGAAAATAAATAGGTCAGTCGATTTTTTTATGAACCGTCCGACCTATAAGGAACGGGCATATGGCCTTCGTCTACCTCCCACCAGTCACTGTTGATGATCTTTCTCGAACCGCCAGCGACCACCGGCCTAGACCCCTATCTCCGCTGCCCCGCCCTCTCCTCGACCTCACACCACCGCCGTGCTTGGCAGTGTCCCTAGGCCAACCCTTTAATCCTGGCCGACCTCCAGATCAGGCGCCAGCAGCTCTAGGCCCCACACGCCCCTAAGATAAACACCGAGGCGTCGCTTCCCCAGCGTAATAGGCAGACTAGCGCCTGTTACGCCGGGAACAAGCCTTCAGTTGGGAATCAACTGACCAGGAATTGAAATCCAGGGGGGCGATGAACCTCTAGCTAAGGTGAAATAGTATATGAGGAGAAACCTTGTGCATCGTGAGTAACTAGGAACATCTAGTATCAATAAGAAGCGGTCAACTAGTGTCTTCTGTGGGATGAATACCGTCCAAGCAGACACGTAATATTTGCACGAATAAGGGAAGAGGAGTACCATTTCCGGTTGCCAGTGTGGTCTCCTCCATATGTCGCGGCGATCTTCTTTTTTCTCTCGGGGGAACCGATGTTTTGGAGGACGGTGGATCCTTGGACAAACCCATGGCCAAATTGTTGACTGTGTTGTCGTGGCTGTATATTGGCGGAGGGGAAGCAGATCCGAGGCGGCGAAGGACGGCGTAGCAGGAACAACTCCGGTGCGGTGGACGGTGGCGAAGTTCGAGCAACAACGGTGAGGCGCAGGAAGGCGTGGTTGAACTAGCTCGGGTACGGACGGCTCGGCCTCCGCTTCAACTACTAGCCGTGGAGGGCGTTGAAGTTGAGGTTGCGGTGGACGACGAAGTCGGGGTATTGGCTCTGGCGTGATGGAGGAGGGCGGCGGTTGATGGGTGGGATGGGGTGGCGGACGGAGCACGTCGGGGTTTCGCGGTTGGTGGAGAGGTAGTTTTTGCACTCACGGAGTACGAATGGTTAATCAGATGGGTGGGCGGAGGGGGGGGGGACGGGGGAGCTAAGGGAGAACAATGTTTCGGTCTGGGACGCGCTTGTTTTTGGCTTTTTTGAACAGATGGGACACGCTTGTTTGAAATTTGGGGAAAGTACAAACTTTGCCCCCTCTTAAATTTTGGACCTACTACGGGTCGGGGGTAGGATGGTAATCCCAGGTGTCCCAAAATAGTGGGCAGGAGCGATTTCGGCCGCACGCATGTGTGCTTAGGTGGCCATTGTGTATGAATGTTTTTTGGAGGCGGTCGCGTGGCGTCTAGATGAAGCTACAAACCTACCCCGGTTTAGACCTTTGGACGCCGGGCCGGTAGGTTTCACGGGTCAGAGTTATTAGAAAAGTAATTTCCTTATACTACCAAACATTGGTCTCACACGGTTTCGGGCGAGTAGAGGCTCTTTTGGCGCTTCGTTCGAAATTTTGAAACACAAGCGTTCACGTTTAGAGTACTCTTGAACTTTGAGGATTGACCTAAATAGACAACGTTTAATTTGACCTTGTATGTTTGAAAACCTCATTAAATTATCCTCTTGCTTTTGAAATTTTGACACTTGAAAATCCTATAACTACGATTATTTTGGAATGGAGGAACTAAATTTGAATCTATTTTGTACACGACTACATATGCTATTATGTTCAAAATCAGAGCAAAGATTGGTGCCCCCATAATTTAGGTATGATTTACAAATGCCATGATATCGAATTCAAATAATTGAATGGACTTCATGTTGAATTCGATTTTTTAAACCACCTTAAGTTGAATTCAAATGTATGCTTGTTCATAGGTAGCTATTTATAATGTGCATTGTGTAACTTTCGTATGTATAATGTGCTTTACACACACAACATGAACTATACTCACGTTTATATTCGGTTGCTAAAGCGATGCATTGTCTGGAGTTCAAAATACTAACTATGTGGATCAATTATGTCAAATAATAATATAGACATGCCCAAATTTGATAGAATCGAGATGTCTGATGGATCAATTACCGTTCCTTATGCGAATTGCAAATATCATGATCCCATCCTAATATTTTAGAATTTCTACATATATACAACATTACAAAGTTATATCGAGGAGTATGAAGGCTAATTTGTATTGCATGGTGCCCACAATGATATTTATTCCGCACTGTGAATTTCTATATTTTTATACTATATATAAAGTTAGTCATAATAAAGAGAAACGAAGAGCATCTCTCTCTCCATCGCATACCCCCCTCTATGCCCCTTTCACGTACGCACACAAACTATCTCCAGGTCCTCTAAAAGTAAGCCCCCAGCACATTTACGCATGTTTCATCTTTCTCTCGCGATATATACAGTGAGGATCATTGTATTTGAAGCGAAAGCACGATACGTACATTGGACTTCAGAATCCACTCATTATGGTCACCATTTATGTTTTGTGGTTATTATACAGTCACGGGCTCACCGTACAGCTCTGTATTTGCTCAAGACACGACTAGTTGACCAGTTAAACGCTCCACGTGGCACCTCTAGTGTTGCATCACATTATCTCACTACCATTGGGCCCACCTGTCGGCTTGTATCTACTCTACATCTACACTCTTATAAAAAAAAGTTGGTGATGATGGTGTGCCTGCCATCCTGCAATATAGGTCGTCCGATTTATATCTGACGGATAGGAAGGAAACTATGGCAATTTTGCAAAAAAGGTACCCACACACCTCTCCACATTTGCAAATAAGTCCTTCCCTCGTTCATCCTTTTCTCTCACAAGATAAACTAGTCATACAAATGCATCTTGATGTTACGTGCAACGCACGGGCATCTTGCTAGTAAGAATGAAAACAAACGACAAAAAAATATTGGACGGTGGTTCGAAGTCATGACCGCGGGCACAGCGGACAAGGTGGCCTTGTATTGGTATGCTGAGCCGTCTGTTTTAACACACAAGAGCTGGTGTGGTGATTATACACACACGCACGCATGCACACAACTACATGCATGCAACACTCACACGAACACATGCAGCCACGCATGCACGCAACACTCACACGTACACATGCAGCCATGGACGCACGCAACACTCACACGCACACACGCACACATGCATGCACACACCAGTACACCACACGACCAACACACACTCTCACGCTCAAGTGCTCAACCTACACGTGCATGCGCAGACATCAGGCCCTGATAGACACATGCACAACCAGGTGATTCCCTCGCACGGGTTGGAGTTTTGTCGCGCCTGCGTAAATTTGTGTTTATCTGACCTTTTCCCTATGCGAACTGACACGTGGGACCCACAAGGAACATGGTCAATTTAACTAGTCAACATGGTGCCACACAGACTATTTGGCCAGTCAACAGAGTGCAATCCGATGTTGAACCATGAGCAAGTGACCGTATAATCACCGCAAAACGTATATAGTGAACGTAATCAGCTTATTCTGAAGTTCGGTGACCGTATTACGCTGTTCTCTCTGTAGGCCCTCCAAAACTACATCTCTACATGTTCTCGCATGTTACATCTAACAACTATGCAATACAAAGACTACTACTACACTCTAACACAATAAATCATATGTGTTTTTAGTTTTACTAGATATCATATTGTTACTTAATTATTTAGTTTTCATACATTAAAATTGCCTTTGAAATGTATGTCCAATATCATCTACCGCGCGGGAAAAATCCCGCCCATTCCTGTTTAATCGGGTTTGTATCGATGGATCATGCGAAACAGCAAAACTATAGTACTATACAGTACAAGTGACAGTTCACTGGGCCGCCGTGTTGTGTAATCCTCCGTCGTAAGAGTGGAGCGCTCGCTTTCATAAATCTTCTAGTCCCTTTCGCCGACATGTGGGACATCAAGCTACCGGGTCCATCTGTCATACCAAAATACAGTGCAGAGCAGCCGGGGTGAAGCACCCCAGTCATGGCGCCGCCGTAGTAATGAGCAATGAGGCGTCAAATCACAAAGCTGCACCTTTCCCGTAGTTAAGTTGGAGGGACGAAGTAATAATGCTAAAAAAACAAGTTGGAGGGACGAAGCAACCATCATTTCACTCTTTGTTGAATCCGCTTCTCCCTCATCTTCTTCAAGTTAACCACATGTTGCTTCTGCTGTTGTTCTGCCTCATGTGGGACGCGGATCGGCTTGGTAAAGCACTAACAAGTGGGACCGCATGTTAGCAAACCGCCAGGACAACGTCCTCTAAAAATAAGAAACCTCCCCTGCCGTCCGCGCGGCAACATCGCCTCCTTTTTACTAATCTTGATTCTATAATTTTTTAAATCAATATAATTTAGATTTGTATAGATAACACACAGGAGAAAAACCAAGTGGTACGGTTAAGGGCATCCACAATGTGTAGCCAAATGTGAAAATAACTTTTTGCATCATGGGAACCATTGTGGACGGTGCTGCCAAAGCCCAAAAGATGGAACCGAAGTTCCCTGATTGATTGATTGATTGATTGATTGATTGAAGGAATAGAAAAATGCAACGTCTCTCCTCTTTCTCCCGAGCTTGGACACATATACAGTATAGAGCATAGATTCTACTCCCCTGTCCCTTCTATCACAAATCACGAAGCAGTGAGGTGTCAAATCACAATGCACAGATGAAGCAACCATCATTTCACTCTTCGCTGACTCCGCTTCTCCATCATCTTCTTCGAGAAACCACGTCACCGCACTAAGCTGGATGGACGGCGCTAGTGTGTACTAGTACATTTACGCGTCCATTGGTTCAACGGACTTCCTGGATGCAAATAAGGCGGTTGTCACGGCTTGCAGGCGGCACTTGCGAACGACTTACCATGATCTCCCTCAATGGTGTTCTCCGTCGAATGCACTTCGCCAAACCACAACGTTTGAGATATCATCGACGTCACCGCAATGGGGAAGGAAGTCAAATATAGTTACTACCTCCATTTTTTTGTACACAAGGCCAGTATATAAAAATTAAAATTTGCCAAAGGCCTCTAACACTAATCGAGGCAAAATTGATGGGGTTTGCCTCGTACTAGCAACCAAGGACATTAATATACCCTGCATGCATGCGGAAGTGAGAAGGTTGGTTTGCATGGAGCTGCATTAATCAAGAGATGAGGAGTGAGATGGTTAGCTCTTTGGGCTTTGGAGAAAAAAGTACGCGTTAATTGACACGTCAAACAAGGATTTCTATCGATTAATCCCGCGAAGGAAAACCCCGCCTTTCTTTTTTAACACTAGTACTCCTAGTACGTACGTACTTATCCTGTTTGGGTCTAGGCCTTGCATTGCCATACTTCGCCACACACTTTTGCCAAGCTTGCCTAAAGTTTTCAAAATGAAAAGGAGGTACACTTGTGCACGGCTGTCGCTGTCGGACCGCACCCTCACACGGTCGCTCCTGCATGCCGCGGTCGCACCGCGCCCTCACACAGTCGCTCCTGCACGCCGCAAACCCAACCAAGGGAATGCACCCTCACTGACATGTGCTATCGCATGTGAACAAACCAAACTTAGCCATCCTACCGCTGACACATAATTTTCGTTCATACAGTATGTTTATCCAACCGCATGTTTGGGAGGATCCGTACGGCCTGTGCGGTGGTCTGTTGGGGAAGAAGAAGAGGTGAGGAAGAAGGGTTAGGAGACATAGGATATTCATCCAACCTCCTGAAATGGTAGACTGACCAAACTATGAAAGTCAGGCGACTTGCATAACAATATATGTTTTTACACACCAAAAGATCCAGAAAAACAACAACATAAAGAAAAACTATCACTGCTCGTGGAACGAGACGACCTCGTCATCTTTGGCTGCCGGTGCGAACCAACCGTAGCTGCCGACGTGTGTCTTCGCACCGTAGTTGTCCTCGGCCTCCAGCTACTCATTCACGCGGAGCGTGCGGGTGCTCTGCACGGACGAGAGCACCGCCCGGTTCAAGTCGAGGACGTCCGGTTCCGCCCGCAGGAGGGCCTCGATGGCAGCGACATCCGCTTGCTCCGCGTTGAGTTGAGCCTCCGCCGCCCGGTTCAAGTCCAGGACGTCCGGTTCCGCCTGCAGGAGGGCCTCGATGACAGCGGCATTGTCGGATTTCGGGTTTCGGCAGACCCTTGAGGTTCGAACACCGGGGTGCGCGCGGAGATCTCGCCCTCTACCTACCTGCACCCCGCCGCCTCGCTAGGATCTAAGCTATGAAAGGAACAACACAAGAGACACAAGGTTTATACTAGTTCGGGCCACCATTGTGGTGTAACACCCTACTCTAGTTTGTCGTGTGGTGGATTGCCTCTTGGGCTGATGGTGATGAACAATACAAGGAAGAACAGCCTCACGAGGGTCTGTTCTTGGCCGGGGCGACGAACTGCTAGGAGGAGTTCGGTTGCTTCTCTCTCTCTCTCTCTTTGTGATGCTACTCAATCCGATTCTAGATGCCTCTCTTCGAGATATATTCTCTATCTTCTCTATTCTCGATGCCCTACCCTCTGGGCGGCTAGTCCTATTTATAGGCGAAGGCCCTGGGCCTCTCCCCAAATATTGAGCGGGAAGGGCGCCAACAATTGGCCATTTTGAAGGGGAACATATGGTACACTTATCCTAACTAAAGTTGGTCCTCACTTTGTCAAAGGCTCACGGTGGTGACGCATGCTTGGGCTCCACAATGACTTCCTTCCTGCCGCTGGGTTGGTCTTGGTCTTGTTGCAATCGAAATGGATGCCTTTGCTCGATGCTCTCGCCGCGCTTGCTCCCTTTGCACCAAAGAGTAAAGGAGGACATCAGCTGGCTGGCACCCTTTGGGCGCCCTTGGTCGTCATGGCTTGCGTCATGGGCACCTCGTGAGGTACCCCGCCTTGATCTCTCCGCCTCCTCATGAGCCAGCCACTGATGAGGCCGTGCTCGAGGAAGCTCCCTGTCGTCCGCCCCGCGAGGCTTGGCCCCTCGCGAGGGTCTTGAGCTTGTGTTGATGAAGATGGGCCGTGCTGGCCCCCCCTTTGAGCCACGCCGCAGGCCGCAGGCAGGCAAGTCTAGGGACCCCCATTCCCAGAATGCCGACAGTAGCCCCCGGGCCCAAGGCGCGCCCGGACTTGGCCGAGCAGAGAAGCGAAAGGGCAAGTGCGAAGCGCCATGGGCCCTAACAGCCTGCGGCCTTGGGCGCCGCGTGGCAGTTGATTGGACGTGGGCGTCCCCACTTCCCCAAGACGCCTCAGCAACTGCACGAACTGACAAGTCCCTGCATGGAAAGCGGGTCATGATTACCTGCGATCATGGAGGTCAGCGGTTGGCCACCCCTGGCTTTAAGTACGGAACGACGAGCGCTCCTCTAGTCACTTCTTCTTGCTTCTCCTTCTTCCGGTCCTTGCTCCGTCTTGCTGCAATGGCTCCGATCTGCCGGTTCTCCGCGGCAGAGAAGGGAAAGGCTCCCCGAGAGGGTCCTGACCCGCTTCCGCCGAAGAAACGGCTAGCCCTCTGCCATTGGAATGAGGGTGCCCACCAGGTGGTGTGGAGGCCCTGGTGCGAGCGGCCACCACCAGGGTTCCCGCTTCCCTTGTACGTCCACATCGAGGGCTCTGAAGGAGTTGATGCCGAACGCCACGGGCGACGCCGCCGTCGGCGCCGACGGGTCACGAAGGTGTGTGTCGTTCCCCCTGGAGTCCACGCCGAGGGCTCCTCCCGAGAGTTCGTGCTCCAGCCGCCATGTCTCCTCAGCCTTGGATTCGCCTTCCTCCCTTCTTCGCCTCCGCGATTCGGGCGGGAGGATCCTCGAGCTCGCTGCAAAGACGCTGCAGCACACCTTTGCGATCGGGCGTAGGTTGCGGTCGTTGCCCAGGCGAGGTCTTCATGACTCGAGGCTGGGGCGAGATCGCCTGGTCTCAGGACAAGGGCGCCCTCGCGATCCACCTGGAGTACGACGGTGCTTCGGTCATGCTCTTCAAGGTCTTCGATGCGGAAGGGCGCCGGCTGGAGTGCTGCCCCGGGAGAGGTGATCGAGGACCTGCCGCGGCGAGGGCTAGGCTCGCCGTCCACTCCCTCGGCAGCTCCTCAGGCGGTGGAGGCGTCGGAGGATCCAGCGACTCTGCCGAGCTCTTCACAACTCCGGAGATGAGCGACGACAACTACGAGCCCCCGAGCCTGCGCCGCTCTCGGAGCAGGGCAGGCTCGTCAGGCCGTCGCCGCCTCTGATCTGGATGGGGTTGGTGCCGGTGCCCGACGGTCCACTATTGATGATGGCGTCTTTTGTAGGGGCGCGTGTAGTTAGCATTCTTTAGGATCTGCTCCCTGCGAGGAATCAAAAGCGCGCCCCGTGGGGGCTTGTAAGGTGCCTGTGGTCCTGTTTGTTAATATGATCCTTGTCCTGAAGCAGTGCGAGTTGCTAATTTCGTCTTAGCTCAGTTCTCCCTTTCGAACCTCGCGAGGGCTTGACGCTCTGCGCCGACAGGTCCCTATCCCAAGGCAGGCTTCAGCCGTCGCTGGTATGCCAGGTCGCGATGCCGTGGTCAAGGCCAGGAGGTGAGCAGCCCGAGGTCCGGTAAGAGCCCCTGAGTCGTGATGCTCAGGAGGTCCCCCTTAGCGCTAAAGCAGCCATCGTTCGGTGAGAAAGGAGAGCAACGTTGCTAACACGGGATTGCGTTGGGTGCGGGGACGGTGCCATGGTAGCTAGTGCTTCCGGGGGGGTGACTTATCTTGAGAATCAGGAACCGCTTCCTGGTGTGTTGCCAGGTCCGTGCATCGGCAGGCGAGGGGTCGCTTGGCGAGGTCCTCGCATGTCCCTCCCTGTTTCTCCCCTTTCTGCTCTACGTCCTCGGGTCCCGGCCCTCAAGCGAGTCTCAGCCGTCGCTGGTATGCCAGGTCGCGATGCCGTGGTTAAGGCCAGAGGGTGAGGGCTGGAGAGCCAGTAGGAGCCCTGAGTCGCGATGCTCAGGCACCCCCCCTTTAACGTGCAAGCGGTTCGTGCGGATGAGAGTGAAGGAGACACCGTGAGGGCCTCGCCTGACGCTGCTCCTTGAAGAGATCCTTCAGGCTCATCACAGAAAGAATGAGAGTTCGCCGTGACAATCGACAGTCAGCCGTTAGTTCCTCCGGAGGGGTGACGAGGCACTGAAGGCTTGATGAGGTGGCGCTATGCGGGGCTGCCGCGGCCGGAGATCAGCCATTCAGGTTTGTCGGCGTTGCAGGGACGGACCCATGCGCAAGCGCCGTGCCGTTAGGGAGCAGCTCCATCAGTTGGTGTCAGTTGAGCGGGCAACTAGGTCAAGCATGTTAATCACGAAGGAGCAAGTCCATTTAGATAAGCGCAAAGAAGACGAACATCGCCGGGTCGGGCCCGAGCGACCTGGGGATGATGCAGCCCGAGGGGCGCCCCCAACAAAGTAAGCTAGGAACATGAAGTAAAAGGGATACACGCCGCAGGGACGAACCCACGCAGCCCTGGGGGGCGCTCCCAGCTGGAAATGAAACTTGAAAGATGTCACCTGATAGCGTTGAAGACGAAAGGGTGTTGGTGCAGCAGATTCAGTGGGCTGCGGGAGGCGATCCTCATGAGCCCCCAGGCTCAGGGGCCTCGGGAGGCTCCGGTGGCGCTGGTGGCTCCTCGTGGACCATCTCCATCTCTGCCAGGGCTGCGGAACGCCTGGCCTCTTGAGCCTCCAGGATGCTCCTCATGAGGCGCTGGCACGTGGTAGCCGCGTTCGGCAAGCCGTAAGGCATGCGAACGTAGCTGGGGTGGACCTTCGCAGCGCCCCACGTGAGAGGGCCAGAGGCGCTCCTGAGAGGCGGCTCGGTTGAGCCCTGGTATGTCGATGCAGACGCGCAGCCCAACATCCTCGCCTGGATGGGGAGCTACGGCAGGTAAGCGGCGGCTGCCACTCATAACTCTTGACTCTTGCAGCTCCTGAATGATCTTGCTGACGAATTCCTGAGGGTTTGGCCCTCCTTGCCTTGCTCCTTCTTGAGGGAAACGTGCTTCGAAACACGCCTCCAAGTGGTGCCCAAGCGCCTCCCTCGTGACATTAGCAAGGTCGGTGGCCCTCCGTGGGGGAGCCCCGAGCCCCTGCCGAGGAGGGCGCTGGGCGCGCTTTCCTATGCAATAGAAGGAGGTTCCCCCTGAGGAGGCGCGGACCCTGAGGGGCCTGCCTCCTGAGGGGCCGGGCCGTACGATGTCTTCTTCTTCTTGGGGGCGGTCTCGAGAAGCCTCCTGCTTCCGCGATCCGGTCTTCCAAAGGATGCGGCTTGAAAGGCTCGCTCCGTGAGCACACCGCGTCTTTCTCTTTGCGGGGCACCGTGATGACTCCGCCACTTCTGGCATCTTGAGGACGTTGTAGCCATGGTGGGTTACAGCCATGAACTTGGCCAGCTGGGTACCCGAGGATGGCGTTGTATGGCGGCAGGCGAATGTGGGCGACGTCGAAGTCGATGAGCTCGGTGCGGTAGTTGTCGCGTGCGCCGAAGGTGACAGGGAGGCGAACCTGCCCAATCGGGACCGTGGAGCCATCGGTGACCCCAGAGAAAGGCTTGGTCGGCTGAAGCTGATTGTAAGGCACTTGGAGATTGTTGAACGTTTCGACGGACATGACGTTGAGCCTTGCCCCGCCATCGATGAGGGTCTTGGTGACTAGCACGTTGCTGATGATTGGGGAGCAAAGCATCGGGAGGACTCCGGCTGTGGCCGCACACTTGAGTTGATTCGCTGAGCTGAACGTGATGGCGCATATGCCCACCACGAGGGGCGGTGGCTTCAAGATTGGGAGGACTGCATTCACTTCAGGCGAACTGCTTGAAGATGCGTTGAGAGGTGGGGCTTGAGCTCCGCCAGATGCACACGCAAGGCTGCTCTCGGAAGCCCCCAGCCCCTCGTCCTGATGATGGTCTTCATTTCTCCTTGGCTGCGGTGGCAGAGGAGGGAGGCCTGCGTTGCCTTGCGGGTGATCCTCGCGAGGCTGATCCCTCCAGCCTCCCTCGCGAGGCGGGTCCCGCCAGCGATCCTCGCGAGGTTGGTCACGTCACCCTTGGCGAGGGCCGCGGTCTTCCCAAATGGGTCTGCGTTCCTTCCTCCTCCTCACCACCGCAGCCCGGTCGCTGCAGTCGGGACGTCGGCCGATCCTCCCTTCTCGCACGGCTCGGAGCTCTTGACATTCGTTGGTGTTGTGGGTGTGAAGGTCGTGGTACACGTAGTACCAACTGCCCTTGGAAGACTCGGGCTGATCTCTGCCACGCTTGGTGTCCGGTTCTGCCGCGAGCACGACAGCTGTTCGGGATGTAACTACTGAATATAAACCGCCCTGGAGGGGCCGGTTTACCCTCAGCCATAATTGGAGCCCATGAAGACTCAGAAGATGGCGATTCGCTGTAGAGCTTAGAGGCTCGGGGCCCAGGGGCGAATTAGGGCCCATAATGGTAAAACCGCCATAACCATGTAACTTGTGTTGTAAGATAAGAGAAAGGAGAGACCGAGCCGGACACTTGTATAAGCCGGCCTCGGGACTCTGTAGACCGGCCGGACGTCAACCCGTGTATATAAGGGGACGACCCAGCGGCGGTTTAGGGACAGACAACCACAACTCGAGGCTTAGGCGAAGCTATTGCTCCCTAGTCGCCGAGATCACATCAATCCCATCACAAACTAGACGTAAGATTTTACCTTCATCGAAGGGGCCGAACTAGTATAACCCTTGTGTCTTTGCGTCCGCTTTAACCCCTCTAAGTTAACCCGTTCGATGGCCCCGCTACTAAGTCCTTTCATGAGGACATTTGCCGTGAAAATTCCACGACAGTTGGCGCCCACCATGGGGCTATCGCACGATGGTTTGATGATCTTAGAGGGCAAGTTCGAAGGACTCGAAGGCTATGCTGTGGGCCGGATGACCAAGAGTCGTCGCGGCAAGCTCTACATCGACGATGCAGGCTGGGGCCCCGAGGCCGGCTCAATTGAGTACGGGTACCGGGTCCCCTTTGGTAGCATACACATGTTCATCGGCAAGATCGGTGAGCCAGGGCCTGAGCCGGACGTCTGCACCGACCTCGTCGAGACGGCTCAGCGGGCGAAACCTGCCCTGGCTAAACCGACTGTCAAGCGTGCTTTCGTGGGAGTCATCCACGGAGGAAACTACGAGGACGGATCAGCATCTGGTGGCGAAACCGTCGTCTACTCGGATGACGAGTCATCGACGGGAGAAACTGAGTCTCTGTACCAGCTGCAAGATGGCCAGATTGGGGGCTGTTCCGACGGTGACAGTATTCCGGACCCCTTTGATCTACCCAACCGGGTTGGAATATTCATGGCCGGTACACGACGCTTCACTCTTCAACCGCCGCGACAATGGTCGCCGGTTCGACAGCGGCGATGGCAGCCGGGGCAGGAGGCCCTGTGCGCCCGCCGGCTCAAGTTTTATCAGAATTGTTTGATGCATTGGCTATGCTCATGGCAGAGGTTAACCCGGCGAATCAAGACCTGCATAATGCAGAGATTGCAAAGGTGAAGGAACAAATCACTCAGGCTAAAGCGGATCTGGCAGCTGCAGACGTTAGGATGGTGGCAGAACGGGCCGCTTTGGATGCGCAGGCTTATAGGCTCATGCTGGATCAGAACGCGCCGCATGAAGTCATGAAAAGAAAGTACAGATCCCGTTTGCCCTCGGTTTTCGAGGGAAGAGACCTCTTCAACACCCCAGGAGCAGGGACCAGTAATCCGCCGCCAGT
The DNA here is from genome assembly GCA_021605145.1 of Aegilops bicornis. Classification (NCBI taxonomy): domain Eukaryota; kingdom Viridiplantae; phylum Streptophyta; class Magnoliopsida; order Poales; family Poaceae; genus Aegilops; species Aegilops bicornis. Next base: position 547,251,109 of record CM038673.1, on the reverse strand, counting down.
GGTGAACCGGGCGGAAGCACCTGGGACGGGCGCGCCGATTCAGCCCCGTGTGATAGATCTGCCTCGCCATCATGCCGGCGCGCCTCAGGCTGTGCAAACACCTCCAGGTCACTACTCCAACCCGATGGATAACCTTGTTGCGGCTGCGGCGCGGTTGGAGGCAATTCCAATCGAAGGCGATTCACCACAGGCGGTAGAAACACGCCGGGTCAAAGAGCTCCTTAGGACGGCTCTGGTCCAACAGGAAGCGTACTCATACAGCCGTGATCGGGTCCACTCCACCCCCCGCCCGAGCCGGAGCTATAGCAGGCATGCAGATGAACCAGCCGTATCGAGTAATGCGCAGCGCGGTCCACCCCGCGGCAACAACCCGGCGGGTGGTTTTGAAAACGCTCAGGAGGTGGTGGACCGGGCCAGGGCACGTAGGGAGGCCGAGTTAGCAGACACTGTTGTCGGGATTATCAGCTTGCGCCCGGTTCGACCGACTATTTTCGAGCCTCGAGTTACATCTAGCTCTTTGGGGTGCCTTGCCTCGTTCCCGCTTTACGCAATGTACGCTTGCCCAAAGATTTCAAGGGGCCACGTAAGGTGCCCAATTATACCGCCGATCTGGCTCCAGAAGCGTGGATAGAAAGCTACGAGATGGCCATGGAGATGCTGGATGTGGATGAAGCTGCGTGTGCGAAGTATTTCACCATGATGCTTGAAGGCACGGCCAGTACTTCGTTGAAAAACTTGTCGCCCAATTCCATCAGTTCATGGACCCAGTTACGGACCCGTTTCATTCAGAATTTCAAAGATACCTGTAAGCAGTCCATGTCTGTGGTGGACTTGGCGGCTTGTGTCCAGGCGGAGGGGGAATCCACAACCCATTGGGTACGCCGCGTTTCAGAAGTTCTGCATTCTTCGGACCGGATCAACGCTGATTCTGCAATCTTAACCCTAGAGGGCAACTGCCGGTTCAAACCTTTAAAATTGAAGCTGGGTCGCATGAAGCGTTTTTGCAATGACATGGGCACTCTCATGGGCGTTTAGTGAAGTATGCTGATTACGCTAGTACCAAGGATCCCGAGTCCGAGGAGGAGGATGAAACAGGGAAGGGAAAACAGAACAGCAACTCCAGAGGCCAGCAGCATCACTCGGCGGGTAATGGAGGAAACAAGCGTAAGGCGAATGGTAACATGGGCTTCATAGCCAACACCAACGCGCAGGACAAGGGCCAACGACGCAAGGGTAAACAGCCGAACCGAGGTGGTGCGCCTAATCACAATCCGGACCGGTTGAATTATCTGTTGAATCAACCCTGTACAAAGCATGGGAGAAGGAGGCGCCAGCAAACCACCTCTGGAAGGATTGTTACATTATGCAGGAGTTCAAAAGTTCTAATGCTTTCCGGTATGATCAAGGCCCCGGCGGCGGTTCAGGGTCCGGCCTGGGTTACGGTGGAGGAAATTCCGGTCCAGGTTTAATGGTAATCCGGCGGGCGTAATACCGTAACAATCGTAACAACCAAGGTGGTTACAATCAGCAGCAGCGAAGCCGGGTTGTCGAGCAATCTGAAGCGGTTGAATGGTGGGCGATATCACGTCTTCACCACTAGCTTGGACAAGCGAGACCGGAAACTTCGTAGCGGGCAGTCAACATTGTTGAACCGGCCGTGCCTCATTACCTACGCTGGTCGAGCAGCCTATTGTGTGGAGTAGAGAGGATCATCCTCCCCGGGTTGACAATCCGGGTCAGCTAGCCCTAGTGGTGGCGCCTCAGGTGGGAGGATACAAGTTTACCAAGGTGCTTATGGACGGAGGGAGTAGCATCAACATCCTGTATTATGAGACCTTCCGTTGTATGGGGTTAACAGATAAACATCTCAAGCCGTCCAATACAGTGTTTCATGGTGTGGTGCCTGGCAAGTCAAAGATATCCGGTTGGTAAAATAGCTCGAGGTGGCCTTTGGGGATGAACATGATTCCAGATCGGAAACATGGACGCTTGAAGTGGTGAAAATTCAAAGTCCTTACCACGCCTCTGTTTGGGCGGCCGGGCTTATGCCAAATTCATGGCACGACCTTGTTATGTCTATTTGCAGCTAAAAATGCCGGGTCACAAAGGGACGATAACGGTTCATGGGAGCCGCAAGATCGCTTTAGAGTGTGAGGAAGGTGATGCGGCTTACGCAGAGTCGGTTTGTGCCACCGAAGAGCTAAGGTACTATAAAGATAATGTTGATCCGGCGGATATGACCCCGTTGAAGAAGCCAACTACAGAGCACGATCCGGCCTTGAAGTTTAAATCGGCGGCTGAGACTAAACTTGTTGACTTTGTACCCGGTGATTCGTCCAAGCAGTTCGTCATCAGTGCCAGCTTGGATCCTAAATAGGAAGGCACGCTCATCGAGTTCATCCGTGAGAATCGGGACATTTTTGCATGGAAGCCTTCTGACATGCCAGGTGTACCGAGGGAACTCGCTGAGCACACTCTTAATGTTGATCCCAAATACAAACCGGTAAAGCAGTTTCTTCGCCGGTTTAACGAGGAAAGGCGTAAGGCCATTGGAGAGGAGGTTGCCAGGCTCTTAGCAGCAGGTTTTATCGTTGAAGTTTTCCATCCAGAGTGGCTTGCTAATCCGGTGTTGGTACTTAAGAAAAACGGCACATGGCGCATGTGTGTGGATTACACAGATCTTAACAAGGCTTGTCCAGCAGATCCTTTTGCTCTCCCTCGCATTGACCAGATTATTGATGCTACGGTGGGTTGTGAGCGTTTGAGCTTTTTGGATGCATATTCTGGATATCATCAGATCAAAATGGCGGTTAAGGACAAGGAGAAGACAGCGTTTATCACTCCCTTTGGAGCCTTCTGCTATGTGTCTATGCCTTTTGGGCTCAAGAGCGCCTAAGCAACTTATCGTCATATGCGTGACAGAATTGCTTGCATGAACAGATCAGCCGTAACGTGCATGCTTATGTGGATGATATTGTGGTTAAGTCAAGGAAGAAGGAAACACTGATTGAGGATTTGAGAGAAACCTTTGACAACTTGCGGGTGTACAAGATGATGCTTAACCCGGCCAAATGTGTTTTCGGTGTTCCGGCAGGCAAGTTATTGGGTTTCCTTGTGTCCAACAGGGGGATTGAAGCTAATCCGGAGAAGATTACAGCTATCACCTCCCTGGCTAAGCCAAAGTGCATCAATGATGTCCAGCGATTGGCGGGCCGGATTGCCACGCTGAGCCGGTTTATCAGCCGCCTCGGAGAGAAGGCCATTCCTTTGTACCAGACGCCGAAGAAGACAGATCAGTTTGTCTGGAGTCCGGCTGCTGATGAAGCGTTGGAGGACTTGAAGCGGCAATTGGCCAACCCGCCTGTACTCGCCGCTCCCATTGACAAAGAGCCGCTTCTGCTATATGTTGCTGCTAATGCCAGGGCAGTTAGCGTGGCCATTGTGGTAGAACGGAAGGAGGCAGGGAAGGAGCATCCGGTTCAACGACCGGTTTATTATATCAGCGAGGTGCTTATTGAGTCCAAGCAGAGATACCCGCATTGGCAGAAGCTGGTGTATGGAGTTTTTATGGCAAGCCGGAAGCTGAAGTAGTATTTTCAGGGGCATCCCATCACAGTGGTCAGTTCAGCTCCCTTGGGTGATATCATACAGAACCGGGAGGCGACTGGCCGGATTGCTTAGTGGGCTATAGAGCTTGGGCCGCACGGTTTAAGGTATGTGCCTCGGGACGGCGATAAAATCCGTGAACTTGTGGATTTCATTAATGATTGGACAGAGTTACAAGCACCGAAGAAAAGCCGGATCATACCTATTGGACCATCCACTTTGACGGGTCCAGGCAGTTGGAAGGCTCGGGGGCTGGAGTCGTGTTAACTTCCCCACGAGGTGACAAGTTTTGTTACGTCCTCTGTTTAATGTTCCCTTGTACTAACAATGCAGCGGAGTATGAAGCCTTGCTCCATGGTCTTTGGATGGCTAAGGAGATGAATCTAAGCCGGGTTAAGTGCTTCGGTGACTCGGACTTGGTGGCCCAACAGGTGTCTGGCACTTGGGATTCCAAAGACCCACTCATGGCTGCATATCGTCGGGAGGTGGATGTTGTTGCAGGTCATTTCAAAGGCTATCAGGTGGACCATGTGGATCGACGGAAGAATGAAGCGGCGGACGCTTTAAGCCGGTTGGGCTCTCAACGCAAACCGGTCCCACCCAATGTCTTCCTTGATATACTGCACAACCCGTCAGTCAAGCTCCCCGATGAAGCAGATTTGGCTATTCCTGATCCGGAGGCTCAGTTGGAGGAAGCCATGCATGTCATTTCGGATTGGACGCTCCCTTATTTGGCGTACATGAGCCGGGGCGAGTTACCAGAAGATGAGACGTTGGCCCGACAGATAGTTCGGCGGTCTAAGTCTATGACCATTGTTAATGGCGAGTTGCATCATTGCAGCGTGTCGTATGCGTTCAACGCCGGTGTGTCCCCTGAGGAAGGCTGTGAAATATTGCATGAGATCCACGAAGGAGACTGTGGTCACCATGCCGGTTCAAAATCATTGGTGGCTAAGGCGTACCGCCACGGTTTTTATTGGTTGACTGCCCATGCTGATGCGGAAGATCTGGTCAGGCGATGTGATGGTTGCCAGAAGTTTTCTAGACGTGCTCATATACCGGCCCAAGAATTGAGGATGATTCCAATTACTTGGCCGTTTGCGACTTGGGGGCTGGACATGGTTGGACCTTTCAAAAGGTCCAAGGACAAGAAGACACACTTGTTGGTGGCAGTTGACAAATTTACAAAGTGGGTCGAGGCAGAGCCTGTTAGCAAGTGTGATGCGGCCACGGCGGTTCAGTTCATCAAAAGGGTGATCTTCTGGTTTGGTTTTCCACACAGTATCATCACAGATAATGGTACCAATTTGTCCAAAGGTGCCATGAAGGAATTTTGTGAACGTGAGCACATTCGGCTTGACGTTTCTTCAGTAGCTCACCCACAGTCCAATGGTCAAGCGTAATCGAGCTAATCAGGAGATCCTGAGAGGTATCAAGCCCCGGCTTATGGTCCCTTTACAGAGGACGCCGGGTTGTTGGGTAGAAGAGCTACCATCTGTGTTATGGAGTATAAATACTACCCCTAACAGATCCACTGGATACACACCGTTCTTTATGGTCTATGGAGCGGAGGCGGTCCTCCCCAGCGATATCCGTCATGACTCACCTCGTGTGGCAGCCTATGTTGAGGCAGATAACGAGACAACACGGCAGGACGCTTTGGATCGGCTAGATGAAGAACGAGATATGGCGGCTGCTCGCTCGGCGATTTACCAGCAGGATCTTCGTCGGTATCACAGCCGCCGGGTCAGAACTAGAACCTTTCAAGAAGGAGACTTGGTGCTTCGGCTCATTCAAGACCAGACAGATATGCACAAGCTATCCCCACCTTGGAAGGGCCTTTTGTGGTCAGCAAGAATCTGCACAACGGGTCATACTATCTGATTGATGTTCGAGAGCATAAAGACTCACGCACGTCAGAAGAGGAGACCAACAGGCCGTGGAACATAGCTCATCTTCGACCTTATTATACCTGAGCCATCGGCTCTCCTTATGTACATATTATGACAATGTATATATTATGAATAAAAGCAATAAACCGGAGCCTTGGCTAAAGCGGGGTATCCTTCTGTAAAAATCCGGCTTGGGTACATGGAGTTGTTGTCTTAAAACGGCCTCCGGTTTACCCCTTGAGTTTGCTCTTCAGAAGCTTTTAGATGTCACTTGGGGGCTTGGTCGTGTCTGAACCAATGCAACACCTTTTGATAGGCAAAAGCCACCAGATCACTTGGGGACATGGTCAAGTCTGAACCAGTCACGCCTCTTGATCGGCCTAAGGTCATAAGAGTCACTTGGGGGCTTGGTCGAACCCGAACCATTGCCACGCCACTTGATCGGCATAATGCCACGGTTTCAGTTGGGGACCTGGCTGACTTGAACCATAGCTACACCTTATGGGGAGCTTGGTCGTGTCCGACCATGGTAACACCATCTGATCGGCTCAGTAAAGCCTCTTTTTTGCAAACGGTTTTATCATTGCCTTGGCTTCCGTATTTTTTTCATAAATATTATTAAAACCGGTTCAACCAGTCCATTGACGGAATTCGGTCTATTTTTAATCCGGAGATAACTTTTCCGGCTTTACATTTTCTGTTGACATCCCATTATGGAGTAACAGGGGGCTTCACATGACCCGGCATGGTTTACATGGTAAACCGGCATTCTAAACACAGGAGTTGTTTTCTCCTTTGTCGGTAACGGTTTATACAACCTCCGCTTCAAAGTCGGCTAAACCAACTTCATGCCCGATGCTGGCAGGTATTTTTGTATCACAAAATTTTGATCATATACCTCAATATTTCATTATATATAAATATGAACGTCACAAACCGGCTGGCGACACAAGCCGCCGTGGCAGTTTAAGAATTTGTAACTGCAGGTGATATAGATTGAAGGTTTCGATTATTCAATCAACAGTATCAGCACCTATGTGCAAAGGTGGCAGATTGAAGGCACAAAGGCATATTCAAAACAAAAGTGATAGCTATTCTATTACAAGGCATTCAGAGGCCCAACGTTTCGAATGGCGTCATGACTGGCAGCTTATGATGCATCAACCGGCTTGATGGATTAAGCTTCCTGGCCGGGTTGACGTGAAGAAGATGGGTCGTCTGGCGTCGGATTAGCTTCTTCCTCCTCATCACTCGATGGCCGGAAGTCATTGGTGGACCAGTCAGTTCGGGTTAAAGCCTGAAAGACAGCCTCTTCACTTATAAGCTCAGCCGGATCAACGTCAGGGGCATAAGTGTGCTTACGGATTGGGGAACAAGGTTACGCACTTCCGGAATGACAACTTCCACCCGCTGTTGTTTGCATCATAGAAAGAACGGTAAACCGCCAAGTTGGCTTCACGCTAGTTGACTCGCCAGAGGACGATCTCCTTTGTTATCCATTTGAGGGCATCATTATCAAAAGCTTCGCCGTTTTCTTGCGCGCTGGGGAAGCCCTTGGCTATGTCAGCCGGATCAAGGTCTGATATCCATGCTTTGGCGCGAGTTAGAGCCAATAAAGTGCCAGCCCGGGCCGCGGATCGTTTCAACTCTTGAAGTTGTGCCGGGATCATGGATAGCCGGTCCAGCGTGTCTTTGATCAAAGACGGAGCGGTGTTATCATACGACGTCGCACATATGACTCGCTGGGTGCCGGTATACAGTTGCTCAATAAGCGTATACGCGGCCTTGAGCTTCTTCCGCATGTCCGAACCCAGATGAGTAATGCGCTTCCCTATACCGGTTTAAGAAAGTTCAGGTTAAACCGGCAGAAATGTCAAAACGGAATAGTAATCACAAAACTTGGTGAAACATCTCTTACCAAAGATTGCAGAGGTCATGGCATTAATTTGGTGCCTTAGTCCGGTGACTCTTCTGTCACCGGTTTAAGAGCTGCTTCAGCATCTTCCGCCCGTTTTAGCAACCCGGCTTTCTCCGTCTCCCAGTTGGCCTGCTCAGATTTAAACCACTCCTTGAGTTGTTCCATAGTGGTCAAGGCGGTTTTCAACTCATCCTTCGCCTTGGAGGATTCTGCTTGTTGGGTCTTCAGATTGGCACGAAGGTCATTAAGCTGTCCGGTTTGTTGGCATATCTCACTCTGATACAAAAAGGGGATCAAGTTAGTTGTTTCATCATGAAGTCCCAAGCTCAATACAGGTATTCAACTTGGCACTTGGGAGCTAATGGCTAATTGCTCAAACTTGTTTTGCTACGGTGAAACAACTTATAGTCCCGGTTTAACTATGCTCAGTTGAACCGGCCCTTGGGGGCTACTACACAACAAAAGTACAAGAGAGACATAACTCTTTACCTCATAGCGTTCCTTCATAAGATTCACCAGACCGGCTTCGAAGTCACGACTTGTGTAGAGTCGGTTCAGGAAGCCGGAGTGAAGTTCTTGGGCAGAGAAATTGTCATAAGCTGACAGATCAGTTTTTCCCTTCTCTTTGCTCATGGCAGTAGACTCTTCCTTGGCGCTGTGTTTTGATAGAGCAACCGGATTGCCAGGGGCGGTATAGGCGGTGCCCGTCACTACGACATCATCATCTTTGGCCGGACTGGCCGGATTGGCATTCTTTCCTGGGCTTGGTGCTTTCATACCCGGGCTCGGCGGATCAGCAACTGAAACCTATTCTGCTGCAGGACTCAATGGAGCAGGATGTGATGTTTCCACTTGGACAGCCGGTTCAACCTCTGGCGGATTAGCACTGTCGTCTTGGTTAAACCCGACAGAGCTGTTTTTCGCGACTTCAGGCTTTTCGTCATGATGCTCTGGAGTCTTCTCCGGATCAACGTCCACAGTAGGGTCAAGGGTCTTCACCCTCTTACTTAAGCGAGCCTTGGTGCTGCAACATTTGGAGTTAGAGTGTGATAAACGGACAAATGCAAAAAAAAGAAAAAGAGTAATATGCTCACCCAGCAGCAACTTTAAGAGGAGGCAGTTGAGTGGTTGATGAACCGCCAGATGAGTTGGAAGAGGCCTGGTAATTCGGATCAGACGGATTGAGAGGACATCGAAAGAAACCTTTCAAAGGATAACGCTTTTCAGGAGAATAAATCACCTCTGGACGACGCTTCCGGGTTAGGGTGTCAGGTAAACCGGACGACGTAATTTGTTGACCGCTGTGCCGGGTTGTACGTCGTTCTTCAGCTTGCTATGTCTTCAAAGAAATATTTGGATTTAAATGAGCACGGGAGTGAGATTTTTTCACTTTCCGGACTATGCGGCGAATTCTTTTAACCGGTACAAGATCAGATTCGGAAGAAAGAAGGATTACCTCAACAGATCAGATGGCTGGCCTTAGCATCATCCCGGAATTGTAATCGCCAATAGGATGAATGATAAAAAGGGACAAAGTAAATCAAGCTTTACCTCAGCTTCTGAATCTTCATCTTCCGGCGGTTCAGAGGACTCTGCGGTTTTCCTCTTACCAGCTTTCTTGGTGGTCTTGTACTTTACGCGAGGACCCCGGGCCGGTTTGGTTCGTTTCCAGAATGAGCTGTTAGCCTGAGAAATAACAAGGATTAATACATATCAATAAGGCATTAAAAAGTCAGTAGAGCGATGAGCGGAGTCTTACTGCAGGCGGTTTGTTGGAAACACAGAACGGGGCCAACCCGGTTTGGCTGCAGACGGAGATCGGTTCATCGAGCATCATTTTCACTGCCTCAGTAACTTCCAGCTCAGTTATTGGTAGCTCGTGACGTCGTTGAGGGTCTTTGACGCTAAGGTATTCATGCATCAATCCGGCGGCGGCTTAATGGCAAGATGCCCCAAGAAACCCAACATCGAACAAGGTCAATACCGGTTAAGCCATTGGCCATTAGAGCCCGGAGCTTGATAATTTGAGGCGCAAAATTCTTCCGCTCATGCGGCGGTCAAGCGTAAAGGCAATGGGTGATGGTTGCTAAGCTGGTGAGGGCGGTAACCCGGCAAGGGGTTTTCGCTGTTAGGAGCGGTATTCCGGCAATAGAACCAGGTTTGGTTCCAATCTTTCGAATGGCTATGGTGTTTTGCGTGAGGAAAGTCTACTTCCTTCCTTTTCTGGATTGAAACGCCACCCAGTTCCGTGTTAGGACCATCCGAAAACTCCGTACGACGGTTCAAATGAAAGAAATCCCGGAAGAACTCCAAAGATGGTTCTTCTTGAAGATAGACTTCGCAGAAAACTTGGAAATTGCATATATTGGACACAGAGTTCGGACCAACATCTTGTGGATGGAGTTGGAAACTTGCGAGGACATCCCGGAAGAATTTTGATCCGGGCGGGCTGAATCCCTGGTGTAAGTGCTTCATAAATACATTTACTTCTCCTTCTTGAGGTTCAGGAGGGCATTCGGCATCCGGAACACGCCAATGAAGGACATTTTTGGAGGCTAAATCTCCGGTGGTGACATATCCATTGAGTTGCGTCTCAGTGATCTTGGACCGGACCCAATTGCAAGCTGAGAATTGTTTGGCCATTCCGGAAGGAAAAACTGCGAAAGGAAAAGTAAAGACCAGTTCACCGTTAACGATTCAGGCATATTATACAATGCTAAACCGGCAGTTTGGCATTCAGTTCCAATTTCCGGTTTAACTGAGGACTAATGGAGTATGGCGGATTAGCTATCAAAAAATTAAATCGCCCTTAGGAGGAAGGGACAGAACTGGAAAATCTGCTAAGTGTTGACAGAAACAGGTTTCACACATGAACGGAATTAATTTGGATCTACCGAAGGTTCAGTAAGGAAAAATTTCTGCGATCCATACAAGCTTTATAAAGGGCAAGGAAGTTCGGGCGTTCTATCAAGAGGGTCTGAATAAAAAGGAAGATTTGCAAAGTGCTAAACTGAAGGCCGAGCAGCAACCACACAGGATATATGCTACGGTTGGATTAAAAAGCCATGGCAGAGCAGGCATGAAGAGACTAGGGATGAACACCTATGAACGACGATATGAACAGGGGCCTTAAGATGCATATCTAGGGTATGAGGAGGAGCCTTATGTCACGCCCCCGATGCGGCTATATCTCCCACGTGTCGAGGCACGACTTAGAGGCATAACCGCATTGAAAGCAATGTCGCAAGTGAGGTAATCTTCACACAACCCATGTAATAAATAAGGGAAAGAGATACATAGTTGGCTTACAATGCCACTTCACACAATACATAAATAAACATCCATCATTCAGAGTACACTCAAGGTCCGACTACGGAACCAAAATAAAGAAGATACCCCAAATGCTACAGAATCCCGATCGTCCCAACTGGGCACCACTCTTGATCATCTGGAAAAGACACATAGTAACGACCACGTTCCTCGTCGAACTCCCACTTGAGCTCGGTTGAGTCACCTGCACCGCATCGTCAGAACCTGCAACTGTTTTGGGAAGTATCTGTGAGTCACGGGACTCGCAATCTCACACCAGCGAGATCAAGACTATTTAAGCTTATAGGAAGGACAGAGTAGTATGTTGGAGCTGCAGCAAGCGACTAGCATATATGGTGGCTACTTACAAAAGAGGGCGAGAAGAGGAGCAAAGCACGGTCGTGAAGCTAGTAGCGATCAAGAAGTGATCCTGAACTACTTACGTCAGACATAACTCCAACACCGTGTTCACTTCCGGACTCCGCCGAGAAGAGACCATCACGGTTACACACGCGGTTGATGTGTATTTTATTTGAGGTCAACTTCGGGTTTTCTACAACCGGACATTAACAAATTCCCATCTGCCTCATAACCGCGGGCACGGCTTTCGAAAGATATTACCCTGCAGGGGTGTCCCAACTTAGCCCATTATAAGCTCTCACGGTCAACGAAGGATATTCCTTCTACCGGGAAGACCCGATCAATCTCGGAATCTCGGACTACAAGACATTTCGAAAGCAATAAAACAAGACCAGCAAAGCCGCCCGGTTGTGCCGACAAATCCCGATAGGAGCTGCACATATCTCGTTCTCAGGGCACATCCAGATGAGACAAAGCACAGTAAAACCAAGCCTCGAAGTTTCCCGTGGTGGCCCCGGTGACTCGGTTCGGGCCAGCACTCGAAGGAGCACCTTTGGTCCGGGGGGTTAAAATAAAGATGACCCTCGGGCTCGCGAAAACCCGGGAAAAAGGCTTAGGTGGCAAATGGTAAAACCAATGTTGGGCCTTGCTGGACGAGTCTTATTCAAAGCGAACTGTCAAGGGGTCCCATAAATCACCCAACCGTAAGGAACGCGAAATCAAGGAACATAACACCGTATGACGGAAACTAGGGTGGCAAGAGTGGAACAAAACACCGTGCATAAGGCCGAGCCTTCCACCCTTTACCAAGTATATAGATGTATTAATTATAGCAGATATATATTGTGATATCCCCAACAAGTAAACATGTTCCGATAAGGAACAACATCTCCATGTTCCAACAAGGAACAAACTTCATCTTCACCTGCAACTAGCAACGCTATAAGAGGGCTGAGCAAAGCGGTAACATAGCCAATCAACGGTTTGCTAGGAAAGGATGGTTAGGGCTGACATGGCAATATGGGTGGCATGATATAGCAAGTGGTAGGCATCGCAGCATAGGCATAGCAAAAGAGCGAGCATCTAGCATAGCAAAGATAGAAGTGATTTCGAGGGTATGGTCATCTTGCTCGAATGTTCTCGAGTTGTCGAAAGCTTGATCCTCGTAAAGCGTTCTCAACAGGTTCCTCGTTCACGTACTCGTCTCCCGGCTCTACCCAAAGCAACAACACAAACAAAGGAACCACAATAAATCACGGTGCAATGCACAAACAACATGATGCAAAACATGACATGATATGCGAGATGTGATATGCAATGCGTATGCGCGCTCCGGAAGGAAAATGATGAACCTGGCATCAACTTGGCAAACCAAGTATGCCACTGGAAAGATGAGATGATTTCGGTTGAAATCGATATAAAGATCACCTCGGATGCACGGTTTGGAAATGACAAGCAAAACAAGAATGGCACAAATCTGCCATTAACAGCATGATGCCACTTAGCAAGCAACAAATAATTAAGCTACTGCACCCAAACGTATCAAAAAGTACATGGCAGTGATCTACACAAGATGCTTGACAAAAGATGGGCACTGAGCTTCAAGCTAAATCACATCATAACAGGTTCAAACAAGCATGGCAAAAGTGCACAAAATATCAGGCTGGACATGGCAAAAACAGCATCAGGTTGCAATGTTCAGAGCAAGAAAACTACATGCTACAGGGCCTTAAAATAGCAAAACATGGCATGGAATGAACCTACACAAAGCATAGATCAAAAGTCCCTTACTGACCATAAGCCAAAAAGGATCCGAAAATATAGTAACACCCATGTCAATATTGAAAGTTTCGTTAACAGATTCAGCAACATGGCATGTCAAAAACTGATAACAAGAAGGCATGTTTACAAGCTCAATGCACTCACTACAGAGCCTTAAATGATAAACTAAGCATACATGCATCAAGCAGACACGACATAGAAGACATACATGGCAAGAACAATAAATAGCATACTTGGGTCAACCACAACAACCTTGGCAAAATTGAATAACATGTAAACAATCTGCCAGGAAACATTTTATAGAAAAAGTAGAGCTCGATTGACTCAAGCTATGGTACTCCATAATTGCAAAAAAGGACATGGATGGATAGAGCAAGACATGTTTAACATAACATCCTTACTGAAGTATCTCAAAAGATGCATGGATCTACCGGTAGCATCAAGTTAACATGACATCAAAATATCAGCTAAACAGGGCTGAAATCAGCAACATCAGGACACCTACTTTGCATGCTTGTGCTAGTCACCACATAGATCACAAAAATACATGGCATACACCCCTGGAAAGATGGCATGGCATATTACAAAACACATGTAGGACTTCAATTCATAGGGTGCACACATCAATCATGGAAAAAATAACAAAAGTGCAAGTTCTGATACGAAACAGAAAACTAACTTCACATAGCATCCTTCCAACAGCATTTCGGGCATCAAGATGAGCTCAAAAGAAAATGATGCAATGAGATGGAATGATCTACTCTTCGAGTCGAACATTTTGACATATTATACGCGAAAAGTGGATCTACGGATGCGAAGATATAGCATGTTGAAAATTGCACAAAATAACAAGAGATGCAAAAACTTAGAGAAAAATTAGGCGGGAAAGTCACGGCGCCGGCCCGAGGCCGGATCGGGCCCGACCGGATCGGGCGACGCTGGAGGAGCTTCGCCTGGGGACGGCGGCCGGCGAGGAGTGGCGCCGAGGAGCGGCCGGGTCGGGCCGGCCGGATCGGGCGCGGGGCCGCGGAGGCGCGGGCGTGGAAGCCCGGGCGGAAGCGGCGCCGCTGGGCGCGGTGGAGCTGCAGCCTGGCGGCGGAGGCGGCGACGGCCGGCGGGCGGCGCCTGGGCGGCGTAGGCGGCGGGCGGCGGTCATGGGCGGCGCGCGAGCCGAGGCCGGCCGCGCTGGAGGCGCGGGCGGCGGCGCGAAGGCTGCCGGGCCGGCCCGCGGCTGGGCGGGCGGCGGCGCGCGACAGGTGGCGGCGCTGAGTGGGCGGACGCGGGCGGCGATGGTCCAGCGCTGGCGGACACGTCCCCGCACGCTGTGAGGTTTTTTAGGGTTTCGGGAAGAGGATGATCCGGATTTGGGGAGGTGTTTAAATAGGCATAGAGGGAGCTAGGAGAGTCCAAATGAGGTGTAGTTTTCACCACACGATCGTGATCGAACGACGGAGAGCATGGGAGTGACTTAGATGGGTTATTGGGCTGTTTTGAAGGGGTGTTGGGCTGCAACTTAAAAGAGGCCTTTGCGAGGGTGCGGTTAACCGTTGGAGTACCAAACGAGCTCCAAATGACCCGAAACTTGACCGGTGGTCTCCGGGTGTTATACCAAGGCCACTAGACAAACCTCGGTCCATTTCGAGAAGGTTCAATACCCACACACGGAAAAACGTAAAAGGGACCGCCGGGGGAGATAGGAGTGCCGGATTGCAAAACGAACAACGGGAAAAATGCTCGGAATCATGAGACGAACACGTATGCAAATGCGATGCACATGATGACATGATAAAATGCATGACATGGACAAAATGCAAAATGAAGAAAACCCAACCACGGAAGGAATATCATATCACAATGCCGAAAATGGCAAGAGTTGGAGTTACAAATATGGAAAGTTACATCCGGTGTTACAACACTCCACCACTACAAGAGGATCTCGTCCGAGATCTAGGACCGAAAGAACTCCGGATATTCGAACGGAGGTGATCCTCGCGCTCCCTTGTAGCTTCTCGGTCGGAATGGTGTGACCACTTCACTTTCAGGAATTTGATTGACTTGTTGCGAGTCTTGCGCTCGGTTTCTTCAAGAATAGCAACGGGGTGCTCATGATAAGAGAGATCTTCTTGAAGGTCAATCTCTTCGAAGTTGATAGTGCGTTCAGGAGTCTTGAAGCACTTGCGGTTGTGACACGTGGAACACATCGTGCACATTTGCAAAGTTGGATGGAAGCTCAAGTTGATAGGCGAGATCGCCTCTTTTCCCAATGATCTTGAAAGGACCCACGTATCTAGGGGCAAGCTTCCCTTTGATACCGGGTTTACGAGTACCTTTCATTGGAGAGGCGGAGGTAGACATGGTCTCCGATTTCAAAGCCACATCACGGTGCTTATCATCATAATGGCTTTTCCGGCGCGATTGCGCTGCCTATGAGATTCTCACGAATAACTTGGCACATTTCTTACATACGTGATCAAGTCATTGCCAAGAAGTTGGCGTTCACATTGCCCTCGCACCAATTGAGAGGAGTACGGCACTTTCTGCCATAGAGAATTTCAAATGGGGCCTTGCCCGAACTCGCTTGGAAGCTGTTGTTGTAAGAGAACTCGGCATATGGAAGACAATCTTCCCACTTCATACCGAAGGAAATGACACAAGCCCTGAGCATATCTTCAAGGATTTGATTAACTCGCTCAACTTGGCCACTTGTTTGAGGATGGAAAGCTGTCTTTGAAACGAATGTTGGTGCCCATGGCCTTCTCAAAAGAATCCCAAAACTTGGAGGTAAAGATGCTGCCACGGTCTCAAGAGATCACTTGTGGAATGCCGTGCAAGGAGACAATCACGGAGGTGTATAGCTCGCCAACCGAGCTGCTGTGATGGATTCTTTGATAGGAAGAAAATGAGCCACTTTAGTAAGCTTGTCAATGACAACGAAGATAGCATCATTTCCACGCTTGGACTTTGGAAAGCCGATCCACGAAGTCCATTTCAATATGATCAAACTTCCATTCGTGGATAGCAAGAGGTTGAAGGAGACCAGCTGGTCTTTGGTGTTCTGCTTTCACTCTTCTGCAGACATCACACTCATTCACGAATTGAGCAATTTCTCGCTTCATTCGAGTCCACCAATATGACTGCTTGAGATCATGGTACATCTTCATTACTTCCAGGATGAATGGATAGAAGCGAATTGTGAGCCTCGTTCATAATGACTTTTCGCAGATCACCCTTAGGAACCACAATCCGGTCCTCAAAGAAGAGAGTGTCTCTGTCATCAACGTGGAAGCACTTGTACTTGGAAATGCCCTTGTCGATACCACGTTTCACTTTCTTCACCATGGTATCCAGAAGTTGAGCCTCACGAATCTGATCTTCCAAAGTAGGAGAGACTATGAGGTTGGCAAGAAGGCCTTGAGGAACAACTTGAAGATTCAGCTTGGAAAGCTTCACAAAGATCCGGCTGAAAGGGCTTGAGGATTAGACTGTTGCGATAGCTTTCCTGCTCAAAGCATCTGCAATGACATTGGCCTTGCCCGAGTATATTCAATACTTGGGTTGTACTCTTGAATCATTTCGACCCATCGAGTCTGCACTTTGAGGTTGAGGTTGGGCTGAGTGAAAATGTACTTGAGACTCTTGTGATCGGTGAAAATGTCCACTTTCCTTCCCAACAAGAGATGTCTCCACGTTATCAATGCATGGACAACTGCCGCCAACTCAAGATCATGAGTGGGTAGTTCTTTTCGTTGGGCTTCAATCGGCGAGAGGTATAAGCCACAACTCTCTTCTCTTGCATTAACACATGCACCGAGACCTTGAAGAGAAGCATCACGAGAAAACTTCAAATGGCTTGGATTCATCGGGAGGAGTCAAGACAGGAGCTGTGACGAAGTTTCTCTTTGAGAGTATTGAAAGCAACGTCACATTCGTGAGACCGGACATACTTCACATGCTTCGAGAAGGTTGGAAAGAGGCTTTGCAATCTTGGAGAAGTTCTCAACGAATCTTCGCAATAGCTTGCAAGACCAAGAAAATCATGAGTCGCTTGACATTCTCGAGGAGGTTCCCAATTCACAATTGCGGACACCTTCTCGGGATTAACTGAGATGCCCTTGGCGGAGATGATATGACCAAGATAAAGCACTTCATCAAGCCAAAATTCACATTTGGAGAACTTAGCATAGAATTGGTACTCTCTGAGCTTGTCTAGCACCAATCGCAAATGTTTGGCATGATCCTTCTTATTCTTGGAGAAGACCAAAATATCATCAAGATAGACCAAGACGAATTCATTGGTGTAGGGATTGAAAATGAAGTTCATCATCCGAGAGAATGTTGGAGGAGCATTGACAAGGCCGAAGACATGACAGATATTCATAAGAACCAAAACTTGTTCTGAATGCTGTCTTGGGAATATCTTGTTCACGAATGCGAATCTGATGATAACCCATACGAAGGTCAAGCTTGGAGAACATCAGTAGCACCTTTGAGTTGCTCGAAAAGCTCATTGATGTTGGGAAGTGGATACTTGTTCTTGATTGTCTTCTTATTCAATGGACGGTAATCGACGCAAAGTCGGTCCGTGCCATCCTTCTTCTGGACAAAAAGAACACCACAACCCCAAGGAGATGAACTCGTCCGATCAAACCCAGACGCTCTTGTTCATCGAGCTGCTTCTTCAATTCCTTCAGCTCATTAGGTCCAAGCTTGTATGGACGCTTGCAAGCGGGTTCAGTGCGGGCTCAAGATCAATAACGAACTCAAGCGGCCGATGAGGAGGCATACCGGAAGCTCTTCCGAAAGACATCTTGGTACTCTAAACGACCGGAATCGAGAGATGGCATTCAGTTCGCCCTTCTCATTGAGAGAAAACAACCGAATGGTTTCATCACGAAGCGGCATAGATGATCACATCATTAGAAGAGTGAGTCAATTGAATTTCACTGGCAGCACAATCAAGCTTAGCTTTGTGCTGATAAAGACAGTCCATCACGAGAATAAGATCAATATCCGAGTCACCAAGATCAATTGGTTTAGCCAGAAATCTATAATCGCCCATCTTGATACCGACATTTGGAACCAACATGGTAGATCTCAAACGCTTGGCGGAGAAATAACTTGCATAGCTTTAGGTAATGCCTCAGATCGAAATTGTGCTTCGATGCAAAAGGATATGACATGAAAGAATGCGATGCACCAAGATCAAATAAGACTTTTGCAGGAATATCATTAACTGAGAGATTACCCATTATCACATCAGAAGATTCCTCTGCTTGAGCTGCATTCATCATATTCACCTTGGCAGCCTTGGGATTATGCTTGACCACTGCATTGCTGGAAGATTTCACAGGAGGAGGAGGCGGAAGGCGCCTCTGGTTGAAGCACTTGTTCGCATAGTGACCTTTCTGGCGACATTTGTTGCAAGTCACCTCGAGAGAGCGGACGGTGGTAAGGAGCACTTGACCTTGGAGCTTGAGAATTAGACTTGTTACGATAGCTTGGGTTGGGTGGGTGGGAAGATCCACGGCCACCTGAGTTCTTCTCTGGCGATAAAGGCCGGAACGGAGGAGGAGGAAGGTAAAACTTCTGCTGCTTAGCTGCCACTTGAGAGGAAGAAGAACACTGAACTGCATCCCTGATTCTCTTCTTAGAAGCCTCACATTTGAGCTGGGCAGCTTCTTGCTTCAGAGTCATGTTGTAGAAATCATCATACTTATCTGGCTCAAACAGTACAAGAGCTAATTGCAGATCTTCTCTCAGACCACCTCTGAATTGATAGATCATACTCTTTTCATCAGGCACGTCTTGCTTAGCAAAACGAGCAAGCTTCGAACCGGATATTGTATTGATAGACAGACATGGTGCCTTGCTTGAGATTGCGGAACTCCTCACGCTTGCTCTCAACAACACTTTTTGGAATGTGATGAGCTCTGAAATCACGGCGGAACTCATCCCAGGTAATGACACGACCTCCTCTGGAATCTTTGTATTGCTGGTACCACTCAGCAGCTTGATCCTTGAGTTGAAACGATGCAAACTTGACAAAATCCTCAGGTCTGACATTGCTACAATCAAAATGCTTGCAGATATCCACTAACCAATCGTCAGCGTCTGTGGCCTCAACACAGAAACTGAAAGACTTCGGCTGATTAGCGAGGAACTGACTGAGAGTAGCAAAGTGTGGCTGATGGTTGCCTTGACCTTGATTGCCTTGATTGCCTTGATTGCCTTGCCCCTGAATACGTTCTTGCAAGAGCTGCAAAATCATCTGAGCATTGGCATTGGTGGCTGCCATGATAGCTTGCCAGGCCTCTGGAGGCGGAGGTGGAGGTGGAGGTGGAGGGTTCGGCGATCCCCATCATTACGATCTGGATTCAGACGTTGGCGGAGCCATCCTGAAGAGGGTGACATCCGTTAGTCCTTTGATAGACAAATTGATAAGTAGAATCAACGGATAGAAATTGCAACATATAGTCTTCACCATAAACATTCGAACAAGAATGAACGAATGAATTCCAAAGTTAATCATCACACGTCCATTAAGGTGAGAAGCCACTTAGATAAAGATATGGAAACAAACATCTGTCTTAGAAACAAATCGAATATCATAACTGAAAACAAAAGGTTGGCTTCTAGAATGAGCCGGAACAAACACATGATAGAGATTTCGCCCAAAGTGTTCGTGGTGGGGCTCACACGGGCACGACGATAGCGGCCGTCACGAATGACTAACAAGACGTCCCCGAATCAGCATAGCCAAGGATTCTTTAAGACGTCTCGCGACCCTTGTAAATCGATCGTGAATGGGCGGACCACTAGACGTTGGACCCCAATCTCAAATCATACATCCGAAAAGATATCCCGTAAGCTACTAGAATTCCCACCTATAAACTCCCGAAACTTTACGGTTATGCAATCTGGTGTTGGGGATACGGGGACACAAAATATATCACCCAAACTAACAATACCTAGATCCAAATTGTATCCATCCGTCAACACATAACCAAGAAATCCTCGGAAATCGTGTACCTCGACCTTGAAAAACATCCGTTATACAAGTCATGGAAATACTCCCTTTTCGCCTCGATCTTGGGCTATCGGGGTTATCTCACCAACAACCGCACAAAAGAGATTTCGATGTCGGCAAAACTCGTATTCCAGACTGCAACGATAAAATTGTGACGACAACACCTCGGAGCTCAACTCCCGGGACACCGCCACAACCCCTAAATGTCGAGGCACCAAGAACAATGTTCTCGTCACAAAACCATCGGAACGATTCCAAGATACCCACGTGATCCTAAAATTTTTTAGTGAAATTTGAGGAGAGAAGAGTCAAAACACTACGTCGAGGATACCTCACAGAGCTGACGAAGGGACCGAAGTAAAAAGAATCCTACTCTCCGATATATATAATCCTAAGACTCAAAACATTTTTCCATTCTAGACTCAACAACGCCAAGAAACAATCAAGTAGGGGGCTCCTAAGTCGGGAAGGCTCTCGATTACCAACTTGTCACGCCCCGATGCGGCTATATCTCCCACGTGTCGAGGCACGACTTAGAGGCATAACCGCATTGAAAGCAATGTCGCAAGTGAGGTAATCTTCACACAACCCATGTAATAAATAAGGAAAGAGATACATAGTTGGCTTACAAATGCCACTTCACACAATACATAAATAAACATCCATCATTCAGAGTACACTCAAGGTCCGACTACGGAACCAAAATAAAGAAGATACCCCAAATGCTACACGGATCCCCGATCGTCCCAACTGAGCACCACTACTGATCATCTGGAAAGACACATAGTAATGACCACGTTCCTCGTCGAACTCCCACTTGAGCTCGGTTGAGTCACCTGACCGCATCGTCGGAACCTGCAACTGTTTTGGGAAGTATCCGTGAGTCACGGGACTCAAGAATCTCACACCAGCGAGATCAAGACTATTTAAGCTTATAGGAAGGACAGAGTAGTACAGTGGAGCTGCAGCAAGCGACTAGCATATATGGTGGCTACTTAAAAAGAGGGCGAGAAGAGGAGCAAAGCACGGTCGTGAAGCTAGTAGCGATCAAGAAGTGATCCTGAACTACTTACGCCGACATAACTCCAACACCGTGTTCACTTCCCGGACTCCGCCGAGAAGAGACCATCACGGTTACACACGCGTTGATGTGTATTTTATTTGAGGTCAACTTCGGGTTTTCTACAACCGGACATTAACAAATTCCCATCTGCCTCATAAATCATGGGCACGGCTTTGAAAGATATTACCTCGCAGGGGTGTCCCAACTTAGCCCATTATAAGCTCTCACGGTCAACGAAGGATATTCCTTCTACCGAAGACCCGATCAATCTCGGAATCCCGGACTACAAGACATTTCGAAAGCAATAAAACAAGACCAGCAAAGCCGCCCGGTTGTGCCGACAAATCCCGATAGGAGCTGCACATATCTCGCTCTCGTGGCACATCCAGATGAGACAAAGCTACGAGTAAAACCAAGCCTCGAAGTTTCCCCGTGGTGGCCCCAAGCGGCTCGGTTCGGGCCAGCACTCGAAGGAGCACTGGTCCGGGGTTAAAATAAAGATGACCCTCGGGCTCATGAAACCCGGGGAAAAAGGCTTAGGTGGCAAATGGTAAAACCAATGTTGGGCCTTACTGGACGAGTCTTATTCAAAGCGAACTGTCAAGGGGGTCCCATAAATCACCCAACCGTTTAAGGAACGCGAAATCAAGGAACATAACACCGGTATGACGGAAACTAGGGTGGCAAGAGTGGAACAAAACACCAGGCATAAGGCCGAGCCTTCCACCCTTTACCAAGTATATAGATGTATTAATTATAGCAGATATATATTGTGATATCCCCAACAAGTAAACATGTTCCGATAAGGAACAACATCTCCATGTTCCAACAAGGAACAAACTTCATCTTCACCTGCAACTAGCAACGCTTATAAGAGGGGCTGAGCAAAGCGGTAACATAGCCAATCAACGGTTTGCTAGGAAAGGATGGTTAGGGGCTGACATGGCAATATGGGTGGCATGATATAGCAAGTGGTAGGCATCGCAGCATAGGCATAGCAAAAGAGCGAGCATCTAGCATAGCAAAGATAGAAGTGATTTCGAGGGTATGGTCATCTTGCTCGCAATGTTCTCAGAGTTGTCGAAAGCTTGATCCTCGTAAGCGTTCTCAACAGGTTCCTCGTTCACGCATTTCGTCTCCCGGCTCTACCCAAAGCAACAACACAAACAAAGGAACCACAATAAATCACGGTGCAATGCACAAACAACATGATGCAAAACATGACATGATATGCGAGATGTGATATGCAATGCGTATCTTGCGCTCCGGAAGGAAAATGATGAACCAGGCATCAACTTGCCAAACCAAGTATGCCACTGGAAAGATGAGATGATTTCGTTGAAATCGATATAAAGATCACCGGAATCGGATGCACGGTTTGGAAATGACAAGCAAAACAAGAATGGCACAAATCTGCCATTAACAGCATGATGCCACTTAGCAAGCAACAAATAATTAAGCTACTGCATGCAAACGTATCAACAAAGTACATGGGAGTGATCTACACAAGATGCTTGACAAAAGATGAGCACTGAGCTTCGGCTAAATCACATCATAACAGGTTCAAACAAGCATGGCAAAAGTGCACAAAATATCAGGCTGGACATGGCAAAAACAGCATCAGGTTGCAATGTTCAGAGCAAGAAAACTACATGCTACAGGGCCTTAAAATAGCAAAACATGGCATGGCATGAATCTACACAAAGCATAGATCAAAAGTACCTTAGTGACCATAAGCCAAAAAGGATCCGAAAATATAGTAACACCCATGTCAATATTGAAAGTTTCGTTAACAGATTCAGCAACATGGCATGTCAAAAACTGATAACAAGAAGGCATGTTTACAAGCTCAATGCACTGACTACAGAGCCTTAAATGATAAACTAAGCATACATACATCAATAAGACACGACATAGAAGACATACATGGCAAGAACAATAACATAGCATACTTGGATCAACCACAACAACCTTGGCAAAATTGAATAACATGTAAACAATCTGCCAGGAAACATTTTATAGCAAAAGTAGAGCTCGATTGACTCAAGCTATAGTACTCCATAATTGCAAACAAGGACATGGATGGATAGAGCAAGACATGTTTAACATAACATCCTTACTGAAGTATCTCAAAAGATGCATGGATCTACCGGTAGCATCAAGTTAACATGACATCAAAATATCAGCTAAACAGGACTGAAATCAGCAACATCAGGACACCTACTGTGCATGCTTGTGCTAGTCACCACATAGATCACAAAAATACATGGCATACACCCCTGGAAAGATGGCATGGCATATTACAAAACACATGTAGGACTCCAATTCATAGGGTGCACACATCAATCATGGCAAAAATAACAAAAGTGCAAGTTCTGATACGAAACAGAAAACTAACTTCACATAGCATCCTTCCAACAGCATTTCGGGCATCAATATGAGCTCAAAAGAAAATGATGCAATGAGATGAAATGATCTACTCTTCGAGGCGAACATTTTGACATATTATACGCGAAAAGTGGATCTACGGATGCGAAGATATAGCATGTTGAAAATTGCACAAAATAACAAGAGATGCAAAAACTTAGAGAAAAATTAGGCGGGGAAAGTCAACGGCGCTCGGCCCGAGGCCGGATCGGGGCCCGACCGGATCGGGGCGACGCGCGGAGGAGCTCGCCGGGGACGGCGGCCGGCGAGGAGTGGCGCCGGAGGAGCGGTTGGGTCGGGCCGGAGCCGGGCGGGAGGCGCGGCATGGCGGGAAGCTCCGGCGGAGGGGCGGCGCCGGCGGCGCGGTGGAGCTGCAATGGGCGGCGGAGGCGGCGACGGCCGGCGGGGCGGCGCGCCGGGCGGCGTAGGCGGCGGGCGGCGGCTGCTGGCGGCGCTGGGTGCCGAGGCCGGTCGCTGGAGGCGCGGGAAGGCGGCTCGCGGTCGGGCGGGCCTCGCCTGGCCCGGCTGGTCAGCGGCGCGCAGCAGCGGCGTCTTGACAGGTGGCGGCGCGCGAGTGGGGCGGACGCGGCGGCGATTTTTGTCCGGCGCGGGCGGACACGTCCGGCGCGCGCGGGGAGGTTTTTTTTAGGGTTTCGGGGAAGAGGATGATCCGGATTTCGGGGGAGGTGTTTAAATAGGCATAGAGGGAGCTAGGAGAGTCCAAATGAGGTGTAGTTTTACCACACGATCGTGATCGAACGACGGAGAGCATGGGAGTGACTTAGATGGGTTATTGGGCTGTTTTGAAGGGGTGTTGGGCTGCAACTTAAAAGAGGCCTTTGCGAGAGTGCGGTTAACCGTTGGAGTACCAAACGAGCTCCAAATGACCCGAAACTTGACCGGTGGTCTCCGGGTGTTATACCAAGGCCACTAGACAAACCTCGGTCCATTTCGAGAAGGTTTAATACCCGCACACGGAAAAACGTAAAAGGGACCGCCGGGGGAGATAGGAGTGCCGGATTGCAAAACGGACAACGGGAAAAATGCTCGGAATCATGAGACGAACACGTATGCAAATGCGATGCACATGATGACATGATAAAATGCATGACATGGACAAAATGCAAAATGAAGAAAACCCAACCACGGAAGGAATATCATATCACAATGCCGAAAATGGCAAGAGTTGGAGTTACAAATATGGAAAGTTACATCCGGGGTGTTACACCTTACCCGATGCACAGGACAGCGGAGGAGCGCCAAGAGTCTCTGGTACAACCAGGTTGATGCAGCGGCCTTGTGTTGGTGCGGCGTTCGGAGGTCGCAGGTGACGGCGGAGCTTCAGAGCTGGGGCGTCGCGAGGAAGAAGAAGCGCGGAAGGAGGAAGAAGAGAAAGGGCCTTCCGATCTATTTATAATGAGGCAGAGTAATTGACAGGCGCGAGAATCGAGGAGTTGAAAGCGGCAGACGGCGCAGCGGTCGCCTCGATTTCCGGGATAGCATTAAATGAAGGGAATCTTATTGTTTGGGCTTCTTTAATAAAGATGACGTCACGATGCTATGTTGCTGGGGTCGGAGGATGACATCACGGCGGTTTAAACAGATGGCGGTT
This sequence comes from Aegilops bicornis, assembly GCA_021605145.1. Classification (NCBI taxonomy): domain Eukaryota; kingdom Viridiplantae; phylum Streptophyta; class Magnoliopsida; order Poales; family Poaceae; genus Aegilops; species Aegilops bicornis. Next base: position 547,226,113 of record CM038673.1, on the reverse strand, counting down.
TACGACATATGAAGGAAGATATTCAGAGTTTTTCTAAGATGTTGAAGATTAACATGAACAGGTTCAAGTCAATCTGGGGCCTAATGTTGGGGATGTAACTACTGAATATAAACCGCCCTGGAGGGGCCGGTTTACCCTCAGCCATAATTGGAGCCCATGAAGACTCAGAAGATGGCGATTCGCCGTGGAGCTTAGAGGCCCGGGGCCCAGGGGCGAATTAGGGCCCATAATGGTAAAACCGCCATAACCATATAACTTGTGTTGTAAGATAAGCGAAAGGAGAGACCGAGCCGGACACTTGTATAAGTCGGCCTCGGGACTCTGTAGACCGGCCGGACGTCAACCCGTGTATATAAGGGGACGACCCGGCGGCGGTTTAGGGACAGACAACCACAACTCGAGGCTTAGGTGAAGCTATTGCTCCTTAGTCGCCGAGATCACATCAATCCCATCACAAACTAGACGTAGGCTTTTACCTTCATCGAAGGGGCCGAACTAGTATAACCCTTGTGTCTTTGCGTCCGCTTTAACCCCTCTAAGCTAACCCGTTCGATGGCCCCGCTACTAAGTCCTTTCATGAGGACATCTGCCGTGACAATTCCACGACAGCAGCCCCCTTGCGCTTCACATCCTTGGCCTTGGGTTTCTTCTCTTCTGGGTCTGCGGCAGGCAGCTCGAGGAGGGAGAGACGCCCTTCCTCACCCCTGGCGCACTTGGTCGCCAAGTTGAACAGCTCCAAGGAAGTGCACAAGTCTTCATGCATCGCCAGCTCCTCCTTCATCTTGACGTCGCGCACACCGTCGGAGAAGGCGGAGATGATGGCCTCCTCGGTCACCTTGGGAATCTTGAGGCGTGCGTTGTTCAAGCGCTGGATGTATTTCTGCAGGGTCTCCCCTGGTTACTGCTTGATGCGGTGCATGTCACTCACGGCGGGTGGCCGGTCACTAGTACCTTGGAAGTTGGCGACGAAGCGGGTGCGTATCTCGTCCCAGGAGGAGATCGTGCCTGGAGCCAGGTTCAGGAGCTAGGTGCGGGCCCCGTCCTTGAGCGCCATGGGAAACCAGTTCACCATGACCTTCTCGTCTCCGTTGGCGGCTTCGATGCCCAGCTCGTAGAGCTGGAGGAACTCTGCAGGGTCGGCCGTACCATCGTAGCGAGGAGGTAGGTCTGGCTTGAACTTGCCGGGCCACGCGACGCTGCACAGCTCGGTGGTGAAGGCACGGCAGCCTGCTGTGGCCACGGGAGGCCTTGGGTGACGAAGAGCTTGGTCTTGCAGGTCCCTATGCGCTGCAGCTGGGAGCATCGCGGGGTCTTGACGTGCTGGAGCAGGAGCGTGGTCGCGACGAGCTGGAGCGGGGAGCACTCGGGCAGCTTCTTGCGGGCGAGGGACTTCCTGGCAGCTCTGCTCTTGCCGCGCTAGCGCCGGACGGAGCGGGTTCCGCCCAGCGACCATGCGCCTTGGGGCCAGGGCACCGTCTTGAGGGGGAGGCGGCTGAGGCGCCCGAGCTTCACCACGCAGGCGGGTGCGGTGCAGCGGACGGACGATGCGGGGAGCCCTGCGCGCCGGACGAGCTCGGTGACGCGGTCGAGCCACTCTTCGTAGACGTCGTCAACTGGACGGTAGCGCAGGAGCTCGTTGGCCGCGATGGGCGCAGCTCGAGCCTCCATGGGCGCGCGAAACGCGCGAGACGAAGAACAAGCTGGAGCGAGTGAGGGGTAGCAGTGCGGCCGTCTTGCTGCTCATTCCCCGCCGGGCCGGTGGCGGCGTTGACGGCAGGCGACGGGGAACGACGAGGGCGCCCGCCGACGGGAGCCGTCTGGGCGACGCGGGAAGCGAGAGCGGCTCGGCGCTTGGCGCGGGCCCGACGAGCGTCAGACATGGATGCGATGGTCGACGGAGAACAGGGCGGCGGAAGACGAATTCCGGCGCACCCCAACCTGGCGCGCCAAATGTCGGATTTCGGGTTCCGGCAGACCCTTGAGGTTCGAACACTGGGGTGCACGCGGAGGTCTCGCCCTCTACCTACCTGCACCCCGCCGCCTCGCTAGGATCTAAGCTATGAAAGGAACAACACAAGAGACACAAGGTTTATACTAGTTCGGGCCACCATTGTGGTGTAATACCCTACTCTAGTTTGTGGTGTGGTGGATTGCCTCTTGGGCTGATGGTGATGAACAATACAAGGAAGAACAGCCTCGCGAGGGTCTTTTCTTGGCCGGGGCGACGAACTGCTATGAGGAGTTCGGTCGCTTCTCTCTCTCTCTCTCTCTCTCTCTCTCTCTCTCTCTCTCTCTCTTTGTGATGCTACTCGATCCGATTCTAGATGCCTCTCTTCGAGATATATTATCTATCTTCTCTATTCTCGATGCCCTATCCTGTGGGTGGCTAGTCCTATTTATAGGCGAAGGCCCTGGGCCTCTCCTCAAATATTGAGCGGGAAGGGCGCGAACAATTGGCCATTTTGAAGGGGAACATCTGGTATACTTATCCTGACTAAAGTTGGTCCTCGCCTGTCAAAGGCTCTGGTGGTGACGCCTGCTTGGGCTCCACAATGACTTCCTTCCTGCCGTTGGGCTGGTCTTGGTCTTGTTGCACCGAAATGGATGCCTTTGCTCGATGCTCTCGCCTGTGCTTGATCCCTTTGCACCAAAGAGGAAAGGAGGACACTGCGCGGGCTGGCACCCGCCTGGCGCCCTTGGTCGTCATGGCTTGCGTCATGGGCACCTCGTGAGGTACCCCGCCTTGATCTCTACGCCTCCTCGCGAGCCAGCCTGATGAGGCTGTGCTTGAGGAAGCTCCTCGTCGACCTCATGAGGCTTGGCCCCTCGCGAGGGTCTTGAGCTTGTGTTGATGAAGATGGGCCGTGCTGGGCCCCCCTTTGAGCCACGCCGCAGGCCGCAGGAAGGCAAGTCTGGGGACCCCTGTTCCCAGAACGCCGACAGGCATCCGCGCGCTCCGCGTTGAGTTGAGCCTCTGCCGCCCAGTTCAAGTCCAGGACGTTCGGTTCCGCCTACAGGAGGGCCTCGATGGCAGTAGCATCCACGCGCTCCGCCTCAAGTTGAGCCTACGCCGCCCGGTTCACATCCACGACATCCGGTTCCGCCTGCAGGAGAGCCTCGATGGCAGCGGCATGCGCGCGCTCCACGTCGAGTTGAGCCTCTGCCTCCCGGTCCTCCTTTAGTATCGCCAGGTTGAACCATTGGTCCGCCTGCACCATTGGGGACTCGGACGCCGGCACGAAGTCGAGGTCCATCGTCTCATACCCATCGGGGGCCTTCTGCGCCGCAACCTCCGCCATGAACATTGGATCAGCTTCCTCCTCCTCGTAGCTTGGCTCCAGAGAACTCAGGGATTGGCCCGCCGCAAAGCGAGCTTGGGAACGGAGGTCTGTGGCACTGACCGCCGCCACGATTTCTGCGTGGCGCTCCGGCGTCAGCATCTTGTAGTTCATGATCTTGCGGCACACCATGGCTTTCCGGCAAAGTAGGGGACGCTTGATGCAGGCTAGGGAATCGAAAGGTGGGGGAATTGGCTGGAGATTAGGTGTGGTTTTGGGGCAGTGGCTGGCGTAGGTCGAGCAGCGAAGGTTCTGGTGTGAATAGTGGTTCCGGTGACGACCGATCAATCGGTTTTGACTGTACATCGCTCTTGTCGCGTTCACGTTGCACCCCGGCACGCTGGACCCTCCACGTCGCTCACCAAATGAACGCGCTTCGTCTTGCGTTTTCGCTTGCTTGTGGGACCACAGTTGAGAGCAAACCGACGTCCCTCCCCCTCCCCCGCCCGCGTCATTTATACTACCACTCCCTCAGTTTTATGTGGAGTAAATAAAAACAGAGGGAGTATACTACAGATGAGGATCCCCTAACGTGGCCGAACCCATTGAGTAACTGACATGCAGGGCCTAGCAAGCATGGGGTCCGCCAGTAAGTGAACAAAAGGGAGGGTAAGGCAGGGATACCTACATCAGAGGATCCACTTCCACTACTACTCCCTCCTTCCATTTACTATACATGGCCTAATGCGTTTTTCGAGGCTAACTTTGACCAAACATTAGAGTAATAATATATGACATGCAACTTACACAAAGCATACGGTCAAAATCGTATGCTAAAGGAGCTTCCAATGATATAATTTTCACATTATATATCTCATGTACTATTAATCTTGTCAATAGTCATCTGCGGTTTTCAAAATCGCATTAGATCGTGGTTAATAATATAGCCAGCCGATGGCTATAAGGAACTGCCATGTCATGTATAGCCATCATCTATATGCACTCATACAGTAGTGTGGGCTATAAGGTTGGCTATTTCCCGCAAAAAAATATAAGGTTGCCTATTGTATTAGTACTTTTTTCCATCTCCTCTCTATCTCTTTCTTCATATTTATTGTATTTAACTAGGAATGTGTATATAGCTAGGCCCTTGCATGAGAGCTCACTCCCCTTACTTTTTCACATCTCTCTCCTCCACATAGGCCCTATATAAATGGAAGGAGGGAGTACTACTATGAGCACTGCATACTCTAGCACAGATGTTGTCAGTACTCCACTAGTACTATTGGATAGGGAGCTTAAAAAAAGTTACTATTGGACTGGCTATACGTGGCAAAATCCTAGTAGGCAGAGCATGCGCGAGAACAAGCACATTCACGTGGTTGAAAACAAACTGGAAACCATCTCTGTGTGAATACTCCCTCCATCAGAAAATACTTGTCGTAAAAATGGATACAAATGGATGTATCTAGAACTAAAATACATCTAGGTACACCCATTCCGCGGACAAGTATTTCCGGACGGAGGGAGTACAAATCTAGGAGTACGTACGAATCTAACAATATTGATTGGGCATTGTTGAATGTTGATACTTTTTTCTATAATTTTGATCAAAGTAGAGATACTTTGACTACACATAAAACTTATATATAAACTAGAAAGGATCGGAGGGAGTATATTGTACGTTCAAAAATGAAACGAACAATGAATACCCTTTATATATGATTTGCGGATGCTATGATCATCGGTTCAAAATTTTGAATCCGCCTTAGGTATCACACATGCCCCCACTCGTTCTCTCTCGATTTCATCTCGGGTCCGGAGATCGATTGAAAGAGGACTAGGTGGGTACAATATGTTCGCTTCGCTTATGAACGCATACAATATACTCCCTCGATCCCCATTGCACTTCGGGTCATTTCTACCATAGAAACAGGCCAAACCTTTATCTCCTTGCACGACACGCAATTGATCTCTCAACATCAATCAATCTTGCCAACATGTGTCGCGGCATGAACCGAATGGGATGTCAAAACTAAGACGTGAAGCGACACGTAGTGGAGGCTGATACGTCTCCAACGTATCTATAATTTTTGATTGCTCCATTCTATATTATCTACTGTTTTGGACTATATTGGGATTTATTTTCCACTTTTATATTATTTTTGGGACTAACCTATTAACCGGAGGCCTAGCCCAGAATTGTTGTTTTTTTGCCTATTTCAGTGTTTCGAAGAAACAGAATATCAAACGGAGTCCAAACGGAATGAAACCTTCGGGAACGTGATTTTCTCACCGAATATGACTCGGGAGACTTGGACCCTACGTCAAGAAAGCTCCGAGGTGGGCACGAGGTAGGGGGGCGCGCCCTACCCCCCCAGGCGCGCCCCCACCCTCGTGGGACACCGACGTACTTCTTCCTCCTATATATACCTACGTACCCCCAAACGATCAGATACGGAGCCAAAAACCTAATTCCACCGCCGCAACTTTCTGTATCCACGAGATCCCATCTTGGGGCCTGTTCCGGAGCTCCGCCGGAGAGGGCCGTCATCACGGAGGGCTTCTACATCATCATAGCTTCTCCGATGAAGTGTGAGTAGTTTACCTCAGACCTTCGGGTCCATAGTTAGTAGCTAGATGGCTTCTTCTCTCTTTGTGAATCTCAATACAATGTTCTCCCCCTCTCTTGTGGAGATCTATCTGATGTAATCTTGTTTTTGCGGTGTGTTTGTTGAGACCGATGAATTGTGGGTTTATGATCAAGTCTATCTATGAATAATATTTGAATCTTCTGTGAATTCTTTTATGTATGATCTGTTATCTTTGCAAGTCTCTTCGAATTAGCCGTTTGGTTTGGACAACTAGATTGGTAGTTCTTGCCATGGGAGAAGTGCTTAGCTTTGGGTTCGATCTTGCGGTGTCCTTTCCCAAAGGATGTATAGGGGCAGCAAGGCACGTATTTTATCGTTGCCATCGAGGATAACAAGATGGGGTTTATTTCATATTGCATGAATTTATCTCTATACATCATGTCATCTTGCTTAAGGCGTTACTCTGTTTTTAACTTAATACTCTAGATGCATGCTGGATAGCGGTCGACGAGTGGAGTAATAGTAGTAGATGCAGGCAGGAGTCGGTCTACTTGTCTCGGACGTGATGACTATATACATGATCATACCTAGATATTCTCATAACTATGCTGAATTCTGCCAATTGCTCAACAGTAATTTGTTCACCCACCGTAGAATACTTATGCTCTTGAGAGAACCCACTAGTGAAACCTATGGCCCCCGGGTCTATTCTCATCATATAAATCTCCATCACTTTAATCTTGCTTTTCTTTTTTACTTTGCCTTTTACTTTTCACTTTGCATCTCTATATCAAAAATACCAAAAATATTATCTATCTTCTCTATTAGATCTCACTCTCGTAAGTGACCGTGAAGGGATTGACAACCCCTAATCGCGTTGGTTGCGAGGAGCTATTGCTTTTGTGTAGGTACGAGGGACTTGCGTGTAGCCTCCTACTGGATTGATACCTTGGTTCTCAAAAACTGAGGGAAATACTTACGCTACTCTGCTGCATCATCCCTTCCTCTTCGGGAAAATCCAACGCAAGCTCAAGAGGTAGCAAGAAGAATTTCTGGCGCCGTTGCCGGGGATTCTGCACAAAAGTCAACATACCAAGTACCCATCACAATCCCTATCTTCCGCATTACATTAGTTGCCATTTGCCTCTCGTTTTCCTCTCCCCCACTTCACCCTTGCCGTTTTATTTGCCCTCTCTCCTTCTCCTTCTCTTTCTCCGTTTGCCTTTTCCTTGTTTGCCTTTTGTTTGCTCGTGTGTTGGATTGCTCGTTCGTCGCGATGGCTCAAGATACTACCAAATTGTGTGACTTCACCAATACCAATAATAATGATTTCCTTAGCACTCCGATTGCTCCTCTTGCCAATTCTGAATCTTGTGAAATCAATATTGCTTTGTCGAATCTTGTTATGAAAGATCAATTCGCCGGCCTTCCTAGTGAAGATGCCACTACTCATCTGAATAGCTTCGTTGATTTATGTGATATGCAAAAGAAAAAAGATATCGGTAATGACGTTATTAAATTGAAGCTATTTCCTTTTTCGCTTAGAGATCGTGCTAAAGCTTGGTTTTCGTCTTTGCCTAAAAATAGTATTGATTCTTGGAACAAGTGCAAAGATGCTTTTATCTCTAAGTATTTTCCTCCCGCTAAGATCATCTCTCTTAGAAACGACATTATGAATTTTAAGCAACTTGATCATGAACATGTTGCACAAGCTTGGGAGAGAATGAAATTAATGATACGTAATTGCCCAACTCATGGTTTGAACTTATGGATGATTATACAAAAAATTTATGCTGGATTGAATTTTGCTTCTAGAAATCTTTTAGATTCGGCCGCGGGACGCACTTTTATGGAAATCACTTTAGGAGATGCTACTAAACTCGTCGATAATATTATGGTTAATTATTCCCAATGGCACACTGAAAGATCTACTAATAAAAAAGTGCATGCGATAGAAGAAATTAATGTTTTGAGTGGAAAGATGGATGAACTTATGAAATTATTTGCTGCTAAGAGTGTTTCTTCTGATCCTAATGATATGCCTTTGTCTACTTTGATTGAGAATAACAATGAATCTATGGATGTGAATTTTGTTGGTAGGAATAATTTTGGTAACAATGCGTATAGAGGGAATTTTAATCCTAGGCCTTATCCTAGTAATCCTTCTAATAATTATGGAAATTCCTACAACAAATCTTATGGAAATTATAATAAGATGCCTTCTGAATTTGAGAATAGTGTTAAAGATTTTATGAATTCACAAAAGAATTTTAATGCTTTGCTTGAAGAGAAATTGCTTAAAGTTGATGATTTGGCTAGGAACATTGATAGAATTTCTCTTGAGGTTGATTCTTTAAATATTAGATCTATTCCTCCTAAGCATGATATCAATGAGTCTCTCAAAGCCATGAGAATTTCCATTGATGAGTGCAAGGAAAGAACCGCTAGGATGCGTACTACAAAAGATGCCTTTATTAAAGCGTGTTCTTCCAATTCCTATGAAAATCAAGATGAAGATCTAAAAGTTATTGATGTGTCCCCTATGAAATCTTTGTTTTGCAATATGAATCTTGATGAAACTGAATATGATCTCCCTTTACCTAGAAGGCGTTCCAAAAATTCGGAGTATTTAGATCTTGATGATGAAGTTGATGAAAGTGGGATTGAAAGAAATAAAAATCTAGATGTTGCTAAACCCACTATATTGGACTTCAAGGAATTTAATTATGAAAGTTTCTCTTTAATTGAGCGTATTTCCTTGTTGCAATCCATGCTAAATTCTCCTCATGCTTATAGTCAAAAGAAAGCCTTTACCGAACATATTGTTGATGCCTTGATGCAATCTTATGAAGAAAAACTTGAGTTGAAAGTTTCTATCCCTAGAAAACTCTATGATGAGTGGGAACCTACTATTAAAATTAAAATTAAAGATCATGAGTTTTATGCTTTGTGTGATTTGGGTGCTAGTGTCTCTACTATCCCCAAAACTTTGTGTGATTTGCTAGACTTCCGTGATTTTGATGATTGCTCTCTAAACTTGCATCTTGCGGATTCCACTATTAAGAAACCTATGGGAAGGATTAATGATGTTCTTATTGTTGCGAATAGGAATTATGTGCCCATAGATTTTATCGTTCTTGATATAGATTGCAATCCTTCTTGCCCTATTATTCTTGGTAGACCTTTCCTTAGAACGGTTGGTGCGATTATTGATATGAAGGAAGGGAATATTAGATTTCAATTTCCATTAAAAAGGGCATGGAACACTTTCCTAGAAAGAAAATAAAATTGCCATATGAAACTATCATGAGAGCCACTTATGGATTGCCTACCAAAGATGGCAATACTTAGATCTATCCTCGCTTTTATGCCTAGCTAGGGGCGTTAAACGATAGCGCTTGTTGGGAGGCAACCAAATTTTATTTTTAGTTTTTTGTGTTTTTCTTCTGTTTAGGAATAAATAACCCATCTAACTTCTGTTTGGATGTGGTTTTATGTTTTAATTAGTGTTTTTGCCAAGTTAGACCTATTGGATCTTCTTGGACGATAGTTATTTGATCTTGCTGTAATTTCCAGAAACTTTGCGCTCAGTGACCGAATTATTAAAAATCACCAGAACGTGATAAAATAATGATTCCAATTGCTGCTGATCAATAAAAAAATTGCCTAGGTAGTCCAATTTTGGTAGATTTTTTGGAGTTCCAGAAGTTTGAGTTAGTTACAGATTACTACAGACTGTTCTGTTTTTGACAGATTCTGTTTTTATTCACCACATGATATGTGTTTTGCTTGGGATTGACAACCCCTAATCGTGTGGGTTGCGAGGAGCTATTGCTTTTGTGTAGGTACGAGGGACTTGTTTGTAGCCTCCTACTGGATTGATACCTTGGTTCTCAAAAACCGAGGGAAATACTTACGCTACTCTGTTGCATCATCCCTTCCTATTCGGGGAAATCCAACGCAAGCTCAAGAGGTAGCAGAGGCAAAATGGAACTTTAAACGAACTGTTTGTTTGTATGCATGTCGGACAAATTACAATATTGGAAATACAAGCATGGTCTAGGCCCACATGCGAATGATACTCGGAATGTTCAAATGAGGCATGCGGGAGGATGGACTCGACCGGAGTGCAGCATGCTCGATGGAGAAGAGGGTTGGAGAGGAATGAGAAATAAGCAAACGCCACATGATTATACTTGAATGGCTCAAATAAACAATAAGTTATCTCTCTTGGCCTACATAGTGAAAGGCCTAATGCGCAACGCGGAGCCCTGGCGCTCGAATATGGCCGGGAAAATAGGGAAACTGACATGTGGGGCACACCTGTCGGGACGATGTAGCGCATACTAGTCCAATGGAGGAGCTGGCCCACGACCTCCTCGCCACCGACAACCGTTCATGTGGGTCGTGTGGGCCAGCAATGTGGCGCAGCTCCAGCACCGCCTCTGGACGCGGCGACCGCAGTGAGCGGCACGCTCATCATCGCTGGACACGGTCAGTTTCAGTGTGCCGAGGGTGGCGTTAGCGCTGTGGCACGACCAGTAGATCAAGGGTATGTTTGGTTTGTGCCCAAGGTTGCCCCATCAAAGCATTGACTAGCCAAAATTTTGGTTGAGGTTTTTGTTGCCCATGATTTGGCCGACATTGGCAAGAAAAATGAACTAGAGTTGGCTAGAGTTCATTGGCATGCCAAAAAAATGGCAACCATCCAAACAAAGACCAAACTTTGGGTCATGGCCAAAATTTTGGTAAGGTGCACTTTGGCCACAATCCAAACACACCCCAACACCCGGCTCGTCGAGGATGCATGGGGCGCCGTGACGCGTCCGCGGAGTGGTGTAGCGCGGCCAACTGCATCCCCAGGACCTGAGACCATGTCGGGTTGTCTTGCTTTTTCAATGACATGCGGGGATCGCATGTGAGCAAAGGGCATCTCCAACGTTGCCACGACCACAGCTGACTACCCTGGCACACCAAAAACCCTCGTCCCTCGCGTCGTCGTGCGGTGCGTTCCCAGCGGCGCCAGCTGCCCGCATTCATGCCGTCCGTCTGTATGCCATTGTTAAGAGGCTTGGTGCCCGAGGAACCAACTCCGATGACTTAATGACGCACCCGGACGCTTGGCCTCACCAGAATACGCTACTTAAAGAGGCCACGCCCAGCTAACCTCCACACCACAGCGCATCGTCCTCCTACCTGGCACCACATCCACCATGACCGCGAGCGCGAACGCTCTGCGGGAGAGTTTGCCTTTGGGGATGAAGCTCGAGGTCGCCGCCCTCGCTCAAGTCGCCTCTCGCGACGCACTAGTGGCATAGCCAGACGCGAACGCGACCGCACAAGCGGTGGCCATGCTGGCGGCCGACGATGGAAGCACCGTCAACTATGCGTCCTACTTGCCGCCGTCCAATGTCCGACACCGCCGAGGTTGGGGACTCCTCCGAGGATGAGTAGGGCATGGGAGGTGGCAGGGCATGGTGTGCCAGCTGGCCGGTCTGTATCCCGTGTTCTACTCTTCCTCGTCGGAGACCGCACCTTCACTTCATGGGTCATGAACCCAGCCCGCGTACATAGAGATCGCAGATGGAGGACGTCGATCGCCGCCGTAGAATAGGATTAGGGTCGGGTTTCTTTTATTTTTCTGTCCTATAAAAGTTTGAAATGTAATGAAAATATGCCGTGTTTGCATTAATCTCGGCCGGTGTATATGAACTTTCACAATAGTATAGTATATTGTAGGAGTACTAGCAAGATGCCCGTGCATTGCACGGAACATCAAGATCTTGTGGGATAAAAGGATGAACGAGGGAAGCCCTTATCTGCAAATGTGGAGAGGAGTGCGGGTAAATTGTCATAGTTTCCTTCCTATCCGTTAGATATAGATCGGACGGCCTATATTGCAGGATGAAAGTCACACCATCATCACCAACTCTGCTTTTTATTGAACCGAGACAAAGCTAACATGCGAAGTAAATAAACACATAGGGTCTATACATACACAATTTATCTTAGGCACTCCAGTAGTACGTCCACTACACGTTCACGCATTTCACATCTTACTACATCTACGGGAACCTACAAAAGGGTTAACGTAAATTGCCTCTCTCTCTCCTCCCCTGATTTTCATGGTGGTGGGCCCCTCCCTCCCCCCAATCTACAATCAACATCTCACACGTTTCACATTACGTTAATTACGTAACTGGGATTACGTAGGTGTAGCATTACTTGTCCTAAAAACCCAACTAAGCCAACCTCCCAGCATATCGCGCGGGAAAAGACCCGGCCGCGCCATTTTAGTCGGGATTACCAGATTACTAGTAGTAGTATTGATGGATTGCGTGAAGCACCAAGTATTTTTTGAGGGGGCGAAGCACCTAGTTTAAAAGGAAAAAGGCGGTACACTCACAGCACCCCTGTCGCGGTCGCATTGCACCCCACACACGTTCGGTTCTGCACACGGCTCACGCAAACGGAACGCGCTTCGGCTTGCCTCTTCACTGACACGTAGGACTGCACTTGGAGAAACTGACTGAGGGAGTCCTGGATTAGGGGGTATCCGGACAGCCGGACTGTGTACAACGTCCGGACTATTGAAGGGTGAAGATACAAGACTCAAGACTTTGGCCCGTGTCCGGATGGGACTTTCCTTGGCGTGGAAGGCAAGCTTGGCGATCCGGATATTATATTTCCTTCCTTGTAACCGACTCCATGTAAACCCTAGCCCTCTCCGGTGCCTATATAAACCGGAGAGGTTGGTCCTTAGAAGGCCGATCACAATTACAATCATACCATCATAGGCTAGCTCCTAGGGTTTAGCCTCTACGATCTCGTGGTAGATCTACTCTTTTACTACCCACATCATCAATATTATTCAAGCAGGAAGTAGGGTTTTACCTCCATCGAGAGGGCCCGAACCTAGGTAAACATCTATGTCCCTTGCTTCCTGTTACCATCAGCCTTGACGCACAGATCGGGACCCCCTACCCGAGATCCGCCGGTTTTGACACCGACATTGGTGCTTTCATTCAGAGTTCCTCTGTCGTCAGCCGTCGAGCTTGATGGCTCCTTCAATCATCATCAACGACACCGCCCAGTATGCAGACTTTCCTCCCGGACAGATCTTCGTGGTTCGGCGGCTTCGCATCATGGGCCAACTCGCTTGGCCATCTGGAGCAGATCGATAGCTACGCCCCTGTCCACCAAGTCAGGTTCGGAAACCTGAACTACACGGCGGACATCCGCAGAGACTTGATCTTCGATGGATTTGGGCCCATGCCAGGAGCACCGAACAGTCACGACGAGCATAGGTTAGACCTGCCGTCGGACGAAGCTCGGGGCATCATCCCCGTACTGTCCCCGGACCTAGATCCGGAGCAGACTGCGTTGCCTAAGGACGGAGGGATGGACCCCACCCCCAGCCGAACACGGGCCTTACCTCTGCGGTGGCCTGTGACTCCGAATCCCCGGATTCGTATTCGGACATTGGTTCCAGTTCGCACGCTCCCGAGCCCGTCGGGCCTGGATGGGCTCCGGTAATGGAGTTCACCGCTGCGGATATCTTCCAGCACTCACCCTTTGGCGACATGCTGGACTCATTAAAGTCTCTCTCTTTGTCAGGAGGCTCTTCACCGAACTATGTCCGGCTTGAGTGGGAGGCAGGCGACGAAGGAATTTGTTGCCCACCCACCACCCACTTTATTGCCACGGTCGATGACTTAACCGAGGTAATGAAATTCGACTCCGAAGACATCGAAGGTATGGACGACGATGCAGGAGAAGAACATGAACCACCGCTCCATCGGGCGGTGGACAACCACCTCTTCTTATGATATATATATGGTGGACACTCCGAAGGAAACAAATGGCGATGAGGCAACGGAGGATAAAACCTCAGGAAAAAAAGCAAAGAATAGGCGTCGTCGGCGCCACTCCAAGCCCCACCAAACCAATACCGGCCCAGGAGATGAAAACAATCCGAATGGTGCCAAAGAAGAATACAACCTTAACCAGCCCGCCTTCGAGCAGGCCAAACAGGAGGATGAGCAGGTCAGCCCAGACGAACAGGCGACGGACGAATACCCGGAGGAGGATAGCTACATGTGTAACGCCCCGGATTCGATGCGCCAGGTGTCCGTCAGTTATTCGCCGTCGTTGCCATGTCATGTGCTTGCGTGTTGCACTTTTCCATGTCATCATCTGCATTTCATATCATGTCATCATGTGCATTTCATTTGGCATACGTGTTCATCTCATGCATCCGAGCATTTTCCTCGTTGTCCGTTTTCCAATCCGGCACTCCTATGTCTCCCGGCGCCCTCTTTTACCTCTTTTCATGTGCGGGTGTTAAACGGTCTCAGAATGGACCGAGGTTTGTCAAGCGGCCTTGGTATAGCTTCGGTAGACCGCCTGTCAAGTTTCGTGCCATTTGGAGGTCGTTTGGTACTCCAACGGTTAACCGGGTAACCGTAAAAGCCTCCTTCTCCTTGCAACCCAACACCCCTTCCAAAGTTGCCCAAAACCCACCAAACTCCTCTCCATGCTCTCGGTCGTTCGATCACGATCGCGTGGCCGAAAACCGCGCCTCATTTGGAGCTTCCTCGCTCCTCCTATCTATAAATAGGTGATCCCCTCCGAAATTTGCGGTCTAACCCTAGCCTTCCCCTACCTCGCGCCATCGGACAAAATCCCCGCCCGGACGTGTCCGCCCATCCGCCGACGCCTCCGTGGCTAACGGAGAGCGCCACGTGGCGCCCGCCACCCGCCCGCGCCGGCCCGCTGCCCACGGGAGCCGCCCGGCCGCGACCGGCCCACGCCACCGAGCCTCCGCCGCCCACGCCCGAAGTCTCCAGCGCCGCCGCTGGCAGCGCCGGCAGCAGCCGCGGTGTCCGCCGCCGCCAGCTCCTCCGCCTCCGGTCGGCCCTCGCCGGCGACCTCCCGCCCACCATGAACCCGCCGCGCCCGCCACGCCAGCCCCTCCGCGGCCCGGTCGCCTCCCGCTCACGCGCCGCCCCTCCGGCCGCCCCGGCCCCTTCTTCTCCGGCGAGCCCCGGCCATCATCGATCCGCGCGCGCCAGATTTGGATCCGGTCAAAGGAGGTTGACCCCGATTTCGCCCGTCCCGTATATTTTTTGCATTTTGTTGCATTTTCATCGCATCATATCTCTGTCATCGCTTCTCCGTTTTGGGCGTGTAATATGTCAAATTGTTCGCCTCAACGAGTACATCATTTCATCTCATTGCATCATTTTCCTTTGAGCTCATCTTGATGCCCTAAATGCTGTTGGAAGAGGGCTATGTGATGTTAGTTTCAGATTCTTATCAGAACATGCACTTTTGTCATTTTTGCCATGATTGATGTGTGCATTCTATGAACTTGAGTCCTACATGTGTTTTGTAATATACCATGCCATCTTTACAAGGGTGTATGCCATGTATTTTTGTGATCTCTGTGGTGACTAGCACAAGCATGCAAACTAGGCTTCATGATGTTGCTGATTTCAGCCCCTGTTCTGCTGATATTTTTATACCATGTTAACTTGATGCTACCGAGAGATCCATGCTTATTTTGAGATACTTCAGTAAGGATGTTTTGAACATATGGTTATTCTATATCCATCCATTCCCTTGTTTGAAATTATGGAGTGCCATAGCTTGAGTAAATCGAGCTCTACTTTTGCTATAAAATGTTTCCTGGCAGATTGTTTACATGTTATTCAATTTTTCCAAGGTTGTTGTTAGTGATCCATGCACTTTATGAACTTGATATTGCCATGTTTAGCTTCATAAATATGTCTTCTTACTGTTGGTTGCCTTGCCATGCCATGTATTGCTCTGTGGTGAGTGGTTCAAGCTCACCAACATGCCTACTTATTGTTGTTCCTGCCATGTTTAAATCTGTAATATAACTTGCCATGTTTACATGGGTGCCATCATATTTTCTGATCCTTTTTGGCTTATGGTCAGTAAAGGACTTTTGTTTTATGCATTTAGTAGAATCATTCCATGCCTTTTTTTGCCATGATAAGTTCCTGTAGCATGTTGTTTGATAGCTCTAAACATTGCAACCTGATGTTATTTCCTGTTAAGTCTGAAACTGTTATTATTTGCAATCTTGCCATGTCCTTTTGAGCATGTTTTAGTGATTTCTGGAGATAGCTCAGTGTTCATGTTTTGTCATAATTTACCTGTACATCATGCCCATGCCTTTTGTTATTATGTGGAGGTCCTGTAGCATGTTGTTTTGATGCTTGCAATATGCCTAGTTGCTGTTTTCGACAGATTGTTGTCATATCTTGTATAGTGTGCATGTGTTGAACCGTTGCTCCGTTTTGAGTGTGCCCTATATGAAACTTGCTTGATTTTGCATGTAGTTTCATATTATCATGTTGCATCCTTGTTTTGAGGTGTTTGCTTGATGTTTGTATGCATTTTGCATCAATGCCATGCTTATCTTGTTTTGCTCATATCTTCTAGGCCGTAGCTCCGAATTAAATGAACTTTATACGTAACTTGACTAGAATTTCGTGTAGATCATCTTGGTGCATCTTAACTTGCTGTTTAACAACTTGAACATAAGGTTTATTCAGATCTGGACCAATTTCGAAATCTGCATATGAGGACTTACCGGAATTGTTCTGAGTTGTTTCCCGCCTCATTTAAACTTGCTTTGATGTGTTGCTCTTGTATGCATCATCTCTTGCCATGAGTAGCTTCATGTAGCTTTGTCATGCATCATGCTTGGTTTTGCATCATGTCTTGTTCATGTGTGGTGTGTTTACCTGGTTGTGTGCTTCTTCTTGTTAGTTCCTGTTTCGTTGCGATCGTGAGGATTCGTTCGTCTACGCTTGGTTCGGCTTCATCCGTTCGTCTTCTTCATGGACTTGTTCTTCTTCCTTGCGGGATTTTAGGCAAGATGACCGCTACCCTGGATCTCACTACTATCATTGCTATGCTAGTTGCTTCGTTCTTTCGCTATGCTGCGCTACCTATCACTTGCTGCTCAAGCCATCCCAAATTGCCATGAACCTCTAACCTTTGTCACCCTTCCTAGCAAACTGTTGTTTGGCTATGTTACCGCTTTGCTCAGCCCCTCTTATAGCGTTGTTAGTTGCAGGTGAAGATGAAGTTTGTTCCTTGTTGGAACATGGAGATGTTGTTCCTTGTTGGAACATGTTTACTTGTTGGGATATCACAATATATCTTATTTAATTAATGCATCTATATACTTGGTAAAGGGTGGAAGGCTCAGCCTTATGCCTGGTGTTTTGTTCCACTCTTGCCGCCCTAGTTTCCGTCATATCGGTATTATGTTCCTGGATTTTGCGTCCCTAACGCGGTCGGGTGATTTAAGGGACCCCTTGACAGTCCGCTTTGAATAAGACTCCTCCAAAGAAGGCCCAACATTGGTTTTCCATTTGCCTCACCACCACCTATTTTTCCTTGGGAGTAATTAACCCAAGGGTCATCTTTATTCAGCCCCGGCCAATGCTTGTCTAAGTGTTGGTCCAAACTAGAGCACCGTCTTGGGACCATCCCTTGGCAACTTGGGTTACGTCGGTTCTCAGACGCTTCGCTTATCCGGTGTTGCCACGAACGAGATATGTGCAGCTCCTATCGGGATTGTCGGCGCATCGGGCGGCTTTGCTGGTCTTGTTTTATTCTTTGTCGAAATGTCTTGTAGCCGGATTCCGAGACTGATCGGGTCTTCCCGGGAGAAGGAATATCCTTCGTTGATCGCGAGAGCTTATCATGGGCTAAGTTGGGACACCCGCAGGTATAAACTTTCGAGAGCCGTGCCAGCGGTTATGTGGCAGATGGGAATTTGTTAATATCCGTTGTAGTAAACTTGAAGCAAACTCTTCTAAAATACACCAACCGTGTGCGTAATCGTGAGTGTCTCTTTTCGGGTTGATCGAGAGGAGAACACGGTCTTTGGGTTATGTTTGACGTAAGTAGGAGTTCAGGATCACTTCTTGATCATTACTAGTTGACGACCGTTCCTTTGTTTCTCTTCTCGCTCTCATTTGCGTATGTTAGCCACCATATCATGCTTAGTCGCTGCTGCAACCTCACCACTTTACCCTCTTCCTTGCCCTTTAAGCTTTGCTAGTCTTGATACCCATGGTAATGGGATTGCTGAGTCCTCGTGGCTCACAGATTACTACAACACCAGTTGCAGGTACAGGTTATGCGATGATCATGACGCGAGAGCGATGTTTGCTTGTATTGGAGTTCTTCTTCTGCTTCTTCTTCGATCAGGGGATAGGTTCCAGGTCGGCAGCCTGGGCTAGCAGGGTGGATATTGTTTGAGCTTCTGTTTATGTTTCATCCGTAGTCGGATGTGGATCTTGTATATGATTATGATATATTCTTGTGGCATTTGTGCCTTATGTATGTATCCCCATCTATTACGTAATGTTGATGTAATGATATCCACCTTGCAAAAGCGTTTCAATATGCGGGTCTATCCTTGGTGGGACCGTTGAGTTCCTTTTGGATAGGGTCGCATATTGGGCGTGACAACATGCCCCCCTCCGAAGACGAGATTAGCCTCGGCGACGACGAGTTCGGCGTGCCAGAGGATCCCGTAGAGCAGGAGCGCTTCAAGCGTCAACTTATAGACATTGCTAGGAGCCTGAAAAAGAAGCAGCGGCAACTCCAAGCTGATCAAGACCTGCTCACAAACAGATGGACTGAAGTCCTGGCAGCCGAGGAATATGGACTCAAGCACCACATGGCTGACCGGCCACCTCGTGGCCGGGATAAAGCAGCATACCAGTCCGCATACCAGCCAACACCCCCACGCCAACATACTACGGCCCGGGGCAACAAATCAGGACAACCAAGATCGATCTACGGATCGCGGGGGCGCACCTCGATACGCGATGAGGACCGTCGCGCCGGACACGCCTTCAACAAGTCCGGCCGGGCCGAATATAGCCATCTAGAGCAATTCGACCTGCGTAGCCACATAGCCCGGCACAGAGGCGCCACACACCCCCTCTGCTTCACTGACGAAGTAATGGATCATGAATTCCCAGAAGGGTTCAAACCCGTAAACACCGAATCATACGATGGCACAACAGACCCCGCAGTATGGATCGAAGATTTTTTTCTCCACATCCACATGGCCCGCGGAGACGATCTGCACACCATCAAGTATCTTCCCCTTAAGCACAAAGGACCAGCCCGACACTGGCTAAACAGCCTGCCAGCAAACTCCATTGGCAGCTGGGAAAACCTAGAAGACGCATTCCTCGACAACTTCCAGGGCACATATGTGCGACCACCTGACGCCGATGACTTGAGCCACATTACTCAACAACCTGGAGAGTCAGCCAGGAAATTCTGGACTCGGTTCCTAACTAAGAAGAACCAAATAGTTGACTGTCCGGACGCCGAAGCCCTGGCGGCTTTCAAGCATAATATCTGTGATGAGTGGCTCGCTCGACACCTCGGCCAGGAAAAACCCAAGTCCATGGCAGCTCTCACAACACTAATGACCCGCTTTTGCACGAGTGAGGACAGTTGGTTGGCTCGCAGCAGCACTACACCACAACCGGCAATTCGGATGGCCGCGACAATAACGGCAAGCCACGGCGTAACAGACATAAGCGACAGAACACCGGCGACAGCACTGAAGACACGGCAGCCAACGCCGGATTCAGTGGATCTAAGTCCGGTCAGCGGAAGAAGCCGCTCAAAAGAAATAATCAGGGACCGTCCAGTCTGGACCGCATACTGGAGCGCTCGTGCCAAATTCATGGCACCCCGGACAAGCCAGCCAACCACACCAATAGAGATTGCTGGGTATTCAAACAGGCCGGCAAGATAAACGCCGAAGACAAGGACAAGGGGCTGCAAAGTGACAATGACGAGGAGCCCCGATGTCCGAACATGGGGGGACAGAAGAAATTCCCCCCAGGTGAAAACGGTCAACATGATCTACGCCACGCACATCCCCAAGCGGGAACGGAAGCGGGCACTAAGGGACGTCTATGCGATGGAGCCAGTCGCCCCCAAATTCAACCCATGGTCAGCTTGTCCGATCACTTTCGGTCGTAGGGATCACCCTACTAGCATCCGTCACGGTGGCTCAGCCGCATTGGTCCTAGACCCAATCATTGACGGATTCCACCTCACGCGCGTCCTTATGGACGGCGGCAGCAGCCTGATTCTACTTTACCAGGACACAGTGCGCAAAATGGGCATTGAACCTTCAAGGATCAAGCCCACTAAAACCACGTTTAAAGGTGTAATTCCTGGAGTAGAGGCCCGCTGTACGGGCTCTATAACATTGGAAGTGGTCTTCGGATCTCCGAATAACTTCCGAAGCGAAGAGTTAATCTTCAATATCGACCCCTTCCGCAGTGGTTACCATGCACTGCTCGGACGAATCGCATTCGCCAGATTCAATGCGGTACCACACTACGCATATCTCAAGCTCAAGATGCCAGGACCACGTGAGGTCATAACGGTGAACGGAAATATGGATCGCTCCCTACGAATAGAAGAACATACTGCAGCTCTCGCGGCGGAAGTACAACGCGGCCTTCTCCGACAAACAAATCCGGCGACAACAACTTCGAGCACAGTCAAGCGAGTCCGGAGCACCCCGCAACAGGATCATCAGGCACGCCAAGAGCGCGACTAGCAGTCCGGCCTCCGCTTAAGCCCCATCAAAGCAGCATTCGTGCCACGTGCACACAATTACGCACTTAAAATACCATGGGCATAGGCAGAGGCGCGTCAGCGACTGAGCCAATAATGCGGGTAACCGCCAAATACTTTGATACTCTTTCCCTCTTACCTTTCAGGACACCGCGTTGGCGCAACATCCTCGAAAGAGCCGAATTGCCGGACTTATAGGGAAGAGACATCCAAGGAGGCAATAGATGTTGTGCACAGAAGGAAATACCCAGGTGGAATCTATTTACGATCATTATACCTGCTTTATCTACCTGAACACAGCCTGCCCCTGGATAGGACATGTCAAATAGTCCTATTTTATCTCTGCTTAACGCGCCCATTGTAAATGTACACTTAAACGTACTTTTCGCAAATGGGAGATTATATATAGCGTCAGCTTATTTTTCTTATTTGAGCATTTTTCTCTTATAAATGTTTATTAGATATTGCATCCGTACACCTTGGTGCGGTCGGTTTGCCAGGGGCTTCTTATGGCGCCCCGCTATATGGAAACTAAAGTCCGAACACTTTCAACAGTGCGGCACCCCGAACTTATAGCACTATATGCATCAGCTCCGAATCATGTCTTGGGTCTACAGTTGGGATAGCCCGGCTCCCTTGTTTTGGTGCCTTACGTTCCGCTATATCGGCTAAGGTAGCGCAGGGAGAACTACTGTGATTGTGTCCCGCTTCTTCCGTACGAGCACCTCAGCAGAGAAAGCTGAAACTGACCGGCATGATGTGGCGAGAGCTGGTCGCTGTTCGAGAGGTTTTGAAATCCTTAAAGATTTTCCGCTTTAGGCGATAAATCGGCTTTGTCCGATCTAGGCGTGTATAGCACCCCAATTTGGCCTTCCGGATTCTAGGGGCTTCGCCAAAATTTAAAATTGTAGACTTCTATGGCTAAGTGAAAGTTATAAAGCCGCATAGTCCGATTGCCTTGTTCGCTGCGCCGGACACCTCCTTAAGGGACCAAAAAATAGGGTAAAGAGTGTCCGGGTTTTCCATGAACACCCCAGTGCTAGTCACGTGGGGGCGGAAGCTGATGACTGGCCTACTTTCAGGATTTTATAATCAGCCGCACAGAAGGTAATATTTTAAATAACAAAAGCGCTACATAGCGTAAGTAACTTCGTCTTTAATTACATGACAGAAGTGAATTCATTCAAATATGGCGTCCTTGGTACACTCATTGGCAACGAGACGAGCACCCTTCATCCAGCTTGTACATTTCGGGATGGTGATGCGTTTTACCCTCCGGCGGCCCATCCTTGACCATCTTCTCCGCATCCAGCTTGCCCCAATGCACCTTGACGCCGGCAAAAGCTCGGCGGGCACCTTCGATGCAAACAGATCGCTTGATAACTTCGAGCCGCGGGCAAGCATCCACCATCCGCTTGATCAGGCCAAAGTAGCTACTGGGCAGGAGCTCACCAGGCCACATCCGGACCATGAAGTCCTTCATAGCCAGTTCGGCCGCCCTGTGGAGTTCGACCAACTGCTTCAGTTGGTCGCTCAGAGGCATCGGAGGATCGGCCCCATCATACTGGGACCAGAACAGCTTCTTCGTTGAGCTCCCCTCCTGGGCACGGTAGAACTCTGCAGCGTCTGAGACGCTACGTGGTAGATCTGCAAATGCCCCTGGAGAGCTCCGTATTCGAGTAAGTAAAAGAAATGCCTCCTCCACATGTTTTCTTTGCATAAAGAATTTCTTACCCGCTGCTATCTTTTTGGCCTCCTAGATCTCCTGCTGTGCTTTCTCGGCTTCGGCCCTGGCATCTTTCAAATTCACAAGGGCCTTCGCAAGCTCGGCCTCCTTTGCCTTCAGATCATACTCCACGGACTCGCACTTCTTGCCGAGGTCCTAGAGCTCCTGCTGTACCTCGCCCACTCTAGCACTCTGCTTTTCGCGCTCCTTGCACTCCAGGGCCGCTTTGTTTTCGGCCTTGGACATCGCCTTCTTCAGGGACGCCACTTCGGCGGTGGCCTTTGTTACATGCTCACGACACTTAGGTGTTAGACTCATCAATTCTGCCTATCCTTAAACGCATAAGAGCAGGAATTACTTACCCTTGTTCTCTTCGATCTGTCTCTTCGTGAGGACGAGCTCTCCCTGCGCCTGCTCTAGGTGCCGCTTCAGTTCCGCAACCTCGGCGATGCAGCAGCAGCAGCAAGCAGCACAGCCTGCTTATTCACAACAATACTTATTATTAGACTCCTGCGGATTATAGTTGACCCTCCGTTTGGCTTTTCTTTCAGAACACCAACTAGAGTATCAGGGGCTACTACCTATCGGGTGGTAATTTCATACATTTTTTACTTACCTCAAAGCCCGTCAGAAGGCTTGTGCAGGCTTCGGTTAGTCTGCTTTTGGCGGATAGAACCTTTTGAATCACCGCACTCATAAGAGTAGGGTGCTCTTCTTCCATGGAGGCGCCTCGGAGCATTTCCACCAGGCTATCCAGCGCCGTTGATGCACCGGAAGTCCTCGGACGGGCGGCTCACCCTCCCAAACGAGGGGCTGCCTGCCCAAGTCCAAAACCGTTGGAGGTTCCGGGGCAGTGTTCGGTCGGGAGTCCGCCTTGTTGCGGCTCTCGTCGACGCGATCCGTGGGGATATTGAACCCCGCATGCCCGACATCTGGAATCCAGCCGTGGGCCGTCTCCAGAGTCACCTCCCCATGCTCGGAGAGCCTTCGGGACAACACCTCCGTATCATCCGCGTGTGGAGGGGTAGTGGCCGTCGGGAGCGAATTTATCGCCGAATCGCTCAGGGACCCGGAGGAGGATTCCTCGGGGTGAGCCCTGGCCGGACTGCATATATGTTCGACACTATAAGTACAAAAACTATGAAGTGAAACCATGATAGGATGTGGACACTTACGATCGCACCGGGGGCTTCCCCCGGGGCAGCCACCCCTCCTCGCTGTGAGCGGCCGTGGCGGAATAGTCCGGAAGGGTTACCTTCCCCTTCTTGGACACCCCAGCCTCCCCCTCTGGGGCGGCCTTCCTCTTCTTCTCCCCCCTGGTGCGGGGAGGTGGAATTTCTTCTTGATTCCCCCAGCCTCCGCAGGAGGAATGTGTCTCGTCGTCATCGGACGACAGAGGAATAACGGCCTTGCGCCGAGGGCCTTTTCCGGCCCCCTGGCCCGCTTCGCCGGGCCCCTCATCCTTCTCAGATGGGGCTCTTCTTATTCTTCCTCCTCCCCTTCGTGGGAGGAGTCCGCCTCGTCGTCTTCGGACGAGGCTTCGGACGCAACCTTACGCCGGAGACCCTTCCTGGTCCCCGGGGCCTTCTTTTCGGCCTTCTTCTACGGCACCTTGTACGGTGCCGGGACTAGCATCTCCGTCAGGAGAGCATCCACTGGATCTTCCGGCAACAGAGTCGGATAGTCAATCTGCTCCGCTGTCTTCACATAGTCCTGAGGCAAATATATATAAATACTTAAAACTACCCCATGAATGTATTGGGAAAAATCTAAAGCCGGTGGTGGTCCCAAAACTCACCGGATTCGGGGGCCGCGCTGCATGAAGTCCGCGGTCCTCAGATGTGGGAGGAGGTACTTCGGAGGCCTTGAACAACACTTTCCATGCGCCTTTGTGCGTCATACCGTAGAGCTTCCGGAGCGTCTGATGTTCGGCCGGGACGAACTCCCACAGATTTACCGCCCGCCTTTGGCATGGCAGGATCCGGCGAACGAGCATGACCTGGATCACATTGACAAGCTTGATGTTCTTGTCCTTCATGCTTTTTATGCATGTCTTGAGTCTGGCCAGCTCCGTGGAATCGCCCCAGGACAGGCCCTTCTTTTCCTAGTAGGTGAGCCGCATAGGGATTCCAGAACGGAACTCGGGGGCCGCCGCCCAGTTGACGCCGCGCGGCTCGGTGATGCAGAACCACCCCGATTGCCATCCTTTTACGGTCTCCGCAAAGGAGCGTCCAGCCAGGTGACGTTAGGCATCTTGCCCACCATGGCCCCTCCGCACTCCGCTTGTTGGTCAGCAGACAATCTTCGGCTTCACGCAGAAGATTTGCAGCCACATGCCGAAGTGAGGCCGGATGCGGAGGAAAGCCTCGCAAACGACGATGAACGCCGAGATGTTGAGGACGAAATTCGGGGCTAGATCGTGGAAATATAGCCCATAGTAGAACATGAGCCCGCGGACGAACGGATGGTGTGGAAATCCCAGTCCACGGACGAAATGGGCGACGAACACAACTCTCTCGTGGGGTCCTGGGGTCGGAATGACCTGCCCTGCATCCGGTAGCCGGTGCGCTATGTCTGCGGCCAAGTATCCGGCCGCCCGAAGATCTGTGATGTGCTTCTCCTCGACGGTGGAAGCCACCCATTTTCCTCCTGCCCCGGACATGTCCAGCTGTGCGGAGGGGACTTGGGCTTGGGCGCTGGAGCTCGAGGATGCAAGAGTGGGCAGAGAAGGAAGAAGGCGTGGGTAAAAATGAGGAAATCTTATCCCTTTATAGAGGCGACGAAAGCGGTGCGCCTCCCCACTTACCCGTTAGGAATCGCTTGCTTCCCAAGGGCCATGATTAATGATGTGGTGGGATTACCCGTACCCATATTGATGAGAATCCCGTAATGAGGGGGCACGATCTCTGCTTTGACAAGACGTGTCAAGGAAACCGCCTCACAATATGCGTTGTGGCTGGTTGTGGAAAGACGGTTCGAATAATGACCTGACCGTAGTGACACGTCGCGTTGCCTAAAAAGTTGTCAGCAGATTGCATTTGTGAAACATCATTCTCTCTACGATGGCATACGAAGATCATCTTGTGGATCCGGACACGGTTTGAGTGTTCGATAATTACCTTGGAGTATTCGGAGGAGGAACCCGCCCTGCAATGCCGAGGACAAGACTGCGCGCCGGACTCATCATCATTGAATTCTGGTTCCGGGGCTACTGAGGGAGTCCTGGATTAGGGGGTATCCGGACAGCCGGACTGTGTACAATGTCGGGACTATTGAAGCGTGAAGATACAATACTCAAGACTTTGCCCCGTGTCCGGATCGGACTTTCCTTGGCGTGGAAGGCAAGCTTGGCGATCCGGATATTATATTTTCTTCCTTGTAACCGACTCCATGTAAACCCTAGCCCTCTCCGATGCCTATATAAACCGGAGAGATTGGTCCTTAGAAGGCCGATCACAATTACAATCATACCATCATAGGCTAGCTCCTAGGGTTTAGCCTCTACGATCTCGTGGTAGATCTACTCTTGTACTACCCATATCATCAATATTAATCAAGCAGAGGTAGGGTTTTACCTCCATCGAGAGGGCCCGAACCTGGGTAAACATCTGTGTCCCTTGCTTCCTGTTACCATCAGCCTTGACGCACAGATCGGGACCCCCTACCCGAGATCCGCCGGTTTTGACACCGACACTAACCATGCACCAAACTCCCCCCGCCCCCGCGCGAAAATCCTCCCCCCCCCCCCCCCCAAAAAAAATTCCCCCCAAATCCTA
Organism: Aegilops bicornis; assembly: GCA_021605145.1. Taxonomy (NCBI): domain Eukaryota; kingdom Viridiplantae; phylum Streptophyta; class Magnoliopsida; order Poales; family Poaceae; genus Aegilops; species Aegilops bicornis. The sequence goes on along the minus strand of CM038673.1, from coordinate 547,200,069 downwards.
AATTCAACCGCCCTTCGGCCAACTAGGCAATAATATTCCCCAAAACCCCTCCCCCCCGTCCCCCTCAACTCCAATCGCTCCACCAAAGCCGCCCTCCCTGCCGCGCCGATACGTCGGCTCCGCGATTCATCGAGGGGACGCACGGCGATCCTCTCGCTCCCACAGTACGCTTTCGTAGACTGTCGTCCTCTTGCCGCGCAGCCACCGCTGGCGACGTTCTTGTGGAGGCGCACGGCGGTCAGCGCCGCCACCGCTGGCGATGTTCGTGTGGAGACGCATGACGGTCAGCTTCTTCCATGGTACGCACATTCTAGACTGAGGCCCCGTGCATGTCGGTGTAGCGCTGAATGTTAGCTGATAGACGCTGTTAATCTCATTGTTTGCCGAAGTAGTTTACAGTCAATATGCTCTGCTTAAGAAGCTTCCTTGCCCTATTCTGCACTCAACCTGCTTAGTTGAGATGGCATGCCAAGGCCGATTAGTTGCTAAAATATCCTGCCATATATTTATTGTGACGTAGATTGCCATGGTCTAGTAGCCAATCTGTTAGGTGAAATAGCTCTACACCGTTTTATACTCGATCTTTGTTGTTGCGATGGCCTTCGATAGTTTGATGGCTATGTGCTTGGCCTCATTGACTGCGGAAACAACCTGCCATAATTTAGCACTCAAATCTATTTGCTGAATTAGCATTACATATATTTTGTTACTTAGATCTGCTCGTCCAAATATCTTGCCATAGCTTTAGACATTGACCTAGGTATTTTTTTCTGGACTTCATAAAAAGGCATATATGTTTTTCCTGTAATATCTAGTAGAAGAAATAATTTATATGTCTAACAGATGGACATGACTTGGATAACTTCTGCTCAAAGATTCTCCGCTGCATATGTCGAGGGAGTTGAAAACTTCATGAACATTATCAGAGCTGAGTACGGTGGTCCGAAATCAGATGTGCTCTGCCCATGTAGCAGTTGTATGAATTCAGTTACAAGACCCCAGTCAACTGTGCAAAATCATCTACACTTGTATGGGATGTCGGTCACATATACTAGGTGGGTTCATCATGGTGAAACTATGAACGTCAATGTTATTGACTACGTGGAAGCAGCAGATCACCATCTTGATCTGCCTGATGCTCAGGTGGAAGAGGAGGAGGAGGTGGTGGTGGCGGAGTTAGTGAGTTTGACCAATATTGAAACAATGCTACGAAATGCTCATGCATTTCGTGAACTTTCACCTGTAGAAGAAAAATGGTGGGCCCGCATGTTGGAACAATGCAACGTGGCTGACACCCCAGGAAATAAGCTGTCAGTATTCTCAGCTATGGTCACCTTTCTTTAGGTGAAGACATCTGAGCGGATGACCAACACATCATTCAATGCGATGTTGGCTGCTTTCCGTAAATCTTTCTCAGATGCGTCTGAGCTGCCACACACCTACAGTAAAATGAAGAATTTCCTTCGTGCAGTTGGAATTGGATATGATATGATCCATGTTTGTAAGAATAATTGTGTTCTGTTCCGGAAATATTATGCTAGCTTAAGTGAATGCCCGAAATGCAAATCATCAAGATGGAAAGATGGCAATGCTGTGAAGAGGATTCCTCATAATGTTCTGAGACATTTTCTAATTATACCAAGATTGCAGAGGTTGTTTCATGATGCTGAAACAAGAGAGGATGTACTATGGCATTCTAGGAACCAGGAGTACAGAGATCAGAATGTAATGAGCCATCCATCTCATGGTAGTGAGTGGAAAAACTTCAATCATAAACACAAAAAGTTTGCTACTGACCCGAGAAACATTAGATTTGGCTTAGCTTCAGATGGATTTAACCCATTTAGCCACCAGGGCGCCACATATAGCATGTGGCCAGTGCTTGTCATCCCTTACAACATGCCTCCAAATGTCTGCACCAAAGAATCAAACTACATGTTGTCCTTGCTCATCGCAGGTCCAAAAAGTCATGTAAATGATTTTGATTTATTCATGGAGCCTCTTGTGGAGGAACTTCAACAGCTATGGAGGGGTGTTCTCACTCGAGACCCATATAGCAGCCCACCAGCTGATTTCTTTCTGCGTGATGTTATAATTTGGTGCATCCATGATTATCCAGCTTTGGGCACTATGTTTGGGCGAACGACACATGGTTACAATGCATGTGTTATTTGAGACAGAATCATCATACATAATACTTAGCAAGATATGTTACATTGGACACCACCGCTTCCTTGCCAAGGACAAGCCGCATCCTAGAAAATACCGAAGACATGTGTTCAATGCAAAGCATGAAAATCGTGGATGCGCCAAAGAGGCTCACCGTCGATGAGTTGCAAGTGGAAATAGAGAAGGTCGGGCATATTACACCGTGAAACCATCCCGGTAATGGTAGCGGAAAAGGAAGCGTGGCAGGGCTGAAGAGAGATTATTGTTTACCTGCAGGTCCACTTTGTGGGACTTGGAGTATTGGAAAGATTTGGATCTGCGGCATAATCTTGATGTGATGCACATCGAGAAAAATATATGTGACGACATTATTGGCACACTTCTTAATATTGAAGGCAAGACGAGAGATACCTTAAAATCTAGGATTGATTTGACACACCTGGGTATCAGACAAGATTTGCAGGTGCAAGATGAAGGTAAACCATGGGATATGGCACCAGCTGTGTACGTCTTGGACAAGGTAAAAAGAAAAGAATTCTGCGAGGTCCTGTCACGTGTGAGATTCCCACATGGATTTGCTTCCAACCCTGAAAGGAGAGTCAGTGCAGATGGAAACAAGGTACAAGGGTTGAAAACTCATGATTGCCACATCCTACTTCAAAGGGTTTTACCTGTTATCCTTAGAGGATTGGGACGCCCTGACTTATACAGAGCAGTTGCAGAGTTGGGACAATTCTTCAGGAAACTCTGCAGTAGAAATATCAGGATAGATGCTTTGGAGCGTCTTAGAGACAAGATACCAACTATCCTATGCAACCTTGAGAAGATATATCCTATGCAACCTTGAGAAGATATATCCTCCAGCTTAGCAAAGAGGTGGGTGAAGACAATCCCCGACTCAATGTTTTCGATTATTTTATTCAAGTTATAGGGAAGAGTCGACAAGAGGACAAACCTAAAGATTTGGACAAAATGTTTTGGTATGTGTTGAATAACTGTCCTGAGATACTACCTTATATCAAGTAAGTGCTAAGTACTATAGCTTATACATCGTAATCTACTAAACTTGCTGCACATTCTTATATATTTAGATGTTTGACGCGATCACTATGTTGTTCAGCATCTACGAAAAGGAGTTATTGCCACAAAATCCAAGAAACATTGACAAACTGGTTATGGCAGGATTTGCGAAATGGTTCAAGAGCCATGTAAGCTTTTGAATTGCACTGTAAGTTTTTTTAATATATTGAGTACATAAGATGATCAGCTTGTCTATTTTCTAACCATAGGTTAAGAAGATGCGGGAGGATGGGCAGGCAGTTGATGATGCCCTTTACTCACTAGCAATGGGTCCTAATACTCGGGTAAGACATTATGAATCTTGTGTTGTTGGAGATGTGCGCTACAACACCCTTTGCACGCCATGTGGCGGGAAGACACAAAACAGTGCCATCATGAGCACGGATCGTATGACAAAGAGACAACTGAAATGTATGCTAACATAATGTACATTGTTCGATTGCGATATATCTCGATTTCGAGGATCATCGGTGTGTGGTTACATTGTTGTCGTTGGTATAACCTGTTTTCCAGGATCACAAAACCCAGAGCTGATGTTTATTTCAAATCCATCAATGTCAAGGCGGCGTACCAGACCAATGAGCCTTTTATTTTGGCAAATCAAGCAAAACAGATATTTTTCTTGGAAGACATATTTGCACGTAGCGATGACTGGAGAGTATTGCAAAGGTTTGATCAGAGGAATTCGTTTAATGAAGTTGCACAACAAGATGATGCTTACAATGCTCCTGATGTACAAGATAACACAGATGTTCCTAATATCTTTGAGAACCATCACGTCAATGACGCCGACGAAAAGATTGCCTATCATGCTGTGGACATGCAAGAGTTGATCAAGAAGAAGCCAACGTTCAAGGACATTGAGGATGAAGAACAAGATGACACCATGGGGAATTACGATTCAGACTGATACACATGGTGAAGATGTTGAGGCTGCTGCTGCGGATGATGATTAGATTGCTTTTGTCGTATTTGCCTGTCAGAAGACATTTTTTATCTACTATGTGAAATTGTGTTTGCTATGACAACTGAAACCTGATGAACGTGTTGTTTAGTATTTTGCTGTGAGAACATCACTTGTTATGTATGCTGATTTGTGTTTGGTGATTGTATGACGACTAAAACATGATGACATTGTTGTTTAGTTGTACTCATATTTGGTTGTGAAACTTGAATTTGATGACATAGTTTGCTGTTGGACTGCAATTTTCTCGATGTCTTCAAATGAGAACAAAGCTGAACCGACAGGGCCTCTCCTAATTTATTTATTTATTACCAAAAGGGCCTCTATTATTTATTTATTTATGAGCAAAAGGGGATACCCCCTGATTTCCATTAATAGAAATCATTATATGTTCACAACACTACGCCCAAATTGCCACATGTGTTTCATTCATTACTAGTTTCAAAGCAAAGTGCTCATGTCATAGCCATTGAATACATCACGAAGTGCTACATACACTGCAAATAAAGAGACAATCATCCTCTGAGCACATCGACTTTCCCATTATCTTCACAAGCTCTTTCATCTCCTCATTCTTTGTCAAGGCCGTTCAAAGTTGTTGCTTGACCATGATCGTGAGGAACTGCATCTTTAACCTTCACTCTGCATCTTCCTCTTCGTTGTTCCTTCGATTACTTGTCCAACACCCTAACCTGCTGGTATTGGGATTCCTCGGCTAACCAAATAATCAGCGTAGTTGCATTCCCCCACATCGAACTTCCCGTAAATACAAATCTCATGAATCTTCCCTTTTCTGCATGAATCAAATTGGAAGATTATCAACCAAACTATTAAAAAAATCAGCAACTGAAAGCAGCAGAACAACACTGAACATATTATTACCCCACGATTCGGGCATTTGTAGAAGACTCGACCAGGGTTGAGGATTGTGGTTGAGACGCGACGATTGACTCTGCGTGATTTGTAGCAGTGGCACCACATCAACGGCAGCGGGCTCGATGAGTAACCGGCCGCGGTGCGTGTGCCGGCGGGGGTGTGATGAGACCCACAGGCGATGGTATGAGTGGTGACTTGGTGCATATCTGGTTGTTGCCTACTGAAGAACAGGTGGACGAGCAGCCAGCCGACATGGTTGCTGCGGCCAGAGCTTTTGATGCTAGGCAGAGTAAGTAGAGAAGAGGAGAAGTGAACGTTGGATATGTCAGTTTCATTACTTGCAGAGTAGCATAGTACCATATATAGTCATAGTCTAGGTTTGGATTCGAACCAGCTACAGGAGCATGTCTCTCTTTTTTCTGAAACTCAGCAACGTCCTTTACTGGTACACTAGCTTGTTCTGTACGCCTTCTCAAGTTTTTGATTTTCTTTCTTTTTTTGCGAGGAAGGAAGGAGGACAAAATTTAGAGTTCCTGGGACTCGAACCCAAGACCTCTCGGTTAAAAACCAAGGGTGCTAGTCACTTATGTGGCGAACGTTCCCTGGGAGGAGGACGGCAGACGAACGCATTTTCCTCGCAGTTTTAGTTGCGACACAAGATCGGACAGTCGCAGTTTTGGGAATGTTATCAGGCGAACGAGCCCAGTTTTTCTGTTCTTCCTATATATAAAAAAGTATGCTACTTGGTGTCGGCTTAGTCAAAAAAAGATTGTGCCAACCTTGACCGTTGGATTGACATTCAACATCTGTCGTGTTTCTTCAGTCTCTTCTTCCTCCAGCCGCCAAAGCCAAACCAGCGCTGGCGGGACCGCCTGCTCCCGCCTCCCACGGCTGGTTGTGCTGCCGCGCACGCATCGTGGCCACATCGCACCCTAAAACTCTGCGCATCTTCCCTGGCTCCTGTTCGTTCCTGTCCGAGGCCTCACCATCGTCTTTCGCCTTGGTTCGCTCGCCGCGGCGCTGCCCTCCAGTGTTGTCAACATGGTCAACAACTGAGAGGAATAAGGAGATGAATGTACATGGTGAGGATGACAATAGGGACCCAACAGCGCGCATTAATTTTGTTTTTTCGGGAGGGAGAAGGGTATCAACTAGGTTCTGCGGGAGCTGTGGCCCGTCTAGCACATGAGCAGCCTAGTTTGTTTTTTTCCTTTCTGAAAATGGCTAGCCAGCTATTTTGTTTTTGTAGAATAACCAACATAGGCCTACTTGCTTTTCGCCCGCTTGCCGTAAATCTTTCAAGGCGAGGAGGGATGCATTTTGCCCGAGAAAATGGGCTATAAGTAATAAGAAATGGGTATAGTAATAATAAATGGGTTGTAAAATGAAAAAAATACAGCAAACAGGCAATTAGTTCCAAAATACTTTTTTCTTTCGGATTTTGATATTTTAAATTTCCTTGTTTTTGTGCGGGTAAATTTTCATTGAATTTAAATTAAGGTATATTTAGTTTTAAAATTATTTTGAATCTGGCTAGAAATTTCGGGCTGTATGCCGTTTGGGATAGATTTGGAGGCTGACTTGTGGGTCTACTAGGTTGACGTGTACGAAAGGCTTTGTCAACTTGGTCCACAAACAATTCTAGCAGCAAAGGATCGTTGGATTTTAAACCAACGGCCGTGCTGCTTCTTCAATATCTGATCTTCTTGCTCCAGCCGCCCAAACCAGCTCCGGTAGCACTGCCTGCTCCCACCTCCCGTGGCCGGCTGTGCTGCCGCACAGGCCACACCGCCCCACCGTACTCCATTGCTGGCCAGGTCATTCCTCTACTCACCCACACCTCCTGTTATTTTCCGGCGACGACAACCGGACCAGTAAACCCTCGTACTCCCCAACGTGTGGGCAACCATTTCCGAGTCTTCCCCGGCTCCGTGTCGTTCCCTTCCTAGGTCTCGCCGTCGTCCACCGCCATGGTGCTCTCGGCGCAGCCTGGTCAACGTGGTCAACGAACGACATCCATCGGACGTGGACTCTACGTGGAGAGGCTGACAGCTGGGTCCACGGCCGCACACAAGGAAATGCCTCCTTATTACGCGCAAAATAATGATTCCTCCACCTGACATCTGGGACCCACCGGAAGGGCCTCTGTATTTCACGAAAAAAGTGCCCCCCGCTGACAGGTCGGACCCACCAGCTATATCTTCGCACGCAAGGAAGTGCCTCCTTATTACGCACAAAAAAATGAATACTCCCCCTGCTAGTTGGAACCCAGCATAGTGGGAGGCTGACTTGTGGGCCTACTAAGTTGACGGGGCGGAGGGCTTTGTCAACTTAGTCAATATGAACGATTCTAGCTCTAGTTACCGTATGATGTTCATCCAGCGGCCATAGTGCTTCTTCAACCTCTGGTCTTCTTGCTCCACCCGCCCAAACAAGCGCCGGTCATGCCGTGTGCTCCTGCCTCCCGTGGCCGGCTGTGATGCCGCGGAGGCCTCACCGCCCCCTACTACTTCCACCGCTGGCTAGGCCATCCCTCTACTCACCCACACCCCCTGTTATTCTACAGCGACGGAAGCCCCACACCGTAGCCGAACCAGTGAATCCTCGTACTCCTCTCCGCATGGGCATCCACTGCCGCGTCTTCCTCGGCTCTGCGTCGTCCCTTCCTAGGACTCGCCGTCGTCCACCACCTTGGTGCTCTCGGCGCAACATGGTCAATGTGGTCAACGAGCGACTTCCATCGGAAGAGTACTGTACGTGGAGAGGCTGACAGCTCGGTCCACGGCCGCAACAAGGAAGTGCCTCCTTATTACACGGAAAATAATGATTCCTCCACCTGAGAGCAGGGACCCACCGGACGGGCAACCGTATTTCACGAAAAAACATTTCCCCTAGCTATTGGGACCTACCAGCTACATCTTCGCACGCAAGGAAGTGCGTCCATATTACGGAGAAAAAATGATTTGCCCCCTGACTGCTGGGACCCACCAGCTACATCTTCGCACGCAAGAACGTGCCTGACAGTCGGGACCCACCTGGTCGAAGCATACGTAGCGTTGTCATACTGGTCGCGAACGTTTACGTACATACTGGTCGATGTAGAGGCGCGCACGTGTCGATGTAGAGGCGTGCACATGTCGTAGTAGAGGCGCGCACGTAGCATGTACACGTACGTACAACGGCCAGGGTGCAAGAAAGAATATACGGCCACGTACGTACATATGGGCGGGGTCTCGAACGCCTACTCGCGCATACGTACGGCTAGGGCTCGTGTACATGGCGGGGTTGGAATGGAGAAACTGCGTCATCGTGTTCATCGGGAGGCAACGGAACGCATGGGAGCCAACCGGCTTGGATGGAACAGCCGATGGAAACGAGGCCTGACGTACCGCAGAACGGAGGAAACAGACTTGTGTTCGACCGACCACGGTTGAAATGGATCCTTTTCATTGGGAGAGGTCTGGTGTACCGCAAAACGGAGGAAACGGACTTCTGTTGGACCTCCTACGGTCGAAACGGGGTCCTATTGATCGGGAGGGGTGTGGCGTACCGCAAAACGGAGGAAACAGACTTGTGTTGGAGTGCTACGGTCGAAATGGGGGTCTTGTTCATCGGGAGTTGTGTGGCGTACCGCAAAACGGGACTCCACGGGATACCGTTCAACTCCACCGTCGACCTCCTCCAGCCTCCACGTGCTATTGTTCATCCACCGTCGACCTCCTCCAGTCTCCACCTGCGACTATTCATCCACGGGCTCCTGTTCATCCAACCACCACCGCGCGCTACTCCACCGGCTACTATTCAACCAGCCCTCTCCACGGGCTACTGTTCAACCACCCCTCCACAGGCTACTGTTCATCCAACCCTCCACCGGCTACTACTCAACCAGCCCTCCACGGGGTCGTCCTGTTCATCCAGCCCTCCACGGGGTCCTATTCATCCAGCCCCAGCCGGCTCGATCGGGGTCATGTTCATCCAGAGGCAACACCACGGGGTCCTGTTCATCCACTCCCACCGGGAATTGTTCATCCAAAGCCCCCCAACAACGCTAACTGTTCATCAAGGGAAGGAGGCAGCAGCGTTCGATCAGCTTTAGTTAGCAGCAGTAGCGAAGGAATCACTCGGGTTTAGTAACGTAGCTAGTGCAATCGCTCGGGTTCAGTTAGAGCCCAACGCCTCGCTCGGGTTCAGTTAGAGCCCAACGCCTCACACACACACACACGTACGTGTACGAGATAAATGCGCATCTTAGCCCCCGACCACCCACCGTAACCGGGAACTCCCCGAAATTTTCCTCGCCCTCGCTTCTACCACAATTTTTTTTGTCATGGACGACCCAAAGAATGTCATGCAGCTGCGTCTCCGGCTGCCCAGGATGAAAAGCCCATTTTCTGTCATGATTTTTTATCATAGAAGTAGGAGCCCACCACATCTATGATGATACCGGGTTTTGTCACAATTATCGTCATAGAAGTGTCATTAGTATGACAGATTTTTTTCGTTCGGCCCAAAATGTCACGGATGTGTCTTTTTTTGTAGTGCTACGATCGAGATTCAACAAAAGTAGACCATTCATCAAGGGTGCATGACCATAAAAGATATTACTCATATAAATAGAACAACCATTTTTTTCTGATTTAAATGAATAACCATCTCACAATAAACAAGATCCAGATATAATGTTCATTCTCAACGCTGGCACCAAATAACAATTATTGTGGTCTAAACCTAATCCCGAAGGTAGATGTAGAGGTAGCGTGCCGATGGCGATCACATCGACCCTGGAACCATTCCCGATGGGCATCGTCACCTCGTCCTTAGCCAATCTTCATTTATTCCGCGGCTCCTGTTTGAGTTACAAATATGAGCAACCGAACCAGTATCAAAAACCCAGGCGCTACTACGAGCATTAGTAAGGTACACATCAATAACATGTATATCAAATATACCTTTGTTCACTTTGCCATCCTTCTTATCCGCCAAATATTTGGGCTAGTTCCGCTTCCAGTGACCATCAACTTGCTTTGGGCTTCTTCACGGGAGCGGCAACTTGCTTGCCATTCTTCTTGAAGTTCCCTTTCATTCCCTTGCCCTTTTTCTTGGAACTTGTGGTCTTGTTAACCATTAACACTTGATGCTCCTTCTTGATTTCTACCTCCGCGGCCTTAAGCATTGAGAAGAGCTCAGGAATCGCTTTTTTCATCCCTTGCATATTATAGTTCATCAAGAAGCCTTTGTAGCTTAGTGGCAGTGATTGAGGAACTCTACAAATAACACTATCAACTGGAAGTTCAACTCCCGCTGAGTCAAGTGGTTATGATACCCATACATTTTGAGTATGTGTTCACTGGCAGAACTGTTCTCCTCCATCTTGCAGCTATAGAACTTGTTGGAGACTTCATATCTCTCAACCCGGGCATTTGCTTGAAATATCAACTTCAACTCTTGGAACATCTCATATGCTCTGTGACGTTCAAAACGTCTTTGAAGTCCCGGTTCTAAGCCGTAATGCATGGCACACTGAACTATTGAGTAGTCATCAAATCAAGTCTGCCAGATGTTCATAACACCTGAAGTAGCTCCTGCAGTAGGTCTGTCACCTAGCGGTGCATCAGCAACATAATTCTTCTGTGCAACAATGAGGATAATCCTCAAGTTACGGACCCAGTCTGTGTAGTTGCTACCACCATCTTTCAACTTAGCTTTCTCTAGGAATGCATTAAAATTCAGGGGAACGGTAGCTTGGGCTATTAATCTACAATATAGATATGAAAAACTATTTAAGACTAAGTTCATAATAAATTAAGTTCAATTAATCAAATTACTAATGAACTCCCACTTAAATAAATATCCCTCAAGTTATCTAAGTGATACATGATCCAAATCAACTAACCCATGTCCGATCATCACGTGAGATGGGGTAGTCATCAATGGTGAACATCTCTATGTTGATTATATCTACTATATGACTCATGTTCGACCTTTCAGTCTCCAGCGTTCCGAGACCATGTCTGTACTTGCTAGGCTCGTCAAGTTTAACCCAAGTATTATGCATTTGCAAAACTATCTTACACCCGTTGTATGTGAACGTAGAGTCTATCACACCCGATCATCACGAGGTGCTTCGTAACGATGAACTTTGGCAACGGTGCATACTCGGGGAGAACACTTTATCTTGAAATTTAGTGAAGGGATCATCTTATAATGCTACCGCCGTTCTAAGCAAAATAAGATGCATATAGGATAAACATCACATGCAATCAAAATATGTGACACGATATGGCCATCATCATCTTGTGCTTTTGATCTCCATCTCCAAAGCATCGTCATGATCTCCATTATCACTAGCTCGACACCTTGATCTCCATCATTGCGTTGGGGTCGTCTTGCCAATTATTGCTTCTACAACTATTGCTAATGCATAGCGATAAAGTAAAGCAACTACATGGCATTTGCATTTCATACAGTAATTAAGAGATAACCTAAGGCCCCTGCCGGTTGTCGATATTACAAAACATGATCATCTCATACAACAACGTATATCACATCACGTCTTGACCATATCACATCACAGCATGCCCTGCAAAATCAAGTTAGACATTCTCTACCGGTCGTAGTCAAATTCGATCCAACTAAAGTAGGAGAAACACACACCCGCGAGCCACCATTATGCAAAACAAGTTGCATGTCAGTCGGTGGAATCGGTCTCATGTGCGTGGACATGTAAGGCTGGTCCGGGCCGCTTCATCCCACAATACCGCTGAATCAAAATAAGATGTTGGTGGTAAGCAGTATGACTATCACCGCCCACAACTCTTTGTGTTCTACTCGTGCATATCATCTACGCATAAACTTGGCTTTGATGCCACAGTTGGAAAACGTTGCATGGAAAACAAAAATTTTCTACGCACACGCAAGATATATCCATGGAGATGCATAGCAACGAGAGGGGAGAGTGTGTGTACTTACCCTCGTAGACCGTAAGCGGAAGCGCTTATTAACGCGGTTGACGTAGTCGAACTTCTTCGTGATCCAACCGATCAAGTACCGAACGTATGTCACCTCCTCATTCAGCACACGTTCAGCTCGGTGACGTCCTCGCCTTCTTAATCCAGCAAGACAGTGAAGTAGTGGATGAGTTCCGGCAGCACGACGGTGTGGTGACGGTGGTTGTGATGCTATCTCTGTAGGGCTTTGCCTCAGCACTCCGAAAATATGATCAAGGGACGAAACTGTGGAGAGGGGCGCCGCACACGGCTGAGAGATTGTCGTGGTCTTGTGTGGCGCCCCCTCCCTCATATATATAGGTGTGGGTGGAGAGGGGAGGCAGCTAGGAGGCGCCCCCAAGGAGGTCGAATCCTCCTTGGGCTCCTTCCCTTAGCCGCCCCTTACCATATTTGCCGGAGGGGGAAAGGAAGGGGGAGGAGAGGAAGGCAGGGGGAGGCCAAATCCCCTTCCTTTTCTTCCCTTGGTCGGCTGCCATAGGAGGGGTGCGCCAACCCCTTGAGGGCTGGTGTGCTCCTTTTACTTGGCCCATATGGCCCATATACCTCCCGGGGCTTCCCGGAACCCCTTCCTGTGATCCGATGACTACCGGTACCTCCTGAAACTCTTCCAGTGTCCAAATATTATTGTCCTATATATAAATATTTACCTTCGGACCATTCCGGAGCTCCTCATCATGTCCGTGATCTCATCCGGGACTCCGAACAACATTCGGTCACCAAATCACATAACTCATATAACACTATATCGTCAACGAACATTAAGCGTGCGGACCCTACGGGTTTGAGAACTATGTAGACATGACCGAGACACCTCTCCGGTCAATAACCAATAGCAAAAGTTGGATGCCCATATTGGTTCGTACATATTCAACGAAGATCTTTATCAGTCGAACCTTATGACAACATAGGTAATTCCCTTTGTTTGTCGGTATGTTACTTGCCCGAGATTCGATCGTCGGTGTCTCTATACCTAGTTCAATCTCGTTACCGGCAAGTCTCTTTACTAGTTCTGTAATACATCATCTCGTAACTAACTCCTTAGTCATTTTTCTTGCAAGCTTCTTGTGATGTGTATTACCGAGAGGGCCCAGAGATACCTCTCTGATACACTGAGTGACAAATCCTAATCTCGATCCATGCCAACTCAACAAACACCTTCGGAGATACCTGTAGAGCATCTTTATGATCACCCTGTTACATTGTGACATTTGATAGAACACAAGGTATTCCTCCGGTATCCAGGAGTTGCATGATATCATAGTCGAAGGAATATGTATTTGACATTAAGAAAGCAATAGCAATAAACTGAACGATCATATGCTAAGCTAACGGATGGGTCTTGTCCATCCCGTTATCAAATGAAAACACATGTCTATGGTTAGGAAACCTTAACCATCTTTGATCAACGAGCTAGTCTAGTAGAGGCTTACTAGGGACATGGTATTTGTTTATGTATTCACACATGTATTTAAGTTTCCGATCAATACAATTCTAGCATGAATAATAAACCTTTATCATGAATAAGGAAATATAAAATAAGAACTTTATTATTACCTCTAGGGCATATTTCCTTCAGCAACGGCTCGAGGTGTGGGGAGACTCGAACCTCGCCATCTCCCAGGTCAATGGCGAATTCTATGCCAAAGACCCAAAAATGGCAGCATGTAGAAATGTCGTCCTTAAAATATCAGCCCATTTTGAAGGGTTAGAATTTCAGCATGTGGAGATAGTAACGAAGCCACGGATGTCCTCGCCTGCATAGGTGCTAAACATGACCCAGTCCCTAAGAACACCTTCTTGGAATGACTCTTCAAGCCATCCGCGGTGTGGCAAGACAGGGCAATGGCGTATAGCCAATGGGCCCTAGCAGATCGTCATTCTGGAAATTGAGCCAGACGATGACATCATTAGCGGCTCAGCACTCGAAGAAACACCTCCGGCTCATGAATTCATGGCCGTAAATGCACCATGGACCAAGCCCTTCCTTGCCTATCTTCTATGGCAAGAGCTTCTCGATGATCAGACCGAGGCACGACGTGTTGTCTGACGATCTAAAGCCTATAAGGTCCATGAGGGTGAGTTGTATAAGAAAAGCACCACTAGAATTCTCCAAAGATGCATATCCAAAGAGGAGGGGCACAAACTTCTGGCTGAGATACACGCTGGCATGGGGGGACACCACGTGGCAGTTCGAGCTTTGGTAAGCAAGGCCTTATGTGCAGGGGTTTTCTTTCCCACCGCTTGCGCGGACGCACATACTTTAGTCCAACACTGCGTTGGGTGCCAGCTCTTTGTGAATCAAAGCCATATGCCCCCATGGCTCTCCGGACTATACCGATCACCTGGCCGTTCGCGGTCTGGGGGCTCGACAAGGTTGGACCACTTAAAGGGGGTCCAAGAAAAAGAAATACTTACTGGTTATGGTCGACAAATTCACTAAATGGATCGAGGCAAAACTAGTAACTTCAGCCAAATCTAGACCAGTTGTCGACTTCATATCCGGGGTGGTGCTCCATTACGGTGTTCGCCATAGCATAATCACGGACAATGGGTCCAATTTTACAGTCTAGGAAGTCAAAGACTGGTGCGCTAAGATGGGCATCAAGCTCGACTATGCTACGGTGTATCACCCAAAGACCAATGGACAGGTCGAACCAACCAATAGACTCATCATGAGTGGCATAAAGCTCTGTCTGGTTCGTTCCCTGAAAGTATCTGATTGCCACTCAACAGAGGAACTTGATGTCGTATTATGGGGTTTGCGCACCACCCCAACCGGTCAACGGGATACACACCCTTTTTATGGTATATGGCGCAGAAGCAGTCCTCCCATGCGTTCTCATCCATGACACACCTAGAGTACGCATGTACGAAGAAAAGGAAGTTGAGTTGGATCAGCAAGACGACCTGGACGCCCTGGAAGGAGAGCGCGACATAGCTTGGGCTCACTCTACATCAGGGGCGGATTCAGAACAAAAATGTCCCGGTGTTGACGTGCACATCATATATACATGGATGGACACCAAGCAATAATATATATATAATACCACACCCGACAACACAAATTATATGGCAAAGAGATTTCTTACCAAAATAAATAAACTGCTTCACTTCCAATTGAATATGGTGGAGCTGGAGGATCGTCCGGTTCATGTGATGGGCTAGCTATATCATCTTGTGTCGAAGTCTTCATTTTTTGAAGAAACTTTTCCATAAATTCTCCTGTGATTAATTATTATCGTGTTAGAAAAATGTCCGAGTTACATTATTTGTGTTTGCATATGCAAGAATAGAAACAGTAAACAAAAGTACTGATTGAATGATACGATTAGGGAGTTAAACAATAAACAAAACATATTCATTAAATGATATGAACCGCAGCGAATTGTTCCCAAGTGTGATGGCTTTAAATTTTACGACTCTAGCCAAATAATTAGAAAAATAGAGATTGAAAAGTTTGAAATTTCTACACACAGTTGAGATTTCAGATTTGAGAGAGATTGGCAATTACCAAGTGCTGAGTTGAGTTGAGACGTACCTCAAATTTCCAACAATCCATGAGCGGACGAGGGTAGAGGCGACCGTCTAGAGATACTTGAACAATGGCGAGTGGCCGTGCAACGGAGAATGGGAAGGGGCGAGCACAGGCGACGCTGCCAGGGTTGAGGCGTAGAAGCCGAGCGGACGGGCAACTCGACAGGCACACGTACAGGTAAGGTACAACCGTATTGGGGATCGATTAACCAAGATCGATAGCTTTTCTTTTCAACACGCGCACGTACAGGTACCAGAGATCGATTAATTGATCGATCAGGATTGGACATGTACGTAGATGGGCTGCACTGCCTCGCTTTGTGTATCACTGGGCTTGCCGGTGTCCAGGTCCAAAAGTTACTGGTGTCCAGCCCAAAAATCTGGACATTGTACAAGGTAAACACGTATTTTACCCGGTGCCAGTGACACCGGATGATATAACATGGCTCCACCCCTGATCTACATTCTATCAATAGCAAGCCCGGCGCTACCAGAGCAGGGAAGTTCGGGAGAAGGCATAAAACATGGGCGAATTACTCCTCCGCCTCCCTGAAAAACAGAAGCACAAGCTCTCGCCCAAGTGGGAGGGTCCTTTCATCATCAATGAAGTACTAGCAGGAGTACCATATCGTCTTCGCAATCCAGCGGAAGATCACCTCGAACCAAACCATAGAACACAGCTCAGCTTCGGCGCTTCTACGGCTAGTCCGGCGTCGTCACCTTCGCAACCATTTTCTTCGTTTTCTCTCTTTACTTTTAGTAGTTTTCACTGCCCCGGCTATGTTCGGGTAAACGGAACTACGTCAGGCCCTTTAAGTATACATCTTCACATGTAATACCCAGATCTACCTGGGGGCTGCTTTCAAGAAGCCAATCAATATACTCTTCATGCATTAATTCGTCTTTACCATGATTGCACCCCTCCCGTACCTTTAAAGCCATCATATGCACCAATTTGACTTAAGTTTTTGCCACGCTGGGTTGCCTGGCTCCTGTGCTTACCCCCTACGTTCCCGATTGTTCGGCTAGGGGGTAAAGGGAGCACCTCTATGATTGCTACGACCGGGTCAGCCATGTACGTACCTCAGACGGGTGAAGCCGAAAGCTAGCGTTCTTATGAAAATAATGGGCCGGCCACGAGGTAAGTGAAAATAATTAGGTGTTCACCACCAAATACTAGGGTTTGATTCTCATAATAAAAAAATAACCGCATACTATCAGTATTAGGATGCCACGTCTATGATCAACATGACGAACCCGGAGAAAGGAACCCTTGGAGGAACTATTTTCTTTGGAAGATGTTTCTTACGCTAAAATAGTAATATAAGATAACTCTCCGCGCACACTTTTGTCTATTCACACCAAATGGCTGGATTGCCTGGTTACCCGAAGTGATTTCCTGTATTTTAGGTCACATAGTACGGAAACTCCCCGACCACTGGTCGGAGAGGCACAAGCCGATGGTCGGTTAAGACAACGTTTTACAGTACAGATTGAGAAAGCATGATGTATAGTACATAGATACATAGAATCAACACTGGTGTGCGTCCGTGCTATACAAATGGTTTTTAAACCCTTTCCGCGACGACATTTGGAACTGTCGCCAAGTGAGTGTGGGCGATCGGGGGGGGGGGGGTCCTTCCCACACAACCTAGAAACCGTCGGGGATAGGCCCTCCTGGCACACAGGCTGGGGCAAAATGAGCTCGTGTGCGATCGAATGAGGCATAGAAACCCATTTGTTTCCGTTCGTATGTACATCCCACACGGTGAATCGCCGAAAAACATTTCTGTTCGTATGTATGCCACACACAGTCAATCCAAGGAGTACATTTCCGTTCTTATGTACATCCCACCCAGTTAATCCAGGGAAAACATTTCCGTTCGTATGTACTTCCCACGCAGTCAATCCAGGGAAAACGTTTCCGTTCGTATGTACATGCCACACAGTCAATCCAGGGAAAATGTTTCCGTTCGTATGTACATCGCACACATGTTTATGTATAGGCTCGTGTGTGATAGGTGTAACTATCACACATGCTCCACATTGATTAGCCATTTTCTTTTATCAACTACATCACACACGATTTGACGAATAAAACTGTGTGGCATTGGGCTATCCATCACAAGCACTTTTACTTCTAGAACCGTTTGCAAAGTTCCATGATCCATTTAGCAGGTTTATTAGTTTACAATTAATAATTCCAGTATTACGAAAATTCACATTTCATATCGAACAACTGTTTGCCAATTTCATATCAGGCACATAGATATATTTTAACATCACAGTACGACAGCTACCGGAAAACACCACATTACATCATATAGATAGTTCAACTTCATAAGAACAATATTAGAACAATATATTCAATTCCCTAATCGAGATCATCCAGGCTCGCCTTATCCACCTCTGCTTTCAGTTTAGTAACAAATTGTTTTGCACAGGCCAACTCGGAAAGTGCCTCCTCCTTCGCCAACACCATCTTACCAAAGTCTGATTTGAAAAATCTGAGCTCATTCTCCACCTTCCTCTTTTTATCCCGCATCTTCAAATATTCTTCAGCGTTGACAACACTTTCTCTAAGCCTACCTCTGTTCTGTTCCTGATACATGCTCTAGAGCTTTGCTAGGCACATCTTCAAAGACGGTGGGCACTCTTGATCAACCCACTCCAAGTAAGAACACCTTCCGTTCATCCTATAATATTTAAAACTAGATCAGTAACAACTGTAGGGAAAATGGGTTTATAGCAACATAGAAAATCACCAATACTTATTTTGAAAAAATTGAAGAAACTGGTTAATTATGACATATCTTCTCAAATAGATCAATGAGCAAATGAATTATTTGCTACTGAGACAAGAATCAAATTCTGAAACATCAGAAGCCATAATTAACTACAACAACGCTACAAGTTCTTACTCATGTACTATAAATAACAAATTGAACATTTTAAGAGGAAGGTAAATATAACTGCAACAGCATAGCGACAGTGTTTGAATGACATCAAATTGATACTAACAGGTGTGTACATGCACACATTTAATAACGTAGAACTAATATCACTAAGGCCGTCCACTATGTATGCCAAAACCGGTGTAAAGACAACTGTTGCTACATCTCGCACCGGTGCCCTGTCTTTGGCGAGCGATGCAGCCGATGAAAAATCGGGGACTGAACTCCGGAGCACCTAGTTGCTCCGACGCCCAGTTCCTTCGTGCCATAAAGATTTAGTATTTTACTGCATGGCTGCTCGGATGTGTGGACAAGTTGGATCCACAAACTGCTAAAGCGGTGCCAAATAATTTTCTAAGGCACCACTGATGAGAGGGCAACATTTTTAGATACTAGGTACAAACTGTGACACTTTCTTAGGATGCGTTTGGTTGAAGGAGTGGTATGAATGGGTTGGGACCGTGACAGTGTCTGAATCACATCTAACAAATGATTTGTAACAACAAAAGAGGGTCTAACCTTCTCAGCACATGCCAGAAACTTCCTCCCATTGTCCACAGATTCAAATGCAACTAGCTTCACGCATGGAGATTGATGGTGACAACGAGCAGACAGATCTTCAGCCACCCCGCTCCATTCATTGCAACGATGGTCCTAGGGAACTACAAGAGGAAGAAATGACTCGAATCGACCACTGGGTAAAAATCCTTCATTCCAAGTCTTAGCCCAAGAGAGAAAAGAGAGGCATACCCGGGTGGTGAAGGATTCGTCGGAGGAGGAGGAACCGCTGGAGAGGTCTTCGAAGAAGACCATGGCGACCCCGGCGGTAGGACGCGAGACGGTGAGAGCGAGGAAGCGGCTATAGCTTAGGAAGGAAGGAAGGAAGGAAGGAAGGGGAAACAGGAGAAATGTGACTTGTGGTCGGGGAGAAAAGGGGATGGGGAGGGGGGTACATATTTCGGCGGTAGGCCAAAAAATACGAAATGTGGAGGGAAAATTTACGCGCGGTGCCGCCGGATATCATTCACTTTGAATGATAGTCTGCATCGCAAACGATTCTTCTGCTTAACGCGCATGGGATGAGTTTGATAATTCAAATTTTGGTGGAAATTTCCCCGGGTACGTCATTGCATAATTTAACATCGCTTGCTAATTTGGGCACACAAGAGAGCGTACAGCACATGGACCAGACTTACTGAATCGAGAAATTTTAGTAATTAAATAGAGCTAGTTCACCTAAACATTGCTCTAACAAAATACCAGCATTAAAAACAAAGCCTAACAATGAATAATTTTAACAAATCCGCCGCCGCGCCGGCCTATGCATCGCCGGCGTGAGATGAGACGTCGATGACTTGTCCTGGCGACAAGCCGCCATTGGTGGACTCCGTGTCCCCCCTGCTGAAGTCGACCGCATCCTCGTCCTCGTCCTCGGTGTCGCCCTCAAGGTTGTAGTACTCGTAGTAGTGGCTGCGCCAGAGCTCGCATTGGTACTCCACCGCCGATTCCTCGATGGACAGACTCTTCTCTACCTCGACCTGGGCCATGCGCAACTCCTCCTCCCGGTGCTCCTCGATCTCCGTGCCTCCTGCATGTCCAGCTCCCGCTCGACGACCTTATGAGGAAGCAGGTGCTCCATGGCCACCACCGCCTTTTCGGACGTGGGTTGCATGCTGCATTCTAAGGTGGCCTGGAATATCTTAGCGTTGATGGCCTCGACCCGGGCCAGGGCGACATCGGCGGCACGGACGGTAGCTCGAGCGCTCTCGGCGTCTGCAGCCGCCGTCGCAGTAGTAGCTGTAGCAGTCTCGGCTGCTGCAGCTGCCCTGTCAGCTGCCGCAGACGCCGTCTCGGCAGAAGCGGCCATGCTCAATGCGGATGCGGCGGCACTCTCGGCATAGGCGACCGCGCTCTCGGCACATGCGGCGGCGCTCGGGGGGGGGGGGGGACGCGGCCATCGTACGGGCCTTCACGAAGCATTTCCACGGCGTCATCTTTGCAAGAAGGGGGTGCGGGAATGTGGATCGGGATTTTTGGATTCGGGAGTTGCCGGCACTGGAGCAGATGAGCCGGCGAAGCTTAAGGAGGAAGACTTAAATAGACTTAGAAATTTTCCTCGCAAACGATTCCTACAAAACAACTGTGTGTGATGTTGTAGATACTTTTTATTTGCTGTGAAAGATGAATTTGGAGTAAAGGGGCAACGGATGGTGTTTTAAATGTACGAGAAAATTTGTAGTACTAATACAACTGTCATGTCAAATTTTGGAAAATTTCAGGGGTCATTTGACCTTTCAAGACATTTAAGTGATTTTGTAGCCATTTAGTGACCGTAATTGAAATTTGAACTACATGAACATGCAATAGCTAACCATAATGGTTTGCAAAGTCATATTTTGTGTACTTTTGTGCGATTTAATTCCATGTGCAGTAAATTGAAAGGAATTTTCAAACATATTGGTCTAACGGCTATGACACAATTAAGCATGGAGTGCCATGGCATTTAAATTCCAAAAAAAATAAAAAAGATCAGAAACACATGAAACCTTGGTTGATGTAATATCATGCCACAAGATGATGTGGTAAAAAAATTGGCATGTTCGACGAAAGTTTGGACACACACCCCTCACAAACCGGAGCAACTCACTAGAAGGCTCGTGGTTCCGAGAGGGAACAATGCATGTTTGATGACAAACGAGAGATAGCTTCCTCTTACGGCCTTCAAAAATTTTCTACGTGTAACGTGCACTAATACAACTGTCATGTGAAAGTTTGGAAAATTTCAGGGGTCAATTGACCTTTTGAAGACATTTAAGTGATTTTCTAGCCATTTAATGACCGTAATTCAAATTTGAACTACATCTACATGCAACGGCTAACCATAACGGTTTGAAAAATCATATTTGTGTACCTGTGTGCGAGTTAATTCCATGTGTATAAAATTAAAAGGAATTTTCAAACATATTGGTCTCACGGCATGGACACATGCATGGAATGCCCTGGCATTTTAATTCCAAAAAATAAAAAATGATCAGAAAAACATGAAACCTTGCTTGATGTAATGTCATGCCACCAAGATGATGTGGTAAAAAATTGTCCTGTTTGACGAAAGTTTGGACACACAACCCGCACAAACCGGAGCAACTCACTAGAAGGCTCGTGGTTCCGAGAGGGAACAATGCATGTTTGATGACGAACGGGAGATAGCTTCCTCCGACGGCCTTCAAATTTTTTCAACGTGTAACGTGCACTAATACAACTGTCATGTGAAAATTTGGAAAATTCCAGGGGTCATTTGACCTTTTGAAGGCATTTAAGTGATTTTCTAGCAATTTAATGACCGTAATTCAAATTAGATGTACATGTACAAGCAACGACTAACCATAACGGTTTGAAAAATCATATTTGTGTACTTGTGTGCGAGTTAATTCCATGTGCAACAAATTAGAAGGAATTTTCAAACCTATTGGTCTCATGGCATGGACACTACATACATGGAGTGCCATGGCATTTTAATTCCAAAAAATTCAAAAATGATCAGAAAAACATGAAACCTTGGTTGATGTAATGTCATGCCACGAAGATTATGTGGTAAAAACATTGGCATGTTTGACGATAGTTTGGACACACACCCCTCACAAACCAGAGCAACTCACTAGAAGGCTCGTGGTTCCGAGAGGGAACAATGCATGTTTGATGACGAACGGGAGATAACTTCCTCTTACGGACTTCAAATTTTTTCTACGTGTAACGTGCACTAATACAACTGTCATGTCAAAATTTGAAAAAATTTCAAGGGTCATTTGTCCTTTTGAAGACATTTAAGTGTTTTTCTAGCCATTTAATGACCATAATTCAAATTTGAACTACATCTACATGCAATGGCTAACCATAACGGTTTGAAAAATCATATTTGTGTACTTGTGTGCGAGTTAATTCCATGTGCAGTAAATTAGAAGGAATTTTCAAACATATTTCTCTCACGGCATGGACACATGCATGGAGAGACATGGCATTTTAATTCCAAAAAATTAAAAAATGATCAGAAAAACATGAAACCTTACTTGATGTAATGTGATGCCACCAAGTTGAAACTCACTAGAAGGCTGGTGGTTCCGAGAGGGAACAATGCTTGTTTGATGACGAACGAGAGTTAGCTTCCTCTTAGGGCCTTCAAAAATTTTCTACGTGTAACGTGCACTAATACAACTGTCATGTGAAAATTTGGAAAATTTCAGCGGTCATTTGACCTTTTGAAGACATTTAAGTGATTTTCTACCCATTTAATGACCGTAATTAAAATTCAAACTACATCTACATGCAATGACTAACCATAACGGTTTTAAAAGTCATATTTGTGTACTTGTGTGCGAGTTAAAAAATCATCAGACGATGTAAATATCTGGTGTTCAAAAAAGGAAAATGTAAAATCTGGCAAGACAACCGGCCCCACACGATTGGCACTCTATTTCGCGCCTCAAGGTTTGGAATGTGAGTGGCAGGCATAATTAATCAGACATGGTTCTGCATTGGGAACTGTCAGCTATTATGTTCACAGACGGATTTTGCCGCGGGAATCGTGTGTAATTCACACTACAGTACTCATAAATAACGGCGACCGGCGTGTGTACTGTTCCCGTCGATCTAGATTCCGGCCGCCAATTAATACTACCTTGCTCATGTCGTCCCGCCTGCATTCTCATCTACATCCTCCCCTTGATCTCCCTCTCTCTCTCTCTCTCTCTCTCTCTCTCTCTCAAATCTCTGCCATGGCGGCGCCGGTTTGCACACGCGCCGATGAGGAGTCGCCGCCCCCCGAGGACGCTCACTCGAAAAGCAGCGATGAGGACACCTACGCGCTGCCGGACGAGGTTGCGCCGGACCCCCCAACTTTGGATTGGTTTTGGGGCCAGTACGACCTTTGTCTTTGGAAGTCACTGCCACTGGCTGAGGAAGCCAGGCAAGTGGCTTTCAAGAAGGAGATGGCGGAGGAGGATTCCAGGTACCAGGTGGCCTGTGAAGCCCATGATGCCGCCTGGAAAAAGGAGGTGGCGGAGCTTTGGGGGTGGGCGCGTCGTCCTGCGGAGGAGGTGTACGAAGATGGGTACTGTCACGACCGGTTTTTCAATAAAAATATTTACTGAGAAACCGATCTTTTAATTCCAGTGTGAAGAAAATTCCTCCATACTGGTAGACAAAACCTTGATACAATAAGCCGGTAGCGTTTAATATATTACAGGGTCGAGCAGAGGTTGCTCAACAAATTATTACAAGCACGCCAATAATAATACATAGTGGCGGATATGACACAGTGATGTGGGGTGGCTTACTACTGACTCGAGAATAAAAGTGATAGGTGGATTATCACAGTGGATTGGATAATAGGTCTACTAAACTGGCGGCTCATCGAGCGTCGAGGTGAGGCTCAATGAATTTATTTGGGTAGCGGAAGTGGATATAATCCAATGACCAAATCCAGAGGTCGACGAGACCGACCGGGACTCCTCTAGGCGTCGGACTCGCTATTGAACTCTTCATCCATGAGATCGCCTTTTCACAAGATTCGGCCAAATCAACAAGCCAGGTGAGTACTTTGAAAGTACTCGCAAGACAGTTCGGACAAATGATATAAAAAATGCATGCATGAATACATCATGAGTAATTTAAGAATGCACATTTAAATCAGCAAAACAAGGTAAGTAAAAGGGAGTCGGCGGTAGTCCGCTCGAAAACCCAAAAAAAATTAAACTGAAAACCGATCGGGCGTCTGAAGCGACACCTCGAAGGGTGAACAAATAAGTAAAACATACCGCAGTCGGGCGTCTAAGCGACACCACATAAAGGGCTTATATTGAAAGAAAAGACATGCATGCCACCGTCGGACGTCGGAGCGACATCACAGAAAGGGCTTATATCAAAAGTAAATAAATAACAATGCCGCAGTCGGACGTCTGGGCGACGTCACAGAAAGGGCTTATATCAAAAGTAAATAAATAACAATGCCGCAGTCGGACGTCTGAGCGACGTCACAGAAAGGGCTTATATCAAAAGTAAAATAATAACAGTGCCGCAGTCGGACGTCTGAGCGACGTCACAGAAAGGGCTTATATCAAAAGTAAAATAATAACAGTGCCGCAGTCGGACGTCGGAGCGACGTCACAGAAAGGGCTTATAACGAAAGTAAAATAATAACAGTGCCGCAGTCGGACGTCTGAGCGACGTCACAGAAAGGGCTTAAGTTCATTATTCACAACGTGCAAGGGTTAATGCTCACAGGAAAAATATTCAATACGTGGTACTGACGGGTTAGTCCATCACAAGAATCAGCATTAACCGGACTTAACACTCATATGGCTTACCGGGGTCATTGACATGAAGACTGACAATTGTCAAGATAATAAAGACACCGAACTTGGACATAGATAAGATGATGCAATGGAATTTTTGACTCTGCAGAGTTTGTAATAAAATGCCCACAGCCAACGGATTTCCGTAGTCACGAAGGACTAGTTCCGTTTACGGTATTTCGGAAGAAAACACAACAATCTAGTACACACCCATCCCACCTCACGTTACCAGGGATCACCCTAGACAACGATCAATAATAACTTTGAGACGGGGAGATCACGATCTCGAATAGCATGGGATCAAATTTATATACGCGCGCTCTAAGGGGTTCCCCCTTCTCGGTCCCAACCGGAAACACCCATGCCTCCTGACCAGATGATAGGCTTTAATCCAGGGCCATGGAACCCTCATCCCGGCCTCTCTATTTGGTGTGTACCAGGAAAGTGGTTTGCAACTTACTAAGCCATATCCCTTGCGGAAAACATGTGGTAGTATGGAAAAAGGAAATGGACGGGAGTGGATACTGGAGTCAAATAATTTGGCATAGGACTGGCATGCTACAACACTGCCATCTTACGCATTTCATGCCATCACGTGGCCATGCAACCTCATTTCCATAAACTCATGGATTTCCGACACTCACCTGTCTCGACTTTTCACGTGACAAAGTTTCTATCGAGATGCTCATGAACATACCATGAAACTACTAAAACATGCCAAGACACTCATCATATCAAGAGCTCAAACATGCTTGCCTGGTTCGGAGTAGCCGGGGTCTAGCTCGGTGAAGTTCGCGGTTCCGTCACCTCCTTCGGTATCTACGGTACACAAAACACACGCGCTAACGTAAATACCGTGGAGTACATAAAGGTAATCCAAATATTTTTCAAATAAATATGATAAGAAACTAGACAAAATTTTTAAGAGGACAGAAAAAGAATCACTCAAAAATCCTTTTCTGTTTAAAAGTTATAAGGGTTTTGGTCCAAGGACCCATCTGTAATGAAACAGAAAACTCTCAGGGGCCTAAGCAGAAAAGTGCAGAAAACGATTCAGTTGGGAAAGCGTATTTTGCCAGAGTACGCTTTCATAAAACGGTTCAAACAGAACAACAGAGAGGCTGACGGGCGGGTCCCACCCGTGAGGTTTGAATATTCAAACGAGACGGCCGAGCCCGTCGGTGCCCGAGAGCCGCGGTGGTCGCCGGCGGCGATCCACGGCGAGGCACGGAGATCGGAAGGTACCTCCGTGTTCAGCACGTCCTTCCGCGTCGGTGGGTGGTGGTGGTGGTAGCCGGCGAGCACTGTGTCGACGGCGGCCCTTGCTCCGGCGGACGGCGGTTCGGCTGGTCGTGGGCTTCGTAGGAGAGAGCTGCGAAGAGAACGTCGCCGGAGCCCGAGGCGAACGGAGTTGGCCGGAGTGGAGGAAGAAGGGCCCCTCGAGGCTCTTCCAGTGGCTAGGCGGGGTGTGGTGAGGTGGTGGAGGTGTGCGGGGGTGAGAGCGAGCTCGGAGGCGCTATATATAGCCGGCCCGAGGCGGTTGCCGTGAACGGATAAGTCCGGCGAGCGATTACGGCGGCGCTGTGGCTGGACGGTTGGATTATAGGCTTGAGCATCATCTAGACGAAGCAATGGTGCCATTCCAGTGTCTAACTTAGCATGGCAGGGGTGGTTACGGCCTGTCCCCAACGGAGCGGTCTTACGGCACGTCAGCGGCAGGGAGCGCGCTCTGCGCGTGCCAGGCCACGGCGACGGTGCTGCATGCGTGTGCTGGCAAGGAGATGGCCACGCAAAGCTCTCAGGAGGTTTGGGCGGTGCCGAACGGCGTTATGCCGCAGGGTGTCCCCCTGTCGGCCGCCACGGGGTTTCTGCCCGCCAAAACACGCCCGGCCTTGAAAGTGGCAGGCGCCACCGACACGAGAGCAGGCGGCGCGCGTGTAGTGCTCCAGACAGGGAGGAGGAGCTGTGAGCAACGCGCCAAGTGCATAGTTGACATGTGACTGAATCCCTGACGAAGAAACGACACTGAACTCTGAATTTTTACTGAAGATGTAAAGTAACAGTGTAGGCCAGGTGTTCGACAGAATGATTTTGGCATGTGGGGATTTTTCCTTGAGTCGGTTTTTGGTGGAGTGGCCTCTCATTGCATCTGGGGGCTGCCTGAATTTTGGTGGAATTTTTGGAGAAGAGGAGATATGAATTTCACCAAATTTGACAAATCTACTCCAAACTTGCAGAGACTGAAATTTGAAATTTTTTAAAAGAAGAAGAGTGGATCTTGATAGTTCTAGGCTGTGGGTACCAAGGACTATCCAAGGGAGTTGGTTTGAGGTCCAAACTCAAATGCTTTATGGTACTTGCTTTGCAAATCACCAAGGCTCAAATAATTAACAGAGAAGATTTGGGAGATGAAATAAATGAAATAAAATCCAGAAATGAGTTGGACTTGTTGGGACAGAATGTTTGGATTGCCCAAGAGTGGAAGGAGGGTTTTTGGTAGGTTTTACCATATGAAGTATGGTAAAATCATGAGTGGTTTTAGTGTGAGAGAAGACTCAAAAATTCCTAGGGATTTCTTTTAAAAGAAAAATAAATCCCAAAAATAACTTTGAGAAGGAGAGAATCAAAAGAAAAGTTTTTAAATAACCAACACCATAGTTGAAGAAGATGCCAAAATAAAAATCCTTGCCAAGAGAAAAGTCTTATGAGAGATTTTTGGAAGGGTTTTTAAATGACCTTCTTCAAAAACAAATAAAGTTCTTTTTTTGAAGAAAACCAACTAAATTTTTTTGGAGTGTCACAACACCTACCCCCTTAGGAAAAATCTCGTCCCCGAGATTTCAGCTGATTCTCAAATAAGTGTGGGTGCTCTGCTCGAAGGAAATCCTCTCTTTCCCAAGTGGCTTCACTCTCGGTGTGATTGCTCCATCGAACTCTGAAAAACTTGATGGTTTTCTGTCGGGTCCTCCTTTCGCACTCCTCTAATATTTTTACTGGATGCTCTCGATAGGTGAGGTCTGGTTGCACGTCAATGTTTTCATGGGATACTTGCTTCTCTGGGTTGCTTATGCACTTCCTTAATTGGGAAACATGAAATACGTCGTGGATATCGGATAATTCTTGAGTAAGTCTAGTCGGTAGGCTACCGTGCCTCTTCGTGCCACTATGCAGAATGGTCCAATGAATCTTGGGGCTAGCTTCCCCTTAATCTTGAATCGTTGCAGGCCTCTCATAGGAGATACTCATAGATATACAAACTCACCGGGTTCGAAACTGATCCCACGGTGTTTCTGATCATAATAACTCTTCTGTCGGCTTTGAGTTGTTTTGAGTCGGTCCTTGATTAGCTTGACCTTTTCCTCGGCTTCTTTGAGCATGTCTGGGCCGAAGATACGGCTGTCACCGGTCTCTGACCAATTTAGCGGGGTACGACATCTCCGCCCGTACAAGGCTTCAAAGGGTGCCAATCAGACCGGCTCGGTAATCATTGTTTTATGCAAACTCTGCGTATGGCAAGCTTTCCTCCCAACTGGTTCCATAAGTGAGGACACATGCTCTTAGCATGTCTTCTAGAATTTGGTTTCTGGCGCTCGGTTTGTCCGTCAATGCAGGGGGTGGTATCTTTATCTTGAAGGCTAGTTGAGTTCCCGAGCTGTTGCAAGTGATCCCAAAATCTGGAGATGAATTGTGTGCCTCTGTCGATATTATAGTCTTTGGGACTCCATGTAAGGCATTTATACGGAGAGATAAAGCCTGGAAAGCTTCTGAGTGGTGTGAGTTGTCTTCATGGGGATGAAGTGTGCTACTTTAGTCAGTCTATCCGTGATGACCCATATGGCATCATGTCCGTGTCGTGACCGAGGTAGCCCAACAATGAAATCCATTCCAATCTCGTCCCATTTCCATTAGGGTATCTTATTTGGTTGCAATAGTCCGGCCGGTTTCTGGTGCTCGGCCTTGATGCGTTGACATGAGTCACAA
This sequence comes from Aegilops bicornis, assembly GCA_021605145.1. Classification (NCBI taxonomy): domain Eukaryota; kingdom Viridiplantae; phylum Streptophyta; class Magnoliopsida; order Poales; family Poaceae; genus Aegilops; species Aegilops bicornis. The sequence continues at coordinate 547,171,157 of CM038673.1, read as the reverse complement.
CATGCAATAAACGTGGCTATGTCCCTTTTATACCGTGCCACCAAAATGTTTCCTGAAGATCCTTGTACATTTTTGTTCCTCCAGGATGGATTGAATACGGGGCGGTGTGGCCTTCAGCTAAGATTTGCTGTTTAAGGTCATTAATATTTGGTACGCAAAGTCTATGCCCGTACCACAATATTCCCTGCTCATCGATAACGAATTCTGAGGCCTTGCCCAAGCTTACTTTCCGTTTTATGCCTTCAATGCTGGGGTGCCCATGCTGAGCTTCTTTAACTCTCTCTATTAGAGTAGGCTGTATTTTCAAATTCGACACATTGCCTTCGGTGACCATCACCAAGTTGAGTTTAGAAAATTCCTGCTGGAATTCGGGTTTCAGGTTTGGTAGGCTGTCGTTGTTCGGACTGGGGTTCCGACTTAGTGCATCGGCTACAACATTTGCCTTACCTGGATGGTAGTGGATTCCGACATCATAATCCTTCGCTAATTCTAACCAGCGTCGTTGCCGTAGATTCAGTTCTGGTTGTGTGAAAATATAGTTGAGGCTTTTATGGTCTGTGTATATTTCACAACGATTTCCAAGTAAAAAGTGTCTCCATTCCTTGAGTGCATGAATAACTGCTACTAATTCCAGGTCATGAGTAGGATAATTTTCCTCATGCTTGCGAAGTTGTCTGGAGACATATGCGACTACCTTGCCTTCTTGCATCAATACGCTTTTGAGCCCCTTTCGAGATGCGCCACAATATACCTCAAAACTCTTGTGTATGTCCGCACAATTAATACCGGTGTTGTCGTTAGTTTCCTTTTCAGTTCTTGGAAACTTTTTCTCAAGCTTCCGTCCATTCAAACTTCTTGTCTTTCTTGAGTAGCTGCATCATTGGCTTTGCTATAGTGGAAAATCCTTCAATAAATCTTCAAGTAGTAACCTGCCATTCCCGTAAAACTTCAGACGTCTGCTTCGCTGGTTGGTGGTTTCGACCAAATCTGCCTTGACTTTTTCCGGGTCTATGGCAATACCTTCTTGGGTCAAGATCGTGGCCCGGAAAACCTACCTGTCTTAGCCAAAATTCACACTTGCTGAACTTGGCGTATAATTGATGTTTCTGAGTTCTCCTAGTACAATTCGGAGATGTTCAAGTGCTCTTTCCGGTGTCTTGGAGTATATCAGAATATCATCGATGAATACCACAACAAACTTGTCCATAAATTTCATAAATACTTTGTTCATGAGGTGAACAAAATATGCTGGGGCGTTTGTCAGTCCAAATGGCATTACGGTGAACTCATACAATCCGTATCTGGAGGTGAAGGCTGTCTTGGGAATATCTTCTCCGTATGCATTTTTAATTGATGGTATCCCGACCTTAAGTCAATCTTTGAGAATACCTTGGCTTGAGCGAGCTGATCAAACAAATCATTTATTCGCGGCATTGGATATTTGTTCTTGAGTGTGACCATGTTTAGTGCTCGATAGTTGATACACAATCTCAGTGTTCCATCCTTCTTTTTGGCAAATAAAATTGGTGAACCCCAAGGTGAGGAGCTGGCTCGTATATATCCTTTGTCCAATAATTCTTTTATTTGCTTCTTCAATTCTACCAATTCAGATGGTGCCATTCTGTATGGTTTCTTGTATATGGGGGCGGTACAGGTTGCTAGCTCAATGCTGAATTCTATCTCTCGGTCCGTGGCATGCCCGGTAGTTCTTCGAAATACGTCTGGGAATTCACACACTCTGGAACCTTGCTTAATTCAGAAATATCCACCTTGTTCAATCTTGGTTGCGGAATAATTTTCTTTCCTTGGCTGAAACTTTTATGGTCTTCCCGTGGTGGTGGGTGAGAATCACGGTCCGGTTGAAGCAGTCAATAAAACCTTTGTTGGTGGTTAACCAATCCATTCCCAAGATGGCATCCAGTCCTTTATTTTCCAAAACGATAAGGTTGGCGTGAAACTTCAATCCTTCAAACTCAACAATCACACCTTGGCAGTAACTCTGGGTAAATTGCTTAATCCCAGGGGACTTGACGATCATAGATTTTTCCAAAGGGAGCATCGAAAAATTATTTTGCAAGGCAAAACTTTTCGAAACGAATGAGTCAGAAGCTCCAGAATCAAACAAAACCATGGCAGGTATGGTGTTGATGTGAAACGCATCGAGTACGATATCCGGGGCATTCTGTGCTTCCTCTTTCGCCACGTGGTTCGGATGACCCTTCCGTGGTTGTTATTGGGGTTGAAATTGTTTCGCTTGGGTGCTGAATTATTGCCACCGTTGTTCGGCTTTGGGGTAGAGTTCCTTGGTTTGGGACACTGTTTGGCGTAGTGCCCTTCTTCTCCACAGGCGTAGCAAGTAACGCCTGGGCGATACGTGAACTCCTTGTCCCTCGCATGGAAATTCTTGACTGGGCGCGAGACGTTTGTCGTGGGTTTGTGTGTCCCACCTTTCTGAAAATCCGTCTTGCTTCGATGGTTGCGGGCAAGATTAGTCTGGTCCTTTTTCGCTATGGAAATCTTCCAGCTCGTCTCTCATTTTCCAAAGTAATGGCCTTATCCACCGGTGTCTTGAAATCGGAAAGGTGTGCACAACCAGTTGGCATTTAAGCGCTGCGCCCGGACCGTCTAGGAATTTCTCCATCTTCTTGTTTTCGGACATACGCTCTTCGTTGGCGTGGCGAGATAATAGAGTAAACTGACTATTGTATTCGACACCGCCATGGTCCTTTGTGTGAGGTCATCAAATTCTCTCTTCTTGATCTTCATAAGACTTTTTAGGAATATGCGCCTACCTAAAACCTTCTTTGAAATCCTCCCAAGTTATATTATTTTCGTTGGGGTGCATGTGTAGGAAATTTTCCCACCACGATGCAGCTGCTCCAGTGAGATAGTGCAGTGCATATAGCACTTTTTCGAGGTCTGAACACTGTGCAATAATCTATTTCCTTTCCATGTCCTGAAGCCAGTCTTCGGCCTCAAGAGGTTTGTCAATATGGGAAAATGTTTGGGGACGCGTCTTCTCTAGCTCAGATAACTTGGCTTGTTGCTGATACTGTCCACGGTGATTTCCCATATTGATGACTTGGTTCATTATTTCCTGATGTTGTTGCTGACTTTGCTCATAAAGGCGGCACATTTGGGAAAGTGCTGTTTCACGTTCTGTTGATTCGACTGTCCCTGTGTGACATTGCTGCTTGGTTGTGTGCCATAATTTTCCTCTGGCGGAGTTGGCATGGAGCGCGTCCAAGGACGAGACATTTTTCACTCTGGGGATACATTTTGTGAAACTCATAAGAAAAGAAATTGAGTCGCAAAAGTCAATAAATTCATGAAGACAGAAGAAGTTTCAAATGCTCCAAGATTTTTCAAGAGAATAAACGTTTGCGCACGGAGAAGGACAGCTCATTACATATGTTACACACAAGCAGTAATTATACAATACATCACTCACGATATGCGTACATAATCCCGACATGTTATTTAGGCTAGTGCACTTCTCCAGATCCTACATGATGCGCAAGCAAGCTACTTCTCACAGCCTATTTACATATAAACATATCGTACAGAGCAGTACATCGCATGGCGGCTAAGCGTGCATCACGGAGGAGATGGTGAGGATCTCCTTTGCCCTGCCGAGGGTGAGGCGCAGAGAGGCTGGGGACTCAACCTCCTCCTTGCTAATAGGCTCCAGACGTGACGTCTTTGCGCTGAGTAGATGGAGCGGGTGCCCTATGTGGAACAACACGGACAGAGTGGGCTCCATGGGTGGTGCAGAGCGGACTGGTGTTGGCGCAATAACTTGGTTGAATTCTTCGTGGATGGCAAAGCGACGGCAAAGGGCGGGAGTGGTAGGTGCATAAGATGCTGAGGACTAGACGGAAGTCAGTGGCGGTGCCGTGTGCAGGAGTTCCCTCCTGTTGGCGGTACATCCATGGACTGAGTCCATGCGGGCAGCCACGAAGTCATCCACCAGGTTGTCGAAGGATGCTTCCAGAGCTCGGAGATACCCGACGAGCATCTCAAAAGCCTCGTCTCGCTCTCCTCGGGGCAAGAGTATGAGTAGTGGCAGGCGTACGACACGTGGCATGGAAGGTAGCGGTAACGACGAGTCTGCATCGACGATGTGACTTCCACGAGACAAGCTATCGCCTCACGGGCTGCCATCTCGCATCGCATGCTTCTCCGTAGGCATGGCTCTTCCCAAGAACCGAAGCGGCATAACTCAACACGCCCTGCCTTGAATTGCACCGCTGCTCTGGTGCATGGTCGACGGTCGTTGATCTTGTGCCGATAGAGTGTGAAGATCGGGCGCATGGATGGCCCCATTGCGACCGGACGATGAAGGAGAGAAGCTTGACAAACCCATCGGGCTCGGTGGCGAACATCTCGAGACTCGCAGCTTGTTGCCGCCATCTACAAAAGTAGGCAGAAATTCTGAATGGTCGATCATAAATCTATGCCGACCGTCGTAAATGACTACATTTGCAAAAATATGAATTAGTTCTATTATGCTAATAACCGATTAGCAATCGCGCCTAGTGGTTTCCTTATACAAAGGCTCGTACCAAGCTTGTCACGACCGGTTTTTCAATAAAAATATTTACTGAGAAACCGATCTTTTAATTCCAGTGTGAAGAAAATTCCTCCATACTGGTAGACAAAACCTTGATACAATAAGCCGGTAGCGTTTAATATATTACAGGGTCGAATTATTACAAGCACGCCAACAATAATACATAGTGGCGGATATGACATAGTGATGTGGGGTGGCTTACTACTGACTCGAGAATAAAAGTGATAGGTGGATTATCACAGTGGATTGCATAATAGGTCTACTAAACTGGCGGCTCATCGAGCGTCGAGGTGAGGCTCGATGAATTTATTTGGGTAGCGGAAGTGGATATAATCCAATGACCAAATCCAGAGGTCGCACGAGACTGACTGGGACTCCTCTAGGCGTCGGACTCGCTATCAAACTCTTCATCCATGAGATCGCCTTTCAAAGATCTCGCCAAATCAACAAGCCGTGAGTACTTTGAAAGTACTACAAGACAGTTCGGACAAATGATATAACAAATGCATGCATGAATACATCATGAGTAATTTAACAATGCACATTTAAATCAGCAAAACGAGGTAAGTAAAAGGGAGTCGGCGGTAGTCCGCTCGAAAACCCAAAAAAATTAAACTGAAAACCGATCGGGCGTCTGAAGCGACACCTCGAAGGGTGAACAAATAAGTAAAACATACCGCAGTCGGGCGTCTAAGCGACACCACATAAAGGGCTTATATTGAAAGAAAAGACATGCATGCCACAATGGACGTCGGAGCGACATCACGTAAAGGGCTTATATCAAAAGTAAATAAATAACAATGCCGCAATGGACGTCTGGGCAACGCTACGTAAAGGGCTTATATCAAAAGTAAATAAATAACAATGCCGCAGTCGGACGTCTGGGCGACGTCACAAAAAGGGCTTATATCAAAAGTAAATAAATAACAATGCTGCAGTCGGACGTCTGAGCGACGTCATAGAAAGGGCTTATATCAAAAGTAAAATAATAACAGTGCCGTAGTCGGACGTCTGAGCGACGTCACAGAAAGGGCTTATATCAAAAGTAAAATAATAACAGTGCCGCAGTCGGACATCGGAGTGACGTCACAGAAAGGGCTTACAACGAAAGTAAAATAATAACAGTGCCGCAGTCCGACGTCTGAGCGACGTCACAGAAAGGGCTTAAGTTCATTATTCACAACATGCAAGGGTTAATGCTTACAGGAAAAATATTCAATACGTGGTACTGACGGGTTAGTCCATCACAAGAATCAGCATTAATCGGACTTAACACTCATATGGCTTACTGGGGTCATTGACATCAAGACTGACAATTATCAAGATAATAAAGACACCTAACTTGGACATAGATAAGATGATGCAATGGAATTTTGACTCTCCAGAGTTTGTACTAAAATGCCCACAGCCAACGGATTTCCGTAGTCACGAAGGACTAGTTCCGTTTAAGGTATTTCGAAAGAAAACACAACAAACCAGTACACACCCATCCCACCTCACGTTACCAGGGATCACCCTAGACAACGATCAATAAAAACTTTGAGACGGGGAGATCACGATCTCGAATAGCATGGGATCAAATTTATATACGCGCGCTCTAAGGGGTGCCCCCTCTCGGTCCCAACCGGAAACACCCATGCCCCCTGACCGGATGATAGGCTTTAATCCAGGGCCATGGAACCCTCATCCCGGCCTCTCTATTTGGTGTGTACCAGGAAAGTGGTTTGCAACTTACTAAGCCATATCCCTTGCGGAAAACATGTGGTAGTACGGAAAAAGGAAATGGACGGGAGTGGATACTGGAGTCAAATAATTTGGCATAGGACTGGCATGCTACAACACTGCCATCTTACCCATTTCATGCCATCACATGGCCATGCAACCTCATTTCCGTAAACTCATGGATTTCCGACACTCACTTGTCTCGACTTTTCACGTGACAAAGTTTCTATCGAGATGCTCATGAACATACCATGAAACTACTAAAACATTCCAAGACACTCATCATATCAAGAGTTCAACCATGCTTTCCTGGTTCGGAGTAGTCGGGGTCAAGCTCGGTGAAGTTCGCGGTTCCGTCACCTCCTTCAGTATCTACGGTACACAAAACACACGCGCTAACGTAAATAGCGTGGAGTACGGAAAGTTAATCCAAATATTTTTCAAATAAATATGATAAAAAACTAGAAAAAATTTCGAAGGGGACAGAAAAAGAATCACTCAAAAATCCTTTTCTGTTTAAAAGTTATAAGGGTTTTGGTCCAAGGACCCATCTGTAATGAAACAGAAAACTCTCAGGGGCCTAAGCAGAAAAGTGCAGAAAACGATTCAGTTGGGAAAGCGTATTTTGCCAGAGTACGCTTTCAGAAAACGGTTCAAACAGAACAACAGAGAGGCTGACGGGCGGGTCCCACCCGTCAGGTTTGAATATTCAAACGAGACGGCCGAGCCCGTCGGTGCCCGAGAGCCGCGGTGGTCGCCGGCGGCGATCCACGGCGAGGCAGGGAGATCGGAAGGTACCTCCGTGTTCAGCACGTCCTTCCGCGTCGGTGGGTGGTGGTGGTGGTCGCCGGCGAGCACTGTGTCGACGGCGGCCCTTGCTCCGGCGGACGGCGGTTCGGGTGGTCGTGGGCTTCGTCGGAGAGAGCTGCGAAGAGAACGTTGCCGGAGCCCGAGGCGGATGGAGTTGGCCGGAGTGGAGGAAGAAGGGCCCCTCGAGGCACTTCCAGTGGCTAGGCGGGGTCTGGTGAGGTGGTGGAGGTGTGCGGGGGTGAGAGCGAGCTCGGAGGCGCTATATATAGCCGGCCCGAGGCGGTTGCCGTGAACGGATAAGTCCGGCGAGCGATTACGGCGGCGCTGTGGCTGGACGGTTGGATTAGAGGCTTGAGCATCATCTAGACGAAGCACTGGTGCCATTCCAGTGTCTAACTTAGCATGGCAGGGGTGGTTACGGCCTGTCCCCGACGGAGCGGTCGTACGGCACGTCGGCGGCAGGGAGCGCGCTCTGCGCGTGCCAGGCCACGGCGACGGTGCCGCATCGTCGCATACCGGCAAGGAGATGGCCACGCGGAGCTCTCAGGAGGTTTGGGCAGTGCCGAACGGCGTTATGCCGCAGGGTGTCCCCCTGTCGGTCGCCATGGGGTTTCTGCCGCCGCAAAACACGTCGGCGCAGGCGGGCCAGGGCGCCACCGACGCCAGGAACGAGCCGAGCGCGCGTGTAGTGCTCCGGACAGGGAGGAGGAGCTGTGAGCAACGCGCCAAGTGCACAGTTGACATGTGACTGAATCCCTGACGAAGAAACGACACTGAACTCTGAATTTTTACTGAAGATGTACAGTAACAGTGTAGGCCAGGTGTTCGACAGAATGATTTTGGCATGTGGGGATTTTTCCTTGAGTTGGTTTTTGGTGGAGTGGCCTCTCATTGCATCTGGGGGCTGCCTGAATTTTGGTGGAATTTTTGGAGAAGAGGAGATATGAATTTCACCAAATTTGACAAATCTGGTCCAAACTTTTGAAAAGAATAAGAGTGGATCTTGATAGTTCTAGGCTGTGGGTACTAAGGACTATCCAGGGGAGTTGGTTTGAGGTCCAAACTCAAATGCATTATGGTACTTGCTTTGCAAATCACCAAGGCTCAAATAATTAACAGAGAAGATTTGGGAGAAGAAATAAATGAAATAAAATCCAGAAATGAGTTGGACTTGTTGGGACAGAATGTTTGGATTGCCCAAGAGTGGAAGCAGGGTTTTTGGGAGGTTTTACCATATGAAGTATGGTGAAATCATGAGTGGTTTCAGTGTGAGAGAAGACTCAAAAATTCCTAGGGATTTCTTTTAAAAGAAAAATAAATCCCAAAAATAACTTTGAGAAGGAGAAATCAGAAGAAAAGTTTTTAAATAACCAACACCATAGTTGAAGAAGATGCCAAAATAAAAATCCTTGCCAAGAGAAAAGTCTTGTGAGAGATTTTTGGAAGGGTTTTTAAATGACCTTCTTCAAAAACTAATAAAGTTTTTTTTGAAGAAAACCAACTAAAAAATTTTGGAGTGTCACAGGTACTTCGCGAGGAAGGCCAAAGGCGCTAGGCGCCTCATCGCTGAATGGAGCTAGCCGATAAGCTCCAGCGTGCCACTAACGAGGAGGTCCGGTGGGCGCCCAACAAAATGGCAAGATCGTTTGCGCTCGTCCGCCTGCAAGAGGCAGATCGGCACATCAAGCGCTGCGAGGCGGAGGGGGCGGAGTACTGCGCCCGCGCTGGGAACACGCCGCGCACCAGGGAGCTGCTGGCGAGGGGCTGCCGGAATTCTGGCCCCAGGAGGGATTATTAGTTGTAGTATTGTTTGTTTTCAATTTTATGCATTGTACCTAGTAGTTAAGTATCATCACGTGATATTATATATATTATGAATTCCATTTTCTATCTGTGATGAACTAATGAACAATTTATATTATATATATTATTAATTCCATTTTCTATTTGTTTTTGTATACTAATTTGAATCTATCTGTTATCATCCACATATATAGAATGGAAAGCGTATAAACACACATTGCAGCAGAACATATAAGAACGGAAAACAGAGTACACACATTGAAACAGAGCAATAAATAGAGCAATACTATGATTGCTGTGAATACATAGCTATCCACGTTGAAATGACTCAACAAAATAAAACGCGTCCATGAGACCATGACCAGCAGCCCTTGCGTACGATAGCTCTTGGCTTTGCCTGAACTCGTGCAGGCGTTCGTCCAAGCGGTTGACACACTCGTGGTAGATCTGGAGCGCGATCTCGAGCTCCAAGTTGGCTATTTCATTGAAGATCACCACCTCCAGGATGCGACGGCCATGTTCCTCTACTGCGCCGACATGGACACCTAGGCCAAGGAGGCGGTCGAGCCTACCGACCAGCGTGTTGGCATCAAGCGGGCCGCAGACAATTCGAACGGCATGACCCATGCGCACTGCGCGGCGGGCGTCCGATGCAAGTACGGCGCGGCCGGCCTCTGGTGCAAGTACGACGCACGGGGCATGTGCCCGCTCCTAGCGAGGAATGGGGGTACTGACGGGACGTGTACCCAGTTGCGACGCCCCGTCGACAGCAGGCAAGCGCCGATGGATCCGCTCTTGCTGTGTGGCTTGCTGCGCCTCTCGCTCTTCGGCGCTCCAACGGTCTCGCCGTGCGGCGAGCCGCAGACTATCGGCGCGGACGCACCTAGCTTGCTCTGCAGCGCGCCATCGATCATGTTGTGTGGGGAGTTGCAGCCTCTCGGTGCTGACATGCCTATCTTGATCCGTGGCGCTGAAGCGCCATGCGCCAAGGGTCTGCTCAACCCTGGCGATGACGCGCATCACGACATCATCCATCGCGTTGCCGGGGAGCGCCGCGGCCTTGATGGGCCGTGGCGCCTTTTGGTTTCCCTCGTCGATGAGGTTGATGGTAAAGACAGCGCTTTGGTGGGTTGGCATGCTTGGAAAAGGTGGATGTGCGACAGGCTGCACTTGTTGCCTCCGTGCATTGCGCCACGCCTAGGTTTATGCACAATATCGCTGGGTGGCGGGAAACAGGTGAGGAAATGGCGGGAAACGGTGGCGTGTTCATAAAATAGCATCAAATAATTGAAACTTAGCATATAAGGAACATCGAGCTAGCACAAGAAGTAGATGATGATCAGATGAACACGGACCACACTAGGGAACTCATCGGTGATGAATTCATCAATCGCAAATGGTTGTACACTAGCAAGCATTTGCCCACAACACAGACAGCTTATTCCATCACAAACAGGTCGGATGGATCAACTGTATGCTACGTATACACATTGTCAAAGAGTAATGTGGTAGACCTCCGTTAACATATGTTAAAAAAAATAAGGACCTCAAGGTTAAATTAACTCATGGGATGGGTCATATCAGTCATTTAATTTGACCGATATGACCCATCCTTTCAATTAATTTAACATCAACACAACTTCCCATCTAGTCACCCATCTGATGGCTGCTCCAGCCTGAGCTCACCTAACTTGAGAGTTCTCTTACATGAGCTACTGGTGGAACAGCTAGTCCTTGCTGATATAGGATGCCTCTTCGCATCCTTATGGCGTATCCGGATGACCGCCCGTCCCCCAATGGCCAATAGATGTTGTGTAGACAGAGCATATCACATACGTCTTATTAGAAGCAATCGTCTGTGTTTATCGATCTTCACACACATTTCTGATTATAGAACTGTTTGCCGCGTACCACAGACATCTTGTTATATTGAACCATTTCTGTTCTCTTGTCTCAATGCAAACATTTCATCTGAGTGAACCGCATGCCGCATATCGCACACACCTTGATCTGGCTGGCCATTTCTTTTGTGTTTCCTAATCACAAACAGTTCATCTGAGTGAAGCGTATGCTGTATATCGCACACACCTTCATCTGGCAGCCCGTTTCTTTTGTTCCTTCTCATCATGAATAGTTAATTTAACTGAACCGTATGCCCTGCATTGCACATGCAACCAAAATCTAAACTGTGTTTGATGCATCCATCATCGCAAACGTTTTGCACCTTTTTTGATGGTTTCTTTACACCACCGTTTACGATTATTGCATCGCACACAGTTTCGTCGAAGGGTCTCTGATCATAGTGTCGCGTTAGCAGCATCCTGCAGTAGTGCAAGCACCCTACTCCTTGTCAACATTATCTATCAAGCTATCTAGGGCACAGTCCTCTTGGGAATACCAATCAACAGGCATAACTTGGTCGTATAGTAGACGAAGTGGTATTTCTTGCTCGTGAGGCCCCATCGGCCCAACTCGAGCCATATGATTGGTTCGAGTTTGGTAAACTGGGACTTCACCATTGCCCACGCCTCATGCACTCCCTCTCGACAAGCCGATATCTTCCATATCTCAAAGCAATGCCGCGCTCCTTTAAAGCGATTGGCCAATTCGGCCATGCCCTCCGGAGGTGTCTCTATCATGCCCTGAGGCCGGGCCGCAGGCCAGGGCGCCCGTGGAAGGTGCCATTGGAAGTTCCTCCCAAGGTGGTACTCACTCAGCCACGGGAGAAACCGCCGATTGCTTGAAGAGCCGCTCCTCGAAGACGCCAGGCTCCTGGGGGAGGCATCAAGATGCCCTCTTGGCGATGTCGCCCGCTTCCTTGTTCGTGTCGCGCGGTACGTGCTGCAGTTTCAAAACCAAGAATTGCTTCTCAGTTTTACGTACCTCCTCGAGGTATGCCTCCATGTGCTCGTCCTTTGGCATGTACTATTTGTTGGAGAAGTTGATGAGGAGCTGGGAGTCGCCCTAATGGTAAGGCACCTAACCCCCAGGGCTATCGCAGCCCTAAGCCCGGCGATCAGGCACTCGAATTCGGCGATGTTGTTGGAGGCCTTCTCGCCGTGCTGGAAGTAGAGTTGCACGCCGTAGTAGAGCTTGTCTTGGGTGGGTGAGATGAGCACAGCTCTAGCCCCTGCGCCCTGACGTGCAAACGCACCATCGAAGTACATGACCCAACCGTCAGGTGCTTCGTCTCCTGGGATGAGGGAGCGATCCTCGCCCACTTCTTGGCCTGGCGAGTCAGTCCATTCAGCCACAAAGTCAGTGAGGGCCGCGCCCTTGATGACTCGGGTGGTGCTGAACTCCAGCTGGAACGCCTGCAACTCGATGTTCCACTCAGCAACTCTTCCTGCGGAGTTGGGGCTCTGAAGCACCCTCTCCAGGGGGTAAGCTGAGACGACATTGATTGGGTGGCCTTGGAAGTAGTGGCGTAGCTTCCTAGAGGCGACGAGGAGTGCCAAGATGAGCTTATGCGGCATGGGGTAACGCGCTCGCGCGTCATGTAGTACGACGCTGACGAAGTAGACGGGATGCTCGACGAGGGAGGAAGTGTCTGCCGAGTCTTGCTCCTCTCGGGGTGGTGTAGCCTCAGGATGCCCGCCCTCAGGGGGGCCGTGACCTCAGGGACCTCGCCTCCTGATGGTTGGGCTGTGGTCTCAAATGCGCCGTCCTAAGGTCGCGGTGTCTTGGACGGGCGTGTGGCTCCGTGCTGCACACCCTTAACTGCATGCTCCTCGCAGACCGCCACTAGCGCCGCGCTGGCTGAGTGTGGCGTGGCAGCCAGGTAAAGCACCAGAGGCTCGAGAGGACGAGGCGCCACCATCACTGGCGGGCTGGTGAGGTATCTCCTGAGGTCTTGGAAAGCCGCATCAACTTCTGTAGTCCATTCGAACGGGCCCTTCTTCTTCATCATCTTGAAGAATGGGAGGGCACGCTCGCCTAGGCGGCTTCTCTGGGTTGACCTCAATTCCTCTGTGTGAAACCAAGAACCCCAGTAGCTTGCCCGACGGGACACCGAATACGCACTTCTTAGGGTTAAAACTCGGCTTCACTTCATGCAGGTTGGTGAATGTCTCCTCCAGATCTTCAACAAGGGTTCTCGCCTCCCGGGACTTGACCACTATATCATCAACGTAAGCCTCCGCATTTCTTCCAAGCTGTTTGCCCAACGCGATGTGCATCAACCGCTGGAAAGTTGCTCCGGCATTGCGCAACCCAAACGGCATGCATGTGTGACAGTAATGAAAGCACAAGTGCTTCCTGTGTGATTTTGGTAATTAATGTCAACATATCTCTTGTTGGACTAATGCTTCTATCTAGTATGTTTCAGATGAGTTCAACAATGGAGTGGCATGGACTAGAGGATGTGGAACCCCTTCAAGATGCTGAGGACAAAGTATTGGCTCAAGCTCAAAGCTCAGGACTCTACAAATCTATTTTAGTGGTCCAAGATCACATTGAGTCCATAGGAAAGCCAATACTATTAAGAGGGGATGAGGTGTTGCTTAATGGCTTGCTTTCTCAAAGTGCTTAGTGATATGCTCCAAAGCCCTCAACCACTTTCTCATATCCATATATGTCCCAAACCTAAAAGTCAAACTCGGACCCACCGACTCTTTCTATCCGGCGCCACCGAGTTCAGTTGAAATAGCCACTGCCAGAAACCCTAATCAATTTGGTCTCACCGATGGGATCTCGGTCTCACCGAGATGGGCTTGCAAACTCTCTGTTGCCCGTTGCAATAATTTTGGTCCCACCGAGATATGTAATCGGCCCCAACGAGTTTGCTTGGCCAACACTCTATTTTGCTTATTACCCAAATCGGTCCCACTGAGTTTGAGTAATCGGTCAAACCGAGATTTGGATTTACCCTAACCCTAGCACATAGGTCCCACCGGGTTGATCCAGTCGGTCCCACCGAAAAGCCTAACGGTCACATTATGAACCAAATTGGTCTGACCGAGTTCTCTGAATCGGTCCCACCGAGTTTGGTGATTTGTGTGTAATGGTTAGATTTTGTGTGGAGGCTATATATACCCCTCCACCCACTCTTCTGAGAGAGAACCACCTACACTTGTGTTGAGGTCAAGATATTCCATTCCAACCACATAAATCTTGATCTCTAGCCTTCCCCAAGTTGCTTTCCACTCAAATCTTCTTTCTACCAAATCCAATCCTATGAGAGAGAGTTGAGTGTTGGGGAGACTATCATTTGAAGCACAAGATCAAGGAGTTCATCATTAACACACCATTTGTTACTTCTTGGAGAGTGGTGTCTCCTAGATTGGCTAGGTGTCACTTGGGATCCTCCGTCAAGATTGTGGAGTTGAACCAAGGAGTTTGTAAGTGCAAGGAGATCGCCTACTTCTTGAAGATCTACCCTAGTGAGGCAAGTCCTTCGTGGGCGACGGCCATGGTGGGATAGACAAGGTTGCTTCTTTGTGGACCCTTCAGGTGAAGCGCCCGTGGACTCACAAGAACTGCTACCCTTCGTGGGTTGAAGTCTCCATCAACGTGGATGTACGATAGCACCACCTATCGGAACCATGGATAAAAATCTCCGTGTATCCAAATTGCGTTTGCACACTCCAATCTCTTCCATTTACATTCTTGCAACTTGCATGCTTTACTTTCTGCTGCTCATATACTCTTTGTATGCTTGCATGCTTGCTTGATATGTATTGTGAATGCTTAAACTTGTGCTAAAACTCCACATCAACTTAAGAGAAATTAAAAACTGCAACTTTTCTTGATTAGAGTCTATTCACCCCCCATCTAGACACCTCTTCTCGATCCTTTCAATCGGTATCAGAGCATTGGTCTCCATTGCCTTGGTTTAAACACCTTTGGAGGAAGATGGATGTGTCTACTTTGGGGAGTCTTAGACGTAGAGTGCCTATTCTCGATGGAGAGTTTTTCTATGAGTGGGAAAATTAAATGCTTGAGATTTTCAATGAATGTCATTTGAACAAGTACATTACTAGCCCTTGTGCACCTCATATTGATCCTTTGCATCCTACACCCGAAGAGGATCTTGACATGATTCACAATCTTAGAACCATCAATCTTATCATTAGGGGATTGCCGAAAAATTTGGTTGCTAATTTACCTACTCTTGATTGTGCCTATACTATATGGAGATTTCTTGAGGAACGATTTCCAGATTATTCCTTGAGAAATTTGGATGAAATCCTTCATAAATCTATTGCCTTGAGTAAGATGAATTCTAGTGATCCTAGCTTTGGTGATTGCCTATTTGAGCTTACCAATCTCATGCGTGCCAAAGGAGATGTTGGAATCATTAGCAATATATTTTCCGAAGCTATTTGAATTCATAAAGACAACCATAGGAATGATCATTTATCTAATGAACTACCCTCTCTAGGAGTTGATCAATCACAATATGATGTTGAACATGGATACTATGATGAGGATGATGATAGTGACTATGATCTTGATGATGTAATGAGACATTTTGGTCTTATGGCAAATCTTCGCGGCTACATGGCTGGAGGAAAGGAATGGGTCCTTGATAGTGGATGTACTGATCATATGACCAGAGATAAAGATATTTTCCATGAGCTTGCTGAAAACGACGGCCCTCCAAAGTATATCACCTTTGGTGATAACTCAAAGGGTAAGGTAGTTGGCCTCGGTAAGGTGGCCATCTCACATGATAGCTCCATACAAAATGTCACGCTCGTTGAATCTCTTGGGTACAATTTACTTTCAGTATCTAGACTTGCTGATTTCGGTTTCAATGTCCTATTTACTGAGGTAGATTGCCAAGTGTTTCATAGAGACAATCGTAAAATGGTCTTTAACGGTATACGTAGAGGTGATCTTTACATTGTTGACTTCACTAAAAAGGCTCAACCTAGAACTTGCTTAATTGCTAAATCTTCTAAAGGCTGGTTGTGGCATAGAAGACTAGGTCATGTGGGCATGCGAAATCTTGATAAGCTTATTAAAGGCGATCATATCCTTGGAGTAAAAGATGTCATATTTGATAACGATAGGCTTTGTAGTGCTTGTCAGGCAGGGAAACATGTTGGAGGAAGTCATCTCGCGAAGAACATCATGACCACGATAAGACCACTCGAGCTACTTCACATGGATCTCTTTGGTCCAAATGCCGACAAGAGTCTCGGTGGTAACTCATTTGGTCTAGTCATAGTTGATGATTTTTCAAGATTTACGTGGGTGTTCTTTCTTGATGACAAATCGCAGGTCCCAAAGATCTTCAAAAACTTCGCTAGGAAGGCCCAAAATCAATTTGACGTGAAGATCAAAAGGGTTCGGAGCGACAATGAAACGAAGTTCAAGAACGCAAATGTGGATGCTTTTCTTGACGAAGAGGGGATTTCACACGAGTTCTCGGCTACGTACACACCTCAACAAAATGGAGTTGTTGAAAGAAAGAACCGGACTCTTATTGAGATGGCAAGAACGATGCTTGATGAGTACAAGACTCCAAAACACTTTTGGGCAGAAGCGGTTGAGACAGGTTGTCATGCAACAAATCTCTTGTATCTTCACAAGCTACTCGGCAAGACGGCATACGAGCTCCTCACCGGTAACAAACCCCAAGTTGGATACTTTCGAGTATTTGGCTCAAAGTGCTACATTCTTGATAAGCATCGCCGTTCTAAATTTGCTCCTAAATCTCATGAAGGTTTCCTACTTGGTTATGGTTTCAAACTCTCACACTTACCGTGTTCTGCAACAATTTCACCCGAAAGGTTGAAGAGACGGTAGATGTGAAGTTTGATGAATGTAACGGCTCGCAAGTAGAGCAATTGCCAATTGATGTAGGAGACAAAGACCCTTCGGAAGCAATCCAAGACTTGTCTATTGGCAAGATTCGTCCAACGGAGGTGAAGGAGAGTACCTCGTCCGTCCAAGTGGAAGTTTCTACCTCAAGACAAGGTGAACCAAGAATTGATACGGAAGCATCCACAAGTGGGACACACCAAGACGAAGAAAACGAGGAAGTACACCAAGATGAACATAAACAACCTCCTTCTCCACCACGACAAGAGAATGACAACGTCAATAATGAAGAAGGCCAAGAAGAAGAAGAAGATGAAGAAGATGTTCCACCCCGAGCCAAGCCAAAGCTCCCACGAGTTCGAGCAAGAATCGCCTGTCACGCCCAAGATGCGTCCCTATCCTAAAGGAACTGGAAGGTCCACCAAGGATAGAAGCGCATCCTGAAGACGCTTTTGCAAGGTGGATATCATTACATCAACATTACATAATAGATGGGGATACATACAAGGCATACAATGCCGCAAGAATACATCAAAATACATGAGAATAACATCCGACTACGGATGAAACATAAACAGAAACTCAAACAATATCCACCCTGCTAGCCCAGGCTGCCGACCTCGAACCTTTCCCCTGATCGAAGAAGAAGCAGAAGAAGAAACTCCAAAACACGTAAACATCGCTCTCGCGTCATGATCATCGCATAACCTGTACCTGCAACTGGTGTTGTAGTAACCTGTGAGCCATGAGGACTCAGCAATCCCATTACCATGGGTATCAAGACTAGCAAAGCTTAATGGGAAAGGAAGGGGTAAAGTGGTGAGTTTGCAGCAGCGACTAAGCAAAGTATGGTGGCTAACTTACGAAACAAGAGCGAGAAGAGGAGCTTAACAAGCGGTCGTCAACTAGTAATGATCAAGAAGTGATCCTGAACTCCTACTTACGTCAAACATAACCCAAAAACCGTGTTCTCCTCTCGAACAACCCCGAAAAGAGACAATCACGGTTACGCACACGGATGGTGTATTTTAGAAGAGTTTACCTCAAGTTTACTACAACCGGATATCAACAAATTCCCATCTGCCACATAACCGCGGACACGGCTTTCGAAAGTTCAAACCCTGCAGGGGTGTCCCAACTTAGCCCATGATAAGCTCTCACGATCAACGAAGGATATTCCTTCTCCCAGGAAGACCCGATCAATCTCAGAATCCCGGTTACAAGACATTTCGACAATGGTAAAACAAGACCAGCAAAGCCGCCCGAATGTGCCGACAAATCCTGATAGGAGCTGCGCATATCTCGTTCTCAGGGCACACCGGATTGTCCAAACTTCCGGTAGGCGAGCCCAAAGTTGCCCCTGGTGGCCACCGGCAGTTGATAGGTTGGACCAACACTCACGACGAGCACTGGTCTGGGGGGGGGGGTAAATAAGATTACCCTCGAGAGAGCGACTCCCAAGGGAAAAAAAGGCTAGGTGAGGCAAATGTAAAACCAAGGTTGGGCCTTGCTGGAAGAGTTTTATTCAAGGCGAACTGTCAAGGGGTTCCCATAACACCCAACCGCGTTAGGGACGCAAAATCCGGGAACATAATACCAATATGACGGAAACTAGGCGGCAAGAGTGGAACAAAACACAGCATAAGGCCGAGCCTTCCACCCTTTACCAAGTATATAGATGCATTAATAATATAAGAGATATTGTGATATCCCAACATAAGCATAATCCAACATGGAGCAATCTTCATCTTCACCTGCAACTAGCAATGCTATAAGAGGGGCTGAGCAAAAGCGGTAACATAGCCAAACAATGGTTCTAGGAAGGGTGACAAAGGTTAGTGGTTCATGGCAATTTGGGAGGCTTGATAAGCAAGTGGTAGGTAACGCAGCATAGCGATAGAACGAAGCAACTAGCATAGCAATGATAGTAGTGAGATCCAAGGTGACGGTCATCTTGCCTGAAATCCCGCAAAGAAGAAGAACGAGTCCATGAAGAAGATCCAGCCAGGAAGACGAACCAAGTGTAGACGAACGAATCCTCACGATCGCAACGAAACGGGAACTATCGAGAAGAAGCACACAACATGGTAAACACACCACACATGAACAAGGCATGATGCTCAACCAAGTATGATGCATGATAAGGCTACACGAAGCTACCCATGGCAAGAGATGAGGCATACAAGAACAACACATCAAAGCAAGATTAAATGAGGCCGGAAACAACATATAACAATTCCGGTAAGTTCTCATATGCAAATTTCGAAATTGGTCTAAATAAATCTTATGTTCAGGTTGTTAAACAGCAAGTTAAGATGCACCAAGATGATCTACATGAAATTCTAGTCAAGTTACATATAAAGTTCATTAGATTCGGAGCTACGGCCTAGAAGATATGAGCAAAACAAGTTAAACATGGCATTGATGCAAAATGCATTCAAACATCAAGCAAACACACTCAAAACATGGATGCAATAAGGTAACATTAAACTACATGCAAAACTAAGCAAGTTTCATGTACAACACACTCAAAATGGAGCAACGGTTCAACACATACACATGAAACAAGTTTAAACGACAAGCTGTCCAAAACAGCAACAAGGCAACTTGCAAGCATCAAAACAATATGGTACAGCCAGTCAAAATGAAAACAAAAGGTATGAACATGATTTACAGGTATATCATTACAAAACATGAACACTGAGCTATCCCCAGAAATCACTAGAACATACTCAAAAGGGCATGACAATATTGCAAATAATAACAGTTTCACAGACTTAGCAGAAATCACTGGACATGGCAAAAATAACATCAGGTTACAAAGTTTAGAGCTATCAAACAACATGCTACAAGAACTTATCATGGCAACTAAAGGCATGGAAAGAATGTACTAATTGCATAGAAGAAAAGTCCCTTCCTGACCATGAGCCAAACAGAACCAGAAGATATGATGGCACCCATGTAAACATTGCAAGTTTCATAAACAGATTCAGACGGCAGAAAAACAGAGCATGGCATAAACAGAATTATGAAGGCATCTTTTCGAGATCAAATCACTCATCACAAAGCATTGCATGACAAAACAAGCATACGTGCAGCAAGATGACATGTTTATGAAGCTAACCATGGCAAGAGGAAGTTCATAGCATGGTTGGATCACTAACAACAACCATGGCAAAATTGAATAACATGTAAACAATCTGCCAGGAACATTTTATAGAAAACGTAGAGCAAGATTAGGATATGCTAGAGCTCTCCATCAATGCAAAAACGGGAACGGATGGATAGAGCATAACATGTGTAACAAAACAATCTTAGTGAACATCTCCAGATTATGCACAAACTAATTCGTAGCATCAAGCAAAGATAGCAACATGATATAACAGTTTCAGCATTGTCAGAACATTATAGCAAGTAGCCGACTTCACGAGCTTGATGCACTCACGACAAGGCACACAAACATACATGGATTGCACCACTTTGAAGATGGCATGGAGATGCTTCACAAACATATAGACATCATGTTCATAGAATGCACACACAAAATACAACAAAAATGACAAATCATCAAATTATAGCAAGTGTCAGCAGTTAACATCATATAGCACACTTGCAACAATGATTAGGGCATTCAGACGAACTCAAACAAGCATGCCATAATGGAACGAAATCAAGAGCATCTCGCAGTGAACATTTTGATATATAATATGCACAAAAGGAAGCAATATGCATGGAGTTATGCATGGAAAATTTGGCACCAGAATGTAAATATTTCAGGACTTAGAAGAAAAACAACCTCGCGAAAAACTGGACGGAGATGACCCGGGACGGAGAGATCCGGGATCGGGGGCGGTGTTTGGTTCGCGGATGGGTGGATCTGGTCCAACTTCAGATCCGGAGGGGACGGGCCCGGCGACGGCGGCGGAGGGCGCGCTGGCGCGCGCAAACCGGCAAGGGGCGGAGGCGGCAGAGGCGCTGGGCGAGGCGGCGCCGGCCTGTGGGCGCGAGGTGCGGCGACGCTGCTGGCGGCGCGAGGACGGCGAAGCGGCGTTCGGGCGGCGTTCGGGCGCCAGGGCGAGGCGTGGCGACATCACAGTGAGGGGAGCCGCGGCGGCGAAGCGGCGGCCGGAGGAGCATGCTGCGTGGGCATGGCGGTGGCCGGGCGGCGGCGGGGCAGCACCGACGAGGCGGAGCTGGCGCTGCCGGACGGCAAGGCGCACGAGGCGGCGGGCGGAGCGTGGGCGGCGGCGGCGAGATCTGGGCTCACCGATGGTACGACGGGCCGCGTCGGTGGGAGGAGCCAGCGGGGCGACGTGGCGCGCTCCGGTTGGCCGGGAGCGGTCGCTGGGGTGACGTGGCGGCTTCTCATTGGTCGGAGCGACGTGGAGGCGGCGGTGGACGTGTCCGGCTGCCGGGCGGACATGTCCGGCGGCGCGAGGAGGAAGAGGACTAGGGTTTGTACTGCGAATTTGGAAGGGGGATGCATATTTATAGGTAGAGGGAGCTAGGAGAGTCCAAATGAGGAGCGGTTTTCGCCCACACGATCGTGATCGAACGACCGAGAGCATGGAGGGGGTTTGGTTGGGCTCACAGGCTGTGGTGACGGGGTGTTGGGCTACAAATATAGAGAGGCTTCGGGCTACGCGGTTAACCGTTGGGGCATCAAACGGACTCCGAATGGGACGAAAATTGACAGGCAGTCTACCTACTCTAAAACAACACCGCACGCCAAGTTGGATCCCATTCCGGAAACATTTAAAAGCCACTCACGAAACAAGGTCTGAGAGGGGCAACGGGCGCGTGTGGAAGTGTCGGATCGCAAAACGGACAACGGGGAAAAAAGGCCGGATGCAAGTTTTGAAAAACATGATGAAGCAATGCAGATGATGACATGGCAAAATGCAACACGCAAGCAAACGACATGGCAACAACGACGAATAACTGGAAGACACCTGGCGCATTGGATCCGGGGCGTTACAACTCTCCTCTACTAACAAGAGATCTCGTCCCGATATCTTAGGACCGAGACGGAAGAGAAAGAGGAAGAGGTGAAATAAGAACAAAAGAGTGAGGATGAACAAAGTCAAGAACCCACGAGTAGGAAAGTGGAGTGTTGAATGAGACAAGAAGCAAAATCTCAAAGAATAA
Source organism: Aegilops bicornis (assembly GCA_021605145.1). Taxonomy (NCBI): domain Eukaryota; kingdom Viridiplantae; phylum Streptophyta; class Magnoliopsida; order Poales; family Poaceae; genus Aegilops; species Aegilops bicornis. The sequence goes on along the minus strand of CM038673.1, from coordinate 547,149,331 downwards.
GACTGAATTTGAAACCACTCCGGTTAGGGCAAGACAGAAAAGAAATAATAACGAAGGAATTTATGCAGCACTCCAACTGAACAAGGAAAGAATAGAACATGAACTTGAGAAGATGGAATGATACTCAATGAGAGGGACAACACAATGCCTCCGGACAACCTGAAAGAGTTGAACGAAAAGAACGGAGAAGAAGATGACATCTTCTACCACGAATGGAATAGAAAGCAACCTTAGAAGAAAAGATTGAATGGAGTAGTTGAGAAAATCAACAACGAAAATAATAAGTTTGTTATGGACTTATGGATAACATCTCAAAAAATTATGAAATGATAACCGACCACAATCGAAAAAGATTGAATAGCTGAGGAGAACGAAGAAATGCAAAACTCCACTTCAAAAGAATACGGAGAATTAATTGCACTTCGAGATGCAAGAAGAAAAAAAAATACTTGAGCTCCTCCAAAAGAATCTTGATGAACACTTGAAGAATGAATTAAATCCTTACGAACCACCAAAAGAACTCCGGTAACAAAAAGGATGACGAGATAAAATTGAAGGATGAAAGGGATAAGATTAAAGCCTTGCGATGATTAAGATGGAGCTTCGTAACGGAACAAGCGAGAAGCTTGGAACTCCGGAAAACAAAAGACGAACAACTTAGAACCGAGAAATTATTCAACATGAACAACCTCCGAAGAAAAGAATTAATCAACTTGACCACGATGAAATGAGAATGAGAATTATGTTATCCTTATCCTTCACCAATTAAATTGATGAGAAGCAATGGATTAGCATACTACTTATTCGCGTTGGAAAGGAGTAAGGGGGGATATAGCGCGAAGTTTGGGAAGGTCTTCATGAACCACCAGTAGGATTGGAAAGAAACGAATGAATTGATACGATAACAACAGAAAAAGAATTCTTCAACGAACCACCATAAGAATTCAAAATTGAATGACGAAGGAGAATGAATCACCAAGAAGAATTAGAAAAGCATGAAGATACTTGAGGGAATTTAGAGACAAGAGAATGAAGAGATTGCGAACATATTGAAGAATACTTGAACGAATCACCGGAAGAATATTGAGATGAACAAAGGGGCACGGATATAGAATAATTGGAGAACGAATTTGAAAAACTTAGAACGAAGAAATATTCCGAAAAGATGGCCTCCGGATGATCAAGAGAGAAAGCAACTCCTGAAATACTCCGGATGGATGAAAAGAATTGCACGACTGGAAAACAATTTGATAGGATAACATAGAGCTAGCACCGCGAATCTCTGGGAGAACGGACAAGATTTAGAGAAAACTCTACTTCGGTCTTCAAATGTTGAGAATGACGAGGAGGAACACCTCCAAAATTGTTGAGATACTCCGGGAGAATGAAAAGCGAAGAGGTTGAGACAATAATGAAAAGAATGTGAAATCGATCTTGGAAAAGCAACTGACTGATGAAATTCATACTTACGTCATACTTTGAAAAGAATTTGAGAATATCTCCGGGAAAACAGAAGAGTCAGGTAAGATCCTGGGAAAAGACCTGTGGGTTATGGGCCCACTAAAAGTTGCACCGTTGGAAAGGATTGTCGAATGAGAAATCATGCACCGGAACGATTGACAGATTTAAATGAGGTAGCACCCTCGAAATAATTGAATGCCAACACGAATCTTCTGATATGTCTTCATCACTCCGGAATGATAAAATGGCGAGAGGCGAATGAGCAAGGGGAACACTTGAGTCGAGGAAAAGAATATGATGGAACCGAGAAAATTGAGTTGAAATCCACCGGAAAGAAAGCAAGACGAACATTGATGAACTAGACAAGAATTCACCGGTTTATACAATTGAGGAATGACTGAAGAGGCTCCGCACCAATGAAATTGATGCTCGAATAGAGGCTCAGACTCCGGGAAGAAAAGGGTTGGGAGGGCGGGAAAAACACAGGCAACTTGAACGGGGAACCGACGAATATCTTAAGAGAAAAGCACCGGTTGAAATGATTGAGGAGAGAATGCAAAGGCTTCACACGAGTAGGATGGATACTCGATTCCGGACTCCGGTTCCAAGAAGAAGAAGGGGTGGGCGCGTGGGAAAAATAAAGACAACTTCGGATGAGGAAAACAACGTCGATTGAAAAGAGCTGATGATTGATCTCCCAAAAGACAAAGAGGGTTTGAATCAACTCGACGAGAATAGCACCGGATGAAAAGAGGATGGACAACGAACGAAAACTAACCGCGTGATCCTAAAGAAAAAAAATTGAAGTGGAAGAGAAGTAGTTAAAACACCTACGTCAAGATTTCTCACTAGAGCGACGAAGGGGCTGTGGAGTAAAAAGAAATCCTACTCTCCGATATAACTAGACTCTGAAAAGTTTTCTTCTAGACTCAACTACGGCCAAACTACATGATCAATAAAGGGGGCTCCTATGGTCGGTCGAGGCTCTGATACCAACTTTTCACGCCCAAGATGCGACCCTATCCTAAAGGAACTCGAAGGTCCACCAAGGATAGAAGCGCATCTTGAAGACGCTTTTGCAAGGTGGATATCATTACATCAACATTACATAATAGATGGGGATACATACAAGGCATACAATGCCGCAAGAATACATCAAAATACATGAGAACAACATCCGACTACGGATGAAACATAAACAGAAGCACAAACAATATCCACCCTGCTAGCCCAGGCTGCCGACCTCGAACCTATCCCCTGATCGAAGAAGAAGCATAAGAAGAACTCCAAAACACGTAAACATCGCTCTCGCGTCATGATCATCGCATAACCTGTACCTGCAACTGGTGTTGTAGTAATCTATGAGCCACGAGGACTCAACAATCCCGTTACCATGGGTATCAAGACTAGCAAAGCTTAATGGGAAAGGAAGGGTTAAAGTGGTGAGGTTGCAGCAGCGACTAAGCAAAGTATGGTGGCTAACTTACGAAACAAGAGCGAGAAGAGGAGCTTAACAAGCACTCGTCAACTAGTAATGATCAAGAAGTGATCCTGAACTCCTACTTACGTCAAACATAACCCAAAAACCGTGTTCTCCTCTCGAACAACCCCGAAAAGAGACAATCACGGTTACGCACACGGATGGTGTATTTTAGAAGAGTTTACTTCAAGTTTACTACAACCGGATATCAACAAATTCCCATCTGCCACATAACCGCGGGCACGGCTTTCGAAAGTTCAAAACCTGCAGGGGTGTCCCAACTTAGCCCATGATAAGCTCTCACGATCAACGAAGGATATTCCTTCTCCCGGGAAGACCCGATCGGACTCGAATCCCGTTACAAGACATTTCGACCATGGTAAAACAAGACCAACAAAGCCGCCCGAATGTGCCGACAAATCCTGATAGGCGCTGCGCATATCTCGTTCTCAGGACACACCGGATTGTCCAAACTTCCGGTAGGCGAGCCCAGAGTTGCCCCTGGTGGCCACCGGCGGTTGACAGGTTGGACCAACACTCACGACGAGCACTAGTCCGGGGGGGGGGGTAAATAAGATGACCCTCGAGAGCGCGACTCCCAAGGGGAAAAAAGGCTAGGTGAGGCAAATGTAAAACCAAGGTTGGGCCTTGCTGGAAGAGTTTTATTCAAGGTGAACTGTCAAGGGGTTCCCATAACACCCAACAGCGTTAGGGACACAAAATCCGGGAACATAATACCGATATGACGGAAACTAGGGCGGAAAGAGTGGAACAGAACACCAGGCATAAGGCCGAGCCTTCCACCCTTTACCAAGTATATAGATTCATTAATAATATAAGAGATATTGTGATATCCCAACATAAACATAATCCAACATGGAGCAATTTTCATCTTCACCAACAACTAGCAACGCTATAAGAGGGGCTGAGCAAAAGTGGTAACATAGCCAAACAACGGTTTGCTAGGAAGGGTGAAAAAGGTTAGAGGTTCATGGCAATTTGGGAGGCTTGATAAGCAAGTGGTAGGTAACGCAGCATAGCGATAGAACAAAGCAACTAGCATAGCAATGATAGTAGTGTGATCCAAGGTGACAGTCATCTTGCCTGAGATCCCGCAAGGAAGAAGAACGAGTCCATGAAGAAGATGAAGCCATGAAGACGAACCAAGCGTAGACGAACGAATCCTCGCGATCGCAACGAAACGGGAACTATCGAGAAGAAGCACACAACATGGTAAACACACCACACGTGAACAAGGCATGATGCTCAACCAAGTATGATGCATGACAAGGCTACACGAAGCTACCCATGGCAAGAGATGAGGCATACAAGAACAACACATCAAAGCAAGATTAAATGAGGCCGGAAACAACATATAACAATTCCGGTAAGTCCTCATATGCAAATTTCGAAATTGGTCCAGATCTGAATAAACCTTATGTTCAAGTTTTTAAACAAGAAGTTAAGATGCACCAAGATGATCTACACGAAATTCTAGTCAAGTTACATATAAAGTTCATTAGATTTGGAGCTACGCCTAGAAGATATGAGCAAAACAAGTTAAACATGGCATTGATGCAAAATGCATTCAAACATCAAGCAAACACACTCAAAACATGGATGCAACAAGGTAACATTAAACTACATGCAAAACTAAGCAAGTTTCATGTAGAGCACACTCAAAACGGAGCAACGGTTCAACACATACACATGAAACAAGTTTAAAGGACAAGTTGTCTAAAACAGCAACTAGGCAACTTGCAAGCATCAAAACAATATGGTACAGCCACTCAACATGAAAATAAAAGGTACGAACATGATTTACAGATAAATCATTACAAAACATGAACACTGAGCTATCCCCAGAAATCACTAGAACATACACAAAAGGGCATGACAAGATTGCAAATAATAACAGTTTCACAGAGTTGGCAGAAATCACTGGACATGGCAAAAATAACATCAGGTTACAAAGTTTAGAGCTATCAAACAACATGCTACAAGAACTTATCATGGAAACTAAAGGCATAGAAATAATATACTAATTTCATAGAAGAAAAGTCCCTTGCTGACGATGAGCCAAAAAGAATCAGAAGATATGATGGCACCCATGTAAACATCGCAAGTTTCATAAACAGATTCAGACTTGGCAGAAAAACAGAGCATGGCATAAACAGAATTATGAAGGCATCTTTGCGAGATCAAATCACTCATCACAAAGCATTTCATGACAAAACAAGCATACGTGCAGCAAGATGACATGTTCACGAAGCTAACCATGGTAAGAGAAAGTTCATGGCATGCTTGGATCACTAACAAAAACCATGGCAAAATTGAATAACATGTAAACAATCTCCAAGGAACATTTTATAGCAAAAGTAGAGCAAGATTAAGACATGCTAGAGCTCTCCATAAATGTAAACAGGGGCATGGATGGATAGCGCATAACATGTATAACAAAATACCCTTAGTGAACATCTCCAGATTATGCTTGGATTAATTGGTAGCATCAAGCAAAGATAGCAACATGATATAACAGTTTCAGCATTGTTAGAACATTACAGCAAGTAGCCCACTTCACGAGCTTGATGCACTCACGACAAGGCACACAAACATACATGGATTGCACCACTGTAAAGATGGCATGGATATGCTTCACAAACATATAGACATCATGTTCATAGGATGCACACACAAAATACAACAAAAATGACAAATCATCAAATTATAGCAAGTTTCAGTAGTTAACATCATATGGCACACTTGCAACGATGATTAGGGCATCAAGAAGAACTCAAACAAGCATGCCATAATGGAATGAAATGAAGTGCATCTCCCAGTGAACATTTTGATATATAGTATGCACAAATCGAAGCAATATGCATGGAGTTATGGCATGGCAAATTTGGCACCAGAATGTAAATATTTCAGGACTTGGAAGAAAAACAACCTCGCGAAAAACTGGACGGAGATGACCCGGGACGGAGAGATCCGGGATCGGGGGCGGTGTTTGGTTCGCGGATGGGTGGATCTGGTCCAGCTTCAGATCCGGAGGGGACGGGCCCGGCGACGGCGGCGGAGGGCGCGGGTCATGCGCAGCAGCCGGCGAGGGGCGAGGCGGCAAGGCGCGAGGCGAGCGGCACGCCGCTGTGTGGCGCGAGGGGCGGCGTTGGGGCACAAGGACGGTGAGCGGCGGCGGGCGGCGCTGGCACCAGCGAGGCGAGGCGCTGGCGACATTTCGGAGGGAGCCGAGCGGCAGCCGAAGGGCGGCGCCGAGGAGCATGCCACGTGCATGGTGGTGGCTGCCGGCGGGCGTGGGGCAGCGCCGACGAGGCGGAGCTAAGCGGCGCTGCCGGACGGCGAGGCGCGCGAGGCGGCGGGCGGAAGCGTCTTTGGGCGGCGGCGAATCTGGCCCCGGCCCGATTCGGTACGGCGGGCGTCGGTGGGAGGAGCCAGCGGGGCGACGTGGCGCGCCTCCGGTTGGCCGGGAGCGGACACTGGGGTGACGTGGCGGCTTCTCATTGGTTGGAGCAACGTGGAGGCGACGGTGGACGTGTCCGGTTGCCGGGCGGACATGTCCGGCGGCGCGAGGAGGAAGAGGACTAGGGTTGAAGAAGCATTGGAAGATCCGTATTGGATAAACGCTATGCATGAAGAGCTACACAACTTTGAGAGAAATCAAGTATGGACATTGGTCGAGAAGCCCGACAACAACCACAACATCATTGGTACCAAATGGGTCTTTCGCAACAAACAAGATGAAGATGGTCAAGTCGTCTGCAACAAAGCACGCCTAGTCGCCCAAGGCTACACTCAAGTCGAAGGTATGGACTATGGTGAGACAGATGCTCCCGTTGCTAGACTTGAGTCCATTCGCATCTTACTTTCTTAGGCTAATCACCATGATATCACCTTGTACCAAATGGACATTAAAAGTGCTTTTTTAAATGGTGAAATTGAGGAGGAAGTTTATGTTAAGCAACCTCCCGGCTTTGTCAATCCTAAGAAACCTAATCATGTTTACAAACTTCACAAAGCCCTTTATGGTCTTAAACAAGCTCCTAGAGCGTGTTATAAATGCTTGACCAAGTTCCTTATTGAAAAAGGCTTTGAAATTGGTAAAATTGATTCTACTCTTTTTACTAAAAGGGTTAATGGAGAACTATTTGTGTGCCAAATTTATGTTGATGATATTATATTTGGTTCAACTAACCCTCATTTTAGTGAGAAGTTTGGAAAGCTAATGTCGGAGAAGTTTGAGATGTCTATGATGAGTGAACTCAAATTCTTTCTTCGTTTGCAAATCCACCAAACTAAGGAAGGTACATTTGTCTCTCAAACAAAGTACACCAAGGACTTATTCAAGAAGTTCAATATGCAAGAATGCAAAGGTATGTCTACACCCATGCGTACTAGTGGACATCTTGACTTGACTAAGGATGGTGAACCGGTTGATGAAAAGGTTTACCGCTCTATGATTGGTTCATTGTTATATCTATTTGCCTCCCGTCCTGACATTATGCTAAGTTTCTGCATGTGTGCCCGATATCAAGCGGCCGCTAAAGAGTGTCATCTTAAGGCTGTGAAAAGGATAGTAAGATACTTAATATATACACCAAATTTTGGCATTTGGTATCCTAAGAGGTCTTCTTCGATCTTGTTGGTTACTCCGATTCGGACTATGCCGGAGACAAGGTTGATACAAAGTCCACTTCGGGTACTTGTCAATTTCTTGGTAGATCTCTTGTGTCTTGGTCCTCCAAGAAACAAAACTCGGTATCCTTATCCACCGCCGAAGCAGAATACATTGCCACTGGATCATGTTGTGCCCAATTACTTTGGATGACCCAAACTCTTAAAGATTATGGGATATATGTGAAACATGTTCCATTGCTTTGTGACAATGAAAGTGCTATTAAGATTGCTCACAATCTCGTGCAACATTCTCGAACTAAGCATATTGAAGTTCGTCATCATTTCGTTCGAGATCATGTTGCCAAAGGGGACATTGATCTTAAGCATGTTCTTACCGATAAGCAATTAGCGGATATATTTACCAAACCGCTTGATGAGAAAGTCTTTTGCCGTTTGAGAGGTGAATTGAACATCATTGATGCTTCAAACTTGGAGTAGGAACTTCATTTGGATACATGCAAGGCATGAGCCTTTGACTAATCCTTGATACTTCTTTCATGATGCTATCTATATGTCTTGGATATTTTTGCACCCTTGCATGCTATCTAAACCTTGTAGGTGCTTGGATGAATCTAAATCCATGAGATTGCAACTCACTCACATTTTGAGCAATCTCTACATCATCAAGTCTCTACACAATGGTGGTTGAAGACAAGGAAACTCAAAACTCTTCAAACATATCCTTTGACAAATTCTACATTAAGATTTATGACTGTCATTTTGGATACACAAGTGCTCTTCCTTGCAAAGCTAACCCATGTAGGAAAATGAACTCAAATTCCAAGTGGTGCTCCCAACTCTTGATGAGCTACATCAACCTTGAGCAACCCACACAAGTTCAACTACATGATCAAGATCAACACCATCACCCAAGGTACGTTATTCCATCTTAGAGAAGCTTTATTCCAAATCATGGGGCAAAGCAACTCAACAAGATGTGAATACATCAAGATGCTTAAACGAAAAATAGTAACCCCATTTTGAGCTTAAACGATGAGTATGACCAAAGATCAAGTGACCTCACTTGACTCTTATGTCAATATACTCTAACATACGTGACTTTGTCACCGCCCAATTCTAGATGAAGTTCTCTTGTGTTTCCTCTTGCATTGGTCTCATGCATCTGTGTTTCCCCTTTCAAAAAAACTTCATCTAGATCTTTTTATTTCTTCTTGTTCTGCATTTTCTGCATCCAATTCCTTGAAAATCCTTGTGAGATCTTAAGTGCCTAGTGAGCTGAGGTGACAAGTGTTTTCTCTATGATGGACTCCGTCACACCGGTTTGTTTCTTTTGGCCCAACCGAATTCTCTCGGTGCCACCGAAGCACACAACTTGGTGCTACCGATTTCACTACAGGAAAGACAGCTTGCCACTTGTTCCTGCATACTTCTTGCTCCAGCTCCACTCAATGACTCTTATTCTCTACCAGCATCACACTCGACTTGTTTTGTGACTCAAGGACCAAACCCTCTTGTAATAAAAATCCAGAAGAGCCCTTCTTAGAAATTGATGTCAAAGGGGGAGAGAGAGATCACATCAAAGCTTAAAGAGAGAATACTACTCAGGGGGAGAGTGTAAGAAACCCCAGATGCCTGGTGTTCAAGAGGAGAGAAGTCACATGTCTTTAAGAAGGGAAAGACATGTTCATTTTTGATTGTTTGCACTAGCTCTGTTTCTTTTCTTTGCTCTGATTTTCTATTCCCTATCTTCTCCCAATATCCCATGCAAGATTCAGGGGGAGCAAGACACCTAAGGTAAGGAAATCTCTGATTTTATTGCACATCTTTACTTTTGGGGACATGTCTATATCAACAGAGTACTCAGTAATCACTCTCTACATGTCATCCCAGTCTTGGTACTCTTGTGATTTCTGTTCTTTTCTTTGGCTAGTAGATGTATCTATGTTATCTAACCTTGTTTACCCAGGTTCATTTCTTCCTAAGCCAACTCAAGATCACAAGGTAAGTATATGCATCACAGTCATGTGCATGAGGATTTCTTGCTGATGTACATATTGTTTGCAAGAAGGACTCATGAGCATGAAGGCACATTTCTTATATTCACATCATTTGCTCTGATGCATATAACTAAGATACATGTAACACATTGCTGACTCTGTCATGGTTATGCATTCACATGCTCCTATGTTCCATATTTACATGAGTGCATACATATAGGGGGAGCCTATGCATGTTACATGTCTGTCCAAAGCTTTACTTGTTGTTCTCTATATCTTTAATCTCAAGCTTTGATGTATGTTGTCATCAATTACCAAAAAGGGGTGATTGAAAGCACAAGTGCTCCCTGGGTGATTTTGGTAATTAATGTCAACATATCTCTTGTTGGACTAATGCTTCTATCTAGTATGTTTCAGATGAGTTCAACAATGGAGTGGCATGGACTAGAGGATGTGGAACCCCTTCAAGATGCTGAGGACAAAATTGGCTCAAGCTCAAAGCTCAGGACTCTACATTTCTATTTTAGTGGTCCAAGATCACATTGAGTCCATATGAAAGCCAATACTATTAAGAGGGGATGAGGTGTTTCTTAATGGCTTGCTTGCTCAAAGTGCTTAGTGATATGCTCCAAAGCCCTCAACCACTTTCTCATATCCATATATGTCCCAAACCTAAAATTCAAACTCAGACCCACCGACTTTTTCTATCCGGTGCCACCGAGTTTAGTTGACATAGCCACTGCCAGAAATCCTAATCAATTCGGTCTCACCGATGGGATCTCGGTCTCACCAAGATGGGCTTGCAAACTCTCTGTTTCCTGTTGCGATAATTTCGGTCCCACCGAGATATGTAATCGGCCCCATCGAGTTTGCTTGGCCAACACTCTGTTTCTCTTATTACCCAAATCGGTCCCACCGATTGTGAGTAATCAGTAACCCGAGATTTGGATTTACCCTAACCCTAGCACATCGGTCCCACCAAGTTGATCCAGTCGGTCCCACCGAAATGCCTAACGGTCACATTATGAACCAAATCGGTCTGACCGAGTTCTCTGAATCGGTCCCACCGAGTTTGGTGATTTGTGTGTAACGGTTAGATTTTGTGTGGAGGCTATATATACCCCTCCACCCACTCTTCATTCATGGAGAGAGCCATCAGAACATGCCTACACTTCCAATACATATTTTCTCGAGAGAGAACCACCTACACTTGTGTTGAGGTCAAGATATTCCATTCCAACCACATAAATCTTGATCTCTAGCTTTCCCCAAGTTGCTTTCCACTCAAATCTTCTTTCTACCAAATCCAATCCTATGAGAGAGAGTTGAATGTTGGGGAGACTATCATTTGAAGCACAAGAGCAAGGAGTTCATCATCAACACACCATTTGTTACTTCGTGGAGAGTGGTGTCCCCTAGATTGGCTAGGTGTCACTTTGGAGCCTCCGTCAAGATTGTGGAGTTGAACCAAGGAGTTTGTCAGGGCAAGGAGATCGCCTACTTCATGAAGATCTACCCTAGTGAGGCAAGTCCTTCGTGGGCGACGACCATGGTGGGATAGACAAGGTTGCTTCTTCGTGGATCCTTCATGGGTGGAGCGCTCCGTGGACTCGCGCAACCGTTACCCTTCGTGGGTTGAAGTCTCCATCGACGTGGATGTACGATAGCACCACCTACCGGAACCACGGATAAAAATCTCCGTGTCTCCAAATTGCGTTTGTACACTCCAATCTCTTCCCATTACATTCTTGCAACTTGCATGCTTTACTTTCCGCTGCTCATATACTCTTTGTATGCTTGCATGCTTGCTTGATATGTATTGTGAATGCTTAAACTTGTGCTAAAACTCCATATCAACTTAAGAGAAATTAAAAACTACAACTTTTCTTGATTAGAGTCTATTCACCCCCCCCCTAGACACCTCTTCTCGATCCTTTCAAGTACACCGGCACGGAGTCAGGAAGGTCGTCTTCTCTACATCTTCAACCGCCATCTTGATCTGATGATATCCTGAGAAGGCATCCAAGAAGCACATCAGGTCGCACTCGGCTCTGGAATCGACGATCTGATTGATGCGAGGAAGAGGAAACGAATTTTGACGGCAAGCTTTGTTCAGGCTCGTGAAGTCCACACACAGGAACTCTTTCCCGCCCTTCTTGGGGATGATGACTGGGTTCGCCAACCACTCCGGGTGCCGAACTTCCCTGATAACACCGGCCTCCTATAGCTTGCGGGTCTCCTGGACGATGAACGACTGCTTCTCCGGGGCTTGGTGCCACGCCTTCTGCTTCAAGGGGCGAGCATGAGGGCACACCCTGAGGTGGTGTTCGATCACCCCCCACGGTATGCCAACCAGGTCCGTTGCTTTCCACGCGAACACATCCTTATTTGCACGGAGAAAGCTGACCAGTGCCTCCTCTTAGTCTCGCGGGAGACCAGCGCCTATGGTGAAGGTGGCTCCTGACTCCCTGTCTTTGTTGACCGGTACCTGCTTCATCTCGGCTCAGTCTTGGGAAAATAGCGGCTTCTTCTTCGCCGGGGCAGCCCCCGGGCCCTCCGGAGCGCTCTCTGGACTTGGCCGTGCGGCTGCGGCGGCCTTGAAGGTGAGCTTGAGGGCCGCCAGCGCATCTCCAGTGTCCCCCGACACAGTGAGGACGCCGCTGCTCCCTGTCCTCTTCATGGTGTTGTAGCCAGGGTGAGTCCCCGCCATGAACTTGGCAAGGGTCGGGTACCCGAGGATGGCGTTGTCTGGGAGCCCAATGTGCGCGACGTCAAAGTCGGTGAGCTCGGTGCGGTAGTTGTCGCGCATCCCGAAGGTGACGGGGAGACGAATCTGCCCCATGGGGCAGGTGGAGCCGGCGACCACTCCGGAGAACGGCTTGGTGGGGAGGAGCCGGTCGTGAGGCACGTGGAGCAGGCCGAACACCACCACGGAGAGGATGTTGAGGCCGGCGCCGCCATCGATGAGGTTCCTGGTCACCGCCACATTGCAGATGGTGGGGGTGCAAAGCATGGGAACACGGCTGCACCGGCCGCGGTCTTGGGGTGATATCTGGCGTCGAAGGTGAGGTCAGCCTGGGGCGCCGCCCAGCCCGGAGGGGCCCCTCACAGGGACGGAGGAGCCCCCATCTAACGGAATAACTGCTTGGTGTGGCGGTTTGAAGCTTGTGCCTGCGACCCGCCGAGGATGGCAGCGATGGCATGGTGCGTCGGTACAACGAAGCGTGCGGTGAGTAACCCGCGCAGCTCCTCCCACGAAGCTACCAAAGACTCTGGCAAGCTGAGCAGCCAGGTGCGTGGCATCCCCGCGAGCGCCATGGGGAGCCAGTTGGCCATGACCTTGTCATCTCTGCCCACTGCCCAGATGGCCTCCTTGTACGCCCGGAGGAACCCCGCAGGGTCAGCCACGCCGTCATAGCATGGCGGCAGCTCCGGCCTGAACTTAGGAGGCCACGGCACCTGCCGCAAGGCGGGGGAAAAGTTCCGGAGGCCCACAGCACCTTGGAACACGCCCGGTGGACCAGCGTAACGAGCGGCATCCGCTATGGAGGAACGGCGAGGGAGGAGCGTGGTTGATGAAGAGGCCGACCTCCGCCACGTCCCCTACCTGGTGCGCAAAATGTCAGATTCCGGGCTCCGCAGACCCAAGAAAGGTTCGAACTCAGGGGCGTGTGCGAAGAACTCAACCTCTCAAGCCTCCCGGTCCGCTGTTCTCAGGACCTAGCTCGATGAACACGACATAGAAAGACGCAACAATTTACCCAGGTTTGGGCCATTGATGACCCACAAGTATATGGGGTCAATTGTAGCCCTTTTCGATAAGTAAGAGTGTCGAACCCAACGAGGAGCAGAACGAAATGACAAGTGGTTTTCAGCAAGGTAATGTCTGCAAGTGCTAAAATTGTAAGTAGCAGAGTAGTTTGGTAGCAAGATAATTTGTAACGAGCAAGTAACAATAGTAGTAACAAAAGTGCAGAAACGTAGCCCAATCCTTTTGAGGCAAAGGACAGGCCAAAACGGTTTCTTATGATAAGCAAAGTGTTCTTGAGGGTACACGGGAATTTCATCTAGTCACTTTCGTCATGTTGGCTTAATTCGTGTTCGGTAGTTTGATAATTTGATATGTGGGTGGACCGGTGCTTAGGTGATGTACTTACTTGAACAAACCTCCTACTTATGACTAACCCTCTCGCAAGCATCTCCAACTACGAGAAAATTATTAAGAATAAATTCTAACCATAGCATTAAACTTTTGGATCCAATCGGTCCCTTACGGAATAGTGCATAAATTGGGGTTTAAGCTTACATCACTCGCAACCCACCATCTAATAACTACTCCACAATGCATTCCCTTAGGCCCAAATATGGTGAAGTGTCATGTAGTCAACGGTCACATGACACCACTAAGAGAATGGCAACATACATACCATCAAAATATCAAACACATATCAAGTTCACATGATTACTTGCAACACGATTTCTCCCGTGACCTCAAGAACAAAAGTAAGTACTCACAAATGATAAACATGCTCAAGATTAGAGGGGTATTGAATAGCATAATGGATCTGAACATATAATCTTCCACCAAATAAACCATATAGTTATCAACTACAAGATGTAATCAACACAATTAGTCACCCACGGACACCAATATATAGTTTTGATACAAAGATTGAACGCAAGAGATGAACTAGGGTTTGAGAGGAGTTGGTGCTATGAAGAAGTTGATGAAGATAGCCCTCCAAAGATGGGAGATTTGTTGGTGATGATGAAGACGATGATTTCTCCCTCCGGGAGGGAAGTTCCCCCGGCAGAATCGCTCCGCCGGAGGGAAAAAGTGCTCCTGCCCAAGTTCCGCCTCGAGGTGGCAGCGCTTCGTCCCGAATGTCCTCCCCTTATTTTTTTAGGTCAAAATGACTTATATACCAGAAGATGGGCACCGGAGGTGGGACGAGGAGGGCAGCACCCACCAGGGCGCGCCTGGGCCTCCTGGCACGCCGAGGTGGGTTGTGCCCACCTGGTGGCCCTCCTCTGGTACATATTTGCTCCAATATTTTTTAAATATTCCATAGAATATCCTCGGGGAGTTTCAGCTCATTTGGAGTTGTGAAGAATAGGTAGCTTGATGTAGATTTTTCAGGTCCGAATTTCCAGCTGCCAGAATTCTCCCCCTTGGTGCATGCCTTGCATATTATGAGAGAAAAGGCATTAGAATTACTCCAAAAAGAATTATTATACAATAAAACAACATAAATAACAGTAGGAAAACATGATGCAAAATGGACGTATCAACTCCCCCAAGCTTAGACCTTGCTTGTCCTCAAGCAAAAACCGAAATCGAATAACATGTCCACATGCTTAGAGAGAGAGGTGTCGATAAAAACAAAAATACAAACATAGCAGCATCATGTGACTTATTATAATAGCGAAAAACTTAAATATAAAACTTTTATTATAGAACTTTTATTATAGACTTCCCATGAACAAGTGACAATTCATCACAACATTGAAGTATAAAGCATAAACTCTATTATAAATCAACAAACTATGATCTCAGTCAACTTTGCAACTACAATTCATCATCTTTTCAGGAAGGGTCACGTATCGGAGCCTTTAGGCAAGTCCACATGCTCAACCATCATTTATTCTTCTATGATTGCTAACACTCACCGCGTACACATGAGTAAAACGTTTCAACCAGACACAAAGAAAGATAGGGGCTTATAGTTTCGCCTCCCAACACACTCACCTCAAGGGTGATGTCAACAATAATAACTTATGCCAGCCATATTCAATCGACATATGTGCCTAGATCTTTCCTCACCACATGATGCTTGCCAAAGGAGAAAAATAAAAGGAATAGAGAGAAAAACTTTGACTCTTGCATAAAAGTAAATACATGGAAGTAAAAGATAGGCCCTTCGCAGAGGGAAGCAGAGGTTGCCATGCGCTTTTTGTTTGTATGCTCAACCCCTTAGTGCAAGAGAACGTCACATTATATTGCCCCTTGTGATGGCAACCTTTACTATGCAGTCTGTCGCTTTTATTCTTCACCATCACAAGTTCGTACAACGCTCAATTTTCCCTTACACTAAATGATCTCACATTTTTATAAGCAATTTTATTGCCCTTTTGCACCGATGACAACTTACTTGAAGGATCTTACTCAATCCATAGGTAGGTATGGTGGACTCTGAAACAAGATAGGATTTAAGGGTTTTGGATGCACAAGTAGTATCTCTACTTAGTGCGGAATTTTTGTCTAGCAAAGATAGGGGCAAGCACCACATGTTGAAGGATCTATGACAATATGACTTCTATGTGAATATGAACACGCATAAATCATTAGGTTGTCTTCCTTGTCCAATGTCAACAATTTTGGCATATATTATTTTGGTGGGTGCTCACAATCACAAAAGATTTCCATGATAGTGTATTTATATGTGAATCTTCTCTTCCCTTATTAATTCTTTCATGTGTTGCATCATTGACCAATGCTATGTTTTTCAATCTACAATAAAATTTTCTACTTATACTTTTCCTTATGTAATGTCATCACTTACCATAAGATTAGCATATGATATTTTCTTTTTATTGCAGCAAGAAAGTAAAGAAGGCAAAACTCAAACTAACTTTATTATATCTTGCACACGATTACAAGGATTGATCACTAAGCAAACTCACAAAAAGAAAGGATCAAACTAAACTTTTATTCATCTAATAGCAAAATATAACCATTGATCGAACTAAGAAAATAAAGGCAAAAGATAGTGGAGATTGATAAGATACCGGGGCACCTCCCCCCAAGCTTGGTGAAAGCCAACGGGAGTGCCCATACCCAATACTCAGTTTTTTTTGGGTGGTGATGAAGAAGATGGTGGTGATGAAGTTGAAGCAATCAGGTCCAATACATCTCTGAGTGCATCTCTTAAGCTGTGAATCTCTCGAAGAACTTGATGGAGTAGCTCAGTGTTCTTCTCCACCTCAGCCATGATATGTTTATTTTCTGGACCCCAAGAGTTTGTCCCTGCATCACTTTCTCTTGGACGAGATATGTCCCAATTGGACGGTATATGCGCATGAGGAGTGTTTTCGAACCCATAATTATGAACCAAATTGTGAAAATTATTTTGATGTAACCTGTGTAGAGGCCTCCTTGTAGGGAGTTCTTCATGATCTCTTGGGCCCTCTTGATTGTTTAGGGGGCTCATGGCTTGATGGGGGTTAGGATGAGTGGAAATGCCAGCCAGAGTCCCTCTCTTAGAGGCCGGAGGGTGAATTCCAAACGAGTCCCCCTCATCTTCCTCCATAACGATCTCTTCATATTCCTCTTCCCTGGATTCTACCTGAAATAACCAAGCTTCACCTTCTTTAGTGTTGGAGGAGGGAGAAGACATGATGCCTGGCTCAAAAAATCTAACAGAAAACAGCAAGAAAAGAAAACGGGAGATTTCTCCACGATACGGAGGTTAACAGGTTCGGGAGGTATATATAAATTTTTTATCTTGGGGAACAAGCAGAATGGAAGAAAAACGGAGATCGGAAAGTACCCGAGGTGGGCACAACCCTGGTGTATCGTGCCCACCGGGGTCACTTTCCTGGAAGTTTCTTATTTTCCTAATTTTCTAAATATTCCAAAACTGACAAAAAATATTTTTGCAGATTTTTTGGAGTCCGTTTATTTACCGTATCACGTACCTCCTTATTTTCCCGATTCTGGAGTGTTCCAGAAGGACTCTTTTATGTGTTCTTCCGGTGTCAAAGTTTGAATAACATTGCTTTCTACATTAATGGGCGTACCTGAGATATAGTGTTTTATTCGTTACCCATTGACAACCTTCGGGTTAGTCCCTTCGGCATTATTTATTTTGATAGCTCTAGACCGATAGACCTCCTCGATGACATAGGGTCCTTCCCATTTGGAGAGGAGTTTTCCTGCAAAGAACCTGAAACGAGAGTAGTACAAAAGAACAGATTCTCCTACTTTGAACTCACGCTTTTGGATTCTTTTGTCATACCATCTTTTAACTTTTTATTTGAATAACTTAGCATTTTCATAAGCCTGGGTTCTCCATTCATCTAATGAGATAATGTCAAATAACCTCTTTTCCCCAGCAAGTTTGAAATCATAATTGAGTTCTTTTATTTCCCAAAATGCTTTATGTTCTAACTCAAGAGGTAAATGACAAGCTTCTCCATATACCATTTTATATCGAGACATACCCATAGGATTTTTGTAAGCTGTTCTATAAGCCCAAAGTGCATCATCTAATTTCTTAGACCAATTCTTCCGGGACCTATTAACAGTCGTTTGTAAGATTAATTTTAGTTCCAAGGATGATAAGGTGACGCAATTCTATGATTAACATCATACTTAGCAAGCATCTTACAGAAAGCACCATGAATAAAGTGTGAACCACCATCAGTCATTAAATATCTAGGGATTCCAAACCTTGGGAAAATAACTTCCTTAAGCATTTTAATAGAGGTGTTGTGATCAGCACTACTGGTTGGAATAGCTTCTACCCATTTAGTAACATAATCAATAGCAACCAAAATATGTGTATACCCATTAGAGGAAGGAAAAGGTCCCATAAAGTCAATTCCCCAAACATCAAATGGTTCAAAAGCAAGTGAATAATTCATAGGCATTTCTTGACGCTTACCGATATTACCTATTCTTTGGCATTCATCGCCAGATGATACAAACTTACGGGAATCCTTGAAGAGAGTAGGCCAATAAAAACCAGATTGAAATACCTTATGAGCGGTTTTGTCTCCCGCATGATGTCCTCCGTAAGCTTCGGAGTGACATTTCCGTAGGGTTTGTTCCTGTTTGTGCTCAGGTACACAACGTCTAGTAATACTATCTACTCCTTCTTTATAAAGATGTGGCTCATCCCAAAAGTAATGTCTTAAATCATAGAATTTTTTTCTTTTGTTGGGATGTGAAGCTAGGTGGTATGTATTTAGCAACAATATAATTAGCATAGTCAGCATACTAAGGTATACTATGAGAAACATTTATTGTAGCTAGTTGTTCATCAGGGAAGCTATCATTAATTGGTTGTGGGTCATCAAGAATATTTTCAAGTCTAGACAAGTTATCAGCTACGGGGTTCTCTGCTCCTTTCCTATCAGTAATATGCAAATCAAATTCTTGTAGCAGAAGAACCCACCTAATGAGTCTAGGTTTAGCATCTTTCTTTTCCATAAGATATTTTATAGCAGCATGATCGGTGTGAACAATTACTTTAGAATCAACAATCTAAGATCTGAATTTATCACAAGCAAACACCACTGCTAAGAATTCTTTTTCAGTAGTAGCATAATTTCGTAGAGCACTGTCTAGAGTTTTACTATAATAATGAATAACATTTAGTTTCTTATCAACTCTTTGTCCTAGAACAACACCAACTGCATAATCACTAGCATCACACATAATCTCAAAAGGCAAGTTCCAATCAGGTGGTTGAACAACAGGTGCAGTATTTAAGGCTTTCTTCAGTGTTTCAAAGGCTTCCATACAATCATCATCAAACACAAAGGGAATATCCTTTAGCAAAAGATTAATAAGAGGCCTAGAAATTTTAGAAAAGTCTTTGATAAACCTTCTATAGAAACCATCATGACCAAGGAAACTACGAATACCTTTAATATCTTTAGGACATGGCATTTTCTCAATTGCATCAACCTTGGCTTTGTCCACCTCAATGCATCTTTCAGAATTTTGTGGCCCAAGACAATACCTTCATTAACCATAAAGTGACACTTCTCCCAATTCAAGACAAGATTTTTTTGTTCACATCTCTGCAAAACTCGACCAAGATTGCTTAAACAATCATCAAAAGAATTCCCATAAATAGAAAAGTCATCCATGAAAACCTCAACAATCTTTTCACAAAAATCAGAGAAGATAGTAGTCATACATCTTTGAAAGGTAGCAGGTGCATTACATAAACCGAAAGGCAAGCATCTATAAGCAAATGTTCCAAAAGGACAAGTAAAAGTGGTCTTTTCTTGATCAGATTGTAAAACAGGTATTTGTGAAAAGGCAGAGTATCCATCAAGGAAGCAAAAACGTGTGTGCTTAGATAGTCTTTTGTAGCGACCCGGCCTCAGACGGTCAAGTCTCTGTGCTTAAGTGTCATCCCTGGATCGGTATGCTGACACACACAGTACTCGAGGATTTATAACAGAGGTAAATCACATGTATAAAGTAACGTAAATACTATTACCTCAATCCAAAATATAGCGGAAGCAACAAGGTTGTGGATTCCCAGCAACACCAAGGGCAAGGTTGAGTGTAGAAACCGTAACCCTAACGTATCACTTACTCGTCGTCTGAAAAGTCTGCAACATGAAACGTTGCAGCCCGAAAACGGGTCAGCACATGGAATATGCTGGCAATGTAACACATAGAGAGTAATGAAAGAATAAGCTATACTACATGCATATATGGCTGGTGGAAAGCTCTATGGTTACAGTTTTTGCGTAAAGCCAATTTTTCCCTACTGCAAAGGAATAAATTTTAGTTAACTATCATGGTGGTTGTGAAACATTGAATGGTTGACAACATTCTCAATCCCAATTAAAGGTACTCATTAAAACCCAACAATATTAATTCGAAGTAACAAGATGAGATTCACATGATATCCAAGTACTAGATACTCAAGATGTCCATAACCGGGGACACAGCTAATCATGATTAGTTTATACACTCTGCAGAGGTTTGCGCACTTTTCCCCACAAGACTCGATCGCCTCCTTTGATTTCTCGCACTACATGATGTTTGAGAAACGGATGACCGAGACATAGTCTTTCAGAAGCGCTAGCACCTTACTTGTGGGTAGACCGGTACACCTACTTTCCCCTACATCTGCTAGTCTACCCGTAAGAGTTCGCACAACTTAATCAACTATGCGAGCCCATAATGGCTTGTGGCTGCACGGAAGTTTCTAGTATGAATAATCTCATGATCCCTTTGAGCACGGGTGGCGGTCCAAGAAAAACAGGCAAATCCTGATAGAAACCAGGTGCCTCAATCCACCCAGGATGTGTGTTTAAGTTGCCACCTTAAATAAACCATTAATTAACAATATCACATCATCATGGATACACTCACCCAATCCACGTCTACTAGCATAGCATGGCATAAGCAAACGTAGAAGTAACTCCCAAGGGTTTGATAATAAAACAGGTAATAGGTACTACCTCAACTACTTCCCATCCCACAATTTAATTAGATCCTAGTCAATGCAATGTTTGAGGATAGATCTAATGCATAAAAACTGGGTTTGAGAAGAGTATGATCAAAGTGTTACTTGCCTGCAACGTTGACGAAGATGATTCGCACTCAACACACTTGATAGATCTACTCGTCACACTCCGGTCAATCTATCGTGAGCAACCAATAGTAACCACACATAAGCAATCACTCAAAAGATCGGAAGGAACGAAGGAAACAATTTGGAAAACATCAAAACCAAGCAGATAACTCTTGCAACATAAAACAATTTCTAACAGTACCAAAATTATGTGAATTTGGCCTTATCAGAAAGTTTAGGTCAAGGGCTTCGATTTGCAAAAAGAATCAACTAAATCAGAGTTACGAAACTCAAGTTATGATCAAACGAAATTCAAATACAAATCTAATCTAATTCAAATTTTAAAACATTCAAAAACATGTTTGAGTTGGATTACTGGTTAGAGGGGATCATAACGAAGAAGTGGGCATTGGTTTCGTTGAATTCCGACTAACGAGCAAAAAGTTATGGTCGTTTGAAAATTGGGGACTAATCTATAAAATAAAACAACTACAACTAGGTCCCTGGCAGAAAATAAAATAAAAAAAAGACTAAATAGCGAACGTTCGTTACAGAACCTAATCTAATGAATTCGTTCGCTCCAGAACCTAAACTAGCGAACGCTCACAATTTAAACTAAGTAAATAAAACAACGGGTTTTTAAACGAAAACCGAAACCCAAAAAAAACCGGCGAACCGGGCGGGCTTATTACCGGTTCACAGCGGGTTCGACGCCGGCGGCGGTTTCCGGCGAGACAGGAAGGCGGCGGCGGCTCGGGTCCGGCCGGGGCGGCGGCTCCGGTGGGTCTCCGGCAGCGGCGAGGGCACGAAGTGCGGCGTGGAGCGGCGCGTCCGATGGTGGCGTCGCCGTCGAGGGTGAGCAAGCGGCGGCAGCAGAGATCTCGCCAGTGGCGGCTTCTGTGGCGGCGAAAAGTCTTGGGCGGCGAGATGCGGAGAGGAGAGAGAGAGATCCGGCGGCGCTTATATAGGGCGGCGCCGACTTGGGAAGGAGGCGGCCGAGGCGGGCGGCGCTTCGGACTCCGAGTCCGGGTCACGCCTGCAGGAGGAGGAGGCGGCGGCGGCCGACGGGCAGGTGAGCCTTGACCCGATTCGTCCGGAGAGGAAGTTTTTTTTTTAATCAGACAACCAAAATAAAATAAGCCAATAATATGAAAATTTACTATAGGCATATAATATATCAAAATTTTCAGAAAAAGATTTCCTACATGATGAACATTATTCTAGCTTCAAATAAAATACACAAAAATTCAAATAAAGCAAAGAGTGCTTCTGCTCTAATAAAATCCAACAAAAATCATTTTAAAAATACCAAAATTATTCAAATTTATTTCTCTCCATTTTTTTACGATGTAGGGAATCATGTTACCCTATTTTCCATATATTTTATTTTTGGAGAAAAATAATTTGAATAAAACTCAAATAACTCCAAATTGAAAATAAATTCAAAAGAACTTTTAATTTTAATTCTTTGAAAACTCCCAACTCATATTTCATATGTTTTGAAGAAGTCATTTTATCTTCGCTCGTGAAAATCATTGAGTTGCATAAAGTTTCAGAATTGGAAATATTCTCAAATGAAATTCAAATATTTTCAACACCCTTGTCATTTAAATAAATGGAAGAAGTCATGTCATCTTCTCTCAGGGTTTTGTGATGAAAAGAATTTGAATTCCCGAAGATCATAAAAGCAAAATGAAAGTTTGGGAAAGTCCTTTTATTCCCTCTCATTTAACTTTCAAAATTTTCGAATTCACTCACTTTCAGTCAATCAATCAAACAATCAATCAAATCTATATATTTATTATAACATTCCAAAATTTAGAATTTTGGGATGTTACAAACTAGCACCCTTAAAAGGAATCTCGTCCTCGAGATTCGGAGAGGCTAGAAAGAAATGGGTTAGGGTTTGGGGGTCTTCTCAAAATCCATCGATCATCACAGGGGGTCTGGGGGGGCTACCACCCTTAAGAGCTTGGTTACGGTTCCATCAAAACTCATATACTCCATCCTTATCGTTGACAGTGTCGGTCTTCTCAGATCGTAAGGATAACTCCTTCTCTGGGCTCTTCCGGTAGTGGCATAACCTTTTCCTCAATTCTTTTGTCCTTTCCTCTTGGTAAGGTTCTTCCATGACTTGGTCTTCATAGCTGATAGGTCTGGCGCCAATTCTAAACAACTATCGATATCTCATGGTGGTCAACAATTTATGGTTTCTCCTGCAGGAAATGGGTCTGGGTTGAACCTCACCATATAACCTACGGTTGGCAACAACTCCGTGTACAACGGAAAAAATACCTATACCATTCTAAGGTTCAACAAGGTTTTGATCGTCGTCTCTCTACTATAGGTAAGTCACTCAGATTTACCATCCCATATAGCAAGGCGAATAATAAGAGTAAGTCGGTATGGTGATCAATCCATCTCGCACCCAAATCATTACCCCGTATATGGTTTAGCGAATCTCGCATTCTAACCCTCGGTCATCCTCACAAGCATTGCAGAATTTCTCTTGTCGACGAACCGAGTTCGGATAAATCCATTGATTCTGCAAGCCAAACAAACATCTATCGTTCCTTAACAACTCTCAGGTTTTGCGTTACTCCTATAAGATCGTCTATCGATACAATCGTAAATTCTTCCAGGGTTTTTCCTTCAGCAAGAATGTGCTTGCTTCTTGGCAGGTCCTGGAGCCTGTGGGTTATGGCCCATGTCATCACTTGTAGTCCTTGAACTTATCCTCGGGCTTCTGATCATTATTCCAACTTCCAACTTCCTAGTATTCTTAAATCCATCCAATTTTATTGTCTTCCTTCCTTCTATTGGCACCAAACTAGGACATGATTACTCAGACTCATCATGGAGTTGCAATTGCTCCTTATTTCCAACATCACACCTCCTTTATATCCAATAGTAATTCATCTCTTCATCATCGTGGGATATCCCACCTACTGAGATAAAAAACTTATACTTATGAAGTCCATACTCCACTTCGTGGAACATCATTATCCTTTCCAGGGTCAAGCGTCCTTACAGGGGAATATTGGCCATCTCTGCATGGCACTTCTTCAACTCGGAAACGTGAAACACATCATGAACTCCTGACAGTCCATCGGGTAATTTCAACTTGTAGGCCACTTCTCCCATACGCTCCAAAACTCGGTATGGTCCTACAAATCTCGGGGCTAACTTTCCCTTAACTCCAAATCGTTTAAATCCTCATAGAGGGGACACACGAAGACATGCTCTGTCTCCAATTTCATAGACTACCTCCTTGCGTTTTTGAGTCTGCATAACTCTTCTGCCTGGACTGAGCTACCTTCATTCTATCTCGAAGCAACATAAGATTCTCTTCTGAATCCTTGATCACATTTGGTCCAAACAACTGACGGTCTCCAACTTCATCCCACGTTAATAGTGTCTGGCTCCTTCTCCCATACAAAGCTTAAAAAGGGGGCCATCTTCAAACTGACTTGGTAGCTGTTGTTGTATGAGAACTCCGCGTAAGGTAGATTATCATCACTACTAGATCCATAACTTAACGCACACGCTCTCAACATGTCCTCCAGAATCTGATTAACTCCCTCGATTTATCCATCTGTCTGCGGATGAAAGGCTGTACTGAACTCTAGCCTACTACCCAAAGTCTGGTGCGGCTGATTCCAACTTTGAGGTAAACTGTGTTCCTCTATCTGATACGATGGTCCTCGAAACTCCATGCAGACATACGATCCTGGTCATATATATCTTGGCCAACTTCGCACTTGTATAGGTGGTTTTCACTGGGATAAAGCGAGCCACTTTGGTCAAGCAAATAAACTACTACCCAGATAGAATCATCTCCCGTTCGGGTTCTGGGAAATCCGGTAATGAAATCCATGCCAAGCTTATCCCACTTCTATTCGGGTATCGACATAGGCTGTAGTAATCCTGCTGGCTTCTGATGCTCTGTTTTTTTACTCTCTCTGGCATACATCACCTATGATTACATACTCCGCAATATCCTTCTTCATACCAGTCCACCAGAAACACTCCTTCAAATCCAAATACTTCTTGGTGTTTCCAGGGCGAATCGAGTATGGTGAGTCATGAGCCTCCTGAAGTATTAACTTCCTGATCTCTGCATTATTGGGTACATGTACACTATCCTCAAATCATAAGGTGTCATCCTCATCCTTACGAAAACCTTTGGCCTTTCCTTTGCTCATCCTCTCTTTTACCTCAGCAATCTCTTTGTCATCCTTCTGAGCTTCACGGATCTTTCCCAACAATGTGGGCTGAACTTCCATTTGCTACAACAAAACCTTTGGGAACAATCTCCAACCGAAGTTCCCTGAGATCCTCTGCTAACCCCTTTGGTAATCCTCCGCTTATGAGAGTATTCATCCTTGTTTTCTTTATGGTTGTGTCCTATTTCTCCACAAATCTTGCATGCACATGGTTTCTTCATATCACTTCCATCAGGCTTCAATTTCTGGGACACAAGACGAGATCTTTGCAGAGTCAACTTAAATTCTTCCCAAGTGGTTACTCCTTGCCATCCATTGATGGTTTGGTACATCCTCCACCAAGTAGAAGCACCTCTTTCAAAGAACGGAAGAGCATGCTGGGCTATATCCTTGTCGACACTAGGGTTATTCTCCATGCGATCCTCCATGTTCTAAATCCATCGGTCTGTCTCCAATTGACTCATCAGTCCAGAAAATACAAGCTCATCTCCATTCATCCTCTAATGGGTCCATGGGTTTTGGGGTGGGATAAGAGAGATAGAGAAGGATACGAACAATACAAACAAAAGTTTTGAAAAGGGCAGATTTCATTTGTGGCTGTCGAAAAAACATCAAAAAAATGACAGCTCACAAACGTCGCATCTAACGTAAGTGTATAACAGGGGTTTGGTCTTCTAAAGGTCAATAAATCTTCAAAATCATCAAACTCTTCGAGTCTTGATCCTGTCTCCGATGGCTTCTTCCGATCGTACTTGTCTTTCTCAAGTTCTTTTGCCAGATCATCTCTGTTGTCGCAAAATCCCTCGTGGCATCCTTCAATATTTCTGGAGTTACGTTCCAACTTCTGGATTTCATCAACCTTGACATGAACCATGATCCTACTGCCCTTCAGTTCTTGACGAATCTCCGGTATCTTGAGGTTTTGATCCTCCAGCTTGGCTACTTTCAGCTTCTGGGTCCTGAATTCTTCACGAAACTCTTCCTTATCAAATACTGCTTCCTGTAGGTTCATCTTAACTTCTTGATGTAATGCTCCAGATCCCGGTGTTACATCAGCTAAGGTTAAAACTTCACCTCTTGCTGATAGGTGCTCCATCAGCCTTCTAACATCCAATCCTTCCATGCATATGCATGCTTAACTCAGCACGGTGACAATAGCATAAGCGGGCGATAACATCATGGATAGCGTGTTTCTGCTCTTGTCATTTCCATGAGCTATCATTCCATAGTTGATATCTCCTGCCTTAGGGTTTTCCTGACAAAACTTTGAGTTCTATGCTCCATGTTCCGGTCTTACTCCAATACACCTTGATCTCGGGTATTGATAACTTCCATAGTCTGTCAAATTCCATAAGCGTAACCTTCCTAGGTCATAAAAATCTGGGAATTCTTCAGAGCCTTCAAAATCTCCTAGTCTTGGAGTCTTCAACAAAGTAGTAGTTTCCATTTACACGGTAAAATCATCTTCATTCCAAATGGTCTTAGTTGTCCGATATCTTATCTCCTTGGAGTGGTCTCATCGATCGAATCTTCGAGTGGTCAAAAGGGAAAAGGGGTATGGTCTAACTAAAAGGGAAATTTCAATAAGCTCAGAAGAGAAGAGGGGAAAAGATCCTTTTGAAAAGAAAGTTGTAGAGAAAATCCTTCCTATGGGCTTGCCATTTTCTAGGGTCACGTCCTACAGTCAACATGTGCTCTGATACCATCTTGTAGCGACCCGACCTCAGACGGTCAAGTCTCTGTGCTTAAGTGTCATCCCTGGATCGGTATGCTGACACACACAGTACTCGAGGATTTATAACAGAGGTAAATCACATGTATAAAGTAACGTAAATACATTACCTCAATCCAAAATATAGCGGAAGCAACAAGGTTGTGGATTCCCATCAACGCCAACGACAAGGTTGAGTGTAGAAACCGTAACCCTAACGTATCACTTACTCATCGTCTGAAAAGTCTGCAACATGAAACGTTGCAGCCCGAAAACGGGTCAGCACATGGAATATGCTGGCAATGTAACACATAGAGAGTAATGAAAGAATAAGCTATACTACATGCATATATGGCTGGTGGAAAGCTCTATGGTTACAGTTTTTGCGTAAAGCCAATTTTTCCCTACATCAAAGGAATAAATTTCAGTTAACTATCATGGTGGTTGTGAAACATTGAGAATGGTTGACAACATTCTCAATCCCAATTAAAGGTACTCATTAAAACCCAACAATATTAATTAGAAGTAACATGATGAGATTCACATGATATCCAAGTACTAGATACTCAAGATGTCCATAACCAGGGACACGGCTAATCATGATTAGTTTATACACTCTGCAGAGGTTGTGCACTTTTCCCCACAAGACTCGATCGCCTCCGTTGATTTCTCGCACTACATGATGTTTGAGAAACGGATGACCGAGACATAGTCTTTCGGAAGCGCTAGCACCTTACTTGTGGGTAGACCGGTACACCTACTTTCCCCTACATCTGCTAGTCTACCCGTAAGAGTTCGCACAACTTAATCAACTATGCCAGAGCCCATAATGGCTTGTGGCTGCACATGGAAGTTTCTAGTATGAATAATCTCATGATCCATTTGAGCCTGGGTGGCGGTCCGAAGAAAAACAGGCAAATCCTGATAGAAACCAGGTGCCTCAATCCACCCAGATGTGTGTTTAAGTTGCCACCTTAAATAAACCATTAATTAACAATCTCACATCTGTCATGGATACACTCACCCAATCCACGTCTACTAGCATAGCATGGCATAAGCAAACGTAGAAGTAACTCCCAAGGGTTTGATAATAAAACAGGTAATAGGTACTACCTCAACTACTTCCCATCCCACAATTTAATTAGATCCTAGTCAATGCAATGTTTGAGGATAGATCTAATGCATAAAAACTGGGTTTGAGAAGAGTATGATCAAATTGTTACTTGCCTGCAACGTTGATGAAGATGATTCGCACTCAACACACTTGATAGACCTACTCGTCACACTCCGGTCAATCTATCGTGAGCACGCAATAGTAACCACACATAAGCAATCACTCAAAAGATCGGAAGGAACGAAGGAAACAATTTGGAAAACATCAAAACCAAGCAGATAACTCTTGCAACATAAAACAATTTCTAACAGTACCAAAATTATGTGAATTTGGTCTTATCAGAAAGTTTAGGTCAAGAGCTTCGATTTGCAAAAAGAATCAACTAAATCGGAGTTACGAAACTCAAGTTATGATCAAACGAAGTTCAAATACAAATCTAATCTAATTCAAATTTTAAAAGTTTCAAAAACATGTTTGAGTTGGATTACTGGTTAGAGGGGATCATAACGAAGAAGTGGGCGTTGGTTTCGTTGAATTCCGACTAACGAGCAAAACGTTATGGTCGTTTGAAAATTGGGGACTAATCTGTAAAATAAAACAACTACAACTAGGTCCCTGGCAGAAAAAAAAAAGACTAAATAGCGAACGTTCGTTACAGAACCTAATCTAATGAATTCGTTCGCTCCAGAACCTAAACTAGCGAACGCTCACTATTTAAACTAACTAAATAAAAAAACGGGTTTTTAAACGAAAACCGAAACCCAAAAAAAACCGGCGAACCGGGCGGGCTTATTACCGGTTCACAGCGGGTTCGACGCCGGCGGCGGTTTCCGGCGGGACAGGACGGCGGCGGCTCGGGTCCGGCCGAGGCGGTGGTGCCGGTGGGTCTCCGACAGCGGCGAGGGCACGGGTGGGTGGCGTGGAAGCGACGATCCGATGGCGGCCACCGCTTGGGGGTGATTTGAACGGAAGGGCGGCGGGCGGTCAGGCGAAGTAGCGGGCGGCGATTTAGATGCGGGAGAGGGAGAGAGAGAGATCCGGGGCGGCGCTTATATAGGGGGGCGGGGCTGCGCCGACTTGGGGAAGGAGGCGGCCGGAGGCGGGCGGCGCTCGGACTCCGGCGAGTCCGGGTCGCGCACGGGAGGAGGAGGCGGCGGCGCTGACGGGCCGGCTGGGCCTTCGGCCCAGTTCGGTCCGGAGAGGAAGTTTTTTTTAAATCAGACAAGAAAAATAAAATAAGCCAATAATATGAAAATTTACTATAGGCATATAATATATCAAAATTTTCAGAAAAAGATTTCCTACATGATGAACATTATTCTAGCTTCAAATGAAATACACAAAAATTCAAATAAAGCAAAGAGTGCTTCTGCTCTAATAAAATCCAACAAAAATCATTTTTAAAAAATACCCAAATTAATTCAAATTTATTTCTCTCCATTTTTCTGATGTAGGGAATCATGTTACCCTATTTTCCATATATTTTATTTTTGGAGAAAAATAATTTGAATAAAACTCAAATAACTCCAAAATGAAAATAAATTCAAAAGAAATTTTAATTTTAATTCTTTGAAAACTCCCAACTCATATTTCATATGTTTTGAAGAAGTCATTTTATCTTCGCTCGTGAAAATCATTGAGTTGCATAAAGTTTCAGAATTGGAAATATTCTCAAATGAAATTCAAATATTTTCAACACCCCTTGTCATTTAAGTAAATGGAAGAAGTCATGTCATCTTCTCTCCAGGGTTTTGTGATGAAAAGAATTTGAATTCCCGAAGATCATAAAAGCAAAATGAAAGTTTGGGAAAGTACTTTTATTCCCTCTCATTTAACTTTCAAAATTTTTGAATTCACTCACTTTCAGTCAATCAATCAAACAATCAATCAAATCTATCTATTTATTATAACATTCCAAAATTTAGAATTTTGGGATGTTACATCTTTCTAACATTTGATCAATAAAAGGCTGAGGGTAATGATCATTTCTAATAGCTTTATTTAATTTTCTATAATCAATTACCATTCTATAGCCCGTGATAATTCTTTGTGGAATAAGCTCATTCGTATCATTAGGAACAACCGTAATACCTCCCTTCTTTGGGACACAATGAACAAGGCTTACCCATTTACTATTAGCTATAGGATAGATTATACCTGCTTCCAGAAGTTTCAATATTTCCGTTCTTACCACTTCTTTCATTTTCGGATTTAACCGACTTTGGTGATCAACAACGGGTTTAGCATCAGGTTCCATATTAATGTTGTGCTGACATAGAGTGGGACTAATGCCCTTAAGATCATCAAGAGTATATCCAATAGCAGCCCTGTGCTTCCTTAGAACTTTCAATAATCTTTCTTCTTCATGTTCTGAAAGGTTAGCACTAATAATAACAGGATATATCTTCTTTTCATCAAGATAGGCATATTTCAAGGTGTCTGGCAATTGTTTATGTTCAAACACAGGATCACCTTTAGGTGGAGGAGGACCTCCGAGAGTTTCAATAGGCAAATTGTGTTTATGCAGAGGTTGTTGTTCAAAAAAGATTCTATCTATTTCATTTCTTTAACACATATGCAAATCATTTTCATGGTCTAGCAAATATTGTTCCAAAGGATCAGTAGGAGGCATAACAATAGAAGCAAGACCAATAATTTCATCCTTACTAGGCAAGTCTTTCTTATGAGGTTGTTTACTAAACTTGGAAAAATTAAACTCATGATATTCATCACCAAAGTTAACACCGACAATTCATTTCTTACAATCTAGTTTAGCATTGACGGTGTTCAAGAAAGGTCTACCAAATATAATGGGACAAAATTCATCTTGTGGGGTGGTAAGAACAACAAAATCAGTAGGGTATTTTACTTCCCACACAAGACTTCAACATCTCTAAGAATCCCAATTGGTGATATAGTATCTCTATTAGCAAGTTTAATAGTAACATCTATGTCTTCTATTTCAGCAGGTGCTATTTCATCTTTAATTTCTTCATATAAGGAGAATGGAATAGCACTCACACTAGCACCTACGTCAGATAAACCATGATAGCAGTGATCTCCTATCTTAACTGAGACAACAGGCATGCCAACAACTGGTCTATGTTTATCTGTTCCTTCAGGTTTAGTAATCCTAGAGGCTTCATCACAGAAGTAAATAACATGCCCATCAATATTATCAACTAAGAGATCTTTAACCATAGCAACACTAGGTTCAACTTTGATTTGTTCAGAAGGTTTGAATGTTCTAACATAATTTTTGTTAACCGCAGTTGAAGCTTTAGCATGTTCCTTCATCCTAACAGGAAAAGGTGGTTTTTCAATATAAGCAGCGGGAACAACTGGATCAACATTGTAAATGATAGTTTCTTCTTTAGCTTTTACCGGTTCTTTAATTTCTTCTTTAATTGGTGGGTAATATTTAAACCACTTATCCTTAGGGAGATCAACATGAGTAGGAAAATATTCACAAAAGGGAGCTACTATCTCAGAGTCAAGTCAATATTTAGTGCTAAACTTTTGAAAGGCATCAGTATTCATAAAGATTTAACACAATCAAACTTAGGTTCAATACCTGACTCTTTACCTTCGTCGAGTTCCCAATCTTCAGAATTACGTTTAATTCTTTCTAAAAGATCCTACCGGAATTCAATGGTCTTCTTCATAAAAGAACCAGTACAAGAAGTATCGAGCATGGTTTGATCATTATGAGAAAGCCGAGCATAAAAATTCTAGATAATAATTTCTCTCGAGAGCTCATGATTGGGGCATGAATATAACATTGACTTAAGCCTCCCCCAAGCTAGAGCGATACTTTCTAATTCTCGAGGACAAAAATTATATATATATATATATATATATATATATATATATAATTCCGATCAGATGAACTAGATGCATAGGATAAAATTTCTGATGAAATTGCAATTTTAAACGGTTCCAGTTCCAAGATCCAATATCATCGCATAGCCTATACCATGTCAATGGTGTTCCCTTCAAAGATAAAGGGAAAACCTTCTTCTTAGCTTCATCTCCGGGAAAACCTACAACCTTAAATAAACCACAAATTTCATCCACATATATCAAATGCATATTAGGACGTTCGGTTCCATCTCCTGCATAAGATTAGCTAGCAGATGTTGTAACATATCCGAAGCAATTTCATATTCAATATTTTCAGTAGGTGCAGTAGGTTGAGGGGTAACTAATTGTGGTTCCGGTCGAGGTGAAGATACCCCGAACAAACCCCTCAAAGGATTGTTTTCCATAGTAGCAAGTGACAATAAATTTCAGCACGTAGTAATAATCTTTCCTTACCAATTTCCACTTACCAAGAGCGCTTCACTCCCCGACAACGGCGCTAGAAAATTGCCTTGATGACCCACAAGTATATGGGGTCAATTCTAGCCCTTTTTGATAAGTAAGAGTGTCGAACCCAATGAGGAGCAGCAGGATATGACAAGTGGTTTTCAGCAAGGTAATGTCTGCAAGTGCTAAAATTGTAAGTAGCAGAGTAGTTTGGTAGTAAGATAATTTGTAACGAGCAAGTAACAATAGTAGTAACAAAAGTGCAGCAAGGTAGCCCAATCCTTTTTAGGCAAAGGACAGGCCAAAATGGTTTCTTATGATAAGCAAAGTGTTCTTGAGGGTACACGGGAATTTCATCGAGTCACTTTTGTCAAGTTGGCTAAAGTCGTGTTCGGTACTTTGATAATTTGATATGTGGGTGGACTGGTGCTTAGGTGATGTTCTTACTTGAACAAACCTCTTACTTATGATTAACCCTCTCGCAAGCATCCGCAACTACGAGAAAAGTATTAAGAATAAATTCTAACCATAGCATTAAACTTTTGGATCCAATCGGTCCCTTACGGAATAGCACATAAACTGGGGTCTAAGCTTCTGTCACTCTCACAACCCACCATATAATAAATACTCCACAATGCATTCCCTTAGGCCCAAATATGGTGAAGTGTCATGTAGTCGACGTTCACATGACAACACTAAGAGAATGGCAACATACACACCATCAAAATATCGAACACATATCAAGTTCACATGATTACTTGCAACATGATTTCTCCCGTGACCTCAAGAACGAAAGGAACTACTGACAAATGATAAACATGCTCAAGATCAGAGGGGTATTGAATAGCATAGTGGATCTAAACATATTATCTTCCACCAAATAAACCATATTGTAATCAACTACAAGATGTAATCAACACTACTAGTCACCCACCGGCACCAATCTATAGTTTTGATACAAAGATTGAACGCAAGAGATGAACTAGGGTTTGAGAGGAGTTGGTGCTATGAAGATGTTGATGAAGATAGCCCTCCCCAAGAAGGGAGAGTTGTTGGCGATGATGATGACGATGATTTCCCCCTCCGGGAGGGAAGTTCCCCTGGCGGAATTACTCCGCGAAAGGGCAAAAGTGCTCCTGCCCAAGTTCTGCCTCGAGGCGGCGACGCTTCGTCCCGAATGTCCTCTCCTTATTTTTTCTATGTAAAAATGACTTATATACCAGAAGATGGGCACCGGAGGTGGGCCGAGGAGGGCAGCACCTACCGAGGCGCACAGGCCTCTGGCGCGCCCAGTGGGGTTGTGCCCACCTGGTGGCACTCCTCTGGTACTTAATTGCTCCATTATTCCTTAAATATTCCATAAAAAATCCCCGGGGAATTTCAGCTCATTTGGAGTTGTGCAGAATAGGTAGCTTGACGTAGCTTTTTCAGTCCAGATTTTCGCGAAATTCTCCCCTTGGTGCATACCTTGCATATTATGAGAGAAAAGTCATTAGAATTACTCCAAAAAGCATTATTATACAATAAAACAACATAAATAATAGTAGGAAAACATGATGCAAAATGGACGTATCAGCCACCTTGCGATGTAATACCCTACTCCTGCTTTGTGGTGGATTGGCCTCGCGATGGGCTGAGGATGAACTAGTACAAGTGGAAGAACAGCCTCAGGAGGCCTGTTCTTGTGATGAGCTCTTGGTGGATCTATGAGCCGATCTTCTAGTGAGTGGATCGATCCATCCCCTCTCTACAGTGGTGGCTAGGACTTATTTATAGTGACCTTGGTCGTCTTCCTCCAAAACTTAGGCGGGAAGGGATCCCACAACGACCAAATTTGAAGGGGAACAAGTACATCTAATCCTAAAGAAAAGTGGTCTTCACCTGCAAATCCTCTGAGCGTGACGTTGGGCTGGGCTCGGCGATGACATCCATCCTGCCGTTCTAGCGGTCTTGGTCTCGTTGCATGCAAATAGCAACCTTTGGCTGATTCCTTGGGACTCCACACCTGCGCTTGCCTCCTTTGCACCAAAGAGGAAACCTGTTGTACTGCGCCAGCTGGCGCACGCATGGCCTTGGTCGTCATGGCTGATGTCATTTCAGCCTCGTGAGGCTGGGTCTTGCATAGAAATCTCCGCTCTGCTCAGGAGGCAGCCTAAGGAGGC
This sequence comes from Aegilops bicornis, assembly GCA_021605145.1. Lineage (NCBI taxonomy): Eukaryota > Viridiplantae > Streptophyta > Magnoliopsida > Poales > Poaceae > Aegilops > Aegilops bicornis. The sequence continues at coordinate 547,114,889 of CM038673.1, read as the reverse complement.
CACTCCCTCGAAAGGTCTTGATGTCGCCTGCCTCGCGAAGCTTGGCCCCATGTGAGGGTCTTGTCTTGTCATAGTCGAAGCTGGGCCGTACTAGAACGTTTACGAAGCCACGTCGTGGGCCGTAGGCAGGAAGGGTTGGGTACCCTGGTTTCTAGAACACCGACAGTGCCTGAAGAAATTGAACCACTTTCATCTGCTCCTCCTGCAAAGTCATCACAGATGAAAAGTGTCAACCTTCCTTCTGCATCATAAGTGAATAAGACTAAGGCCACAGTGAGGGCAGCTATGAAGAAAAGGAAAGCATCTGCAACCTCAGAGTCTTTAGCTCCCAAGAATGTGAAGACTTTGACGAGTTCATTCAGAAACCCCATTGATGTTGTTCCTCTCTCAAGCATGCCATCAATGGAGATTGTTCCCTTTGGTGAGGAATATGTCATCCCAGATGACAGTGATGAAGAGAATCCCTTCGTTGCTACGTCAGAGCAGTTGGATGAATAAATTGAAGTGGATACAATCCCTTCACCTATGTTGGTATCATCGCCCATGCCTCAGTTCACAGCTGAAGAGGCAGGCGTTGAAGAAATTGATGTTGAAGATGAGGATGTGGACATTGGGTCTACAACTCCTATATTGAATGATGATTATTGGGAAGACATCATCCCAATTCTCCTCTGACCACACCTCTACAGCAAATTCCTCGGCCCCCTGTGCTGACCGAAGAAATTTTTACGGGCTCTAAAGGACGTCAAGCTTCTCTTCATTCTATTCGTAAAGAAGCACCAGCTACTAACGCTGAAGAAATGGAAGCCAAGACTGTTACTAATGAAACTGTTGTTGATATTCCTCAGTCTGTGGCTCCAGAAGTTGTGCATCAAGAGGCAGTGTAGATTTCAGCTGTAAATCTTCATCCCAAACAACATAATCCTCATTCCAAGAAGCAGAAATTCAAAGCTAATGATTTCTTTGTTGAGCATCATTTCTTCCCAGATTTCAATCCTTATGACCCTGCAAGACTTTGACGCAAGCGCTTCTGAACAGCAAGTCAGATGAACTTCTACTCTACAGCCCTATTTGACAAGGACAAGGTATTTGACCACGAGCAAATTCCTCATGTGGATATGGAGTCTCTTCCGTGCTTCACCCCAGTCCTCAGTGTTCTTCATGATGCTGGGCTACTCAACTTCTGCACCGACATCTGCGACTGGAATGAAGAACTCATTCTTCAATTCTATGCCACATTGCACATCACTAGAAATGTTGAAGATGTGAATTCATGGGTGCTTGAATGGATGTCTGAAAACACTCACTACAAAGCTCCAGCCTCTGAATTGCTTCATGCCGTCCCAATCGGCCCTCCCACTGAAGGTGCACTGCTCAGGTATGAGGAACCTTAACTTTCATATCACTTGATGCAAGTGTTGATGAAGCCTTTGAAGGCTGGCCAAGCTCCAAGGACCACATTCCTCATGAAGGAATTGATGTATGTGCCAAGGACAGTATATCGCATATTGACCAAAACCCTCAGTCCAATCAAGGGCCACAACTCAGATGAAGAAGAGGTTGTTGGCATCATGAAGAATCTGCTTTTCAATATCTTGCATGGCATTCCTATTAACTACCACGATTTCTTCATGAGGATTTTCGCCAGTGCTGCTCTGTCACCTTTTGAGTTGAAGCCTGTCAGATGTGGGGTTCCGTCAAACCCTTTGTTGGGGAACGTAGTAATTTCAAAAAATTTCCTACGCACACACAAGATCATGGTGATGGCATAGCAACGAGAGGGGAGAGTGTATGTCCACGCACTCAGAGACCGTAAGCGGAAGCGTTATAACAACGCTGTTGATGTAGTCGTATGTCTTCACGATCCGACCGATCCAAGTACCAAACGCACGGCACCTCCGAAGTTCAAAGACAGCCAGCTCGATGACGATCCCGGCTCCGATCCAAAGAAAGCGTCGAGATGAGTTCCACAAGAAGACGGCGTGGTGACGATGATGATGCTACACCGGTGCAGGGCTTTGCCTAAGCTCCGCGACGATATGACTCTATCGCGCAGGCTTCGCCTAAGCTCATGACGATATGACCGAAGTGGAATATGGTGGAGGGGCACCGCACACGGCTAAGGAACGATCCATAGATCAACTTGTGTGTCATGGGGTGCCCCCGCCTCAGATATAAAGGAGCAAGGGGTGCGGCCGGCCCTAGGAGGAGGCGCCGAGGAGTCCTACTCCCACCGGAGTAGGACTCCCCTTCCTAGTTGGATTAGGACTTGGGGGAGGGGAAGAGGAAGGGGTTGCCGCCCCCCTCTCCTTGCCCTATTCGGACTAGGGGAGGGGCGCGCCTGCCCCGGCCGGCCCTCCTCTTCTCCCTTATGGCCCATTAAGGCCCATTGACCCCGGAGGGTTCCAGTAACCCGGTGTTCCGTAAAATCCGATTTCACCCGAACTATTCAAGTCCAAACATAGGCTTCCAATATATCGATCTTTATGTCTCGACCATTTCGAGACTCCTCGTCATGTCCGTGATCACATCCGGACTCGAACAAACTTCGCACATCAATACTTATAAACTCATAATAAAGCGTAAATGCATTAGCGTTAAGCGTGCGGACCCTACGGGTTCGAGAACTATGTAGACATGACCTAAAACTATTCTCGGTCAATAAGCAATAGCGGAACCTGGATGCCCATATTGGTTCCTACATATTCTTCGAAGATCTTTATCGGTCAAACCGCATAACGACATACGTTGTTCCCTTTGTCATCGGTATGTTACTTACCCGAGATTCGATCGTCGGTATCCAATACCTAGTTCAATCTCGTTACCGGCAAGTCTCTTTACTCGCTCATAATACATCATCTCACAACTAACTTATTAGTTGCAATGCTTGCAAGGCTTATGTGATGTGTATTACCGAGAAGGCCTAGAGATACCTCTCCGAGCAATCGGAGTGACGTAAACCTAATCTCGAAATCGCCAACCCAACATGTACCTTTGGAGACACCTGTAGTACTCCTTTATAATCACCCGATTACGTTGTGACGTTTGGTAGCACCCAAAGTATTCCTCCGTAAACGCGAAGTTGCATAATCTCATAGTTACGAGGAACATGTATAGGTCATGAAGAAAGCAATAGCAATATACTAAGCGATCAAGTGCTAAGCTAACGGAATGGGTCATGTCAATCACATCATTCTCCTAATGATGTGATCCCATTAATCAAATAACAACACATGTCTATGGTCGTGAAACATAACCATCTTTGATTAATGAGCTAGTCAAGTAGAGGCATACTAGTGACTGTATGTTTGTCTATGTATTCACACATGTATTATGTTTCCGGTTAATACAATTCTAGCATGAATAATAAACATTTATCATGATATGAGGAAATAAATAATAACTTTATTATTGCCTCTAGGGCATATTTCCTTCACCCTTAAGGTGCGCGCGAAGTCTTTCCCTCCTACCGATCTACGCTCTAGCTCGCTAAGATCTCGCGGATGAACTCGACGAACTCGCAACACAGAAAGACACGAGGTTTATACTGGTTCGGGCCACCGTTGTGGTGTAATACCCTACTCCAGTGTGGTGGTGGTGGATTGCCTCTTGGGCTGATGATGAACAGTACAAGGGAAGAACAGCCTCCTGAGGTTGTGGTTTTCTTGTGCGTACGAGCTTGTGCGCGTCTCTGGATCCGATGGCTACTGGCTACTACTGTGGTGGCTAGACCTATTTATAGAGGCCCTGGTCCTCTTCCCAAATATCGAGCGGGAAGGGAGCCAACAACGGCGGGCAAATTTGAAGGGGGACAGCTAGTACAAGCTATCCTGACAAAAGTGGTCTTTGCCTACGAAAAGCTCTGGTGGTGACGCCGTCTTGGGCTCCACAATGACCTTCGTCTCGCCGTCCTCCTGGTCTTGGTCTCGCTGCACCAATATAGCAACCTTTGCCTCATGCCTCGGTACTCTTCGCCTGAGCTGGCCTCCTTAGCACCAAAGAGGAAAGAAGGACGCTGCGCGCGCTGGCGCCCGCCTGGTGTCGTTCGTCATGGCTCACGTCACGAGAGCCTCGTGAGGTTTGCCCCGTCTTGATATCTCCGCTCCTCGTGAGCCCGCCTGGCTAGGACACTCTAGGAGGTCTTGCATCGTCCGCCTCGCGAGGCTTGGACCCTCGCGAGGGTCTTGGATGCCTTGTTGATGAAGATGGGCCATACGGCCTGCTGCTTAGCCACGCCAGGCCGCAGTGTGCAAGTCTGGGGACCCCCATTCCCTGTAACGCCGGACAGTAGCCCCCGGCCCAAGGTGCGCTTTCGGGCTTGGCCCATGGCCAAGGGTCAAGTTCGAAGCACCTTGAGCCCCAAAAGCTCGGTGGCCTCGGTACCGACGATGGCGGTTGATTGGACGTGGGCGTCTCCGCTTCCCCACGCTGCCTCGGCAACTGCACGACTTGACAGGTCCCTGCGATATGCAAGGAAAACCATCATTACCTGCGATCGTGGGAGACGCCGGTTGGCCTTCCCTTGCTATAAATGGGGAGGGGGCGGAGCCCCCGTCGCCCATCTCTTCCTCGCTTGCTTGCTTCTTCCTTGCTCCACTCCTTGCAGCGCCACCTATGGCACCATGAAGGAAGTTCTCTGCCGCCGAGAAGGGAAAGGCTCCCCGCGAGGGACCCGGCTCCCCGGCGCCCAAGCGTGATCGCGACCGTCCGCACAAGCACGCCGCGACCCCCGCCGTGGCCCACCGTCGAGGCGGCGCAGCGGCACACGGAGGGGCTCGTCCTAGCCATGGCAGTCCAGCTGAAGAGGGGAGGCGTGCAATGGTGGCGTGGCCTCCCCGTCCACGCATCCATTCAGCGGAAGTGTCACCAGAGTTCGTTGTCTGGTCGGAGAACCCGACCGGCAACTAGCTCCAGCTTACGCACTTCTTCGTCGACGAACTGTCGGCCCCTGGTCCAGGCGGGCTCTGGTTGCAGGAGGATGGTTGCTGCAGCAAGGCATCTTGGCTCGCGGTTGAGACTTCCGCCGCGGGCAATATAGCCCTGGCCCGCTGCTGGTAGACGTTCGCCCGCGCGCGCGGTCTGGGCTGGCGGTGCACGCTCCACTTCAGGTATGACGGTGGGTCGACCCTCTATGTGAGGTTGTTTGGGGAAGATGGTTGCCGCGCCGGGTGCTGCCTTGAGACGAACGACGGTGAAGAGGTGCTCGGCCTTGGTGACGGTCGCGACGAGGATGAGGGCGAGCCTGCCCTCAGCGGCGACCGCGTCTCTTCCAGCTACAGCGGCTCGTCCTCCGGCGACAGCTCCAGCAGCGGTGGCTACGACTAGCCGTCGCGCCATCGCGCCCGCCTCGAAGGAGGTAGCGGGTCATCCCGTCGCCGTGCCTCTGTGAAGCGCGAGGAGGGGTCTGGCTAGGCTCGGGGCGTCGCTAAGGGCCTGCCTCCGCGGATTGCTGCAACGCCGCTTTGTTTAGCTCTTTTTCCCTGCATCGGAAAACGAAACCAGTATGGGCCCAAAGGGGCGTGTATCGAACTGTGGTTCTGTGATCATTGCACTGTGCGTGTTATTCCCATGTCGTGTTGTTGTTTTGCGCAAAGATAACTTAACCTGGTGCGTTTGGGACGCCCTTTCCCTCCCGAGGTGTCTGCGTTTGCTCAAAAACTGCAAAAAATTCGTTAGGGGGTGCGCTAGAGAGTTTGCTGTCCACCCAAGCCTTGACTTGGCGCTTTGTATCGCGGTACCCGAGGGGCATGGATTATATGAGATGCGCCAGCTTTCAAGCTCGAAAGAGGGTAGCTTGCGAGAAGGCAGAGGGAAGAAAAATGCTCATGAGGGCACCTGCCTAGCCCCCTCGCGATGTATGCGAGAGAGAGAACAGGAGTAAACCAGAGCCGAAAAATTTGGTAAAAGGCTAGGGAATCAAATCAGCAATGAACACCAAGAGCAACTTCGATTAAGGAAAAGCGAGCCAACTACGGAAAGCAAATGAAAAGCCGCGTCCGGCACCTAATCTAGTCTTCAAGTCTTCTCACCAGCGCGGAGCTAAGTGCTGCCACTAGGCGTGGGCGGGAGCCCCAGGGCCTGAGGCCGGCGCTCCTGAGACTCCTGGGTGTGTACAGCCCCAACTTATTATTACGTGAGAGTGTCACGGGCGGCGATTCTTCACAGGCACCGGGCCTTCTTCACAGGCTCTGGGCCTTTCTTCACAGGCTCTAGGCCTTGCTTCATAGGCTCTGGGCCTTGCTTCATGGGTAGAACTTCCGGGGGTGCTGGATGTTCCAGCGTTTTGGATAGGTGTCCTTTCTTGCGTCTCCAGCGCACGGCGCCAGTTCGAGATGTGGACAACCCTGAACGGGCCCTCCCACATGGGTGAAAGCTTATGCAACCCTTCTCTGGAGAGGACCCGCCTCAGGACCAGGTCACCCGTCTCGAGCGTCCTGGAGCGAACGTTGCGGCAGTGGTATCGCCATAGTGCTTGTTGGTACCTTGCCGCCCTCAATGCAGCTTCGCGACGATGTTCCTCTCCCAGCACAGGATCCATCCACCGCGTGGCGTCCTGCTGCGTTTCGTCGAATGCCAGGACCCGTGCAGAGCGATGCTTGACCTCGTGAGGGAGGACCGCTTCGGCTCTGTAGACGAGGAAGAACGGAGTCTCGCCCATTGGCTTGGTAGCCGTGGTGCGGATAGACCATAGCACAGACTGGAGCTCGTCGTGCCAGCCCCTGCCGCAGTCCTCCAACTTCTTCTTGAAGGTCCTGGTCTTGAGGCCCCTCAGGACCTTTGCGTTGGCGCGCTCAGCCTGACCATTGCTCCTGGGGTGAGCCTCGAAGCGTAGCAGATCTGCGTTCCAAGGTTAGCACAGTAGGTTTTGAAGAGGTTACTAGTAAACTGCGAGCCGTTATTAGTGATGATGCGGTTGGGGACCCCGAAGCGGCTCACGAGGCCCTTGATAAACTTGATGGCGGAGCCGGCCGGGATGGTACGGACGGCTTCCACTTCCGCCCACTTGGTGAATTTGTCGATGGCGACGTAGAGATAGCAGTAGCCCCCTGGCGCCCGTGGGAACGGGCCTAAGATGTCCTGCCCCCAGACCGCGAACGGCCATGTGAGAGGGATGGTTTGGAGGCCCTGAGCAGGCTGATGGATTTACTTGGCATGGAATTGGCAAGCTTTGCAAGACTTTACCAGCTCGGCTGCGTCGTTGAGTGCTGTAGGCCAGTAGAATCCACTGCGGAACACCTTGCCGACGAGGGTCCGTGACAATGAGTGATGCCCGCAGTCCCCACCGTGTATGTCAATCAGCAGCTCACTTCCTTGTTCGCTGGAGATGCAGCGCAGTGTGACATCATTCGGTCGCTTCCTGTATAACTTGCCGTCTTGGATGCAGTACGTCGTGGCTTGACGGGCCACGCGCTCCGCGTCCTCTTCCTTCTCCGGTAACGCCCCATGTGCCAGGTACTCCTTGAATTCCTTGGTCCAGCATTCCTCCTAAGGCTCGAGCGCCAAGAGCAGCCGGGCTCCTGAGGTCGGGCCATAGGTCGGGGCTCCCGTGACCGGAGGTTGTGGGAGCTCCTCCCGAGGCTGAGTAGTGCTTGAAAAAGGTGGCGTAGCTGATGGCTTGAAGAGCCGCTCCTCAAAGACACCAGGCTCTTGTGGTTGCCGCTTGGATGCTCTCCTGGCGATGTCGTCGGCTTCTTTGTTGGTGCCCCGAGGCACGTGCTGCAGTTCGAGACCTGAGAACTGCTTTTCCATCTTGCGTACCTCCGTGAGGTAGGCTTTCATGTGCTCGTCCTTCAGCTCGTACACCTTGTTGGAGAAGTAACGAGGAGTTGTGAGTCGTCTCTGACGGTAAGGCGCTTCACCCCTAGAGCTGTCGCAGCCTTCAGGCCAGCTATGAGGCCTTCGTATTCTGCAATATTGTTGGAGACCTTCTCGCCCGTCTTGAAAGCGAGTTGCACGGGCGTATTAAAAGCTTGTCCGTGGTGGGCGAGATGAGCATCGCTCCTGCTCCAGCATACAGTGCGCAAAGCACCATCGAAATACATGACCCAGCCGTCCGGAGCCTTGCTCCCAGGGGAGGTGGACCGGTCTTCCCCTTCCTCAAGTGTCGGGGCATCCGTCCATTCTTCCACAAAGTCAGCGAGCGCAGCCCCCTTGATGACTCTGGTAGTGCTGAACTCTAACTGGTACGCTTGCAGCTCGATATTCCACTCAGCGACTGTTCCAGCCGAGTTTGGGCTCCTGAGTACCCTCTCCAATGGGTAAGCCGAGATGACCTTGATCGGGTGCCCTTGAAAATAGTGTCGCGGCTTGTGTGAGGCCACCAAGAGTGCGAGCAGGAGCTTCTGAGGCATGCGTTAGCGTGCCCTTGCGTCTTGCAGCATGGTGCTGACGAAGTACATCGGGTGTTCGACGAGGGCTGGTGCACTATCGAGGCTGGGATCCTGCGGAGATGGGTGCATCTCCTGAGGTAAAGGGTTTACTGAGACTTGGCTGTCCTCAGTAGCTTCTGCGACGTTGTCCTGCCGAGTTTTGTCTTCTCCAGCTGATGCCTCTGCTGCGTGCTCCTGATCCTGCGCCACTTCTGCTCCGGCTTGGCGCGGCACGCCCTTGGTTTGGCGTTCCTCCCTGACCGCCACCAGCGCTGCACTGGCGGAGTATGGGGTGGCGGCAAGGTAGAGTACCAGAGGCTCAAGAGGCTGTGGTGCCACCATCACCGGGGGGCTGGTAAGGTATTTCTTGAGGTCTTGGAAGGCCTGATCGGCCTCCGGGGTCCATTCGAATGGGCCTTTCTTCTTCATGAGCTTGAAGAAGGGTAAGGCGCGCTCTCCCATCCTGGAGATGAAATGCCCTAATGCGGTCACCCGCCCCGCTAGCTTTTGCATCTCTTTGAGGGTCTGTGGCAGGCTCATGTCCTCGATGGCCTTGACTTTTTCAGGGTTCGCCTCGATCCCGCTGTGGGACACGAGGAATCCCAGCAGCTAGCCGGAGGGGACACCGAACACGCACTTCTCTGGGTTAAGCCTCAAGTTCACCCGGCGCAGGCTCTCGAAGGTTTCCTCCAAATCTTGAATCAATGTCCTCGCCTCGCGAGACTTTACCACTATGTCGTCGACGTAGGCCTCTATGTTCCTCCCAAGCTGCCGCCCCAGGGCGATGTGCATCAACCGCTGGAAGGTGGCGCCTGCATTGCGCAGCCCGAAGGGCATGCAGGTGTAGCAGTACACCCCACATGGTGTTAGGAAAGCTGTCTTCTCCACATCTTCCACCGCCATCTTGATCTGATGATACCCTGAGAACGCGTCCAGGAAGCACAGCAAGTCGCACTCGGCGATGGAGTCGACAATCTGGTCAATGCGCGGGAGCGGGAAGGGATCTTGGGGGCAGGCTTTGTTAAGGTTGGTGAAGTCGACGCACATCCGCTCCTTCCCGCCTTTCTTTGGCACTACGACAGGGTTTGCCAGCCATTCGGGATATCGAACTTGCCGAATGGCGCCTGCCGCCTCCAGCTTGCGTGTCTCTTGTACGATGAAGGCCTGCTTCTCAGTGGACTGCCGTCTGGCTCGCTGTTTCACAGGGCGTATGTTGGGGCATACCCTTAGATGATGCTAGATCACCTCTCTCGGGACCCCTACCAGCTGATTGGGCTCCCACGCAAATATCTCCTTGTTCGCGCGTAAGAACCTCACCAAGGCTTCTTCTTGTCCCGGGTCAAGGCCGGCTCCTATGGTGACGGTGGACCCTGAAGACCCGTCCTTGTTGACCGGCACCTGCTTGGTTTCCGCCTTGTCTTGGGTGAACAACTGCTTCTTATTGGTAGGGGCGGCCTCCTTGGCCTCGTGGGTACCGGCGCCGGCTGGTTGTGCTGCTGCCGCGGTCTTGAAGGCGAGTCTAAGCACTGTCATGGCCTCCTTAGTGTTCCCCTTGATGGTGAGGACGCCCTTGCTTCCTGGCATCTTCATGAGGTTGTAGGCCGGATGGGTCGCCGCCATAAACTGAGCGAGAGCTGGGTACCCGAGGATGGCGTTATATGGCAGACCGATGCGGGCGATGTCGAAGTCCACCAGCTCAGTGCGGTAGTTGTCGCGTGTCTTGCAGAAGGTGGAGGCGGATCTGCCCCAGAGAGTGGGCAGCTCCACCACCCACTCCCCAAAAGGGCTTGCTGAGGTTGAGCCGCTCGAGCGGCACGTGGAGAAGGCTGAAGGCCTCTACGGAGTGCAAGTTGAGGCCAGCACCGCCGTCGATGAGGGTATTGGTGACGGTCACGTTGCAGATGGTGGGCGTGCAGAGTATTGGGAGCATGTCAGAGTCGGTGGTGGAGCCGGGGTGGTCTTCTGAGCCGAAGGTGAGGTCGGCCTCTGGGGCAGCCCAACCCAGCGGAGCCCCCGGGCGCTTGGAGGCGGCCCCGATCTGACGGAGGAACGGTTTGACGTGGCGATCTGAAGGCAGTGCTTGAGAGCCGCCCAGCAGGGCCGCGGCCGCATGGTGCTGGCAGCACTGCCAGAGCGATCGATGAAGAGGTCACGGAGTTCCCCCCAGGAAGCCACTGTGGATCCCGGGAGGTTGAGCAGCCAGGCGCGCGGCTCGCCGGCAAGGGCCATGGGGAACCAGTTGGCCATGATCTTGTCGTATCCTCCGGCTTCGAGGACAGCCTCCTCGTACGCCAGTAGGAACGGCGTCGGGTCCACCGCACCGTCGTAACACGGCGGCATCTCTGGCTTGAACTTGGTCGGCCACCGCACTCGGCGCAGGGCGGGGGCCAGGGCTCGGTACCCAGACGCCCCGCTGCCGACGTCGGTCGCAGAGGTGGATGGCGGGGCACCCGCCATGGGAGCGAAGTGCGGCGGCACGGGGCGCAGGTTGGTGGAGAGGAGCTCCGGCGCACCCCTACCTGGCGCGCCAAATGTCGGATGTGGGGTTCCGGCAAACCCTTAAGGTTCGAACACTGGGGTGCGCACGAAGTCTTTCCCTCCTACCGATCTACGCCCTAGCTCGCTAAGATCTCGTGGACGAACTCGACGAACTCGCAACACAGAAAGACACGAGGTTTATACTGGTTCGGGCCACCGTTGTGGTGTAATACCCTACTCTAGTGTAGTGGTGGTGGATTGCCTCTTGGGCTGATGATGAATAGTACAAGGGAAGAACAGCCTCCTGAGGTTTAGGTGTTTTTGTGCGTACGAGCTTGTGCACGTCTTTGGATCCGATGGCTACTACTGTGGTGGCTAGACCTATTTATAGAGGCTCTGGTCCTCTTCCCAAATATCGAGCTTTGGAGAAATTTGAAGGGGGACAGCTAGTACAAGCTATCCTGACAAAAGTGGTCTTCGCCTGCGAAAAGCTTTGGTGGTGATGCCGTCTTGGGCTCCACGATGACCTCTGTCTCGCCGTCCTCCTGGTCTTAGTCTTGTTGGCCCAATATAGCAACCTTTGCTTGATGCCTCGGTACTCTTCGCATGCGCTGGCCTCCTTAGCACCAAAGAGGAAATAAGGACGCTGCGCGCGTTGGCGCCCGCCTGGTGTCGTTCGTCATGGCTCACGTCATGAGAGCCTCGTGAGGTTTGCCCCGCCTTGATATCTCCGCTCCTCGTGAGCCCTCCTGGCTAGGCCACTCCAGAGGAGGTCTTGCGTCGCCCGCCTCGCGAGGCTTGGACCCTCGCGAGGGTCTTGGATGCCTTGTTGATGAAGATGGACCGTACGGCCTGCTGCTTAGCCACGTTGTGGGCCGCAGGCAGGCAAGTCTGGGGACCCCCGTTCCCAGAACGCCGACAAAGCCTTATGCTCCTTGGATCATGAAATTCATCAGATCAAGGTCTTCAATTCATTACAAGGCCGACTTTCAAAATCATATCAGCTATTTTCTACCTATTGAAGTCCTCAAACGGACTATTTCCTCAGCCGATGAAAAGGGCAAAGCAGCTGTTATTGATGAAGGCACACATCCATTGGATGGTCAGTTTCGCAAGGCTACCTCATATTCGACCAATGATGACTCTACAACACAAGATTCTGCCGCCAAAGCTTCAAATAAAAATCCTCAAGCCACTGCTCCGCGTGTTATGACTGATCGTGAGCTTCTCCTCAGTCTTCACCAGAAAGTTGATCGAAATCACAAGTGGGTCAAGCGTCAGTTTGGTGCAATTCTTCAGAACATGACAGTCACTCAAAACACTATGAAGTAGAACCACATTATCTGCATTAAGTCTTCGACCGCACCTGGGCTATTCTTTCACATCTATACAGTGCTGGAGAACTCAAGGAAATGGATATCCAACAGGACTTTGACTGGTCTCACCCACCTTCGAAGAAATTCAAGAAGGTCAAAGTTCCTCAGCTGATCGCCAGTTCATATTCTTCATTGCGCGAGATAGATGAAGCTAGAGATTTGGACGATACTGCGGCAGGCCCTACACCAACGGACGACCCCAACAACGCTGGCACTCCTCCATCGACATCATGATGATATTCTTCAAGGGCGTTCGTCCTCATGTTTTGCCCCTTTTGGTCATTTGATGACAAAGGGGGAGAAATTTGAGTTAGTCTTCAAGCGGGTCGATTATATGGGCGTTTTTTTGTTAAGTTACAACTCTTGCTCTTCTGAGGTGTTTGCTTTGATGAGTTGTAAACTTAAGTCCTATGGTGCTCTGATACTTTTGACTACTTTAATGCCTGCATGCTGAATTTCGTCACACACCATATTTCGTCATGCATTTCAAATTCTTCATATCATATGTCGAATGCGTGTATGAATTACAAGATATACGGGGAGATCTCCATGATATTACTCTACAATGTGCGTTTGCTATCCAAAGCAAATTCCTCAAATATGCACATCTTCAGGGGGAGTTCTTCTATATCTTGCAATCAAATTCCTCAATATTAGCATTTACACTTCATATGTTTATCCCCATTGAAAACTTAACCTATTTGTCATCAATCACAAAAAGAGGTAGATTGTAAGTGCATCTAGTTCCCCTCAGTGATTTTGGTGTATTGAAGACTTATAGGTTAAGGCACTAATGTGTTTGTGAGAGTACACGGGCTCTATAAGTCAATGAGGAGTTTGATATTTACGATGAAAGTCGACCCCTAAAAATGTATGTCTTCAGCTGAAGACTTTGGTTCTCCTGAAGACTTTGAAAGTGAGGAAATTGGTGTGACCTTGAAGACTTGGATATTCATGCGAGGACTATGAAGCATGAAGACTTTTTTTTCCTAGTTTCATTTTCTCTTTCTTGAGTCAGAGGAAACACCGTACTGTCAAAGGGGGTCGAGGTAATACTAAGGAAACACTTTCCAAGTGATGCTCAACTCAAATCCTACACCTACCCAATCCTTCGAGTGAAGCCTTTGGAAATCTCATACAGTTCAGTCAGTTTCTTCAGTGACAGAGATGAAGATCTTCTGTTCTCTGAGGAATTTGTTCTGACTGAGGAGTTAGGAATTCGCCAGTGCGGTTGCCTACATAGTGAGGAACATGGTAGCCCTGAGGAATTTGATTCTCAAATATTCGACCGTTGTTGTGCTATGCGCCAGCTGTCCAAAATATCTACCCACCTAACGGTCATATCATTGAAGGGCATTTTTTTCTTATCATGTCGGGCTGTTTTCTAGGCTATAAATAGCCGCCCCCTACAACCACTAGTTGGTTGGCTGCTCCGAGAGAAACTAACACTTGTCATTGAGAGCATCCCATCCTCCGAGGACTTTGAGCAAAAAATCATCTAGTCAGGAAAAACCCAAACACCTACAACCCAAAGTGATTGAGCATCACTAAAGAGATTGTTCCTGTGTGGAACCGATGCTTGTTACCTTTGAGGACTGTTCATCCTCCAGACAGTTAGGCGTCATGGTCTGAGCATCCAAGAGGAATTGTGGATCACCGAGTGACCAAGTCTATGAAGGTTTGTAAGTCACCTGAAGACTTACAACGAGTGATTGGGCGAGGTCTATGTGACTTTAGCTCAAGGAGAATACGGTGAGGACTGTGTCCAGGACTGTGTGTCCTCGGGTTTAAATACCCAGCCGCTCCAACCAGACATACAACTGTCACAGCAGTTGGATCTTGTCTACCAAATCATTGTCTTCACCAAGTGATGACCCACAAGTGTATGGGGTCAATTGTAGCCTTTTCGATAAGTAAGAGTATCGAACCCAATGAGGAGCAGAAGGAAATGACAAGTGGTTTTCAGCAAGGTAATGTCTGCAAGTGCTAAAATTGTAAGTAGCAGAGTAGTTTGGTAGCAAGATAATTTGTAACGAGCAAGTAACGATAATAGTAACAAAAGTGCAGCAAGGTAGCCCAAAATTTTTGAGGCAAAGGACAGGCCAAAACGGTTTCTTATAATAAGCAAAGTGTTCTTGAGGGTACACGGGAATTTCATCTAGTCACTTTCATCATGTTGGCTAAATTCGTTTTCGGTACTTTGATAATTTGATATGTGGGTGGACCGGTGCTTAGGTGCTGTTCTTACTTGAACAAATCTCCTACTTATGATTAACCCCCTCGCAAGCATTCGCAACTACGAGAAAAGTATTAAGAATAAATTCTAACCATAGCATTAAACTTTTGGATCCAATCGGTCCCTTACGGAATAGCGCATAAACTAGGATTTAAGCTTCTGTCACTCTCGCAACCCACCATCAAATAACTACTCCACAATGCATTTCCTTAGGCCCAAATATGGTGAAGTGTCATGTAGTCGATGTTCACATGACACCACTAAGATAATGGCAACATACATACCATCAAAATATCGAACACATATCAAGTTCACATGATTACTTGCAACATGATTTCTCCTGTGACCTTAAGAACAAAAGTAACTACTCACAAATGATAAACATGCTCAATATCAGAGGGGTATTGAATAGCATAATGGATCTGAACATATAATCTTCCACCAAATAAACCATAAAGTAATCAACTACAAGATGTAAGCAACACGACTAGTCACCCACGGGCACCAATCTATAGTTTTGATACAAAGATTGAACGCAAGAGATGAACTAGGGTTTGAGAGGAGTTGGTGCTGTGAAGATGTTGATGGAGATAACCCTCCCCAAGATGGGAGAGTTGTTGGTGATGATGATGACCATGATTTCCCCCTCCGGGAGGGAAGTTCCCCCGGCGGAATTGCTCCGCCGGGGGGAAAAAGTGCTCCTGCCCAAGTTCCACCTCGAGGCGACGGCGCTTCATCCGAATGTCCTCTCCTTATTTTTTCTAGGTCAAAATGACTTATATACCAGAAGATGGGCATCGGAGGTGGGCCGAGGAGGGCAACACCCACCAGGGCGCGATGGCCTCCTGGCGCGCCCAGGTGGGTTGTGCCCACCTGGTGGCCCACCTCTGGTACTTATTTGCTCCAATATTCCTCAAATATTCCATAAAAAATCCTCGGGGAGTTTCAGCTCATTCGGAGTTGTGCAGAATAGGTAGCTTGATGTAGCTTTTTCAGGTCCAGATTTCCAGCTGCCAGAATTCTCCCTCTTGGTGCATACCTTGCATATTATGAGAGAAAAGGCATTAGAATTACTCCAAAAAGCACTATTATACAATAAAACAACATAAATATCAGTAGCAAAACATGATGCAAAATGGACGTATCACCAAGCCACTAGTTCTATTTCCTCAACTTTTTCATTTCCTCATTCATGTGTTGATGAACCTGGTAATTACTGTTTGAAGACTTTGACTGAAGACTTTCTCTATTTCCTCAACCCTATTTCTCCAGTCACATTGTCTTCATCCTGCTTATCCTGTTTTCACGCTACCTGTACTCCAAACTTGTTTTCATTTCATTATGATGACTATGTTTTTGCTCTATTATGCTTATACCTGAGTACTTATTTTGCTAAGGAAATTCCTCACCTTGAATTTCCTCAGTGAAGAATTTGTAAAAATCGCCTATTCACCCCCCCCCTCCTCTAGTAGATATAACACACTTTCACATATCCTAAACCTTAATCAAATCCGACCCCTATTGGTACTATATGCAGAAGGGACCAGACAAGATTTGAGATGGCTAGGCACTTATAGCGAAGATCCGGCATGAAAAAGTTGATGTGCGTCAATGAGGATGATGTGGCCTCTCCCGTCGAGGAAGGTGGCATCGGCTCGGGGAAGGAGGGGATTAGCGGCTCGTTGGAAGATCTGGCACCGTGACCCGAGAGGGGTGACTTGCCGACAGGGGGAGGGGGGGTAGGAGCAGGAGGAAGGAGTGACACGGAGAGTGCGATCGGCGGCGATCGAGGGCGCCGGAGGTTAGGGCTCAAGAGGAGGAGAGAAGACGAACCGCTCGAACCGAAATTCAAATGAGTACGCACGATGATTGGTGTTATAATGAAGTGCAATGTTAATGCAATTGATTTAATCGAAAAATTTAGGACCGGAATACCTCTGGACCTAATTGGGCCAATTAAAGGTATAAAAAGTTTTAGGTCAAAAATACCCTTGGGCTCTAAAAAGGCCTAGTTAGTCTCATCTGTTAGATCGCCCATATAATACACATACTCTGATGTATTATAACGTACCGTAAAATTTCCCTACGTTCCAGACTTCCAGGTCAAGTGAACGGTGGCCATGTGCCTGTTCTAGTCCAGGTCAAGTGAGTGAACGGTGTCCATACGTATGTCTAGTGTGGACGTACAAAACGACATCCGTCTGCACCACTCGCAAGTGAACTCCATACGCGTCATGCACATCAAAGAGAAGGGCCACATGAGTCATGAGCTGATGTTGCCAGCTAGCTCCATCGACCGTGGCACATCGATCTGCACACATGTGTTTGTATGGTCCCATAAATTGCATGGATAGGATATGGCCAGATCGTAGACATCACTCAGAACCAACAAACTAGCTCTGGAGCTATATGAAGATGCATGTTCCTCAAGGTATCTCCAGCACACGCACAGTACGCCCAAACGGAGATCGATCGAGATTACCAGTATTTCTCGCATGCCAAAATGGGAGGTTAAAAAATCTGCATCATAATTTACGTACGTACTACCTCCGTCCTCATTGTAATTTGTATCAAATTTTGACCATAAATTTAAGTAACAAAATCTTCATGTATGTCACTAAAAATTATATCATTAAAACTATGTTCAAATACGAGTCCAACTATATAATTTTTTGTTGGCATGCACTAGCATTTCGTTAGTTAAATTTTTTATCAAAATTTAGCACAAATTGTATCGGGTATTTCTTTTTTACGGTTTCCGCATTGAGTTGCCTATAATCCATAGGCGCCACGAACCTTCTTTCTTCTTCTAAAGAAGAGCCGGTGAGGCATGAACTAGGTTGTAGAGTACCATTCTAGAGTAACCCCTTGATTATGGCTTCACAAATGAGACTAATAAATCAGGACGGAGGTAGTACGATAGGTCACTTCATTGTTCCAAAGCTTACAAAATAATTACTATACTTCACTGCTCCAAAGGTGCACAACTTATTTGGCAAGCATATATACTCCCTTCGTTCCTAAATGTAAGTCTTTTTAGACATTTCAAATGGACTACAACATACGGATGTATGTAGATATATTTTAGAATGTAGGTTCACTCATTTTGCTCCGTATGTAGTCATTTGTTGTTATCTCTAAAAACTTATATTTAGGAACGGAGGGAGTATTTACCACCAATTGGCAAATTACGACAATATGCACGGAGGGCCTTACTGCTCTCTTGGCGCATGCGGAGGAGACTGGGAATATTTCAGGAGTCAAGGTTTGCAGAGAGGCCCCTACTATCACAAATCTCCTTTTTGCGGATGGGTCATTGATCCTCATGAAAGCTAATCAACAAAATGCAGAGACACTTAAATCAATTTTTGACTTTTATTGTGCTGCGTTTGGACAAATGGTGAGCGTCGAAAAATCTAGCATATTTTTTAGCCCAAATACGAGTGGGGACATTAGAGAACAAATTTTCTCAATTTTGAATATCATGATTGAAGCTCTCAATGATAAGTATCTGGGCCTGCCTGCACATGTGGGGTTAGATAAGACTGATTGTTTCCAATATCTGATTGATCGCATTGTTATGAGAATTAGCGGATGGAAAGAAAAACTCTTATCCACTGGAGATATGGAAGTTCTTCTCAAGTCTGTTGTTCAAGCTATCCCAACTTATGCTATGCCGGTCTCTAAAATTCCTAAAAAAATATGTAAAGGAATAACTGACGAGATGTCGCATTTTTTGTGGGGTGATGACGACAACCAGAGAAGGATGCATTGGATGGCATGGTGGAAAATGTGTGTCCCGAAAAGCCAAGGCGGAATGGCCTTTCGTGACATTCATTGTTTTAATTTGGCGATGTTGGCTAAACAAGCTTGGCGTCTCCTTGAGAACCCAAATTCCTTGTGTGCCACCATTTTGCGAGCTAAGTATTTCCCTAATGGAGATTTATTGAACGCAAAGTTAAAAAGGGATCATCCTTCACATGGCAAAGTATTATGCCGGGGGTTAATACCTTAAAACATGGTTATAATTGGCGAGTTGGAAATGGTCAGAAAATTGACATTTGGGAAGATGCTTGGATCCTAACTGTGCTAACAGAAAAGTCATCACTCCTAAGGGGCAACATTTGTTATCAAAAGTGTCAGATTTCATTGACCCCTCTTCGAACAGGTGGGATGAGGATCTCATCGGAGAGACCTTGTGGCCCGTTGATTCACAACGGGTCCTTGCTATCCCTTTGCCTTAGTTTGATATGCCAGATTTTGTTGCTTGGAGTCATACTAAGAGTGGTATATTTTCTGTTCGATCTGCATCTTTTGTTGAGTGGGATTATCAACATGGAAGGAAACTTCATCGTACTAATGGAATGGGTCGAACAAACTTTAATCCAATTTGGTGTAAGATTTGGAAGTTATCTTGTCCAGCGAAGGTGAATTTTTTTATTTGGCAGACGCTGCATGGTACTCTTCCATGTCGTGTTACGCTTGCTAATAGACACATGAAAGTTTCACCTTTATGCCCTTTTTGTGTTTCTGGTTTAGAAGATACAAAGCATCTGTTGTTTCAGTGCCAGAAGGCAAAAGAGGTCTGGAGAATGCTTGGCTTAGACGAGATCATTGCTCAAGCTTGTGAAGTTGATCGTGCTGGAGAGACGGTCCTCGGTTTTTTGTTGCACATGCCTGACCAAGATTTATCTATTATGGGGTCCCAGAATATTCGGGAGATGATTGCCATTACGTCTTGGTATTTGTGGTGGAAAAGACGAAAATTAGTGCACAAGGAGAGAATTCAAGATGTAAAACAAAATTCAATGGGGATACAAGCTCTTACGGCTAATTATGTTGTTGCTTCCAGTCCAAGGGCTTCTATGAAAAGAGGGGGTTGGTTTCGTCCCCCGGTGGGTTTTGTGAAACTTAATGTTGATGCTTCTTTTGATCATGATCTTCTTAAAGGTACGACTGGGGCTGTCCTGAGGAACGACAAAGGGAATTTTATTGCAGGGGGTACTTGGAAAATTGATCATTGCGTCGATGCTCTAACAGCGGAAGCTTGGGCTCTCAGATTCGGTCTTTCACTAGCGCAACGTGCGGGTTGCAATCGCCTTGTTATTAATTCTGATAATTTGGAGGTTATTGAAACGATGAATAATGGCGGACGGTCATTGAGCGGAGCGGCGGTAATTTTGATGATTGCTATTTTTTGGCGTGTGATTTTCCTACCTCTAGGTTTGAACATTTTCATAGGGAAGCCAATAAGGTTGCGCACGAGCTTTGCTAGGTTGGCTAGATTTTCTTCTACTATTGATTGGTTTGAGGAGCCTATGATTAAGATTGTGCCTTTACTCACAAACGATTTATCTGTTATTTCGGTTGCATAAAGTCCATATGTTTGGAAAAACACACGGACATCTATCTATCTATCTATTTATCTATCTATCTATATCTATCTATCTATCTATCTTCTATCTATCTATACCTCTATACCTCTACTAATTACAGACTCCCTAGAAATTACAGCGTTAATTAGAAATTAGGAGCCGTTAATTTTTTGTGGGACCAAATTATTACGGTGGAGATAAACCTACAAATTCCCACGTTAATTAGGAGATCGTTTCAACATAGAAATAACAACTCTCGCTACAACCCCATCTATTATAATATTCCATCCATTGTCTCTAGGGTAGCACGACCCCTACCTATTATATTCCATCCATTGTCTCTAGCGTAGGCTTCTTGATCGATTCTTTCTTGCAAGCACACGATGACCACCTGCGGGCTAGCTGATCGATTAGCACATCATGGAACACGCGGATACCCGATTGGATTTGCCTCAGGTCCCTCACACATATATTGTTTCCTGTATTTCAATCTGGATAATTATAATCGTAGAGGGGTTACATGTATATCTGCGTAGATTAGGTGTACACAAGTCTGATTCGGTGGTTGCTCAATGTCCAACCAGGACAGGACATGCTGCTTAATTCCAACAATAGTTGCGGCATGGAGCTACAACCGATCTTCTCCGTCATACATGTATCCGAGTCAATGGTTGCAGATTTGTTTTGGTCCATGAAGAGTAGATGGATGTAATTCCTGTTCCATCTAGAATCCAAATTGTTTTCACATCTGGGATTTGATTTGTAGTGTTCTACGATTTCGTTTCCTCAATGCTCAATTTATCTTGAATTCGTCCTATTTGTCCAGTCCGAGCAGGTTGGTTTTTCTTATCTACTGATCTAATCCTGTGGAGTCGGTGATCTAGGCTCCTTCCGGCAGGTACCAAGGCATCCCTACCAGTTGTTATGTGCATGCAGGTCACTAATATTGTCGTTGCTCTTACTATGCAGGGAAGAGATATATCCTTTCACCAAAGGATTATATAGTTGCCTGGAAGAGAGAACATGGAAGTGCTTGCTGTCAATACTCCATCAGATTGATCCATGCATGTAGGGGCTAGCTTGGTCTAGCTGGTTTTCCTCATACGAGCTGCCCTCAGATATCACTAGTAGAAAACAGGGCTTTCATTCGGGTCTGGCCAGGCCATTCGTCCCGGTTCGGCCACGAACCGGGTCAAATGCCCGGTTCGTGAGCCCAGGGGGCCGGCCGTGGCCTCGTGGGCATTGGTCCCGGTTCGTGGCTCGAACTGGGACAGAAGGGGGAGCTTTAGTCCCGGTTCCTGCCACGAACCGGGACAAATAAGTTGCCTATATATACCCCATCGCCACAGCAGAGCACTCCACATTGCTCTGTTTTTTGCTGGCCCGCGAGGGGGAGGGCATTGGGTGCTCTAGCTCACCTCCTATGCACATTAGGTGTTCGATGAAATGCCCGAGCCACACTAGTTAAGCTTTCTCCTCTCGAAGCTCGACCTCGGAGCTTCATTTTTCCCGAGATGTTTCTAGGTTTAACGGTCCGTCACACCCCGTCCCCGTTTTCACCGCCATCGATCGCCCGCGCCGATCTCGTCACCGGCACCACCGTGGTGAGCCTCTTGTTCTTATCTTCTTTATGATTTTCTTACTTTAGATAGATACTTGTCTGATTTTCTTACTTTAGATAGATACTTGTCTGATTTTCTTACTTTTGACACACATAATTATATATAATGCACGCAGATGAACCGGCAATGGATGTACGGTGACAGACACACCTCCGAGTACATTAAGGGCATGCATAATTTTCTCGAAGTGGCTGAGGCAAAACAAGCAGAATGGTTTTATGTGTTGTCTATGCCCTAGATGTGGGAATACGAAGTCTTACTCTGACCGGAAAATCCTTAACACCCACCTGCTTTACAAGGGTTTCATGCCACACTATAATGTTTGGACGAGGCACGGAGAAATAGGGGTTATGATGGAAGACGGCAAAGAAGAAGAGGACGATGATAACTATGTGCCCCCTGAATACGGTGATGCTGCAATGGGGGGAGCTGCTGAAGATCAAGAGGAACCAGACGATGTGCCCGATGATGTCAGAACGGGGAAGCTGCTGAAGATCAAGAGGAACCAGGCGATTTCCGATGATGATGATCTCCACGGGTCATTGTCGATGCAAGGGCCTTAATGCGAAAGTCAAAAGGAGAAGCTGAAGTTCGATCGCATGTTAGAGGATCACAAAAAGGGTTGTACCCCAATTGCGAAGATGGCAACACAAAGCTCGGTACCGTCTTTGGAATTGCTGCAAAGGAAGGCAGAGAATGTTGTGCCTGACAAAGGATTTGAGAAGCTACTGAAAATATTGAAGAAGAAGCTTCCAAAGGATAATGAATTGCCCGACAGTACGTACGCAGCAAACAAGGTCGTATGCCCTCTAGGATTGTAGGTGCAGAAGATACATGCATGCCCTAATGACTGCATCCTCTACCATGGTGCGTACGAGGATTTGAATGCATGCCCGGTATGCGGTGCATTGCGGTATAAGATCAGACGAGATGACCCTGGTGATGTTGACGGCGAGCCCCGCAGGAAGAGGGTTCCTGCGAAGGTGATGTGGTATGCTCCTATAATACCATGGTTGAAACGACTTTTCAGAAACAAAGAGCATGCGAAGTTGATGCGATGGCACAGTGAGGACCATAAGAAAGACGGGAAGTTGAGAGCACACACTGATGGGTCGCAGTGGAGAAAAATCGAGAGAGAGTACTGGGTTGAGTTTGCACGTGACCCAAGGAACGTATGGTTTGGTTTAAGCGCGGATGGCATTAAACCTTTCGGGGAGCAGAGCAGCAATCAAAACACCTGGCCCGTGACTCTATGTATGTATAACCTTCCTCCTTGGATGTGCATGAAGCGGAAGTTCATTATGATGCCAGTTCTCATACAAGGCCCTAAGCAACCCGGCAACGACATTGATGTGTACCTAAGGCCATTAGTTGAAGAACTTTTACAACTGTGGAATGGAAACGGTGTACGTACGTGGGATGAGCACAAACAAGAGGAATTTAACATGCACGCGTTGATGTTTGTAACCATCAACGATTGGCCCGCTCTCAGTAACCTTTCAGGACAGACAAACAAGGGATACCACGCATGCACGCACTATTTAGCTGACACCGAAAGTATATACCTGGACAAATGCAGGAATAATGTGTGCCTGGGCCATCGTCGATTTCTTCCGACCAACCATCAATGTCAAAAGAAAGTCAAGCATTTCAAAGGTGGGGCAGATCACCGGAAGAAGCCCGCCATGCGTACCGGTGATCACGTACTTGATATGGTCAATGATTTCCACGCAATCTTTGGAAAGGGTCCCGGCGGACTAGCTCTTTCGAATGACGCTGAGGGACGCGCACCCATGTGGAATAAGAAATCTATATTTTGGGACCTACCCTACTGGAAAGACCTAGAGGTCCGCTCTTCGATCGACATGATGCACGTGACGAAGAACCTTTGCGTGAACCTGCTAGGCTTCTTGGGCGTGTATGGGAAGACAAAAGATACAACTGAGGCACGGGAGGTGATACGTCCATTTTGCATCATGATTTTATATCGATATTTATTGCATTATGGGATGTTATTACACAGTATGTCACAATACTTATGCCTATTCTCTCTTATTTTACAAGGTTTACATAAGGAGGGAGAATGCCGGTAGCTGGAATTCTGGGCTGGAAAAGGAGAAAATATTAGAGACCTTTTCTGCACAACTCCAAAAGTCCTGAAACTCCACGAAAGTTATTTTTGGAAATAATAAAACATACTGAGCGGAAGAAATACTAGAGGGGGCCCACACCCTGGCCACGAGGGTGGGGGTGCGCCCCCTGCCTCGTGGGCCCCCTGGTGGCCCTCCGGTGGCCATCTTCTGCTATATGAAGTCTTTTGTCCGAAGAAAAATAATAAGCAACCTTTCGGGACGAGACTCCGCTGCCACGAGGTGGAACCTTGGCGGAACCAATCTAGGGCTCCGGCAGAGCTGTTCTGTCGGGGACACTTCCCTCCGGGAGGGGGAAATCATCGCCATTGTCATCACCAACGCTCGTCTCATTGGGAGAGGGCCAATCTCCATCAACATCTTCACCAGCACCATCTCCTCTCAAACCCTAGTTCATCTCTTGTATCCAATTCTTGTCTCTAAGTCTAGGATTGGTATCTGTAGGTTGCTAGTAGTGTTGATTACTCCTTGTAGTTGATGCTAGTTGGTTTATTTGGAGGAAGATCATATGTTCAGACCCTTTATGCATATTAATACTCCTCTAATTATGAACATGAATATGCTTTGTGATTAGTTACGTTTGTTCCTGAGGACATGGGAGAAGTCTTGCTATTAGTAGTCATGTGAATTTGGTATTCGTTCGATATTTTGATGAGATGTATGTTGTATCTCCTCTAGTGGTGTCATGTGAACGTCGACTACATGACACTTCACCATTATTTGGGCCTAGAGGAAGGCATTGGGAATTAATAAGTAGATGATGGGTTGCTAGAGTGACAGAAGCTTAAACCCTAGTTTATGCGTTGCTTCGCAAGGGGCTGATTTGGATCCATATGTTTCATGATATGGTTAGGTTTACCTTAATACTTCTTTTGTAGTTGCGGATGCTTGCAATAGGAGTTAATCATAAGTGGGATTGTTTTCCAAGTAAGGACAGTACCCAAGCACCGGTCCACCCACATATCAAATTATCAAAGTACCAAACGCAAATCATATGAATGTGATGAAAACTAGCTTGACGATAATTCCAATGTGTCCTCGGGAGCGTTTTCCTTCATATAAGAAATTGTACAGGCTTGTCCTTTGCTAAAAAAAGGATTGGGCCACCTTGGTGCACTTTATTTACTTTTGTTACTTGTTGCTCGTTACAAATTATCTTATCACAAAACTATATGTTACCTATTATTTCAGTG
The DNA here is from genome assembly GCA_021605145.1 of Aegilops bicornis. Taxonomy (NCBI): domain Eukaryota; kingdom Viridiplantae; phylum Streptophyta; class Magnoliopsida; order Poales; family Poaceae; genus Aegilops; species Aegilops bicornis. The sequence continues at coordinate 547,090,090 of CM038673.1, read as the reverse complement.
CTTGTAGAGAATACCTTGCTGAAAACCGCTTATCATTTCAAATGCGCTCCTCGTTGGGTTCGACACTCTTACTTATCGAAAAGGACTATGATAGGTCCCCTATACTTGTGGGTCATCAAGACTCTTTTCTCGATGCCGTTGTCGGGAGTGAAGCGCCTTTGGTAGGTGGAATTTGGTAAGGAAAAATTTATATAGTGTGCTGAAATTTACTGTCACTTGTTACTATGGAAAGCAATCCTCTGAGGGGTTTGTTCGGGGTATCTTCACCCCGACCAGTAGAGCAAAGAGTTTATCCTCAACCTTCTGAACCTACTGAAAATGAAAATTTCTACTTTGAAATTCCTTCGGGTATGGTAGAAAAACTGCTAGCTAATCCTTTTGCAGGAGATGGAACACTACATCCTGATGAGCACCTAATATATGTGGATGAAGTTTGTGGATTATTTAAGCTTGCAGGTATGCCCGATGATGTTATCAAGAAGAAGGTCTTCCCTTTATCTTTGAAAGGAGACGCATTGACATGGTATAGGCTATGTGATAATATGGGATCTTGGGACTATAAATGATTGAAATTGGAATTTCACCAGAAGTTTTATCCTATGCATCTTGTTCATCGTGATCGCAATTATATATATAATTTTGGCCTCATGAAGGAGAAAGCATCGCTCAAGCTTGGGGGAGGCTTAAATCAATGTTATATTCATGCCCCAATCATGAGCTCCCAAGAGAAATAATTATTGAAAATTTCTATGCTCGGCTTTCTGACAACAATCGCACCATGCTCGATACTTCTTGTTCTGGCTCTTTATGATGAGGACTATTGAATTCAAATGGAATTTATTGGAGAGAATTAAACGCAACTCTGAAGATTGGGATCTCGACGAAGGTAAGGAGTCAGGTATAACACCTAAGTTTGATTGTGTTAAATCTTTTATGGATACAGATGTCTTCCGTAAGTTTAGCACTAAATATGGACTTGACTCTGAGATAGTAGCTTCTTTTTGTGAATTTTTTGTTACTCACGTTGATCTCCCTAAGGAGAAGTGGTTTAAATATCATCCTCCCATAGAAGTAAAAGTAGCTGCACCTATTAAAGTTGAAGAAAAGACTATCACTTATAATGATCCTATTGTTCCTACCGCTTATGTACAGAAACCACCTTTTCCTGTTAGGATAAAAGATCATGCTAAAGCTTCAACTGTGGTTCGTAAAAGTAATATTAGAACTTATACACCTCCCGAGCAAGTTAAAGTTGAACCTAATATTGCTATTGTTAATGATCTCTTGGCTGATAATATTGATGGGCATGTTATTTATTTCTGTAATGAAACTCCTAGAATTGCTAAACCTTGTTCTAAACATAAACATAGACCTGTAGTAGGCATGCCTGTTATTTCTGTTAAAATAGGAGATCATTGTTATCATGGCTTATGTGATATGGGTGCTAGTGCTAGTGCAATACCTTTTGACTTATACAAAGAAATTATGCATGACATTGCACCCGCTGAGTTAGAAGAAATTGATGTCACCATTAAGCTTGCCAATAGAGACACTATTTCACCAATGGGAATTGTTAGAGATGTTGAAGTCTTGTGTGGAAAAACTAAATATCCTGCTGATTTTCTCATTCTTGGTTCCCTACAGGATAGATTTTGTCCCATTATATTTGGTAGACCCTTCTTGAACACTGTTAATGCTAAGATAGACTGCGAAAAGGATGTTGTTACTATTGGTCTAGGTGATATGTCTCATGAGTTTAACTTTTCTAAATTTCGTAGACAACACCGTGAAGAGGAATTTCCTAGTAAGGATGAAATTATTGGTCTTGCTTCTATTGCCGTGCCTCCTAATGATCCTTTAGAACAATATTTGCATGACCATGAAAATGATATGTTTATGAATGAAAGAAGGGAAATAGATGAAGTATTCTTTAAACAGGAACCTATCCTGAAACACAATTTTCCTGTTGAAATCCTAGGGGATCCCCCTCCACCCAAGGGTGATCCCGTGTTTGAGCTTAAACCCTTACCTGATACTCTTAAATATGCTTATCTTGATGAGAAAAAGATATATCCTGTTATTATTAGTGCTAACCTTTCAGAGAATGAAGAAGAGAGATTATTGAAAACTCTGAAGAAGCACCGCGCTGCTATTGGATATACTCTTGATGATCTTAAGGGCATAAGTCCCACTCTATGTCAACACAAAATAAATTTGGAGAAAGATGCCAAACCAGTTCATGATCACCAACGATGGCTGAATCCTAAGATGAAAGAAGTGGTAAGAAAGGAAATACTAAAGCTTCTTGAGGCAGCTATTATTTATCCCGTTGCTCATAGTCAGTGGGTAAGTCTTGTCCATTGTGTCCCTAAAAAGGGAGGTATTACCATCGTTCCTAATAAGAAAGATGAATTGATCCCGCAAAGAATCATTACAGGTTATAGGATGGTAATTGATTTCAGCAAATTAAATAAGGCTACTAAAAAGGATCATTACCCCTTACCTTTTATTGATCAAATGCTAGAAAGATTATCCAAACATACACATTTTTGCTTTCTAGATGGTTACTCTGGTTTCTCTCAAATACCTGTGTCAGCTGATGATCAATCAAAGACAACTTTTACTTGCCCTTTCGGTACTTTTGCTTATAGACGTATGCCTTTTGGTTTATGTAATGCACATGCTACCTTTCAAAGATGCATGATGGCTATATTCTTTGACTTTTGTGAAAAGATATGTGAGGTTTTCATGGATGATTTCTCCGTTTATGGATCCTCTTTTGACAATTGTTTAAGCAACCTTGATCGAGTTTTGCAGAGATGTGAAGAAACTAACCTTATCTTGAATTGGGAGAAGTGCCACTTTATGGTTAATGAAGGTATTGTCTTGGGGCATAAAATTTCTGAAAGAGGTATTGAAGTTGACAAAGCTAAGGTTGATGCTATTGATAAGATGCCGTGTCCCAAGGACATCAAAGGTATAAGGAGTTTCCTAGGTCATGCCGGTTTTTATAGGAGGTTCATTAAGGACTTCTCAAAAATTTCTCGGCCTCTCACTAATTTATTACAAAAAGATATACCGTTTTTCTTCGATGATGATTGTATAGAAGCATTTGAAATACTTAAGAAAGCATTGATATATGCACCTATTGTTCAGCCACCTGATTGGACCCTTTGAAATCATGTGTGATGCTAGTGATTATGCTGTAGGTGCTGTTCTAGGGCAAAGAGTTGACAAGAAATTAAATGTTATTCAATATGCTAGTAAAACTCTAGACAATGCCCGGGGAAATTATGCTACTACTGAAAAAGAATTCTTAGCAGTTGTATTTGCTTGTGATAAGTTCAGGCCTTATATTGTTGATTCTAAAGTAACTATTCACACGGATCATGCCGCTATTAAATATCTTATGGAAAAGAAAGATGCTAAACCTAGACTTATTAGATGGGTTCTCTTGCTACAAGAATTTGATTTGCATATTATTGATAGAAAGGGAGCTGAGAATCCCGTTGCAGACAACTTGTCTAGGTTCGAAAATGTTCTTGATGACCCACTACCTATTGATGATAGCTTTCCTGATGAACAATTAAATGTCATAAATGCTTCTCATACTACTCCATGGTATGCTGATTATGCTAATTACATTGTTGCTAAATTTATACCACCTAGTTTCACATACCAACAAAAGAAAAAGTTTTCCTATGATTTGAGACATTACTTTTGGGATGACCCACATCTTTATAAAGAAGGAGTATATGGCGTAATTAGAAGTTGTGTACCTGAGCATGAATAAGAACAGATCCTACGCAAGTGTCACTCCGAGGCTTATGGAGGACACCGCGCTGGAGATAGAACTGCACACAAGGTATTGCAATCCGGTTTTTATTGGCCTACTCTCTTCAAGGATGCTCGTGAGTTTGTCTTGTCTTGTGATGAATGTCAAAGAATTGGTAATATTAGTAGACGTCAAGAAATGCCTATGAATTATTCACTTGTTATTGAACCATTTGATGTTTGGGGCTTTGATTATATGGAACCGTTTCCTGCCGCTAATAGATATACACATATTTTAGTTGTTGTTGATTACGTTACTAAGTGGGTAGAAGCTATTCCAACTAGCAGTGCTGATCATAACACTTCTATTAAGATGCTTAAAGAAGTTATTTTTCCGAATTTTGGAGTCCCTAGATATTTAATGACTGATGGTGGTTCACATTTTATTCATGGTGCTTTCCGTAAAATGCTTGCTAAGTATGATATTAATCATAGAATTGCATCTCCTTATCACCCACAGTCTAGTGGTCAAGTAGGATTGAGAAATAGAGAACTCAAATTAATTCTGCAAAAGACCGTTAATAGATCTAGAAAAAATTGGTCTAAGAAACTTGATGATGCATTATGGGCATATAGAACTGCATATAAAAATCCTATGGGTATGTCTCCGTATAAAATGGTTTATGGAAAAGCATGTCACTTACCTCTCGAACTAGAACATATGGCATATTGGGCTATTAAAGAGCTCAATTATGATTTCAAACTTTCCGGTGAGAAGAGGTTATTTGATATTAGCTCACTTGATGAATGGAGAACCCAAGCCTATGAGAATGCCAAGTTGTTTAAAGAAAAAGTTAAAAGATGGCATGACAAAAGAATACAAAAGCGTGAGTTTAATGTTGGTGATTATGTGTTGCTATACAACTCTCGTTTAAGATTTTTTGCAGGAAAACTTCTCTCTAAATGGGAAGGTCCTTACGTTATTGAGGAGGTCTATCGTTCCGGTGCCATAAAAATCAACAACTTCGAAGGTACGAATCCGAAGGTGGTGAACGGTCAAAGAATCAAACATTATATCTCAGGTAATCCCATAAATGTTGAAACAAATGTTATTGAAACCGTAACCCCGGAGGAATACATAAGGGACACTTTCCAGAATGTTTCAGACTCCGAAAAGGAATAGTATGTGGTACGGTAAGTAAACCGACTCCAAAACAGTTCTAAGGGAAATTTTTCTCCGATTTGGAGTATTTAGAAAAATAGAAAAATAAGAAGCAGTGCGGGAAGGACACGAGGACTCCATGAGGGTGGAGGGCGCGCCCGCCTGCCTCGTGGGCACCCCGTGCGCTCTCCGGACTCCGTTTTCTTGCACGATACTTCTCTCGGTCGGTAAAAATTCATTATATAATCTCCCGAAGGTTTCGATCACCGTATCACGCAATTATCCTCTGTTTTCATTTCGAGCTGTTTTCTACCAGATTTGTCAAAGCCAAGCATCATGTCGTCCCCCTCCTCCAACAATGGTGACAACGATGCTTGGCTAATGAAGATAGAGCTGAAGAGAGAAGAACCCAGGGAGATCAACAAGGACGATGGGATCAAGAAGGCCATGGAGGAGCAAGCTCCTGCGGCAGAAGACATCCTTCCCCCTCTCTTCACCCCGACCGAAATTGAAGCTTTCAAGATGATTGAGTTAGCTCGTATACAAAATAAGTATCTCACACGTGAAAATATTTCGTTCAAGGATCATATCTTCGCACTCAAGGGCATTATCCGCAAGTTGGAAGATATCTTACGCTCGATGTGCGACTATCCACCACCTTCTTCGCCAGCAAAGGAGATATAATCATATGGGTATGGGCACTCCCCTTGGCAACTGCCAAGCTTGGGGGAGGTGCCCCGGTATCGTATCACCATCACATCTCCATCTTTACCGTTTTTCTTAGTTTGATCCTTTTAGTAGTATCTTTATCTAGTAGAATAAAGCTTTGGTATGATCTAGTTTTGAGTTTTGCTTTATGATCCCTTTATGTAATCGAGTCCGTGAGCTATATAATAAAGATTAGTGTTGAGTCAAGGGCTTGTTTATCTTGCTATGATCTTGAGGGAATAAAAGAAAAGAGAAAAGAGTAAAAATAAACAAAGCGATCATATTGATCTTATGGAGAGTAATGACTTCACATAGAAAGAGTATGATGATTAAAAGTTGTTGAGAGTTGACAAACATAGCTTTGGTCATCGTTGCAATTAATAGGAAGTAATAAAGAAAGAGAGGTTCACATATAAATATACTATCTTGGATGTCTTTTATGATTGGGAGCACTCAGTAAAATATGACATGCTAAAGAGTTGATGTTGGACAAGGAAGACAATGTCATGGGTTATGTTTTCTTATATCTGAAATAAAGTATATTGTCATGGATCATCTAATATGTTGAGCTTGCCTTTCCCCCTCATGCTAGCCAAATTCTTTGCACCAAGTAGAGATACTACTTGTGCTTCCAAATACCCCTAAACCCAGTTTTGCCATGAGAGTCCACCATATCTACCTATGTATTGAGTAAGATCCTTCAAGTAAGTTGTCATCGGTGCAAGAAATAAAAATTGCTCTCTAAATATGTATATTGATTAGTGTGGAGGAAATAAGCTTTATACGATCTTGTGATGTGGAAGAAATAAAAGCGACGGACTGCATAATAAAGGTTCACATCACAAGTGGCAATATAAAGTGACGTTCTTTCGCATTAAGATTTTATGCATCCAACCCTAAAAGTGCATGGCAACCTCTACTTCCATCTGCGAAGGGCCTATCTTTTACTTTTATCTCCTATCTTATGCAAGAGTCTTGGTGATCTTCACCTTTCCTTTTTACATTTTATCCTTTGGCAAGCATAGTGTGTTGGAAAGATCCTGATATATATATATATATATATATATATATATATATATATATATATATATATATATATATATATATATCTAATTGGATGTAAGTTAGCATGAACTATTATTGTTGACATTACCCTTGAGGTAAAAGGTTGGGAGGCGAAACTATAAGCCCCTATCTTTCTCTGTGTCCGATTAAAACTCCGTAACCACAAGTATTGCGTGAGTGTTAGCAATCGTGAAAGACTAAATGATAGTTGACTATCTGGACTTGCTGAAAAGCTCTGACAGAGACTCTTTCTGATGTTATGATAAATTGCAATTGCTTCAATGACTGAGATTATAGTTTGTTAGTTCTCAATAAAGTTTCTGATTCATACTTGACAATGTGAATAGATTATTACTTGAGGATAAGAAATCATATGACAATATCCATATATGTTGTTGTTATAAGAATAATCATGATGCCCTCATGTCCGTATTTTATTTTATCGACACCTCTATCTCTAAACATGGGGACATATTTATCGTTATCGGCTTCCGCTTGAGGACAAGCGAGGTCTAAGATTGGGGGAGTTGATACGTCCATTTTGCATCATGCTTTTATATCGATATTTATTGCATTATGGTCTGTTATTACACATTATGTCACAATACTTATGCCTATTCTCTCTTATTTTACAAGGTTTACATAAGGAGGGAGAATGTCGGCAATTTGGAATTCGAAATTTGGAAAAGGAGCAAATATTAGAGACCTATTCTGCACAACTCCAAAAGTCCTGAAACTCCACGGAAGTTATTTTTGGAAATAATAAAAAATATTGAGCGGAAGAAATACCAGAGGAGGCCCAAACCATGGCCACGAGGGTGGGCGGCGCGCCCTACCCCCCTGGGCGCGCCCCCTGCCTCGTGGGCCCCCTGGTGTAACATCCCAAATTTTCAATTTGGAATGTTATACATTAAGTCATCATGCATATCATTTTTCTCGCATTTTCCGATCCTAGAAAATTTCACGCAACTCAAGGACCCTCGGAGAGAGTTGGAGATTTCATTATTTTCATATTTGGGATTTCTTAAATTTTGAAAATAGGATCATTGGATTTATTTAATTATCTTCATAAGTTTTTCCAATAAAAAAATTAAGAGGGGGAATAATATGACTTTCCCAACATTTAGGAAAAATGAAGATTTAATAAATAAATCAAATTTTGGTTTTTCGAAGTTTATTTGCTTTAGGGAAAAATGAGTATTTTAAAAAAATATGCATTTTTGCCCCGTTTTAAAGTTCATTTTGTTCGACTCATTTTTAGGAGTCGGGGAAAATTAATTTTATTTAATTTGGAGTTCGTTTAGTTTTATTTTAAAATCGTTTTGTTTTTATTTAAAAAAAATGCCGCGCCCACTTTGGGCCAAGGGCCCAGCCAGCTCACTTGCCGCCCGGCCCCCTCCCCTGGCGCTCCACGCTCGGGAGGAGTCCCGCCGCCCGCTTGCCGAGTTCGGCTCGGCCACGCCACGCCGCCGCCGTGCCCCCTCCCCAAGGCACCACCCCCTCCTATTTATACCGAGCCCCCCCCTCTCTCCTCCTCACCCAGCCTTGCCGCCGCCATGAAAGCCCGCCCGCCCGCCATCGCCATCGCCCCACCGCCACCCACCGAAGCCCGCCGCCACCCGCCGGAGCCCCGGAGCCCCGCCGGTGACCTCGCCGGAGGTAGCACCGCGCCACACACCCCCTGACCCGGTTTTTTAAAAAAAAACCGTTCCGGTTTTTCTTTCATTATTCGGTTTTTTTTTAAAAAACCCTAGATTGGTTTATTTTTTTGGTTTTATTAATTAGTGAACGTTCACCGACCCGTTCGTTTTAATGAACGTGTTCGCCGGTTAGTTTCTGTTAACGAACGTCCGTCGTTTTAACCGTTCGTCGTTTTTCTTTTAATCGGATTTAATCCGTTATTTTCCGAATTCGATTTCCGATCCAATCTTCAAATCAGTTTATTTTCTCGCTCGTTTATCGGAATCAGGTGATTCAAGCGCCTGGAGTTTCGTTTCGAAACCGCCGTTCCGACTAACCTACTTAAACAAAGTTTTGCTACTGTAAATTTTGACCTAGTTTCAAATTGCTAAAACCGAGTTGTTTCTCTCGACTTTCGACTTTCGATGCTTTATTTGATTCGATTCTTTTGCTACCAGGGTTCTTAAATTGAACTCTCTGGTTAGATCTTTTATTCGAGATTTCCCTGTGCATTAGATGAGTACTTATTGTATGCTTGTTGTTTGTCTGCGTTAGATCACCCGGAGTGCGCCGCTTGTTACTTGAATCTCTAGGTCTCATGGATCAGCAAGGCAAGTAACACTTGATCGTATCTTTTCTACTACCCAGTTTTATGCATTAGATCAATCCTCAAACACTTGCATGATTAGGATCTAATTAAATTGTGGGATGGGAAGTAGATTGAGGTAGTACCTATTATCTGTTTTACTTATGAAACCTTGGGAGTTACTTCTACGTTTGCTTATTATGCCATGCTATGCTAGTAGACGTGGATTGGGTGAGTGAATATCCATGACAGATGTGAGATTGTTAATTAATGGTTTATCTAAGGTGGCAACCTAAACACACATCTGGGTGGATTGAGGCACCTGGTTTCTATCGAGGACTTGCATGTATTTCTTGGACCGCCACCCGGGCTCTAAGGGATCATGAGATTATTTAAACTAGAAACTTCCGTGTGCAGCCACAAGCCAATATGGGCTCTGGCATAGTTGAGTAAGTTGTGCGAACTCTTACGGGTAGGCTAGCTGATGTAGGGGATGTAGGTTGGTACGGTCTACCCACATGTAAGGTGCTAGTGCTTACGAAGATTGTGTCTCGGTCATCCGTCTCTCAAACACCATGTAAAGCGAGAACCAAACGGAGGCGATCGAGTCTTGTGGGGAAAAGTGCGCAAACCTCTGCAGAGTGTATAAACTAATCATGATTAGCCGTGTCCCCGGTTATGGATGTCTTGAGTATCTAGTACTTGAATATCATGTGAATCTCAACATGTTACTTCTAATAAATGTTATTGGGTTTTGATGAGTACTTTTTAATTGGGATTGAGGATGCTGTCAACCATTCTCAATGTTTAACAACCACCATGATAGTTAAATAAAATTATTCCTTAGTTGTAGGGAAAAATTAGCTTTGTGCAAAACTGTAACCGTAGAGCTTTACCACCAGCCATATATGCATGTAGTATAGGCTTATTCCTTCATTACTCTCTATGTGTTACATTGCGGCAAAGATATTCCATGTGCTGACCCGTTTTCGGGCTGCAACTTTCATGTTGCAGACTTTTCAGACGACGAGTAAGGTGTTAGGTCGTGGTTCTATACTCAGTGATGCCGCTGGAGTTGATGGACTCACTTATCTTCCAAGCCTTCCGCTGTTATCGTTTTAGATGGCCTTATGCCATATTTGTTGTAATAAGTTCCCTTTTGGACAACGATGTAATAAGTGTGTGATTGCTACTCTGCTATAAATCCTTCAAAGTACTGTGTGGTGTCGACATCGATCCGAGGATGACACCGAGCACGAGACTTGATCCATTCGGTCGGGTCGCTACAGAGATGGTATCAGAGCACACGATGACTGTAGGACACGACCACTAAGTTAAAGCCATAGATCACTACTCTCTTCTCATTTCTAACTCCTCATCTTTTCTACTCTTTAGGATGACGGACGCGAAGATCAAGTACGCCCAACCAGATGAAGGCACACCTTTTGGATTTCACTTGAAGGAAGTCACCAAGTACCTGAACATTGGACTACCAAGCTTCACCAGAACTTTCAACGCCACTCTACCTGAAGAGGAGCTGGAAGATTCAAGCTCACGTTCGGGAAGGACATTCGCCCCAATCACCAAGCCTATAGATAGTGTTTTCGATTGCACCAACTTGGAGTCCGGGAAAGAGCATGGCAGCTCATATCACCATGGGACGCATTGGAGAAGTTTATCAAGAAGACCTCAAGGACACTATCTACCAGATTTGTGGACGCCGAGATGAACAATGGGACATAGTCAGCACCAAGAAGGATAGATCCATTGCAGCTTTCAACCAGGAGTTAAACCAGCACATTCGGCGCCAGAGAACCAGATGTGCAATGATATGTTGGAGTTGCAGCAATGCAAAGGAAAGGATCATCGAACTTGAAGAAGAACTAAAGACTACACGCAAGGACTACATGGACGAGATCGTAGCTCTAGCAAGACACAATAACGATCTTAAGTATGAGATTGAAGAACTCAAGAAGAAGCTGGCGCTCAAGAATGAAGACAAGTACGTTGGCGGTCCAAGCAACTACATCATCATCGACGACACCGATTCGGATCCAAGTGAACCCGACTTTGAAGACGAAGCTGGAGCAGACATCATGGAGTCTTCCACTGGTTCAAATTAGTAGAAGTCCCCCACATATTAGTAGTATTACCTCCATGTAAACATTATAGTACACGCACTTTTGCGATAGTTAGATCGTTGTAAGCCCTTTGTTTGATTGAATGAAGTGATTTTGTGTGCTTTTGCTCATGTGCATTTGGGTAGTGATTCTCCTTAGACCTCATTCTATTCTTAATTTCTCGTCTTTTCTAAACCCCTCAGATGCCTCCGAGACGCGACCCCTGGTTTGTTTTCCCGCCAGAGATCACCCAATTGATTCAGCAACAGAACACCTTGATTCAAACATTGGTGCAGAACCAGGGCAACAACAACAACAACAACCCACCACCACCACCACCTGCGGATCACTTGACTCGTTTCCTTAGACTAAATCCGCTGGTGTATTCCAGTAGCACCGAGCCGATTGTAGCGGATGATTGGCTCCGCAAGATAGGAAGGGAGTTGACCACTGCAGGATGCACAGATGGAGAAAAAGTGAAGTTTGCTGCGCACCAGCTTGAAGGACCCGCAGCAGCATGGTGGGAAAATTTTACACCCACTTTGTTGGGGAACGTTGCAGAAAATAAAAATTTTCCTACGGTTTCACCAAGATCCATCTATGAGTTCTACTAAGCAACGAGTCATGAGAGAGAGTTTGCATCTACATACCACTTGTAGATCGAGTACGGAAGCGTTCGAGGGAGTGGTGATGATGAAGACGTTCCCAACGTGATTCCGATCACCGATGACCAAGTGCTTTGAGCGGACAGCACCTCCACGTTCAACACACGTGCGGAGACGGCAGGCGTCTCCTCCGTCTTGATCTAGCAAGGATGAAGGAGAGGTTGAGGAAGACAACTCCAATGGCAGCACGACGGCGTGGTGCGGTTGGTACGGCAGTTCTCCCAGGCTTCGCCAAGCTCATGTGGAGAAAGAGAGGTGTTAGGGAGGGAGGGCTGCGCCTTCAATGGTGTGTACAGCCCTCCCCCACCCCCTCTATTTATAGGAGGAAGGAGGGGCGGCCCCCTCTAGATGGCATCTAGAGGGGGCGGCCAAGGGAGGAGGAAAGGGGTGGCTTGCCCCCAAGCCAAGGGGGCGCCTTTGCCCCTTTAGGGTTTCCTCCCCAAGCCCTAGCCAGATGGGCCTAGGTGGGAGGTTGCGCCCAGCCCACCAGGGGCTGGCTCCCTCTCCCACTTAGCCCATGTGGCCCCCCGGGAGGGGTGGCCCCTCCCGGTGGACCTCCGGAACTCTCCCGGTGGCCCCGGTACATTACCGGTATACCCCCAAAACTTCCCGGAGTCCGTTTAACCACTTTCCATATATAAATCTTTACCTCCGGACCATTCCGGAACTCCTCGTGACGTCCGGGATCTCATCCGGGACTCCGAACAACATTTGTTAATCACATACTTGTCTTCCTATTAACCCTAGCGTCACCGAACCTTAAGTGTGTAGACCCTACGGGTTCGGGAGACATGCAGACATGACCGAGACGCTCTCCGGTCAATAACCAACAGCGGGATCTGGATACCCATGTTAATTCCCACATGCTCCCCGATGTTGTCATCGGATGAACCACGATGTCGAGGGTTCAATCAACCCCGTATGCTATTCCCTTTGTCAGACGGTATGTTACTTGCCCGAGACTCGATCGTCGGTATCCCAATACCTCGTTTAGTCTCGTTACCGGCAAGTCACTTTACTCGTACCGTAATGCATGATCCCGTGACCGGACACTTGGTCACTTTGAGCTCATTATGATGATGCACTACCGAAAGTGGGCCGGTGATACCTCTCCGTCATACGGAGTGACAAATCCTGTCTCGATCCGTGTCAACTCAACAGACACTTTCGGAGATACCGTAATGCACCTTTATAGTCACCCGATTACGTTGTGACGTTTGGTACACCCAAGGCATTCCTACGGTATCCGGAGTTACACGATCTCACGGTCTAAGGAAGAGATACTTGACATTGGAAAAGCTCTAGCAAAACGAACTACACGATCTTTGTGCTATGCTTAGGATTGGGTCTTGTCCATCACGTCATTCTCCTAATGACGTGATCCCGTTGTCAATGACATCTGATGTCCATAGTTAGGAAACCATGACTATCTGTCGACCAACGAGCTAGTCAACTAGAGGCTCACTAGGGACGTATTGTGGTCTATGTATTCACACGTGTATTACGATTTCCGGATAATACAGTTATAGCATGAATAAAGACAATTATCACGAACAAGGAAATATAATAATAATGCTTTTATTATTGCCTCTAGGGCATATTTCCAACAGTCTCCCACTTGCACTAGAGTCAATAATCTAGTTTACATTGTGATGAATCGAACACCCATAGAGTTACGGTGTTGATCATGTTTTGCCCGCGGAAGAGGTTTAGTCAACGAATCTGCGACATTCAGATCCGTATGCACTTTACAAATTTCTATGTCTCCATCCTGAACATTTTCACGGATGGAGTTGAAGCGACGCTTGATGTGCCTGGTCTTCTTGTGAAACACAGGCTCCTTGGCTAGTGCAATAGCTCCAGTGTTGTCACGTAAGAGTTTGATCGGCCCCGACGCATTGGGTATGACTCCTAGGTCGGTGATGAACTCCTTCACCCAAATTGCTTCATGTGTTGCCTCCGAGGCTGCCATGTACTCCGCTTCACATGTAGATCCCGCCACGACGCTCTGCTTGCAGCTGCACCAGCTCATTGCTCCACCATTCAACATATACACGTATCTGGTCTGTGACTTAGAGTCATCCAGATCTATGTCGAAGCTAGCGTCGACGTAACCCTTTACGACGAGCTCTTCGTCACCTCCATAAACGAGAAACATGTCCTTAGTCCTTTTCAGGTACTTCAGGATATTCTTGACCGCTGTCCGGTGTTCCTTGCGGGATTACTTTGGTACCTTCCTACCAAACTTACGGCAAGGTTTACATCAGGTCCGGTACCACAGCATGGCATACATAATAGATCCTATGGCTGAGGCATAGGGGATGACACTCATCTCTTCTTTATCTTTTGCCGTGGTCGGGCATTGAGCTGAGCTCAATCTCACACCTTGCAATACAGGCAAGAACCCCTTCTTGGACTGATCCATTATGAACTTCTTCAAAATCTTATCAAGGTATGTGCTTTGTGAAAGACCTATGAGGCGTCTCGATCTATCTCTATAGATCTTGATGCCTAATATATAAGCAGCTTCTCCAAGGTCCTTCATTGAAAAACACTTATTCAAGTAGGCCTTAATGTTGTCCAAGAATTCTATATCATTTCCCATCAAAAGTATGACATCTACATATAATATGAGAAATGCTACAGAGCTCCCACTCACTTTCTTGTAAACGCAGGCTTCTCCATAAGTCTGCATAAACCCAAACGCTTTGATCATCTCATCAAAGCGAATGTTCCAACTCCGAGATGCTTGCACCAGCCCATAAATGGATCGCTGGAGCTTGCATACTTTGTTAGCATTCTTAGGATCGACAAAACCTTCCGGCTGCATCATATACAGCTCTTCCTTAAGATATCCATTAAGGAACGCTGTTTTGTAGTAAATCTGCCATATCTCATAATCATAGTATGCGGCAATTGCTAACATGATTCGGACGGACTTAAGCTTCGCCACGGAGAGAAAGTCTCATCGTAGTCAATCCCTTGAACTTGCCGATAACCCTTAGCGACAAGTCGAGCTTTATAGATGGTGACATTACCATCCGCGTCCGTCTTCTTCTTAAAGATCCATTTGTTTTCTATCGTCACGATCATCGGGCAAGTCGGTCAAAGTCCACACTTTGTTTTCATACATGGATTCTATCTCGGACTTCATGGCTTCTAGCCATTTGTTGGAATCTGGGCCCGCCATCGCTTCTTCATAGTTCGAAGGTTCATTGTTGTCTAACAACATGATTTCCAAGACAGGTTGCCGCATTACCACTGCAGTGCGGAACGTGTCCTAGTGGACCCACGAGTTCAAGAGCAACTTGATCTGAAGTACCTTGATCATCATCATGAATTTCCTCTTCAGTTGTTGTAGGCATCACAGGAACATTTTCCTGAGTAGCACTACTATCCTGTTCAAGAGGTAGTACTTCATCGAGTTCTACTTCCCTCCCACTTACTTCTTTCGAGAGAAACTCTTTTTCCAGAAAGGATCCGTTCTTGGCAACAAAGATCTTGCCCTCAGATCTTAAGTAGAAGGTATACCCTATGGTTTCCTTAGGGTATCCTATGAAGACGCATTTTTCCGACTTGGGTTCGAGCTTTTCAGGTTGAAGTTTCTTGACATAAGCATCGCATCCCCAAACTTTTAGAAACGACAGCTTAGGTTTCTTCCCAAACCATAATTCATACGGTGTCGTCTCAACGGACTTAGACGGTGCCCTATTTAAAGTGAATGTAGCTGTCTCTAGAGCGTATCCCCAAAATGATAGCGGTAAATCGGTAAGAGACATCATAGATCGCACCATATCCAATAGAGTGCGATTACGATGTTCGGACACACCGTTCTGTTGAGGTGTTCCAGCGGCGTGAGTTGTGAAACGATTCCACATTTTCTTAAGTGTGTACCAAATTCGTGACTTAAATATTCTCCTCCACGATCTGATCGTAGGAATTTTATTTTTCGGTCACGTTGATTCTCTACCTCATTCTGAAATTCTTTGAACTTTTCAAAGGTCTCGGACTTGTGTTTCATTAAGTAGACATACCCATATCTACTCAAGTCATCGGTGAGAGTGAGAACATAACGATATCCTCCACGAGCCTCAACGCTCATTGGACCGCACACATCGGTATGTATGATTTCCAACAAGTTGGTTGCTCGCTCCATTGTTCCGGAGAACGGAGTCTTGGTCATCTTGCCCATAAGGCATGGTTCGCATGTGTCAAATGATTCATAATCTAGAGACTCCAAAAGTCCATCAAGATGGAGCTTCTTCATGCGCTTGACACCAATGTGACCAAGGCGGCAGTGCCACAAATATGTGGGACTATCGTTATCAACTTTACATCTTTTGGTATTCACACTATAAACATGTGTAATACTACGCTCGAGATTCATTAAGAATAAACCATTGACCATCGGAGCATGACCATAATACATATCTCTCATATAAATAGAACAACCATTATTCTCGGATTTAAATGAGTAGCCATCTCGCATTAAACAAGATCCGGATACAATATTCATGCTCAAACTTGGCACCAAATAACAATTATTAAGGTTCATAACTAATCCCGTAGGTAAATGAAGAGGTAGCGTGCCGACGGCGATCACATCGACTGGAACCATTCCCGACGCGCATCGTCACCTCGTCCTTTGCCGCTTCCGCTTATTCCGCAGCTCCTCCGTGAATTACAAATATGAGCAACGGCACCGTATCAAATACCCAGGAGTTACTACGAGTAATCGGCAAAGTACACATCAATTACATGTATATCAAATATACATTTGGTGTTGCCGGCCTTCTTGTCCGCTAAGTATTTGGGGCAGTTCCGCTCAAAGGACCCCTCCCTTGCAATAAAAGCACTCGGTCTCGGGTTTGGGTCCATTCTTTGACTTCTTCCGGCAACTTGCTTACCGGCGCGGCAACCTCCTTGCCGTCCTTCTTGAAGTTCTTCTTACCCTTGCCCTTCTTGAACTTAGTGGTCTTATTGACCATCAACACTTGATGTTCTTTCTTGATTTCAACCTCGGTGACTTCAAAGATAGAGAACACTTCAGAATGGTCTTTACCATCCCCTGCATGTTGTAGTTCATCACAAAGCTCTTGTAGCTTGGTGGGAGCGATCGAGGATTCTGTCAATGACCGCCTCATCGGGGAGGTTAATGTTCACTGGGTCATACGGTTGTGCAACCCAGACATCTTCAAGATGTGCTCACCGACAACTGTTTTCCTCCATCTTACAACTATAGAACTTGTCGGAGATGTCATATCTCTCGACCGGCGTGAGCTTGGAAAACAAGTTTCAGCTCCTCGAACATCTCATATGCTCCGTGATGCTCAAAACGCTTTTGGAGCCCCGGTTCTAAGTCAGAAGCATGCCGCATCGAACGAGGGAGTAATCATCGGTAGCGAGTTTGCCAAGCATTCATAATGTCTTGGTTCTCCGGGACGGAGCGTCACCTAGCGGTCCTTCTAGGACATATTGTTTCTGGCAGCTATGAGGATGATCCTCGTGTTCCGGACCCAGTCCGTATAGTTGCTGCCGTCATCTTTCAGCTTGGTTTTCTCTAGGAACGCGTTGAAGTTCAAGTTGACATGAGCGTTGGCCATTTGATCTACAAGACATATTATTCAAAAGTTTTAGACTAAGTTCATGATAATTAAGTTCATCTAATCAAATTATTTCAATGAACTCCCACTCAGATTAGACATCCCTCTAGTCATCTAAGTGTTACACGATCCGAGTCGACTAGGCCGTGTCCGATCATCACGTGAGACGGACCAGTCTCGTCGGTGAACATTCTCATGTTGATCGTATCTTCCATACGACTCGTGTTCGACCTTTCGGTCTCTGTGTTCCGAGGCCATGTCTGTACATGCTAGGCTCGTCAAGTAAACCCTAAGTGTTTTCGGCGTGTAAATCTGTCTTACACCCGTTGTATGTGAACGTAAGAATCCATCACACCCGATCATCACGTGGTGCTTAGAAACGATTTAACTTTGGCAACGGTGCACGCTTAGGGAAACACTTCTTGAAATTGTTGTAAGGGATCATCTTATTTACTACCGTCGTTCTAAGTAAACAAGATGTATAAACATAATAAACATCACATGCAATTATATAGTAGTGACATGATATGGCCTATATCATAAAGCTCCATTGATCTCCATCTTGAGGCTCCATGATCATCTTGTCACCGGCATGACACCATGATCTCCATCATCATGATCTCCATCATTGTGCCTCCATGAAGTTGTCACGCCAACGACTACTTCTACTTCTATGGCTAACGCGTTTAGCAATAAAGTAAAGTAAGTTACATGGCGTTCTTCAATGACACGCAGGTCATACAAAAATAAAGACAACTCCTATGGCTCCAGCCGGTTGTCATACTCATCGACATGCAAGTCGTGATTCCTATTACAAGAACATGATCTCATACATCACAATATGTCATTCATCATTCATCACAACTTGGCCATATCACATCACATGTCAATTGCTGCAAAAACAAGTTGGACGTCCTCTAATTGTTGTTGCATCTTTTACGTGGCTGCAATTGGGTTCTAGCAAGAACGTTTTCTTACCTCTACGAATAACCACAACGTGATCTTGTCAACTTCTATTTACCCTTCATAAGGACCCTTTTCATCGAATCCGCTCCAACTAAAGTAGGAGAGACAGACACCCGCCAGCCACCTTATGCAACTAGTGCATGTTAGTCGGTGGAACCGGTCTCACGTAAGTGTACGTAAGGTTGGTCCGGGCCGCTTCATCCCACAATACCGCGGAAGCAAGATAAGACTAGTAGCGGCAAGTAAATTGACAAGATCCACGCCCACAACTAAATTGTGTTCTACTCGTGCAAAGAGAACTACGCATAGACCTAGCTCATGATGCCACTGTTAGGGAACGCTGCGTAAAATAAAAATTTTCCTACGGTTTCACCAAGATCCATCTATGAGTTCTACTAAGCAACGAGTCATGAGAGAGAGTTTGCATCTACATACCACTTGTAGATCGAGTACGGAAGCGTTCGAGGGAGTGGTGATGATGAAGACGTTCCCAACGTGATTCCGATCACCGATGACCAAGTGCTGAACGGACAGCACCTCCGCGTTCAACACACGTACGGGACGACGGCGTCTCCTCCAGCTTGATCCAGCGAGGATGAAGGAGAGGTTGAGGAAGACAACTCCAATGGCAGCACGACGGCGTGGTGCGGTTGGTACGGCAGTTCTCCGCAGGCTTCGCCAAGCTCATGTGGAGAAAGAGAGGTGTTAGGGAGGGAGGGCTGCGCCTTCAATGGTGTGTGCAGCCCTCCCCCACCCCTCTATTTATAGGAGGAAGGGAGAGGGGCCAGCCCCTCTAGATGGCATCTAGAGGGGGGGCGGCGCCAAGGGAGGAGGAAAGGGTGGCTTGCCCCTGCCAAGGGGGCGCCCTTTGCCCCTTTAGGGTTTCCCTCCCAAGCCCTAGCCGCATGGGCCTAGGTGGGAGGTGCGCCCAGCCCACCAGGGCTGGCTCCTCCCACTTAGCCCATGTGGCCCCCGAGGGGTGGCCCTCCCGTGGACCTCCGGAACTCTCCCGGTGGCCCCGGTACATTACCAGTATACCCTCAAACTTCCCGGAGTCCGCTTAACCACTTTCCATATATAAATCTTTACCTCCGGACCATTCTCGAACTCCTCGTGACGTCCGGGATCTCATCCGGACTCGAACAACATTCGTAATCACATACTTGTCTTCCTATTAACCCTAGCGCCACCGAACCTTAAGTGTGTAGACCCTACGGGTTCGGAGACATGCGAACATGAATGAGACGCTCTCCGGTCAATAACCAACAGCGGGATCTGGATACCCATGTTGGTTCCCACATGCTCCTCGATGTTGTCATCGGATGAACCACGATGTCGAGGGTTCAATCAACCCCGTATGCTATTCCCTTTGTCAGACGGTATGTTACTTGCCCGAGACTCGATCGTCGGTATCCCAATACCTCGGTTAGTCTCGTTACCGGCAAGTCACTTTACTCGCACAGAATGCATGATCCCGTGACCGGACACTTGGTCACTTTGAGCTCATTATGATGATGCACTACCGAAAGTGGGCCGGTGATACCTCTCCGTCATACGGAGTGACAAATCCTGTCTCGATCCGTGTCAACTCAACAGACACTTTCGGAGATACCGTAATGCACCTTTATAGTCACCCGATTACGTTGTGACATTTGGTACACCCAAGGCATTCCTACGGTATCCGGAGTTACACGATCTCACGGTCTAAGGAAGAGATACTTGACATTGGAAAAGCTCTAGCAAAACAAACTACACGATCTTTGTGCTATGCTTAGGATTGGGTCTTGTCCATCACGTCATTCTCCTAATGACGTGATCCCGCTTGTCAATGACATCCGATGTCCATAGTCAGAAACCATGACTATCTGTCGACCAACGAGCTAGTCAACTAGAGGCTCACTAGGGACGTATTGTGGTCTATGTATTCACACGTGTATTACGATTTCCGGATAATACAGTTATAGCATGAATAAAGACAATTATCACAAACAAGGAAATATAATAATAATGCTTTTATTATTGCCTCTAGGGCATATTTCCAACAGATAGTCACTGTAGACACTGTCACATGGGATCAATTTCAGCAAGCTTTCCGCACCGCCCATGTTTCAGCAGGAGCTATGGCCATGAAGAAGCGTGAGTTTCGCAACTTACGGCAAGGAGGAAGGACTGTTGGCACAAGATGTGGATGATTTCAAGAAGTTAGGACGTTATGCCCGGATGACATTGCTACGATGCGGCTAAGCAGGAGAAGTTTCTAGAAGGACTGAATGATGAGTTCAGCATGCCGTTGATGGTAGCAAGTTTCAATAACTACCAGGAGTTGGTAGACCGAGCCCTCATGATTGAAGGAAAGCAGCAGCAAATTGAGAACCGCAAGAGGAAGTATGGACAGGGAAAGTATAACTCTGGAGCTCAGCAGAAGCCTCGTTATACCCCTAAATCAGGAATTCAGTTTCAGCATACCCATGGAGGAGGTAATTCGCACAACCATAATGGCACTAAGAATGGGAACGGGAATGGAGGAAGCAATGGACAGAACCGCACCAACCCGTCAACACCATCCAAGGTAGACCTGAGTCACATCACTTGCTTTAAGTGCCGCAAGACTGGGCATTATGCCAATGACCGCCCGTATAGGCCAGAATGGAAATGGCAATGGAAGCTCGAAAGAAGCCCAACCCTTTCAACAGGGGATGTGTGAACCACATTGATGTGGAGGAGGTTGAAGATCAGCCCGATGCAAAGAATCGGTAAGTTTTTGGTTAAGTCATTTATCGCAGCTTGTTCTTTTCGATACGGTGCATCGCATTCATACATATCAAAGGGATTTGTGGATAAGTACAAATTACCGACCCAAGCCCTTAGGTCACCCATGCTAGTAACCTCACCCGGAGCAGAATACATGGCTAGTAAATGGTGTGATCGACTGCCACTAAGGATTGGACACTATGTTTTCCCCTCAGACCTAATAGTTCTGGAATCCCAAGGATTGGATGTGATATTAGTCAGTCTCCCCTCAGACCTTGCTGCACTTTATTTACTTTTGTTACTTGTTGCTCGTTACAAATTATCTTATCACAAAACTATCTGTTACCTATTATTTCAGTGCTTGCAGAGAATACCTTGCTGAAAACCGCTTATCATTTCCTTCTGCTCCTCATTGGGTTCGACACTCTTACTTATCGAAAGGACTACGATAGATCCCCTATACTTGTGGGTCATCAGGAGGACCTGCAACATTTGCACGAAAAATACGGCATGCCTCCAAAGCAGTATGAAGGTCCTGCCAGCTACGCTCTTACCAAAGAAGAGAAGGAAATCTTCTTTGAATGCCTGCTTATTATGAAGGTCCCGAATGGCTTCTCGTAGAATGTAAAGGGAATAATAAATATGCCAGAGAAAAGGTTTCAGAACCTAAATCTCATGACTGCCACGTGATTATGACGCAACTGCTTCCGGTTGCATTGAGGGGGCTTCTACCGGAAAACGTCCGATTAGCCATTATGAAGTTATGTGCATTCCTCAATGCAATCTCTCTGAAGGTGATCGATCCATAAATCATACCAAGGCTAAGGAGTGATGTGGTGCAATGTCTTGTCAGTTTCGAGCTGGTGTTCCTACCATCCTTCTTCAATATCAAGACGCACGTCCTAGTTCATCTAGTTGACGAGATTGTCATTCTGGGCCCCGTATTGCTACACAATATGTACCCCTTTGAGAGGTTCATGGGAGTCCTAAAGAAATATGTCTGTAACCGCGCTAGGCCAAAAGGAAGCATCTCCATGGGCCATCAAACAGAGGATGTCATTGGGTTTTGTGTTGACTTCATTCATGGCCTTAAGGAGATACACTACTGGAAACTGGGAATTTGCCATCACCCAGCTCTTTGCCATCTCGCCACCGATGGCAAAGAACGTCTTTGCCATCTGCTTATAAAAACAGATGGCAAAGAACCGACAGATGGCAAAGAACATGGTTGCCATCAGCCAATTCTTTGCCATCTGCTAGTGGATGGCAAATAATCTTGCCATCTGCCAGCCAGATGGCAAAGAGGTGGGTAGGGTCCAAAGGTCCAACGGGTTGTCAACTCACCTCTTTGCCATCTGCCAACAGATGGCAAAGAATCTTTCCATCTGTTGGCAGATGGCAAAGAAGTGGGTGGAGCCCAAAGGGTAACGGCGCTATAACGGCCAGTAGCCCCACCTCTTTGCCATCTGCCAGCGGATGGCAAAGGCCCATATCTTTGCCATCAGCCAGCGGATGGCAGATGGCAAAGTGCCAGATTCCAGTAGTGATAGGTCTCCCTAAATCGCGGTATGAGGGGAGACTGACTAGAAAAAGCACGCTTGGAGGGGACTCAATAATATGCAGGGACGGATATTCTTGGTCTCAAGCACACTACACAGTTTTACAGAACTCTACCTTGGTGACCCCGTATGTTGATGAACACAAGAACAGTCTGCGCTCCAAACACCCGGAGCAATGTGACGACTGGATTACATGTGAACACATCAGGACTTTCAGCAGTTGGTTGGAAACACGTCTCAGAGGTGACAACACTGTCTGTGATGAGCTGTACTCGTTGTCCAGGGGACCATCTTCGAATGTATTGACTTACAAAGGATACGAGATAAATGGGAATACATTTTACACGATTGCCCAAGATCAAAAGAACACCAACCAAAACAGCGCCGTCCGCTTTGATGCAGCAACCGAGAGGGGAAAGGACACATATTATGGTTACATAGTGGACATATGGGAACTTGACTACGGACATGATTTTAAGGTCCCTTTGTTTAAGTGCAAATAGGTCAATCTGTCAGGAGGCGGGGTACAGGTAGACCCAAAGTACGGAATGACAACAGTGGATCTGAACAATCTTGGGTACACTGACGAACCATTCGTCCTAGCCAATGATGTGCCACAGGTTATCTATGTGAAGGACATGTCTACCAAACCGAGAAAAAGAAAAGATAAGGAAGCGAAGACATCATACGATGACCAAAGCGCCACATAGTTCTTTCAGGAAAAAGGGACATCGTGGGAGTGGAGGGCAAGTCAGACATGTCTGAAGATTATGAAAAGTTTCATGAAATTCCTCCCTTCAAAGTCAAGGCTGACCCAAGCATCCTGATAAATGATGAAGATTATCCATGGTTATGGTGAAATAAGGAAAGGACACAAGCAAAGAAAAACTAAAGACTTTCTCTCCACAACTATTATGATGATACCATGCCAACTTCCAACCTTTTCGTAGTTCATTTGAAATCCCTTTGTAACAGACGAGTTTTCGTATGAAATCATGATACTTCGAAAGAGATTGTTCGTTTTGTACACGAAGTGCATCCAGTTTTTGCCGTAACCCTCTTAACTTTCTTGCGCATGCTATGTAGATGAAATGATGATACCATGCCAACTTTCAACCTATTCAGAGTTCATTTGAAATGCTTTTCAATTTTAGGGTCTTATAGCTCAAAATAATAAGTAAATGCATGAAAAATAACAAATGAAGTCAGAAAGGGTCGAAAATTGATGATGTGGCTTTTGCACGGTGCATTTTGAACACACAAAAAGTCAGGAGTTCAAATAAGTTTAAAAAACGAAATCCCTTTGTAACAGACGAGTTTCCGTATGAAATCCTGATACTTCGAAAGAGATTGTCCGTTTTGTACACGAAGTGTATCCAGTTTTTGTCGTAACCCTCTCAAGTTTCTTGCACATGCTGTGTGGATGAAATGATGATACCATGCCAACTTTCAACCTATTCAGAGTTCATTTGAAATGCTTTTCAATTTTAGGGTCTTATAGCTCAAAATAATCAGTAAATGCATGAAAAATAACAAATGAAGTCAGAAAGGGTTGAAAATTGATGATGTGGCTTTGAATGGTGCATTTTGAACACACAAAAAGTCAGGAGTTCAAATAAGTTTAAAAAAACGAAATCCCTTTGTAACAAACGAGTTTCTGTATGAAATCCTGATACTTCGAAAGAGATTGTTCATTTTGTACATGAAGTGCATCCAGTTTTTGCCGTAACCCTCTCAACTTTCTTGCACATGCTATGTGGATGAAATGATGATACCATGCCAACTTTCAGCCTTTTCAGAGTTCATTTGAAATGCTTTTCAATTTTAGGGTCTTATAGCTCAAAATAATCAGTAAATGCATGAAAAATAACAAATGAAGTCAGAAAGGGTTGAAAATTGATGATGTGGCTTTGAATGGTGCATTTTGAACACACAAAAAAAGTCAGGAGTTCAAACAAGTTTAAAAAAATGAAATCCCTTTGTAACAGACGAGTTTCCGTATAAAATCCTGATACTTCGAAAGAGATTGTCCATTTTGTACACGAAGTGCATCCAGTTTTTGCCGTAACCCTCTCAACTTTCTCTCACATGCTATGTGGATGAAATGATGATACCATGCCAACTTTCAACCTTTTCAGAGTTCATTTGAAATGCTTTTCAATTTTAGGGTCTTATAGCTCAAAATAATCAGTAAATGCATGAAAAATGGTGCATGAAAAATAAAAAATAAAATAAATAAGTAATTAGAAACAAAATAATATAAAATTTAATAAAATATATAAGTAGAAACAAAATAAAATAAACTTTAATAACATTTATGAAACAAAAATTAACAAAGTATTTTCTATTCAAAACATTATAAGCAACCTCTAGTATTATTGAAACTAAAATTATATAAAACTGATGCAACTAAAATTATGAAAGTATTTTCTGTTCAAAATCATTAAAATCAAAAAGAATTTCATAAAGAACTTTTTTTGTTAGAAACTTTAATAGCAAAAAAATTATCATAAAGTAAAATAAATAAGTAATTAGAAACAAAATAAAAGAAAATAAATAAGTTTTTTGTTGTAAGTAGAAACAAAAGAAAATAAATAAAGCAAAAAAAACAGGCAAAAAATAAAAAAATGCCACCTACTAGGCCACCACCGCCTGAATACGAGTAGAAACCCATCGATGGGCCAAGATTCAGGCCCGCAGAAGGCCCAGTAGGCCCATCAGGCATAGCAGTGACAATTAGGCCCGTAAGCCTGCAATGGAGAGGAGCTCGAGAGGGGTGCGGCAGTGGGGCTTATAAACCACTGAGCGCCCCTCTCAACTAGCGAGGTGGGACTAAACTTTCGACGCGGGCGCAGCAGCACAAAGCCTTTGGTCCCGGTTGGTGGCACCAACCGGTACTAAAGGTCGCATTCGTCCCGGTTGCTGTCACGAACAAGGACCAATGCTTCGTCTATATAACTACCACTTGTGAAATTTTTCATTCAGTTCGTCTTCCCCACCCCGACGACGCCGCCAGGCTGCCCCTCTGCTCCTCGCCGTCGCCATCGTCGCCCCTGTCTCCGGCAGCCGTCGCGCCGCCCAGCCATCGCCCGCGCCCCTGCCTCCTCATCGCCCGTCGTCGCGCCCTTCACCGTCGCCATCGCCGCCCCCTTCCTACTCGTCATCCGTCGCCGCGCACCTCACCGTAGACCCCGTGGTCTGCCTCCTCGTCGATCGCCGCGCCCTTGGTGAGCTCATATGGATTTTCCTAATTTAGATGTGTAGTTAATTTAGATGTGTAGTTTAGATGTGTAGTTAATTTAGATGTGTAGTTTAGATGTGTAGTTAATTGAGTTGTTGTAATTTGTTCATAAATGAATATGCAAAATTTAGAATTTTTTCTGTTCATAGATTTTTTTTGTGATATTATTGTTGAATATGAAAATGTTTGTGTGTTCATATATATGCAAAGAATATGTCAATTTTTTCATAGAATTTTTATGATTTTTTTCTGTTGTAATTTTGTTCATAGAATTTTTATGATTTTTTCTGTTGTAATTTTGTTCATAGAATAAGAAGAGAAAGTGTTTAATAGAATTAGTTAGAAAAATAATAGAACTAGTTAAACTAGTTTATTTTTAGGAAGTACTACTTTATTCTATTTATAGTAAGTGATTAGTAGTTGAACTAGTTAATTTAATAAAAATAGTTTTTTTTACTATAGAAGTAGTTTATTTTTAGCAAGAAAATTAATACAACTAGTTTATTTTTTTAGTTAAACCAATTATTCCCGCATCGACGTCGACGATGCCAATCCCACATCCTCGTCGTCTACTTGGCGGAGGAGGCCGGCTTGATCAAAGGGGCCATGTCCGGGGCTGGGCTCCTCCGAGCTGGTTTTGGGAGGTGCTACCTTCCGGGGGGCGTAGGTTGGTGAGCTAGCCCGTCGTTGAGCCGATCCTTGTTTGGTGGCGGTCGCGTGGGCCAGTGACGGTGCCGAGGCTTCCGGACACCAAGGAGGTGGTACGTCACCGTGTCAGCGAGGAGGACGAGCACGTCCGTCACTACATGGTTGCGTTGGAGGGCAGGTTCGATAATACCTGGCAGGTTCTTCAGGGATCTCACTAGAGCTATGATCATGTGATGGTTCCTTCTCTTTGGGTGTCCACCGCCCGCGCCGATACCCGTCGGGCGCTACGGTTCTAGATGTACTAGCGATGCTATATGTACGGACGTCGTCCCCGTCATCGACCCCCTCCGACCTCGAGGTGAGACCAGCCACGAACCGGTTTTAGAAAGATAATTAAACGATATTTCGGGTTGACTTTAAGTCTGTTGAGTCTCCACCATATATGAGAGGACAAAGAATCCCGACTGTTGTCGTGGGGGTAGCTTCTCCTTCGTTCCCGTGTGCTAGACAATTTGATGTAATGCACTCAGGAATGAAAGGAGGAGCTACCATCACCGACGGTCACAAATGTCAGAGAGGAATCAATGAGGGAGAGTTCCACCATATATATATGAGAGGACGAAGAATCCTGACTGTTATCGTGGGGGTCGCTTCTCCATCATTCCCGTGTGCTAGACATTTTGGTGTAATGCACTCAGGGATGAAAGGAGGAGCGACCATCATCAACGGTCGAATGTATACACCACGTGAGCTAAGAGTTTTCAAGAAAAGACTCGACAGACTGATAGTCAACCCGTGATGAATAATAATGATCTAACTTAGGTTTTTTAGTACATATATTTAATTGTAGACATTTAATATTTGAATTATGAACATAGAAAATTTCGTACTCGGACGACGAAAGTCTCCCGGGGGAGTGCAACTGGTGCCACGACGATCGAGGTCGGTGCGACAGGCCTCACCTGGACGAAGATCGGTGCTTCAGTATTAAGCTGGAGGAGACCTTCGATGTTGAAACGGTACGCAACGCATTTACAAGTGTTATTTTTTCGTAATTAAGCACGACTTCAACTATTTCAAGGTGTACTTTTCATCTTTTACAACTCGACTAGCTTATCCCATGCCATGCAAGACGCTACGTCTTGGAGAGGATGGGTTTTGAAGACCATGAAAGTATGGAAATAAAGAAAATTCACCTAAGGACCCATCATGATATAGATTTTGAAGTAAATCTGTATAATTCTGAGAGCGTAACCCATTTTGGTTGCAAAAATTGGGAAGCATTTTGCAAGATGTATGGTTTTGATGAGGGTATGCTTGTCACCATGGATCTTGGTGATCCTGACATCGAGCAAGACAATATGGACATTTGGGTCCTTGTTGATACGCCTCCAATTCTACCGCTATGTGAGTTTCTCAAACATAATTATTAGCTAATTTATATTGTTCATTTCAAAATATTTGACAGCTTATTTCCATTGACAGCTTATTTTGATTGTTCAAACAATGTGCGGAACATGGTAGACAAAACCTACTACGCCGATGGCTCTGAGTTAACTTATAAGGAGAAAACTCATCTGGTCGGATTTTGTACTGATCTTGAGAATTACAATATCTATTGTAAAACTCCTCCACATTATGGTCAATACGTGCCACTAGTGCACGTGTTGAACTACGGTAACTACTATGGAGATACCCTGGTAAGATTTCTTACTATTACGACATCCGTGCATCTTTTGCATACTTCTAAAACTAGTACATCATTGCTAACTATGAAGTTATCACTATGTTTTTCAACAGATAATCCCAGAGGATTGTGTGCCTCATCTGATGTATCAGAGTGGTCGCCTTAATGTTTTGAACATACGTCCAGGTCATCCTACGAATCTGAACTGTCCATACCGGATTTCTAAAAGAAGTGGAGACATGAAAATCAAGGAATGGAAAAAATGTATGGATAGTCGTAAGGAGGTTCTGGGAAGCAAAAGGAAGCGAAGCGCAAGAATTGGAGACAGGATGATCTCCATTCTTCATAATGGAGAGTCAGGGTCTATATTGTTTTATGCTATTTTACCTTAAAGGTATTTAGGTCCTACCTAATACTGATGATCATGTGCCTAAAACAATTAAGTAGGGTTGGTTCGATGACTATGAGGATGATGATCGTATGACTTGTTATTAATAACGAGTAGAAGTTGTATGATGATGATTAGTAGGACTTGTTATTATGATGATGCATGATGCAGGCATGAAGAGTTATTATATATCAGTTGGTGAAATGAACATGGATTGGAATGAAGTGAAGGCAACAAGCATGTGGTGCATGTCGAAAGTAGTACTAATTCAAACTGATCAAGTTAGCATTAATACTACTTTCCACATGGACCACATGTTGCCTTCACTTTAATCTAAGCCATGTTTAGGCATAGCAGTAGCGTTGGTAAATCAAGCACGGAAATAAGAGAGGGCATTTCTCTCTGTTAGCTAGCTTACACACCCTAAATTACCCCTTAAACCCTCCCCCTTTCAAAAAAAAAACAAAAACCCCAGCCACTGAAATGCTGACGCGTGGATGCCTTTTGGTCCCAGTTGGTGACACCAACCGGGACCAAAGGCCCTCCGGCCTGGGCTGGCCGCAGCGGCCACGTGGAGGCCCATCTTTCCCGGTTCGTGTAAGAACCGGGACTAAAGGCCTAGGGCATTAGTAACGACCTTTTAGTACCGGTTCCTAAACCAGGACAAAAGGCCCTTACGAACCGGGATAATAGACCTTTTTTCTACTAGTGTATGTACTGCGATTTCAGATAGCACGTGAAGTAATACTCCATCTCCATGCCAACAGCAACTTAACTTTGCCGACAAAATTGATGCCCCAACTTTATGGGTTATTCCGTCCATCTCCATGCCAGCAGCAACTTAACTTTGCCGACAAAATCGATGCCTCAACTTTATGGGTTATTCCGTCCAGCTAGCACCACAGAATAAACAGTTGCAGGACGTACCTTTCCTCTGCCCAATCTAACTTGGACCTGCTCGCCATGTATTTGAGTTAATAACTTAATAGTATTTAAACAATCCCTCCGTTCTAAAATAGATGACCCAACTTTATACAATGTTTATTTTTTTTCAGATCATTATTGTGGAGATTTACTGTTGAAAAAAGATGCTAACAGCATATCCTTTGGAGTAATGCTAAAGGTATTTAATTTAGGATACAGCACATTACATATTATACTCTCTAATTAACTGATACTCCCTCTGTACACTAATGTGTAAGACGTTTTTGCAGTTACAATATAAGTAGTAGTAGCGACTGTTGTGTGCAGTTTTTTTTCCAATACAGGATGCTGTGCACAAAATCCTTATTGATCCAAATTAATCTATAGGATTTCTTTTATACTCACTAAGTAACAATATCTTTTTTTGAGTTGGATTAAGTAACGGTTTAGGCCAGTACAACCTCTTCCCCTCCTTCATTTCTCTTCCTTTTGTTTATTTCCATTATGCTTCCTTCCGGCAGATACTGCTGCAGGGGCTGAGTTCAATTTACTTGGACGTAGAAGATGGTGGCAACACATCTGGCTGCCGCCTGCCAAATACCAGCAATACTTTGTCCGCGTAACTAGCAGCTAGGAGTGATTCAATTATTAGAGAAACACTTCAGTACCAATTCGTCTGGCCCTGAATCATCCACGCCTGTTTGATGTGGTTGATACTCACCGCAGGTACTCACTCCTTCTCAATAGATACAATTTAGTCTCTGTAGCAATTTATGGATCAAACTGGGGATCACTTATTACATGCACGCCTCATATGCTTCCATATCTTAGTTTTTCTTCCATTATATTAATTGATGTGATTGATTTCCTAACCAAAGTATTTAGAATCATGAATTTAATAGATGATGTAGAACATGTCTTGCATTCTAAGTTCCGAATTATATTTTTGGTCAATATTTTGTAGCCAGTAACTTGCTAGCTACGCACATATACATGCCAATTTTTGCATGTTATATTCAACGAAAGAGATAAGAAAAACATTAGAAGTGAGAACATAAATCGGCATACGCTAGCAACATCTAGATTTAAATCTGAGCTCGTGGGCAATTCAGTACTTCTCTTTTGATCTAATGGGTGATATATTGTTATTTGGCATCATGGCTTCTATGTCAGTAAAGTTTCAGGAAATTTCTGTTCCCTTTGTCCAGGTCATTCATTCAAACAGTCCGGAGACAGAGATTTTATAAAAATTGTGTTTTAGATATTCAATAGTTTTTCTTATAGTATATAGGGCATATAAATAAGTTAGGCTTGATCAGAAGTTTTCCATTTTCTTAATTCGAGTAGGCGCATGCAAAATATGATGCGTGGTGTTAATAAGGAAGCGGAAACAAATGGATGACATATTTCTGAAAAAATCAAACTTCTTTGCACGTATGTTTATAATTTGTCTGTATTATCTTTCATAAAACTAGCAAAAGGGCCCGTGTGTTTCAACGGGAGAAAAGAATATCACACACTCCTAATTTACGAAAAAGGTCTATAATCTGAGTATATGTAGCTACGACCCAAATAAAGATAGTCTTTGCCTACAAAAGCGCAAGTTTAAGATTCCACATCTCTTATATTTAAACACGACTTGCATGTAGGTTTAATACGTACAAGAAACGTGCAAGTGATCTTCAATTTCGTCATCAATCCTGATTTTGCTGAGATGTTCATCCACAATCCGGATCAGTACAAATATGAAAGAAAGACGGATAATGCACTGTTGATTAAGATTGCACCATAGATAATACTTTTTAAATGGTTAACAGGTAAAATAACATCATATTTAGATTCTATACATTTTTCTAATCAAATTCCATATATAACATGTTAAATTTG
This sequence comes from Aegilops bicornis, assembly GCA_021605145.1. Lineage (NCBI taxonomy): Eukaryota > Viridiplantae > Streptophyta > Magnoliopsida > Poales > Poaceae > Aegilops > Aegilops bicornis. The sequence continues at coordinate 547,058,676 of CM038673.1, read as the reverse complement.
GAGTTATGGTTTAGATTTAGAAGATATGGCTATTTTAAAAAACATTTGATATGTATTACGGGTTTAATGTCAGAAACATCAGCGGGTTTTCAATAAAAATAGCATGACGGACTAAGAATACCTATTTCTTTTATGAGTAGGTATAGAATACTGTAACACCATTTGAGTGTAAACCCGTTACTCCCAAGCTTCAAATAGCCAAATATAGTTAAAAAATGAATAACCTATAATTTGCCCTTTAATTTTCAGAATATCCCATTTTTTTCTACCATGTAAGTGTTCATCCTAACATAAAATTATGATTTATTTTTATTTACAAGTTCCAAAAAATCTCATAAGCTCAACTGAAATATTTAACAGTATATATGAAAAATGGTGCACTCTCATTTATGTTTCTGTAATGATAAGGATAAAAATATTTCGTAATAAAATTTAATTCTATGTAGTACACCTCTATGTGTAAAGATTTTTAATCAAACTTTAAAATGTGATTCATTCATTTCTGTTTAGTTGAGATTAAAGGATGCATTCATGATTTCAAAAGAGTATCATGATATATTAGTATCACTATGCCCTAGGTGGTGAATTTTGCAAGCACACAAGATTTTGACTGGCACTATTAACAAATGGGAAAGATAGTACATTGTTTGTGATGAAAATATATTTTATGTTTTCATCGATGAGGTAGTTTACCTAATTATTTTTCAGTAAATACCACAATTCAATACTACTGTAACGTAGTGGGTAAAACCTATATATATAAGTAAATTATCAGATGGGGAATTTGTTTAAAAATAAATACATTCTACCAAATATGTGTTATTGGATGTTCTTAGTTTCAATCATGCATTGTATTATATAATTAAAAATATTATTATTATTTTTAACAAAACATTGCATTCAACAAAATTTTAATAGATGTGCAACCTATACACATCTATCTCAAATAGGGTAGCCTGCGGTCGCACGGGTTGACGACTAGTAACCATAATTATACACAACCACAGTTGATGCTCGCGCTCCAAACTGTTAGGAAAAAGGCTTTAGGTTTATTGCAATAGGACCATTTGCCTAGCATTAGATCACCAGGATATGATTAACAGAGGGGTTCGTGAGATCTTACAGGCTTGTTCTATGCAGGCACAGCGGAGCCCATGATCTCCATTGGCGAGGATGAGCAGCAACAGTGGCACCGTGATGATGTAGTAGTGGAGAGGCAGCAGCTCATCCAGGAGCTTCGCCGGTGGCAGCGGGAAGCCGCCGGCACAGCCTTGCGGAGGCCGGCGATGGAAACAACCTTCCCATTGCTTCAGCACACCCCTAGATCGGTAGGGTTTGCGGGAACTAAGGGGCTGGATATCATGTACGTGAACTCAGTTGCCATAAGTATCCAGACCCCACCCTTTATATGTGTGCTGGCAATAGGGGACCAAAACCATCTGTTGGTTAGAGGTGCCCCCGATCAGGGCGATTCTGTTGGGGTCAACAGCCACGTATGTTGGTTCGTGGCCCATACCCTTAACGATACTTTTTACCCGGTCAAAGCCGAGATCAACCAACATTCCCCCCCTTGATCGTTAGGCTCAACTTCATCCGCCCATTTTCCATAGGAATAATATATAAAAGTAAGGTGTTACAACAGCGAATGTAATGACATTAAACCTCAATACTTATAATACATCAGCCTACTTCAAAATGGAAAACATATTACTTATTGGGAGTGGTTTGTTTAGAAGGTCCTTACTTCCAGGATCAAAAGGCTTTCCAACAACCCATGCTAGCAACATTATCATACAATTGGGTGGTAAGCCTTTGATAAACGGATCCGTAAAACATTCAGACGTACTCATACGCTCAACATCAATAGCTTGATCCTGGATTCTATCTTTCACAACAAAAAACATGTTGTCAATGGTTTTGGCAACGCCATTTGACTTGTTGTTACTCACATAGAAAATTGCACATTCATATTGCAGTAGGTGGTTTAGAAATGTTGTCTACCACCATAATTTCAGGAATAAAACTTACTTGACATACAACCTTCTCAGTAGCCTCTTAACATGCCACATAATAAACTGCATCATTACTGATGCCATCATTGTCATTATGGAGCTTTTCCACGATAAAGCTCCATGTGCGAGAGTGAGGATGTAACATAACGTGGAAACTTTAATATCCACACATCTCGCAGAACCAATGTATGAATAACCCAGGATATCGAGGTTATCAAACTTCTTGTTAGTGAGCATGTAAACTTTATTGCCTTGCATATGTGCAAGACTTTTGGCGGCTTTTCCAGTGGTCCATTTCTGAACTTGTATTTTTTCCAATTATCCCGATAATAAATATGGCACATTCGTACTTGAATACTTATATTGCTTCTGACAACTGAAGCATAAGAAACCAACATTATCTGATCAGTTCATAATGGTTCCTTGAACACTAAGATGTCCACTTTTATTGCCCTTAACTTTAATAGCAGGTGAGACAGAGTACTAGTACATAACCCTTTTTTTTCTTTCGTACTCTATTGACGTATGCCATCATAATAAAACTTATACTCCTTTTGGACCAATATTTTGGCAAAACTCAATACAAGCAAAGTAATATGAGGCATCGCCAAGACTCATACTCATAAATACAAGATATAAATTTCTTGGCTCGACAAAAATATTTCATCTTCACAAGGTAGTGAGCTTACTCCCCCTCGACTTATGGTATGAGTGTCCCAATGCTTGTCTTGTTTCATATTGTATTTCTTTGAATAATATGCCTTATGTCAACTTTATCTTCATGACGGAACCTTACGGTTGAGTCATACGTACATTTTTAACTCAGCCAACACAAGAGCATGTTATAATAATAACACAAGCGTCACAACAACTCACCAAGAAAAATCTATTGAGTTACATCATTATAGCTCATAACTTTCATCCTATATGGCAAGAACGCGCTAAGATGATCATTCACACACATTATCAAACGCAGGGAAATTGTTAAGGCTCAACACTAAGTGTTGCATTAGGAATTTCTTCTCAAATTACCTAATGCATATGAATAAAGATCTAATGGAGGTATCCTTAAGATCATATTCATATGCTCCAGGTTCCCTGATAATCACTTTAAAAATGGAGAACATAAATCCAAAAACTTGATGATAATCATCTTAGCTCTAACTACAACACCGTTGGGTAGAAGATGGGAAAGAACTTCATGAGTTGCGACACATGATTATAAAACAACGTTGGTCAGGAATATAAACATGAGCCACATGATACTGACAAACTTGCCACTTCAATAAAGTGTGACACATGATTATAAACGACGTTGGTCAGAAGTATAACCACAGTCACATCATAATCAACATTAGGTTAGCAAGCTTGCCACTTCAACATTCATGTGTGCTTCATAATTCTCATAAGGGAGCAAGTACATGTAATTTCTCATTAAAAAAAGGAGTCAAGACATTCATGTGATCTTTCACTCACTATAATCATTCATTCTCCAAAATAAGACTTCTCGTTGGTTCCATCCTACCCAGAGAATTAATTAATGTGTTCATCATTTCCAATATTCAATGAGACATTCCATTCTCCCCCTCGAAATGTGGTAAACATGACCACAATTTCGACGAGGTCTCAATATTCACATACATCTTAAGAGTGCCATGGCACATATCATTATTGCAAATAATTCGTTCATAAATATTCTCACCACATGGTAAGACCATCATAAAAGGGTTGATTATGAAGGACAAAAGGTTCATATGAATAAACAAAATGTCTTCTATTGCTTTACTCTTTATTGTCCTCGTAGAATAACCCCTCAAAGCCCATCTTCAACGGGTAAATATCTTTAAAATGTTCCTTAATAGAGCCCAAGTACTTATTGACATATACTAAAAAAAATTACATTCTTTATCTTAGAGGAGATGGTATGCTTCATGATAAGGAGTGAAATATGGTTTCTCCCACTCAATTGCTTTCAGGTCATACTTTTCCATCTTGTCATGAGAGTTCACAATAGAAAAAACTCATGAAGGTCCAAAACCTCTATCATGAAGAGAGCCCTTTCCTTCCATTTATGAAGATCAGCTCCGTTGTTCAAATAAATGAACTCAACTTTGTGGTCCATTGCTGAACTAGGACACGATTTTATGAGCATCATTATTAAACATCAAACATAACACTTGAATGGCCTCAATGAAAACAAGATACTCATGTTCTAACCTGTATCGCCGTTGGGTTGAAACCGGAGAAGAGCACTTTTGATCCAAAATTTGGACATGATAATAATCAACGTTGGTCAGAATATTGTCATATACCATAAAACATATGCTCATAAATGACATCTCTAATAAAAACTTCCCGTTTTGGCTCTAGAAACTTCGAATCACATAATGATCAGTAAACTTATTACTAAATTAATAGCCAACATTAACATAAAGCACCATTATATGGTGCAATCCTATGTGTTATCAGACACATGGATTCATAATTTATCACTGATCATCTTGCATTAAACTTTGACATCATAATGTAAATAACATCAACAAAATATGTCAAGGTTTATCATTAAAAAACTTCAATCACATCACAGTAAACATTAGATTGACACCCTTTGTGTAATGACTTCATAAACATTCTCCAAACAAAATTTGGATATTACACCATGCTTTCACCGAATAATAACATTTGGTAAACTTTTAACAGTCAATAAATGACAGCTCATGACCATGATATGACATTAAAGTTCTCTAAATATTCTTCTTCTGTGAATCATTATGCCGAGCCTCCGTCACCTTCTGTTAGTGCATGCCAAAAGACACAAAATGCACCTCACATAGTGGTTTAAAATTATGGCCCATCATCATTAGACTGCGTAGTGCGGTGCGGAAAAGCCGAACCACGCGGCCACTAACATTTCCTTAAGATGGCCTCGACCAGACTTGAGAGATGATCACAACTTAAACTTCATGCTCAAATAAAATCTTCGAACAAAATGTCCAGAAACTTTAGCGAGTTACACGTAATCATGCAAATAAAATCATCTCATCATGTTAATAATTCAACATTAAAATTCTACTAAAGAAAGATTATCACTAAAAATAATACCATATAAATAACATCATAATCTCATAGCATTATTCACCCCTTAAATTTCGGGCATTCTCCAATATAAAACAGTACATAAGACATTATTTGAAAATTTCAAACTCCATAAACTGTACTGAAAACAAGAAAATGCCTGAATAATTCATCATACATATCGGCCACATCATTCTCATATTAAATATAAATTTGACAATATTAATTTTCAATGTCAATAGATATTTAAAATGATACTCAACATTAAATTTCATGTGTCAAAATAAAACAAAAAATATTTCTTATTGGCTCCTTTTAATTCTGTAAACATAACATAATTTTCTAGCTATTTTCATTTTAAAACAGTGCAAGACATTTTGAGAATCATCATAATACAAAACAGCACAGAATAAGGGAAAATACACAGAACATCAGAATTGGCCCATGAAAACCACGTCGGACTTTTATTGATTCGGCCTAGGAGAAAAGATTCAGAGGAAAGAAAAAATCCTCCCGGGCTTAGACAAACTAGGCCGAAGCCCAGCCGCAAAAGCGGCCTGTAAGACTCCCGAAGGCCCACGCGGCCACCGCCTTGATCATGGTCGTACGATCGAAGCGGACGGACCAGATCGATCTCTTGTGGAACAAAACCGCCACCAGTCAAAACCCTAGCCCTCATTTTTCTCCATCCCTCCCAATTTTCTCGCTCTCTCCAGAGGAGTGGTCCAACTGCGGCGGCGACGGCGAGGCGCGCGCGCACAAGAAGACACGGCGGCGCGAGGCACGCCGGACATGGCGACGCGGTAGCTTCGCTCGCCGGAGTAGCGTGCACAAGGACTTGGTCCGGCGCGCTCCTAGGTCGAGCGTAGCTCCGGAGACGCGGCCACGTAGCCGTGGCGTTTACGGGCATTTCGCCGGCGGCTGCCGGCGCACGCTTTGACGGCGACGGCGAGGAACAAGGCACGAAGTCCAGCAGCGGTTGCATCTTCTTTCCGCGCGCCATAACGAGAGACGGCGGTGTTCCGGCCATGGCGTACACGCACGGCGGCAGCCGTGGCCGTGCGGACCCTAATGCCGGCATGCTCATAAACGTAAGATCCAGCCCCTCTTTAGTTTCTTTTCTTTCGATTTGAGGCATGGGATTGACTTTGTAGGGTTCCCAAAAATTTGGGGATTGACTATAGTTAGGGTTAAATGAATTGGGGCTTTCTTTAATTGCGCCAATTCATCATATTCTAATCGCTAACAGGGGCTAGTTATGATGATTACATTAACATTATGCGGAAGCATGGCAAAATAATAATAATTAGACTAGCCAAAACGGGTTAATCATCATTATTCTCTGATTAGGACTAAACCCCCTAGCGAATTAGATCTTGACCGAAAAGCACGAACCCTAATGCATTAGATGGCTAACTCCAACAGATTGTCTGAACTTAATCATTAACCTTAAACAATGATCATCTAAACTTAATTGTTGATATTAACATAACTGGATGATCATTAAGGATCTAATCTAGGCTTACACGGCTCAAGATACCATTGTTAGGAAAAAGGCTTTAGGTTTATTGCAATAGGACCATTTGCCTAGCATTAGATCACCAGGATATGATTAACAGAGGGGTTCGTGAGATCTTACAGACTTGTTCTATGCAGGCACAGCGGAGCCCATGATCTCCAGTGGCGAGGATGAGCAGCAACAGTGGCACCGTGATGATGTAGTAGTGGGGAGGCAACAGCTCATCCAGGAGCTTCGCCGGTGGCAGCAGGAAGCCGCCGGCACAGCCTTGTGGTGGCCGGCTGTAAGGACCTAGCTATGGTCTATGCGAATTATAAGAGATTGGTGGCTTGATCCGTGCTTGAACTCTCTCTCCGATCCCCTTTGTATTGATATAGATAACTATAAGAGAGTATGATGAGCCATTACGGCAATATTCTCGAGAAAGATGGATGTCGATGACAGCCACACCGGCTGTATTTATAGGGAATCCATTTACCCGCCGCACTGCGTGAAAAGTAACAGTAACAGGCTCCTAACGGTAAGTAAACGATCGACGGTCCGCGACGAAGCTCTGGTGAGGAGTGATCCTGATCGTTGGTTGAAGCGAAGCGTTTTTTCTGAACTTCCACAGCTAACTGAACTTGCCGATGCCTGACATTGCCCCCTTCTTGAGACACGACGAGTCCTCACGTCGTTGTTGCTGCCTCCCTCCACGCTTGCGTAGTTGTTTTGAAGAACTCCGGGAATGAGTATTTGATAAAATCGGCATCTTCCCATGTGGCCTCCTCTTCTGAGAGGTTTTTCCATTGAATCAACCATTGTACCACAGGCAAGTTGTTGCGTGGTACTTGTCTGACTTGCAGCACTGCTGCCGGACCAGTTTTGATGGTGCCGTCTGCATTAACCATGGGCAGCATAGGACTGGGAATTGTCTTGCTGCCGATGTGTTTCTTGAGCTGACTGACATGGAAAACTGGATGTATCTGCACTCCCTGGGGAAATTGGAGCTTATATGCCGAGTTTCCCACCTTTTGGATGATCAGAAAAGGGCCATAATACTTATTCTGAAGTTTTAAAGCACCTCGAAATCCAAATGCAGCCAATCGATATGGAGCCATTTTCAAGTATACCATATCTCCCACTGAGAAGGTTCTTTCCACTCTCTTAAGATCTGCATATCTCTTCATTCTCTGTTGAGCTTTGCATAAGTTCTCCTTCAAATGTTCCAGCATCTTCTGTTTGGAGGAGAGAAAATCCTGTGCTTCCTCATCCTCAGGACCAGGAATTGCAAGTTCTGATATGAAGGGTGGAGGAAATCCATATAAGGCTTGAAAGGGAGACATTTTGAGAGCGGTGTGATAGGTAGAGTTGTACCAGTACTCAGCTAATGAAAGCCAAGCTACCCACTTGTGAGGCTGATCAGTAGCCATGCATCTCAAGTATGTTTCCAAGCACTGATTCACCCTCTCTGTCTGTCCATCAGTCTGGGGGTGGTAGGCTGTGCTATACCTTAGCTCCACTTTTAAAGCAGTAAAGATGTCCTTCCATAATTTACTTGTAAAGATCCTGTCTCTGTCAGATATAATCAGTTTTGGAGGGCCATGCAGCCTGACAATATTGTCCACAAAAGCTTGCGCCACAGATAAAACTGAATAAGGATGAGACAGAGGAATAAAATGACTGTATTTTGTAAACCTATCCACTATTACCATTATCACATCTTTGCCACTGGATTTAGGCAAACCTTCCACAAAGTCCATTGTTATGTGTTGCCATGCCATATCTGCCACGGGCAGGGGATCAAGCAACCCAGGTTGCAAGCAAGTTTCGTGCTTTGCTCTTTGGCATATGGGACAAGCAGCAATGAAGTTTTCCACATCAGCTTTCAGCCCAGGCCAATAGAAAATGCCTTTTACTCTATGATAAGTAGCCCTTCTTACTGAGTGTCCCCCCACAGGAGAATTGTGTAAAGCTGCTATTAGTTTGTTTCTGAGTTCCACTGACTTGCCCACTAACAACTTTCCCTTGTACCTTATGACCCCAGCATGGATTGTGTAGTCAGAATTTGTGTTCTGTTTTTGCACCAATAACTGTTCCCTCAAATTCCTTGTGTGTTGATCCTGTTGATAACTAGTTATTAGTTCCTCAGCCCAAGTAGGAGTGATAGCCGAAATAGCCAAACACTTAGGAATGAGCCTTGACAGTGCATCAGCCACTCTGTTTTCCACTCCCTTTTTATACTGTATTTTGAAGTTGAATTCTAGCAACTTCATCATTAGTTTATGTTGCACCCCTTCAGTGATTTTCTGATCTGTAATGAACTTTAAGGACTGCTGGTCAGTTTTAATCACTACTTCATTGCCTAGCAGATAATGCCTCCACCTTTTAAGTGCCTCCAGAATAGCCAGTGCCTCTTTCTCATAAGTGGAAAGTGCTTCATTTCTAGGACAAAGAGCTGAGCTGTAGTAAGAGATTGGTTGTCCATCTTGCATTAGAACAGCACCAATCCCTTTTCCTGAGGCATCAGTTTCCAACACAAATGGTTTACTGAAATTGGGGAGTGCCAACACTGGTGCTGTAGTGAGTGCTTGTTTCATTTGAGCAAAAGCTTGATCATGCACCTGTGTCCACTGGAATTGGCCCTTTTTCAGTAAATCATGCAGTGGTCTGCAAATTAAGCCATATCCTTTGATAAACCTCCTATAATACCCAGCTAGGCCTAGGAAACTTCTCACTTTAGTAACTGTGTCAGGGGTGGGCCATTCAGCAATAGCAGCAATCTTTTTAGGGTCAGTTGCAACTCCTTTTTCTGAAATGACATGCCCCAGATATTCCACTTGTTGCACTGCAAACACACACTTGGAGAGCTTTGCAAAAAGCTTGTTTTCTCTCAACACCTCCATTACTATTTTAATGTGCTCCAAGTGTTCCTTGAGGTTTCTGCTGTAAATGAGAATGTCATCGAAGAAAACTAACACAAACTTTCTCAGATAAGGCCCAAAGATAGTGTTCATAAGTTCCTGGAAGGTGCCAGGTGCATTAGACAACCCAAAAGGCATCACTAAATACTCAAAGTGGCCTAAAAAAGTTCTGAAAGCTGTTTTGTGTATATCTTCTGGATGCATCCTGATTTGGTGATATCCAGATCTCAGGTCCAATTTAGAGAAGTATTTAGCTCCATGTAGCTCATCCAACAAGTCCTCAATTACAGGAATAGGAAATTTGTTTTTAATTGTCAAGGAGTTCAACTTCCTGAAGTCAGTACACAATCTCATGGAGCTGTCCTTCTTTTTGACCAACAGTACTGGGGCAGCATATGGGCTCTGACTGTGCCTAATCAGGTGTGCTGCTAGCAGCTTCTTGATCTGCTCCTCCATTTCCTTCTTTTGGTGTTGGGGCACTCTATAAGGCCTCATATGGGGAGGGTTAGCACCAGGTACCAATGGAATTTTGTGGTCTAAAGCTCTGTGAGGAGGAAGTGTAGTGGGTTCCTCAAATAAATCTGCATATTCCATTACTAACTTCTGTATTTGAGGAGGTGTTTTAGTTCCTTCAGGTGCTTCCATCAAAACATTGTGCACTTGCAAAAGGAAAACCTCTGCTCCTTTTTCCATTTGCTTCTGCACTCTCTCCACTGGTACCTCCTTAGTTGTTTCAGGATTTGTGTAAATGGCCGTGGTCACAGTTTGCTGGCCCTGTTGTGTAAAACTGAAGTTCTGTTTGGGAATATCAAAGGAAACTGGACTGACTGCAGTAAACCAGTCATATCCCAAGATAACATCATGACTGGGCAGGTCTAATGTTCTGAAATTGTGAGACAACTTGATTTTTGCTATCTGAAACTCACAATTTGGTATGACAGCAGTAGACATTAATTTTCCTCCTCCAGCTACCTCAATAGCTTTAGGTTTTACTGGAATCATGTTGCAATTGAGTTTAGCTGCAAAGCGTGCATTAATGAAAGAAGTTGTACTGCCTGAGTCCAGCAGAGCAACTGCTCTCTTTCCATTGATATGTATCACAATTGTTGGGGTGGGAACTGCCAATCTTTGTCCCATAGCATGAGCTGAAACAAACATAACTTGTTCTTCTTGTTCTACTGCTTCCATTTGTTCTTGTGGTATTACATCTTCCATTTCTTCCTGCTGTTGGTCCTCACTCTCTTGTTGCAACAAATGCACATTAGGAATTAATTTGCATTTGTGGCCATGCATCCATTTGTCCCCACATCTCCAACACTCTCCCACTTTTCTTATCTTCTGGGAATTGTTATCAGGTATCTCTGCTTGCCTTACTGGCAGTTGTGTTGGTAAGACAGGAGTGCTTTGCTTCCCTGGAGTAGACCAATTATTTTTCTGATAAAAATTGGTATAGGATGCCCCTGTTTTTTTGGTGCTGTGGGCACAGGGGGGTGACAAGGCTCTATATCCTTAGCTAAGCAATAAGCATCTGTAAGAGTTTGAGGACGAAGTGGCCTCAACTGATACTTGATTCCCTCCCTTAAGCCATTCACATAGCATCTCACAAACCAAAGTTCCCCCAGTTCAGGATTTTCCTCTTGAACATCAGCCATTAAATCCTCAAATATTTTGGTGTATTCAGAAACTGTACTCTGCAACTGTTTAACTGAATTGAATTTCTCAGTTAGATCATATGAACCCTTGTCCGAGAACCGTTTAACCACCTCAGCCCCAAATTGCTTCCATGTCAACTGCTTTTTCAGTAACCCAGACCTTCTCAACCACACATCTGCATCCCCTATGACATACATTTGGGCCAGGGATATCTTGTACTCCTCAGGAGCTCCTGACATTTGAAAATACTTGTTGCACTGTCTCAGCCAGCCCACAGGATCTTCACCTGAAAATCTTGGAAAATCTAGCTTGGGACCTTTTGTTAATGACCTCATGAATTGTGCCTGCATATCTTGTTCATAACTTCTGCAGTAGCCTTGCCATAGTTGCCTATCTCTGTTGGTCTGATAGTACTGATTGAAAGCAGGTGTATGCATCTGATCTCTGGCAGTCATGGGCGTTCCAACATTTGGTACTGTCTCAGTTCTGATAGGATGTGCATAACCTGGGGGTGCCTGAACTCGGGTTGTTCTTATAGGAGGTAAATTCTGCAGTTGTTCTTCGATTTGTTTGGATTTTTCTTTTTCCAACTCCAATTGTTTCCTGAGTTGCTCTGTACGGTCCACCTGATTCTGCATCTCTTCTTGCTGTAATGTTGGGGATTTTGGGACCTGATTAGAGCTAGATGGTCTCTCCTGTTGCGTGTTGGAGGCTGTGGTTTTCACCAATGTCTGCAAGACAGAACTCATCGCCGACAGTTGCTTGCTGAGGTCCAAAACCACTTGCTCGACATTACCCACATGCTTGGAGATTTCCCCTTGTTTGCCACTGATCGACTGCATTTCCTCTTGCAACTTGGTCATCTCTGCACGCAGCTGTGTGCTCTCCTGCTGTAAGCCTCCAAAATCATCCCGAAGGCCCAGCACCTCTTGCAAATCTGCTTCATCGATACCTTTAGCTCGCCCCATCGCCTTGATCAGAGATTCGGGTGAGGAATTTTACCACTGGATCTCCCCAGCAACCCTGCCCTTGCCTCTGATCCTGCCGCCGCCACGGTCCACGCCGCCGTAGCACACGGATCTGTGCTAGAGCTCGGGATTTTACCAATCGAGCAGTTTACCCGATCAACCGACTCTGCTCGACAGATCTGTGCTCGAATTTCACCGCCGCCAACTCCCGCAACCCCGCCGCCACACGCCTGCAAGTGCTGCCGCCGATTGCGAAGAAGGGTGGGAGAAAAAGGGTGGGGAAAACCCGATCGGGAATTTCTCTCCGCCAAGGATCAACTGCTCTGAATACCACTTTGTAAGGACCTAGCTATGGTCTATGCGAATTATAAGAGATTGGTGGCTTGATCCGTGCTTGAACTCTCTCTCCGATCCCCTTTGTATTGATATAGATAACTATAAGAGAGTATGATGAGCCATTACGGCAATATTCTGAGAAAGATGGATGTCGATGACAGCCACACCCCGGCTGTATTTATAGGGGAATCCATTTACCCGGCCAGACCGTGAAAAGTAACAAGAATGTGCTCCTAACGGTAAGTAAACGATCGACGGTCCGCGACGAAGCTCTGGTGAGGAGTGATCCTGATCGTTGGTTGAAGCGAAGCGTTTTTTCTGAACTTCCACAGCTAACTGAACTTGCCGATGCCTGACACCGGCGATGGAAACAGCCTTCCCATTGCTTCAGCACACCCCTAGATCGGTAAGGTTTGCGGGAATTAAGGGGCTGGATATCATGTACGTGAACTCAGATGCCATAAGTATCCAGGCCTCATCCTTTATATGTGTGCTGGCAATAGGGGACCAAAACCATCTGTTGGTTAGAGATGCCCCCGATCAAGGCGATTTTGTTAGGGTCAATAGCCATGTACGTTGGTTCGTGGCCCATACCCTTAACGATACTTTTTACCCGGTCAGAGCCGAGATCAACCAACACAAACATCCATCCATCCATGCCTGCTCAGTAACTCCTGGCGTTCCCCGTCGGGTTGCCGTCGAACCGCCCGATGCCGAAGTGCTGGAGCTCCACGCCGATCACCACCACCCTCCCGAACTCCTCGCCGCCCAGGAAGTCAATCACGAAGTCCTCTCGGGCGTCATGGAGTACATGCACGCCTGCCGGACCACCGGCCCGCCCGCGGTCTCCACCTGGCCCGGCATCACCTCGTCGATCCACCGCGCCACGGGCTCCACCAGCCCGTCCTCGCCGGCCGATGGCCCGATCCGGCCGTCCGGGTCGCACGGCGCCCGCCGTGCATGGCGATCTTGATCAGCCCGGGTACTCCATCGGCAGCGTCTTTGTAGATGTAGGGAAGGCGTGGCTTCGCATGAACGTCGGGAAGCCGGCCTTCGTCGTGAGCTCGCGCCGTGGCGGGCTTCACCTTCCAAAGAGCGGTCGATGAGGGTGTGCAGCGGCTGGACGGGCAGGTCGGCGCCGGTGACGGACTTGACCAGCTTGCTCCTCCACGCTCCCACCGTGATGATGCACTTGGCGCCGTGGAACTCCTCGCCGTTTGCTGTCTTCACCCCGATCGTCGTCGTCGTCCCTTCTCCTGCTCGAAAGATTTAGTACCAGTTAATATGGGTTGCACTTCGTGTAGTGTACTGCATGAAATTTTTAGCTGCACTATTATGCTCTAACATTTTGTGTATTTCACTTCTTAGTATGCATGTATGGTGGAGGTATGAGGGCTAGAATTTTTTTGGTGTATCATCAATGATTGAAATCGCTTTTTAATTATTAGAAAATTATTTTCACGATAAGAATCTTTTTGAAGCACTTGACCGGCGCCAGCTCGAGTCTAAAATGCTCGCGGTCTTAAACAATCAGTTGATTCTTTAGAGAAACCTGCTGCAATATTTTTAGCCACTACTCCGTTGGCTTGTAGTATGTGCGCCAACCGAAGTGTAATGAAGCAAATTAGTACTCCATCCGTTTCAAAATAAATGACCCAATTTTATATTAACTTTACGACCTAATTTTATACTAACTTTGTACGACTCAACTTTATACTAACTTTATATTTTGAAATGGAGGGACTATATGTGATGTGACGTGACAAGTGGAAATACTACTTTCATTTAAGAAATGGCAAATGGGGTTAGAAGAGCAACTCCAATGGGGTGACCCATTTCGTCCGCCACCGTCCGTTTGGGTGGGCGCGGATAAAAGAGGAGGCCAAACGCACCGACCCAAACCCAAAGCGCGTCCGCGCCGACGCATTTGCGGCCCAAATTTGCGCCCCAAATGCGTCGGCGTGGACGCGGAACGGAAGCCACGCGCGCCTTCTCGTTGTCCGCCGTGGACCCACCTGGCGGTCGCCCAACTATCCGCCTCCTCGTCGGTCAGCTTAATTTATAACCCCTGGTCCACGCGTCAGCGACGGCGGTTGTCCTTTTTTAAGCCGACCGTGTGGCGGGGCCGTCCTCATCCAGTTCCCGTCCCCATCTAGGCCACACTCGCTCCCCCGTCGCCGGCAAGCAAACCCTAGCCAACCCTAGCCAACCGTAGCCACCCCAGCCGTCCAAATGGGGCTCGTCTCTGGCGCCGGCAGTAGCAGCAAGTCGAAGGGCAAGGTCCCCGCCGTCCCCTTCCCCGCGGAGTTCATCCCGCCTCCGCCTGCGCCGGCTCGCCGACAGAGGCAGCGGGTAAATGTGCCCGTGCATCAGGCTGAGTGGCACTGGCACCACCGCGTGCCTCTGCTGTACCCCGACGTCACCCTGCCGCACGACTGGCATCTGGATCCGGAGAGGATCCCAGTGCCGGCGGCGCCACGGTCGGCTAGGTCGCACGCGGAGGAGGTGCGTCGCCGGCGGTCGCTCCTGACGCCCGAGCAGCGCCGCGACATGGCCTACGCCTCTGACTCGCCCAACTGGGCGCGCTGGTTCGCCTTCGAGCACGAGGAGGCGAGGCGGTGCGGCGTGCGCGAGGTCGACCACAGCTTGCCGCCGCCGCCGCTCGTCGTCCGCGAGGAAGACCAGGCGGCCCTTGCGGCCGTCTACCGGGAGAGCGAGGAGGACGAGCGGCGCAGGGCGGAGGCGGCAGAAGAAGAAGAGGCTCGGTACGAAGCGGCCATGGCGCAGGCCATGGCCCTCTCCGCGGCTGACGATTGTGTGGTGCTGCCGGTGGCCCCGCTGTCCTCTCCCCACCGCCTCGCCAAAGCCGAGCCGCGGCCGGAGCCGGAGCCCATCGAGTGCTACTCCTGGACGGGAGTAGTGCGCGAGTGGGTGAGGGCGCTACCGGTTTGGCCGGGGACGACGCCGGAGCAAGAGGCGGCGTACCTCGAGCACTGGCGCCAGATCTGGGTGGCCGAGGAGCACCGCGACGGCGAGTACCTCGAGATGCTCGAGCGCGATCCAGAGGCCGAGGCGGAGGTGCGCCAGGCCGCGGCGGCCCAGGAGGCGGCACTGCCCGCACCGTCACAGCCCGCGCCCGACATGACCGCGCTCTGGAACATGGCGTTCGCCTCGGCCGGTCCGGCACCGACGCTCATCGACCTCAAGGAATCCGAGGATGAC
This sequence comes from Aegilops bicornis, assembly GCA_021605145.1. Taxonomy (NCBI): domain Eukaryota; kingdom Viridiplantae; phylum Streptophyta; class Magnoliopsida; order Poales; family Poaceae; genus Aegilops; species Aegilops bicornis. Next base: position 547,042,988 of record CM038673.1, on the reverse strand, counting down.
GACGACGACGCCTAGGGCAGCACACCGGCGCATAGTTTTTAGTTTGTTTTTATAGATCCAAACACGAAAGCGGACATTCGTGTCCGCCTAGCCGACCAAACAGACAAAAAAGCGAGCAAAATTAGCGTCTGTTTAGGTCGGCCTGTTGGAGTTACTCTAAAGCAAGAGATTCTTGTTCATTATTTTGGACACGGAAAGGTACGACGATTCCAACTAAAACTGCAATAATTGTACACTACTCAAAGTGCCCTATATGCATCTAAGGAAGTGGAAATTATTGATATGGCGCGACAGTTCATATGTGCGGACAATTTTGCTCTGTGAAGATAGCCAGATCAGGACATGATCTGTATAAGATGCCAGACCAGGGATGGTCCATGAAAATGCTGACGCAGCCGCTCGGCACGGCACCGGCTCACATGCAGGAGCCAATGGACCGAATGCTTCCAAGGAAATTGGTTGGAGGTGAGACGAAGAAGACGTGCGAGCGTGCGACACGGCCTCGCTCTGTCGGTTTACTCACCTTTCTGGCGAGGTCGACCATCTCCGCTTGTCCCCTCACGACGGCGCCCATCTTACGGCCAGCGCTGGAACATGGCCACCGCCTTGGTCGCCTTCATCACCCGGCCCAGCTCGCTGCTCGCCGCCGCCACCCGTCCGGCACCTGAACGCCTCCGCCCACGCCGCCGTGAAGCGCGTCTGCCGCCGAGGAAGGTGGCGCCGCCACATGCGGCCGAGGCGAGGAACGCCGGGTCGTCCCGCGGGCCCAGGTCGAGGTGCGGGGTGGGCGTGAGCACGGCGTACCCGGAGTCGCGTTGGGCGTCGTCCCAGAGGCGGCGCGAGAGGCGTGTTGAAATATGAGATGGGCCTAGAGCCCATATGATAATTTTAGATTTAATCTCTAAGGGCCTATGAAGGGTGGCATGACAAGGTGGTGGTAAGTTTAGTCCCACCCTAGAAGTGGAAGGAGAGTTGGAGTGGTTTATAAGGGATTCTTTACCTCATTCAATTGGAGTTTGAGAAGAATAGAAGCCCTCGTGCACTCCTCCTCCTCCGCTCGCCCCGCCACGTCGCGGGTTGCGGGATTGAGCCGAGCTCACTCCTATGCGCTTCTTTTTGCCGGTCAGGAACGGAGAGTCTTTGACAGGTAGGGCCACGATCCGAGACGTCGAATCATGGGCTACCGACTTGGACGTGGGTTCAGCTCACGTCTCCACGGCCGCACATATATATGTGGGGCGCTGCCAACCCTAGTCGCCGCGAAAACAGAACGTATCTTCATCTCCGCTTCCACGCCCACGTTGTTCCTCTGCTCTTGCTGCCGCCGGCGACTCCGTCCCGTTCACCGAGTACACGGTTGACGGGAGAGCAAACCTCCGAAACCCCGCCTCTCCGGATCCTGTACGGGAGAGGGGCGATTAGGTTTTTGGGTAGCGACTACGCGACTGCTCATTTCTGTTCATCTATATTCGCATCACCTTCGTCATCACCATGTCGACCGACGCCGACCGTGCCGCCGCTGAGAAGGCTGAGGCCGACAAGAAGGCCGCTGAGGATGCCGCGGCTGCTGCCACCGCCACCGCGGCGCGTGGCCGATTGGAGGATATACATCGTTTATCCCACTCGTATTTCTTTCTGTTGTAGCAGTAATAGCAATATGCGTAGATGTTTTTATTATGTGCGTAGTACATACTCTGTTAGATCGTAATCAGTGTGTTATCAATGTTGTTCATGTCATGCTCATGATTTATTCATGAATTAATTTAATCAAAAAACTGCCTATTTTTCATGAAGGCGGACCATACGCGGGTAGTGCGGCTGCGGGTAGGTGGCGCGGATGGTGCGGGACTCGCCGTGCGACAACCCGCGCTGGTGTAGCAGGTCGAACTGCTCAAGCAGGAGCACGCGCGAGCCCCGGGACGCCGCCCGCGTGCGCCGCGCAGCTGCCCATGATGCCCGCGCCCACCACGATCACGTCGAACGAGCGCTCGGCCGGCTGCGCAGCCATGGTTGCTGGCTTGCTGCTCCTGTGTTACGTGCGTGCTCTGGAAGTGAAGGGTGTGCGAAGCAGGAACCAGGAGGGAGGTAGGCTTGCGTATTTATTAAAGAGATAAAATACACCTATGGTCATTGAAGTTGAGGTCAAAGCACACTACGGTCACTGAACTTTAAAATACACTCAATACGGTCATTGAATACGAGTTATGGTGTTTATACGGTCACTGCATCATCGTAGAGCTATGTATTTTGTCGAGTTGACCGGTCAAACTGTCACCTAATGATGCATGGTCACCGCCACGTCCTCTCTATCCTGTAGGGCCGACTTGTCAGCTGATGGCAAAATAAAAAAACTCTGAGCGCCAAGACACAGATTCGAACCCGAGATCTCCCAGTTGGAGATCACCAAGGCTAACCACTTGATAAAACACAATTGGATGCAGCAGTATCTTTTTGATCAGCCAGATCAGGTACACAGCACGTACGAACAGGCGCACACAAAGCATGCACCCAGGTGCACAGCACGCACACAACGCATGCCCAGGCGCACACCACGCACATATACAACGCATCCATGCACACACACTCGGGTGCATTATCTACGGCAACGTCTGGTTCGTCGTGCTACGGCGAAGTTCACCCACAATGGCGCCCTGTGCCATCTCCTGCGGCTCCTCCTTGTCGTCATTGTTCGATGGCTGGACGGAGACAAAGGCGATCACATCCTCGGCCTTAGAGCATCAGTGGAACACACGCGCGCGCACGAGGACGTACGTGAGGAGGTTCTTTCGAGGGGCTGAAACGACAGGTGATCAAGAGCGGCTCACACACAGGCAGGACTTCATCCAAGAGCGCATCGACGACGAACATGTCGAGCAGGAGCACATTCACCGCAGCAGGTTTTTGAGCATTAAAAAAACATGAGCATGTCAAGGACGATAAAGGGGTTGCCTGCGGCAAGGCACGTCATGGCATCGGTCGAGACGACGGCGCTGTCCAGCTTGTCGAACATGGCGCGGGTGGAGGTCTGGTGCCGACAAGAGGTGTCCCGTCTCAACCGCGCTGGTCCGTCTCCATGGAGCATCACGTTGTCGACGTCGAGGCCGCACGCACGCACGGACACGCTAACACGCACACACCATACGCATGCATAACAGAAATAATAAAAAGAACACACACTAATATGCACAACAGAAAATGAGAAAAAATACGAAGCACACACTAATATGCACGCGCTAGCAAAAGAAAACATCACGCATTAGCAGTCAAAGAAAAAGTGTGGTTAAAGCAATCGTACACAAACGGGTTACATCGAGACATTGTATTGATTAACCCTCAGGTTATCAACGCTAAAACACGACGGTCCTGGTGGGTTGCGCGTGAGTTCTACGACGCTAAGTTCGATTCCCGGCCATTGGAGTAGTTTATTTTTGTTCATTTATCTCTTATACTCACTTGCAGGTGGGACCCATAGAGTAGAGAGACAACAAAACGCTGCACTGTGCTGCCTTAGTGCCACAATAGACTATTTGACCAGTCAACTGGACAAAATACGGAGCTCTACGGTGGGTTAGTGACCGTATAATCACCGCAACTCGTATTCAGTGATCGTATTGAGCGTATTTTGAAGTCCAGTGATTATAGTGTGCTTCAGCCACAACTTCGATGACCACCAGTGTACTTATCTCTTTATTAAAGACCGGTTTCGCCGCTGCTTGTCTGGCTTGGGTTGTGTTGAATGGGACTGACCTTTTTTCTTCTTTCTTTTGAGCCCGACTGACCCGAAAATTGGAAGGAGTGCTCGTCCTCGCATGCATACCGTCCCACACCTCAAGGTTTTCTAAAGGAAGCGAACCAACTTGTGATTGGATGGTTATTGAATGGTTAGAAGGACTCTGCCCATCAGGATTTAAGTCCTGATGCTTGCATTTATTTCAGGATTTCCAGCGATGCGTATTCAGTGGGTGGAGACGTTCTCGTCGACGACGAGGCGCCTACGGTGATTTCGTAAATTTTAAGATAATATGCCGGCTCAGTCTTTCAAAGATACTCGTAGGGGTAGGGTGTGCGTGTGGGCGTTTATAAGGATGAGTGTATACTCATGTATTTGAGCGCTTGCGTCTGTACTGTATTAAAAAAATGTTTGCTAAAGGAATAGGCTCATGGATCAAACAACGCAGCTTTAATGTACGCAGTTGGCCCACATTGTCCCACTCCTCAGGACATTACCAAGCGTACACTAATTCAAGCAACAGTGTGATGGGCGATAGGAGAAAAACCTGGTTCTGCATTTGAGACTCGAGCAAACAGCTATTTCAAGATGCCGCGAATATCAGGTTCTATGACACATTAGGTGCTCCCATGCTATCATTTTTCAAAAAACATATTACATGTTTTAAAAAATTCTGAAAATAATTATGAGTGTTCAAAAGACATGTGTCTACAATCTGTAGAAATTTCAAATAATTTTTTTGAAATACACATTGAGAAACAAAAAAGAAAAAATCATCATGACACTATCACTAAACGACAAAGGTATAATTACATTGTTCAAATTCATATTTGCTTATTTGGTTCTCCATGTGTATTTCGTATTTTAACATGAAATTCCTACATATTGTAAACACCCACAATTGTTTTTGATTTTTTTAAAGATAGTCTTTTTTGTGTGGAAAAATGGTAGCATGAGAGACACTAATATTTGGTAGCACAAGATATAAGTTTTTCCGGCCGGTGCTCGATCTGAACATGTACAGAGCATCGAAAGCCGTCATAACTTATGAATGTCGAGAGCTGATAAGCTCTTTTGGCAAGACCGCAATTTTTCATTGTGCTAGAGAGGTAATTTGTCTATACATGTAGTTCAAATGTATTTATATCCGAATGGTCATAGGAGCGCACGAGCTTGCCCGCTCACGGAATCACTAAGCACATGTTTTCCTCGAGATATGCCGTGTGGCAGTTATTTTTGACACACATATAAAAATATTTTTCAGAATACACATGAACTTTTTTATATCCATCTTTAACATACGTCCACTATTTATATTTTACCACATACAATTTTCCCAAAAGAATAGAGAAAACAAAAATAAAATGTAAATGAAACTGGAAAAGAGAAATAATAATAGAGCGTTCCCCCCACTAGCTTTTTTGCAAAGCGTGTTGCTAATCTTTTTCGGTTTTCCCTTAAAAAAACCTTTTTTGATTTTAGAGGAAGTGCGTTCGCTCCAAATTAACATGTTTTACACACGAAGTGTTGCATCCCAAGTAAAAAAGAGAGTGCTTCATCCTGTAGCAACAGAACATGGTTACCTCTCCGTTACTCCACCCACCCACGTCGTTGCTTCATCATACAGGCCCACGCCCACATGCCTGCATTTTCCCAGCACAAACTCACCCATGTTTCCGCAACCACTGAATGCAAGCTCCAACATCACGCTGTTCCATTGGTCCACCTAGCAGGAGCAAGCGAGCTCGTGAGCTCTATTGCCACTCTCCCGACTGACCCTTCTTTTGCTTACAACCGATTTTGCCTTTTCTTACCTTGCATCTGATTTCGTTTGTTGAATCTATATTCCTCAAACGCCCCAGTATGTCCGGACGAGTCTGATTAGTGACCGATCATAATTATGACCCAGCCGGACTTCACAAACTAGCACTATACGCCCACATATCCACCCGATATCTTGAAAGGATATGAGGACGCATAGACGTGCCTGGGCGCGTCCGCCACGTCAGATTTCACATACAGGACCCCCCCACAAATTTCATCAAATCTCCCCCGACTTTGCCGGACCAGCCCTTTTTCTCTTATCTTTTCTTGCTCGTCCGTGTTGGCCCTACCTTAGCTTCGTCGCCATCCCGACCCCTTAGCGCCGCCAACACCGCCAAAAAACTCTTCTCCGCCAGTCTCGCCATCCCGGAATCTGTCTCCGCCCGAGACACCGCCGTGGTACGCCTGACTATTCTCGGATCGCACTTTGCCCTCTATGTGTTCGACAAATTACCCAGCAATTTTTTTGTTTCTTTCGTAGGTGAAAGTGCAACTAATCCCCGGGTGGTTTTGGTAATTCATAACAACATATATCTCATTAAAATAATTTCCCTTCAAGATAAATATTTTAGGATGTTCAATGATTGGCATGGCATGGACTAGATGAAGGAATATGCCCTAGAGGCAATAATAAAGTTGTTATTTTATATTTCCTTATATCATGGTAAATGTTTATTATTCATGCTAGAATTGTATTAACAGGAAACTTGATACATGTGTGGATACATAGACAAAACACCGTGTCCCTAGTAAGCCTCTACTGGACTAGCTCGTTAATCAAAGATGGTTAAGTTTCCTAACCATTGTGTTGTCATTTGATGAACGGGATCAGATCATTAGGAGAATGATATGATGGACACGACCCATCCGTTAGCATAGCATTATGCTCGTCCAGTTTTATTGCTATTGCTTTCTTCATGTCAAATACATATTCCTTCGACTACGAGATTATGCAACTCTCGGATACCGGAGGAATGCTTTGTGTGCTATCAAACGTCACAACATAACTGGGTGATTATAAAGATGCTCTACAGGTATATCCGAAGGTGTTTGTTGGGTTGGCATAGATCAAGATTAGAATTTGTCACTCCGAGTATCAGAGAGGTATCTCTGGGCCCTCTCGGTAATACACATCATAAGAAGCCTTGCAAGAAAAGTGACTAATGAGTTAGTTGCAGGATGATGTATTACAAAACGAGTAAATAGACTTGCTAGTAACGATATTGCACTAGGTATAAAGAAACCGACGATCGAATCTCGGACAAGTAACATACTGATGGAGAAAGGAAATTACGTATGTTGTCATAACAGTTTGACCGATAAAGATCTTTATAGAATATGTAGGAACCAAAATAAGCATCCAGGTTCCACTATTGGTTATTGACCGGAGAGATTTCTCGCTCATGTCTACATAGTTCTCGAACCTGTAGGGTCCGCATGCTTAACGTTCGATGACGATATGTATTATATGACTAATGTGTTTTGGTGAAAGAAAGTTGTTCGGAGTCCCGGATGAGATCACGGACATGACGAGGAGTCTCCAAATGGTTGAGAGGTAAAAATTGATATATTGGAAGGTAGTGTTCGGACAACGGAAGTGTTCCGGAATGTATCGGGTACATATCGGAGTACCAGGGGGTTACCGGAACCCCCCCGGGGAAAGATATGGGCCATATGGGCCATAAGAGGGAGGCACACCAGCCCACAAAGGGGTGGCGCGCCCCCAACCATGGAGGAGTCCGAATTGGACAAGGGGAGGGGGCGGCGCCCCCCTTTCCTTCTCCCCCCTCTCTCTCCTTCCCCCTTTCCCCCTCTGGTAAAAGGAAGCGGGGGCCAAATCCTACTAGGGCCGGCCTCCTCTCCCTCCCTCCTTTATATACGGGGGCGCCCCTAGAACACACATCAATTGTTCCAAGATGTGTGCGGTGCCCCCTCCACAGTTTACGCCTCCGGTCATATCCTCGCGGTGCTTAGGCGAAGCTCTGCGCGGATCACATCACCATAACCGTCACCACGCCGTTGTGCTGATGGAACTCATCTACTTCCTCGACCCTCTGCTGGATCAAGAGTTCGAGGGACGTCATTGCGCTGAGCGTGTGCAGAACTCGGAGGTGCCATACATTCGGTACTCGATCGATCGGAATGAGAAGATGTTCGACTACATCAACCGCGTTAAGCAAACGCTTCCGCTTTCGGTCTGCGAGGGTACGTAGACTGATAACCCACAAGTATAGGGGATCAATTGTAGCCTCTTTCGATAAGTAAGAGTGTCGAACCCAACGAGGAGCTAAAGGTAGAACAAATATTCCGTCAAGTTATATCGACCACCGATACAAATCTACACACGCTTAACGTTCGCTTTACCTAGAACAAGTATGAAACTAGAAGTACTTTGTAGGTGTTTTTGGATAGGTTTGCAAGATAATAAAGAGCACGTAAATAAAAAGTAGGGGCTGTTTAGATGAAGACACAATAAATTTAGTATAGCGAGTGTCGAAAAGTGATGGTAGGAGTTGCGAAATTGTCCCTAAGCAATTGACTACTTTACTAGACCGATAGCAAGTTTTATGTGGGAGAGGCCACTGCTAGCATGTCATCCCTGACTTGGAATTCTATGCACTTATGATTGGAACTATTAGCAAGCATCCGCAACTACTAATGTTCATTAAGGTAAAACCCAACCATAGCATTAAGATATATTGGTCCCCCTTCAATCCCATATGCATCAATTTCTATGCTAGGTAGAAGCTTCTGTCACTCTTTCCCTCCAATACATAGTCCTATCAACATACAACTAACCCTATGGTGTGATCCACGCGCGTGCTCATATGATGGGCACCAAAGGACAACAATATAACCACAAGCAAATTAAATCAATCATAGCAGTTCATCAACCACAGATAGGACAACAAAAATCTACTCAGACATCATAGGATGGCAACACATCATTGGATAATAATATGAAGCATAAATCATCATGTTCAAGTAGAGGGTACATCGGGTTGCGGGAGAGTGGACCACTGTATATAGAGGGGGGGGGGAAGGTGATGGAGATGTTGGTGAAGATGGCGGAGGTGTTGGTGAAGATCGCGGTGATGATGATGGTGGCCACGACAGCGTTTCGGCGCCACCTGAAGAGACGGGGAGAGGGGGCCCTTCTTCTTCTTCTTCTTATTCTTCTTATTCTTCCTTGACCTCCTTCCTAGGTGGGAGAAGGGTTTCCCCTCTGGTTCTTGGCCTCCAATGCATGGGAAGGGCGTGAGCCCCTCCGAGATTGGATCTGTCTCTCTGTCTCTCTCTATTTTTGCGATCCTCTCTTCTGCCCTTTCACCATTTCGTATATATATGGAGATCCGTAACTCCGATTGGATTGAAACCTTCGCCTAGATTTTTCTCCGAAAATTAGCTTTCTTGCGGCCAAAGAAGAGCAGCAACCGCCTTACGGGGGGCCCACGAGGGTCAGGGGAGCGCCCAGGGGGGTGGGGCGCCCCCCCTGCCTCGTGCCCCCCTCGGGCACCGTCTCGCGTTGATTCCTCCGCCCCTATTTTCCAAATACTCCAAAAATATTCTCCATCCGTTTTTGTCCCGTTTGGATTCCGTTTGATATGGGGTTTCTGCGAAACATAAAACATGCAACAAACAGGAACTGGCACTGGGCACTGGATCAATATGTTAGTCCCAAAAATAGTATAAAAAGTTGCCAAAAGTATATGAAAATTGTATAATATTGGCATAGAACAATAAAAAATTATAGATACGACGGAGACGTATTAGCATCCTCAAGCTTAATTCTTGCTCGTCCTCGAGTAGGTAAATGATAAAAAAGATAATTTTTGATGTGGAATGCTACCCAGCATAATCTTGATCATGTATCTAATCATGGCATGAATATTAAGACACGAGTGATTCAAAGAAATAGTCTATCATTTGACATAAAAACAATAATATTTCAAGCCTACTAATAAAGCAATCGTGTCTTTTCAAAATAACATGGCCAAAGAAAGTTATCCCTACAAAATCATATAGTATGGCTATGCTCCATCTTCACCACACAAAGTATTCAAATCATGCACAACCCCGGTTTCATCCAAGCAATTGCTTCATACTTTAGTATTCTCAAACTTTTTCAACTTTCACGCAATACATGAGCGTGAGCCATGGATATAGCACTATTGGTGGAATACAATATGATGGTGGAGGTTTTGTGGAAAAGACAAAAAGAAGAAAGTCCCACACAGATGTGGCTAATCAATGGACTATGCAGATGCCCATCAATTGATGTCAATGTGAGGAGTAGGGATTGCCATGCAATGGATGCACTAGAGCAATAAGTGTATGAAAGATCAAACTGAAAACTAAGTGGGTGTGCATCCAACTTGCTTGCTCATGAAGACCTCGGGCATTTGAGGAAGCCCATCATCGAAATATACAAGCCAAGTTCTATAATGAAAATTCCCACTAGTATATGAAAGTGATAACTCAAGAGACTCTCTATATGAAGAACATGGTGCTACTCTGAAGCACAAGTGTGGTAAAAGGATAGTAACATTGCCCCTTCTCTTTTTTTCTCTCATTTTTTTATTTTCATTTTTTGGGTGGGCTTCTTGGCCTTTTTTTTAATTTGGGCTTCTTTGGCCTCTTTTATCTTTTGTAAAGTCCGGAGTCTCATCCCGACTTGTGGGGGAATCATAGCCTCCATCATCCTTTCCTCACTGGGGCAATGCTCTAATAATGATGATCATCACACTTTTATTTACTTACAACTCAATATTATAACTCGATATCTAGAACAATATATGACTCTATATGAATGCCTCTGGCAGTGTACCAGGATGTGCAGTGATCTAGCGTAGCAATGACATCAAAAAACAGACAAGCCATGAAAATATCATGCTAGCTGTCTTACGATCATGAAAAGCAATATGACAATGAATGCTCAAGTCCTGTATATGATGATGATGGACGTTGCATGGCAATATATCTCGGAATGGCTATGAAAATGCCATGATAGGTAGGTATGGTGGCTGATTTGAGGAAGATATAAGGAGGCTTATGTGTGACAGAGCGTATCATATCACGGATTTGGATGCACCAGCGAAGTTTGCACCAACTCTCAAGGTGAGAAAGGGCAATGCACGGTACCGAAGAGGCTAGCAATGATGGAAGGGTGAGAGTGCGTATAATCCATGGACTCAACATTAGTCAAAAAGAACTCACATACTTATTGCAAAATTTAGAAGCTATCGAAACCAAGTATTAGATGCATGCCCCTAGGGGAAGGGTTGGTAGGAGTTAACCATCGCGCGATCCCGACCTCCACACAAAGGATGACAATCAAAAAATAAATCATGCCCCGACTTCATCACATAACGGTTCACCATACGTGCATGCTTCGGGAATCACAAACATCAACACAAGTATTTCTACAATCCACAACTACCCACTAGCATGACTCTAATATCACCATCTTTATATCGCAAATCTATTGCAAGGAATCAAACATATCATATTCAGTGATCTACAAGTTTATGTAGGTTTTTATGACTAACCATGTGAATGACCAGTTCCTGTCATCTCTCTAAATAGATATAAGTGAAGCAAGAGAGTTTAATTCTTTCTACAAAATATATGCCCACGCTCTAACAAATATAGGTGAAGCAAAAGAGCATTCTACAAATGGTGGTTTTCTATGTGAAGAGAAACAGGCAATCCAAACTTCAAATGATATAAGTGAAGCACATGAAGCATTCTATAAAGCCATACTCAAAGAATATAAGTGAAGTGCAATGAGCATTCTATAAATAAACCAAGGACTATCTCATACCAGCATGGTGCATAAAATAAAAATGAAAACTAAATGCAAAAGATGCGCCAAGATTTGGACATATCACACGAACGAAACGAATCCGAAAACATACCGATACTTGTTGAAGAAAGAGGGGATGCCTTTCTGGGCATCCCCAAGCTTAGACGCTTGAGTCTCCTTGAATATTTACTTGGGGTGCCTTGGGCATCCCCAAGCTTGAGATCTTGCCTCTCCTCCTTCTCCTCATATCGAGACCTTCTCGATCATCGAACACTTCATCAACACAAAACTTCAACAGAAAACTCGGTAAGATCCGTTAGTATAATAAAGCAAATCACTACTCTAAGTACTATTGAAAACCAATTCATATTTTGTTTTTTCATTGTAGCTACTGTAATATAACTTTTCCATGGCTTAATCCACTGATATAAATTGATAGTTTCATCAAAACAAGCAAACTATGCATAAAAAAACAGAATCTTTCTAAAACAGAACAGTCTGTAATAATCTGAACATTCACCATACTTCTGATACTTAAAAAATTCTTCCAAAATTATTAAAAATAAACAATTTGTATATAAATACAGTGCAAAAAGTTTCAGAACCATTTGACGTTCCAGTAAAAAATGTAAAATCGCTCACTACAGCCAAAGTTTCTGTCCTGCAACGTACAAACCAACAAGCATTGTAAACATCCTAAAGGCAAACCTTGGCACATTATTTTTATAATACAATGGAATTGTACAAGGGGATAATTATTTTTGTTGAAAAGTTTCTGTAATTAAGATTCACAAAGTTTCCATGGGCATGAACAAAGTTCAAGGACGTCCCCCACTTTCACAATGCTCGTCTATCTCACTTTCACTTTTCTTTTTGAAAAGTTTTGGTTTCCCCTCTTTATTTTTTTTGTTTTTAAACTATATAAAAGAACTCAACAGAAATAAATGACTCTCTAAACTTCCGGGTTGTCTCCCTGGAAGCGCTTTCTTTGAAGCCATTAAGCTAGGCATATAGTGCTCAAGTAATGGATCCACCCGGATCCCAAGGTATATCAAAGCCAATTTTAATTAACAATGATTTAGCATTTAGTAGTGAGCATAAAGCAACATATATCAAGCAATGAAGAAGTCTAACTCTCTTCCTATGCATCGGCATGTCATAAAAAACAATTCATGCACACATAGTAAAGGCCAATGCATAGTATAAGCAGTTTCTTGCAATTTTATCATATTGGAAACATAGAGAGGTGGAGATGTAGTTCCTCTCTCATAATAATTGCAAGTAGGAGCAGCAAGCACATGCATATATACTCAACAAAATCATCATGTGCAGTAGTAAAAGGCAACCCATCAATATAATCCTTAATAAGCACAAACTTCTCTGATATAGTGTAGTTTGGAGAATTCAAAAAGATATTAGGACTATCATGTGTGGGTGCAATAGCAACAATTTCATGTTTAACATAAGGAACTATGGCAAGTTCATCTCCATGAGCATAATTCATATTGGCATCTTGGCCACAAGCATAGCAAGCATCATCAAAAAGGGATATTACAAGAGAATCAACGGGATCATAACAGTCATCATAGCAATCATCCTTCGGTAAGCATGAAGGGAAATCAAACAATGTATGAGTTGGAGGGTTACTCTCATTAGAAGGTGGGCACGGGTAGCTAATCCGCTCTTCCTCCTTCTGTTATTCGCTCTCCTCGTCATCTCTTTCATCCAATGAGCTCACAGTTTCATCAATTTCTTCTTCCATATACTCCTGCAAAATATTAGTCTCTTCTTGGACAGCGGAGGCTTTCTCAATAAATGCATCAATATCGGAATTGAATTCATAATTTGCATATCAATATTTAAGGATGAAAAATTTCAGGTCTATAAACAACATCATAAAGATTTTCAAACTCTTTGAACATAGATTCAATTTCATAAGCACCCATAAAAGCAACTAATTCTTCTATTTGTTCCACATCATAGTAATCATATATACCTCTAGCATAAGAAGCCAATGTTTCATTATCATTAAATTTGCATGAAAAGGGAAGGTGTGGAGACTTCATCCTAGAGCAACAAGTATAATCATATCTCAAGCATAGTTGCCTAGCATACCACTTCAACATATAAATTTGATCCCATAATAGTTTCCCTTTTTGAGTCAAGCGATAATCCCTAAAGTATTCATGTTGGTCCAACATGTCTCCCATTACATAATTGAATGAGGTTTTCTCAGGATTATCAAAGTTGTACATAATATTTTCACATATTGAGCATCGAGGGTTTTAGGAGGTTCCCCATCTCCACGAGCAGCAAGTACACCTATTTTTTTTTGGTATTTCGTGTTCCATATCCATAACTAAAGATAAAGAACAACTTAGAACATCAAATAAAAATTACTTAGTGATAATGCAAACAAGCACACACGAGAATATTCACCACACGCTATTGCTCGCCGACAACGGCGCCAGAAAAATGTCTTGATAACCCACAAGTATAGGGGATCAATCGTAGCCTCTTTCGATAAGTAAGAGTGTCAAACCCAACGAGGAGCTAAAGGTATAACAAATATTCCCTCAAGTTCTATCGACCACCGATACTACTCTATGCACACTTAATGTTCGCTTTACCTAGAACAAGTATGAAACTAGAAGTACTTTGTAGGTGTTTTTGGATAGGTTTGCAAGATAATAAAGAGCACATAAATAAAAAGTAGGGACTGTTTAGATGAAGACACAATAAATTTAGTATAGCGAGTGTGGAAAAGTGATGGCAGGAGTTGCGAAATTGTCCCTAAGCAATTGACTACTTTACTAGACCGATAGCAAGTTTTATGTGGGAGAGGCCACTGCTAGCATGTCATCCCTGACTTGGAATTATATGCACTTATGATTGGAACTATTAGCAAGCATCCGCAACTACTAATGTTCATTAAGGTAAAACCCAACCATAGCATTAAGATATATTGGCCCCCCTTCAATCCCGTATGCATCAATTTCTATGCTAGGTAGAAGCTTAACCCTATGGTGGGATCCACGCGCACGCTCATATGATGGGCACCAAAGGACAGCAACATAACCACAAGCAAATTAAATCAATCATAGCAATTCATCAAGCACCAATAGGACAACGAAAATCTAATTAGACATCATAGGATGGCAACACATCATTGGATGATAATATGAAGCATAAAAAGCACCATGTTCAAGTAGAGGGTACAGCGGGCTGCGTGTAGCACCCAGACCTCAAACAGTCTGATCTCTGTGCTCAGTGTCATCCCTGGATCATTAATGCTGACACCACACAGTACTCGGAGGATTTATAACAGAGTAGCAATCACACACTTATTACAATCGAATGTCTCAAGAGAGAACTTAATAAAATAAATATGGCTTAAGGCCATCTAAATACGATAACAATGGAAGACTTGGAAGAATAAGCGAGTCCATCAACTCCAACGGCATCATCGAGTATAGAACCACGACCTAAGCACCTTACTAATGCGTTTGAAAAGTCTGCAACATGAAACGTTGCAGACCGAAAACGGGTCAGCACATGGAATATGCTGGCAATGTAACACATAGAGAATAATGGAATGAATAGCCTATACTACATGCATATTTGGCTGGTGGAAAGCTCTATGGTTACAGTTTTTGCGAAAAGCCAATTTTTCCCTACTGCAAAGGAATAAATTTATTTAACTATCATGGTGGTTGTGAAACATTGAGAATGGTTGACAGCATTCTCAATCCCAATTAAAAGTACTCACTAAAAACCCAACAATATTAATTAGAAGTAACGTGTTGAGATTCACATGATATCCAAGTACTAGATACTCAAGATGTCCATAACCGGGGACACGGCTAACCATGATTAGTTTATACACTCTGCAGAGGTTTCGCACTTTTCCCCACAAGACTCGATCGCCTCCGTTAGATTTCTAGCACTACATGATGTTTGAGAAACGGATGACCGAGACATAGTCTTTCAGAAGCGCTAGCACCTTACTTGTGGGTAGACCGGTACACCTACTTTCCCCTACATCTGCTAGTCTACCCGTAAGAGTTCGCACAACTTAATCAACTATGCCAGAGCCCATAATGGCTTGTGGTCGCACACGGAAGTTTCTAGCATGAATAATCTCATGATCCCTTTGAGCACAGGTGGCGGTCCAAGAAAACAGGCAAATCTCGATAGAAACCAGGTGCCTCAATCCACCCTGATGTGTGTTTAAGTTGCCACCTTAAATAAACCATTAATTAACAATCTCACATCTGTCATGGATACACTCACCCAATCCACTTCTACTAGCATAGCATGGCATAAGCAAACGTAGGAGTAGCTCCCAAGGGTTTGAAAATAAAACAGGTAGTAGGTACTACCTCAACTACTTCCCATCCCACAATTTAATTAGATCCTAATCAATTCAATGTTTGAGGATAGATCTAATGCATAAAACTGGGTAGTAGGAAAGGTATGATCAAAGTGTTACTTGCCTTGCTGATGATCCGCGAAACCTAGAGACTCGAAGTAACAGGCGGCGCACTCCGGGTATTCTATCGCAGAAAAACAAACAAGCATACAATAAGTACTCATCTAATGCACGGGTAAAACTTAAGAACTCCGGTTTGCAAAAAGAATCAAATCAAACGAAGCAACGAAAGTCAAACGGCGAAAGAAAACAGCTTTGTTTTACTAATCTGGATCTAAGTCAAATTTTACAGAAACAACAACTTGTTTAAGTAGATTATTCGAAAAGAGGGTTTCGAGACGAAACTCCAGGCGCTTGAATCGCCTGATTCCGATAAACGAGCGAAACATTATACTAAAACGAAAATCAGATCTGGAATCGCGATCAGAAAAATCGCGGATTAAATCCGAGAAAAAGAAAAACGACGAACGGTTAATGAACGAGAAAAATAAATAAAAGAAATATATAAATAATTAAAAAAATAAAAAAATAAATAAAAAAAACCGAAAAAACAGAAAAAAATGGAAGAAAAACCGCTCGGTTTTTATAAAAAAAAACATTGTGAAATCGAGTGGCGAACCTCGTCTTTGCGTCTTGACTCACGGCCCGGCGGCGCAGGCTAGGGTTTGGGCGGGCCGGGGCGCTCGGGTGGGCTGGGGGCGCCGGGGGCTCCGCTTATATAGGCGCCCCCGAGCGGAGTCCCGCTCGGGTACGGCCCGGTAAGGCGGTTCGTTTTTTTTTAAATAACTCGCAGAAAAAAAAGAAGTACCAAACGGACTCCAAAAATCCCGAAATAAATTTTCCCCGGCTTCTAAAATCAAGCCGGATTTAATGAACATTTATTTGGGGCCTAAATGCAATTTTGAAAAACGCACATTTTTCCTAAATTCAAATAAAAGGCGAAAAACTCCAAAATAAAATCTTATTTGATTTTATTATTAAATCTTCATTATTCCTTTATTTTGGGAAAGTCATTTTATTCCCTCTCTCATATTTTTGTAATAGAAATAATTGAAGATAAAATAAATAAAATCAATGATCCTATTTTCAAAATTTGAGAAAACTCAAATATAAAAATAACGAAAATCCCCAACTCTCTCCGAGGGTCCTTGAGTTGTGTAGAATTTCTAGGATCGAGCAAAAATGCAACGAAAAATATGATATGCAATGATGCTCTATGTATAACATTCCAAATTGGAAATTTGGGATGTTACAAACCTACCCCCTTAAGATGAATCTCGCCCTCGAGATTCGGGTTGGCTAGAAAATAGGTGAGGGTGGTCCTTGAGCAAATCTTCCTCTCGCTCCCATGTGACTTCATCCTCAGTGTGGTGGCTTCGTTGAACTTAGCAAAACTTGATAACCTTGCTGCGAGTAACTCGACTGGCAAACTCCAGAATCTCAACTCGTTTCTCCTCGTAGGTTAAATCATCATTCAACTGAATTGCTTCTAGTGGCACAGTATCTCTCAATGGTATATCAGCCATCTCTGCGTGACACTTCTTCAACTGAGAAACATGAAACACATCATGAACACTTGACAATCCTTCGGGTAGTTCCAACTTATACGCAACTTCTCCCATGCGTTCCAAAACACGATAAGGTCCTACAAATCGGGCGCTTAACTTTCCTTTAACACCAAAACGCTTAATTCCTCGAAGTGGCGATACTCGAAGATAAACTCTGTCTCCGACTTCGTATTCTGTCCCCTTGCGTTTTGCATCTGCATAACTTTTTTGTCTTGACTGGGCTACCTTGAGCCTATCGCGAATCAACTTTACTTTCCGTTCAGACTCCTTAATCAAATCTGGTCCAAACAACTGGCGGTCTCTAACTTCATCCCACAACAACGGCGTTCTGCACCTCCTTCCGTATAGGGCTTCGAAAGGGGCCATCTTCAAACTGGCTTGATAACTTTTGTTGTAAGAGAACTCCGCATATGGCAAATTATCGTCCCAGCTGGATCCATAATCCAAGGCACAAGCTCTAAGAATATCCTCCAAAATCCGGTTGACTCTCTCGGTTTGTCCATCTGTCTGTGGATGAAAAGCTGTGCTAAACTCCAGCCTGGTTCCCAAAGTTTCGTGCAACTGCTTCCAGAACTTTGAGGTGAATTGAGTTCCTCTATCTGATACGATACTCCTCGGAACTCCATGCAAACATACAATCCTGGTCATGTATATCTTAGCCAATTTGGCACTGCTGTAGGTAGTCTTTACTGGAATGAAATGAGCTACCTTCACAAACGATCAACTACAACCCAAATTGAGTCATAGCATGAACGAGTCCTCGGCAATCCCGTGATGAAATCCATGCCTAGTTTATCCCACTTCCATTCGGGTATCGGCAATGGTTGTAACAATCCTGCTGGCTTCTGATGTTCTGCCTTCACCTTCTGACAAACATCACAAACTGCTACATACTCTGCAATATCCTTCTTCATTCCGGTCCACCAGAAAGTATTCTTCAAATCTAAGCACATCTTGGTATTTCCTGGGTGAATCGAATATGGTGAATCATGTGCCTCTTGTAAAATCAACTTCCTGATCTCCGGGTCATTGGGCACATAAACACGGTCCTCAAACCATAGGGTATCGTGCTCATCCTCATGAAATCCCTTTGCTTTTCCTTTGCTCATTTTCTCCTTTATAGAGGCAATCTCTTTGTCAGTCTTCTGAGCTTCCCTGATTTTGTCCATCAAAGTTGACTGAATCTCCAATACTGCTACATAGCCTCTCGGAACTATTTCCAAACATAGCTCTCGAAGATCCTCGGCTAAATCCTTTGGTATTTCTCCCGTTATTAGTGTGTTGAGGTGGCTCTTACGGCTCAACGCGTCTGCTACAACGTTAGCCTTTCCGGGGTGATAATGCAATCTCATATCATAATCTTTGATGAGCTCCAACCATCTCCTCTGCCTGAGATTTAGCTCCTTCTGTGTGAAGATGTACTTCAAACTCTTGTGATCCGTGTACACCTCACAATGGTTACCAATAAGAAAATGCCTCCACGTTTTCAACGCATGCACTACGGCTGCTAACTCCAAGTCATGAGTGGCATAATTTTGCTCATGAGGCTTAAGCTGTCGTGAAGCATACGAGACAACTCTTCCCTCCTGCATAAGTACTGCTCCAAGTCCTCGACGTGAAGCGTCGCAATAAACTTCGTAATCCTTGGTCTGATCTGGCAGAATTAATACTGGTGAGGTAACCAAACGTTTCTTAAATTCTTGGAAACTAGCTTCACACTCCTCAGTCCAGATAAACTTAGTATCCTTCTTCAACAATTCTGTCATAGGCTTCGCAATTCTCGAGAAATTCTCAATGAATCTCCGGTAGTATCCTGCGAGTCCAAGGAAACTCCGGATCTCTCCAACTGTTATTGGTGCTTCCTAGTTTGTCACAGTGGCAACTTTAGTGGGGTCCACTGCTATACCTTCCCCGGATATAACATGTCCCAGAAATCCTACTCCCTTCAACCAAAACTCACATTTGCTAAACTTGGCATATAACTGATGTTCTCTGAGCTTCTCCAGTACCAGTCGCAAATGTTTCTTATGTTCCTCTTCATTCTTCGAGTAAACCAAAATATCATCAATGAACACCACGACGAACTTATCCAAAAACTCCATAAACACTTTGTTCATCATGTTCATAAAATAGGAAGGTGCGTTAGTCAGACCAAATGACATAACGGTATACTCATACAGCCCGTACCTGGTGGTAAAATACGTCTTAGGTATATCCTGCTCTTGAATCTTCAACTGATGGTACCCTGATTGCAAATCGATCTTGGAAAACACCTTAGCTCCTTGCAATTGGTCAAACAAGTCACTGATCATCGGGAGTGGATACTTATTCTTGATTGTTACTTCAGTCAGTCCGCGATAATCCACAACCATTCTTAATGATCCATCCTTCTTCTCCACTAGAAGTACAGGCGATCCCCAAGGCGTTAACTTGGGCGAATAAAGCCTTTATCCAAGAACTTCTTAATCTGCTTCTTAATTTCCTCCAAATCCTGGGCTGGCATCCTATACGGTCTCTTAGATATCGGCCGGTGCACGGCAAGAGTTCAATCGAAACTCAATGTCTCTATCCGGTGGCATGCCTGGCAACTCTTCCGGAAATACATCGGGAAAATCCCTTACCACTGGTACTTCCTCCTGCACAACTCTTGATAAGCAATTTACATGTGCCCTTCTCGACTCATGTCGGGATACATACTTGATTCTCCTTCCTTCTGGTGTCGTAAGCAAAATTGTCTTACTGGCGCAATCGATGTTTCCTCCATACATCGACAACCAATCCATACCAAGAATTACATCCAATCCTTGGGATTCCAATATAATTAAATCCGTTGGGAAAACATGCCTCCCTATACTTAATGGCACTCTAAAACATCCTTGACTGGCCATATACTCCGCTCCAGGTGAGCTTACTAGCATGGGGGTCTTAAGAGTTTTAGTGGGTAGGCTAAACTTATCCACGAATCCCCTTGATATGTATGAATGCGATGCACCAGTATCAAAAAGAACAACTGCAGTAAATGACTCAACCAAAAACTTACCTATTACTGCATCTGGCTGAGCTTCAACCTCCTCCACGACAACGTGGTTCACTTGTCCCCTGTTGAAAGGGTTCGGCTTCTTTCCCGAGCTTCCATTGCCATTTCCATTCTGGCCTTCTGGACAATCGTTTGCATAATGCCCAGTCTTACGGCACTTAAAACAAGTGATGTGGCTCAGGTCTACCTTGGATGGTGTTGACGGGTTGGTGCGGTTTTGTCCATTGCTTCCTCCATTCCTGTTCCCATTCTTGGTGCCATTATGGTTGTGCGGGCTACCTCCTCCATGGGTATGCTGAAATTGTCCTCCTGGCTTCGGGGTAAGGCGTAGCTTCACGAGCTCCGCATTATACTTCCCTGTCCATACTTCCTCTTGCGATTTTCAATCTGCTGCTGCTTCCATTCAATCATGAGAGCATGATCTACTAACTCCTGGTAGTTATTGAAAGTTGGTACCATCAACTGCATGCTCAGCTCATCATTCAGTCCTTCTAGAAACTTCTCCTGCTTAGCTGCATCTGTAGCAACGTCATCTGGGGCATAACGTGCTAACTTACTGAAATCATCCACATACTGGCCAACTGTCCGTCCTCCTTGGCGCAAGTTGCGAAACTCACGCTTCTTCATGGCCATAGCTCCTGCTGAAACATGGGCAGTACGGAAAGCTTGCTGAAACTGATCCCATGTGACAAAGGTGTCTCTGAGGTAAGTGGTCAGTAAAATTCTCCCACCATGCTGCTACGGGTCCTTCGAGCTGATGTGCAGCAAACTTCACCCTTTCTCCATCTGTACATCCTGCAGTGGTCAACTCCCTCCCTATCTTACGGAGCCAATCATCTGCTACTATCGGCTCGGTGCTACTGGAAAACACCGGTGTATTCAGCCTTAGGAAACGAGTCAGATGGTCAACTGGTGGTGGTGGTGGTGGTGGGTTGTTGTTGTTGTTGTTGTTGTTGCCTTGTTTCTGTACCAATGTTTGAATCAAGGCATTCTGCTGCTGAATCAACTGAGTGATCTCTGGCGGAAAAACAAATCCGGGGTCGCGTCTCGGAGGCATCTGAGGGTTTAAGAGAAGACGAGAATTTAGAATAGAAAGAGGTCTAGAGAGAAACACTACCCATATGCACATGAGACAATCACACAATATCACTCCAATAAATTCAAACAAGGGCATACAATGATCTAACTATCGTTACAAAAGTGCTGCAACTAAGACTAATTTAAAATGGGGGAAAATCTACTACTATTATGGTGGTCAACTAGAAAAACTGCTCCGATGAAGATTCCATGATATCTGCTCCAGCTTCATCAACAAAGTCATCATCACTAGGATCGAAATCAGTGTCGTCGATGATGATGTAGTTATCTGGACAGATGCTACCTTCATCTTCTCCTCCGGGTGTTGAATTTCCCATGAGTTCTTCAATCTTCTCCTTAAGATCGCCGTTTTGTCCCACTAGAGCTACAATCTCCTCCATGTAGTCCTTGCGAGTGGCCTTCAGTTCTCCTTCTAGTTCGATAATCTTAGCTTTTGCTGTTTTCAACTCCATCATGTCCGCGCACATCTGGTTCTCCTGGCGTCGAATGTGCTGGTTTAACTCTGGGATGAAAGCTGCAATGGATCGGTCCTTCTTAGTACCAACTATCTCCCATTGTTCGTCTCGGCGTTCGCAAATCTGGTAGATAGTATCCTTGAGATCTTCTTTGTAGACTTCTCCAATGCATCCCATGGCGATGTGAGCTGCCATGCTCTTTCCCAAACTCCATGTTGGTGCATCAAAGGAAAACTCTATGGGCTCCGTGATTGGCGCAAACGTCCTTCCTGGAATGTAGACTTGAATCTTCCAGTGCTCCTCTTCGGGTAAAGTGGAATTGAAAGTCCCGGTGAAGCTTGGTAATCCTATATTTAGGTACTTAGTGACTTCCTTCAGGTGTCGTCCAAAGGGTGTATCTTCATCCGGCTGGGTGAACTTGTTTCTTGCTTCCTTCATCCTAAAAGAATAGAAAAGATGAGGAGTCAGAAATGGGAAGATAGAGTAGTGATCTAGGGCTTAAGCTTAGTGGCCGTATCCTACAGTCCGCGTGTGCTTTGATACCATCTCTGTAGCGACCAGACCTCAAACAGTCTGATCTCTGTGCTCAGTGTCATCCCTGGATCAGTAATGCTGACACCACACAGTACACAGAGGATTTATAACAGAGTAGCAATCACACACTTATTACAATCGAATGTCTCAAGAGAGAACTTATTAAAATAAATATGGCTTAAGGCCATCTAAATACGATAACAGGGAAGACTTGGAAGAATAAGTGAGTCCATCAACTCCAACGGCATCACTGAGTATAGAACCATGACCTAAGCACCTTACTCGTAAATGCAGAAAAGTCTGCAATATGAAGCGTTGCAGCCAGCGAACGGGTCAGCATGGAATATCTTTGGCAATGTAACACATAGAGAATAATGGAATGAATAGCCTATACTACATGCATATTTGGCTGGTGGAAAGCTCTATGGTTATAGTTTTTGCGAAAAGCCAATTTTTCCCTACGCAAAGTAATAAATTTATTTAACTATCATGGTGGTTGTGAAACATTGAGAATGGTTGACAGCATTCTCAATCCCAATTAAAAGTACTCACTAAAAACCCAACAATATTAATTAGAAGTAACGTGTTGAGATTCACATGATATCCAAGTACTAGATACTCAAGATGTCCATAACCGGGGACACGGCTAACCATGATTAGTTTATACACTCTGCAGAGGTTTGCGCACTTTTCCCCACAAGACTCGATCACCTCCGTTAGATTTCTCGCACTACATGATGTTTGAGAAACGGATGACCGAGACATAGTCTTTCAGAAGCGCTAGCACCTTACTTGTGGGTAGACCGGTACACCTACTTTCCCCTACATCTGCTAGTCTACACGTAAGAGTTCGCACAACTTAATTAACTATGCCAGAGCCCATAATGGCTTGTGGCTGCACACGGAAGTTTCTAGCATGAATAATCTCATGATCCCTTTGAGCCTGGGTGGCGGTCCGAAGAAAAACAGTCAAATCCTGATAGAAACCAGGTGCCTCAATCCACCCAGATGTGTGTTTAAGTTGCCACCTTAAATAAACCATTAATTAACAATCTCACATCTGTCATGGGTACACTCACCCAATCCACGTCTACTAGCATAGCATGGCATAAGCAAACGTAGGAGTAGCTCCCAAGGGTTAGAAAATAAAACAGGTAATAGGTACTACCTCAACTACTTCCCATCCCACAATTTAATTAGATCCTAATCAATGCAATGTTTGAGGATAGATCTAATGCATAAAACTGGGTAGTAGGAAAGGTATGATCAAAGTGTTACTTGCCTTGCTGATGATCTGCGAAACCTAGAGACTCGAAGTAACAAGCGGCGCACTCCGGGTATTCTATAGCAGACAAACAAACAAGCATACAATAAGTACTCATCTAATGCACTGGTAAAACTCAAATAAAAGA
Organism: Aegilops bicornis; assembly: GCA_021605145.1. Taxonomy (NCBI): domain Eukaryota; kingdom Viridiplantae; phylum Streptophyta; class Magnoliopsida; order Poales; family Poaceae; genus Aegilops; species Aegilops bicornis. Next base: position 547,019,092 of record CM038673.1, on the reverse strand, counting down.
TCTAACCAGAAAGTTCAACTTAAGAACTCCGGTTTGCAAAAAGAATCAAATCAAACGAAGCAACGAAAGTCAAACGGCGAAAGAAAATAACTTCGTTTTACTAATTTGGGTCTAAGTCAAATTTTACAGAAACAAAAACTTGTTTAAGTAGATTATTCGGAAAGAGGGGTTCGAGACGAAACTCCAGGCGCTTGAATCGCCTGATTCCGATAAACGAGCGAAAAGTTATACTAAAACGAAAATCAGATCTGGAATCGCGTTTAGAAAAATCGCGGATTAAATCCGAGAAAAAGAAAAACGACGAACGGTTAATGAACGAGAAAAAATAAATAAATAAATAAATAAATAAAAATAAAAAAAGTAAAAAATATAAATAATAAAAAAAATTAAAAAATAAATAATAATATAAAAAAACCAAAAAAACCAAGAAAAAGCACTCGGTTTTATAAAAAAACCTTGTGAAATCGAGGCGGCGAACCTCGAGGCGGCGTCTTGGCTCAGATTAAGCGGCGGCGGTGGCGCAAGGGCTAGGGTTTCGGGCGGGGCGGGCCGGCTCGGGTGGGCTGGGGCGCCGGGGGCTCCGCTTATATAGGCGCCCCCGAGCGGAGTCCCGCTCGGGTACGGCCCGGTAAGGCGGTTCGTTTTTTTTAAATAACTCGCAGAAAAATATAAAAAGAAGTACCAAACGGACTCCAAAAATCCCGAAATAAAATTTCCCCGGCTTCTAAAATCAAGCCGGATTTAATGAACATTTATTTGGGGCCTAAATGCAATTTTGAAAAATGCACATTTTTCTTAAATTCAAATAAAAAGGTGAAAAACTCCAAAATAAAATCTTATTTGATTTTATTATTAAATCTTCATTATTCCTTTATTTTGGGAAAGTCATTTTATTCCCTCTCTCATATTTTTGTAATAGAAATAATTGAAGATAAAATAAATAAAATGAATGATCCTATTTTCAAAATTTGAGAAAACTCAAATATGAAAATAACGGAAATCCCCAACTCTCTCCGAGGGTCCTTGAGTTGTGTAGAATTTCTAGGATCGAGCAAAAATGCAACGAAAAATATGATATGCAATGATGCTCTATGTAGAACATTCCAAATTGGAAATTTGGGATGTTACATTGCGGGAGACTGGAACGCTGTAGATAGAGGGGGGAAGGTGATAGAGATTTTGGTGAAGATGGCGGAGGTCTTAGTGAAGATCGCGGTGATGATGATGGTGGCCACTGCAGCATTCCGGCGCCACCGGGAGAGAGGGGGAGAGGGGGCCCCTTCTTTTTCTTCCTTGACCTCCTCCCTAGGTGGGAGAAGGGTTTCCCCTCTGGTCCTTGGCCTCCATGGCATGGGAGGGGCGTGAGCCCCTTCGAGATTGGATCTGTCGCTCTGTCTCTCTCTGTTTCTGCGCTCCTCTCTTCTGCCCTTTCACCGTTTCGTATATATATGGAGATCCGTAACTCCAATTGGATTGAAACCTTCGCCCAAATTTTTCTCCAAAAATTAGCTTTCTTGCGGCCAAAGAAGAGTAGCAACCGCAATACGGGGGCCCCACGAGGGTCAGGGGCGGCCCAGGGGTGGGGCGCGCCGCCCTGCCTCGTGGCCCCCTCGGGCACCGTCTCACGTTGATTCTTCCACCCATATTTTTCAAATATTCCAAAAATATTCTCCGTCCGTTTTTGTCCCGTTTGGATTCTGTTTTATATGGGGTTTCTGCGAAACATAAAACATGCAACAAAAAGGAACTAGCACTGGCACTAGATCAATATGTTAGTCCCAAAAATAGTATAAGAAGTTGCCAAAAGTATATGAAAGTTGTATAATATTGGCATGGAACAATAAAAAATTATAGATATGACGGAGACGTATCATAGACACACAGTCCCCCTCGCGTTGCTATGCATCTCCTAGATAGATCTTGCGTGAGTGTAGGAATTTTTTGAAATTGCATGCTACGTTCAACAAAGGGCATCGAGCCAGTGCATGCGTAGATGATATGCACGAGTAGAACACAAAGAGTTGTGGGCGGTGATCGTCATACTGCTTACCACCAATGTCTTAGTTTGACTCGGCGGCATTGTTGATGAAGCGGCCCAGGCCAACCTTACATGACCACGTTCATGAGACAGCTTCCACCGAAAGACATGCAACTAGTTTTGCATAAAGGTGGCTAGCGGGTGTCTATTTCTCCAACTTTAGTTGAATCGAATTTGACTGCGGCCGGTCCTTGTTGAAGGTTAAAACAACAAACTTGATAAATCACCATTGTAGTTTTGTGACGTAGGTAAGAATGATTCTTGCTAGAAGCCCGTAGCACCCATGTAAAACTTGCAACAACAAAGTAGAGGACGTCTAACTTGTTTTTGCAGGGCATGTTGTGGTGTGATATAGTCAAGACATGATGTGATATACGTTGTTGTATGAGATGATCATGTTTGTAAAAGTTATCGGCAACTGGCAGGAGCCTTATGGTTGTCGCTTTATTGTATGAAATGCAAAGGCCATGTAATTGCTTTACTTTATCACTAAGCGGTATGTAGGATCAAAAGTATGTCTAGAGGGGGGGGGGGTGATTAGACTACCTGACCAAATAAAAACTTAACCTTTTCCCAATTTTAATTCTTGGCATATTTTAGCAACTTAGCACAAGTCAAGCAATCTCAACACAATTCAAGCAAGCATGCAAAGAGTATATGAGCAGCGAAAAGTAAAGCATGCAACTTGCAAGAAAGTAAACGGGAGGAGTTTGGATGGAGCAAACGCAATGTTGAAACGGAGATTTTCGGCGTGGTTCCGATAGGTGGTGCTATCGTACATCCACGTTGATGGATACTTCAACCCACGAAGGGTAACAGTTGCGCGAGTCCATGGAGGGCTCCACCCACGAAGGTGTTGGGGAACGTTGCAGAAAATTAAAATTTTTCCTACGGTTTCACCAAGATCCATCTATGAGTTCATCTAGCAACGAGTCATGGGAGAGTGATTGCATCTACATACCACTTGTAGATCGCGTAAAGCGTTCAATGGAGCAGGGATGATGGAGTCGTACTCGCCATGATTCAGATCACCGATGACCTAGTGCCGAGCGGACAACACCTCTGCGTTCAACACACGTGCAGGCGGATGACGTCTCCTCCTTCTTGATCCAGCAAGGGGAAGGAGAGGTTGATGATGATCCAGCAGCACGACGGCGTGGTGGTGGATGCAGCAGAACTCGGCGAGGCTTCGTTAAGCAACTACGGGAGGAGGAGGAGGTGTAGCAGAGAGGGAGGTGCCAAGGGCTTCAGGTGCGGCCACCCCTCCCTCCCTCCCTTTATATAGGTGCAAGAGAGGGGGAGGGCGCAGCCTGCCCCTTCCTCCAAGGAAGGGGTGCGGCCAAAGGGGGGAGGAGTCCATCCTCCCCAAGGCACCTCGGAGGTGCCTTCCCCCTTTAGGACTCTACCCTCTTTCTTATCTCTAGGCGCATGGGCCTCTTGGGGCTGGTGCCCTTGGCCCATATAGGCCAAGGCGCACCCCCTACAGCCCATGTGCCCCCCCGGGGTAGGTGGACCCCCCCGGTGGACCCCCGGTCCCCTTTTGGCACTCCCGGTACAATACCGATAAAGTGCGAAACTTTTCCGGCGACCAAAATAAGACTTCCCATATATAAATCTTTACCTCCGGACCATTCCGGAACTCCTCGTGATGTCCGGATCTCATCCGGACTCGAACAACTTTCGGTTTGCTGCATACTCATATTCATACAACCCTAGCGTCACCGAACCTTAAGTGTGTAGACCCTACGGGTTCGGGAGACATCTGAACATGACCGAGACGGCTCTTGGGCAATAACCAACAGCGGGATCTGGATACCCATGTTGGCTCCCACATGCTCCTCGATGATTTCATCGGTTGAACCACGATGTCGAGGATTCAAACAACCCCGTATACAATTCCCTTTGTCAATCGGTATTTTACTTGCCCGTGATTCGATCGTCGGTATCCCAATACCTCGTTCAATCTCGTTGCCGGCAAGTCACTTTACTCGTACCATAATGCATGATCCCGTGACGAAACACTTTGTCACTTTGAGCTCATTATGATGATGCACTACCGAGTGGGCCCAGTGATACCTCTCCGTCATACGGAGTGACAAATCCCAGTCTCGATCCGTGTCAACCCAATAGACACTTTCGGAGATACCTGTAATGCACCTTTATAGTCACCCGATTCGTTGTGACGTTTGGTACACCAAAGCACTCCTACGGTATCCGGGAGTTACACGATCTCACGGTCTAAGGAAGAGATACTTGACATTGGAAAAGCTCTAGCAAAGCGAACTACACGATCTTGTCTTTGTGCTTAGGATTGGGTCTTGTCCATCACATCATTCTCCTAATGATGTGATCCCGTTATCAACGACATCCAATGTCCATAGTCAGGAAACCATGACTATCTGTTGATCAACGAGCTAGTCAACTAGAGGCTCACTAGGGACATATTGTGGTCTATGTATTCACACGTGTATTACGATTTCCGGATAATACAATTATAGCATGAATAAAAGACAATTATCATGAACAAGGAAATATAATAATAATACGTTTATTATTGCCTCTAGGGCATATTTCCAACAATCTCCTACTTGCACTAGAGTCAATAATCTAGTTACATTGTGATGAATCGAACACCCATAGAGTTCTGGTGTTGATCATGTTTTGCTCGCGGAAGAGGTTTAGTCAACGGATCTGTGACATTCAGATCCGTATGCACTTTGTAAATTTCTATGTCCCCATCTTGAACATTTTCACGAATGGAGTTGAAGCGACGCTTGATATGCCTGGTCTTCTTGTGAAACCTGGGCTCCTTGGCAAGTGCAATAGCTCCAGTGTTGTCACAGAAGAGTTTGATCGGCTCCGACGCATTGGGTATGACTCCTAGGCCGGTGATGAACTCCTTCACCCAAATTGCTTCATGTGCTGCTTCCGAGGCTGCCATGTACTCCGCTTCACATGTAGATCCCGCCACGACGCTCTGCTTGCAGCTGCACCAGCCATCGCTTCCACCATTCAACATATACACGTATCCGGTTTGTGACTTTGAGTCATCCAGATCTGTGTCGAAGCTAAGCGTCGACGCAACCCTTCTGACGAGCTCTTCGTCACCTCCATAAACGAGAAACATGTCCTTTGTCCTTTTCGGTACTTCAGGATATTCTTGACCGCTGTCCGGTGTTCCTTGCCGGGATTACTTTGGTACCTTCCTACCAAACTTACGGCAAGGTTTACATCAGGTCCGTACACAGCATGGCATACATAATAGATCCTATGGCTGAGGCATAGGGATGAAAATAATCTCTTATTTTTCTTTTGCCGTGGTCGGGCATTGAGCCGAGCTCAATTTCACACCTTGCAAAACAGGCAAGAACCCTTTCTTGGACTGATCCATTTTGAACTTATTCAAAATCTTATCAAGGTATGTGCTTTGTGAAATACCTATGAGGCGTCTCGATCTATCCCTATAGATTTTGATGCCTAATATGTAAGCAGCTTCTCCAAGGTCCTTCATTGAAAAACTCTTATTCAAGTAGGCCTTAATGCTGTCCAAAAGTTCTATATCATTTCCCATCAAAAGTATGTCATCTACATATAATATGAGAAATGCTACAGAGCTCCCACTCACTTTCTTGTAAACGCAGGCTTCTCCATAAGTCTGCATAAATCCAAACGCTTTGATCATCTCATCAAAGCGAATGTTCCAACTCCGAGATGCTTGCACCAGCCCATAAATGGATCGCTGGAGCTTGCATACCTTGTTAGCATTCTTAGGATCGACAAAACCTTCCGGCTGCATCATATACAGCTCTTCCTTAAGGTAACCGTTAAGGAATGCCGTTTTGACGTCCATCGCCATATCTCATAATCATAGTATGCGCAATTGCTAACATGATTCGGATGGACTTAAGCTTCGCTACGGAGAGAAAGTCTCATCGTAGTCAATCCCTTGAACTTGCCGATAACCCTTAGCGACAAGTCGAGCTTTATAGATGGTAACATTACCATCCGCGTCCGTCTTCTTCTTAAAGATCCATTTGTTTTCTATCGCTCGCCGATCATCGGGCAAGTCTGTCAAAGTCCATACTTTGTTTTCATACATGGATCCTATCTCGGATTGCATGGCTTCAAGCCATTTGTTGGAATCTGGGCTCGCCATCGCTTCTTCATAGTTCGAAGGTTCACCGTTGTCTAACAACATGATTTCCAGGACAGGGTTGCCGTACCACTCTGGTGCGGAACGTGTCCTAGTGGACCTCTGAAGTTCGGTAGCAACTTGATCCGAAGTACCTTGATCATCATCATTAATTTCCTCTCCGATCGGTGTAGGCACCACAGGAACATTTTCCCGAGCTGCACTACTTTCCGGTTCAAGAGGTAGTACTTCATCGAGTTCTACTTTCCTCCCACTTACTCCTTTCGAGAGAAACTCTTTTTCCGAGAAAGGATCCGTTCTTGGCAACAAAGATCTTGCCTTCGGATCTAAGGTAGAAGGTATACCCAATGGTTTCCTTAGGGTATCCTATGAAGACGCATTTTCCGACTTGGGTTCGAGCTTTTCGGGTTGAAGTTTCTTGACATAAGCATCGCATCCCCAAACTTTTAGAAAGCGACAGCCTTAGGTTTCTTCCCAAACCATAATTCATATGGTGTCCTCTCAACGGATTTAGACGGTGCCCTATTTAAAGTGAATGTAGCTGTCTCTAGAGCGTATCCCCAAAATGATAGCGGTAAATCGAGAAGAGACATCATAGATCGCACCATATCCAATAGAGTGCGATTACGACGTTCGGACACACCGTTCTGTTGAGGTGTTCTATGCGGCGTGAGTTGTGAAACGATTCCACATTTCCTTAAGTGTGTACCAAATTCGTGACTTAAATATTCTCCTCCACGATCGGATCGTAAGAACTTTATTTTTCGGTCACGTTGATTCTCTACCTCATTCTGAAATTCCTTGAACTTTTCAAAGGTCTCAGACTTGTGCTTCATCAAGTAGACATACCCATATCTACTCAAGTCATCAGTGAGAGTGAGAACATAATGATATCCTCCGCGAGCCTCAACGCTCATTGGACTGCACCCATCGGTATGTATGATTTCCAATAAGTTGGTTGCTCGCTCCATTGTTCCGGAGAATGGAGTCTTGGTCATTTTGCCCATGAGGCATGGTTCGCATGTGTCAAATGATTCATAATCGAGAGACTCTAAAAGTCCATCAGCATGGAGCTTCTTCATGCGCTTGACACCAATGTGACCAGGGCGGCAGTGCCACAAGTATGTGGGACTATCGTTATCAACTTTACATCTTTTGGTATTCACACTATGAACATGTGTAACATTACGTTCGAGATTCATTAAGAATAAACCATCGACCATCGGAGCATGACCATAAAACATTTCTCTCATATAAATAGAACAACCTTTATTGTCGGATTTAAATGAGTAGCCATCTCTTATTAAACGAGATCCTGATACAATGTTCATGCGCAAACTTGGCACTAAATAACAATTATTGAGGTTTAAAACTAATCCCGTAGGTAAATGTAGAGGTAGCGTGCCGACGGTGATCACATCGACCTTGGAACCATTCCCGGCAACGCGCCGTCACCTCGTCCTTCGCCACTCTCCGTTTATTCCACAGCTCTGCATGAGTTACATATATGAGCAACAGCGGCACCGTATCAAATACCCGGGAGTTACTACGAGTACTTGTAAGGTACACATCAATTACATGTATATCAAATATACCTTTAGTGTTGCCGGCCTTCTTGTCTCGCTAAGTATTTGGGGCAGTTCCGCTTCGATGACCCTTCCCTTTGCAATAAAAGCACTCGGTCTCGTGCTTGGGTCCATTCTTTGACTTCTTCCCAAGAATCGGCTTACCGGGCGCGGCAACATCCTTGTCGTCCTTCTTGAAGTTCTTTTTCCTTGCCCTTCTTGAACTTAGTGGTTTTATTGACCATCAACACTTGATGCTCCTTCTTGATTTCTACCTCTCACGACTTCAAAGATTGAAAATACTTCAGGAATAGTTTTCACCATCCCCGCATATTGTAGTTCATCACAAAGCTCTTGTAGCTTGGTGGGAGCGATCAAGGATTCTGTCAATGACCGCCTCGTCAGGAGGTTAATGTCCATTTGGGACGGCGGTTGTGCAACCTGTACATTTTGAGTATGTGCTCACCTTGTAACTATTTTCCTCCATCTTACAATCTGTAGAACTTGTCGGAGACTTCATATCTCTCGACCGGGCATGAGCTTGGAAAACTAGTTTCAGCTCCTCGAACATCTCATATGCTCCGTGTCGCTCAAAACGCTTTTGGAGCCCCGGTTCTAAGCTGTAAAGCACGCCCGACCGAACGAGGGAGTAATCATCAGCACGAGACTGCCAAGCGTTCATAACTTCTTGGTTCTCTGGGATGGGTGCTTCACCTAGCGGTGCTTCTAGGATATATTGTTTCTTGGCAGCTATGAGGATAATCCTCAGGTTCTGGACCCAGTCCGAATAGTTGCTGCCATCATCTTTCAGCTTGGTTTTCTCTAGGAACGCGTTGAAGTTCATGGTGCCATGAGCGTTGGCCATTTGATCTACAAGACATTTGGCAAAGATTTTAGACTATTGTTCATGATAATAAAGTTCATCTAATCAAATTATTTAATGAACTCCCACTCAGATTTGACATCCCTCTAGTCATCTAAGTGATACATGATCCGAGTCGACTAGGCCGTGTCCGATCATCACGTGAGACGGACTAGTCATCGTCGGTGAACATCTCCATGTTGATCGTATCTTCCATACGACTCATGTTCGACCTTTTGGTCTCTTGTGTTCCGAGGCCATGTCTGTACATGCTAGGCTCGTCAAGTTAACCTAAGTGTTTTTGCATGTGCAAAACTGTCTTACACCCGTTGTATGTGAACGTAAGAATCTATCACACCCGATCATCACGTGGTGCTTGAAACGACGAACTTTAACTTTAGCAACGGTGCATGTTAGGGAGAACACTTTCTTGAAATTGTTATGAGGGATCATCTTATTTACTACCGTCGTTCTAAGTAAACAAGATGCATAAACATAATAAACATCACATGCAATTATATATAGTAGTGACATGATATGGCCACTATCACATAGCTCCTTTGATCTCCATCTTCGGGGCTCCATGATCATCCTGTCACCGGCATGACACCATGATCTCCATCATCATGATCTCCATCATCGTGTCTTCATGAAGTTGTCACGCCAACAACTACTTCTAATTCTATGGCTAACGATTTTAGCAATAAAGTAAAGTAATTTACATGGCGTTCTTCAATGACACGCAGGTCATACAAAAATAAAGACAACTCCTATGGCTCCTGCCGGTTGTCATACTCATCGACATGCAAGTCGTGATTCCTATTACAAGAACATGATCTCATACATCACATATATCATTCATCATTCATCACAACTTTGGCCATATCATATCACAAAACACTTGTTGCAAAAACAAGTTAGACGTCCTCTAATTGTTGTTGCAAGTTTTACGTGTCTGCAATAGGGTTGTAGCAAGAACGTTTTCTTACCAACGTGAAAGCCACAACGTGATTTGTCAACTTCTATTTACCCTTCATAAGGACCCTTTTCATCAAATCCGCTCCAACTAAAGTGGGAGAGACAGACACCCGCCAGCCACCTTATGCAACTAGTGCATGTCACCGGTGGAACCAGTCTCACGTAAGCGTGCGTGTAAGGTCTGTCCGGGACGCTTCATACCTAAATACAGCTGAAGCAAGATAAGACTAGTAGCTGCAAGAAAGTTGACAACATCTACGCCCACAACAAATTGTGTTCTACTCGTGCAATAGAGAACTACGCATAGACCTAGCTCATGATGCCACTGTTGGGGAACGTTGCAGAAAATTAAAATTTTTCCTACGGTTTCACCAAGATCCATCTATGAGTTCATCTAGCAACGAGTAATGGGAGAGTGATTGCATCTACATACCACTTGTAGATCGCGTGCGGAAGCGTTCAATGGAACGGAGATGATGGAGTCGTACTCGCCGTGATTCAGATCACCGATGACCTAGTGCCGAACGGACAGCACCTCCGCGTTCAACACACGCGTGCGGAGCGGATGACGTCTCCTCCTTCTTGATCCAACAAGGGGAAGGAGAGGTTGATGATGATCCAGCAGCACGACGGGCGTGGTGGTGGATGCAGCAGAACTCCCAAGTAGGCTTCGCTAAGCAACTACGGGAGGAGGAGGAGGTGTAGCAGAGAGGGGATGTGCCAAGGGCTTCAGGGTGCGACCACCCCTCCCTCCCCTCCCTTTATATAGGTGCAAGAGAGGGGGGGAGAGCGCAGCCTTGCCCCTTCCTCCAAGGAAGGGGTGCGGCCAAAGGGGGGAGGAGTCCATCCTCCCCAAGGCACCTCGGAGGTGCCTTCCCCCTTTAGGACTCTCCCCTCTTTCTTATCTCTAGGCGCATGGGCCTCTTGGGGCTAGTGCCCTTGGCCCATATAGGCCAAGGCGCACCCCCCACAGCCCATGTGGCCCCCCAGGACAGGTGGACCCCCCCGGTGGACCCCCGGACCCCTTTCGGCACTCCCGGTACAATACCGATAAAGTGCAGAACTTTTCCAGCGACCAACATAAGACTTCCCCATATATAAATCTTTACCTCCGGACCATTCCGGAACTCCTCGTGACATCCGGGATCTCATCCGGGACTCCGAACAACTTTCGGTTTGCTACATACCCATAATCATACAACCCTAGCGTCACCGAACCTTAAGTGTGTAGACCCTACGGGTTCGGGAGACATGCAGACATGACCGAGACGGCTCTCGGGCAATAACCAACAGCGGGATCTGGATACCCATGTTGGCTACCACATGCTCCTCGATGATTTCATCGGTTGAACCACGATGTCGAGGATTCAAACAACCCCATATACAATTCCCTTTGTCGATCGGTATTTTACTTGCCCGAGATTCGATCGTCGGTATCCCAATACCTCGTTCAATCTCGTTGCCGGCAAGTCACTTTACTCGTACCATAATGCATGATCCCGTGACCAAACACTTGGTCACTTTGAGCTCATTATGATGATGCACTACCGAGTGGGCCCAGTGATACCTCTCCGTCATACGGAGTGACAAATCCCAGTCTCGATCCGTGTCAACGCAACAGACACTTTCGGAGATACCTGTAATGCACCTTTATAGTCACCCATTTACGTTGTGACGTCTGGTACACCCAAAGCACTCCTACAGTATCCGGGAGTTACACGATCTCATGGTCTAAGGAAGAGATACTTGACATTGGAAAAGCTCTAGCAAAACGAACTACACGATCTTGTGCTGTGCTTAGGATTGGGTCTTGTCCATCACATCATTCTCCTAATGATGTGATCCCGTTATCAACGACATCCAATGTCCATAGTCAGGAAACCATGACTATCTGTTGATCAACGAGCTAGTCAACTAGAGGCTCACTAGGGACATATTGTGGTCTATGTATTCACACGTGTATTACGATTTCCGGATAATACAATTATAGCATGAATAAAAGACAATTATCATGAACAAGGAAATATAATAATAATACTTTTATTATTGCCTCTAGGGCATATTTCCAACAGAAGGGTCCACGAAGAAGCAACCTTGTCTGTCCCACCATGGCCATCGCCCACGAAGGACTTGCCTCACTAGGGTAGATCTTCACGAAGTAGGCGATCTCCTTGCCCTTAGAAACTCCTTGGTTCAACTCCATAATCTTGACGGGGCTCCCAAGTGACACCTAACAAATCTAGGAGACACCACTCCCCAAAAGGTAATAGATGGTGTGTCGATGATGAACTCCTTGCTCTTGTGCTTGAAATGATAGTCTCCCTAACACTCAACTCTCTCTCACAAATTTGGCTATGGTGGAAAGATGATTTGAGTGGAAAGCAACTTGGGGAAGGCTAGAGATCAAGATTCTTGTGGTTGGATTAGAATATCTTGGTCTCAACACATGAGTAGGTGGTTCTCTCTCATAAAACGAATACTGGAAGTGTAGGCATGTTCTGATGGCTCTCTCCACGAATGAAGAGTGGGTGGAGGGGTATATATATCCTCCACATAAAATCTAACCGTTACACACATATTCCGAAACTCGGTGAGACCGAATGGTGAAACTCGGTGTCGGTGTCAAAACCGGCGGATCTCGGGTAGGGGGTCCCGAACTGTGCGTCTAGGCGGATGGTAACAGGAGACAAGGGACACGATGTTTTTACCCAGGTTCGGGCCGTCTCGATGGAGGTAAAACCCTACTCCTGCTTGATTAATATTGATGATATGGGTAGTACAAGAGTAGATCTACCACGAGATCAGGGAGGCTAAACCCTAGAAGCTAGCCTATGGTATGATTGTTGTTCGTCCTACGGACTAAAACCCTCCGGTTTATATAGACACCGGATAGGGTTAGGGTTACACAGAGTCGGTTACATCGGTAGGAGATCTACATATCCGTATTTCCAAGCTTGCCTTCCACGCCAAGGAAAGTCCCATCCGGACACGGGACGAAGTCTTCAATCTTGTATCTTCATAGTCCAGGAGTCCGGCCAATGGTGATATTTCGCTATCCGGACACCCCTAGTCCAGACTCCTCAGTAGCCCCTGAACCAGGCTTCAATGACGACGAGTCCGGCGCGCATATTGTTTTTGACATTGCAAGGCGGGTTCCTCCTCCGAATACTTCATAGAAGATTTTGAACACAAGGACAGTGTCCGGCTCTGCAAAATAATTTCCACATAACACCGTAGAGAGAATAATATTCACACAAAATCAATCTGCTGACGTATTCCGCATCGCGCCATCATGCCACGGCCAAGTCTTCGTTCAAATCGTTCTTACTGTACCGCCTCAGCGCGTTTAGCGAGGCGGTTTCCTTGGCACGTCTTGTCAACGCAGAGATCGTGTCCCCTTATTCCGGGATTCTCATCAATACGGACGTGGGTAACCCAACCGCGCCATTGATTACGGCGCTTGGGAGATAAGCGAGTTTTACCAGGCTAGTGGGGGCGCTTAGTTGCGTCCGTCCATATAAGGGGATAAGGATCCACCTTTTCACCTACGCCTTCTTCCTCCTTTGCTCATCCATTCCTGCACACTCGAGCTCCAGCGCCCAAGTCCGCACATCCCACCTCAACCTTCTCCAATTATGTCCGGAGCGGGAGGCAAGTGGATGGCCTCCTCCGTCACGGAGGGGCACATCACAAAGCTGCGGGAGGCCGGATACTTGTCCCGGGCGACATCGCGCGTGTCGGCTCCCCCAACAAGGGCAGCTCATCCCCATCCCCAGGCCCCATGAGAGGGTGGTGTTCCTCACCCACTTCCTCCACGGACTAGGTTTTCCACTTCACCCATTTATCCAGGGGCTCATGTTCTACTACGTCCTGGATTTCCACGATCTGGCCCCAAACTTCATCCTCAATATCTCGACGTTTATCGCCAGGCGAGGCGTTCCTTCCGCATCCAGCCCCACTTGGTTTACGGTTGAAGACTTTTAGCGTCAAGCGAAGATAGTGGGCGGCCGACAGCGGAGTCTTGAGGCGCCATGGCGGCAGGATGCCCAACGTTACATGGCTTGAGGGCTCCTTCGTGGAGACCATAAAGGGGTGGCAATCGGGGTGGTTCTACATCACCGAGCCGCGCGGCTCCAAATGGGCGGCCGCCCTCGAATTCAGATCTGGCTCCCCCACACGGCTCACATCATGGAAAGAGACGGGCCTGACATGGGGTGATTCGAAAGAGCTGACCGGACTCCAAACCTGTGTCCGAAACCTGGTGGACAAGAAGCTCAAGCTTGTCAACGTAGTCCGGTTATGCTCATCCGCCGGATTCTCCCATGCCAAAGAACGGGCCTTCAATTTGTGGGAGTTTGATCCGGCACAGCACCTACCTTGAGCCGGCTCTTCGACACTACGTACGAAGATGCCTGGAAGGTGCTGTTCAAGGGCGCCGAAGCTCCCGCATCCGCTACCGAAGATCGCGGATTCCGCTCGCAGCGTCAAGCCAGCGAGGTAAGTTATTTTGCCCTTTATGGGACTCTTTTTTCATAGTTTGACTCTATGCGGGATCTAAAACTCCTAACCTTTGACAGGACCGGCTGAAGACGTCCGGACAGATTAACTGTCCGGCTCCCTTGCCAGAAGACCCAGCGGACGCCCGTGACGGGGCTGCTGGTTCCGGCACCTCACGTGGTGACGGAGAAGAAGGCCAAGAAGGAGGCCACGGGAACTCGAAGGAGCTCCCGCCGCCAGGTGTTGTCAGATTCTAAAGCAGAATCCTCTCCTGAGGACGAGGAGGAGGAGAAAGAAGCCTCTCCCCCAGCGGGGGAAGAGAAGAAAAGGAAGGCCGCCCCGACTGGGGAGGCTGGAGGGTCCAAGAAAGGAAGGACCCTTCCTCCGGACTTCTCCACCAACGTTGACAACGACGAGGAGGAGTGGCCACCAAGGGCCAAGCCCCTGGCGAGATCGTAAGTGTCCGGATTCCAGAATAACTAATGATTTTTTACTTGTCGCATGGTGTCTTCTAACGCCGAATATAACCATGTAGCCTGCCAAAGGACGAGCTCGCCGCTTCGTCGAGCGGCTCCTTGAATTCGTCGGATGTGAATAGCACTTCACTTCCGGCCGCCTCCTCCCCTCATGACGCAGACGACGCTGCGGTGGAGTCCCAAAAGGGGCCCAACCAGGAGGAGGTGGTCCAGGAGGCGCCGCAAGGCGACCTCCCGGACTCCGGGCGCAAAGGGGCATAACCCCAGAGGGCTCTAAGTCCGGCCCTGTGTCGGACTCCGTACCGGAACCTACAGTGGTTTCGAAGTACGGCAGGTGGTCCCTTCGTAAGAAGGGCAAGACTCCGGCACCGACGACCTCCGTCCATCCGGAGGCACCGGATAACTTGCTGGAGGCGCTTAATGGCGCCTCCATCGACGAGGAGCACCGCACTATCATGAGTGCGGTGGTCCAGAAAGTTCAGTCCGCCAAGAGCGGGTTGACCGAAGCCTGTACCAGCCTTCTAACAGGCTTTGAGGTAAGTTTCGAATATGTAAAAATATTACCGCATAGACAGTAGCCCTGATGCTTAGTTCGGTGTTCGGAAAGAAAAGCCGGACTGAGGATCTAAATAGATATACGCAGGAGTCTAACATAAATATGTCAATATGGGAATGCAGGCTGCTGCCGACCTCTGCCTAATCGATCATGGACGTCAATGCATTGAAGCGAGCTTCGAGCAGTCGAGAACGAGCTGGGACTTGCCAAGAAGCAGCTCGAGGACAAGGAAGGTAAGTAATACCTTATTAAAGTAATACCTTATAGAAAGGATTTGGTTGCAAAAAATGACAGGAATAACGTGAGTATTGCAGGGGCCACGAACGAGGTGGTGACCCTGAAGGAAGCGGTGTCTGCGGCCGAAATACAAGCGGCCGCGGAGCGCACCAAGCGAGAGGAGCAGGAGGCGCGGGTGGCGGAGGTGCGGCAAGAGCTCCAGGTTCTCGTGAAAAAACACGAGAGTTTGGAGCGTGACTCGAAGACTCGAGAGTCCGAGCTCGCCTTGGCTCTTGAGAGTGCCAAAGCCGCTAAGGCCGAAGCCCAAAAAGCCCTCCAGGAAATTGAGGCGATGAAGAAGATAGCGGCGGGTAAGGCATTCTTTATGCAAAGCAAGAATGTAAAAGTCAATTATCTGTTACTTACCCGAATCCGGAGCTCTCCAGAGTCTTCGCAGATCTGCCCCTGATGTATCCGATGCCGCCGCTTTCTACCGAGCCAAGAGGGAGCTCGACGGAGAAGGTGTTTTGGTCTCGATGTCTTTGAGGCCGAACACCCGGTGCCCTTGAGCGACCAACTGAAGCAATTGGTCGAGCTCCACAAGGTCGTCGAACAGGCCATGAAGGGCCTTATAGCTCGGCTGTGGCCAACTGAGTACATGCCTGGGAGCTACTTCGGGCTAGTGCGGCGGCTGGTGGACGCCTGTCCATGGATCGAAGTCATCAAGCGCTCCGTCTGTATTGAAGGTGCCCGTAGGGCCCTTGCCCGTGCTAAGGTGCACTGGGGCAAGCTGGACGGTGAGAAGCTTGTGAAGGACGGACCACCACCGGGCAAGGAGCATCGCAAGCCCGAAATGTATTATGAGGGCATCCTGAAGGGCCGCCTTATAGCGGGTGAATGCTCCAAAGATGTAATTTTTGAATAGACTCGCATTTGTTATCCTGTACGCTGAAAACTTGTTCATATGCGCGAAGAAACGCTTGTGAATTTAAAATATTACCTTCATGCGGCCGTTTATCAAATCAGAGATGGCAAGTCGTTGGCTTCACCCCATGCCACGAAAGTCTTTGGGGTGTTCGGATAAACTTGAGCGCTCTTGTTCCCATTCTTGGGTCCTTCGAGGAGGCGCTCAACGCAACGAACCAGGCAACCGGACTTATAGTGCTTGAACACTCTCACTTAGCTATAGAATTCTATAATTTTAAATTTCGCAAAGCCCTAGTATTCGGAAGACCGAGTTCGGGGCGCTATCCACGCCTTGGCCGGACAATGCTGGCTCCTCGCTCTAAGCGGCATAAGTCTTTAGGGACCCGAAAAAACCTCTCGAACAGCGACCGGCTCTCGCATTATCATGACGGCCAGTTTTAGCTTTCTCCACTGAGGTGCTCAACCCGGCTCAACCGGGGCACAATCACAGTGGTTCTCCCAGTGCTACCTTAGCCGATATAACAGAACGTAAGGTACCAAAACATGGGAGCCGGGCAAACCCAACTATTGCCCCAAGACATGATTCGGAGCCGATGCATATAATGCTATAAGTTCGTGGTGCCGCACTTGTGAAAGTGTTCAGACTTATCACACCATATTTTGGGGTACTTAAGCCCCTGGTGTATTGGCCGTACCAAAGTGTACGGGTGCAACATGTCATAGATGAACATATACAATGGGAGAGAATGCAATATTAGGCAAGAGCTATATATTGTTTATTCAAAAGAAAATGCAAATAAAAGCAGAACGATACAAATTTGGCGATAAGCAAGGTACGGGACTTTTGACATGTCCCCTTCCAGGTAAGTTTGCGGTGTGGTATGTAAAACAGGTGTACTGCTTGTAATAGAGACCACCTGGACACTTGACGCAGATTTCAGCTTCCCTGGCAGTTGTATCGTGTAGTCGGCACGAATGCCGGACAGGGCTTCTGGAGAACAGAGTCCAGAAATTAAAAAAATAAAGAAAAAAGAAAAAAGGAATGACACAAACGGAGCCCCTAGTGCGGTCTAGCCGTTACGGCATGCGTGGTCGTGGCCGTCCCTATGCCCATGGTGCTTCAGAGCGCAATTACGTGCGCGTAGTACTGGCTTCGCGAGTTCGCGTGGGCTGGGGTTGGGGCTGCATTACTACGCTTGTTCGGAACGTGCCAGGCGGTCTTGCTGTAGCTTACTCCGAGCACGCTTGACTGTGTCCGATTGTTTATTGGCCGGACTGGAGGATTGCCTTAAGAGGCTGTTCTGCACTTCTGCCGCAAGGGCGGCTGTATGCTCCTCCGTTCGAAGAGAGCGTTCGGTGTTTCCATTGACCGTAATTATTCCTCGAGGGCCTGGCATCTTGAGCTTGAGGTATGCGTAGTGCGAAACCGCATTGAACTTTGCAAATGCGGTTCGTCCGAGCAGTGCGTGATAGCCGCTGCGGAACGGGACTATGTCGAAGATTAACTCTTCGCTTCGGAAGTTATCCGAGGATCCGAAGACCACTTCGAGTGTAACTGAGCCTGTACAATTGGCCTCTACACCTGGAATGACGCCTTTAAAGGTCGTCTTTGTGGGTTTGATTCTTGACGGGTCTATGCCCATTTTGCGCACTGTATCCTGATAAATCAGGTTCAGTCCGCCGCCATCCATCGTGACTCGGTGAGGTGAAATCTGTC
This sequence comes from Aegilops bicornis, assembly GCA_021605145.1. Classification (NCBI taxonomy): domain Eukaryota; kingdom Viridiplantae; phylum Streptophyta; class Magnoliopsida; order Poales; family Poaceae; genus Aegilops; species Aegilops bicornis. The sequence goes on along the minus strand of CM038673.1, from coordinate 547,001,107 downwards.
AATAATTGGGTCAAGAACCAATGCGGCGAAACCGCCGTGGACGGATGCTAGTGGGTGGTCCCTTCGATCAAAAGTGATCGGGCAGGAAGACCATGGGTTGAACTTGGGCGATCGCTCCATCACATATACGTCCCTTAGTGCACGCTTCCGCTCCCTTTTGGGTATGTGGGTTGCGTATATCATGTTCACCGTCCGCACTTGTGTGGGAATGCCCTTCTGTCCTCTATTGTTCGGCGGCCGGGGCTCCTCCTCGTCATCGCTATGCAGCCCCTTGTCATTGAGTTCGGCATTTAACTTGCTCGCTTGCTTGAACACCCAACAATCCCTGTTGGTGTGGTTGGCTGGTTTTCGAAGTGCCATGTATCCGCACAAGCGATCGAGTATTCGGTCCAAGTTGGACGGGCCCTGGGTATTTCTTTTGAATGGCTTCTTCCGCTGACCGGGTTTAGAGCCTCTGAATCCAGCATTTACTGTTGTATCTTCAGCATTGTCACCGTTAATGCGGCGTATATTCTTATTGCGACGCGACCTGCCATTGCTGTCCTTGGTATCCGAACTACCAGGGTGTTTGGCCAAGTTGTTGCTTCGAGCTAGCCAGTTGTCTTCTCCCGCGCAGAAGCGGGTCATGAGTGATGTGAGGGCTGCCATGGATTTCGGCTTTTCCTGTCGTAGGTGCCGGGCAAGCCACTCGTCGCGGATGTTATGTTTGAAGGCTGCAAGGGCCTCTGCATCCGGACAGTCAACGATTTGATTTTTCTTGGTTAAGAACCGTGTCCGTAATTGTCCGCCGATTCATCCGCTGCTGAATTATGTGGCTTAGGTCATCGGCGTCGTGGTCGCACATATGTGCCCGGAAGTTATCGAGGAATGCGGCTTCCGTGTCTTCCCAACAACCAATTGATTCTGGCGGCAAGCTGTTGAGCCAATGCCGAGCTGGTCCTTTAAGCTTGAGTGGGAGGTATTTGATGGCGTGCAGATCATCACCGCGAGCCATGTGGATATGGAGGAGATAGTCCTCGATCCAGACCGCAGGATCTGTGGTAGCATCGTATGATTCGATGTTTACGGGTTTGAAGCCCTCAGGGATTTGATGATCCATTACTTCATCTGTGAAGCATAGTGGGTGTCTTGGCGCCTCTGTATTGGGCTATATCACGGCGTAGCTCATATGAGCTTTGTCTATCGTGTTTGGCCCGACCGGGTTGTCTGTATCCGCGTGACGGTAATCATCCCGAGTCGTTGGGCGCCCATGCGATCTGTAGATCGATCTTGTTTGCTTTGCCTTATCCTCCAGTATATCTCGCAAGTCCGGCGCGTTCTCCCGTGCCTTGGTACTTTTTGAGCGGCGTCGGGGCGTGGCTTGAGCGGAGGGCCGAGAGGCTTCTCTGTCACGGCCACGGGGTGGCCGGTCTGCCATGTCGTGCGCTGGTGACGCGGGTGCTTCCTCCTCTGATCGAGGCAACGGCCTGCGTTTGGGGTAGCTTTTGGAGGGGCGTTCGAGTTCGTACTCTTCGGCTGCAAGGACTTCAGTCCATCTGTCAGCTAGCAAGTCTTGGTCAGCTCTAAGCTGCTGCTGCTTTTTCTTGAGGCTGCTTGCCGTGGCCATAAGCCTGCGTTTGAAACGCTCCTATTCGGCGGGATCCTCAGGCATGACAAATTCATCGTCGTCGAGGCTTGCCTCATCTTCGGAGGGAGGCATATAATTATCGTCCTCCACCTCTCCGCTGCCGCTCTATCATGAGGGCTGGCTTCTCCCTCCTCCCGTGCTGAATCTTGCGGGAGGGGTTGTCTTCGGCACCGTCCGTGGTGTTATTATCTCCGTGCGGAATCACCGTTTTCTTTGTGGCGGGATTTAGAGCGGCGCCCACGCGTCGGTGCTTAGGTTGTTTCTTGGAGGGGTCATCCTCCGCTGTTCCATCGCCATTCCCATCTTTTGGGATGTCCACCATGTATATGTCATATGACGAGGTGGCCTTCCAGTGCCTCGTAGGCGCTGGTTCTTGATTATCTCCTGCATCGTCGTCCATACTGTCGATGTCTTCGGAGTCGAAGTCGAGCATGTTGGTTAAATCATCGACAGTGGCTAAAAAGTGGGTGGTGGGTGGGCGTTGAATTTCTTCGTCGTCCGCATCCCAACCTTCCTGACCATAGTCCGGCCAGGGCTGTCCTGATAAAGAGAGAGACTTTAGTGAATTCAGGATGTCGCCAAAGGGCGAAAAGTCTTTGAAAGATGTCCGCGCGGTGAACTCCATAACCGCGCCCAATCGGATTCGACCGCGGGGCGCAGGAGGTTCGAGTCCGCACCTCGCAATCACGGGCTTTGCAATGGATGTGGATGGTGTTCGCTCAATCGCCGTAGAGATTTCAGCCCCGAGGCGTTGTCCAACCAACCGTCCTCGATAGGCTAAACCGCTCCGGATTAAGGGTCGGAGCGGGCATCGGTGCAGCCTCCGTGGCACCTTGTTCGTGCAGAGCTAGATCGTACCCATCGAGACAGTGCGGCACGCTCGGCTGCGACTCGAATCCGTCGAAGATCAAGTCTCCGCGGACATCGGCCGTATAGTTCAAAATTCCAAATCTGACCTGATGGCCAGGGGCATAGCTTTTGATCTGCTCCAGATGGCCTAGCGAATTGACCCGCAGTGCAAAGCCGCCGAATACGAAGATCTGTCCGGGGAGAAAAGTCTCACCCTGGACTGCGTCGTTCCTGATGATTGAAGGAGCCATCGGGCCTATAGGTGACGACACAGAGGAACCCTCAATGAAAGCACCAAGTCGGTGTCAAAACCGGCGGATCTCGGGTAGGGGGTCCCGAACTGTGCGTCTAGGTGGATGGTAACAGGAGACAAGGGACACGATGTTTTTACCCAGGTTCGGGCCCTCTCGATGGAGGTAAAACCCTACTCCTGCTTGATTAATATTGATGATATGGGTAGTACAAGAGTATATCTACCACGAGATCAGGAAGGCTAAACCGTAGAAGCTAGCCTATGGTATGATCGTTGTTCGTCCTACGGACTAAAACCCTCCGGTTTATATAGACATCGGATAAGCTTAGGGTTACACAGAGTCGGTTACATCGGTAGGAGATCTACATATCCGTATTGCCAAGCTTGCCTTCCACGCCAAGGAAAGTCCCATCCGGACATGGGACGAAGTCTTCAATCTTGTATCTTCATAGTCCAGGAGTCCGGCCAACGGTGATAGTTAGGCTATCCGGACACCCCCTAGTCCAGGACTCCCTCACTCGGTCAGACCGATTCAGGTCAAAATATGAACGTTAGGCTTTTCGGTGGGACCGACACAGTCATCTCGGTGGGACCGATATGCTAGGGCTAGGGCATAACGTAATCTCGGTGTGACCGATCGCATAAACTCGGTGGGACCGATTTCAGCAAAAGGCACATAGAGAGTTGGTCAGGCAAACTCGGTGGGACCAATCTGCTCACTTCGGTGGGACCAAAGTGTTACGAAAGGGAAACCATGAATTTGCATTGCAGACTCGGTGGGACAGATTCGCTCATTTCGGTTGGACCGAAATGTAACAAAAAGGAAATAGGGAGTTTGCAATCCCATCTTGGTGAGACCGAGATCCCTATCGGTGAGACCGAAGTGACTAGGCTTTGTGGAAGTGGCTATGTCAAATGAAACTCGGTGGCGCCAGATAGATCAAATCGGTGGGGCCAAATTTGACTTTTGGGTTTAGGACATATGTGGAAATGAGAAAGTGGTTGAGGGTTTTGGAGCATATCACTAAGCATTTTGAGCAAGTAAGCCATTAAGCAACGCCTCATCCCCTTTTAATAGTATTGGCTTTCCTATGGACTTAATGTGATCTTGGATCACTAAAATGAAAATGTAGATTCTTGAGTTTGTTGCCAATATGTGTCCTTAGCATTTTGAGGGGTCCACATCTCTAGTCCATGCCATGCCAATCATTGAACTTTCTGAAATGATCATCTTGAAAGAGCATTAGTCCAATGAACTAAATGTTGTTAAGAATTACCAAAACCCCCCAGGGATTAGTTGCACTTTCAATCTCCCCCTTTTTGGTAACTGATGACAACATATAGATCAAAGCTTCGACAAATGATAATAATAATGAAATACATCATCGCTTTGAGAAGTATGAGATAAGCAAGAGCTCCCCCCTAAATTTGTGCATTATTTAAAAATTTGATTTCCTTTTGAATGTAAATGCACAAATAAATAGGATCATGGGTTACTCTTCCATGTCACATACATCTTGGTGGAGCGCTCAAAATAATAGAAAATAAGAACAAGCACTCATCACCAAGGCAAAGTGAATGATCATATATAAGAGATAGATAATGTCATCATTCAAGCACAAGCATTAAGCATAATATGATCAAACACATGATCATACAAAGTATCTCACACAAGCAAACAAAGCAAATTAGTAGCAAAAAGAAGAAAAGCTCTCTCTCTCCGAAGCCTATGATCTATACACTTTCTCCCCCCTTGGCAACAAGTTACCAAAAAGCTTGAAAATGCATAGTGCTATGCGTATCTCTAGGCTTGATCTTCAGGAGGAGGTGTTGAGATGACTCCAATGACAAAAGCATCAGTGGAAGATGTTAGATCTTGTGGGATTGCCACTGGAGGGGCAACTGGAGCTGTGGGAGCTGTGGCTGCAGGTACTGAAGCTGTTGCCCTTGTATCTGGCACTGGCACTAATGCAGACCTTTGCCCTCTAGGCACTCTGTGAAACACATGTGTAGTTGCTTTTCCCTTTGTCTCCTCCAGTGATCTCCTGATTTGGGCAATGAAGTGTGCCTCAATATTGTGTTCATAGTGTCCAGACCAGACATCAAGTAGTACACTGACCCTAGCTTGTCAGTCTCCAAAGCTTTATCAGGTATTTCCTTGTACATGTTTGCCATGGAGTTGTGGCCTTTCTTCTTTTCAGCATAGACATCAATGTCTTTCTCATGCTCCTTGGGTGCTTTGATGAGCTTTTCCCACTCATCCACAGTAGACTGGTACCTTTTTCCTTTAGTCATCCACACTATCTTACAATCTGGATAAAAGTGAGCTGTAGAGTAAAACTGCATTATGAGCTCATCATTCCATTTGGTCAACTTTTGACCCACAAATTTCTCAACACCATTGAGCTTGAAGCTCTCATGCACTCCTGGGAAATGGTCTTCATTAGCATCAATATACTTCCAATCAACCCACTTCACGTCACTGACAATGGGTTTCTTGTCAAGCAGAACTGTTTCGTAGAAATCTTGCTGTTCTTTGGTGTGGAATCTGTAGTCCACAGCTCTCCTTCTCCTCACTGCATATGGATCAGATTGTCTCCACAATCTAAGACCTGCATCTTTCCTTTCCTTCATATTCTCAGCCACTGGATGATTGTCATCATGGTCTGGAATTTTTGGCTTGAGCTTCCCGAGCACTTGGGCTTCAACATCTTCTTCCTCAACTTCAGGCACTAGGGCCTTGTTCTTTTCTGCAGCTGGGATGTTCCTGGTGCTTCTCTTAGGAGCTGTCTTGGAGGCTTGAGCTGGAGCTTTGGGGGCTATCTTGGGCTTTGAAGGAGCAGCCCCAGACTTGATGGCATCACCCATCAGCTTCTGTGACTTAGCTGGAGGTGCTTGTGCAGCAACCTCTTCTTCCTCTTCCTCCGCACTAGCAGAGTCTCTCCTCGTGGATGGATTTCCAAGCACTCTAGAAGTGGTTTTCCTGACCCTCTTCTTGCCCTCTTCACCTGTTCTTTGCTCAAGTGTGAATACCATGGTCTCTTGAGTTGATCCCCTGGCCTTAGACATAGGCACTCTCCTGGCAGGTGCTTTCTTGTGCTGTCCTGGCTTGGTAGAAGCAGCATCAACATATTCCTTCTTTAGCACCTTCTTCTTTGAGTTGACTTCCTCAATCTCAAAGTCCTCATCCTCAGAGTCTGAATTTGTCATCTTCCTCTGCCTAGTCTGAGCCTTAGGCATGTTACTTGGTGTGCTACTACTACCTTCATCATAGCTTCCAGAGGGACTAGTGCCCTCACTCAAGTCCATCCACTCCTCTGACTTGTTTTCACTATCACTTTGATCAGACATTCTGCATAGCAAACTGAGAGCAGACCATGTGAATAGTTGTAGATCAGATAGAGTAGATGAGCATCACAAAGTGTAGAGTTTTTGCAAAAAAGAATGAGCCAAAAACTTAGTTTTAGTTTCCTACAGGAAGCATTTTGGAGCTACCGATTTGTAAACCTCAGTGACACCGAAGCAACTTTGGAGTCTAAACATGTGGCATCGGTCAGACCGAGACAAAGTTCAGTGACTCCGAGTTTGCTAGGGTTTCACAAAGTTCTGATACCAGTCACACCGATTTGCAACTTTCGGTCAGACTGAAAATCACATGTGCACTGGCCTAAGCCAAATCGGTGGGACCGATTTCTACAATTCGGTCGGTCCGAGATGAGTCCGGCGGAAACCTAACCCTAAATTTTCAAATCAAAACCAATCTAAAGAATGATTTATGTGGATAGATCAATCTCATACTTGGAAAGAACACATGGCATTGCCTTTGTGCTAGGAATCGGAGTTAAAAAGAAAGCACAAAGTGTTGAGCTCATACCCTAGCTTGGAGATGAGCTCGCTACGGCGGCAACGGAGGGGATGATTCCTGTTGACGATGGCGGAGACCAGCGGCGGGAGGTCGCTGGCGACAAGGAGATGATCCGGAGACCCGAGGCGGCAGAGCAGGACACGCGCGGGCGAAGAGGTTTTGGAGAAATTTCCAAAATTTAACCCGTCGGTATATATATATATATATATATATATATATATATATATATATATATATATATATATATATATGTATCTCGCACTGTCGGTGTTACCGAGTGGAACAACTCGGTGGCACCGAGATGCAGAATCGCAAGTGATTACTGCAACTCAGTGAGACCGAAAAGTTCTAATCGGTTGCACCGAGATTGAAAAATTGATCAACCCAGTTACTCGGTGTGACCGAAATGGAGGAGTCGGTCAGACTGAAATACACAGAGAGGTTTAGGAAGTGTTAAGTCTATAACAAATCGAGACTCCGAGTGCTCCTCACCCAGAGGGTTTGAACTTGACTTAGATCAAACTTTGTGATGTAGCATGAAAAGAGTTTGAGAAGAGAAAAGCATAGATAGCTAGAGGAATTTCTTAGGCATTCTTGTCCATCCATTTGGCAAAAGAATAAATCCAAACAATCAAAGCAACAAATGGATGTCCTCGAATGAGAAAAGTATGTGACCAACATGCTCACACAATAAAATGGCAAATCAAATATGTGACAAAGCATGCACAATCACGCTAGCATCTATCAAGCAATTGGCGATGACTAGGTCATCTCTATGACTTAGGAGTCAAATGAGAACATTTTATCATAGGTCATACTCATCGTTTAAGCACAAGTGGGGTTACCACTTTTACATAAAGCATTGTTGTGTTCACACCATTAGAGTTGCTTTAGCTCAATTCTTAGAGTAAAGCTCCCCCTAGATGTGATATCCCCCCTAAGAGGGATGAACTAACCTTGGGTTTTGTCGATGATGACTTCATGTAGATGTTGAAGATGTGTATGCTCATTGTTGATGTAGATCATTTGAAGCAATCCATTGGAGTGAGTTGCACTTTCAGTGCCTACATGGGTTAGTCCCACAAGGAACAAACAAGGATATCCATAGACATAGAGTGAAGCACACACATGATGATGTCCATGAAAGCATTAGGTTACCTTGTTCCTTGTCTTACCAACAAGAGGGTTTGTGACTCCTTGAACTAGTGCAAGATGTGGAAGTTGTTTGCACTTGTCCTTTCCAAAATGAATATGAGTGAAGTATGTTGACGGAGTCACCCTCAAGAACTCTCTAGTTCTCCTTCTTTTGAATCCACATCATCTTGATGTGAATCCTTGGAGTTGTAGATGTACTTGATGAAGTAGAACTTGAGGTAGTCTTGGGAGCCCACTTGACCAAGGCGTTTGCAGCATCTTCAAATGCATCAATCTTCTCTTGAAGCTTGTCCTTGCCTTTTAGCTTGTGGTCTTGTGGTGGAAGATCATCTTGAGCTTGTGTCCCCTTGAAGGAAGTAGGATCACACTTCTCTTGTTGAGGAACAAACTTCGTCTTGGGGTATAGATCTTCTTCCCACTCAACTCCATTGGCATTGAACTTTCACTCAAAACCAACACCTTGATTCTTCCGGTGCCTTCCTTGCTTGTGTACAATTTCCTCAAATTGCTTACTTCCGGCAAGGCTCTTGTAAACACCTTTCTCTATAATTTCCTTCAATAAGCTATTTTGTTACTCAAGTGTAACTTGGCTAAGAGAATCATTAGTGGAATCAAGAGAACTACTAGGAGCAACAATATTGGATTTAGCAAGATTATTGTTACTACTAGAAGAATAATCTTTCTTGTTCTTGTTGCTAGATTTTACTTGTGTCACATAAGTAGATAAGAGTAAACGCTTGGCAATGTAAGAAGAACTTTTCTTCCGAAGATCATCATTGATGGCTTTTAAGAACCCATGTTCTTGCTCAAGACTGAGCTTCTCGAAGCGTAACTTCTCATGTGTTTTTAAAAGTTCTCGATGATCTTGTAAAGTAGTTTCATGAGCCAACTTAAGAGTGTTTAGTTCTTTAGTTAGACACTCAATCTCCTTCTTATCGTTGTCATTCGTTTCATCTTGATTAGCATGATTAATAGCATTTTCATCATAGTATTCATCACTAGAGTTGTCAACAAGTAAATCATCATCACCTAGCAAGTCATCTTCATCACTATTGAAATCAACATACTCGGGGTGTGTTACCTTGGGACCTTTAGCCATGAAACATCTCCCAATCCCTTCATTTGGTGAATCAAATATGTCATAGGAGTTGGTTGACACAAGTGCTAGACCGGCAACACCTTCATCTTGAGTATATCCGGAGTCGAAGTGATAGCTTCTCTCGGAGTGGTGGTCGGAGTCGGAGCCGGATACCCATTCACCAAGATGAGCTTGATGTCTTCGTTTTGTGTAGCTCCTTGATGACTTGTCCTTCTTTTCTGAATCCTTGCTTCTTCGAGAGGTTCTTCGTTCATAGCGATCATCTCTACTCCTTCTCTCTCTTGGAGGTGATTCTTCCCTTTTGCTTCTCCTTTTAGGTGAGTCTTCTCTTCTTTTGTAGGGAGCCATACACTCATTGGAGTAGTGTCCTGGTCTTCCAGAATTGTAGCAATTTCGCTCACGACTAGAAGATCTTTTGTCATTGTAGGACCTTGACTTGGAACTTCTTTCCTTACTTCTACTCTTATAGAATTTGTTGAAGTTCTTCACCACTAAGCTCAATTCTTCATTGAAGGCTTGTTTCTCATTTGATGATGTAGGAGTATCACATGAGGCGTTATAAGCACCACTAGACTTGTTGTGAAGCTCTTCTTTATCCTTGAGTGACATCTCATGAGCAAAAATTCTTCCAATGACTTCGGTTGGCTTGAGATCTTTGTAGTTTGGCATCATCTGGCTGAAAGTGCACACGGTATCATATTTTCCATCCAAGGCTCTCAAGATCTTTTCGATGATGAATTTGTCGGTCATCTCTTCACTGCCTAAGCCGTCAATCTCATTTGTGATGAGAGCAAGCCTAGAGTACATTTCAGCGACACCTTCACCATCCTTCATTTTGAACTTGTCAAGTTGGCTTTGAAGCGCATCCAACTTGGATTCCTTGACAGAGTCGGCACCTTCATGCATATCAATCAAAGTATCCCAAATTTCCTTTGCATTCTCAAGACGGCTGATTTTTTTGAATTCTTTGGGGCACAATCCATTGAAGAGGATATCACAAGCTTGAGCATTGTATTGCAACATCTTCAATTCTTCCGCAGTAGCTTCATGATTTGGTTCTCTCCCATCGAAGAATTCACCTTGCAAACAAATACACACAATATCCCAAACGGCGGGGTTATGTCCGAGAATATGCATTTTCATCTTATGCTTCCAACTAGCAAAACTAGTACCATCAAAGTAAGGACCTCTACGGTGTTAATTTCCCTCTCTAGACGCCATACTTTCCTAGGTTGTGAAACCAAGGCTATGATCACCAAGGCTATGGAAATCAAGGAAAATGGACACCAAAGCTCTAATACCACTTGTAGGATCGAAAGTATGTCTAGAGGGGGGTGATTAGACTACTTGACCAAATAAAAACTTAACCTTTTCCCAATTTTAATTCTTGGCAGATTTTAGCAACTTAGCACAAGTCAAGCAATCTCAACACAATTCAAGCAAGCATGCAAAGAGTATATGAGCAGTGGAAACTAAAGCATGAAACTTGCAAGAAAGTAAATGGGAGGAGTTTGGAGGGAGCAAACGCAATGTTGACACGGAGATTTTTGGCATGGTTCCGATAGGTGGTGCTATCGTACATCCACGTTGATGGAGACTTCAACCCACAAAGGGCAATGGTTGCGCGAGTCCACGGAGGGCTCCACCCATGAAGGGTCCACGAAGAAGCAACCTTGTCTATCCCACCATGGCCATCGCCCATGAAGGACTTGCCTTACTATGGTAGATGTTCACGAAGTAGGCGATCTCCTTGCCCTTAGAAACTACTTGGTTAAACTCCACAATCTTGGCGGAGGCTCCCAAGTGACACCTAACCAATCTAGGAGACACCATTCTCCAAAAGGTAATAAATATGGCGTGTTGATGATGAAATCCTTGGTCTTGTGCTTCAAATGATAGTCTCCCCAACACTCAACTCTCTCTCACAGATTTGGCTATGGCGGAAAGCTAATTTGAGTGGAAAGCAACTTGGGGAAGGCTAGAGATCAAGATTCTTGTGCTTGGATTGGAATATCTTGGTCTCAACAGATGAGTAGGTGGTTCTCTCTCAGAAAATGAATGCTGGAAGTGTAGGCATGTTCAGATGGCTCTCTCCACGAATGAAGAGTGCGTGGAGGGGTATATATAGCCTCCACACAAAATCTAACCGTTACACATAGATTCCCAAACTCGGTGAGACCGAATGGTGACACTCGGTCAGACCGATTCAGGTCAAAATATGAACGTTAGGCTTTTCGATGGGACCGACACAGTCATCTCGGTGGGACCGATATGCTAGCGTTAGGGCATAACGTAATCTCGGTGTGACTGATCGCATAAACTCGGTAGGACCGATTTCAGCAAAAGGCACATAGAGAGTTGGTCAGGCAAACTCGGTGGGACCAATCCGCTCACTTCGGTGGGACCGAAGTGTTACGAAAGGGAAACAGTGAGTTTGCATTGCAGACTTGGTGGGACCGATTCGCTCATTTCGGTTGGACTAAAATGTTACCAAAAGGAAACAGTGAGTTTGCAATCCCATCATGGTGAGACCGAGATCCCTATCGGTAAGACCGAAGTGACTAGGGTTTGTGGCAGTGGCTATGCCAAATGAAACTCTGTGGCGCCGGATAGATCAAATCTATGGGGCCGAATTTGACTTTTGGGTTTAGGACATATGTGGAAATGAGAAAGTGGTTGAGGGTTTTGGAGCATATCACTAAGCATTTTGAGCAAGCAAGCCATTAAGCAACACCTCATTCCCTTTTAATAGTATTGGCTTTCCTATGGACTTAATTTGATCTTGGATCACTAAAATGAAAATGCAGAGTCTTGAGCTTGTTGCCAATATGTGTCCTTAGCATTTTGAGGGGTCCACATCTCTAGTCCATGCCATGCTAATCATTGAACTTTCTGAAATGATCATCTTAAACGAGCATTTGTCCAATGAACTATATGTTGTTAAGAATTACTAAAAACACCCAGGGATTAGTTGCACTTTCACGGTAGCGATAGTTGTAGAAGCAATCACTACTAGGAAAAAGGCTACTAGCAGCGCGGGTAAAATGGCTACTAGCAGCATGGGTACCCGCGCTACTAGTATCGCGCTACAGCTAATAGTTAGTAGTAGCGCGGGGTAAACCCACGCTACTACTAACATTTTACTGGTAGCGCGGATGTCACCCGCGCTACGACCAACGAAATAGTAGTAGCGCGTCTATAGTACCACACGCTACTAGTATCCTGAATACTCGTAGCGCGTCTATAGTACCACACGCTACTAGTATCCTGAATACTAGTAGCGCTCCATTTCACCCCCACGCTACTACTAACTAATTAGGAATTAAAAAAATAAAATCCATCAATTCCATTTTATGCATACAATTCTAACAACTAAAACAAGCCCAAATTTGTAATAAACCAGCAACATTACACATCATTCCAAATCGAAGATTTATAGTAAACCAGGAGCATTAGAGCATATCCATACATCTACACTTATTGCCTAGTCACTTATTCCCAGCTAGTGCAAACACAGTTGAAAGCAAACAAAAATGCATAAAACACCAAACAAAGTGGCATTCTATCCCTCCAAATGATTTGCTCCCTCTCCATCCTTGCAATCATCTTCTTCTCCCTTATGTGCTTCTCCCATTTATGAATCCAAGATTTACGTAAAGAGCAAAGAACAAATTAAATTAAATTTCAGCTGACATATATTTCCTTGCATCTTGTGATGTACAAGAGCTAGGGAATAAATATACGAAAACAAAAAAGTGAGTGATTTCTATTAACAAGAGATTGCCTATGTAATAGCTACAAACAAATGAAATTAATTTCTAGATAATATATATTGCCAACCAAGCCTAGATGAACTATATATTGCCAGGTAATAGGACATATCTAATTTTCACATTAATTGCCTTTAGTTTTCTTCAAAACTAAATATACTTAAACTTAGATCATTTCATATAGATGTTCAAAGGATAATACGGCTAAAAAATCCAATTTCTTTGTTTTTTGAAGTAGTTTAAAAGGAAAGCATTAACACATAATTTCTTTGGTGCTGATATCTTTTGTTGCAACATTACTTAGCAAGTGGGAAAAGAATGATGATTTCAACCGAATCATGAGAAAGAAGAGCAAGGGAAATCATGGTTAATTATCATAGTATACTACAAGAAGTTAAACATGACAGTGCCCAACTACACAAGAATCATGGAATTGATGGCTAATTAGTACTCAATCCACTCTTTGAAACACAACCTTCTTCTTTTTACCTGTTTCTGTCATAATATACCGATAAACCTATTAAAATTGTTAATTAACAAAGACCCATGATAAATCTATATGCGTACAAATTTATGAGTATGAGATCTAAATAGCTACTCCCTCCGCCCACAATATAAGAGCGTGTTAAAAACACTTATATTATGGGATAGAGGGAGTAAAACTGAACAGGTGGCCCATGTCTAACACAAGATATTATCTGCATAGTAATGATGACTAGTAGAAGAGAATCTCATGAATCACGTGTGATGGAGATGACTGGTGGACTATACACTACATAGATGGCCTAACATCGACAGCAAGTCCTTCAGAAGAAACAGTCAAATTATTAGCCTGACGACTAACCTGAAACTGAAAGCAACCAGCCAAGAATGAAACAAGATCTTTTCCCCTTTCTGCACGGCTCTCATGCATTACACACACATGAGGTGAGGTCATGGTCCTCTTCTCCTTTCAATGGTCTATGCTTCTAGAAGAAGCCACGCATGCCATTCGCTAAGAAAAAAAGTCACCCATGAAGAATTTTGGTACTAGGCAGTTAGGATATCATCAGCGGCTAACATCGTACACGTGGCGTGGCGAATCCTGTGATTCAAAGAACACTCTTAAAAACAATCTTGAGGATAAAAAAATAATCCAAAACCTATGAATCATACAGGAAATATTTCTTGAAGTTCGGCAATCTTCTTTGTTTCTTTCTTTCACAGTGGCTGGAATCTTCTGAAATTTCCTCTTATAAAATCTCACAGCCAAAAAATGTCATACGAGTTCAAAGTTCAGCAGAGAGCATTAATACTATTTTTCCTAGGAAGAGAGAATTTAGGAGTTTTTTATTTTGTTTTTTAGATTAAGAATTTAGGATTGGAGTGTGCAAACTTACAATCGAGAGAAATACAAGAGGCATTCAGGGAGTGTGGCCCATTGGGCTTCGGTTGGGTCCATGACAAACAAGCAAGGAAGTAAGTGGGCTGCACACGGTAGCTCTGCTACATCCTGTAAGTGGGCCGCTTGTAATATTACAGATACATAACTGACAAATGATCTTCATATTAAGCAGATACCACTTTCTAAGGTGCAAACATCTAAGGAAACTTAGTTGGTGCTAATCGTGGAAGCAATCAACAACTGTTTATCTTCCTACATCAATTTGGACAGTTACGATAAGCAAATATAGCATTATAATCCCAGCCAACTACGATATAACTAGAAAAAATGATGAAAACAAGAAGACTGTCCAACCAATTGACTACAATTATTGAGGAGCTGCATGGAGAGTGCTAGTATTAAAATCGGGCTTGCAATCTAGGCTCGATCGAAACTGAAACTGAAATCGGCCTTGCAATCTAGGCTCCTCCACCTTTCATAGCGGTGGAGCAAACTGAAACTGAAATCGGCCTTGCAATCTACTACAAACCCTCTACAAAATTCAGATTGAAACTTTTTTTTAAACAGCCTCTATAAGGCCATAAACCGCATACGAAAACAATGCGCTCAGGATACTAACTTTCGGGACAACAAACTAAAACGATGGCTGCTCTCAAACCATACATCCAAACGACGCAAATAAATACTCTACGGAAAGCTTGGAACTTGCTTTACAAATTTCATATAGAGGCAACTCGAAATTCTGAGAATAACTAACTCGTTTTTCACCTAGAAGCTGGCTGTCCAGATTTGGATAAAGGCAGTTTTAATCGAACCAGATTCTTATCGTAAGTAGCACCCAACAAAATGCAGATAGACATGTAGCTAAATTATGCAACTGAACTTTTAGCAGGAAGCAAGCACTCACCAAAATTCAGACAGGCATGTAACTAACTTTCGTAATAACTGAATTTAGCAAAGAAGTAGCACCCAACAAAATTCAGATAGGCATGTAACTAAATTCTGCAACTGAATTTCTAGCAACAAGGAAGCACCCAAAGAAAATTTAGATAGGCATTATACTAGATTCTGCAACGCAATGTTTATCTTACTCGTAAGCGAGCAGGTATCCACCAAAATTCAGTCCGACAGCCACGTGTAACTCAAATTCAGACATACTACATGTAACCCAAATTCTTCTACAACTGAACTTGTAACCACCAAATTCAGACAAGCAAGCAACCAAATCAATTGGGTCATCAGTGAGTCACCTGCAGCACGACGGAGTTGATGACATCGGCGTATCTGACGGCGAGGTTGAGCGACATATAGCGGGCGAGGGCCATGGCGTAGCACCTGGTGCGACTCGTCTCGACCTTGCCGAGCTTGTCGAGGTTGAGCACGACGACCATGGTGAGCATGGCGGCGACGCCGGCGCCGAGGGAGTGGCCCGTGAAGGTGAGCGTGTAGGCGGGGTACCGGTCGAGGAGGTCCCGGAGCAGGTCGCACTCCCTGTCGAGCACAACGTTGGAGATCAAGGTGTTGAGCCGGTGACGATGGAGATCATAACGTTGCTTTGGAGATGGAGATCAAAAGCACAAGATGATGATGACCATATCATGTCACATATTTTGATTGCATGTGATATTTTTATTTATGCATCTTATTTTGCTTAGTACGGTGGTATCGTTATAAGATGATCCCTTAACTAAATTTCAAGGTATAAGTGTTCTCCCTGAGTATGCACCGTTGCCACAGTTCTTTGTGCTGAGACATCACGTGATGATCGGGTGTGATAGGCTCTACGTTCACATACAACGGGTGCAAGCCAGTTTTGCACGTGCGTAATACTCGGGTTAAACTTGACGAGCCTAGCATTTACAGACATGGCCTCAGAACAATGGAGACCGAAAGGTCAAACGTGAATCATATAGTAGATATGATCAACATAGAGATGTTCACCATTGATGACTACTCCATCTCACATGATTATCAGACATGGTTTAGTTTATTTGGATCCCGTATCATTTAGATGAATTGAGGGATGTCTATCTAAGTGGGAGTTCTTAAGTAATTTTATTAATTGAACTTAATTTATCCTGAACTTAGTATAGATAGTATTTGCAAATTATGTTGTAGATCAATAGCTCGCGTTATAGCTCCCCTATTTTTGATATGTTCCTAGAGAAAACTAAGTTGAAAGATGATAGTAGCAATGATGCGGACTGGGTCTGTGATTCGAGGATTGTCCTCATTGCTGCACAGAAGAATTATGTCCTTAATGCACTGCTAGGTGACAGACCTATTGCAGGAGCAGATGTAGACGTTATGAACGTTTGGCAAGCTCGATATGATGACTAGATGATAGTTTAGTGCACCATGCTTTATGGCTTAGAGCCGGGACTTCAAAGATGTTTTGATCGCCGCGGAGCATACGAGATGTTCCAAGAGCTGAAATTGGTATTTCAGACTCATGCCCATGTCGAGAGGTATGAGACCTCTGACAAGTACTTTGCCTACAAGATGGAGGAGAATAGCTCAGCTAGTGAGCATGTGCTCAGAATGTCTGGGCACTACAATCACTTGAATCAAGTGGGAGTTAATCTTCCAGATAAGATAGTGTTTGACAGAGTTCTCTAGTCACTACCACCAAGCTACTAGAACATCGTGATGAACTATAATGTGCAAGGGATAACGAAAAAGATTCCCGAGCTCTTGGCGATGCTAAAATCGGTGAAGGTAGAAATCAAGAAAGAGCATCAAGTGTTGATGGTTAACAAGACCACTAGTTTCAAGAAAAAAGGGCAAAGGGAAAGAAAGGGAACTTCAAGAAGAATGGCAAGCAAGTTTTCACTGCCGTGAAGAAGCCCAAAGCTGGACCTAAGCCTGAAACTGAGTGCTTCTACTGCAAAGGAAATGGTCAGTGGAAGCGGAACTACCCCAAATATTTGGCGGATAAGAAGGATGGAAAAGTTAACAAAGGTATATTTGATATACATGTTATTGATGTGTACCTTAGTAGTGCTCGTAGTAGCCCCTGGGTATTTGATACATGTTCAATTACTAAGATTAGTAACTCAAAACAGGAGTTGCAGAATAAATGGAGACTAGTTGAGGGTGAAGTGATGATGTGTGTTGGAAGTGGTTCCAAGATTGATATGATCATCATCGCACACTCCCTATACTTTCGGGACTAGTGTTGAACCCAAATAAATGTTATTTGGTGTTTTGCGTTGAGCATGAACAAGATAGGATCGTGTTTATTGCAATACGATTATTCATTTAAGACAGAGAATAATTGTTATTCTGTTTACATGAATAAAACCTTCTATGGTCATACACCAATGCTAATGGTTTATTGAATCTCGATCGTAGTGATACACATATTCATAATATTGATGCCAAAAGATGCAAAGTTGATAATAACGGTGCAACATACTTGTGGCACTGCCGTTTAGGTCATATTGGTGTAAAGCGCATGAAGAAACTCCATGCTGATGGGATTTTGTAATCACTTGATTATGAATCATTTAATACTTGCGAACAGTGCCTCATGGGCAAGATGACTAAACCTCCGTTCTCTAGAACAATGGAGCGAGCCAATGACTTACTAGAAATAATACGTACCGATGTATGCGGTCCGATGAGTGTTGAGGCTCGCCGGGGATATCGTTATTTTCTGACCTTCACAGATGATTTAAGTAGATATGGGTATATCTACTTAATGAAACACAAGTATGAAACATTTTACAAGTTCAAAGAATGTCAGAGTGAAGTGGAGAATCATTGTAACAAGAAAATAAAATTTCTATGATCTGATCATGGAGGCGAATATTTGAGTTACGAGTTTGGCCTTGATTTAAAACAATGTGGGATAGTTTCACAACTCACGCCACCTGGAACACCACAGGGTAATGGTGTGTCCGAACATCGTAACCGTACTTTATTAGATATGGTGCTATCTATGATGTCTCTTACCGATTTACCACTATCGTTTTGGGGTTATGCATTAGAGACAACTACATTCACATTAAACATGGCATCGTCAAAATCCGTTGAGACGACATCGTATGAACTGTGGTTTGGCAATAAACCTAAGCTGTCCTTTCTTAAAGTTTGGGGATGCGATGCTTATGTCAAAAGGCTTCAGTCTGATAAGCTCGAACCCAAATAGGAGAAGTGCATCTTCATAGGATACCCTAAGGAAACAATTGGGTACACCTTCTACCACAGATTCGAAGGCAAGATCTTTGTTGCCAAGAATGGAACCTTTCTAGAGAAGGAGTTTTTCTTGAAAGAAGTGAGTGGGAGGAAAGTAGAACTTGATGAGGTAATTGTACCTTCTCTCAATTTGGAAGGTAGCTCATCAGAGAAATCCATTCCCATGATGCCTACACCAACTAGAGAGGAAGCTAATGATGATGATCATGGAACTTCATATCAAGTTACTACCGAACCTCGTAGATCAACTAGAACACGATCGATGCCAGAGAGGTATGGTAATCCTGTTCTGGAAGTCATGTTACTAGACTATAATGAACCTACGAACTATGAAGGAGCTATGATGAGCCTAGATTCCGATAAATGGCTTGAGGCCATGAAATCTGAGATATGATCCATGTATGAGAACAAAGTGTGGACTTTGGTGGATTTGTCCGATGATCGGCGACCCATAGAGATTAAATGGATCTTCAAGAAGAAGACTCACGCTGATGGTAATGTTACTATCTATAAAGCTCGACTTGTCGCAAAAGGTTTTCGCCAAGTTCAAGGAGTTGACTACGATGAGACTTTCTCACCCGTAGTTATGAAATCTGGCAAATGGATGTCAAAACTGCATTCCTTAAATGGATATCTCTAAGAAGAGTTGTATATGATGCAACCAGAAGGTTTTGTCGATCCTAAAGGTTCTAACAAGATGTGCAAGCTCCAGTGATCCATCTATGGACTGGTGCAAGCATCTTGGAGTTGGAATATACGCTTTGATGAGGTGATCAAAGCATATGGTTTTATACAGACTTACGATGAATCCTATATTTACAAGAAAGTGAGTGGGAGCTCTGTAGCATTTCTGATATTATATATGGATGACATATTATTTCTTGGAAATGATATAGAATTTCTGGATAGCATAAAAGGATACTTTAATAAAAAAATTTCAATGAAAGACCTCGGTGAAGCTACTTACATATTGGGCATCAAGATCTATAGGGATAGATCAAGACGCTTGATAAGTTTTTCAATGAGTACATACCTTGACAAGATTTTGAAGGAGTTCAAAATGGATCAGTCAAAGAAGGAGTTCTTGCCTGTATTGTAAGGTCTGAAGTTGAGTAAAGACTCAAAACCCGACCACGGCAGAAGATAAAGAGAGAATGAAAGTCATTCCCTATGCCTCAGCCATAGGTTCTATAAAGTATGACATTCTGTGTTACAAACATGTTGTGTACCTTCCCATGAGTTTGGCAAGGGGGTACAATAGTGATCTAGGAGTAGATCACTGGACAACGGTCAAAATTATCCTTAGTTTCCTTAAAAAGGACTAAGGAAATTTTTCTCGGTTACGGAGGTGATAAAGAGTTCTTCGTAGAGAGTTACGTCGATGCAAGCTTTGACACTGATCTAGATGACTCTAAGTCTCAATCTAGATACATATTGAACGTGGGAGCAATTAGCTAGAGTAGCTCCATGCAGAGCATTGTAGACATAAAAATTTGCAAAATACATACGGATCTGAATGTGGCAGACCCGTTGACTAAACTTCTCTTACAAGCAAAACATGATCACACCTTAGTACTCTTTGGGTGTTAATCACATAGCGATGTGAACTAGATTATTGACCCTAGTAAACCCTTTGGGTGTTGGTCACGTGGCGATGTGAACTATGGGTGTTAATCACATAAAGATGTGAACTATTGGTGTTAAATCACATGGCGATGTGAACTAGATTATTGACTCTAGTGCAAGTGGGAGACTGAAGGAAATATGCCCTAGAGGCAATAACAAAATTGTTATTTTATATTTCCTTATATCATGATAAATGTTTATTATTCATGCTAGAATTGTATTAACCGGAAACTTGATACATGTGTGGATACATAGACAAAACATCGTGTCCCTAGTAATCCTCTACTAGACTAGCTCATTAATCAAAGATGGTTAAGTTTCCCAACCATAGACATGTGTTGTCATTTGATGAACGGGATCACATCATCAGGATAATGATGTGATGGACAAGACCCATCCGTTAGCATAGCATTATGATCGTTCAGTTTTATTGCTATTGCTTTCTTCATGTCAAATACATATTCCTTCGACTATGAGATTATGCAACTCTCGGATACCGGAGGAATGCCTTATGTGCTATCAAACATCATAACGTAACTGGGTGATTATAAAGATGCTCTACAGGTATCTCCGAAGGTGTTTGTTGGGTTGGCATAGATCGAGATTAGGATTTGTCACTCCGAGTATCGGAGAGGTATCTCTGGGCCCTCTCGGTAATACACATCATAAGAAGCCTTGCAAGCAAAGTGACTAATGAGTTAGTTGCAGGATGATGATTAAAAAACGAGTAAAGAAACTTGCCGGTAATGAGGTTGAACTAGGTATAAAGATACCGACGATCGAATCTCGGGCAAGTAACATACCGATGGACAATGGGAATTATGTATGTTGTCATAACGGTTCGACCGATAAAGATCTTCGTAGAATATGTAGGAACCAATATGAGCATCCAGGTTCCGCTATTGGTTACTGATCGGAGAGGTGTCTCGGTCATGTCTACATAGTTCTCGAACCCGTAGGGCCCGAACGCTTAACGTTCGATGATGATATGTATTATATGAGTAATGTGTTTTGGTGATGGAAAGTTGGTCGGAGTCCCGAATGAGATCACGGACATGACGAGGAGTCTCAAAATGGTCGAGAGGTAAAAATTGATATATTGGAAGGTAGTATTTGGACACCGAAAGTGTTCCGGAATGTATACCAGCCCACAAAGGGGTGGCGCACCCCCACCAGGGAGGAGTCTGAATTGGACAAGGGGAGGGGGCGGCGCCCCCCTTTCGTTCTCCCCCTCTCTCTCCTTCCCCCTTTCCCCCTCCGGTAAAAGGAAGGGGGGGGGGGCGAATCCTACTAGGACTCCAAGTAGGACTCCTCCTACTTGGGGGCGCGCCTAGGGCCGGCCTCCTCTCCCTCCCTCCTTTATATACAGGGGGCGCCCCTAGAACACACATCAATTGTTCCAAGACGTGTGCGGCGCCCCCCTCCACAGTTTACGCCTCCGGTCATATTCTTGCGGTGCTTAGGCGAAGCTCTGCATGGATCAGGTCACCATCACCATCACCACGCCGTCGTGCTGACGGAACTCATCTACATCCTCGACCCTATGTTGGATCAAGAGCTCAAGGGACATCATCGCGCTGAACGTGTGCAGAACTCAGAGGTTCTGTACGTTCAGTACTCGATCCGTCGAAACGAGAAGACGTTCGACTACATCAAGCACGTTAAGCAAACGCTTCCGCTTTCGATCTACGAGGGTATGTAGACACACTCTCCCCTCTCATTGCTATGCATCTCCTAGATAGATCTTGTGTGAGCGTAGGAATTTTTTTGAAATTTCATGCGACGTTCCCCAACACTAGAGATGTGGACCCCTCAAAATGATAAGGACAAGGATAGGCAAAAGCTCAAGACTCTTGATTTTTGTGTAAGTGATCTAAGATCACATTGTGTCCATAGGAAAGCCAATACTATTAAAAGGGGATGAGGTATTGCTTAGTGATCTTGTTGCTCAAGTGCTTAGTGATCTTGTTGCTCAAGTGCTTAGTGATATTGCTCCAAAATCCTCAGCCACTTTCTCTATCCAAATATGTCCAAAACCTAAACTCCAACTCGGCCCTACCGATATTTCCTACCCGGAGCCACTGAGTTCATCTGGAATTAGCCACTACAAAACTCTAACAATTAGGTTCCACCGATACTGATCTTGGTCCCACTGAGATGGCCTTGCCAGTGCTCTGTGAGTTGTTGCACTCACTTCGGTCTCACTGAGATGTTGCAATCAGTCCCATCGAGTTGGCTTGATTTATTCTTTGTTGCCTTATTGCTTCACTTCGGTCTCACCGAGTTGATGCAATCGGAGCCACCGAGTTGAGGTTTGCCCTAAGCCCTAGCACATTGGTCCAACCGAGATTCCTAACGTTCATATTTTTGAACAGATTGGTGCTACCGAGTTTACTTATCGGTGCCACCGAGATGGGTCAAAAGTGTGTAACGGTTAGATTTTTTGAGCCATCAGAGAGAGCCATCAGATATACCCCTCCAGCCCCCTCTTCTCCATAGAGAGAGACATCAAAATGTGCCTACACTTTCCACCATTCATTTTCTGAGAGAGAATCACCTACTCATGTGTTGAGATCAAGAGATCCCATCCCTACCGTTTGAACCTTGATTTCTAGTCTTTCCCAAGTTGCTTTCCATTCAAATCATTCTTCCACCATAGCCAAATCTATGAGAGAGAGTTGAGTGTTGTGGAAACTATCATTTGAAACATAAGAGCAAGGAGTTCATCATCAAGACACTGTCTATTACCTTTTCGAGAGTGGTGTCTCCTAGATTGGTTAGGTGTCGCTTGGGAGCCTCTGACATGATGTGGAGTTGAACCAAGAAGTTTGTAAGGGGAAGGAGATCGCCTTCTTCACGAAGATCTACCCTAGTGAGGCAAGTCCTTCGTGGACGATGGCCATGGTGGGATAGACAATGTTGCTTCTTCGTGGACCCTTCGTGGGTGATGTCAGGACCCCGATTCCAAGTCACATCGATCTAGCCGGTAACACCTCATATCACTTTGCGGCCTCATGCACGGTATTCCCACGGGTGTCGCCTTACCATGGCCCGAGACTGTTTGCGCCTTTTGGCTCACGTATATGATAGTGTCGCTAGCATCCATATGACAGAGAACCCGGGCCGACATGGCTAGTCGTGAACCCAAAGCGGCACTAACTCATTGGGACAGGCATACATGAATCAACTTCGAGCATGTCGGTTGACAGCGTGTGAATCCGAGCTATAGCTTTGGGCTAACAGGACTCGGGAACCCGGGCTGTAGCGAGCTAGGCAGGACTCGGATGTCACCGCGTGACATTTCCCGAAGAGACGGACACGAACGAAGTGAAACACATGCGGCAGTCAAGCGTTAGGAAGCAGTAGTCTTTGGGCTAGCAGGACTCCGGTGAACCGGGCTGTAGCGGACTACTATGGCTCATGGAAGCACAAGACTACATTTCCTCATAAGAGAGGTTGCCAAGGATAAACAACTAGATTGTCGGATCCCACACATACCAAGCATTTCAAACATACACACAATATGCTCGATATGTGTAAATACAACATGGCATCACAACATAACTCTACGACTCAAGTATTTATTCATTAGGCTCCGAGGAGCGAGATATTACAAACATGGGTCTCATGACCCAACATACAGAGCATAAAAGCAACAAGCACATGCGGAAGCTTAACATGTCTGAGTACAGACATCTACAAATGAAAAAGGCTTAGAAGCCTCACTATCTACCAGATCCTGCCGAGGGCACAAGATCGTAGCTGAGGTAACAAGCTAAACATCGAAGTCCACGCGGAACTACTAGCGAGACGGAAGTCTCTCTGCAAAAACATAAATTAAGCAAACGTGAGTACAAATGTACCCAACAAGCCTTACATCAGAACTATCTACATATGCATCAGTATCAACAAAGGGGGTGGTGGAGTTTGACTGCAGCCATTCTTACAGCGGAGGCGTGCAAGAGCAGTGAAAACACGCAGGCTCAGTGATATGGCCCACCTCACACTATCACTGTGCGACACCTAACTCTTACATAGTACTCCCTCCGTTCCTAAATATTACTAGATAGGTCCTCGCTGTCGTTAACAGCCAGTATATCTCTCTGCGCAAAATTATCGATTTCATAGAACTAAAAAAAACTCTATAACCGCATGACAAATGTGGTAGGCAAGCCAGCTTTGACTCGGTGGCTATCCTACACTATGACTGCAAGTAACTCTTTGAGGTGGCGCACACGAGTCCACATATTCACCATACCAATACACCACTATGGATCTGCTCCCGTCTACCTACGAGAACACCATCCATAGCACTCACGCTTATCTTGCGAGTTTTAGAGTATCCACTTTCACTTGTCTATGAACTGTATAGGCAACCCAGAAGTCCTTTACCGTGGACGCGGCTATTCGAATAGATCATTTATAACCCTGCAGGGGTGTACTTCTTCACACACGCTCTCGCCACTTACCACCATGTACACGTGTATCTCGGCAACCTTCAAGCGGAAGCCTAGCGAGGAGTCGGCCACGACGACTAACCACACAAGTCTCTAGTCCAGGTTTATCACCTATTCGGGTTCCATCCGCAAGGAGATCCGGCGGGGTGTCGCTCACGGCCCCAAACGATGTGTGCGAGGTTCCCGAGACACCAAGCAGGCGCTCGGTACCTTTGGGCCATGGTGTATCTACCGCATCATAGCCCACCCCTAGGGTCAGCGCTACGCACGGCCTCCAACACATATCCTACAAACACCAAAAACTAGTTGCAACTCCTGGACAGAGATCAGGTTTGTTAATAAGTCGAGAGAGCTTGGAGCGCCCGGAGCCCAATGTGGTAGTAACTGCTCATGGATCACAAACACAGAACTCAGTTCCTGAGGATGGCCGCAATGAGACAACCCACCATGTACTCCTACATGGCCTCTCACCGCTACCTTTACCAAATCGTGTTCACACACTTAGCTCTCAACGATGGGACATGTTCACACACTCCGATTCATTCCTAATGAATCGGACTGACTCAACTCTAAGCGATGGCAGGCATGACAACAAGCACGAATGAGTAGGCACATCAGGGCTCAAACAACTCCTACTCATGCTAGTGGGTTTCATCTATTTCTTGTGGCAATGACAGGTCATGCGAGAGGATAAAGGGGTTCATCTACCGCATGACAAGTAACAGATGAATCGTTGTTGTCCTAATGCAGTAAAAGAGAGCGAGGCGAGAAAGTGGGATTGTATTGGAATGAACAAGGGGTTTTGATTGCAGCACTTCCGAAGATAATATAGCTCTTCATCGGTGTCATCGATCTCATCGTCGAAACCACGTCTATCGAGGGGACAAGTACGCAATAAGAGAAGAAACACAATCAATGCAATGCACAATATGATGCATGATCATGACATGGTAAAATGAGTGTGTTCGCTAATGCAACTACAACCAGATGGGTTTGAGCTATTTTGAACCAAAGATTCAAAGTTCAAACACATTTGTGATCTTAAATAGTGCTTTATCATGTTTTGCACTAAACAGCAAGTTAACTTGTTTAAACATGCATGAAACCAGTACAGATGGATAGATTGTATTTTTCTGATCATTTTTCATATATAACTTATTTCATTCTGAGATACGGTTGAATTTATATGATTTTTAGAAGTTAGCACTATTTTCTGGAATTTCCTGAATAATAATAAATCCAGAAAATGAGTTATTGCGTCAGCATTAGGTCATGCTGACCTCAGCAGGTCAACAGGCGGGTCCAGGTCAAACCTGACCAGTGGGGCCCACTGGTCAGTGACTCAGGACAGGTTAGTGTCATTGACAGGTGGGACCGGTCAAAGGCCACGTCAGCACGGTCAATGCTGACGCGTGGGTCCACTGTCAGCCTCTAACTAAACTAACCTAGCTTAGTTAATACTAACCTAACTTAATTAGCAGGGGGGGTTATTAGCACTAACCTAAACAGGGTTAGGCCGGCGGTAAGCCGCCGGCGACAACCAGAGGCGGCGGAGCGCCGTGGAAACGGGCTACGGTGCCCCGTTCGCAGCGTGGCTGGTCTCGTTCGAGAGCCCAGACCAGCGCGCGTCGGGTGGTGGTGCCAGCCGGGCCTTGGGTGGCCGGAGGCGACATCGAGGATATCGGCCGCGGTGGCCGGAGCTCGGGTGAGGCGCGAACGGCACTGTGGTGTTTGTGCGGGAGAGTTGGAGTGCGGGTGTGTGCGTGCGTGATGCGGCGAGGGCGATGGACACGCCCGGTGGACCAAATGGTCACCGGAGGCGCGTCGACGGCGAGCGCAGGCGGCGGCGGGTGCGGTCGAGCTAGGTGCAGTCGCTACGGCGTGCGAGGAGGAGAACGGAGAGGGGGAGAATGGCCAGCAGCTCACAGCGGTCACGACGAACGGGTCGGCGAGGTCGGGGAGGAACCGGAGCGGTCGTAGCGGCGAAGGGGATCTCCGGTGACCCGAGGAGGAAGAAGGGGTCGGGGACGATGCTGTAGGGCGCTTCCACTCGCGTGTCTTGTTGGGGACGACGATGACGTCGTGAAGGAGCTCGGGGACATGTCGGTGAGGCGAGGGGACCACGCTGGCCGCAGTGGTGCTCGTCGGCGCACTCCGGTGCGCTCGGGGAAGAGAGGGAGAGGGAGCCAGAGGAGGGGAGAGGCACGTGAGAGAGAGGAGAGCGTCGAGGGGGACGTGTGGCGTCTCCAGGGGGTCGGCGAAGCGAGCAGGGAGGCAGGAGGAGGTGGAAGCAGGAGGTGGCCGCGGGTGCGCGTGTAGGCGACACGCCAGGGTCCTTCTGGCGTAAGGAGGAGGGCGACTCGTAGCGGTGGTGGGCTGGGCCAGCTGCGGTGCTGGGCCGCACAGGTAGGCACCAGGTAAGCTCTTTCCTTCTCTCTATTTTGTTTTCTTTTCTGTTTCTGTAATTTGTTTTGATTTAGTTCTAAGAACTAAATCATTTTATTTTCTTCTGGTAATTTTTGTGGGGACTAGCTAGGATATTCCAGAGACCCACACCAATTAACAGAATTATCGAAGCTAATAAATATTTTATATAAATTATTAGCCCCAATTCAAATACCATATGAATTAATTCAAAAATCCAAAATGGACCTAGAAATATGTGCACCATTTTTGTCAGAGGTCCTAGACCAAGGCAAAGATGATGAACATTTCAGAAGGCATTTTGGGTTCAGTGAAAATGATTTTTATTTGGACCCTAGTTAAGTTTCAATTGCTTCTAGGGTTTATTGGCCCCCATTTCAAATTTATTAAATTTAAACATGATGCAAGCAAGAAGCAAACACTAGGCAGCACCAGAAGCTAGGGATGTGAGAGGTGAAACCTCTGTGGACACACGTAGCCATTACCCCCTTCGTGGGTTGAAGTCTCCATCAATGTGGACATACGATAGCACCACCTATCGGAACCACGCTAAAAATCTTCGTGTCCCCATTGCATTTGCCTTCCCAAACCCTTCCCTTTACCTTCATGTGCAATGTTTTACTTTCCGCCGCTACTGTTAGAATTGCATGTGAAGGTTGATTGTTTGACTTTGCATAATTGATAAAATCTGCCAACAACTGAAATTGGGAAAAGGATAGATTTTAGTTTTGGTCAAATTGTCTAAACACCCCCCTCTAGACATACTTTCGATCCTACAAGTGGTATCAGAGCTTTGGTCTCCATTAGCCTTGATTTTCATAGCTTTCATGATCATAGCCTTGGTTTCACAACCTAGAAGAATATGATATCTAGTGAGCTAACTATCACCGTAGAGGTCCTTACTTTGATGATACAAATTTTGCTAGTTGGAAACATAAGATGAAAATGCATACTCTTGGTCATAACCACGTCGTTTGGGCTGTTGTTCGTATTGTCCTATAAGGTTAATTCTTTGAAGATGGTAGAGAACCGGATCGTGAAGCGGCCGCGGAAGAATTGAAGATGTTGCAACACAATGCTCAAGCTTGTGATATTCTCTTCAATGGATCGTGCCACGAAGAATTAAACAAAATCAGCTGCCTTGAGAATGCAAAGGAAATTTGGGATACTTTTGTTGATATGCACCAAGGTACCAAGTCTGTAAAGGAATCCAAGTTGATTGTGCTTCAAAGTCAACTTGACAAGTTCAAGATGAAGGATAAGGAGTCGCTGAAATGTACTATAGGCTCGCTTTCATCACAAATGAGATTGCCGGCTTAGGAAGTGAAGAGATGACCGACAAATTCATCATCAAGAAGATCCTTAGATCCTTGGATTGAAAATATGATAACTTGTGGACATTAATCCGAATGATGCCCAACTACAAAGATCTCAAGTCAACGGAAGTCATTGTTAGAATTGTTGCTCATGAGATGTCACTCAAGGATAAGGAAGAGCTCCACAACAAGTCAAGTGGTGCTTACAAAGCTTCAAGTGATTCTCCTAAAATATCAAGTGACAAGCTAGTATCCAATAAATATTGAGCTTAATCATGAAGAACTTTAACAAATTCTACAAGAGTAGAGGCGGAGTGAGAAGCTCCAAGTCAAGGTCCTACAATGAGAAAAGATCTTCAAGTCGTGACCCTAATTGCTACAATTGTGGAAGACCCGACACTATTCCAATGAGTGTAGACTCCCTACAATAAAAGAGAAGGCTCACCAAAAAGGAGGAGTAGAAGAGATGAATCGCCTCCAAAAGAGAGAAGGATTAGAGATTTGGAGAAGGAGG
Source organism: Aegilops bicornis (assembly GCA_021605145.1). NCBI lineage: Eukaryota > Viridiplantae > Streptophyta > Magnoliopsida > Poales > Poaceae > Aegilops > Aegilops bicornis. Next base: position 546,972,568 of record CM038673.1, on the reverse strand, counting down.
GACAAGTCATCAAAGAGCTACACAAGACGAAGACATCAAGCTCATGTTGGTGAATGGGTTTCCGGTTCTTATACGTCTCCATCGTATCTACTTTTCCTAATGCCTTTCCTATTGTTTTGAACTCTAATTTGCATGATTTGAATGAAACTAACCCCGGACTGACGCTGTTTTCAGCAGAACTATGATGGTGTTGTTTTTGTGTAGAAATAAAAGTTCTCGGAATGGAAAGAAACTTTACGAGGATTTTTTATATGAATAAAGAGAATTTCTGGAGCCAAGAGTCATCGAGGGCACAGGTGGGCACAACCCACCAGTATGCGCCACCTCAGCGCGCCTGTGTGGGTTGTCCCCACCTGGTGCCCCCGCATACCCAGAAACCGACGCAAATAAAATCCTATATTTCTAGAAAAAACAGGGAGAAAGAATTATCACATTTCACGAGACGGAGCCACCTCCACCTCTTGTTCTTCATCGGGAGGCCAGATCTGGAGTCTGTCTAGGGATCCGGAGAGGGGGATTGTCGGTGTCAAAACCGGCGGATCTCGGGTAGGGGGTCCCGAACTGTGCGTCTAGGCGGATGGTAACAGGAGACAAGGGACACGATGTTTTTACCCATGTTCGGGCCCTTTTGATGGAGGTAAAACCCTACTCCTGCTTGATTAATATTGATGATATGGGTAGTACAAGAGTAGATCTACCACGAGATCAGAGACGCTAAACCCTAGAAGCTAGCCTATGGTATGGTTGTTGTTCGTCCTAGGGACTAAAACCCTCCGGTTTATATAGACACCGGAGAGGGTTAGGGTTACATAGAGTCGGTTACAAATGGGAGGAGATCTACATATCCGTATCGCCAAGCTTGCCTTCCACGCCAAGGAAAGTCCCATCCGGACACGGGACGAAGTCTTCAATCTTGTATCTTCATAGTCCACGAGTCCGACCAAAGGTCATAGTCCGGCCATCCGGATGTTGGAAGTATGCCCTAGAGGCAATAATAAAAGTATTATTATTATATTTCCTTGTTCATGATAATTGTCTTTTATTCATGCTATAATTGTATTATCCGGAAATCGTAATACACGTGTGAATACATAGACCACAATATGTCCCTAGTGAGCCTCTAGTTGACTAGCTCGTTGATCAGAGATAGTCATGGTTTCCTGACTATGGACATTGGATGTCATTGATAACGGGATCACATCATTAGGAGAATGATGTGATGGACAAGACCCAATCCTAAGCATAGCACAAGATCGTGTAGTTCGTTTGCTAGAGCTTTTCCAATGTCAAGTATCTTTTCCTTCGACCATGAGATCGTGTAACTCCTGGATACCGTAGGAGTGCTTTGGGTCTACCAAACGTCGCAACGTAACTGGGTGACTATAAAGGTGCACTACAGGTATCTCCGAAAGTGTCTGTTGGGTTGACACGGATCGAGATCGATTTGTCACTCCGCATGACGGAGAGGTATCTCTGGGCCCACTCGGTAATGCATCATCATAATGAGCTCAAAGTGACCAAGTGTCTGGTCACGGGATCATGCATTACGATGCAGTAAAGTGACTTGCCGGTAACGAGATTGAACGAGGTATTGGGATACCGACGATCGAATCTCGGGCAAGTAACGTACCGATTGACAAAGGGAATTGAATACGGGGTTGCTTAAATCCTCGACATCGTGGTTCATCCGATGAGATCATCGAGGAACATGTGGGAGCCAACATGGGTATCTAGATCCCGTTGTTGGTTATTGACCGGAGAGCCGTCTCGGTCATGTCTGCATGTCTCCCGAACCCGTAGGGTCTACACACTTAAGGTTCGGTGGCGCTTAGGGTTGTATGAATATGAGTATGCAGCAAACCGAAAGTTGTTCGAGTCCGGATGAGATCCCGGACGTCACGAGGAGTTCGGAATGGTCGGAGGTAAAGAATTATATATAGGAAGTGCTGTTTTGACCATCGGGAGAGTTTCGGGGTCACGGTATTGTACTGGGACCACCGGAAGGGTCCTGGGTCCACCGGTGGGGCCACCTATCCCGGAGGGCCCCGTGGGCTGAAGTGGGGAGGGAACCAGCCCCTGGTGGGCTGGTGCGCCCCCCCATGGGCCCCCATCATGCGCCTAGGGTTGGGAACCCTAGGGGAGGGGGCGCCCCACTTGCCTTCGGGGGCAAGTCTCCCCCCTTGGCCGCCGCCCCCCCATCTAGATGAGATCTAGAGGGGCCGGCGCCCCCCCAGGGGGGCTATATAAGGGGGGGGGAGGGAGGGCAGCGGCACCCTGCATCTTGGCGCCTCCCTGTCCCCTGCTACACCTCTCCCTCTCGCCGAAGCTCGGCGAAGCCTCTTCAGTGGATCTTGCATCCACCACCACGCTGTCGTACTGTTGGATCTCCATCAACCTCTCCTTCCCCCTTGCTGGATCAAGAAGGAGGAGACTTCACGCTGACCGTACGTGTGTTGAACGCGGAGGTGCTGTCCGTTCGGCGCTAGGATCTTCGGTGATTTGGATCACGACGAGAACGACTCCCTCAACCCCTTTCTCTTGAATGCTTCCGCTCGCGATCTACAAAGGTATGTAGATGCACTATTATCACTCGTTGCTAGATGAACTCATAGATGGATCTTGGTGAAACCGTAGGATTTTTTATTTATTTTCTGCAACGTTCCCCAACAGGAGTAAGTGGGAGGAAAGTAGAACTCGATGAAGTACTACTTCTTGAACCGGAAAGTAGTGCAGCTCAGGAAAATGTTCCTATGGTGCCTACACCGACTAGAGAGGAAATTAATGATGATGATCAAGGTACTTCGGATCAAGTTGCTACTGAACTTCGTCGGTCCACAAGGACACGTTCCACACCAGAGTGGTACGGCAACCCTGTCTTGGAAATCATGTTGTTAGAAAACGGTGAACCTTCGAACTATGAAGAAGCGATGGCGGGCCCAGATTCCAACAAATGGCTTGAAGCCATGCAATCCAATATAGGATCCATGTATGAAAACAAAGTATGAACTTTGACAGACTTGCCCGATGATCGGCGATAGAAAACAAATGGATCTTTAAGAAGAAGACGGACGCGGATGGTAATGTTACCATCTATAAAGCTTGACTTGTCGCTAAGGGTTATCGGCAAGTTCAAGGGGTTGACTACGATGAGACTTTCTCTCCCGTAGCGAAGCTGAAGTCCGTCCGAATCATGTTAGCAATTGCCGCATACTATGATCATGAGATATGGAAAATGGACGTCAAAACAGCATTCCTTAACGGCTCTCTTAAGGAAGAACTGTATATGATGCAGCCGTAAGGTTTTGTCGACCCTAAGAATGCTAACAAGGTATGCAAGCTCCAGCGATCCATTTATGGGCTGGTACAAGCATCTCGTAGTTGGAACATTCGCTTTGATGAGATGATCAAAGCGTTTGGGTTTATGCAGACTTATGGAGAAGCCTGCGTTTACAAGAAAGTGAGTGGGAGCTCTGTAGCATTTCTCATATTATATGTAGATGACATACTTTTGATGGGAAATGATATAGAACTTTTGGACAGCATTAAGGCCTACTTGAATAAGAGTTTTTCAATGAAGGACCTTGGAGAAGCTGCTTACATATTTGGCATCAAGATCTATAGGGATAGATCGAGAAGCCTCATAGGTCTTTCACAAAGCACATACCTTGATAAGATATTGAAGAAGTTCAAAATGGATCAGTCCAAGAAAGGGTTCTTGCCTGTATTACAAGGTGTGAAATTGAGCTCGGCTCAAGGTGTGAAATTGAGTATCATTCCCTATGCCTCAGCCATAGGGTCTATTATGCTGTAAGTTTGGTAGGAAGGTACCAAAGTTATTCTGGCAAGGAACACTGGACAACGGTCAAGAATATCCTGAAGTACCTGAAAAGGACTAAGGACATGTTTCTCGTTTATGGAGGTGACGAAGAGCTCGTCGTAAAGGTTACGTCGGCGCTTCCGACACGATCCGGATGACTCTAAGTCACAAACCTGATACGTGTATATGTTGAATGGTGGAGCGATGGCTGTTGCATTTGCAAGCGAGCGTCGTGGCGGGATCTACATGTGAAGCGGAGTACATGGCAGCCTCGAGGCAACGGATGAAGCAATTTGGGTGAAGGAGTTCATCACCGACCTTGAGTCATACCCAATGCGTCGGGCCGATCAAACTCTTCTGTGACAACACCGAGCTATTGCACTTGCCAAGGAGCCCAGGTTTCACAAGAAGACCAGCACATCAAGCGTCGCTTCAACTCCATTCGTGAAAATGTTCAAGATGGAGACATAGAAATTTGAAAAGTGCATACGGATCTGAATGTCGCAGATCCATTGACTAAACCTCTTCCGCGAGCAAAACATGATCGACACCAGAACTCTATGGGTGTTCGATTCATCACAATGTAACTAGATTATTGACTCTAGTGCAAGTGGGAGACTGTTGGAAATATGCCCTAGAGGCAATGATAAAAGTATTATTATTATATTTCCTTGTTCATGATAATTGTCTTTTATTCATGCTATAATTGTATTATCCGGAAATCGTAATACACGTGTGAATACATAGACCACAATATGTCCCTAGTGAGCCTCTAGTTGACTAGATCGTTGATCAACAGATAGTCATGGTTTCCTGACTATGAACATTGGATGTCATTGATAACAGGATCGCATCATTAGGAGGATGATGTGATGGACAAGACCCAATCCTAAGCATAGCACAAGATCGTGTAGTTCATTTGCTAGAGCTTTTCCAATGTCAGGTATCTTTTCCTTTGACCGTGAGATCGTGTAACTCCTGGATACCGTAGGAGTGCTTTGGGTATACCAAACGTCATAGCGTGGCGGGTGACTATAAAGGTGCACTACAGGTATCTCCGAAAGTGTCATTGGGTTGACACGGATCGAGGCTGGGATTTTGTCACTCCGCATGACGGAGAGGTATCTCTGGGCCCACTCGGTAATGCATCATCATAATGAGCTCAAAGTGACCAAGTGTGCGGTCACGGGATCATGCATTACGGTGCAGTAAAGTGACTTGCGGTAACGAGATTGAACGAGGTATTGGGATACCGACGATCGAATCTCGGGCAAGTAACGTACCGATTGACAAAGGGAATTGAATACGGGGTTGCTTAAATCCTCGACATCATGGTTCATCTGATGAGATCATCGAGGAACATGTGGGAGCCAACATGGGTATCCAGATCCCGCTATTTGTTATTGACCGGAGAGCCGTCTCGGTCATGTCTGCATGTCTCCCGAACTCGTAGGGTCTACACACTTAAGGTTCGGTGACGCTAGGGTTGTATGAATATGAGTATGCAGCAAACCGAAAGTTGTTCGGAGTCCCGGTTATGATCCCGGACGTGACGAGGAGTTCCGGAATGGTCCGGAGGTAAAGAATTATATATAGGAAGTGCTTTGTTTGACCATCGGGAGAGTTTCGGGGTCACCGGTATTGTACCGGACCCCGGAAGGTCCCGAGGTCCACCGGGTGGGGCCACCTATCCGGAGGGCCCGTGGGCTGAAGTGGGGAGGAACCAGCCCCTTGTGGGCTGGTGCACCCCCATGGGCCCCTCATGCGCCTAGGGTTGGGAACCCTAGGGGAGGCGCCCACTTGCCTTGGGGCAAGTCTCCCCTGGCCAGCCGCCGCCCCCATCTAGATGAGATCTAGAGGGGCGGCGCCCCAGGGGCTATATAAGGGGAGGGAGGGCAGCACACCTGCATCTTGGCGCCTCCCCCTCCCCTGCTACACCTCTCCCTCTCGCAGAAGCTCGGCGAAGCCCTGCTGCGGTGACTGCTGCATCCACCACCACGCCGTCGTGCTGCTGGATCTTCATCAACTTCTCCTTCCCCCTTGCTGGATCAAGAAGGAGGATATGTCACGCTGACCGTACGTGTGTTGAACGCGGAGGTGCCGTCCGTTCGGTGCTAGGATCACGACGAGAACGACTCCCTCAACCCCATTCTCTTGAACGCTTCCGCTCGCGATCTACAAAGGTATGTAGATGCTCTATTATCACTCGTTGCTAGATGAACTCATATATGGATCTTGGTGAAACCGTAGGAATTTTTTTTATTTTCTGCAACGTTCCCCAACCCCGGACACCCCCTAATCCAGGACTCCCTCAGTAGCCCGTGAACCAGGCTTCAATGACGACGAGTCCGGCGCGCAGATTGTCTTCGGCATTGCAAGGCGGGTTCCTCCTCCGAATACTTCATAGAAGATTTTGAACACAAGGATAGTGTCCGCTCTGCAGAATAAGTTCCACATACCACCGTAGAGAATAATATTTACACAAACTTAATCTGGCGGCGTATTCCATGGCGTGACATCACACCACGGCCAAGCCTTTATTCGAATCGTTTTTACAGTCCCACCTCAGCGTGTTTAGCGAGGCGGTTTCCTTGGCACGTCTTGTCGAAGCAGAGATCGTGTCCCCTTATTCCGGGATTCTCATCAATACGGGCGTGGGTAACCCAACCGCGCCATTGATTACGACGCTTGGGAGATAAGCGAGTTTAACAGGCTGGTGGGGGCACATAGTTTCGTCCACCCATATAAGGGGATAAGGATCCACCTTCTCCATCTACGCCTTCTTCCTCCTTTTCTTATCCATTTTCGCGCACTCGAGCTCCAGCGCCCAAGTCCGCACTTCCCGCACTCAACCTTCTCCAGCCATGTCCGGAGCGGGAGGTAAGTGGATGGCCTCCTCCGTCACGGAGGGGCACATCAAAAAGCTTAGGAAGGCCGGATACTTGTCCAATGACATCGCGCACCGGCTCCCCGACAAGGGGCAGCTCATCCCCACCCCCAGGCCCCATGAGAGGGTTGTGTTCCTCACCCACTTCCTCCGCGAACTAGGTTTTTCACTTCACCCATTTGTCGGGGGGCTCATGTTCTACTACGGCCTGGATTTCCACGATCTGGCCCCGAACTTCATCCTCAACATCATGGCGTTTATCGTTGTGTGCGAGGCCTTCCTCTGCATCAAGCCCCACTTTGGCTTATGGGTGAAGACCTTCAACGTCAAGCTGAAGGTAGTTGGTTGCCAGCAAGCGGAGTGCGGAGGCGCCATGGTGGGCAAGATGCCCAACGTTATATGGCTCGAGGGCTCCTTAGTGGAGACCATAAAGGGGTGGCAATCGGGGTGGTTCTATATCACCGAGCCGCGTGACCCCGAATGGGCACCGGCCCCCGAATTCCAATCTGGCATCCCCACACGGCTCACCTCCTGGAAAGAGAAGGTCCTATCGTGGGGTAATTCGGAAGAGCGGACCGGACTCCAAACCTACGTCCAAGACCTGGTGGACAAGAAGGTTAAACTCTTCAACGTAGTCCAGGTCATGCTCATCCGCCGGATCCTCCCGTGTCAACGACGGGCTTTTAACTTGTGGGAGTTCGACCCGGCCCAGCACCAAACTCTGACCAGGCTCTTTGACACAACGCACGAGGATGCCTGGAAGGTGCTATTCTAGGGCGCCGAGGTTCCCCCTCCCATTACCGAGGATCACAGATACCGCGCGAAGCGCCAAGCTAGCGTAGTAAGCTTATTTTACCCTTTACGGGATAATTGTTTTTCATAGTTTGACTCTACGCGGGATCTAAGTTCCCGTTCCTTTGACAGGCATGGCAGAAGAAGTCCGGACAGATCGACTGTCCGGCTCCTTTGCCCGAAGACCCAGCGGATGCCCGCTTGACAGGGCTGCTGGCTCCGGCACCTTACGTGGTGCCAGAGAAGAAGGCCAAGAAAAAGGCCACGGGAACTCGAAAGAGTTCCCGGCGCTCGGCGGTGTCGGATTCATCGTCCGATGACGCCGAGGCGCGATCCACCCCCGAAGACGAGGAGGAGGAAGAAGAGGCCTCTCCCCCTCCAGCAGGGGGAGTACGGAAAAGGAAGGCCGCCCCAACTGGGGGGGCCGGAGGGTCCAAGAAGGGAAGGACCCTTCCTTCGGACTACTCCACCAACGCCGACGACGGCGAAGTGGAGTGGCCATCCAGGGCCAAGCCCCTGGCAAAATCGTAAGTATCTGAATACCAGAATAACTCATGGTGTTCCTTTATTGCACAGTATCTTCTGACGCCGAATATAATCATGCAGTCCGCCCGCAAAGGGGGTCAAACCCCCAAGGGCTCCAAGTCCAGCCTAGGCCGGACACCGCACCGGAACCTTCAGTGGTTCCGGAGTCCGGCAGGCGGCCCCCTGGTAAGAAGGGCAAGCCTACGACACCGACGACCTCCGTCCAACCGGAGGCACCGGATAATTTGCTGGAGGTGCTTAACGGCGCCCCCATCGACGAGGAGCACCGCACTATGATGAGTGTGGTGATCGGAAGGTTCGATCCGCCAAGAGCGGGCTGACCGAAGCCTGTGCCAGCCTTCTAACAGGCTTTGAGGTATGTATTTAAGATATGTAAAAATATTACCGCATAGACAGTAGCCCCTGATGCTAAGTTTGGTGTTCGGAAAGATAATCCGAACCGAGGATCTAAAAGATATACGCAGGAGTCTAACATAAGTATGTCAATATGGGAATGCAGGCTGCGCTGCTGACCTCTGCCGCACACTGCGAAGGTCGATGCATTGAAGCAGAGCCTCGAGCGGTCCGAGAACAAGCTCGGCCTTGCCAAAAAGCAGCTCGAGGACAAGGAAGGTAAGTAATACCTTATGTAAGTATATAAAAAGATGTGGTTGCAAAAAATGACAGGACCAACGTGAGTATTGCAGGGGCCACAACCGAGGTGGCGACCCTGAAGGAAGCGCTGTCCAAGGCCGAAAACAATGCGGCCGTGGAGCGCACCGGGCGAGAGAAGCAGGAGGCGCGGGTGGCGAAGGTGGGGCAAGAGCTCCAGGCTCTCGTGGAAAAACACGAGAGGTTGGAGCTTGACTCTAATACTCGAGAGTCCGAGCTCGTCTCAGCCCTTGAGAGCGCCAAATCTGCTAAAGCCGAAGCCCAAAAAGCCCTCCAGGAAATTGAGGCGATGAAGAAGATAGCGGCGGGTAAGGCATTCTTTATGCAAAGCAAGCACGTGAAAGTGAATTACTTGTTACTTACCTGAGTCCGGAGCTCTCCAGGAGCATTCGCAGATCTTCCCCGCAGTGTGTCCGACGCTGTCGCATTCTACCGAGCCGAGGAGGGGAGCTCGACGGAGAAGGTGTTCTGGTCTCAGTATGCTGAGGTCGGACACCCGGTGCCCTTGAGCGACCAGCTGAAGTAGCTGGTCGATCTCCATAAAGTGGCCGAACATGCCATGAAGGGTCTCGTAGTCCGGCTATGGCCTGGGGAAGCCATGCCTGGGAGCTACTTCGGTCTGGTGAGGCGGCTGGTGGACGCCTGTCCATGGATTGAAGTCATCAAGCGCTCCGTATGCATCGAAGGTGCCCGTAGGGCCCTTGCCCGTGATAAAGTGCACCGGGGCAAGATGGACACTGAGAAGCTTGTGATGGACGGACCACCGCCGGGCAAGGAGCATCCCAAGCCCGAGATGTATTATGAGGGCATCCTGAAGGTGCCGCCTTATAAGCGGATGAATGCTCCAAAGATGTAATTTTTAGTAAACTTCGCATTTGTGATCTTATGCGCTGAAAACTTGTTCATATGCGCTAAGAAACGCTTTTGAATTTAAAATATTACCTTCATGCGGCCGTTTATTAAATTTGAGAGATGGTGAGTCGTAAACTTACGCCCCCATGCCACGAGTGCTGGGGTGTTCGGGATAAACTTGAGGGCTGTTTTTCCCATTCTTGGGTCCTTCGAGGGAGGCGCTCAACACAACGAACAAGGCAATCAGACTATAATGCTTGAACACTCTCACTTAGCCATAGAATTCTATATTTTTAAATTTCGGCAAAGCCCCTAGTATTCGGAAGACCGAGTTCGGGGCGCTATCCACGCCTAGTCCGGACAAAGCCGGCTCCTCGCTCTAAGCGGCATAAGCTTTAGGGACTCGAAAACCTCTCGAACAGCGACCAACTCTCGCCCTATCATGACGGTCATTTTTAGCTTTCTCCACTGAGGTGCTTAGCCCAGCTCAACCGGGGCACAATCGCAGTGGTTCTCCCAGCGCTACCTTAGCCGATATAACGGAACATAAGGTACCAAAACATGGGAGCCGGGCAAACCCAACTATTGACCCAAGACATGATTCGGAGCCGATGCATATAATGATATAAGTTCGGGGTGCCGCACTTGTGAAAGTGTTCGGACTTATCACACCGTATTTTGGGGTACTTAAGCCCCTGGTGTATTTGGCCGTACCAAAGTGTACGGGTGCAACATATCATTAATGAACATATACAGATAAAAAGGAATGCAATAATAGACAAAAGCTATGTATTGTTTATTCGAAAAGGCTACGGTAAAAGCAGAATGATACAAATAGTGCGATAAGCAAAAGATGGGACTATTTGACATGTCCCCCTCCAGGGGCGAGCTGCGGGATGATATGTGAAACAAGTATATTGCTCGTTGTAGAGACCACCTGGACATTCGACGTAGCTTTCTGCTTCCCTGGCTGTTGCATCATTTGTTCGGCGATTCTACTGCCGGACAGGCCTTCCGAAGAGTGGAGTCCTGAAAGTAAGAAAAAAGGAATGACAAACTCGGGAGCCCCTAGTGCGGTTGAGCCGCATTTTGGGCATGCTGTGGTCGTGCCCCTCGCCCTATTCCCATGGTATTTCGGGCGTAATTATGCAGCGTAATCTTTGGTTCGCAATTTCGCGAGGCTGGGGTTGGGGCCGCATCGCTTCTGGCGTGCTCGGAACGATGCCGAGCAGTCTTGTTGTAGGTTACTCCGGTGGCGGCAGCGATGTCCGGACGTTTAATAGCCGGACTCGAGAATTGCCTTGAGAGGCTGCTTTGTACTTCCGCCGCGAGGGCCGCCGTATGCTCCTCCGTTTGGAGAGAGCGTTCGGTGTTTCCATTGACCGTAATGACTCCTCGAGGGCTTGGCATCTTGAGCTTGAGGTATGCATATTGCGGCACCGCATTGAACTTTGCAAATGCGGTTCGTCCGAGTAGTGCGTGATAACCACTGCGGAACGGGACTATGTCGAAGATTAACTCCTCGCTTCGGAAATTATCCAGGGATCCGAAGACCACTTAAAGTGTAACTGAGCACTGTCTGATTTGGCCTCTACACAGTATGACGCCTTTAAAGGTCATCTTTGTGGGTTTAATCCTTGAGGGTCTATGCCCATTTTTACGCCTTGTATCACGATAAAGCGAGTTTAATTTCTTTGCCGCCGTCCATCAGGACTCTGGTGAGGTGAAATCCGTCAATGATTGGGTCTAGAACCAATGCAGCGGATCCGCCATGGAGGATGCTAGTGGGGTGGTCCCTTCGATCAAAAGTGATCGGGCAGGAGGACCACAGGTTGAACTTTGGGCGACTGGCTCCATCGCATATACGTCCCTGAGTGCATGCTTCCGCTCCCTTTCGGGTATGTGGGTTGCGTATATCATGTTCACCGTCCGCACTTGTGGGGGGAAGCCCTTCTGTCCCGTATTGTTCGGCGGCCGGGGCTCCTCCTCGTCATCGCTATGCAGCCCCTTGTCATTGTTTTCGGCATTTAACTTGCACGCCTACTTGAACACCCAACAATCCCTGTTGGTGTGGTTGGCTGGTTTTTGGGGGTGCCGTGTATCTGGCACGAGCGATCGAGTGTTCGGTCCAAATTGGACGGGCCTGGAGTATTTCTTTTGAATGGCTTTTTCTGCTGACCGGGTTTAGAGCCTCTGAATCTGGCATTGACTGCCGTATCCTCAGCATTATCGCCGTTAATGCGGCGCTTGTGCTTGTTGCGACGCGACCTGCCATTGCTGTCCTTGGTATCTGAATTACCAGGGCTCTTGGTCATGTTATTACTCTGAGCTAGCCAGCTGTCTTCTCCAGCAAAAGCGGGTCATGAGTGTTGTGAGGGCTGCCATTGATTTCGGCTTTTCCTGTCCTAGGTGCCGGGCCAGCCACTCGTCGCGGATGTTATGTTTGAAGGCTGCAAAGGCCTCTGCATCCGGACAGTGGACGTTTTGATTTTTCTTGGTTAGGAACCGTGTCCAGAATTGTCTGGCCGATTCCTCTGGCTGCTGAATTATGTGGCTTAGGTCGTCGGCGTTTGGTGGTCGCACATAGGTGCCCTGGAAATTGTCGAGGAATGCGGCTTCCAGGTCTTCCCATCAACCAATTGACTCTGCTGGCAAGCTGTTAAGCCAATGCCGAGCTGGTCCTTTAAGCTTGAGTGGGAGGTATTTGCTGGCGTGTAGATCATCACCGCAGGCCATTTGGATGTGAAGGAGATAATCCTCGATCCAAGCCGCAGGATCTGTTGTGCCATCGTATGATTCAATGTTTACGGGTTTGAAACCCTCGGGGATTTGATGATCCATTACTTCATCTGTGAAGCATAGTGGGTGTCTTGATTGCCTGCTGTCTTGGGCTATATCACGGCGCAGCTCAAATGAGCTTTGTCTCATGTGTTCGGCCCGGCGGAATTGCCATATCGGCGTGACGGTTATAAATCACGCGTCGTAGGCGCCCACGCGATCCGTAGATCGATCTTGTTTGCCTTGCCTTGTCCTCCAATATATCTCGCAGGTCTGGCGCATTTCCCCGCGCCTTGGTATTCTTTGAGCGACGCCGGGGTGCGGCTTGAGTGGAGGGCCGAGAGGCCTCTCTGTCGCGGCCACGAGGTGGCCGGTCGGCAGCATCATGCGCTGGTGATGTAGGTTTAGGTGCTTCCTCCTCTAATCGGGTAGCAGCCTATGTTTTGGGTAGCTCTTGGAGGGCGTTCGAAGTTCGTACTCTTGACCGCAAGGACTTCAGTCCATCTGTCGGCTAGCAAGTCTTGGTCAGCTCTAAGCTGTTGCTGCTTTTTCTTGAGGCTGCTTGCCATGGCCATAAGCCTGCGTTTGAAACGCTCTTGTTCGACGGGATCCTCAGGCACGACAAATTCGTCGTCGTCGAGGCTTGCCTCGTCTTTGGAGGGAGGCATGTAATTATCGTCCTCTACCTCTCTGTCTGCCGCTCTCTCATGAGGGCTGGCTTCTCCATCCTCCTGCGCTGAATCCTGCTAGAGGGGGTTGTCTTCGGCACTTTCCGGGGTGTTATTGTCTCTCGTGCCGGAATCACCGTTTTTGCTTTGGCGGGATTTAGAGCGGCGCTGCTGATGCCGACGCTTAGGCTGCTTCTTGGAGCGGTCATCCTCCGTCGTTCCGAAACCGTTCCCTTCTTTTGGGATGTCCACCATGTATATGTCGTATGACGAGGTGGCCTTCCAGTGCCCTGTAGGCGCTGGTTCTTGGTCGTCTCCTGCATCGTCGTCCATATCGTCGATGTCTTCGGAGTCGAAATCGAGCATGTCGGTTAAATCATCGGCGATTAGCTCTGAAGTGGGTGGTGGGTGGGCTTTGAATTTCTTCGTCGTCCGCATCCCAACCTTGCTGGCCATAGTCCGGCCAGGGCTCTCCTGATAAAGAGAGACTTTAGTGAATTCAGGATGTCGCCGAAGGCGAAGTCTTTGAAAAGATGTCATGCGGTGAACTCCATGATCGGCGCCCAATCGGATTCGATTGGCAGGGGCACAGAGGGCTCGTAGTCCGGAGAGGAGTCCGACACCTTGGAGTCACGAGCTTCGCAAAGGACAGGTATGGTGTTCGGCTCGATCGTCGTAGAGATTGCAGCCCCCGAGGCAGTGTCCAACCACCCGTCCTCGATGGGCGCAGTCGGCTCCGAACCAAGGGTCGGAACGGATAATGGTGCGGCCTCCAGGGCACTGTTCGGCGGCAGAGCTAGATCATGCCCATCGCGACAGTGCGGCGCGCTTGGCTGTGGCTCGAACCCGTCGAAGATCAAGTCTCCGCGGATGTCGGCCGTGTAGTTCAAACTTCCAAATCTGACCTGATGGCCAGGGGCGTAGCTTTCGATCTGCTCCAGATGGCCATGCGAATTGGCCCGCAGTGCGAAGCCGCCGAATACGAAGATCTGTCCGGGGAGAAAAGTCTCACCCAGGACTGCATCGTTGTTGACGGTCGGAGGAGCCATCGGGCCTAAAGATGACGACACAGAGGAACTCTCAATGAAAGCGCCAATGTCGATGTCAAAACCGGCGGATCTCGGGTAGGGGGTCCCGAACTGTGCGTCTAGGCGGATGGTAACAGGAGATAAGGGACACGATGTTTTTACCCAGGTTCGGGCCCTCTCGATGGAGGTAAAACCCTACTCCTGCTTGATTAATATTGATGATATGGGTAGTACAAGAGTAGATCTACCACAAGATCAGAGAGGCTAAACCCTAGAAGCTAGCCTATGGTGTGGTTGTTGTTCGTCCTACGGACTAAAACCCTTCGGTTTATATAGACACCGGAGAGGTTTAGGGTTACATAGAGTCGGTTACAAATGGCAGGAGATCTACATATCCGTATCGCCAAGCTTGCCTTCCACGCCAAGGAAAGTCCCATTCGGACATGGGACAAAGTCTTCAATCTTGTATCTTCATAGTCCAGGAGTCCGGCCAAAGGTCATAGTCCGGCCATCTGGACACCCCCTAATCCAGGACTCCCTCAGGGATCTTCATCGCCAATCCTATGATGCTCCCCACTGGGAGTGAGTAATTACTTTGTAGGCTCGCTGGTCGGTGAGGAGTTGGATGAGATTCATCTTGTAATTGAGTTAGTTTTGTTAGGGCCGGATCTCTAGTATCCATTATGTTCTGAGATTGATGTTGCTATGACTTTTCCATGCTTAATACTTGTCACTTTGGGCCCAGGTGGCATGATTTCAGATCTGAACCGTTTATGTTATCACCATTATATCCATGTTCTAGATCCGATCTTGCAAGTTTTAGTCACCTACTATGCGTTATGGTTCAGCAACCCCGGAGTGACAATAGTCGGGACCACTCCCGGTGATGACCGTAGTTTGAGGAGTTCATGTATTCACCGTGTGTTAATGCTTTGTTCTGGTTCTCTATTAAAAGGAGGCCTTAATATCCCTTAGTTTCCAATAGGACCCCACTGCCATGGGAGGATAGGACAAAAGATGTCATGCAAGTTCTTTCCATAAGCATGTATGACTATTTACGGAATACATTCCTACATTATATTTCTGAACTAGAGCTGCCGTATCGCCCTAGGTTATAACTGTCTCATGATGAATATCATCCAACGAGTCACCGATCCAATGCCTACGAATTTACCTCATATTGTTCTTGCTAAGTTAGTATTGTTGCTACTACTATCCTTACTGCTACAAAATCATTGCTATCATTGTTACCGTTACTATTGCTACTGCTACCATTATCAAAACTATCATACTATTTTTCTACTAATCACTTTGCCGCAGATAATTAATCTGTGGGTGTGGCTGAATTGACAACTCAGTTGCTAATACTTGCAAATATTCTTTGGCTCCCCTTGTGTCAAATCAATAAATTTGGGTTGAATACTCTACCCTTGAAAACTGTTGCGATCCCCTATACTTGTGGGTTATCAAGACCTTTTTCTGGCGCCGTTGCCGGGGAGCATAGCTATATTTGTTCAGTCACTTGCGATCATTATCATATTATCACTATGAAGAATCTGAAGGATGCTAAGACTAAGATTTTTTCCTCTAAGACGAGGGGAGGTAAGGAACTGCCATCCAGCTCCGCTTTAGATTTACCTTCTGTTATAAGTAAACTTGCAACACCACCACCACATGCTATTAATTATGATATGTCGCAAGTTATTGATGATGCTACTTCTGCTATGAATGCTACTCATGATGATGCTAGTACCTTCCTTGATGATGATGTGCCACTAGGTGAATTTCTTGATGAATAAGTTGCTAGAGTAAGACAACATGATATTGTCGAAACTGGTGATGAGCTTGAAACTGCAGCTCTTGAAACACCTAGAGCTAGCCCTCCTAGATATGAATTGCCAAAGTTATAGGAAGGTCATAATATGAGTGAGGAGGCAACTAGGGATATTCTTGCTTGTAAGGATAGAGATGATCTAGACAAATTATTATCCAAGTATAAAGAAAGATCTCTAAATGCTAGAATGAAATGTGATCCTAAGTTTGCTACTTCACCTATCTTTATTGATGATAAGGATTATGAATTCTCTGTCGACCCAGAGTTAATTACTTTGGTTGAATCGGATCCTTTATGAAACTGAAACTGTTGTGGCACGTCTTACTAAGTTGAATGACATAGCCACCCTTTTTGCTCATGATGAGAAGATTCGCTATTACTATATTCTCAAATTATTTCCATTCTCATTAAAGGGTGATGCTAAAGCTTGGTACAATACTCTTTCTCCTAGTTGTGTGCGTAGTCCCTAGGATATGATTTATTAATTCTCTAAATAATATTTCCCTGCTCATAAGAAACAAGGCTACTTGCAGGAAATATTTAACTTTGTGCAAATTGAAGAAGAGAGTCTCCCACAAGCTTGGGGCAGGCTTCTCCAATTGCTTAATGCTTTGCATGATCATCCTCTTAAGAAAAATGAAATACTTGATATCTTGTATAATGGACTAACCGATGCTTCTAGGGATTTCCTAGATAGTTATGCTGGTTGTGTTTTCAGGGAACGAACTATTGGGCAAGCTAAAGAATTATTGAATAACATATTGAAAAATTATGATGATCGGACTCCTCCTGAAACACTGATTAAACCCACTCTGAAGAAGAGGGGTATCTTATATCTCAGTCTTGAGGATATGCAAGAGGCTAAGAAATCTACGAAGGAAAAAGGTATTAAGGCCGAGGATGTTAAAAATTTACCACCTATTGAAGAAATACATGGGCTTGAAGCACCGCCACCACCTAAGGTGGTAGAGGTAAAATCTTTAATGAAATTCAATGATAGTGATGACCCTCATAATAAACATCCTAGTCAATGCCTTTATGAGTTTGATAATTACATTAGAAAGCATGTCACTTCAATGCAAATGTTATGAAACAATTGAAATACAACTCTTATATGATTGCTCGCTTAAGTGACTTGTTATTTAGAATCACAAATGATGTTAGAGGTGTAGGAAAGCATGCCTCTATGGTTCAAACTCAATTAGAACAAGTTGCTAAATCTCAAAGAGAGTTGCTTGATGAAATGAACAATAATATAAGTGACTTTGCTATTAGAGTAGCAACTAGAGGAGGCAAAATGACTCAGGAACCACTTTATCCCGAGGGACACCCAAAGAGATTTGAACAAGATTCTCAAAGAATTAACACTGATGCACCTAGTCTTTCTAAAAAGCAAAAGAAGAAGAAAACAATAGGACTTTGCATGCCTCTAGTGAACCTGAAATAGAAAAACCTCCTGATAATGATAATGATAATGATAATGATGTTTCTATCTCTGATGCTGAAACTCAATCTGGTAGTGAGCACTGACCTTCTAATAATGAAAAAGATAATGATGAGGTTCATGAAGACACTCAAACAAATAACAAAGAACCAGACAATGAAGTTGAGATAGAACCAGCTTTTGATCTTGATAACCCACAACCTAAGAATAAAAGATATGACAAAAGAGACTTTGTTGCTCGAAAACACGGTAAGGAAAGAGAACCATGGGTCAAAAGCCTATGCCTTTTCCACCTAAGTTAACTAAAAGGAAATATGATGAAGAATTTGAATGCTTTGCTGAAATGATTAGGCCAGACTTTTTGCATACTCGCTTGACTGATATCTTAAAAATGCCTCCTTATGCAAAGTATATGAAAGACATCATCACCAATAACAGAAAAATACCGGAAGCTGAAATCTCCACTATGCTTGCTAATTACACTTTTAAAGATGGTGTACCTAAAAAACTTGGAGATCTGGGAATACCAACTATACCTTGCTCCATTAAAACAAACTATGTGAAAACTGCTTTATGTGATTTGGGAGCTGGTGTTAGTGTTATGCCTTTATCTTTATATAAAAGACTTGATTTGAATAAACTCACACCTACTAAAATATCTTTCCAAATAGCTGACAGATCAACTGCCATACCTATCGGTATTTGTGAGGATCTGCCCGTTGTTGTTGCTAATTTTACTATCTTAACTGACTTTGTTATACTTGAGATGCCCGAGGACGACAACATGTCGATTCTCCTTGGTAGACCCTTCTTGAATACTGCAGGGGCTGTTATTGATTGCAATAAAAGCAAGGTCATGTTTCATATCAATGGTAATGAGCATATGGTGCACTTTCCGAAGAAACAATTCCAAGTGAATGGTATTAATGTTATTGAAAAATCACCGACAATCACTATTGGAAGTTTTCAACTACCTCTAACTACTACTAAAAAGAAATATGAAATGCTTATTGTTGGGGACATTCATATCCCCATTGAGGTAACTTAGTGATTTACAAAAGTTCTTCGGTTTCATATTAATCGAAAGTGGTTGTTAATAAGACCTAATCAACCTTATTAATGGATCACTTTTTAGAGCTATGAAGTTGATGAATTTAGTAAGCACTACCTTCTATCCTTACCTTTTATTTTCTATTTTTATTAGTTAAATGAAATAAAATGCCATGCTTTGTCTGTTTTTTAAGTTTCCCGTGCAATAAAAAAATGACCCAAAAATAACAGTTCTCAGAATGCCCTGAAAATTTAACACGATTTTTTTCTTAATATTTCTGAATTTCTGGTGCAAATAATATCAGAGGAGGTGCACCAGGTGGGCACAACCCACCTGGGCGCGCTAGGACCCCCAGGCGCGCCCTGGGTGGTTGTGGTCCCCACTTGGGCACCCTCACTTACTTCTTCTTCACAAGTCACCCCGTTCACCCAGAAAAAAATCACCATAGCCATTTCTCTCGTGTTCTTGTTCCCGAAACCGCGGATTTTGATCTCTTTGCTCGAAGCTACGTTTCCGAAACTGTTTCTGAGAATTGTTGCTTGGTATGTGACTCCTCCATGTGTCCAATTAGTTTTTGTTTTAGTGGTTTATACTTTGAATAATTAGCTACTCTTGGTGCTGCTGTAGATGAGCTTGCATGTGAATTCTTAGAGTTCTAAGTAGTTTGAATGCTTGCTATGGCTTTTATGCATCCCTATGAGTAGTTGCTGTCATTTTTGTGAAGTTTTGTTAACAAATTTTTGTGACCCAAAAATTTTCAGAAAATTGTACGCGAACATTATGAACTTCTTTGGAAGGAGTTCTTCGAGGAGGAGATCCTCAGAGGCATCCTCTAGTTGAAGCTCCATTCGTCGGTCTTATGTTGAACCAAGCAAAAAGTCCATTCGAGATGCCGCCACCAAAACATGCTTATGGCCTTGCAACCATTATATGTTGAGTGTGGGCATTAAGGAGGAATTTGAGCAATATGTTCACAATGCTGATGTCGGTCCCTGCATTGTAGATAAGTGCGACCAACACCTCATCCTCACTGAATCATTTGTCAAAGAATTTAAATTCCATCCCCGTGAGTCCAGGGTGTCATTTAAGCTATATGAAAATCCATTTACCATATCTTTAGAGAGGTTTTCTCACCACTGCAAAATCCCATTCTGGGGTTCACTCGATGAGCCAACGAGGTCTGAGTTTGAAATATTCTTGACTAGCCTATGCTTTGGTGAGACTAGGGGAGTGTCGCAAGGTAATAAAGAGCATTCATTTTCCCGCATTCAGTACTTTGCATTATTTGATGGAAAATGTATTGTAGGAAAACAAGACCATAGTACACTTTGTGCTCCTGATCTGAGCCTCATACACACCGCTCTCAACAGTGATAGGAGTTATAACCTTGGAGCGATTGTTGCACGTAGGCTGCAACACAACGCTGGTAGTGGATATTTTTATGGTGAAATTTATGCCACACGGTTAGCAAGAGAGCTGGGTGTTTCACCTTTACCCTATGATCCTATTTTACCCACGCAATACCTAGACTTTGATGCTATGAAACGTCATAGGATCCTAAGAGGTGATTCCCATAATTTCACTTATAATTTGACATTTAACAGGAACTCCGTGGTAGACACATATTTGCCTGCGCCTGCTCTCTTTGATGTTCATAACAGGGGAAGATATTATGTTGTTGAGAGCGAGGCCCGAGCTCATAATGCAGCGGTTGTGGCTGCACGGCGGGCTGAGGAATCCGCACCGAGAGCCTCCGTGGCCTACCACTCCGACCATTACGCGGGCTACTGACTGATGACCAAGTTAGGCGCCTAAGTTTGGGGGAGTACGTATTTCCACCGACATTACATTCATATGCATGCATTTCATTCCAGTTGTCGGTGTCCACACTTTTTCACTGTATTATCCATGTTAAATTTATTTTCTCGCTTTCTTCTTGTGTGTTTGAAAAACTTTGAGAAAATCCAAAAATATGTCTCTTGCTTCTTTTTGATTTTTCTTCCTAGCTTAAATTGTTGTAGCACTAAAAAAACCCAAAAATATTTCCTTGTTCTTCTTTTACTTGGTGGGAGCTTTCCCATGTAAACAGTTTTTCCTCGTTTTTGCTTTTCTCTTTTCATTTGCTTGTCTTCGAAAAACCAAAACCTCCAAAAATATTTCGGTGTGTTTCTCTGAATTTCTTTTCTTTTTATTGAGTCATATCGAGGAGAAGACCACGATGAAAATGTTGAGTGGCTCTCATTTGCATTATTGTTGATCTAACAAAGAGCCCATATTACCTTGTCTTCTCCTCTTTGAATAAAATGTTTGCAGATTCTAGCTTAGTCCACGACACTCTTGCACTATTATTATTTTCAAATCGTTCGGCCGTGCAAGTGAAAGGCAATAATGACGATATTACATGAACTGGCCGTGGCGGAGAGAAACGGGTATGAACTCGACTTGTTCTATTTTTGTAAATATGTTTAACCTAGTATCCATGATTAAGCCTACTATGATCAAACATGTTTGCAATGACAATTAGAGATATAGTTTCTCATGCCATGCATAAGGTAGCTAGGAGTGAATAATGACTTATCTTGGATATCAACATTGCGTTAAAATGATTGTGATGTAGTATGATGATACGGTATCCTCCTCTGAATGTTCGAGTGGCTTGACTTGGCACATGTTCATGCATGTAGTTGAATCAAAACCAACATAGCCTCTATGATATTTATGTTCATGGTGTTCATATCCTACTCATGCTAGTATCCAATGTTACTTATGCATAATGCATGTTCATGACCCTTGTTGCTCTCTAGCTGGCCGCTTCTCAACCTATTTCTAGCCTTCACCTATACTAAGTGGGAATTCTGCTTGTACATCAAAAACCTGAAACCCAAGTTATTCCAGATGAGTCCACCATACCTACCTATATGCGGTATTACCCTGCCGTCCCAAGTAAATTTGCATCTGCCATCTCTAAAAACTTCAAATAAATATCCTTTTTGTGTGCCTGGATCGTTCATGGAATGACAGGAGGTAGTCGGTATCTTCCATGCTAAGCGAGTTATTCTCAGGTCGAGTGTTTATTCACTCGCCATCGCACAAGAAAAGTGCGGTAATAGGGATGCCTAGTCCCAAACTGCAAAAAGAATTGATCTCTCAAATAATCAAACAAAAACTCCCAATGGAGTCAAAACCTTTACTTTATTGCTTGGGAACCGCCACTAGCATGTTTAGCATGGAAGATATTGATAACTGATGGTCGTGAAGTAAATGAGAAGGGTGCATGTCTCAAAATTTCATTTACCTCTATTTTAAAAATATGAGCTCTGGCACCTCTGCAAGTCACTGCTTCCCTCTGCGAAGGGACTATCTATTTACTTTTGTGTTGTATCATCACCTTCTCAAATAAGCACCAGAACCTGAGAGCATTGTCGTCATGCTGATGCATTGTGTATAGCTAATGTTGGGTGCATCATGACTGGATCTTTTCTACCATGAATTACAATGTTTAGTTGCTGCTTGAACTTTGGGGGTGCTCTGCATTTATGTTTTGCGGTCACAGAAATGGCTAGCGAGATACCACTATTGTCATATTATATCATGGTTGTTTTGACAACGTGTTGTTGTTTGAGATGTTTTATTATTGGTATCTAGTTGATTATGTCATTGATATGAGTTAATATAATTTTTAAGAGTTATTGTCGACATGGTTAGTTATAATATTTGCTGAAAACCTGGGTTTTGTTTAAGCTTATTTATGAAACAAGAGCAAAAGAGTTCGTAAAAGTTTTTCTTTTTCACTTTCAGTTTATCAACTGAATTGCTTGAGGATAAGCAAAGGTTTAAGCTTGGGGGAGTTGATACGTCTCCATCGTATCTACTTTTCCTAACGCTTTTCCTCTTGTTTTGAACTCTAATTTGCATGATTTGAATGAAACTAACCCGGGATGTTGTTTATTGAGAACTACCATGGTGTTGTTTTTGTGCAGAAATAAAAGTTCTCGGGATGGAACGAAACTTTGCGAGGATTTTTTTATACCAATAAAGAGAATTTGTGGAGCCAAGAGTCATCGGAGGGGGGCACCTGGGTGGGCACAACCCACCTGGGCACGCCACCCCCTCCAGGCGTGCCCAGGTGGATTGTCCCCACCTAGTGGCCTCGCAGACCCTAAAATCGACGCTATAAAATCCTAAATTTCCAGAAAAAATCAGGGAGAAAGAATTATTGCATTTCACGAGACGGAGCCGCCGCCACCTTCTGTTCTTCATCGGGAGGCAAGATCTGGAGTCCGTTTGGGGCTCCGGAGAGGGGGGGTCTTCGATCTTCGTCATCACCAACCCATCTCCATCGCCAATTCCATGATGCTCCCCACCGGGAGTGAGTAATTCCTTCGTAGGCTCCCTGGTCGGCGAGGAGTTGGATGAGATTCATGATGTAATCGAGTTAGTTTTGTTAGGGCCTGATCCCTAGTATCCATTATGTTCTGAGATTGACGTTGCTATGACTTTGCCATGCTTAATGCTTGTCACTTTGGTCCCGGGTGCCTTGATTTCAGATATGAACCATTTATGTTATCACCATTATATCCATGTTCTAGATCCGATCTTGCAATTTATAGTCACCTACTACGCGTTATGATCCGGCAACCCCGGAGTGACAATAGTCAGGACCACTCCCGGTGATGACCATAGTTTGAGGAGTTCATGTATTCACCGTGTGTTAATGCTTTGTTCCAGTTCTCTATGAAAATTAGGCCTTAATATCCCTTAGTTTCCGATAGGACCCCGCTGCCACAGGAGGGTAGGACAAAAGATGTCATGCAAGTTCTTTCCATAAGCACGTATGACTATTTACGGAATACATGCCTACATTATATTTATGAACTGGAGCTAGTGCCGTATCGCCCTAGGTTATAACTGTCTCATGATGAATATCATCCAACGAGTCACCGATCCAATGCCTACGAATTTACCTCATATTGTTCTTGCTAAGTTACTACTGTTTCTACTGCTATCGTCATTGCTACAAAATCATTGCTATCACTGTTACCATTACTATTGTTGCTGCTACCATTATCAAAACTATCATACTACTTTGCTACTGATCACTTTGCTGTAGATAATTAATCTCTAGGTGTGGCTGAATTGACAACTCAGTTGCTAATACTTGCAAATATTCTTTGGCTCCCCTTGTGTCGGTCGAATCAATAAATTTGGCTTGAATACTCTACCCTCGAAAACTATTGTGATCCCCTATACTTGTGGGTTATCAGGTTCCGACTTCGACAACTACTTCGAGAGAAGCTATCACTCCGACTCCGAATATACTCAAGATGAAGGTGTTGCCGGACTTGCACTAGTGTCAACCAACTCCCATGACATATTTGATTCACAAAATGATGGAATTGGAAGATGCTTCATGGCTAAAGGCCCCAAGGTATCACTCCCCGAGTATCTTGATTTCAATAGTGATGAAGATGATTTGCTAGGCGATGATGATTTACTTTTTGACAAAGCTAGTGGTGAAAACTATAATGAACTTGCTAGTAATCATTCTAATCAAGATGAAATGAATGACAATGATAAGCAGGAGATTGAGTTTCTAACTAAAGAACTAAACACTCTTAAGTTAGCTCATGAAACAACTCAAGAGGATCATAGAGAGCTCCTAAGAGCTCATGAGAAGGTACGGTTCGAGAAGCTAAATTTAGAGCAAGAGCATGAGTTTCTAAAAGCAATCAATGATGATCTTCGAAAGAAGAGTTCTTCTTACATTGCCAAACGTCTCCTCTTGTCTACTTATATGCCGTAAGTAAAAACTAGCAGGAATAGAAAGGAAGATTCTTCTTCTAGTAATAACAATAACCATGCTAAATTCAATGTTGTTGCTTCTATTAATTCTCTTGATCCCACTAATGATTCTCTTAGCCAAGTTACACTTGAGCAAGAAAATATTTTATTGAAGGGAATTATAGAGAAAGGTGTTTGTAAGATCCTTGCTGGGAGTAAGCAATTTGAGGAAATTGTATGGAAGCAAGGGAGGCACCAGAAGAATCAAGGTGTTGGTTTTGAACAAAAGTTCAACATCAATGGAGTTGAATGGGAAGAAGATCAATACCCCAAGACGAAGGTCGTTCCTCGACAAGAGAAGTATGATCCCACTTCTTTTGAGGGAACAAGCTCAAGACGATCGTCCACCACAATACCACAAGCTAAGAGGCAAGGAGAAGCTTCAAGAAGAGATTGACTCATTTGAGGAAGCTCCTAAGGCTATGGTCAACTGGGTTACCAAGACTACGTCAAGCTTTACTTCATCAAGTTCAACTACAAATCCAAGGATTCCCCTCAAGTTGATGTGGATCCCAAAGAAGAACTAGAGTGTTCTTGAGGGTGACTCTGCCAACATACTTCACTCATATTCATTTTGGCAAGGACTTGTGCAATCAACTTTCATATCTTGCACTAGTTCATGGAGTCACAAACCCTCTTGTTTGTAAGACAAGGGACAAGGTAACCTAATGCTTTCATGGAAATCATCATATGTACAATTCACTCTATATCTATGGATATCCTTGCATGTTCCTTGTGGGACTAACCCATGTAGGTATTGAAAGTGCAAAACTCCAAAGGATTGCTCCGAACACTTGATGGACTATGTTAACATTGAGCATCCACATCCTCACTATCTACATGAAGTCATCATCGACAAAACCAAGGTTAGGTTATCCCTCTTTGTGGGGATATCACATCTAGGGGGATCTTTGCTCTAAAAATTGAGCTAAAGCGACTCTAATGGTGTGAACACATTAATGTTTTATGTAAAAGTGGCAAGCCCACTTGTGCTTAAATGATGAGTATGACCTATGATCAAATGTTCTCATTTGACTCCTTTGTCAATATAGTCATATATAGATGACCTAGTCATCGCCAATTGCTTGATAGATTCTAGAATTGGTTGTGCAAGTTTGATACATATTTCATTTGCTATTTTATTGTGTGAGCATGATGGTTTGCATATTTTCTCCATTCGAGGACATCCATTTGTTGTTTTGATTGTCTTGGTTTTTGTTGGCCAAGTGGACGTAAAAGAATGCCTAAGAACCTTCTCTAGCTATCTATGCTTTTTTGTCTCAAATTATTTTCATGCTATATCACAAAAATTGAAAAGTCTTTTCAGAACCTCTAGGTGAGGAGCACTCGGAGCCACCAATCTGACAAGGGCTGACCTTCAAAACCTTCTTCATGCATTTCGGTTAGACCAACTCACTCAAATTCGGTTACACTAAAATCATTTAGATTGATTTAGGTTTTCATCTCGGTGCTACTGATTAGCCCAACTCGGCGCCATCGATTTGCTGTAACTGCAAGCATTTGCACGTCTTGGTGCCACCGAATTGTTCCACTTGGTGCCACCGACAACACACAGGTACATATACTCAGCGCGACCGTACGTTGAAAATTTCTTCAAACGCCACGACTCCGCACCCCGTTGCTGTCGCGTCCCTGGTCTCCGGATTGTCGTCGTCATCTCCAGCACTCCTTCGATGCATGACTCCATCGTCGTCAACAACAATCTGCCCCACCGTTGCCGCCGTAGAGGATCTCCACCAAGTTAGGGTGAGATTCAACCCCCTCGTGCTTCCCATTTTCTAATTCAATGCATAAGGGTTTTGCCATGTATCTTGCCATGAATGAGATTCCTCTATCCTCCAGATTAGTTCTTTAGAATAGATTCGAGAGAAAAATTGGTTTAGGTTTCCGTCGAAAGCATCTTGGACCGACCTATTAGGAATTTTTGGTTCCACCTATTTGGCTGTGGCAATTGCACTAGTACATCTCGGTGCCACCGAGAAGTGCTAATCGGTGAGACCGAAAGTAAAATTTCAGTGAAACCCTAGCAACTCAGAGTCACCGAACCACATCTCAGTCTGACTGAAATGTTGTGTTTTGCTTCTGTATTTGCTTCGGTGTCACCGAAATGACCAACTCGGTAGCTCCGAAATGCATTATGTGAAAACCTAGAACTAAGATTTGAACTCATTTTTTTTTGAAAAAAATGATCTGCTTTTTGTGTTAACTCATCTACTGTGTCCATACCTATCTATTCACATGGTCAGTTTGTAAGATGTCCAGTGCTGGTGACTGTCAGAACATGTCAGAGCAGAATGTTGATCTCGGTGAGGGATCAAGTCCTGAGGGCAACTAGTATGAAGGAGTGAGGAGCTCACCTAAACTGCCAAAGGCTTCCAAGATGACTAGGAAGAACAAGGTCTCAGACACAAAGGATGAGGACTTCCAGCCTGAGGAAGTGGCCTCAAAGAAGAAAGTACTTGCCAAGGAGTATGGCACAACAGCTAGCACCAGGCCAAGTGCCAAGGACAGGGCAACTGTGAGGAAAGTTCCTAAGTCAAAATCTGACAAAGCATCAACTCCCAAAGAAATAATGACATTCACACTTCAGGAATCAAATGACGTAGAGGCTGCTGCAGGGAAGAAGAAGAGGGCAAGGAAGACTACTACTCGAGTCATTGGGAAACCTTCCACGAGGGAAGATGATAATGATAATGATGATGAGGAGGAGGAACCTACAGGACCTCCAACAAAGAATCAAAAGCTCATGTCAGATGCTATGAAGTTTGTTGCTCCCTCCAAGCCCAAAGCACCAGCTCCTAAGAGATCTACCAAGAACATCTCTGCTGCTGAGAAGAACAAGGCCCTAGTTCTTGAGGTTGAGATGGATGATGAGCCACTAGTGCTCAGAAAGTTGAAACAAAAGATTCTAGATCATGACAATGCTCATCCAGTAGCCGAGAACATGATGCTCAGGAAAGACAAAGGTCTGCGAGAGTGGAGAAAGATTGATCCATATTCTGTCAGGAGGAGGACTTCTTGTGAATATCGCTTTCACACCAGAGAGCAATATGATTTCTATGAGACTATACTGCTTGATAAGAAGCCCATAGTTAGTGACATGAAGTGGGTGGACTGGAATTACATTGACGCCAATGAAGAATATTTCCCCCATGTTCATGAGAGCTTCAAGCTTGCAGGAGTTGATGATTTCGTTGGGAAGAAGCTCACCAAATGGAATGATGAGATGATCATGAAATTCTACTCCATAGATCATTTCTATCCAGATGGCAAGATTGTATGGATGGCTAAGGGACATAGGTACCAGTCAACTATCTCTGAGTGGGCTGAACTTCTTGGTGCTCCCAAGGAAGAAGAAAATGACATTGATGTGTATGGGAAGCCCAGGATGGACCAGAACTCTATGGCAAACATGTATAAGGAAATCCCTCCCAAAGATCTTGAGAGTCATAAGCTTGGATCTGTAAAGCATTTGCTTGCCTGTTTGGCCACCACAAACACTATCTTGAGGCACACTCTTTTGCCCAAGTCCGGAGATGACAAAATGATCCGTGGCCACTCCATCAACTTGCTACATTTGTTTGACACCACACAAAAGTTCGAAGTCATGAGTTTGATAGTTGAGACAGTCAATAGGATAGCTGCTGATCAGAAGAGATCTTATGGATATGCTCCATATATTCAGATGCTCATCAACTCCCAGGTTGGAACGAGCACTTATGTACTTGATCGTGAGCACCTTCCACTTCAGCATGAGTTTGAGGATAATGCGGTGGTGATGTATTCTTCACACCCCATATCTGTTAGGGATCAAGAGAAGATCCAGGCAGCAGCAGCAGCAAGAGCAGCTCAAGAGGCAACAACACCTAATGCCTAGCCAACCTGAAGTCAAAGAACGACCAGATGACTTATATGCTAGAAAAAACCCTGAGAATTGAAAAAATTCCGGCCAATATTCCCAAGAACCAGGAGAGCCTAGAGCGGATAGTCGAGACTAAGGTTCATGATCTTGATGTCAAGATCACTGAGGTACAAACTATTGTGGAGAAGCTTCGAGATGATGTTGAAGCAGCTAGAGTCACTGCAGGGGACAATGGAGATGAGCGAGCTATGACTGACAGGTTTCAGACAGTGCCTAGAGCATCCAGATCTGCTGCTGTGCGAGTTGCAGACACGAGGACCACTCACTCTGCACCTGCTGCCACTGCTATTATGCCACCTCCAGTATCTACTCCGCCAGCCCAGCCGACATCAGATGAAGCATTTGTGGACACACTTCTCTCAGCACCATCTACGCACACCGGAGCCATCAGCCAGAAGTCACCTTGAAGAGCTGCCGAGGGTCGTGCTTAGAGAGAAGCATAGCTCTATACCTTTTTAAACTTTTTGTACTTGTTTCCAAAAGGGGGAGAAATTGTATAGATTATTTGGCTTCGAGAGAGAGTGTCTCGTTTTTGCTCATTGGTTTTTCTTGCTACTATTTCTGTTTGATTTGTGCTACTTTGTTCGTTATGTGTGTGAGATACTATGTTTATCTTGTGCCATTCATCATAGTATGCTTCATGTTGTGCTTAATGCTTATCTCTATCATTATTTGTGCGCTCCACCAAGATGTATGTGACATGGAAGAGTGACCCATGATTCTAATCAATTGTACATTTGCATTCAAACACAAATTCTTAACAATGCACAAATTTAGGGGGATCTCTTGCTTATCACATACTTCTCAAAGCAATGATGTATTTTATTCATTTAATCTTTTGTCGAAGCATTGATCAATATGTTTTCATCAATTACCAAAAAGGGCGAGATTTAAGTGCAACTAATCCCCAGCTGGTTTTGGTAATTCATAACAACATATAGCTCATTGAACTAATATCCCTTCAAGATAAATATTTCAGGATGTTCAATGATTGGCATGGCATGGACTAGAGATGTCACTCGTATGCGTCGGTGCTATACAAACGGTATAAAACCCCTTTCCGCGACGACATTTGGAACCGTCGCCTAGTTAGTATGGGCGATTAGGGGGTCCTTCCCACACGACCTAGAAACCGTCGGGGATATGCCCTCCTGGCACACACGCTCGGCAAAATGAGGTCGTGTGCGACCGACGAGCGACCAAATACGGTTATACGTACAGTAGTGCTAAAAATACAATTATATAGGAAAAATCATTTCCGGTCGTAAGTACATCCCACACAGTCAGTCCCAGCGAAACGTTTTCGTTCGTATATACATCAAACACAGTCGCTGCAAGGAAAATGTTTCCGTTCGTAGGTACATCACACACAATTTTCCCTGTTAAATCGTTTGTGATGGCGTTCCCGTCGCACACAATATTAAAAATTTTATTTTTTGTGTTATTGAATGCATCACACATGGTGCGTAGAAGAAACTGTGTGGCAAAGGCTATCCATCGCACACAGTTTTGATGCGGTAAACATTTGCGCAAGGTGGCCTAACACAAACAGTTTTGAAGAGAATGTCGTGTGTGGTTGTTCATAGATCCAACACGGTTTATTCCTAGAAACTGTGTGTGTTGCCTTAGGTCATCGCCCACGGTATTTTCTCAATAACCGTTTGCAATAGCAAAAACCAATTAGCAGGCTAATTCACCATTAGCAGGCTAATTTCCCTATTATTAATAATCCATTTATTAATCTAATTGACATTCATATTAAACACATAATATATTTCATTCCCATATTAAGGAAGCAGGATTTCATAATGAAATACATCAGAGTACAACATGATAGCTTCACCACTCAGCTACCCCATTAACCCAACTGCACCAGCACCAAGTTTCATCGAGAAAACTGCTGAAGCGGAAGGCAAATATTGAGCCTTCATTGATGTTGAAGGTCTTTGCAACTTTAGGCCAGTGCCTATGGATGATTGACCGTCCATCCTTCTTCCTCTTCAGGAACACTTCAATATTAAACCGTGCGTGTTGTATGAATACGTTCCTTGCCTCTTGTCCATAGAGGTGGTTTGAGATGTAATCATTAGTGAACTGTTTTGAAAAGGCCTGAAACCAAGGATGTGCATAAAAATCTTCTCTATATTGGAAATGGGGCAAAGGAAAAAAAGACAAGGTATGATAGTTAGTACCATCCTGTAGTGAACTGATGTCTTCTTCATTGTGCAGACAAAGATCTTGTTGTTTTTTGTCGCCAATTTCTTTATCCTAACAATCTTTCTGAGTTTCTTGACCTTATTGATATTCATGGACAACTCATTTCCCCATATGCAAAAAGGGTCGGAAAGTGGGTCAAAACCTCTGACAGCAGGACCTACATGTGCAAGACCAAATTGTTAAAAACCTAAGTATTAGAATGGTTCCTACAATTGCACAATAATGTGCTATTTGACAACGGACCATGCACGTGCTAACCTCGATTGTAAACCTCAGTGCTTCCCATTATATTGTTTCCCTGCAACACATATAAGGTAGTTAGTCATCAGGTTAAGTAAGGGTTCGCATGCTATCAGTAAAATATGTTGATGAAAAATAAGCACATTGCAGATTCATCAGATTAATTCAAGCCACATGGAAAAACCATTTATCCAAACAAAGCATCATTAAGAACTAGGAAATATAGCAATTGTATATGTTTCCCATGTATACAGCCAAATTCTCATGCACAACAATACAAAATTATACCCACGACAATTGGACATTCCATTGCGGAATTGAACAAAGCAATTAACTAAACACCACAACAAATGAACCAAACATTAACTGAGCACCACATTGCACAACATAACATACTCCTAATAGAAGATCAGACAGTTAACCAAACCAAGCATGCTTAACAACTTGGAAATATAGCAATTGTATTTGTTTCTCATGTATTTAGTATAGACCAAATTCAATTTATTTCTCACATGGTATACAATAACAGAATGCACCCACAACAATTGAACATCGCATTGCAGAATGGAACCAAACATTTAACTAAACACCACAACTAATGAACCAAACATTAACTGAGCACCACATTGCACAATGTATAACATACTAGAAGATCAAAAAGTTAACCAAAACCAAGCATGCTTGACAACTTGGAAATATAGCAATTGGATTTGTTTCTCATGTATCTTGTAAAGAAAAAAATTGATTTATTTCTCACATGAAAGACAATACAAAATTGCACACTGAAGAATTGAACATCACATTTGCAGAATTGAACCAAACAGTTAACTGAACATGACAACTAATTAACCAAACAGTTAATAAATGAGCACCGCATTGCACGACATATATAACATATACACTAGAGCAATTTGTTAATGAAAGGCAGAAGCGACACACGCAACGGGTAAACCGAGCATGCTTAACCAGCGTAGCTAGCAAATGGCAAGGTGCTCCTCCAAGATCTAGGGGTCGGCATGAATAGCAGCCATCGCGACCTCATCCCCGCGTGCGGCTGCGATTTGCTTCTCCGCTGCCAAATGCTCCTGGAGACCCTGGCTATACTGTGTGCACCATGGTTTAGGGTGGCGCTTATTTGGTTGAGGGGTTGGTGATTTGGGTGGAAGGTATCATGCTCGTGCCAGCGATCGGGGCATGTGGGATGTGGAAGGAGGAGGAGGATGGGGTCGGGTGTGGATTACCTACCTGGATAGGCGAGGCCGAGCAGCCTGAGGGAGGGTCACCGGCGAGGGGGTGGCGCTTCAAGCAAGGAGTGAAGGTTTCAACTTGGAGAGGAAGGCAAAAACAGGGAAAATGTGGCTTTTGGAAAGGGGGAGGGAGTGGGGGGCAGATATTTCCGCGGAAGCCAAAAATTTGGAATCGCTTCAGTGAAAAAACTGGCGCGCAAGGTGTCATCAGACATTGCCCTCGGGAAGCGGGACCACGTCCCCATCTTTCACCGGCGACGATTGAACAGTGAAATGATATTTGGGAGCGAGCTAGTGTGCTTGACACGCCGACTGTGGACTGTAGCCGACGAACCTTCTCGCGTAAGCCATAGGTGTACTATACACCGACGGTTCTCCAGGATATTTTGTACTGCATCTCACACGGTTGGTGATAATAAACAGTGTGGGATCTACTTGATTTTTCATCTTGATTTGAATTACATAATGGGGTCACAGCTGCAAAGGATGGTGTTTGAATTTCTAGAACTTCTATCTGTAGTGAACATGCAACTATAGGTGTGTCGTCAAAAAATTTAGAATTATTCAGTGTTCGTTTGGACATTTTTATACAGTAACTTGGTTTTCTAAGCATTTCAGGTGCACAATTCAAAATTAAGCCACATGCACATGCTCCGCCGCACCAAAATGGGTTGTAAAATGATATATGTGTCCATGGGTTGATGCGTACGTCCCATTCAAGAAATGCGGATGAATTTCAAACACCACGACACCGTGGCTCTCCGGCAAACGTTGAGGTGCTTGCTTTTGTAATTCTAGTAAATACAAAACTCGTCTGAAATTCATGAACCTTGGCATGCTATCATGGAACGGCATCAAGATGCTGGGGTAAAAAATTTTTGTCCCATTTGGGCCAGGTTGTGGTATAATCTTCTCGCAAACCAGAGCTTCTCTCACAACAAGCATGATGGTTTCGGTAGGGAACATGCCACCTTGGGGGACGAAACAATATTTGTTGCATCTTCCTACTTTGAAATTTTTTTCTCGTGTCAACATAGAACAACATGAGTGTTTGCAATTTTTTGGGATATTTCGGGGTTCGCGCGGACATTTTTATACATTAATTGAGTTTTCTATGCATTGATGTGCATTTGAAATTTGAACTACATGCACATGCTCCAATGCATATAAACGGGTTGAAAAATCAAATGTGTGTCCTTGGTTGCAACCTTAGGTCCCATGTAAGAAATGGGAATAAATGTCAAACACCTTTGCCATTGTCGCTCGGCCGCCAACATTGAGATACATGGTTTTAAAATTCTAGTAAATCAAAAACTCGTCTGAAATTCATGAAACTTGACATGCTATCATGGAATGGTAGCAACATGCATTGGTAAAAATATTGTCCCATTTGGGGCAGGTTGGGGTATAAGCTTCTCACAAATCAGAGCTTCTCGCAACAAGCCTCATGGTTACGGTAGGGAACGTTTCACCTTTCTGGACGAAACAATATCCGTTGCCTCTTTTTGATTTCAATTTTTGCTCTAGTGTCAACATATAGAATAACATGAGTGTTGTGTTAAATTTTAAATTTTTTTGGGGTTCGTTAGGACATTTTTATGCATTAATTGACCTTTCAATGCATTTATGTGCATAATTCAAATTTGAACTACATGCACATGCTCTAATGGATATAAATTGGTTGAAAATTCAAATCTATCTCCTTGGTTGCATGCTTAGGTCCCATGCAAGAAATGGGAAATGAATGTCAAACACCCTGCCACCGTCACTCGGCCACAAACATTGAGATACCTAATTTTAAAATTTTAGTAAATCCAAAACTCGTCTGTAATTCATGAAACATGGCATGCTATCATGGAGCGGCATCAACATGCCGTCATAAATTTTTTGTCCCATTTGGGGCAGGTTTGGGTATAAGCTTCTCACAAACCAGAGCTTCCCACAACAAGCCTGATGGTTTCGGCAGGGAACGTTTCATCTTCTTGATTTAAATTTTTTTCTCTAGTGTCAACATAGAACAACATGAGTGTTGTGTTAAAATTTTGAATTTTTGGGGTTTGTTAGCACATTTCTTATGCATTAATTGAGTTTTCAATGCATTTATGTGCATAATTCAAACTTGAACTACATGCGCACGCTCTAATGCATATAAATTGGTTGAAAATTCAAATATGTGTCCTTGGTTGGATGCTTAGGTCCCATGCAAGAAATGGGAATGAATGTCAAACACCCTGCTACCGTCTGTGACGCCCGGATAATTAAGCTATAGTAACCCTTTGCTAATGCTGCCACGTCACCACTATTACTGTAGTTGAACTTGTGAAGATTCAAATCCCGTTCAAATTCAAATTTAAAATAAAGGCAAACATCAAAAGTTTTCAAATGTTAAAACTAAAATGTTCAAAACGCGACAAATAAATCCTAAGTCATTATGGTGGAGGAACCACATTTTTGTAAAAGGATTAAATGCACTAAAATGATTCAAACAGTAGAAAAAACAACTATTTAAACGCCTTTGGTATTTCATAAAATACTAAACTACTTTATATCGGGCTAAAACTTTTTACAGTAGTGGATTGTTCTGAAACGTTATTTTAGGGGCTATAGTCATATTTTACTAAACTAAAATAAAAAAGAAAAGAAATATAACAAAAAGTAAAACTAAAACAAACAAAAAAGAAGAAGAAGAAAAAGACCAAACCATCCCCCGGGGCCAACCGGCCCAGCTGGCCACTGGGCTAGCCAGCAGGCCCGCCAACTGGCCTAGTTAGGCCCCCTCCCATCGAAACCCTAATCCCAACCCCACGTTCCCCACGACCCCCTCGCCCTCTCGCTCGATCTGGATCGAGCGCGACGCCCGGCCCCGACGCGTCCCCGGCGCCATCGCACCGGCACCACCCCGCCGCCGTCCGCCGTCGCCGGCGTCGACCCCGTCATCGGATCGCCAAGCACCGCCCCGGTCTCCTCCTCGCAGCTCCTCCCTCCTGCCTCGATCTGGAGTGCTGGACGCCCGCTCGCCGATATCATCGCTGCCGCCTCATTCGTCATCGTCTCCGGCCATCCCGAGCCAACTCGAGCCCGCTGCCACCCCCCTACGGTTCGAGGTGAGCCCCGTTCGCCTTCCCCTCCTCTCCCTATTCCAGCGTTCGCCGCCTCCAACGCGTCGCCCGCGCCTCGACTCCACCGCATTGTCCGCCGCGCCCAGGCGCGTCCCCGCGAGCACCTGGCCGTGCTACCGCTGGTCTCTGACGCTGTGGATCGCGGCTGCCAGCGGGCCCCACTTGTCGCCCCCCTTTGCTGCTGACCGCTGCTCCACCCCGTCCCTGGCCACCGGCCCTGAGCCGCTCCGCCACCGCAGCACCCCGCATGCTCCGCCACCGCCATCTATCGCTGCCACCTCCCCCACGCGCATCCGCCGCCGCCTCACCGTGCGCGCTCGCATGCCCCCTTGCGCCGGCTAGCCGCGCTGTGTTGGCCTCGAGGCTCCGTTGCCCGGGAGCCCGCTAACTCGCCCCATTCCTCCCCTGTGACACTGACCGCAGGGGCCCACGCCCCTGTTTTATGAAAAGAAGGATTTAGAAAATAAATAAATAAAGAAATAAATAAATAGTTAATTAGTTAAAAGATTAATTAACTTAATTAAGTCTATTAAATTAGCCTAATCACTTAATTAAAACTAACCAGTTATATTTAGTTAAACTGTCTCAATGACAAAGGGGGCCCACCTGTCAGATTAACCCAGTCAATGGTCAGAGTTGACCGTTGACGTCATGCTGACGCAATATATATTTTCGAATTAAAATAATTTATAAAATGAATTAAAATTTAAAAATTAATATAAAATAAACCGTAACTCAGATGAAAATACTTTGTACATGAAAGTTGCTCGGAACGATGAGACGAATTCGGATACGCAGCCCGTTCGCCCGCCACACATCCCTAGCATAGAAAACACGCAACTTTCCCCCTCCGGTTCATCTGTCCGAAAACACGAAACACCGGGAATACTTTCCCGAATGTTTCCCTCCTTCACTGGTACCCCCTCCTACCGTGTTGGAGCACACCTAGCACCGCGCATTGTCATGTCTTCCATCGTCATGCTTATGTTTGCATTATATTTATTGTTTCTTCCCCCTTTTCTTTAGTTAGACACCGAGACCGACGCCGCTGCTACCCAGTACGACTACGGTGATGACGACCCCTCTTTCTTGCCAGAGCAACCAGGCAAGCCCCCCCTTGATCACCAGATATCGCCTATTCTTCTCTCTACTGCTTGCATTAGAGTAGTCTAGCATGTTACTGCTTTCTGTTAATCCTATCCTGATGCATAGCATGTCCTTGCTACTACTGTTGTTACCTTTACCTGAAATCGTACAAGCTTAGTATAGGGTGCTAGTATTCCATCAGTGGCCCTACATTCTTGTCCGTCTGCCATGCTATACTACTGGGCCGTGATCACTCAGGAGGTGATCACGGGCATATGCTATATACTTTATATTGTTACATTACTTATGATACTGTTTGGATATGGGGGCTGAAGGAGCAGGTGGCTCCATCCCGGTAGAGGTGGGCCAGGGATTCTCGATGGCTCCCGACTGTTACTTTGTGGCGGAGCGACGGGGCAGGTTGAGACCACCTAGGAGAGAGGTGGGCCTGGCCCTGGTCGGCGTCCGCGGTTACTTCATAATAACACGCTTAACAAGATCTTGGTATTTGATCTGAGTTGGGTCGTTGACCTTATACGCACTAACCGCCACTTGGGACAAGATATGGGCAACCGACGTCCTGGTATCAGCCGAAGCTCTTTTTGATGTCAGCGATTGAGCGGCGCACGCCCGATTGGACTGGAACGCCTGCTAGGCTAGGTTTGCTTCCGGCCGCGTACGGAACGTGCATGTGTGCAATGGGCGATGGGCCCAGACCCCTGCACGCATAGGATTTAGACCGGTGTGCTGACCTCTCTATTGAGCCTAGGTGGTGCTGCGACGTGTTGATCTTTCGAGGCCGGACATGACCCAGGAAAGTGTGCCCGGCTAGAGGGATCGAGCGTGTCGGGTAATGTGGTGCACCCCTATAGGGAAGTTTATCTATTCGAATAGCCGTGATCTTCGGTAACAGGATGACTTGGAGTTGTACCTTGACCTTTTGACAACTAGAACCGGATACTTAATAAAACACACCCTTCCAAGTGCCGGATATAACCCGGTGATCGCTCTCTAACAGGGCAACGAGGAGAGGATCACCGGGTAGGATTATGCTATGCGATGCTACTTGGTGAACTTACCATCTACTCTCTCTTACATGCTGCAAGATGGAGGTGGCCAGAAGCGTAGTCTTCGACATGATTAGCTATCCCCCTCTTATTCTGGCATTCTGCAGTTCAGTCCACCGATATGGCCCTTTACACATATACCCATGCATATGTAGTGTAGCTCCTTGCTTGTGAGTACTTTGGATGAGTACTCACGGTTGCCTTTCTCCCTCTTTTCCCCATTTCCATTCTACCTGGTTGTCGCAACCAGATGCCGGAGCCCAGGAGCCAGACGCCACCATCGACGACTACTCCTACTACATGGGAGGTGCCTACTACTACGTACAGCCCGCTGACGACGACCAGGAGTAGTTAGGAGGATCCCAGGCAGGAGGCTTGCGCCTCTTTCGATCTGTATCCCAGTTTGTGCTAGCCATCTTATGGCATCTTGTTTAACTTATGTCTGTACTCAGATATTGTTTCTTCCACTGACTCGTCTATGATCGAGCACTTATATTCGAGCCCTCGAGGCCCCTGGCTTGTATTATGATGCTTGGATGACTTATTTATGTTTTAGAGTTGTGTTGTAATATCTTCCTGTGAGTCCCTGATCTTGATCGTACACGTTTGCATGCATGATTAGTGTACGATTGAATCGGGGGCGTCACAAGTTGGTATCAGTGCCGACTGCCTGTAGAAATCCCCCTTCCACACTCCTTGGCGAAGTTGAGTCTAGTCATTACAAAACCTTTGCTAACATGGTTGTGTGGCTTACGGGCCCACGTCGCCATTTGGGTGGTATTAGGATCTTTTATTCCTTGTCTATACTCTGGGACTCTGATCTCTCTTCTATTCGGGTTAAATGAATTTGCTAAACTCTAACATTAGGTTCTCGTAACAACTTCCACCCGAAGAGCCCCTTATTACCCATGGTCGCCTGTTGCATCATAAGATCCTGAAGATATTCTCCGATGTTCTCTCGAGACTTTGTCCCCGTTGCTTTTGCAATTCCCTACCATCGAAACATCACTATGGATAAATGCATACACCTGTCATTCTTACCTTTATTCCTAGTTGGACTTTTTATAACAAGATACCTCGAACTTCTCACTATTGCTTCGAGAAAACTTTGTGCTTACTGCCTTGTAGTTTCTTGTCGCCTGAATACACCTACAAATTAATCCTCACACTTACCGAGGATTTTTTTCTCCCCAGTTGTTCATGTGTATCACAACAGTCTTCGAAATACCATTTGATCTTCCGAAAATACTGAGCAATCTATTGCTCTTGAAATTCTTGCTCGCTTGCATTATGGTTAATCCCATAAGTCTCGTAGTCTTATTGGCATACCTTGTCATTATCATTTTGAGTCTGTTGATTCAATATGTTGCAAATGTTCGCAATCCTCAATCAGATCCTAGAGTTCATCCTTTCGGCTCAGACGTCATTTTAAACATGAGTTGGTTCTCAACCAATCCAATTGCCTTCGATTGTACCCTAAGCCTACTCAACTTATCCATCCTTAATCAGAGCGTTTGCTTCTGATCCTTTGATTTGGAAATCATATTTCCTTTACATGTGAGCTTTGAATTAGCCAGTTGCTTCTATAATCCAATGCCTTCGCATTGTTTCTTCTTCTAGTTGAGGACCGATGCTCACATCAGATCTCTTGGGGACCATCAAATCCTTTTTTGGATTTTATCCGACAACGTCCTTCATATTCAATAACTTTGTGAGTATTTTCTCGGATACATAATGCCTTTAGTAAATTGTATCCTCTGCTTTGTCGAACATGCTCTACTTTCGAGCTGGTGATATTTACTATTGAATCTTGTGGTATATATTTCCACGATGTCCTGATGGGTTGAACCAACGCCTTCCCTAATCTGTGTGAACCCAAAAAACTTCACGGGTCATACTTATCTGGTATTGCACCAGGTAAAACTTTCAACAACTAATGTCATTTTCGAAATACGAGAAGTGAATGGAAGGTTATGCATTGTAGAAGTGGGAGTCGATCTTGAACTTGTGTTCATGCCCATGGACTCGATGTGGAACTTATCATGGAAGCTTCTTGCAAAATATTTAATCATTTGGGTAATTCTTTTGGTGTCATTAAATTGGATCCCCTGCAGCTATGGTTCCGACCATATTATTCTTCTTTGATCACATTTCTCGGACAAGTTGAAGTACTTGTCTTCTGCAGGTCAATATATCTATCCAACCTCTATTCTGCTCTACCTTCGAGTATACCCTCAGGAATCTCGAGAATATCACGGAACTACATAAATTCTTATGAGTTCTTCATCAACTATTATTCTCGCGATTCTAGTGCCCCCCGGGTTATGAGTTACTAGTCACTTGAGAACACCGATAAGTGAATCGATTCAGCACATCGATTCAATAACTCTAAGTAATTTTCATGGCTTATGAGTTTAATAATCCTTCAAGTCATTCCTAGCCTGATTGGCTACATCATTATCATGCTAATTTTAGCTATGCTACCAGTTCATTATTCACAAAGCATAACTTTTAATGGTGAGCTAAGCTTACGTTGATTTTCCTCGTCCCATTATTTTGCCTTGAACAACAAGCTTGATTTCGACTTTGTGTCGTACCCTTGGTTTCAGCAACCTTTCGCTTCATCATTCCTTTGACTTGATGTCATCGCCGACCGATTACATCTTCATGAAACCTCTCGACAAATGTGTCATGCTCATCATCAACATACTGAGCGTTTCTAGGATATCAATTAAATTGAAGATGAGAAATACCATCCTTGCCCTCGATGATTTGTGATATCATCGACCACTTTATTGCATTCTGTTCAACACAAACTTGTTCGTATTTCATGCTATACCTTGAGATCCTTGCTATCCATCATTTGTTCTTTACCTTGGTGTATTACCATATTTTATGTCAAGAATGTCGTGAGAATTTCACCACCTCTTAAGAATTCTTGATACAGGTGATACTTATTGCCATATTCGTTCATTCCTTCGTCCCCGTGTTATTTCTAACCGGAAAACCGACAATTGAACTATGATGTGCGACTTCAAAACTTCTAGCAACTCTATCGCTTTGAAGTTAATGGTCGATAATTCATTCTTAGACCATTGGTTATCGAATCACGATTCTAACATTGATCATGCTACCTAAGCCCTATTCTCGGGTGCACCTTTTCAACCAATGTTTAATTGTGTATGTTTTCCTCGAACATACCTCATTATATCATTTGATCTGACAAATGTTATCTCCTTGTTCACATAAGTGTGAAAATACATCTTTTGAAATTCTCAATGAATTGTCGCGGAGCCAATCAGCCACCTCCTCACCTCTCCTTGATTTAATGATGAACTCTTGTTTTGGAACTTGCTTCCATAGTTCAATGCCCGAGAATCATACAATGTCATCTTGACAATTTGTGTTGCACCTTTCTTCTTAGGCATCCCGAGTCTGAGTTATCCTGACACCAATCAGATCTGAATCTCAGTTAGATATGATGGTTGGAACATATTTCCAAGAGTTATAACAATGGTGTTTACCCGGTAAGGTGATGTCGTGCCTAGCACACCTGGTCGGAGGCCCTATTGTTATAGATTCCTTTTCAGCAAGGTTATCCATTCTTCCATGAGGAAATTGTAAGACTTATTCTATAAGTTGTTTCCGATGGATCCTTTGTATCCAAAGTCTAACCTTTGCTTGAAGACCATGTCAATGCTATCTCGAAGCATGTCTGTGGTACTCCGATTTTCAACAAGAACATTTGAAGCCCAATGCTAAAAGTTTCTTGCTCAATTATCCAAACACCGTTGTATGGGTAATGTCTTGAAATTTCTCTCCCCTTACCTAAAGGGCTTTTCTACATTAAATCCTGACGTGGATATCATGCTTTGCTTGTCCTTGGGAAGGACATATCCCTGAGATGTGTGTTTAAACACATTTTCCTTTCCATTGTTCTGTTTAATCTCATGATCACCTTTTCCTTTCCATTGTTTCGTTTAACCTTACTGGTGATCTATATGATCTAAGCAGTAATATTCTCGTGCTTATGTAAAACATCTTGGTGTACAACCGTGTCGGTAAGACCTTGTTGCTTTTGTTGACGGCATTCCGGTAACTGCCGATGGACGAGAACTTTGCCAATTGGCCCGCCTCGTTCAACGAGCAGGAAAATGGTTCTCTTCGTCCCTTGCCCTTGGTACCGATGTTGTCACCGACATAACCGACAGACTATCCTCTGACATGCCTTGCTTACATGATCGTGCTAGATATCAACGCCTTTCCTACTTTTAACCACATGGTGGGCCCATAACCCACAGTTCCACAGGATCGTAACCTGACTCTCCTGTACGCCCCCTATTCCCAAAGTTATTCCTCGCGCGTGGCCTCGTATGTAATTCACGGGCCACCGTCCCAAGTGATCTATTCTGATAACAGAAGCAATACTCAATCTCGTTGCTCTGGACCCGTTTCGCATGTTCTTTCAGACATCGAACGATTTCCTATCGTTTTGAAACTTCTCATGGTACCTTCTTACTTTGTTCTCGATAACTTCAAGTTTTAATTCAAGAGTTACTTTCCGCCACCTTCCCCGATGTTATCGACCAGGTAGTCAACCTTGCCTAGGTTCGTTCTCCCCGAATACTCCCCCTTTATTCTTTCGTAACTACGATGGAGTTTCCAAAGAAAGGATGCTGACTTCATCATGATGACATGAAACAGAGAAATGGAGAAATCAACATAATGGATCGACCGCTTCGAGAAGAGCAACCAAGACCGAGAAGACTCGTTAGAATTTTGTAACCAAATTCCTTCCCCCTCACTCCCCTCTTAAATCTCGAGACGAGATTTCTTGTAGTGGAGGAGATTTGTGACGCCCGGATAATTAAGCTATAGTAACCCTTTGCTAATGCTGCCACATCACCACTATTACTGTTGTTGAACTTGCGAAGATTCAAATCCCGTTCAAATTCAAATTTAAAATAAAGGCAAACATCAAAAGTTTTCAAACGTTAAAACTAAAATGTTCAAAATGCGACAAATAAATCCTAAGTCATTATGGCGGAGGAACCACATTTTTGTAAAAGGATTAAATGCACTAAAATGATTCAAACAGTAGCAAAAAGAACTATTTAAACGCCTTTGGTATTTCATAAATACTAAACTATTTTATATCGAGCTAAAACTTTTGACAGTAGTGGATTGTTCTGGAACGTTATTTTAGGGGCTATAGTCACATTTTACTAAACTAAAATTAATATGTAACTAAAATAAAACAGAAAAGAAATATAACAAAAACTAAAACTAAAACAAACAAAAAGAAGAAGAAGAAAAAGACCAAACCCTCCCCCGGGGCCAACCGGCCCAGCTGGCCACTGGGATAGCCAGCCGGCCCACCTACTGGCCTACCTAGGCCCCCCTCCCATCGAAACCCTAATCCCACCCCCACGTTCCCCACGACCCCCTCGCCCACTCGCTCGATCTGGATCGAGCGCGACGCCCGCCCCCGACGCGTCATCGGTGCCATTGCACCGGCGCCACCCCGCCCCCGTCCGCCGTCGCCGGCCTCGACCCCGTCACCGGATCGCCAAGCACCGCCCCGGTCTCCTCCTCGCAGCTCCTCCCTCCTGCCTCGATCTGGAGCGCTGGACGCCCGCTCGCCGACGTCGTCACTGCCGCCTCATTAGTCGTCGTCTCCGGCCATGCCGAGCCCCCTCGAGCCCGCTGCCACCCCCCTACAGCTCGAGATGAGCCCCGTTCGCCTTCCCCTCCTCTCCCTGTTCCAGCATTCGCCGCCTCCGACGTGTCGCCCGCGCCTCGACTCCACCGTATTGTCCGCCTCTCCCAGGCGCGTCCCTACGAGCACTTGGTCGTGCTACCGCTGCTCTCTGACGCTGTGGATCACGGATACCAGCGCGCCCTACTTGTCGCCCCCCTTTGCTGACCGCTGCTCGACCCCGTCCCTGGCCACCGTCCTTGAGCCGCTCCGCCACCACAGCGCCCCGCTTGCTCCGCCACCGCCATCTATCACCGTTCGCGCCCGGTGCTGCTCGCCCGCCCTCCCCAAGCATCTGCCGCCCGCCTGCGCCGTCTTTTCGCATGCCCCTCATTTGGGTTGGCACAGGGGCTCCGTTGCCCGGGAGCCCGCTAACCCGCCCCATTCCTCCCCTGTGACACTGACCGCAGGGGCCCACGCCCCTGTTTTATGAAAAGAAGGATTTAGAAAATAAATAAATAAATAGTTAATTAGTTAAACATTAATTAACTTAAATAAGTATATTAAATTAGCCTAATCACTTAATTAAAACTAACCAGTTACATTTAGTTAAACTGTCTCAATGACAAAGGGGGCCCACCTGTCAGATTGACCCAGTCAATGGTCAGAGTTGACCCTTGACGTCATGCTGACGCAATATATATTTTCGAATTAAAATAATTTATAAAATAAATTAAAATTTAAAAATTAATATAAAATAAACCTAACTCAGATGAAAATACTTTGTACATGAAAGTTGCTCAGAACGACGAGACGAATCTGGATATGCAGCCCGTTCGCCCGCCACACATCCCTAGCATAGCAAACACGCAACTTTCCCCCTCCGGTTCATCTGTCCGAAAACGCGAAACACCGGGAATACTTTCCCGGATGTTTCCCTCCTTCGCTGGTACCACCTCCTACCGCGTTAGGGCACACCTAGCACCGCCCACTGTCATGTCTTCCATCATCATGCTTATGTTTGCATTATATTTATTGTTTCTTCCCCCTTTTCTTTAGTTAGACACCGAGACCGACGCCGCTGCTACCTAGTACGACTACGGTGTTGACGACCCCTCTTTCTTGCCAGAGCAACTAGGCAAGCCCCCCCCACCCCCTTGATCACCAAATATCGCCTATTCTTCTCTCTACTACATGGATTAGAGTAGGGTAGCATATTCTTGCTTTACATTAATCCTATCCTGATGCATAGCCTGTCCTTGCTACTACTGTTGTTACATTTACCTGCAATCCTACATGCTTAGTATAGGGTGCTAGTATTCCATCAGTGGCTCTACATTCTTGTCCGTCTGCCGTGCTATACTACTGGGTCGTGATCACCCGGGAGGTGATCACGGGCATATGCTATATACTTTATATTGTTACATTACTTATGATACTGCTCGGAGATGAGGGCTGAAGGGGCAAGTGGCTCCATCCAGGTAGAGGTGGGCCTGGGATTCCCGACGGCCCCCGACTGTTACTTTGTGG
This sequence comes from Aegilops bicornis, assembly GCA_021605145.1. Taxonomy (NCBI): domain Eukaryota; kingdom Viridiplantae; phylum Streptophyta; class Magnoliopsida; order Poales; family Poaceae; genus Aegilops; species Aegilops bicornis. Next base: position 546,928,232 of record CM038673.1, on the reverse strand, counting down.
GCCTGGCCCTGGTCGGCGTCCGCGGTTACTTCATAATAACATGCTTAACGAGATCTTGGTATTTGATCTGAGTTGGGTCGTTGACCTTATACGCAATAACCGCCACGTGGGACAAGATATGGGCAACCAGCGTCGTGGTATCAGCCGAAGCTCTTATTGACGTCAGCGACTGAGCAGCGCACGCCGGATTGGACTGGAACGCCTGCTAGGCTAGGTCTGCTTACGGCCGCGTACGCAACATGCAGGTGTGCAATGGGCGACGGGACCAGACGCCTGCGCGCATAGGATTTAGACCAGCGTGCTGACCTCTCTGTTGAGCTTAGGTGGGGCTGCAACGTGTTGATCTTCCGAGGCCGGACATGACCCAGGAAAGTGTGCCTGGCCAGAGGGATCGAGCGTGTCGGGTAATTTGGTGCACCCCTGCAGGGAAGTTTATCTATTCGAATAGCCGTCATCTTGATGTGAGCGACTTGGAGTTGTACCTTGACCTTATGACAACTAGAACCGGATACTTAATAAAACACACCCTTCCAAGTGCCGGATATAACCCGGTGATCACTCTCTAACAGGGCAACGAGGAGAGGATCGCCGGGTAGGATTATGCTATGCGATGCTACTTGATGAACTCACCATCTACTCTCTCCTACATGCTGTGTAGCGACCCGACCTCAAACGGTCAAGTCTCTGTGCTTAAGTGTCATCCCTGGATCGGTATGCTGACACACATAGTACTCGAGGATTTATAACATAGGTAAATCACATGTATAAAGTAACGCAAATACTATTACCTCAATCCAAATAGCGGAAGTAACAAGGTTGTGGATTCCCATCAACACCAACGACAAAGTTGAGTGTAGAAATCGTAACCCTAACGTATCACTTACTCGTCGAAAGATTCCTGCAACATGAGACGTTGCAGCCACAAAGGGTCAGTACATTGAATGTACTGGCAAATTCACACTGTAGAGCAATGCTGAAATATGGCTATCACTACATGCATATTTGGCTGGTGGAAAAGCTCTATGGTTATCAAGTTTTTGCGAAAAGCCAATTTTTCCCTACTGCAAAGGAATATATTTTATTTAACTACAAAGTTTGTTGAAAACATTGAGAAGGTAAACCCCCTCTCAATCCCAATTAAAAATAATCATTAACAACCCAACAAATTTATTATATAGAGTGATGAGATCAACATGATAATCCAAGAACCAGATACTCAAGATTGTCCATAACCGGGGACACGGCTAATCATGATTACTTTGTAAACTCTACAAAGGTTTGTGCAATTTTCCCCACAAGACTCGATCTCTTCCTTGGATATCTCGCACTACATGGTGTTTGAGAAACGGATGACCGAGACACAGTCTTTCAGAAGCGCTAGCACCTTACGATGGGTAGGCCGGTACACCTACATCCCCTACATCTGCTAGTCTACCACTGTAAGAGTTCACACGACTTAATCAACTATGCTAGAGCCCATAATAGCTTGTGGCTGGACACGGAAGTTTCTAGCATGAATAATCTTATGATCTCTTTAAGCCTGGGTGGCTGTCCATAGGAGAATCACACGGTACCCCGAGATTTCAAAAAAACCAGGCAATCACTGGATAACCCAGGTGCCTCAATCCACCTAGATGTGAAGTTGTCACCTTAAGTTGAACCATTAATTAACCATCTCACATCTTTCATGGATACACTCAAACCCAATCCACGTCTACGAGCATAGCATAGCAGTATAAGCGACGCAGAAGTAACTCCCAAAGGTTTGAATGCAGGGCAATAGGTTCCTACCTCATCAGCTACTTCCCAATACCCACATGTTATCAATCCTACTCATGCAATGTTTGAGGGTGAAACTAATGCATAAAAACTGGGTATGAAAGGGATATGATCAAAGTGTGAACTTGCCTGCAATGTTGATGTAGATGATTCGCACTCAACACTCCTGATAGTTCTACTCGTCACACTCCGGTCAATCTATCGTAAGCAAGCAATAGTAACCACACATAAGCAATCACTCAAAAGATCGGAAAGAACGAACAACAAATCGGAAAACATCAAAACAAAGAAAATAACTCTTAGAACATAAAATAATTTCTAACAGTACCAAAATTATATGAATTTGGCCTTATCAGAAAGGTTAGGTCAAGAGCCTCGATTTGCAAAAAAGAATCAACTCAAACGGAGCTACGAAACTCAAGTTATGATCAAACGAAGTTCAAATACAAAACTATTTGAATTCAAATTTGAAAACTTTCAAAAATATGTTTAAGTTGGATTACTGGAAAGAGGAGATCATAACAAAGAAGCGGGCGTTGGTTTCATCTAATTTAGATGAACGAGTAAAAGGTTATTTGAAAAATCAGGGCCAAGCTGTTTTATGGATGAAAAATAGCTACGGTTAAAAGAATTTTAGGTCTAATGTATAAATACAAAGACTAATTGGTAATCTAATTATTTTATCGTACTAGTCTAGAAAATAATAAACTACGAAAGTATAAAAAAGAAAAAAAAAGAAAAAAGATACCTTTATAAGGCAGAGAAAAGACAACTTCGGAGAGAGAAGACAGTTTCCAGAAGTCGCGCCGGAGAAGAGAAAAATATTTTTCTTAAATGAATCTAGTCAAACCAAAATATTGATTTAACCCGAATCAGATGATTTTTGGAGGCTCTATGGGTCTATATTTATAGGTGGAAAATAGGTTTAGGGGTCAAAGGCTAGGCAATGTGGGACTAAATGTAGATGTAATTAAACGAAACAGGGGAGAACCGCATAGGCTTGAAGCGTTCGGCCGCCGCACGCACGCGTACACGGGTTGCAGTTTTTTTTAACAAAAATCGGCCTAAGTAAAAAAAATAAAGAGTCTGGTAGGGCCTGGCCCATTTAGGAGAGAAAAAAATTGAGGCGCCCGCTGCCACTATGCTACGCGTTTGGGCGGTAAATAATTATGGGCCGCACGTACAATTTTTTTAAACGGAAACAGAAGGAAAACCAGATAAATAACATAAAGTAAAATTTTATATAGGCATATTATATATCAAAAATTTCATAAAAATATTTCCAACAAGCTGAACATTTTTCTAGAGTTAAATAAAATACACACAAACTCAGATAAAGCAAAGAGTGCTCCTGCTCTAGTAAAATCCAGTAAAAATCATTTAAACATACCAAAACCAATTCAAATTTGTTTCTCTCCAATTTTCTGATGTAGGGAATCATGTTACCCTATTTTCCATATATTTTATTTTTGGAGAAAAATAATTTGAATAAAACTCAAATAACTCCAAATTGAAAATAAATTCAAAAGAACTTTGAATTTAATTCTTTGAAACTTCCCACTCATATTTCATATATTTTGAAGAAGTCAATTTATCTTCGCTCGTGAAAATCATTGAGTTGCATAAAGTTCCTGGGTTGGAAATATTTTCCAAATGAAATTCAAATATTTTCAACACCCCTTGTCATTTAAATAAATGGAAGAAGTCATGTCATCTTCTCTCCAGAGTTTTTGTGGTGAAAAGAATTTGAATTGACGGAGATCACGAATGCAAAATGAAAGTTTGGGAAAGTCCTTTTATTCTCTCTCATTTAACTTCCAAAAAGTTTCGAATTTCATTCAATTTCACACAATCAATCAAATCTATCTAATTATTATAACATTCCAAAATTTAGAATTTTGGGATGTTACAAACCTACCACACTTAAAATGAATCTCGTCCTCGAGATTCAGAGAGACTAGCAAGAAATAGGTTAGGTTTGGGGGGACTTCTCAAAATCCATCGATCATCTCAGGGAGTCTGGGGTGCTAGCACCCTTAGAATCATTGATACAGTTCCATCAAAACTCATATACTCCATCCTTATTCTTGACAGTGTCGGTCTTCTCAGATCATAAGGATAATTCTTTCTCTCGGCTCTTCCGGTAGTGGCATAACCTTTTCGTCAATTCTTCTGTCCTTTCCTCTTGGTAAGGTTATTCCGAGATTGGGTCTTCTTAGCTGACGGGTCTGGCGCCAATACTAAACAACTATCGATATCTCATGGTGGTTAAAAAATTAGGGTTTCTCCTGCAGGAAATGGGTCTGGTTGATCCTCACCGTATAGCCTACGGTTGGCAAAAGCTGCCTTGTACAAGGGAAAAAATTCTTATACCATTCTAAGGTTTAAACAGGGTTTTGATCGTCGTCTCTTTACTATAGGTAAGTCACTCAGATTTACCATCCCACATAGCAAGGCAAATAATAAGAGTAAGTCGGTATGGTGATCAATCCATCCCGCACCCAAATCATTACCTTGTATATGGTTTAGCGAATCTCGCATTCTAACACTCGGTCATCCTCACAAGCATTGCAGAATTTCTCTTGTTGACGAACCAAGTTCGAATATATCCATAGATTCTGCAATCCAAACAAACATCTATCGTTCCTTCACAACTCTTAGGTTTTGTGTAAACTCCTATAAAATCGTCTATCGACAAAGGTATATCCTCTTCCAGGGTTTTTCCTTCAGCAAGAATGTGCTTGCTTCTTGGCAGGTCCTGGGCCTGTAGGTTATGGCCCATCTCATCACTTGTAGTCCCTGAACTTATCATCGGGCAACTGATCATTATTCCAACTTCCAACTTCCAGCTTCCAAGCATACTTAAAATCCATCCAATTGTATTGTCTCCCTTCCTTCTATTTGCACCAAACTAAGACGTGATTACTCAAACTCATCATGGAGTTACAATTGCTCCATATTACCAACATCATACCGCCTTTATATCCAATAGTACTTCATCTCTTCATATTCTTGGGGTATCCAACATATCGAGATAAAACTCGTACTTATGAAGTCCATTCAGTGGAACATCATTATCCTTTCCAGGGGTCAAGTGTCCTTACAAGGGAATATTGGCCATCTATACATGGCACTTCTTCAACTGGAAAATGTGAAACACATCGTGAACTCCTGACAGTCCTTCAGGTGACTTCAACTTGTTGGCCACTTCTCCCATACGCTCCAAAACTCTGTATGGTCCTACAAATCTCGGGGCTAACTTTCCCTTAACTCCAAATCGTTTAATTCCTCGGATAGGGACACACGAAGACATGCTCTGTCTCCAATTTCATAGACTACCTCCTTGCATTTTTGAGTCTGCATAACTCTTATGCCTGGACTGAGCTACCTTCAGTCTATCTCGAATCAACTTAACATTCTCTTCTGACTCCTTGATCACATTTGGTCCAAACAACTGACGGTCTCCAACTTCATCCCACATCAAAGGTGTCTGGCTCCTTCTCCCATACAAAGCTTCAAAAGGGGCCATCTTCAAACTGGCTTGGTAGTAGTTGTTGTATGAGAACTTCGCGTCAGGTAGATTATCATCCCTACTAGATCCATAATCTAGCGCACACGCTCTCAACATGTCCTCCAGAATCTAATTGACTCTCTCGATCTATCCATCTGTCTGCGGATGAAAGGCTGTACGGAACTCTAGCCTAGTACCCAAAGTGTGGTGCAGCTGATTTCAAAACTTTGAGGTAAACTGTGTTCCTCTATCTGATACGATGGTCCTTGGAACTCCATGCAGACATACGATCCTGGTCAAATATATCTTGGCCAACTTCGCACTTGTATAGGTGGTTTTCACTTGGATAAAGTGAGCCACTTTTGTCAAGCGAATCAACTACTACCCAGATAGAATCATATCCTGGTCGGGTTCTGGGAAATCTGGTAATGAAATCCATGCCAAGCTTATCCCACTTCCATTCGAGTGTCGGCATAGGCTGTAGTAATCCAGCTGGCTTCTGATGCTTGCCTTTACACTCTGGCATACATCACCTACAACTACATACTCCGCAATATCTTTCTTCATACCAGTCCACTAGAAACGCTCCTTCTAATCCAAATACATCTTGGTGTTTCCAGGGTGAATCGAGTATGGTGAGTCATGAGTCTCCTGAAGTATTAACTTCCTGATCTTTGCATTATTGGGCACATATACACGGTCCCCGAACCATAAGGTGTCGTGCTCATGCTTACGAAAACCTTCGGCCTTTCCTTTGCTCATCCTCTCTTGTACCTCAACAATCTCTTTGTCAACCTTATGAGCTTCACGGATCTTTCCCAACAATGTAGACTGAACTTCCTTTGCTGCAACAAAACCTTTGGGAACAATCTCCAACCGACGTTCCCTGAGATCCTCGGCTAACTCCTTTGGTAATCCTCCGCTTATGAGGGTATTCGTCCTTGTTTTCTTTATGGTTGGGTCATATCCTTTCCGGCTATAGTGTTATTCTTCATATGACCTTCCATGTTCTGAATCCATCGGTCCGTCGCCAATTGAATCATCGGTCCAGAAAAATATGGGTTCATCTCCATTCATCCTCTATTGGGTCCATGGGTTTTGGGGTGGGATAAGAGAGAGGGAGAGAGAGAGAGATGCACACAATACAAAGAAAAGTTTTGAAAAGGCAGATTTTTATTTGTGGCTGTCGGAAAAACATAAATCAAATGACAGCTCACAATCGTCGCATCTAACATCGGTATATAACAAGGGTTTAGTCTTCTAAAGGTCAATAAATCTTCAAAAGTCGCCAAACTCTTCAAGTCTTGTTCATGTCTCCGATGGCTTCTTCCGATCATGCTTGTCCTTCTAAAATTCTTTTGCTAGATCATCTCTGTTGACGCGAAGTTTATCATGACGTCATTTAATATTTCTGGAGTTGCGTTCCAGACTTCTGGGTTTCATCAACCTCGACATGAACCATGGTCCTATTGTCCTTCAGTTCCTGACGAATCTCCTGTGTCTTGAGGTTTTGCTCATCCAGTTTGGCTACTTCAGCTTCTGGGTCCTAAGTTCTTCACATAATACTTTCTCGTCAAATACGGCTTCCTGCAGGTCCATCTTCAAACTCCTGATGTAATTCTCTAGATCTTGGCGATACACCAGCTAAGGTTAAAACTTCATCCTTTGCTCATAGATGCTCCATCAGCCTTCTACCATCCAATCCTTCCATGCATATGCATGCTTAACTCAGCACGGTGACAATAGTATAAGTGGGCGATAACATCATGGATAGCCGTGTTTCTGCTCTTGTCAATTCCATGAGCTATCTCTCCATAGTTGATATCTCCTGCCTTAGGGTTTCTTGACAAAACTTTGAGTTCTAATGCTCCATGTTCCGTTCTTTCTCCAACACACCTTTATCTCGGGTATTGACAACTTCCATAGTCTATAAGTTCCATAAGGGTAGCCTTCCTAGGTCATACAAATCTGGGAATTCTTCAGAGCCTTCAAATTCTCCTAGTCTTCAGAATTCTTCAACCGTTGTAGTTTCCATTATTCAGATGCACGATAAAATCCTCTTCATTCTGAAGTGGTCATAGTTGTCCAATATCCTGTACTTCTTGGAGTGGTCTCGTCGGGCGAATCTTCGAGTGGTCAAAAGGGAAAAAGGGGTATGGTCTCACTAAAAGTGAATATTTGAATAAGCTCAGAAGAGAAGAGAGGTAAAAGATCCTTTGAAAAGGAAGTTTTAGAGAAAAATCTTTTCCTATGGGCCTGCCAAGAGGTCGGGTCACGTCCTATAGCCAACATGTGCTCTGATACCATCTTGTAGCGAACCGACCTCAAATGGTCAAGTCTCTGTGCTTAAGTGTCATCCCTGAATCGATATGCTGACACACACAGAGTACTCGAGGATTTATAACAGAGGTAAATCACATGTATAAAGTAACGCAAATACTATTACCTCAATCCAAATAGCGGAAGTAACAAGGTTGTGGATTCCCATCAACACCAACGGCAAAGTTGAGTGTAGAAATCGTAACCCTAACGTATCACTTACTCGTCGAAAGATTCCTACAACATGAGACATTGCAGCCACAAAGGATCAGTACATTGAATGTACTGGCAAATTCACACTGTAGAGCAATGCTGAAATATGGCTATCACTACATGCATATTTGGCTGGTGGAAAAGGTTATCAAGTTTTTGCAAAAAGCCAATTTTTCCCTACTGCAAAGGAATATATTTTATTTAACTACAAAGTTTGTTGAAAACATTGAGAAGGTAAACCCCCTCTCAATCCCAATTAAAAGTAATCATTAACAACCCAACAAATTTCTTATATAGAGTGATGAGATCAACATATAATCCAAGAACCAGATACTCAAGATTGTCCATAACCGGGGACACGGCTAATCATGATTAGTTTGTACACTCTACAGAGGTTTGTGCACTTTTCCCCACAAGACTCGATCTCCTCCTTGGATTTCTCGCACTACATGGTGTTTGAGAAACGGATGACCGAGACATAGTCTTTCAGAAGCGTGAGCACCTTACGATGGGTAGACTAGTACACCTACATCCCCTACATCTGCTAGTCTACCACTGTAATAGTTCACACGACTTAATCAACTATTCTAGAGCCCATAATAGCTTGTGGCTGCACACGGAAGTTTCTAGCATGAATAATTTTATGATCCCTTTGAGCCTGGGTGGCAGTCCATTGGAGAATCACACGGTACCCTCGGATTTCCAAAAAAAGGCAATCACTGGATACCCCAGGTGCCTCAGTCCACCTAGATGTGTATTAAAGTTGCCACCTTAAGTTGAACCATTAATTAACAATCTCACATCTGTCATGGATACACTCAAACCCAATCCACGTCTACGAGCATAGCGTAGCAGTATAAGAGACGTAGAAGTAACTCCCAATGGTTTGAATGCAGGGCAATAGGTTCCTACCTCATCAACTACTTCCCAATACCCACATGTTATCAATCCTACTCATGCAATGTTTAAGGGTGAAACTAATGCATAAAAACTGGGTATGAAAGGGATATGATCAAAGTGTGAACTTTCCTGCAATGTTGAAGAAGATGATTTGCACTCAACACTCTAGATAGTTCTACTCGTCACACTCCGGTCAATCTATCATAAGCAAGCAATAGTAACCACACATAAGCAATCACTCAAAAGATCGGAAAGAACGAACAACAAATCAGAAAACATCAAAACAAAGCAAATAACTCTTGCAACATAAAACAATTTCTAACAGTACAAAAATTAAATGAATTTGGCCTTGTCGGAAAGTTTAGGTCAAGAGCCTCGATTTGCAAAAAGAATCAACTCAAACGGAGCTACGAAACTCAAGTTATGATCAAACGAAGTTCAAATACAAAACTGTTTGAATTCAAATTTTAAAACTTTCAAAAATATGTTTAAGTTGGATTACTGGAAAGAGGAGATCATAACGAAGAAGGGGGCGTTGGTTTCATCTAATTTAGATGAACGAGTAAAAAGTTATTTGAAAAATCAGGGCCAAGCTGTTTTATGGATGAAAAATAGCTACGGTTAAAAGAATTTTAGGTCTAATGTATAAATACAAAGACTAATTGGTAATCTAATTATTTTATCGTACTAGTCTATAAAATAATAAACACTAATTGGTAATCTAATTATTTTATCGTACTAGTCTAGAAAATAATAAACTACGAAAGTATAAAAAAGAAAAAAAAATGAAAAAAGATACCTTTATAAGGCAGAGAAAAGACAACTTCGGAGAAAGAAGACAATTTCCAGAAGTCGCGCCGGAGAGGAGAAAAATATTTTTCTTAAATGAATCTAGTCAAACCAAAATATTGACTTAACCCGAATCAGATGATTTTTGGAGGCTCTATGGGTCTATATTTATAGGTGGAAAAGAGGTTTAGGGGTCAAAGGCTAGGCAATGTGGGACTAAACGTAGATGTAATTAAATGAAACAGGGGAGAACCGCATGGGCTTGAAGCGTTCGACCGCCGCACGGGCTGCAGTTTTTTTAACAAAAATCGGCCTAAGTAAAAAAAATAAAGAGTCTGGCTGGGCCTGGCCCATTTAGGAGAGAGAAAAAAAGTTGAGGCGCCCGCTGCCACTATGCTATGCGTGTGGGCGGTAAATAATTATGGGCCGGACGTACATTTTTTTAAATAGAAACACAAGAAAAACCGAATAAAGAACATAAAGTAGAATTTTATATAGGCATATTATATATCAAAATTTTCACAAAAATATTTCCTACAAGCTGAACAATTTTCTAGAGTTAAATAGAATACACACAAACTCAAATAGAGCAAAGAGTGCTTCTGCTCTAGTAAAATCCAGTAAAAATAATTCAAAATATGAAAATTAATTCAAATTTATTTCTCTCCAATTTTCTGACGTAGGGAATCATGTTACCCTATTTTCCATATATTTTATTTTTGAAGAAAAATAATTTGAATAAAACTCAAATAACTCCAAATTGAAAATAAATTCAAAAGAACTTTCAATTTAATTCTTTGAAACTCCCAACTCATATTCCATATGTTTTGAAGAAGTCATTTTATCTTTGCTCGTGAAAATCATTGAGTTGCGTAAAGTTCCTGGGTTGGAAATATTTTCCAAATGAAATTCAAATATTTTCAACATCCCTTGTCATTTAAATAAATGGAAGAAGTCATGTCATCTTCTCTCCATGGTTTTTGTGGTGAAAAGAATTTGAATTCACGGAGATCACGAATGCAAAATGAAAGTTTGGGAAAGTCCTTTTATTCCCTCTCATTTAACTTTCAAAAAGTTTCGAATTTCACTCAATTTCACACAATCAATCAAACAATCAATCAAATCTATCTATTTATTATAACATTCCAAAATTTAGAATTTTGGGATGTTATCTTTACAAGATGGAGGTGGCGAGCGTAGTCTTGACGAGGATTAGCTATCCCCTCTTATTACGGCATTCTCAGCGATTCGATCCACCGATATGGCCCTTTACATATATACCCATGCATATGTAGTGTAGCTCCTTGCTTGTGAGTACTTTGGATGAGTACTCACGGTTGCTTTTCTCCCTCTTTTCCCCCTTTACATTCTACCTGGTTGTCGCAACCAGATGCTGGAGCCCAGGAGCCAGACGCCACCGTCGACGACGACTCCTACTACACCGGAGGTGCCTACTACTACGTACAACCCGCTGACAACGACCAGGAGTAGTTAGGAGGATCCCAGGCAGGAGGCCTGCGCCTCTTTCGATCCGTATCCCAGTTTGTGCTAGCCATCTTATGGCATCTTGTTTAACTTATGTCTGTACTCAGATATTGTTGCTTCCGCTGACTCGTCTATGATCGAGCACTTGTATTCGAGCCCTCGAGGCCCCTAGCTTGTGTTATGATGCTTGTATGACTTATTTATGTTTTAGAGTTGTGTTGTTATATCTTCCCATGAGTCCCTGATATTGATCGTACACGTTTGCGTCTAGTCATTACAAAACCTTTGCTAAAATGGTTGTGTGGCTTACAGGCCCACGTCGCCATTTGGGTGGTATTAGGATCTTTTATTCCTTGTCTATACTCCGGGACTCTAATCTCTCTTCTATTCAGGTTAAATGAATTTGCTAAACTCTAACATTAGGTTCTCGCAACAACTTCCACCCGGAGAGCCCCTTATTACTGATGGTCTCCTCACTACAAAAAAGGCACATCCGTGATATTTTGGGCCGAACTGAAATTTTTTCTGTCATACATATGACACTTCTATGACGATAATTGTGATAAAACCCGGTATCATCATAGATGTGGTGGGCTCCTACTTCTATGACAAAAAATCATGACAGAAAATTGGCTTTTCGTCCTGGGCGGGCCGGAGACACAGCTGCATGATATTCTTTGGGCCGTCCATGACGGAAAAAACCGTGGTAGAAGCGAGGGGAGGAAAAATTTGAGGAGTTCCGGTTACGGTGGGAGGTCGGGGCGGCGATGCTGCGTTCTCTCGTACACGTACGCGCGTGTGTGCGAGGTGTTGGCTCTAACTAAACCCAAGCGAGGCGTTGGGCTCTAACTGAACCCGAGCGATTGCACTGCAGGCTACGCATTACTAAACCTGAGCAATCAATCGATGACTGTTAACTGAACCCGAGCGAGCGATTCCTTCGCTACTTCTACTAACTGAAACCGACCGATGCTGCCTCTGGATGAACAGTGAGCGTTGCGGGGGGGGGGGGGGGGTTGGATGAACAGTTCCCGGTGGGGGTGGATGAACAGGACCCCGGGGTGTTGCCTCTGGATGAACAGGACCCCGATCGATCGAGCCGGTTGGGGCTGGATGAACAGGACCCCGGGGAGGGCTGGATGAACAGGACCACCACCTGTGGAGGGCAGGATGAGCGATGAGCGGTGGGGGGCAGGATGAACAGTAGCCCGTGGAGGGGTGGTTGAATAGGAGCCCGTGGAGAGGGGTTGTTGAACAGTAGCCGGTGGAGTAGCGCCCGGTGGAGGCTGGATGAACAGAAGCCCGTGGATGAACAGTCGCAGGTGGAGGCTGGAGGAGGTTGACGGTGGATGAATAGTAGCTCGTGGAGGCTAGAGGGGGTCGACGGTGGAGATGAACAGTATCCCGTGGAGTCCTGTTTTGCGGTACGCCACACCCCTCCCGATGAACAGGACCCCCGTTTCGACCGTAGCACTCGAACACAAGACCGTTTCCTCCGCTTTTGCGGTCGCCACACCCTCCCAATGAACAGGACCCCGTTTTCGACCGTAGGAGGTCCGTTTCCTCCGTTCTTGCGATGCGCCACACCCCTCCCGATCAACGGGACCCCGTTTCGACCGTAGGAGGTCCGTTTCCTCCGTTTTGCGATGCCCACACCCTCCGATCAACAGGACCCCCGTTTCGACCGTAGGAGGTCCGTTTCCTCCATTGTGCGGTACGCCAGGCCTCGTTTCCATCGCCTCTTCCGTCCAAGCCCTCCCGATGAACACGACCACGTATTCCGTTCTGAGCCAGCCGCGTTGCCTCCCGATGAACATGACGCATTCCGTTGCCGACCCATGAACACGACGCCGACAATGTTTCTCCGTTCCGACCCAGCCATGTCAACGAGCCCTCGCCGTACGTATGCGCGAGTGGGCGTTCGAGACCCCGCCCGTATGTACACATACGTGGCCGTATTTTCTTTCTTGAACCCTGGCCGCTGTACGTACGTGTACATGCTACATGCGCGCCTCTACTACGACACGTGCGCGCCTCTACATCAACCAGTATGCACGTACACATTCGCGACCGGAATGACAAAGCTACGTACGCTTCGACCAGGTGGGTCCCGACTATCAGGCAGTTTCTTGCCTGCAAAGATGTAGCCGGTGGGTCCCGGCGGTGGGCGAATCGTTTTTGCCGGGACGCACTTCCTTGCGTGCGAAGATGTAGCTGGTGGGTCCACATGGTCGGGGCTGGTGGGTCCCAGCGATCGAGGCGAATCGTTTGGTTTTTTTGCCGGACGCACTTCCTTGCGTCGTGCGAAGATGTAGCTGGTGGGTCCCAGCGGTCGAAGCGAATCGTTATTTTTTGCCGGACGCACTTCCTTGCGTGTGAAGGTGTAGCTGGTGGGTCCCAGCAGTCGGGAAATGTGTTTTCACGAAATCGATGGCCCGTCCGGTGGGTCCCTATTTGTCGGTGGAGGAATCATTATTTTCCAGCGTAATAAGGAGGCACTTCCTTGCTGCTGCCGTGGACCCACTGTCGACCTCTCCACCTCTGATCCACATCGATGGAAGTCGTTCCTTGACCACGTTGACCACGCCGCGACGAGAGCACCAGGGCGGTGGATGATGGCGAGGCCTAGGAAGGGGACGACGCGAAGCGGTGAAGACGCGGCAGTGGATGCCCACGCGGAGAGGAGTATGAGGGTTCACTCGTTCGGCTGCGGTGTGAGGCTGCCGTCGCCGCAGGGCCTGGCCAGCGGTGGGAATAGTAGGGGCGGTGAGGCCTCATGTAGCACAACCCGGCCACGGGAGGCAGGAGCGGGCGGCACGACCGGCGCTGCTTTGGGCGGCTGGAGCAAGAAGACCAGAGGTTGAAGAAGCACTATGGCCGTTGGATGGACATCGTACGGTCACTGCAGCTAGAATCGTTTATATTGACTAAGTTGACAAAGCCCTTGGTACGTCAACTTAGTAGGCCCACAGATCATCTTCCAAAGCGGTGCGCCCAGATGTAAGGGGGAGGAATCATTTTTTGGGCGGGTGAAGCTAGAATATCCGGGGTTGAAGAAGAAGCACGACATCCGTTGGATGGACATCCAACGGCCACTGCTGCTAGAGCCGTGTGTTGACTATAAGTTGGCAAAGCCTTGCATACACGTCAACTCTGCTTTATTAGCGGATGCATCAACTTAGTAAGGCCAGAAGTGTGTGGCAGAGAACTTATAGCCCATTCGAGATTTGTAAGAATGTGTAGCCCATTTTTGAATTCTAATGGAATTTACTACAGCCCATTTACAGTTTGTTAAAAGTACAGCCCATTTCAACCATCCATTCAAAACAGAATTCAATAAAATTTCCCATATTTTGATGGGATCCGAAATATTTTTATCCCGAAATTTCTAGTCAGATTAAATAAATTTATATTATGTAAAAATCCAACGAAACATTGCGCTCGCAACAATTAATGAAATTAAAATTTTCAATATCCAAAAATAATATTTTATAAAGTAATCACGTGTTTGGTGCATTTTTTTATAGTTAGTGCCCAGTTTTTATAATTACATCCCATTTATTATTTCTTAAAGCCCATTTTCTTGTTAAGCCTAATGCATCCCTCTTAGGAAAGATTTGCAGCCCAGCGGGGTGGAGAATAACAACTTGACCTTGCCTGGGTACTCCTAAGAAAAAGTATAGCTGGGCTAGCCATTTTCATCTTGAAAAAAATTAATATCTAGGCTGGATATCCGGCACAGGCTAGGCAGACCACAGCCAGCTTAATACACTGCAACGATGTTTTCGTTGTTGTTCGGAGGAGAAAAATTAATATCTGGGCTAAACATCGAAAAACTCTGCGGTGCTCACACCTCAAAAACACAAATCTTTGCTCGAGCTGCTTGGTCCCGGTATCGGCCGCTTCTTGTGCAATTCTCTCGTTTATTGACTACTACATAGGTTGACAATGGTGTGGGACCGTGATGTCGAGGAAACCAGGGGAAGCAAAATAAATTACTCCAAATGGCGCTTCCACCTACTGCCTCGTTGTCTCCCGTGAAACCCCTTTCCTCCGTTTTTGCTCGGGCAAGGACCAATGCATGCAACACGTCCATGCGGTTATTAGCCAAGAAATAAAAGCGCTTTGCATGCTATGAATTACGATGGCCTGCATGGGTAGCTAATAAGGCATCCTCTTAGCTGCTGTGATTAAGGTTGTGTTTAGAAGAGAGAAATATTCTTCTTTTCCACCAATCTGCTTGCACCTAGGTCGTGATGCACCTTCTAATATGACTTATTCACCTAGACGGAGGGAGTATAGTTTTATACATATATATATATATATATATATATATATATATATATATATATATGTGTGTGTGTGTGTGTGTGTGTGTGTGTAATAAGGAGGCACTTGCGTACGTGAGCTTGTGGACCTGGTGGGTACCCATTGTCATCCTATCCAAGTAAAGTCATCTCCTCGCCCGCGCGCGCTTTCCGCCCGAAACAGTCAGCGCCGCCCGCTTCGGTGCGGTGCGATTGCTCGCCTTCAAAGCGACACAAGTGCCGTCCGTCCGTCCATCGCCACCCACATTAATGATACGCGGGTGCTGAGGTGGCTACTCCGGCGCCCCACGTCCATCCCTCCGCCCGCCCACCATTGCTATATAAAGCTCTGCGCGGCCAAGCCATAGACGCATCATCCGCATCCGTTCCCTTTCTCCTGTCCACACCACTACTGCCCACCATGGCTTCCTCGCGCTCAGCGCGCCGGAGACGGGGGGACGATGGACCACAAGGAGATGGCAGCCATTGCTGCCGACCGGCTGGCCGGCAGGCTGCCGGAGGACGACGACGTCCCAATGGAGAACATGGTAGTCGACGATCTGGCGCCAACCCCCTCCTCCGCGCCATCCTCACCGGTGCATTGCACCATGACCATGGAGATGCCCGTGCCAATATATGGACAGTGTGAGGCAGATGCGTCGAGTGCGATTCCAGAGGCGCGAGCCGACGCCGCCTACAACCACCATCTCCTCCGAGAGCACCTCTAGGCGGAGGAGCAGATCTCCAGCAGGCGGCGGGCGAGGCGCTGCTCGACTTCGTACCGCTCCGCCGCAAGGAGCCGCCTCGGCGGCGGTACCGTATCTGCGGGTGGCGGAGGCTGCGGCCGCTTACAAAGAGGCTAGCAAAGAGGGCGATGAAGCGGGCGGCGCTGTTTGGCGAGACCAAGGATGAGGCGAAGGACAATGCCGGCCCGGCGAAGTCCCGCTCCGGCTGGCATCGACGAGGCCCAGCTCGCCGAGGCCCCAGGCGCCAACAACGTGGCGAAGAGGACACCGCCGGCTCGGCTGAGGCCCGCCCGCCAACAACGAGGCGAAGGACATCGCCGGCTCAGTGAGGCCCCACCTCGCCAAAGAACATGGAGGGTTTCCACCGCTCCGCTGAGGCGCCGCCCGCCGGCAACGAGACAGAGGACATCGCCGGCTCCACCGACGCCCCGCCTCGCTGCCAATGAGGCCGCGCCACACAGAAAACGAGGAAGAGTAGAACACAGTAGGTCGCCGCTGCTCGGGTCCAAGTAAGGCCACCGCTGCTACCCTCCTGTTGTAGCCAAGTTAGGCGGGTTGACCATTGACGTCCGGTTAGCTTCTTGGCAGCGACGTGAAGTCAGGGACTTCTGTTGGAGAACAACGCTGCTTCTACTTAACTGCTGGTGCAGTTGGCTGACTGACACGTGGGCCCAACAGGCCACATGTCAGTTACGCAACTGCACCTGCAGTTAAGTCACTGAAGCTTCTGTTCGGCTCAGCGGGACATAGGTGGGTAGCTTCGGTTAATTAATTATACCTCCAGCGCACCCCTTTTTAGTTGAAGAATGTATGAAATGTAATGAAATCTGGCATGTTTATATGAAATCCGACCATGTATGAATGAATTTATTTCGATTAGTTCAAATTCCTGTATCACTGGCATTGGATGAACATGCAAAACAATACGTACTAGCATTATTCCTGTGGTGATCACCTCGTTTGCAGCGATTTCACATGTACTCCCTCCGGTCCTTTCTAGTCTGCATACAAGTTTTATGCTGCAATCAAAGTATCTCTACTTTGACCAATCTTATACAAAAAGTATGCACTTTCACAATGTGCGAAGTAAAAAGGAACAGAAGGAGTACAAAGAGTTTGAGCAGCTTTTTAGCGTTTCTGTACATTGCAATCAAACACACAGGCCTAGCAATTCATAGAGAACATTCAAAACAATTGATGATTATGCATCTCAGCGACTCACATGTCAGAGGCAATATTTACTTCACAACTAAAGAATAAAGAAAAAAAATTGATCGACGCTGCTGACAGCAAAGGGCGTCCCATTCGAAAATATCAAACGCATGTCTTGCTAAAATCAATGAGCAAAATTTTACAAGGTTGTCCCATTCAAAAATATCAAATGCCTACGATTGTGGAATGGGCAGGGTTTGCCATCAGTTCGGGCATTGACATGGCACCTTGTGCTAAATAAACCAGCTGTTCTTTTTGTGCAGTTCCACCAAAATGAACCAAATTCGCGCGTCGCTTGTATGATTTCGCCCTTATATGTTGCAACGCCTTGAACTTATCGGCACCTCCTTTCTTGTGGTGGAAATGAATGATTCGATGTACTCATGAACATTTTGTGCAGTTCCCATTGAAATCAAGCTGAGCACCCCTGTTTGCACAAATACAAAAAAGTGATTAGTATAGAGCAAACTATACTATGAATTGACAGTTCCAACAGGCACATACATGGTCCATGTAGAGCACACTTTTAGAAAAATGGAACTCACCAGATAGAATCCTAGAACAACATTGTACTCGGGCATCTTAGAAAAAAATGGAGATTTTGTCAGTCCTTCTGAGCAGAAGTTAGCTTGGTCTTGTGGGGAGTAATGTAACCATCCTTCAACTGCTCCTTCTAATGATAAGATAGACAGGGCTTCTTCATCCTGGCATAATCGGAACTAGTCACTTCACGTACTCCATATTCTTCCTCAGAGGAAGATGATCCTGTTGTGCAAAGGAAAGAGGACTACTAAATGGTAGCATCACTCTTTGCTCGAAAAAAAGGAAAGGAAATATTTAAAACAACACAGATGAAGCACTTCTCAAGAACAATACCACTTTTTCATGACAGTATCTAAACAGTAGCACAACACCAATAGAGATGACAAAGCTCAATCATATGGATCAAATCAGTGGGCGAGTACCAACATTTCTCAGGAGGCTTATTGTGTAGAGAATTCAGATGAAGCATTTCTCCGGAACCATGTGTTGCTATCTACGGTGGTGGCCAAGCTTACTATATACTCCTCGATTAGTTTAATGTTTCCAACATCTTCTTGTGCAATTCCACTAAAATATATGGTATCTTCAAAGAAGATCCCTGTTTGCACAAGTAGAGATAATTACATATTACATTAAGACTAGCATCAAATCAGTGGCAAAACAATTGCTCGTTCCAGCCATAGCACTAAATTAAGATGAAAAACTATATCATTACTTGTGCCATCATAGTTCCAGTGCTTCATTGCAGCACCGGGAGTTGATTTTTGTTTTTTCCCTTGTTCTTCCCCTTCATCACTTGGTTCAATAACAAACAATCTTCGCATTCAATGTAAGATTTGGCATGTCAATTAGGGAGCACAAGTATAGTACTAATCTTAATTTTCTGATGAAAGTGGCAGAATACAGGCCAACAGTTGTGAAATATCCTTATCTTACCTCGATGGGATATTACGGTGCACATACAGATTGGATGTCTTGTCTCCATTTGTGCAGTTCACTAAAATCAAGCAACATTATCATACAAGTAGCACAACATATGAATGCACACTGCAGAATCATGTGAAATAAGGCTAGTACTGACCTCTCATGATGCGGAATTCAAACAACCCACAAGAAGAAGATCTGAACCAAATTCGCCTTAACGGATAGGAACTAAGATCTCCTCTTGTGCAGTTCCACTAAGATCAAGCAATCAAGCAACGTTGTCGGTGTGACATTTTGGTTGAACTGCACAAAACACTCATAAAACAAAAGTGTTTTGTGCGAAGGCAACAAAAGCTCGAGAATGGCAACGAGGTGAAGCAGATAACCTGTTTACGAGAGGTGCAAAGGAAACAATTAGTGGTTAATAACGGTGGGTGACACAGAAGCCAACAAAAAGAAGCATCTACCTTAACTAAATGGGAAAGAAAGCAAGACAGTAGCATTTCTCAAATGGTGGCATTGATTAATATTAACATAGAGATTATATTAACAATAAAACTCGTTAAACATGTAATTTGCTTTTAGTTGTGGCATTGCATCAATTTTCCAGCGGCATTACTAGAGGGTGTTTGTTTACAGGGACATTTTGGTGTAGGGACTAAAAAAACTCCGTGTCATTCCGTGTTGGTCCCATTTTTGTTATCAGACGCCTTTCCTGTGTGAGCGCAGCAAATCTAGTCCTACTCAAACTCTACAGCCTTGTCCCTTCCTTTCCTTTTTGAACTAGTACTTTCGCCCCTTCCTTTCCTTTTTGAACCACGTCCTAGATTTATGCGATACAACTTTCCCCACTACTTTCCCCCATTCCTTTCCTCTTTGAACCACGTCCTAGATTAATGCTATACAACTTTCCCCCTTCATTTCCTTTTTGAACCACGTCCTAGATTCATGTTATATACAACTTTTCCCACTCCTTTCCTCTTTGAAACACGTCCTAGATTCATGGTATACATGCAGATAGAGCAATTCATGTGGGGTAAGTAAATTATACCTTAAGGTTCTTGTGGCGTGGTTCGGTGGGCGACGGGACGGCGACGAAGAAGATGGGGTCGGAGGCCCTCCCGCACCGCCGCTGGGTGGAATGTGAACAGCTGCACCGGTAGTCCCTCGCCGACGGCGACAACGTTAAGCCTCCTTCCCTTCCCGGCGGACGGATCCTGCCGGCTCTTTGAGCAGCAGTGAAGGGAGAGAGAGGCGAACGAAGTCTTGTTTAGATCTGGAGAGGGCGAGAGAGTGTGAAGAGAGAAACTACAAGCACTGAGGCTCCAGCGTGTATATATATACTGGAGAGAGAGTGTGAAGCGTGCAAACCCTAGAAAACATTTTGACCAATCAAAGAATCCTCCTGCCGCAAATTATGATCAAGTGTAGTTACCGAACCCAAGACCTCAAGTTTGATGAGCGAACAGGTAAACCAGCTACACAACCCTCCCGTTATGTTCAACGAGAGGGAAATAACCTTTTATACATTCCTGCATTCGTGTGACAAGCATGCCGTGTTTTTTTGTGTGTGTGGGAGTCATTGGAATTTCAATCATAATCGTGGGACAATGCTACACCTACGAAAAGAGGATTTGTTTGGAAGGTTACGTAGGTCTTCGTAGTCCATTCGTAGACGTAGCATTATTGCATAATCGTGTCATGTAGCTTTGGTGGTAAGACTAGCCACAGTGGTGCAGAAATCACCTTACCTCTCTCCACGTAGTACATTGGGTCCCACCAGTCAGAGGGTGAAACAAACAAATTAATAAGAAAAATTAAAAGCGCCAGCGGTGTATCTTACCTCACACATCTCGCTACTGCTCGGGAACATTGTCCAATTGATCCCTCTGTTCGCTCACGTACTATTTTAAGTGAATCCTTATTATAACATGCACACAAATTTTGGGCACTTGTATTTGACTTAAGTCAGTGTGCCACCGTATCTCGTGTACTTACTACTCCCTCCGTCTAGGTGTAATAAGTCACGTTAGAAGGTGCAACGGGACCAAGGTGCATGCGTGTGCGCGCACGCGTGCATGCGTGTGTTTGTGTGTGTGTTTAACACCATATGTGTGTTAGTGAGAGCGACAGATCGACCTACTCCTACAGAGAGATGTTGTGTAGTGTACGATTTTAGCCGAGAGTCGGTGCATCCTCTAGTTTCCGGGCGTGTCCGGTAGGGACATGCGGACAGCTGCCATGCCCGCTCCTGACCAGCCTGACAGCAAAGGGCGTCCCATTCGAAAATATCAAACGCATGTCTTGCTAAAATCAATGAGCAAAGTTTGACAAGGTTGTCCCATTCAAAAATATCAAATGCCTACAATTGTGGAATGGGCAGGGTTTGCCATCAGTTCGGACATTGACATGGCACCTCGTGCTAAATAAACCAGCTGTTCTTTTTGTGCAGTTCCACCAAAATCAACCAAATTCGCGCGTAGCTTGTATGATTTCACCCTTATATGTTGCAACGCCTTGAACTCATCGGCACCTCCTTTCTTGTGGTGGAAATGAATGATTCGATGTATTCATGAACATTTTGTGCAGTTCCCATTGAAATCAAGATGAGCACCCCTGTTTGCACAAATACAAAAAAGTGATTAGTATAGAGCAAACTGTACTATGAATTGACAATTTCAACAGGCACATACATGGTCCATGTAGAGCACACTTTTAGAAAAATGGAACTCACCAGAAAGAATCCTAGAACAACATTGTACTCGGGCATCACAGCAAAAAATGGAGATTTTGTCAGTCCTTCTGAGCTGAAGTTAGTTTGGTCTTGTGGGGAGTAATGTAACCATCCTTCAACTGCTCCTTCTGATGATAAGATAGACAGGGCTTCTTCATCCTGGCATAATCGGAACTAGTCACTTCACGTACTCCATATTCTTCTTCAGAGGAAGATGATCCTGTTGTGCAAAGACAAGAGGACTACTAAATGCTAGCATCACTATTTGCTCGAAAAAAAGGAAAGGAAATATTTAAAACAAGCAGATGAAGCACTTCTCAAGGACAATACCACTTTTTCATGACAGTATCTAAACAGTGCACAACACCAACAGATATGACAAAGCTCAATCATATGGATGAAATCAGTGGGCGAGTACCAACCTTTGTCAGGAGGCTTATTGTGTAGAGCATACAGATGAAGCATTTCTCCGGAACCATCTGTTTCTATCTACGGTGTTGGCCAAGCTTACTATATACTCCTCGATTAGTTTAATGTTTCCAACATCTTCTTATGCAGTTCCACTAAAATATATGGTATCTTCAAAGAAGATCCCTGTTTGCACAAGTAGAGATAATTACATATTACATTAAGAGTGGCATCAAATCAGTGGCAAAACAATTGCTCGTTCCAGCCATAGCAATAAATTAAGATGCAAAACTATATCATTACTTGTGCCATCACAGTTCCAGTGCTTCATTACAGCACCGGGAGTTGATTTTTGTTTTTCTTCCCCTTGTTCTTCCCCTTCATCACTTGGTTCAATAACAAACAAGCTTCGCCTTCAATGTAAGATTTGGCATGTCAATTAGGGAGCACAAGTATAGTACTAAACTTAATTTTCTGATGAGAGTGGCAAAATACAGACGAGCAGTTGTGAAATATCCTTATCTTACCTCAATGGGATATTATGGTGCCCATACAGATTGGAAGTCTTGTCTCCATTTGTGCAGTTTACTAAAATCAAGCAACGTTATCATAAAAGTAGCACAACATATGAATGCACACTGCAGAATCATGTGAAAGAAGGCTAGTCCTGACCTCTCATGATGCGGAATTCAAACAACCCACAAGAAGAAGATCTGAACCAAATTCGCCTTAACGGATAGGAACTAAGATCTCCTCTTGTGCAGTTCCACTAAGATCAAGCAATCAAGCAACGTTGTCGGTGTGACATTTTGGTTGAACTGCACAAAACACTCTTAAAACAAAAGTGTTTTGTGCAGTGCAACAAAAGATCACAATGGCAACGAGGTGAAGCAGATAACCCTGTTTACACAGAGGTGCAAAGTAAACAATTAGTGGTCAATTACGGTGGATGACACAGAAGCCAACAAAAAGAAGCATCTACCTTATCTAAATGGAAAAGAAAGCAAGATCGTAGCATTTCTCAAACGGTGGCATTGATTAATATTAACCTAGAGATTATATTAACAATAAAATTCGTTAAACATGTAATTTGCTTTTATCTGTGGCATTGCATCAATTTTCCAGCGGCATTATTAGAGGGTGTTTGTTTACAGGCACATTTAGGTGTAGGGACTAAAAAAACTCTGTGCCAGTCCGTGTTGGTCCCAGTTTTGTTATCAGACGCCTTTCCCTATGTGAGCACAACAAATCTAGTCCTGCTCAAACTCTACAGCCTTGTCCCTTCCTTTCCTTTTTGAACTAGTACTTTCGCCCCTTCCTTTCCTTTTTGAACCACGTCCTAGATTTATGCGATAAAACTTTCCCCACTACTTTCCCCCATTCCTTTCCTCTTTGAACCACGTCCTAGATTAATGCTATACAACTTTCCCCTTCATTTCCTCTTTGAACCACGTCCTAGATTCATGCTATAAACAACTTTTCCCACTCCTTTCCTCTTTGAACCACGTCCTAGATTCATGGTATACATGCAGCTAGAGCAATGCATGTGGAGTAAGTAAATTATACCTTAAGGTTCTTGGGGTGTGGTTTGGTGGGCGACGGGACGGCGGCGAAGAAGAAGGGGTTGCTGGGCCTCCCGCGCCGCCGCTGGGTGGAAAGTGAACAGCTGCGCCGGTAGTCCCTCGCCAACGGCAACAGCGTTAAGCCTCCTTCCCTTCCCGGCGGATGGATCCTGGCGGCTCTTTGAGCAGCAATGAGGGGAGAGAGAGGTGAACGAAGTCTGGTTTAGATCTGGAGAGGGCGAGAGTGTGAAGAGAGCAACTACTTCTAATGCCGAGGCTCCAGTGTATATATATCTTTGGAGAGAGAGTGTGAAGCGTGCAAACCCTAGAAAACATTTTGACCAGTCAAAGAATCCTCCTGCCACAAATTATGCTCAAGTGTAGTTATCGAACCCAAGACCTCAAGTTTGATGAGCGAGCAGGCTAACCAGCTACACAACCCTCCCGTTATGTTCAACGAGAGGGAAATAACATTTTATACATTCCTGCATTCGTGTGACAAGCATGCCGTGTTTTTTTGTGTGTGTGGGAGTCATTGGGATTTCAATCATAATCATGGGACAATGCTACACCTACGAAAAGAGGATTTGTTTGGAAGGTTACGTAGGTCTTCATAGTCCATTCGTAGACGTAGCATTATTGCATAATCGTGTCATGTGGCTTTGGTGGTAAGACTATCCATAGTGGTGCAGAAATCACCTTACCTCTCTCCACGTAGTATGTTGGGTCCAACTAGTCAGGGGATGAAACAAACAAATTAATAAGAAAAATTAAAAGTGCCAGCGGTGTATCTTACCTCACACATCTCGCTACTGCTCGGGAACATTGTCCAATTGATCCCTCTGTTCGCTCATGTACTATTTTAAGTGAATCCTTATTATAACATGCACACAAATTTTGGGCACTTGTATTCGACTTAAGTCAGTGTGCCACCGTATCTCGTATACTTACTACTCCATCCGTCTAGGTGTAATAAGTCACGTTAGAAGGTGCAACGGGACCAAGGTGCGTGCGTGTGCGCGCACGCGCGCGCGCATCTGTGGTTGTGTGTGTGTGTTTAACACCATGTGTGTGTTAGAGAGAGCGAAAGATCGACCTACTCCTGCAGAGAGATGTTGTGCAGTGTATGATTTTAGCCGCGAGAGTCGGTGCATCCTCTCGTTTCCGGGCGTGTCCGGTAGGGACATGCGAACAGCCTCCATCGCGCGCGCGCTTCTCGCCCGAAACGGTCAGCGCCGCTCCAAAGAATCGGTGCCGCATTCATGCCCGGGCAGAGCGGACGCGACCTCTCACTGGCGCAAGAGTGATGGTTGCTTCGTCCGTCCAACTTACTGCTGGGTCTATGTGATTTGATGGCTCATTGGTCTTTATTACTGAGGTGGTAGGACTGCTGGATGTCCCACGCTTTCGGCGAAAGGAGGTATACTACTACTAGATTACAATTTTCTCCATTCTTACAGCGGAGGCGTTCAAGAGCAGTGAAAACACGCAGGCTCAGTGATTACATGGCCCACTTCACACTATCACCGTTCCACACCTAACTCTTTACATAGTACTCCCTCCGTTCCTAAATATTACTACTAGATGAGTCCCCGCGCGTTGGCGCGGAACAGCGGTATATCTCTCTGCGCAAGATTATGGATTTCATAGAACAAAAAAAACTCTATAACCGCATGACAAATGTGGTAGCCAAACTAAATAAACTCCCATCGTCATTTAGATCATCCCATGTAAGGAAAAAAGATCAGCCAACTCCTACTGCATAATGGGATTATATTTTTCTTTTTGACATTTTAATGGGACTTAAAAGCTCACTTACATGCATGCTACCGGTGCATGCTTGCATGCAGACATGTTGATGTGATTTAAAACCCACTCACATGCATGTGGCACGGTATTTCTGCATGCTTGCATGTGGCTTAGTGCGGATCCTCTCAACGTCTACATCAGACGGCTATTATGGACTGATTTACTTCATCTAACGGCTACATTAATTTTGATGACGTGGCTCAAGGAGAGGATAGAGAATTCCTAGTAGGGGGGGCTAGCTATTACTAGTAGATAGTAAGTCTTCGTAGAGATTCCACTACATACGGAACAAAATGAATGAATCTACACTTAAAATGCATCTATATACTTCCGCATGTGGTTCATGGTGAAATCTCTACAAAGACTTATATTTAGGAACGGAGGAAGTACTAGTATAGTACGTATTGTAATTTATCATCGAGATAAATTTGTACAATGCTATGAAGCTTTCCAGCTTCTGTTACATGTATCTTGCGTCCAAGGTTGCCCATTGCAACATTTCATGAAATACAAAGGAGACTAACATGCATGCTATTGCATCTCAATGATTGACAGATCATAGCAAATATGTACTCCCTCCGTTCCAAAATAAGTTTCTCAACTTTGTGCAAACTTTAGTATACAAAGTTGTACTACTACTAAAGTTGACAGAGGCAGCTAAACAAAAAAACGATCCATGCAGTCCCTAGCCATTGAACTGTGAACCCTGACCAGGCTTCAATTTGCTGGCAACGTTCGAGCTTCCTAATAAATGAAGTTTGCAACCTTTTGACCATCGGATCATTTTGTGCAGTTTCACCAAAATCGAGATGAGCATCCCTGTGGCAAAGAAATTGAACAAGCGTGATTAGAATAAGATTACCGGGACTAGTTGATGAGACATAAACTCATCACAAATACGATGCAATAGAAGCCAAGAGAGGTATGTGCGGGCAAAGAAGTATAGAGAAATATCCACGGTAGTGATGTGGGCAGCTGGAGCGATGGTGCAAGCCGGCTATAAAGGGAGTTGTACACGAGGGACGTAGCTCAACCTTGAGGAGGGCGGCGGGAGGCCGCAACTGCCCACGTCGCGGCAGTGAGCAAGGGACGAAGGCAACCTCACCGGCTTTGTGAGAGAGAACGGCGGGGACCCCTGATCGGGACGTGCCAACAGTGGGTTTTCGCTGTCGGCGGCGGCCACCGCATCTACACTAAGCATCCACCCTTTGCCCAAGCGGACGTGATCCGCCGGGATGTTAGAGATGTGGCCACAGTCGTTTTGTGCGAGAGAGTGTGGAGAGAGCAACCCCAGCAAGCAACCGTGTAGGCTGGCCCGTCCTGACTATGTATATAGTGGAGAGGTTTCCTTTTCTCTCCATATGAACCTATCATATTGCGTACGTGCCAATGAAGAAAAAAAACTTTATTTATAAATGACGCGGAACCTACTACTCGTTCTCCTATAACCTTGCGCTTGGCATCTCCAAAATATGAACCTTGCGGTTGGCTCTTCGCCTCTTCGGGAAGTCGAGCAATAATGGTAGTGCAGTATATATCGTTCTTGCTATATGAGAACGAATGAATTGCTGCACGTCCACCACGTGGGCGAGGGTCGAGGGGCGAGGGAGAGCGCTACATACAGAGCAAAATGAGTGAATCTACACTCTAAAATACGTCTATAAAAATCAGTGTTTGGAGTATGTACTAGTAGTTCATATTGAAATCTACTAAAAGACATATATATTCCAAACAATATGATAGTATAATCTCTATAACCAAGGTAGTAGGGACGAGGAGTAAACAGAGGGAGTAGTAAATTTTTCTCCTTGTCCTGCGAGCCACCGCGCGCATAGGCGAGGGAGCGGGCGTAAGGCGTAGTAAGCAAGCTTCACCTCATCCTGCGAGCCACTTCGCCCGTGGGCAGGGGAGACGGCGTACTAAGCAAGCTTCTCCTCGTTCTGCGAGTTGACGGGACACATCAAAAGTAATCCAGTGTATAGAGCCTTGCCTCTAAGGTAGGCCCCACATGGTTTACCTCTTTTTTTTAATTTAACATAACGCGTCTAGTCGCAATTTGTTTGTTCACCCGGGGTAGACGATCCTCCCTCCACCAAGTGGACAACCAGTACACGTGCCAAATTACCACGTGGGCTGCCTTTTTCAGTCTGAAATGAGCTCCACCGTGTACCAGCCGGGTGTGGTTGGGAAAGAGGCGAAGTGCGTGCGCCGTGCATGCACCTCTTCTCTTCGTGCACGTCCCCCACCTACGTGGGTGTGTGTGAGAGATACAAACCGCGTTCGTGAGTGTTTTGTTTTGGGGTGGGGGTTGATTTCATGAATTATTTGTGGGAATATGTGTCGATGACATCTCAAACAAAATTTTGCATGCAATGTGTGTGAAATGGAGGCCTATCCATATCATACATAGAGGGTCGGGCAATCCACGAGAAGGGAGGGAGGGGTCATAGCTATCGATAGAGTCAAGAGAGGATCAAGTGGGTGGGTGCGAGATCGATGAAGAGAGCCATCGAAATTCTGTGTGTACAAGTCAAAGATATAGGGCGACTGGCCTCTGAACGTTAGAGGGCACACGTCAAGTTTGTGTGTGGCAGGGAGACATGACTAGAGCGCTCGATGTATCGGTGTGTGTGGGGGGGAGGGGGGTGGTTGGAGGGGTAGGCAGAGGCCTAACTATATAGGTAGAACGACTCGTATATGTGTTGAGAAGGAGAGACCCAGCTATGTCTTGAGGGAGATTGGTCGACATCTATACATAACTGAATGACGAGAAATATGATGGGACAGAGAGAGAGAGGAGGGAGAGAGGGAGGGAGAGGGGTAGAGTGCTGGATGGGTGATGGAGTTGCTTCTCGAAGATGGTGGGAGAGGCCTACTAGACAAACTGAGGGTGGAACTGCAATGTTATCAATAAGAGTGGGGATGTGTTTGATTGTGTCTTTGTGCGTGATAGATCTGTCGGGGACGCATCCATGGATGATGAAGGGGAACCATGTGTTTGGTAAGCAAACCCTAACTAGATCGGTAGATCAATTGTTGTTTGTCGAAGGAAGGAGAGACACAGCTAATGAGGTAGATCGATTGACGTGTGGGTAAAAGCGAGTTATAAGGACCTAGCTAGCTATATGTATAGCGAGAGATCGGTCGGTGTACGTCCATTTGTTAGAGGCAAATAAGGCCCGGCGAGACGGATAGACAGAGAGAATGGAGCTAGGAGGTGGTGCGAGAGGCCCAACTACTAGCTAGATAGGGGGAGGAGTGTGCGGTTGTGAGAGTGATGAAAAGAGGGGCGAGAGTTTACACGTGTGTCTGGCCGTATGAGAGACACGAGGCAAGGACACATAAAGGAGGAGATTGAAGGTGCGTTTGTATGTTGTAGGTAGGCATCGCTGGAGAGGTTTATCGATCGGTGTGTGTCGGAAAGGAGTTGTGGTGACTCTGGGAGAACGACCTAAAGAAAAAAAATGAATGTGCCAGGTGGATAGAATGCCGAGGGAGGGGGAGGGCGAGGAGGGCATGTGCATGCACGAGAGAAAGTTAGTGGTAGCTACAAAGGTTAGAGGATTGTGTGGGTGTAAGAGACTAACAAAGATCATAATTTGATATGAAAGCGGATTCATATATTTGAATAGGAGATCATAGTGTTTTAAACATTGCATGCATGAATATAGCGGTGATACACGTGTTGTGCACATGTTATACCATAATGTGATAATGCATGGCGTTTGCAACTCACAGCTAAATGCCGAACAATCTAAATCATACTATACATCAAACAATCTCACATATTATTTGAATTTGTGATAATGTGTGGCGTTCGCAGCTTACAACTAAATATCTAACAATCTAAACAATACTATATATCAAACATTCTCACATTTTATTTGAATTTGTGGTAATGTGTGGTGTTTGCAACTCGCATCTAAATACTTGTAGGCGTAGGGGCGGGGCACCATACATAATGTGATAAACACATTATACATATGAGACATGGTTTAGATTATGAAGATCTAGCTAGAGCTAGAAATGTAATGTGATTTGAAATCAAAATAAAGTGGATTCAAAATCTAGTTCGAGTTCATATAGTACACATAGTTCATATGTAACTCGAGACTAATCATGTGGTGTCTTTGTGAAGATAATACACAAACGATGGTTTAACTTGACAATAATGATGATTGTAGATCTTATTAAAACAGAGAAAGCAATTCAAATGCTTTGACTTCACAACAATCATTACTGTAGATCTTATTCAAATAGAGAAACGAATTCAAATTTAGTTCATATTGAAGCGGTAGTATATACGTTTGGAATGCACTAAAACGTTCATTTGAGTAGTAGGTTGCATGCATTATACACGTAGAGAAATAATTTAATTGTACATAACATGAATTAAAAGTTTTGAATGACATTTGTAGGGCGCATTGATTTGGGACAGTACACGTTAGGCTTGTCCGGAAATTTCAACCCGCGCCTTGTTAGCCCGAAATATTTAAGATATATCTTTGTCTCCTTGTGCTCCGACAACTCCCTCCATCTCAACCCGCGCCTTGCTATTCCGAAATTACAACGCGCGTGAAAACTCCCACCTCCTGTGAAATCCTGACACGTGAAATGCCCGTGGTACCCCTGAACCGAAAGAACCGCCTCAAATCAGCGGGGGTACTTTCGTAACTTGCCCCACATTTCGGACAAGCGCGTCTCTAAGCCATGGTTCCCCACTGCCATCCCATCCGCCCACCCATTCGTACACCGAGGCCATGAAAGCCCGTGACGAAAGCCCACACCCTGCTCCGTCCGCCACCTAGCCAGAGCCTCTTCCCCGACGACGTCGTCCACAGCAACACCTCGACGTCCCTCATCCACCGTATCGGATGAGGATCCATCGTCGATCTCATCGTACCGCCGGTTCAGCCACCCCGTCCTCCACCTCCAAGGAGCTGCCCCAACGTTCCCCTCGTCTTTCGTGCAACCTCCATTCCCACACCGCCGTCTTCACCTGCACCACCGGAAGAGCATCATCATCACCGTTTCCTTGGATGAAGCTACGGCCTAATCGGCGCCACCAATGAGGTAGTACACTAATCGCCGCATTTTCTTCTTGATTCGATCTCATGGTGCTGCCGGCGCTCGGTCCCGAGCCGACACGACGCGGCTCCATCCACGGCGGCGTCGCCGGCCACTACCTCCACGGCGTCGCTCCCTCGGCGGCGACGTCCACATCAGTAGGACCTACTGCTGCTTTAGCTCTCGCTCGCGCCGCTGCTCTGCTCTTGCTCTCGGTCCCCTACCTGCTCTGCTCTTGCTATTGCTCTTCCTCGCGCTGCTGCTCTCGCTCTTGCTCTTGCTTGCGATGCTGCTCCGATTTAGCTACACTTCAGTCGACTGAATCGACTTTCGGGGTTAAGGAAGAACCAGCCGCAGCGGGGAGGGGGGCTCGCCGGAGTGGTACCCCACTATCTATCTTAGGGTTCAGGATGGGGGCGGTGGTCGCCGGCGGTGGCGGGGCGTTGGCGGGGCGGTGGCGTGGGGATCACCGGAGAAAAAGCTCGGCACGGGGGGCCTAGAGGGATGGCCGGGGCAGCGGCGAACCGGCGGTGGGGAGTGTTTTCGGGGCGGGCGGGGCGGCGCACCGCCGGCCACGGGCGGCAGGGGGCAGCTGTTTGGCCGGTTCAGGGGGGTGGAGGTTGAAGATGAACCGCGGGCCCTTGATTTCATATCCAACGGCTGCAAAATCGACTGACCAGAGATGAAAAAGTCAGTCGACCGACGTGTAGCCTCACCTTGCTAGTGCGTTCAGTTCGGCAGCATAATTCAGTTTCGACAGCAAAATTCAGTTTCAAGTTAAGCTTAGTTTCGACAGTTAAGTTCAGTTTCAACAGTTAAATTCAGTTTCGACAGTTAAGTTCAGAGATGAGCGGCTGATGTATTTTACATCTAGCACTTTGTGGTTATGTATTTTACGTCATGTATTGGAGATGCTTTCAGAATTCCACTCAGGTTAAAGTTGTTCGTTGTCTCTCTTGTCCTGCTTCAGCCTTGGCGTCCTACAACTCACCGGAGCTGCTCCAACGATGAAACTCTCCATCACAGGGGAGCAGTACCGCGGGCTCCATCTAGACGCCTAAGATCTTCTTCCCCTCCTCCGACAGCCAAGTCAGCTGGCGCATCCTCACCGGCCAACCCAATCATGCTGAGATCGACATGGCTTCGCCAAAGAGGTTCTACACTTGTTGCATCTCTTTTTTACTCTACATGTTATATATATTGTCCACTGAGCACACGGATTTGTTCCTTTAGTGTCTCCTTGAAAGAAAAAACGTAGGAATTTTAATTTTCACTTGTCCTCCTTTTCAAATTCCTATTCATGAAGCACAAGACTAAGAGATAGTAGCATAATAGCATTATAACCGTACATTTTCTTGTGGTTTGACTTAATGTCACCATGCTTCTTTTTCACGCAAAAAAATGTGACCATGCTTCTTTGCATCCTGTGATCTTCCAATTGTTGTGAATCAAACACCCAGATTGGCAGAAATCCTGTGTTTTTTAATTCTCTGTTTTGCACGTGCATTCCTATCCTATTCATGTCTATTTCCTATCCCTGCATTGTTGGAATCCTCCAATTCAAATGAGCCCTTACAGAATTACTTCTCTTACGGATAGTTGTCAAAGAAAACCTTGCGTGGTTTGTCCCGCTCCTACTGCGTCGTCGTCCACCACAGCTCAGCTACTCCAACGACAGAAGGGTCCAGCACAGCAGGGATCCGGCCTCCAGACGGTCTTTCGCCGCCTCAGATCTTCTTCCTCGCCACTGGTAGCCATGAAAACTGCACTACCATCATCAACCGAGCAGATGACCTCGACGACTACACGGGTCCGCAAGAGAGGTCTCACTCTTTCATGTCTGCTTACGTTATGCATCGCTTAATATTACATGCTACTTTATCGTCCTGTTCACCGATTAGACTCTGAGTCAGCTCCAAACTAATGGTCAAACTTGAGTTTTTAAATGGTTATGGGGTACATATCGGGGCCGCTATCAATAGTATCTATCTACTATCTGGTTAATCTCCGGTGTCTACTATGAGTTTCATGTTGGGCGGGAAACAAACAGTAAAGAAGCCATTATCTGTATTTTTTAACCGAAGCCATTATCTGCCTGCTAATATTGGTTTTGGGTCTATCCACAGGTTGCTACCATCACTCTAGATTTCTACATGCACTCCTTACATAATCTCACTATGTTTTATTCCTATGCATGGCAGTTATTGTAAACAATGGAACTGAACATGTAGAGCAAAAGAGCCGAGCCTTGCGTGGCAATAAAATTTCATGCAGACGTCGCTCCATGGTAGGCGCAAAGGCAGCCCCCTCCACGCATGTCGGATTGTAATCGAGAGGAAGATATCTGTTACGAGGGGATTGAAGGAGAAGACAACTCCTATTTACCCCCTCAGGTCTTCGCTCTAACTTGGCATGCTGATGTTGGTTATATCATGCATATGGTGTCTTGCATTGCTTACTTTATACATCAAATATGTCATCTGCTTAGTTTAGAAATCCTTTGTGCATGCCATCTGTTTAGTTTATTCATCGTTTATGTGAATTATGCAACGCCATCTTGTTTAGCCAGGCATCATATATGTGAATTTTGCAATGCCATCCTGCTTAGCCAGTCATCTAATATGTAAATTATATCAGGTCATCCTTTTTTTGGTTACATATTACATTTGTTAAAAATGTTATTACATTCAGCTGCTCTTCGTGTGCATCAGCCATTGGACATGGTGATGGCAAATTCTGGAGTGAAAACAAGGTGTTCAGAGCAGACTATGCTATCTGACGAAGCGCATATCTCGCTGGTTACGGATAGCTCCTCATAGGAGGATTCAGAGACAGATGACCAGTCCTATCCCCCCCCCCCCCGAGGTGTATGCTCTAACTTGGCAGGGTTATGTTGCTCATATCGTGCGTATGGTGTCCCACATTGTTATGTCATTTGATTAGTTTAGACATGCTTTGTGTGAATGCCACTTGTTCAGTGTCTAATTACCATATATGTGAATTATGCATTGCCATCTTGTTGCAAGACATTATATATGTGAATTATACAATGCTATCTTGTTGCAAAGGCATTATATATGTGAATTATGCAATGCCATGTTGTTTAGCCAATCATCATGTATGTGAATTATATCATGCTATCATTTTTTGTATTACGTGTTCCATTTGTCGACAACATTTGTATATTCAACTACTCTTCCTGTGCATCAGCCATTTGAAGCGGTGATGGAAGTATTTCGAGTGAAAACAAGGTATTCAGAGCAGACAATGCTACATGCTGAAGCAGACATCTTGCTGGTTACAGAGAGCTCCTCAGAGGAGGATTCAGAGACTGATGACCAGTCCTATTTTCCCCCTGAGGTCTATGCTCAAACTTGGCAGGTTATATTACCCATGTCATGCATGTTGTCTTGCATTGCTTAGTTTTTACATCATATATGTATTGCCATCTGCTTACTTGCTTACTATATAAATCATATATTTGAATTATATCATGCCATCATGTTTACATAGTACATACACATCATCTATCTGAATTATGGCATGGCAACCCATTTAATAAATACATCATATAGTTATATCATCTCATCCTATTTAGTGTTTATAGTCATCATATTTTGAATTATGACATTCTATCCATGAATGTATGTGAATTATGGCATGCCAACCTATTTAATAACCACATTATATAGTTATGTCATGTCATCCTGTTTACATAGTCTCATATTTTGAGCTATGTCTTTCCATCTTTTTTAGTTAGCCATCATAATGTGAAATTGTGTCATGCTATCCTGTTTAGTTAGCCATCATATATGTGAAATTGTGTCATGCTATCCTGTTTGGTTAGACAACCTAAATATGAATTATTTCATGCCCTCTTTTATTCCCCACTATCCATTGCACCTGTCTATCATACAATGTCTATACTTTCAATTACTTTTCTTGTTTATCAGCTATTTGAATTGGAGAGCGTGATGGCAGTATCTAAGGGAGTAACAACATGGTCTTCGTAAAAGATAGTGCTACCGATTAATGCAGATAGAACCACGGTTGTACTTGCCCAAGGACCAGATCCACCGCACATAACCCAGACTCTACAGATTGTACCCCTACCAGTTGGACGGAAGAACCAGCTACACCTTCTAACCCCAACCCCGGCAGATAGTAACCCGGTTCCAGTTGACACAACACCGTCTCCACCACAGAGCACCCAAACACGGCGGTTAGTAAGGGAACAGCAGTGCCCAAAGCACGAGGACCACCACTCCGAATCCCAACTCAACGCTTAAAGGAGAAGAAGATTTGTTCTCAGGCCAGGTTCTGTAGCTATGGTTCATACTCCTTTGCTCTTGCATGACTGTATTTACTCATACCAACTATTTTCAAATTTGAAGGATGGAATTGAGACTCCAATGGCGCAATAGGTATGTTTTAAACCTGTTTCTTTAACTGGTTTCTTTGTTGTAACCTGCTCTATGTTGATTTCAGTTTCAATTGAATAAACAGTTATGTTCTCATGTCATGCACATTACAAGTGGTGTTATTGCTCTATAGTTACCCACACTTATATTCTATCTATTCTGTTTTGTCTTGAACAAATATTATTTGAACTGTGTCTCTATCTTGATTTGGCAACAAAAACTAGAACGATATAGACCATAAAGTGACCATGGTCCATAGATATATGTTTGTTTCATGCTGTTATCCTGTCCACTTTACTACTGAACTCATTTACCAAAATGAGTTTCGTATACAACATGGTAAACATGTGATGTGTCTGCTTGTTTCTCTTTTAGAATGCGGACAAAATCTTGGAGAACAGTGCCGCGTTATCCAATGGTAAAGGAAGTAATGCAGATAAGGTTCAAGATAGTGAGACATCCCTGTTGGTCTCCATGAAAGCTGATAAAAACTATCTTGACGACAGTGACGGAACCCAAAAGTCCTGTCTTGATGGAGTGTTCGGGTTACTGGCCACTACTGCTGGCACAAGCTCTTCGAACTCGCTGCCTGAATCAGTTCGTCTTCTTGAGTCTCAACTTCAAGTTGAAAGACTTCGATCAGATGTCTTTCTGACGAAGAAAAGGAAGGAGGAAGTCCCCTGCAGAATTCAGATGCATATTTTACGGTGCAACGACAAGCTGGAGGATTTAAGCGCCAAACAAGAGAAAGTTAATAAGCTTGCTAAGCATCTTGCCGACATTATGGGTACCAGGATATTGTTTCTTGATATCTTACGAAGTAGTTTCAGTTTTGGATTTGTTTTTCTTGCGGCGTTTATTTGCGCGCTGCCAACTTTGACAACCAAAGTGTATATGATATGCTGCTTTGTTCCCTATATTTGCACTGGTGGCGAACTTTGATGCCCAGTGGATGTAATATGTGTAATAGCCGTGATATCCTAGCGTTAGTTGCTTGCTTATTTATTTCCTTGTTGTCTTGTTTATTTGTTTTCTTGTAGTCACTGCAGTTCTTTTTCCGCGGTTAACTAGTGGCTGCAATAACCTATTTTTTAAAACTAGGCCACAATAACCATGGGCTAATATTTACTGTAGTGACACTGGGCCCCCTATTGGCTGTAGAAACAGTGGGCCTTCTACAGGCCATAGAAAAAATGGGCCTTCTACGGGCCGTAGAAATAATGGGCCTTCTGCGGGCCATATTATCAATGGGCCTTATACGGGCGTATAATTGATTGGCCAAACATGGGGCAAACAAACCGCATTATGGCCGTAAACGGGCTAGAGTTGGAATCATCCGTTCATGGGCCGACCATATGGGCCATCGTTAATAGGCCGTATTTGATGACGCTATGAAATCGGCCCAAAGTATTAACGGACCACAAACGGGACCAGTGTAACCACGGGCTGTATTTGACCCTGGCGAGAAAATAGCGATAATGGGCCGTAAGAAAACGAATGCTAGAAATGAGCCCAAGAATAAATGGGCTCTGAGAAGGCCAAAAGATAACATGGGCTGGAAACGGCCCAACGGAATAACATGCCATTAATGGGTGTAGAGTGATACACTGTTCATTACGGGCCAGTTTCACCACGGGCCGTTAATGGGTGTAAAGTGATACACTGTTCATTATGGGCCAGTTTCACCACGGGGCGTTAGTAGGCCAAGAGTTGCATAGGGCCTCATATGGGCCGAAAGACATCATGGGCCATACATGGGCCAGAAGTGAAAACGGTCTGGAATCATATTGGATGGCCCAGATGACGCTACTGGGCCTAATTGGGATAGGGCATAACGGGCCTTAGGTTAGCGGGCTATAAATGGGCTATATTCGAACAGGCCATTAACAGGCTTTCCATGGGCCAGCCCGCCAGCTTTTGACCATGTCAAATGGGCCGGACTTTTCACAGGAATGGGCCTCTGTTGGGCCGTGCCACATGTCGACGTATCATAGGCGCCTATCAGACCCACTGACAAGCTGACACGTGTTTCGTCCGGCCAATAAGAATTTTACACGTGGAAATTTCCCATTGGTCGGGGCTGTTAACGGGTTATCGGATCCAAAACCCGACCCGATAGCTTAACGGCGTTCCGTTACGGTGGATGCCACGTGTCGGTCACCCGTGACGAAAGCACTTCTGTGACGCGTGATTTATCTTCATGGAAGTGGACACTTTGGTCATGATAATTTTTGTAATGTCATGGAACACTTCTACGACAGCACAGGTATGACTATCTTGATTCTGTCATAAATTTGTCATGGATGTACATGCATGAAAAAAAAAGCGACCTACTGTGACAAACACGTATCATCACGGAAGTGTATTTTTTTGTAGTGCCTGCTGCATCAGAAGATCCTGAAGATACTCTCTGATGCTCTCTCGAGACTTTGTCCCCGTTGCTTTTGCAATTCCCTACCACCAAAACATCACTATGGATAAATGCATACACCTGTTGTTCTTACCTTTATTCCCAGTTGGACTTTTTATTACAAGATACCCCGAACTTCTCTCTATTGCTCCGAGAAAACTTTGTGCTTACTACCTTGCAGTTTCTTGTCGCCTGAATACACCTACAACTTGTTCCTATTCTGCAATTTTTTTTACCACAGCATGCTAGTACCATGACATGACACCATGCCAAGTTTCATGATTTTCAGGTGTGTTTTGGATTCACAAGAATTTTAAAACCAAGCTTCTCAATGTTCTCGGCCGAACCACGATGCCTAGATGTTTGAATTTCATTCCCATTTCATGCATGGGACCTAGAAATTCACCTGAGGACACACATGTTATTTTTCAGTCAACTTTGGTGCACGGGAGCATGTGCTTGTAGTTCAAATTTGAATTATGCACATTAAATGACCAAAAACTCAATTAATGTATAAAAAAGGCCAAACGAACCGGAATAAATCCAAAATTTAACAGGGCACTCATATAGTTCTATGTTGACTCTGTAAAGAAAATCTGGGGGGAGGCATCGTATATTGTTTCACACACAATCGTATAAAGAAATAAAGAAATAAATAAATTAGCATACCTATTTAATTCTTGGGTTCTTATTATTTATGCCACTAGTTGTGTATTACTACTCAGTTTTGTGCATTAGAAGTTACAACTACTAAAAAATGCCATCGATCCATGAGATGCCTGCTCAAAAATGCAATTAGATATCTAAAAGATGCCATCGTTAGGTTAGATGTTTGCTCAGAAATGCCATTAGACATTGTTATTTTTCACGTCAAACCCGTTGACCATGTTACATGACAAAAATAAGCCGATTTTCACAATGATAAGTTAATGGTGTCCAGCACAACACACCCCTCAAATAAAACTAAAGACCGTGGAATTCTTTGACGAAACTAAGCACCCTGAAATTCTTTGAGAACTAAACTGATGGCTATATGATGTTGGCCATATATATTGTACGTATATAATGTCAAGAAACGAGTGGTAGTACTATACCAACTAAAAGATGAAATATACAAAATATAACGAGAAGAAACATAACATAGTTCTGCTGAGGGATCAGCACAACACACCCCTCAAGTAAAACTAAGCAAACCAGAAATTAAACTAAGCAACTAATCCGGTAGACACTGCATTAGAACCACCATGAGAAACGACACTGACACCTTACTCGGAGCCCTCGTCCACGTCCTCGACTTCGTCCTTGTCCCTCTTCCTCTTGGGCGATACCTCTTTGCTTGAACCGCACACTTGGCTCTTGCTCTTCATCCAACCCTTGTAGATATTTAAACAAAGGTAGCCATCCATTGCAGCGTAGTAGATGTGGTCTATATCTACTACAGTCCATTGACATGCACGATGAAACGTGTGTGGAGGTTTCTTTAGTTCACCGTACGAAGGATGAACCATGGCTCCTGCCAGGGTCAGCATTGAAGGTTGATCAAGGGATGGCACCAGCCCTTCCTTCTGGAGGTCGAAGGGGTCACCTACAACGAGGCCTATCCGACCCAGGATTTCCTTGTCGTTCCTAAAGTCTACAGTAACGAATTTGACTCGGCCGCCCTTGAGGAACTTCTTAAATTCCTCGCACTCAATGTCGGCATGGCATATGTGGTAGACCAAGCATAAGTCATGCACGCAAACCTCTATCACGGCGGGCTTCTTCTTCTCTGCCTCCTTTAGTTTCTTCTCGCTTCCCAGGACTATGGTGTACTCAACATCTAGCCCAGCGACCCCTCATCATTTGAGTTTTCGAACATGCGTTTGAAGCGATCAAGGCATTCTTTCACTGTTGCGGAAGAACGGGTGTAGATGACGTCGAACACATCGCCGGTGAAGGTTCTAACCTTGTACTCACCGCCGATTATGGAGATTTGGGACGCCATGGATTTGGGAGGAGGGTTAGGATTAGTGGAACTGCCGTAATGTGAAAGGAAGGGACGACTAGGAGCGGTTTATCGATTGTAAAAATGTCGAGTGGGGCGTGCGTGCGAATGGCAGGGTAGTGGCTTGCCTGGTGGATAAATGGATTCATGCACAGTACTATGGGGGCCCAATTAGATGTCATGTCTACTCGACGCCCAATTAAATGGCTTTCGCTGTCATGTCAAACGTCGGGAAAATTGCAGGTGATACGAAGCTATCCATTCTCCCATGATACGGGCTTCCGAGAGCCCTTGGATCTGAGATCGAACGGTTGCATGGCGTGATTCTAGACGTATGGGTGACTATCCTATCCTGGAGGGTTTACCTGGCGTGATTCTAGAACTTAGCATGCGACCGTTCGATCTCAGATCCAAGGGCTGCCAGCAGCCTGTATCATGGTCGCGCCTACCACGACCGTCGCCTCGCTTGCGCGGTCGCGCCCTTGGAGATTTAACACGGTGTGCTAGGCTATCTGATGTTGGCATGTCATACATAGTCATCACTTAGTCACTCATATAACAAGGTTAGCTATAAGGTTGGCTATAAGAGTATTTTTTGTTTACTTCTCTCTATCTCTTTCTTCGTAGTATTTATTACATTTGCCAAGGAGGGACCTCTTCCAATGAAAATGGTGCTTAGATGAGGTGCTATGGGCATTAAATGGCTTAGCAACTCAAGTCCCCAATGCATATGTGCTTAGTTTTTTGTTGCTAAGTTTGCTTCATCTAGGTACACGCGCTTATCACCGTTTCTTCCTGGGGTCACAAAACTAGTCTCCCTCTTCTTAATTAACTTGCCACATCAGACTTCATGCCTATGTGGCAGGCTTAGCACCTGTAGGATCAAGTACAATAGTGGGCTATAAGCCCGCTTTACATGGCATTTTTGCAGATGTGGGGGAAAGAGGCAAGGAAAAAGTGGAGGAGTAGGCTCTCAAGCAAGAGCCAGCCTCTACATGGTGGAGCATCGGGAGAGGCACCTGTATGGAGGTGGTCAGGAATCGGGAGACTCAAGCTGGTCGTAGCGCCACAGTTAAAATGATAATGGCAAGTCAAATCACCAGGCCCCACATGTCCAGAAGTAACTCACTGTCAAATCACACAACCCTACGTTTGCAGCAGCCTACTCCCTCATCTTCTCGCGTCTCTGTCGAACCGACTAGGCAGAACTGCCCCGCCTACCGCGCGGGAAAAGCCCCGCCCTCGTTTTTTAAATAGTACAGTATATTAATTTTGTATCCATGGATTGCGCCATGGAGCAAAGCCTCAAGAAAATGGTGGTACACATGTACGGAGTATACAGCACGCCCGTCGCGTTTGCGTCGCACCCTAGACGGTCGGTTGGTCTGGCACGCTGCTCTCCGAATGGAACGTGCGTCATATCGCGTTTGCACACACATGTGGGACCGCAATTGAGAACTGACCATAGGCACACTCCCCGGCCCCGCAAGTCGGGTGTGTTAATAGAATTACATACGTTGGTACCTGCACGATCCTTGCAAGACACGGAAGATCAGTTCGTCCATGCATGTGACCAGACTCCAGCAGACACGCCTGGATTGGCTATCGTCTACATATTGTGCAAGCTGTGTTGTACAGGGTTGTAGTTCTGGTGAGAAATCTAAAAAAAGGTTTCTTGTCATCTCGCAAAATTAGGTGTCATGTGCTTCGGATCACTCCGAGGGTTAAATAGAGACAACTGAGTTGGGCTAGTCATGGGGGCACATGCACGAAGACTACTCAGCTGCCATCTAGGTCAAGGCGGCTATGTTAATTAGGACATCTATTGACGGATCCCTTTTCTACGAGTTTATCTTTAATTTGAGCTTTGATCCTCGTCTAGTTTGTCCGTCGGGATTCACCTTGTCTCCTTTGGGCAGTGAGGTTATGATTTCTTGTCATGTGGCATTTTCTCATGTTATATGTTATAATCCAGTGCTTCAGATCAAAACGACGACAACTGCGCCTCCAGGGCACGTGCATGAAGAGTTCTTGACAGTCATTGCCGAGGTCAAGCCGGCTCCGGCCTGTAGACAAAAAAAGCTTGTACTCCACTATATAGGCAGGATCCTCCACGCTTGCTTGCTAGTGTTGCTCTCTTCACACTGTCTCGTCCTCTCCAGATCTAAACACGACAGCGGTGGCCGCATTCTCTCTCTCTACTCACCACTGGTCACAGATCCAGCCGGATCCTCCCCGCCAGGGAAGGTGAGAAGGTGCAACGTTCACGCGGTCGTCCTCGGCGACAGCTCTTACCCACTGCCGACGCATCCCGATCAGCGTGCCTTGCCGTTCTCTCCCAAGCATCGCTGGCGAGGGAGGGCCTCCCACCCCTTCTTCCTCGCTGCCGTAGTGTGGGCAGATCCGGCCTCCCGCCGCCCACCTAGCGACATCCCGGCGACCCTCAGGCATAACTTCCTTTGAAATTGGCCTTGCTCTACTTCTTGATCTCCTGACATCGCTGCATTTGTATCTTTTACTATTTCTCAGGCCCCCTCGTGTAGATAGGATCGACCGGCTGTTCGAAAACCACCTAATTTTTTTACTGTTAAGAGGTAAAACTAGTTCATGCACTCGAATCTAGTAGTACTTGGTTCAAACAAGGAAGAAAGGGGGTGGGGGTGGGGGAAGATTTGTTACCTGAATCTAGGACTTGGTCGAAAGAGGAAATAATGGGGGCGAAAAGTAGCAGAGATTGGCTATCCAACTGGTATCTAGGTCTAATAGTGAAATAAAGGGAATGCAGTACAAACTCAATATAAACCCGGTCTATTGGTTGAAAAAGGAAATAAAGTGGGGACTGGGGGACAAGTCAACAGAGTAAGTCCAGCACTAGATTTGCTAGCCTCACACAGTATAAGGTGGCTATATACCGAACAAAAATGGGACCAACCCAGATATCCTCTTCTGATATTTGTTGCCACGAGCCGCTCTTATGTAATGCCACTTGTAAAATGTAGCAGACGCACTGTTAAAAGTAAGGACACGTTAAACCAATGTTGTTTTCAATGTAATGCCTGCAGTAATATGGATCGATGGCACTTTTTTTCATGTCCTGCTAAATTTCCCTTTAAGATAAGTTGCTTCTTTTCGTTAGAGATGCAACTGTCCTGGTCCACCTACTCTCCAGGAGCTTCACGACCAACCTTGATGTTGCTCAATTTTATTGCAACTAATGAAGAATAAGCTCTGTGGGTTTCGTTTTCTAATAGAAATGGAACTGGGGCCGGAGCCCTTTTCTTAAAAGAACAAGAAGAAGAAGAAGCTGCTAGCTCATGGGACATTGCTTCATTTTAGGTGAACTGCACCAAAATGTCCCATGAATTGAGTCATCCATGTTGGTGACTGGTGTCATCCCTTCTACGATGGCATTGACTGTAGATATGATTCCCATCACAAGGTATGTTCCTTTTTGGTCTGACCGTTTGCCAAAGATCCTGCATGTTGATCCTGCTCTTGTGCTACTGTTTTGGCACTGCCATGATAAAGTAGTAATGTTATTATTTTGCACCTTAATCTAGTGGCACTATTAATTTGAGGCAATGTTTTGGCACCGCTAGTGCCACTGTTTTTTATATATCGAAAGAGGGGGTTCCCTCCGATTTCATTAAAGAAACCCAACCATAGAGAACCATTATCCGACAACATCTCAGTGTAAACGGGCAGTTATGCAACTACTACTAGAACGGACTGAGTACTAGCACGAGACAAGTTCGCCACATAAGCTAGGCAGGTAGGGGGACACAACACCAGCTCGACCAAGTTTGGATTACAACCCAAATGCTACCATAGAAACATCATGGGGAAGATAGGGACTGAAAGAGCCAGCTTCAGCATCCCAGTCTAAGCACCCCCGGCCTTCATCCTTGCGATGCACAGTACACCTCGTTTGCCACCTGCTCGACCCTAGTGTCACTCATAAAATGAAGTAATAATACAGTTAAAATAGAGTGAGTGTCCTCTCTATCATTTCATTTCCAATGTAGATAAAGAAAGTGCTTCTCTTTGTTAATGTATGTTTCATCAAATAGTCCCATTGTTAATGTTTAAGCGTTTCTACAAACTGGGGTGCTTAATTTTAGTTGATCTGCACAAAAATAGAGATTTGAATGTCTCAAGGCCCCTCCTTGTACTACCGTTGTACACTGATGTTCATCCTTTGGCGGAAAGGTGTATCGGGGAGACTTGGGTCGATTTCCAGTATGATGTAATATTTTCTTCTGTTTATTAGTGTATGTTTCATCAACTAGTGCCACTATAATGTAATCATGCCTTTTCATTATCTGTGCAAACAGGGTTATTCAGCTGCAATTTGGTGGAACTGCACAAATGTACGGATGGAACCGACATATATGTAGAGTGCGAGGTGCCAAATAAAAATTACCGACACCAACCCTACTCCATCTAAGCATTGGCATTCACCACCATCAGTGGGATGTGTGGCGCTCACTGTGGATGAATCTTTCTCGGCAACAAATCCTCGAACCAAATACTAGTAGCTTAGACTTAAAAAATACTAGTAGCTTATATTGGTAGTTTTCTAGGGGTGTACTCTTTTCTGAAAGAAGCACCAATCTATATTTGTTTATTTGTACACAGTGTCACAACTTTGACCCAAAGGTCCAGAGCTATTTTAGGGTGATTGGCGTAGTACTTGGAGACTGATTGTAAGCATGATTTTTATTAGTTTCACACTTATTGTAAGCATGAGCAGATGGAAGATTAGGTTAGTGCGAAGCTTACCTTAAACCCTACCGACACCAACGCTGTCAGGACCCCGATCCTAAGTCACACCGATCTAGCATGTAACACATCATATCACTTTGCGGCCTCACGCACGGTATTCCCACGGGTGTCGCCTTACCATGGCCCGGGACCGTTTAACCTTTTGGCTCACGTATATGATAGTGTCGCTAGCATCCATCGACAAAGAACCCGGGCCGACATGGCTAGTCGTGAACCCAAAGCGGCGCTAACCTATGGGGACAGGCATACATGAATCACATCGAACATGTCGGTCATCAACGGATATATTCGGGCTGTAGCCTTCGGGCTATGAGGACTCCGGTATCCCGGGCTGTAGCGAGCTAAGGCAGGACTCGAATAACACCGCGTGACATTTCCCGAAGGCGATGTATATAGGAACGAAGTGAAACACATGCCCGGCCAGTCAAGTGTCCAAGCAGTAGTCTTTGGGCTAGCGAGACTCCGGTGAACTGGTCAGAAGCGGACTACTATCGCTCAGAATCACGAGACTACATTTCCCCATATGAGAGGCTGCCAGGGATAAACAACTAGTTTGTCGGATCCCACACATACCAAGCATTTCAAACATACACACATTATGCTCAATATGCGTAGATACAACATGGCATCACAACATAACTCTCTGACTCAAATATTATCCATTAGGCTCAAGAGCGAGATATTACAAACATGGGTCTCATGACCCAACACTCGAAACATACAAGTCAGAACACAAGCGGAAGCTAAACATGTCCGAGTACAGACAACTATAAATGAAGAAGGCCGAGAAGCCCGACTATCTACCAGATCTGCCGAGGGCACAAGATCGTAGCTGAGGTAACAAGCTAAGCGTCGAAGTCCAAGCGGAACTACTAAGCGAGACCAGCGTCTCTCTGCAAAACATAAAATAAGCAAACGTGAGTACAATTGTACTCAAGAAGACTTACATCGTAACTAACTACATATGCATCATTATCAAAGGGGGTGGTGGAGTTT
Organism: Aegilops bicornis; assembly: GCA_021605145.1. Lineage (NCBI taxonomy): Eukaryota > Viridiplantae > Streptophyta > Magnoliopsida > Poales > Poaceae > Aegilops > Aegilops bicornis. The sequence continues at coordinate 546,883,328 of CM038673.1, read as the reverse complement.
GACTGCAGCAAGCCAACTTTGACTCGGTGGCTATCCTGAACTACGACTGCGAGTAACTCTTTTGAGGTGGCGCACACGAGTCCACATATTCACTATATCAATACACCACTATGGACCCGCTCCCGTCTTCCTACGAGAACGCCATCCATAGCACTCACGCTTATCTTGCGCATTTTAGAGTATCCACTTTCACTTGTCCATGAACTGATATAGGCAACCCAGAAGTCCTTTTCCGCGGACACGACTATTCGAATAGATCATATTAAACCCTGCAGGGGTATACTTCTTCACACACGCTCTCACCACTTACCGCCGTTTACCGACATGTACTCGGCAACCTTCAAGCGGAAGCCCAACGTGGGTGTCGGCCACGGCCTACCTAAACACTCAAGTCCCTAGTCCAGGTTTATCGCCTATTCGGGTTCCATCCGCAGGAGTCCGCCGAGGTTTCCCATACAGCCCCGAACGATGTGTGCAGGGTTCCCGAGATACCAAACGGGCACTCTGTACACCGGGCCACTGTGCCTACCGCAACACAACCCACCCCTAAGGTCATCTTTGAGTGCGGCCCCCAGCATACTACAAACACCAGAAACTACTTGCAACTCCCGGACCAGTAACAAGGGTGGTTAAGAAGCCGAGAGGGTCCATTGGTTTCGGGCCCAATGCGTGGTAGTAGCTAGTTCATGGATCACAAACACAGATCTCGGGCCTCGAGGACGGCTGCAATGAGACAACCCACCATGTACTCCTACATGGCCTCTCACCGCTACCTTTACCAAATCGTGTTCACACACTTAGCTCACACACGATGGGACATGTTCATAACAATTCCAATTCATTCCCGATGAATCAGACCCGACTCAACTCTAAGCGATGGCAGTGCATGACAAACAAGCATAAATGAGTAGGCACAACATGGCTCAAACAATTCCTACTCATGCTAGTGGGTTTCATCTAATTCTTGTGGAATGACAGGTCATGCAAAGGATCAAGGGGTTCAGCTACCGCAGCAAGTATGATTGAATCGATGTTGTCCTAATGCAATAAAATAGAGCAGGAGCGAGAGAGTGGGATTATATCGGAATGAACAAGGGGTTTTGCTTGCACAGCACTTCTAAGATAATAGTTCTTCATCGGTGTCATCGAATAATCATCGTCGGTACATCGCTCACCGAGAGGGACAAACACCGGCAAGAATGGAAAGAACACAATCAATGCAATGCACATATATGATGCATGCTATGACATGGCAATATGGATGTGTGTTGGCCTAATGCAAGCTGAAATCACAGGGGATGAACTCATTTGAATCAAGGATTCAAATGATAGCTCATTTGAGTTAGTCCTAAAGGTGCATTATCTTATTCTGGTTAAACAGCATAGTTAACTTGTTTTAACATGCATGAAACCTGTACCAATGGATAGAGTGGATTTTTCTGATAATTTTTCATATATAACTCTTTGCATTTGGAGTTATAGAATAAAAGTTATAAGCATTTGAAATTTGAATTATATTCTGAAATTTGCTATATTAGAATAAATCCAGAATTCATTTATTAAGCGCCAAGATGAGGTCAGCCAGGACGTCAGGGGTCAACGGGGTCGTCCAGGTCAAACTGACCAGTGGGACCCGCATGTCAGTAGTTAGTTTAACTAATTAATTTTAATTAGAACTAATCTAATTAGTTAACCGAGGGGGGGTCCACCTGTCATTGACAGAGGCGCTAATCCCGCGTTGACTCGGGCTTTGACACGCTGCGGGGCCCGCATGTCAGTGGGGAGAGGGGGAGGTCAAACCTGACGTGGGTCAACCCACGCCGGTCGTGATCGTGGCGCCGGCGTTTAGTCAGCGAGCCCGGCCAGCGCAAGTGCAATTTGCCATTCCGGCCACCAAATGGGTCGGGGAGGGTACCTACGGGGAGCTGGGGATGAGCTGAGGCTCTTGGTGAAGTGGGTTGAGCTCGGGGCGGTCGGAATCGACGCCGGCGGCGACCTATGCGGCCGCCGGAGCTCGGGCGAGCTCGAGCTCGACGCTGCGGCGCGCTAGAGGGGAAACGGAGGGGCGCTACGGGTCCCTGGTGCTGCGGTGAGGGCGGTGGTGAGGTTGGCTTCGGGTCATTGGGGCTCCAGCCACGCCGGCGACGAGGCACGGCGGCGGCGAGCTTCGGCCGTAGTGGAGACAGTGGCTAGAGAGGGGGGAACGAATCGGGGAAGAGGGGCGAGGGGCGCAGGAGCTCACCGTGAGTGCGATGATGGCATCGGCGAGCTCGGGGAGGCACCGGAGCCGATGAATTCGACGGCGAGGTCCGGCGGGTCCGGAAAGGGGGAAAATGGTGGGGCGGCGCCTCGGGGCGCTCCGGCGTCGGGAGGCTCGGTGAGGAGGGGAGAGAGGGCTCGGCGGAGCTCGGGAACATGCCGGGGAGGAGAAGGGGTGGCGGTGGCCGCGATGGAGCTCGTCGGTGGCGGCAGCTCCGTTCGGTGAGCTCGGGGGAAGAGGCCAGGGGAAAAGAGAGGGAGCGGCGAGTGAGGGAGAAGAGCGAGGGGGCACGGGCGTCGTCGTGGCGTCGCAAGGAGGTCGGGGAGGGCCAGGCAGGCTGGAAGGGAGGAGGTGGCGAGCTTCGGCGCGTCGCCGTGTCCCTCCTCTGCCTACTGGCAGAGGTAGGCGACGAGCGGTGAGGCGGTAGGTGGGCTGGGCCACCTGGGCCAGGGGGGAACTGGCCGGGTGGGCTGCGCAGTAATCGCCGTGCAGTTCTCTCCTTTCCTTTTCTATTTCTATTTTCTGTTTGTTTTAGTTTAGTAAAATACTAAACTATTTAAATAAATCCTGAAAATAATTGTGGGCATTAACTAAATTATTACAGAGGCCCTTAACTATTTTCAGAATTGTTGGAGCATTTAATAATAATATTAATAGTATTTAAATGCCCCAATTCAAATACAATATGGTTTATTCAAAAATCCAAAATGTCTTGGAAAAATATCCATCACCTCTGGATATGGTTTTCACCTTTTCCCATTAATCATGAACATTTTTGCAAACCACTTTGGGTTTTTGAAAATATTTTTGAATGTAAACCTATTTGAATTGCTTTAGTGCTAGGGCTTGATCATCCCCATTTCAAGTTTCTTGGAAGTTAAACATGATGCATGGATGCAATGCTACTAGCTACAAACAAGCTCTAGGGTTGATCTGGGGCTGTGACAACTCACCCCCACTAAACAAGAATCTCGCCCCGAGATTCAAGACGTGAGGCAAGAAGACAGAGGGGGCACAACTATCACGGTCTTCATGATCCATTTGCCTTCTCGAAGATGTTGATTCATTCCATCATCTTGGTCTTGACGTCTTCGAGATCTTCACCCGATACGACAACAGAAAGAAGGGGAAAACCTACATGATTCGATCTTCACGAAGATCAAGTAAACATGATCGACTCGCGGACTGAGACGGTGACACATCTCGAGTTGAGGCACAAAATACATCGAGAGGGATGGAGGAACAAACGATGGAGTTTGATTGGTGGCAACAACTCCACGCTTAGAAAGATGGTGGATGGTGTCAAGGTGGTGAGAAAATATTTACCATGATTCAATAACGGGCCACCTCGAGAAAGGTGACGCAAGAACTATTCCCTTAAGTGGCAAAAAGAATTACTTTTGAATCAGAGATCATTGAAACTCTTCATACCAGCCTAAGGCAATTCACAAGGATCGTTTGGTGGAGTTTAAAGGAATGGTACATCCGGACTAGAATGGATGATGTGGACTACCTTGTTGAAGACAACGCAATGGATGATTTTTGCTTATCATCGGAGGTGGAGGGAACCCATGGTAAGTCCACTTTTGAGGATGATCTTGAACAGAAATTACTAAGAAGGCAGCCCATAGTGAAATGGCATAGGGACGGTGCAAGCTGGGAACGAAATGCAACTGTTCGAATGTTCCAACCATCATATCTGCCTGAGATTCAGATCGGGTTGGTGTTAGGATATTTCAGACTCATCATGTCTGAAAAGGAAGGGTTGCAACACAATTCGACGAGATGGCGTTGCGAGATTCTCGGGATATGAACTACGATAGCAAGCTCCAAAACATGAGCTGGTTCTGCTACAAACCTGTGAACACGTTGTCCTAGACAAGCATGACCACATGGTAGTCTTATAATAAAACACTACCGAGTTCGGGTGGGGAACCATGATCGAGGATATCGAAGTCTTTACACAAGTCCATGGATTAGATCCCAAGCATAGACTTCTTTTCCTTGTTCAAGTCAATCAATGGCTTGGTGTGCTATGGAATCCATATGGAATGAAGATGATCAGTCTATCAGACCATAGAATACTTCATGCGTGCATGACCGACTTGGGATGATTCCAAAGGAGCAAAACAAACCTTGCTCAAATTCATGGCGGCAACTTACACCAGATGCACATGAATTAGAGGAAGTCACTACTTTCATCCAAACATATGCTTCATGAACGAAACACGAAGAATGCTTACACAAGTTTCCAACACTAGGTTGATGTTCAACATGACTCATGGGGAAGACGAGATGCTACTGATGGGCTCAACAGCAACTCATCGAAATTTCCATATCACTGGACTTCCACCATCATGTGAACACGTGATAGTATTGGTCAGACCATAGATGTAATGGTGTATGCTCGAGGGATCAACCACGAGTAAGACAACATTACGAGCACCGTTGGTACTGATTTGATTTGACGATAGCCCATACTCAAATCAAAGGATTGGTAGGACGATAGATCCAACAACTGATCACAGGAACCAATTGATGAAGATATCATCTTTCTTCAACACACACTACACCAGAATATCCCTTTGGAACGAACTAAGTTAGGCAAGCTTTTATCTTCCAACTCTCCAAGTTGTTGTTTAGCTTAACCAACTAGTTCAGGGTATCCAACACAGATTCTTGGAGAAAGGGTGGTTCACAAGAAACCAACTTGATCACGAGCTCAACATAACAGTCAGGAAACAACCCGGTAACACTTACAAGAAGATATTTGGAAAGTCACGAACCACCGGTATGTTACTAAGCTCGAGAACGATCTTGCTTTTCAGGGCAAGACGATATTATCAAATGAGTGAGGACTAGACAAGATCCTAACTCATCAATAGAAGTGTGCACCAGGAATAAGGACTAGGTAGCACGATTAATTTTTGGATGATGATTAAATAACCAACACGCTAAGAATGAGAATATTGTCCATCCACTACCAAGCAACGAATTGCTCGGAGTATTGATGTCACACATCACGATTCACTTGTCGGCTTTCCGGTTGCATCAACACGGAACCGAGGAATGAACGATGATGGCGAGAGTATCACTACATCAAGAATTCATAAGAGAAGGTGCAATTCTTATGACATTATTGACATAAAGATGGTAACACTCCAGGTGGAACAGAATCAAAAGCTGAACTGGCATTTTGATCTGCGGGATACAACTACTTTGACCCAATCCTGGGTATGGATGAGGTACTGGAGTTTGTTTCTCCTAGTCATTCCGGAATAGAATGGCTTGACGGACCACAAAGACAAAATGCATCGATGAGCACAAATGCACGCATACCCTTGGCTATCAATTGATAGATGAAGGTCAGAATGCAACTGAAGAGAGCAACTCAGAGGAACATATAACTTTCCGAGTTGTGGATGCACAGATTAGTATGTCGAGCGAGCTCAACATTTCTTCCGGATAATCCATGCAGAAAAGGTAGAATTTGCAGAGTCACAATATGAATGGAGTACTCCTCAAGAGCACTCTTATTGTGATGTTTTGATTCAACAAGGAACTTCTGCCATGAACGGTTCATAGTATTTGGAAGAAGGAAATACCACGGACCTCGAGGACTAATGCAAAGGTTACTAATATCCTAAGGCACTAGCAAATACTAACAACATGAAGTAGGATGAATCTCGGTTCAAAGAACCCGGGAGTAGAATGCCTACTACTAAATGGCATCACGGGATGCTTTCGAAATGATGGTCAGAATCATCACACTAGGGATACAAAAGCATTGCTAAATTGCTAGGTGACTTCCTAAACACCTAGGGTCATAATAATAATTCCAACATATATGTCAAGGCAATAAATTACCTCAACGCACCGGTTAGTGTGCTTATTCTGACCAATAAGGACATCGAAGCGGAAAGGAAGGATTTGCAAATGCACCAGACTATTTAGAGACACAGGATGACTCGGACAGCATAACGGCTGTAAATGCTCAAAATGATTTGAGACATCCTGCAAAAATGGTGGCATAACCACTCAACAACATCATAACAAGATTCCGAGATCAACAGTTATCATACAGGAGTAGTAAGAACTGAACTGAGGATTAAAACCAACAATCCTATAAGTCTATGGATTAGTAACACGTCATCCTAATGGATAGATGAGGAGCCTAGTTCTTAACCCTGTAGAAGAGAAGAGGATGACTCAGATCAGAAGGCCATGAGGTATAAGGAGTAAAAAGAGCCTTACGTTCCCTTCCACAATCAATTCCCTTACATAACTAAAGCATTTCTAGACTCAACTTCGACCAGTTTGGCTTGGTAATCCTACAGGCAGTCAGGCTCTGATACCAACGCTGTCAGGACCCCGATCCTAAGTCACACCGATCTAGCATGTAACACATCATATCACTTTGCGGCCTCACGCACGGTATTCCCAGGTGTCGCCTTACCATGGCCCGGACCGTTTGCGTCTTTTGGCTCACGTATATGATAGTGTCGCTAGCATCCATCGACAAAGAACCCGGGCCGACATGGCTAGTCGTGAACCCAAAGCGGCGCTTAACCTATGGGGACAGGCATACATGAATCACATCGAACATGTCGGTCATCAACGGATATATTCGGGCTGTAACCTTTGGGCTAACAGACTCCGGTATCCCGGCTGTAGCAGGCTAGGCAGGACTCGAATAACACCGCGTGACATTTCCCGAAGGGACAGACATAGGAACGGCGTGAAACACATGCCGGCCGATCAAATGTCCAAGCAGTAGTCTTTGGGCTAGCGAGGACTCCGGTGAACCGGGCAGAAGCGGACTACTATCGCCGTAATCACGAGACTACATTTCCCCATATGAGAGGCTGCCAGGGATAAACAACTAGTTTGTCGGATCCCACACATACCAAGCATTTCAAACATACACACATTATGCTCAATATGCGTAGATACAACATGGCATCACAACATAACTCTACGACTCAAATATTATCCATTAGGCTCCGAAGAGCGAGATATTACAAACATGGGTCTCATGACCCAACACTCGGAAACATACAAGTCGTAACACAAGCGGAAGCTAAACATGTCTGAAAGTACAGACAACTATAAATGAAGAAGGCTGAGAAGCACGACTATCTACCAGATCTGCCGAGGGCACAAGATCGTAGCTGAGGTAACAAGCTAAGCGTCAAGTCCAAGCGGAACTACTAGCGAGACCGACGTCTCTCGCAAAACATAAAATAAGCAAACGTGAGTACAATTGTACTCAGCAAGACTTACATCAGAACTAACTACATATGCATCATTATCAAAAGGGGGTGGTGGAGTTTGACTGCAGCAAGCCAGCTTTGACTCGGTGGCTATTCTGAACTACGACTGCAAGTAACTCTTTTGAGGTGGCGCACACGAGTCCACATATTCACCATATCAATACACCACTATGGACCCGCTCCCGTCTTCCTACGAGAACGCCATCCATAGCACTCACGCTTATCTTGCGCATTTTAGAGTATCCACTTTCACTTGTCTATGAACTGATATAGGCAACCCAGAAGTCCTTTTCCGTGGACACGGCTATTCGAATAGATTATATTAAACCCTGCAGGGGTGTACTTCTTCACACACGCTCACCACTTACCGCCGTTTACGACATGTACTCGGCAACCTTCAAGCGGAAGCCCAACGTGGGTGTCGGCCACGGCCTACCTAAACACTCAAGTCCCTAGTCCCGGTTTATCGCCTATTCGGGTTCCATCCGCAGGGAGTCCGGCCGAGGTTTCCCATACAGCCCCGAACGATGTGTGCAGGGTTCCCGAGATACCAAACGGGCACTTGGTACACCGGGCCACGGTGCCTACCGCAACACAACCCACCCCTAAGGTCAGCGTTGCGTGCGGCCCCCAGCATACTACAAACACCAGAAACTACTTGCAACTCCCGGACCAGTAACAAGGGTGGTTAAGAAGCCGAGAGGGTCCATTGGTTTCGGGCCCAATGCGTGGTAGTAGCTAGTTCATGGATCACAAACACAGATCTCGGGTTCACGAGGACGGCTGCAATGAGACAACCCACCATGTACTCCTACATGGCCTCTCACCGCTACCTTTACCAAATCGTGTTCACACACTTAGCTCACACACGATGAGGACATGTTCATAACAATTCCAATTCATTCCCGATGAATCGGACCCGACTCAACTCTAAGCGATGGCAGGCATGACAAACAAGCATAAATGAGTAGGCACAACATGGCTCAAACAATTCCTACTCATGCTAGTGGGTTTCATCTAATTCTTGTGGAATGACAGGTCATGCAAAGGATCAAGGGGTTCAGCTACCGCAGCAAGTAACAGCTTGAATCGATGTTGTCCTAATGCAATAAAATAGAGCAGGAGCGAGAGAGTGGGATTATATCGGAATGAACAAGGGGGTTTTGCTTGCCTGGCACTTCTGAAGATAATAGTTCTTCATCGGTGTCATCGAATAATCATCGTCGGTACATCGTCTACCGAGAGGGGACAAACACCGGCAACTGGGAAAGAACACAATCAATGCAATGCACATATATGATGCATGCTATGACATGGCAATATGGATGTGTGTTGGCCTAATGCAAGCTGAAATCACAGGGGATGAACTCATTTGAATCAAGGATTCAAATGATAGCTCATTTGAGTTAGTCCTAAAGGTGCATTATCTTATTCTGGTTAAACAGCATAGTTAACTTGTTTTAACATGCATGAAACCTGTACCAATGGATAGAGTGGATTTTTCTGATAATTTTTCATATATAACTCTTTGCATTTGGAGTTATAGAATAAAAGTTATAAGCATTTGAAATTTGAATTATATTCTGAAATTTGCTATATTAGAATAAATCCGTAAATTCATTTATTGCGTCGAGATGAGGTCGGCCATGACGTCAGTCAACGGGTCGTCCAGGTCAAACTGACCAGTGGGACCCGCATGTCGATGAGTTAGTTTAACTAATTAATTTTAATTAGAACTAATCTAATTAGTTAACCGGGGGGGGGGTCCACCTGTCATTGACAGAGGCGCTAATCCCGCGTTGACTCGGGCTTTGACACGCTGCGGGGCCCGCATGTCAGTGGGGAGAGGGGGAGGTCAAACCTGACGTGGGTCAACCCACGCCGGTCAGCGGTCAGCGGGCGCCGGCGTTTAGCCGCCGGCGAGCCCGACGCGGCGGCGCGAGTGCATTTTGCCATTCCGGCCACCAAATGGGTCGGGGAGGGTACCTACGGGGAGCTGGGGATGAGCTGAGGCTCTTGGTGAAGTGGGTTGAGCTCGGGGCGGTCGGAATCGACGCCGGCGGCGACCTATGCGGCCGCCGGAGCTCGGGCGAGCTCGAGCTCGACGCTGCGGCGCGCTAGAGGGGAAACGGAGGGGCGCTACGGGTCCCTGGTGCTGCGGTGAGGGCGGTGGTGAGGTTGGCTTGGGGTCATTGGGGCTCCAGCCACGCCCGCAGGCACGGCGCGGCGAAGCCGGCCGTAGTGGAGACAGTGGCTAGAGAGGGGGGGAACGAATCGGGGAAGAGGGGCGAGGGGCGCAGGAGCTCACCGTGAGTGCGATGATGGCGTCGGGGAGCTCGGGGAGGTACCGGAGCCGTTGAATTCGACGGCGAGGTCCGGCGGGTCCGGAAAGGGGGAAAATGATGGGGCGGCGCCTCGGGGCGCTCCGGCGTCGGGAGGCTCGGTGAGGAGGGGAGAGAGGGCTCGGCGGAGCTCGGGAACATGCCGGGGAGGAGAAGGGGTGGCGGTGGCCGCGATGGAGCTCGTCGGTGGCGGCAGCTCCGTTCGGTGAGCTCGGGGGAAGAGGCCAGGGGAAAAGAGAGGGAGGCGAGTGAGGGAGAAGAGCGAGGGGCACGGGCGTCGTCGTGGCGTCGCAAGGAGGTCGGGGAGGGCCAGGCAGGCTGGAAGGGAGGAGGTGGCGAGCTTCGGCGCGTCGCCGTGTCCCTCCTCTGCCTACTGGCAGAGGTAGGCGATGAGCGGTGAGGCGGTAGGTGGGCTGGGCCACCTGGGCCTGCGGGGGGGTGGGGGAAACTGGGCCGGGTGGGCTGCGCAGTAATCGGCAGTCTGCAGTTCTCTCCTTTCCCTTTTCTATTTCTATTTTCTGTTTGTTTTAGTTTAGTAAAATACTAAACTATTTAAATAAATCCTGAAAATAATTGTGGGCATTAACTAAATTATTACAGAGGCCCTTAACTATTTTCAGAATTGTTGGAGCATTTAAAAATAATATTAATAGTATTTAAATGCCCCAATTCAAATACAATATGGTTTATTCAAAAATCCAAAATGTCTTGGAAAAATATCCATCACCTCTGGATATGGTTTTCACCTTTTCCCATTAATCATGAACATTTTTGCAAACCACTTTGGGTTTTTGAAAATATTTTTGAATGTAAACCTATTTGAATTGCTTTAGTGCTAGGGCTTGATCATCCCCATTTCAAGTTTCTTGGAAGTTAAACATGATGCATGGATGCAATGCTACTAGCTACAAACAAGCTCTAGGGTTGATCTGGGGCTGTGACACGCCGTTGAAACGAGGCGAGCATCGAGTGAACCGTGGAGAATGGCGGGGGAGCGACGTCGCGCCATCCGGCCTCCTCTTGTTGTGGGAGAACGAATACTCTTGTGGCTTCGGCTGGCTTTGCACCCTCACGAACGGCACACCGTACTCGATCGATTTGTTATTCTCTGGGTGCTCGACCTTCGACCTGTACGCCCACCACCTCCGCCTGACTTTCGCCTTGGGCGAATCAGTCTGCTCCATCGCCCAGAGGAGATACTCGATGAACTCGAAGGACCGCAGCGTGACAGCCGCCGAGGAGTACATCACCGCCCTCATCTCTATTTTCTCGCTCTTTTGCATACATTGCCACATGGCCCTCACCGCCCTTGAAATCTCCCACTCGTTGTCAAACCAAGTAAGAATCTCCTTCAACTTGGCTAACTTTGCCTGGTCGCCGCCTGCAATCTGCCTGATTTGCTGTTGCATCCCCTCCATAGATGTCCTTCTGAGTGGTCCGGTGCTAGCTTTGGAAGATGGGAGGAGAGACGGTGGTCTTGCAATAGAGAAGAGGGAGAGGCGAGACGGTGGTTTTGGAATGGAGATGATGGAGAGGAGAGGGGGTGGTTTTGAAATGGAGAAGAGGGAGAGGCGAGACGGTGGTTTTGGAATGGAGATGATGGAAAGGAGAGGTTCCCCTGCCTTTCGGTCGCTGACAGGTGGGCCCCGCGCTTGGTGGGACCCATGCGTCAGTGTCTCAATGGCAGGATGGGCTACGTCAAGGGATCCTCGTCCGAGGAGAGAGGAGGTGGTTTTGCAATGGAGAAGAGGGAGAGGCGAGACGGTGGTTTTGGAATGGACATGATGGAGAGGAGAGGAGGTGGTTTTGCAATGGAGAAGAGGGAGAGGAGTGTGCGGCAGCAATTTAGGATTGGACGAGAGGGACGACGCGCTGTGACTGGATCAAAATCAAAATCAATTTACCCTTCAATTAAGAAAGCGACCCCACATTAACTAGGGTCACTTTTATTTTGGGTCATAATTGACCATGATTTTCTCAAATAAAATATATGTTATACGTTGCAAAAATAATGTAATTTGAAAGTACATTCAGATACGAACCAAATGATACAATTTTTGGTGACATGCATTTACATTTTGGTTCTCAAATATAGTACATGGTCAAACTTTGACCCAAAATACGCAAAACAAAAAAAATACTTCCAAGACCAGCGCCGCTCTTCCGCTCTTCTCCTCTTAAACCACCGCCGCTCCTCTCCTGTTCCAATCTAAATCCAGCACCGCTCCTCTCCTCTTCCATTTCAAAACCACCGCCCCTCCTCTCCTATTCCAATCCAAAACCAGCATCGATCCTCTCCCATTCTAAACCAAAACCAGCGCAACTCCTCTCCTCTTCCATTCAAAAACCACCGCCGGCGAGTGAAGGTGATGTGGAGAAGTAGATCTATGGAGGAGTACAACCGATACATGAGGATCGCAGACGGCGACCCTGTGAAGCTAGCTAGGATGTTGGAGATACAGTCTTGGTTTGACCACAAGGACCAACTAGCAGCGACGGCGACATCCATGGCCAAATATCTGCAACAGAGCAAAAAGGCGGCAATACTCCCGGAGGGAGTCGCGCGGGAGTACACAGAGCTGCTCCTCTGGGCCATGGAGCAAACAGATTGAATCCGATCATGAGGGAGCGGTGGTGGGAGTATCGATCCTAGATGGACCATCCACTAGATATTGAAGGATCGAGCATCTACAGGGTGCCGTTTGTGAGGGTGTCGTGCCAGAGCGAGCCGGTGGAGTCTTTATCGACCGAACCCAACTACAAGAGGAGAAAGCAGTTGGCCCGACGATGCTTCCCCTCCATCCTCTCCCTCGCCATTCACATCGTCTCACGGGGCGGCTGTCTGCCGCCGAGGAATAGGAGGGATTGCCCCCCCAAGATCAATAGTCGGGCATGTTGTGAATTGTCAGGAGGAGCTTAGGGTTGTTAGTATTTGCAGGTTGTGAATTGTGTTTTGTGTTGTGTATTTTGAGAGTACTTTCAGATATGAATGTCTTTTGAATTTCAGATTTGCGATATTGAGCATATGAAGTATTTTATGATATCTAGAGATCTATTTTTAGCACTTAAAAATGTAGTTTCATAGGAGTATAAAAGTGCACAATGTGATTCTCGAGAGAAGAAACTACATGTTTGATTTTAGATAAGAAACTCCAAGTTCAGTTTCAAATAAGAAACGCAACTTTCGTGAGGCGTAGCATTTATATTAACACGACCTTTTCAAACAGTGTTAACATCATGCTGGAAGTTTTATTCATGGTCGAAACTGGAACTACCAGCCAGTTAACATCATGCTGATCAACATTCATGCATAGCACATCTTCATATGATGTGCAGTCAAAAAAATATGCTATTTTAAAGATGCCCACACAATGTCGAGTGTGCGAAAAATAGAGAAAACGAGGGACGAAGTTTTGGCAAGTGTTGGACGTGGTGTGCGTAGATGACAATTGGGACCCACATGTGAATAAAGGCAGAGGCAAAAAATTTGGAGATATTTTCTCTTCACAGGTGGAATCGAACCCGGGCGGAACAGCTGTCGGGTAGTGTCACTCGGCCACTAGGCTAGTTCAGTTGTTTCGTTACTAATAAGGCACTTCCTCAGGTAATCGGATCTCCTCCTGCGCCTTCGTGCACTCGCCGCGACGCCGCTGTCTGCCATTGTGAACATGCTGAACAAACAAGAGGAATCTAGAGAGGACTGTACGTGAAGAGGCGGACAGTCAGGACCCACCAGGTCTATGACCGTACGCAAGCAAGTGCCTCATCAAAAAAATACTTCATCCTAATGCTATATTGACGTTGGGGCCGACGGGTTTGTCAACATAGTTACATTTTTTAGGTGCTTCAACGTAGTTACTATAGGAGATAAATTCACAACGAAGCCGGGGAGCTGGCAGGTATCATTTATTATCACTGGGGCAGCAAGTATCAGCTGGGTTTTGGGCTGCCCCGTCTAGGCTTTGTTTTTTAACTTGCGCAGCCCACGACCTCGGATGGGAGGTCCATATCCCTGTTTTTATTTTCTTGAGGGTTGTCATGTATCGACCGGCCTATGGACCTCCCATCCGAGGTTTTATTTTTCCTGAAACATCGGCAACCCAATTTATGTATTTTTTTTGAAGGAAACGCAGAGGTCTGTTCTATTTTTCTATATAAGAATAGGAACGCCTGGACCAACTTATGTTTCCCTTCTAACTATATTATATATATTTAAATTATTTTATATGTTATTATATATTATTGTTATTGTCATCATATATTTAACAGATACTTTCATATGTAAGAAAACAATATCCCACATCTTATTAACTTATAAAACTAATTTCTTAACAATAAAATCATGGGTTTTTTTTGGCAACGAAAATCCTGGTGATTGTGTACAAAAGCTTGGTAAGATTTAAGGACCAATGTAATAATAAATCACTTATTATATATATATATATACATATATATATATATATATATATATATATATATATATATATAAACAAAATGCTCAGCCCCTGTTTATTTTTTGATAACATTGTTGCGCCCACCCCAACATTATAATTAGAATAAGCCCATCAAAATCATGTATTTCGAGAAAGTGCAAATGGCTTGTAATTTTTTAGGAAAAGCATAAATGGGCCGCACGGACGCTACATTATTTGTTCACCCAGCCCAGCCCAGCCTCGTCGTCGTCCACCACCTTGGATGCGCTTGGCGTGGAGTGGTCAACATGGTCAATGAACGACACCATCGGAGTAGACTGTGCATGGAGAGACTGATAGCTATGTCCAGGGCCGCCCGCCAGGAAATACCTCCTTATTACGCGCAAAATAATGATTCCTCCACCTGACAGCTGGGACCCACCGGAAGGGCCTCTGTATTTCACGAAAAACTTTCCCACCGCTGACAGGTCGGACCCACCAGCTATATCTTCACACACAAGGAAGTGCCTCCTTATTACGCACAAAAAATGAATACCCCCTGCTAGTTGAGACCCACAATAGTGGGAGGCTGACTTGGGGGCCAACTAAGTTGACGGGGACGGAGGGCTTTGTCAACGTAGTCAATATGAACGATTCTAGCTCCAGTGACCGTACGATGTCCATCCAACGGCCGTAGTGCTTCTTCAACCTCTGGTATTTTTGCTCTAGCCGCCCAAAGCAGCGCCGATCGTGCCTCGTGCTCCTGCCTCCCGTGCCCGGCTGCGATGCCGCGGAGGCCTCACCGCCCCCTACTACTCCCACCGCTGGCCAGGCCATCCCTCTACTCACCCACACCCCATGTTATTCTGCGGCGACGGCAGCCTCACACCGCAATGAACCAGTGAACCTTCATACTCCTCTACGCGTGGGCATCCACTGCCGCGTCTTCCCCGGCTCTGCATCGTCCCCTTCCTAGGCCTCGCCGTCGTCCACCGCCCTGGTGCTCTCGGTGCGGCGTGGTCAACATGGTCAAGGAACGTCTTCCATCGGACCTGGACTGTACATGGAGAGGCTGAAAACTGGGTCCACGGCCGTAGCAAGGAAGTGCCTCCTTATTACACGGAAAACAATGATTCCTCCACCTGACAGCAGGGACCCACCGGAAGGGCAACCGTATTTCATGAAAAAAAATGTTTCCCCCTGACTGCTGGGACCTACCAGCGACATCTTCGCACGAAAGGAAGTGCGTCCGGGCAAAAAAAAAAGATTCGCTCCCCTGACTGCTGGGACCCACCAGCTACATCTTGGCACGCAAGGAAGTGCGTGACAGTCGGGACCCACCTGGTCGAAGCGTACGTAGCGTTGTCATTCTGGTCGCGATCGTGTACGTACATACTGGTCGATGTAGAGGCGCGCACGTGTCGTAGTAGTGGCGCGCATGTAGCATGTACACGTACGTACAGCGGCCAGGGTGCAAGAAAGTAAATCTGACCCACGTCACGTACATACTGGCGGGTCTCGAACGCATACTACCGCACGTCGTCTGGCGGCGTGGCTCGTGTACATGGCTGGGTCGGAACGGAGAAACTGCGTCATCATCGTGTTCATGGGGAGGCAACGGAATGCGTTGTGTTCATCGGGAGTCAATGGAACGCGTGGGAGCCAACCCGGCTTGGACGGAACAGCCGATGGAAACGAGGCCTGGCGTACCGCAGAACGGAGGAAACGGCCTTGTGTTTGACCGGCCACGTTCGAAATGGGATCCTATTCATCGGGAGGGGTCTGGTGTACCGCAAAACGGAGGAAACGGACCTCCTACGGTAGAAATGGGGGTCCTGTTGATCGGGAGGGGTGTGGCGTACCGCAAAACAGAGGAAATGGACTTGTGTTGGAGCGCTACGGTCGAAACGGGGGTCCTGTTCATCGAGAGGGGTGTGGCGTACCGCAAAACGGGACTCAACGAGATACTGTTCATCTCCACCGTCGACCCCCTCCAGCCTCCACGGGCTACTGTTCATCCACCGTCGACCTCCTCCAGCCTCCACCTGCAACTGTTCATCCACGGGCTCTTGTTCATCCAGCCTGCACCGCGCGCTACTCGAGCGGCTACTGTTCAACCAGCCCTCTCCATGGGCTACTGTTCAACCACCCCTCCACCGTCTAGTGTTCATCCAGCCCTCCACGGGGTGGTCCTGTTCATCCTGCCCTCCATGGGGTCCTGTTCATCCAGCCCCAACCGGCTCGATCGATCGGGGTCCTGTTCATCCAGAGGCAGCACCACGGGGTCCTATTCATCCACCCCCACCAGGAACTGTTCATCCAAACCCCCAGCAATACTCATTGTTCATCCAGAGGCAGCATCGATCGGCTTGATTAGCAGCAGAGCGGCGAATCGCTTGATCGGGTTCGCTAACAGCCATCGATTGATCGCCGGGTTCGATGAACGCGTAACTGCGGTCTGTCGCCGGGTTTAGTTAGAGCCCAATGCCTCGCTCGAGTTCGATTAGAGCCCAACGCCTCGCACTCCACGCAGCGTGCGTGTCACGAGAAAGCAGCGCATCGCCGCCCCGACCACCCACCGTAACCGGGAACACCTCGATATTTTCCTCGCTCTCGCTTCTACCACGGTTTTTTCGTCATGGACGGCCCAAAGAATGTCATGCAACTGTTTCTCCGGCCCGCCAGGAGGAAAATCCCATTTTCTGTAATGATTTTTTGTCATAGAAGTAGGACCCCACCACATCTATGATGATACCGTGTTTTGTCACAATTATTGTCATAGAAGTGTCATAAGTATGACAGAACTTTTTTTTGTTCGGCCCAAAATGTCACGGATGTGTCTTTTTTGTAATGTTATCAACAAGAGGGTTTTTGACTCCTTGAACTAGTGCCATATGTGGAAGTTGTTTGCACTTGTCCTTGCCAAAATAATATGAGTGTAGTTTGTTGGCGGAGTCACCCTCAAGAACTCTCTAGTTCTTCTTCTTCGGGATCCACATCATCTTGATGGGAGTCCTTGGAGTTGTAGTCATACTTGATGAAGTAGAACTTGATGTAGTCATGGGAACCCACTTGACCAAGGCTTTAGGAGCTTCTTCAAATACATCAATCTCCTCTTGAAGCTTGTCCTTGCCTTTTAGCTTGTGGTCTTGTGGTGGAAGATCGTCTTGAGCTTGTGTTCCTTCGGAAGAAGTGGGATCATACTTCTCTTGTTGTGGAACAAACTTCTCCTTGGGGCATTGATCTTCTTCCCACTCAACTCCATTGGCATTGAACTTGCGTTCAAAACCAACACCTTGATTCTTCCGGTGCCTTCCTTGCTTGCGTACAATCTCCTTGAATTTCTTACTTCCGGCAAGACTCTTGTAAACACCTTCCTCTATAATTCCCTTCAATAAACTGTTTTCTTGCTCAAGTGTAGCTTGGCTAAGAGAATCATTAGTGGAATCAAGAGAACTACTAGAAGCAACAATATTGGATTTAACATGATTATTGTTACTACTAGAAGAATCTTTCTTGCTCTTGTTGCTAAATTTTACTTGTGGCATGTAAGTAGACAAGAGTAAATGCTTGGCAATGTAAGAAGAACTTTTCTTACGAAGATCATCGTTAATTGCCTTTAAGAACTCATTCTCCTGCTCTAGATTGAGCTTTTCAAAGCGTAGCTTCTCATGCGTCTTTAAAAGCTCTCTATGATCCTCTAAGGTAGTTTCATGAGCTAACTTAAGAGTGTTTAGTTCTTTAGTTAGATGCTCAATCTCCTTCGTATCGTCGTCATTCGTTTTATCTTGATTAGCAGTATTAATAGCAATTTCATCATAGTTTTCATCACTAGAGTTATCAACAAGTAAATCATCATCTCCTAGCAAATCATCTTCATCACTATTGAAATCAACATACTCGGGGTGTGATACCTTGGGGCCTTTAGCCATGCAGCATCTTCCAATCCCTTCATTTGGTGAATCAAAAATGTCGTAGGAGTTGGATGACACAAGTGCAAGACCAGCAACACCTTCTCTTGAGTATATTCACAGTCAGAGTGATAACTTCTCTCGGAGTAGTTGTCGGAGTCGGAACCGGATACCCATTCACCAACATGAGCTTGATGTCTTCGTCTTGTGTAGTTGTTTGATGACTTGTCCTTCCTTTCCGAATCCTTGCTCCTGCGAGAGGGTCTTCGTTCGTATCGATCATCTCTACTCCTTCTTTCTCTTGGAGGTGATTCTTCTCTTTTGCTTCTCCTTTTAGGTGAGTCTTCTCTTCTTTTGTAGGGAGCCGTACACTCACTAGAGTAGTGTCCGGGTCTTCCACAATTGTAACAATTGCGATCACGACTAGAGGATATTTTGTCATTGTAGGACCTTGACTTGTGACTTCTCTCTTTACTTCTACCCTTGTAGAACTTGTTGAAGTTTTTCACCATTAGGCTCAGATCTTCATTGAAGAATTGTTTCTCACTTGATGATGTAGGAGCATCACATGAAGCTTTGTAAGCACCACTAGACCTATTGTGAAGCACTTCTTTATCCTTGAGTGACATCTCATGAGCAACAATTCTACCAATGACTTTCGTTGGTTTGAGATCTTTGTAATTGGGCATCATTTGGATCAAAGTGCACATGGTATCATACTTTCCGTCCAAGGCTCTTAGGATCTTCTTGATGATGAATCTGTTGGTCATCTGTTCACTTCCTAAGCCGGCAATTTCGTTTGTGATGAGAGCAAGCCTAGAGTACATTTCAGCGACACCTTCACCATCCTTCATTTTGAACTTGTCAAATTGACTTTGAAGCACATCCAATTTGGATTCCTTGACGGACTCGGTACCTTCGTGCATATCAATCAAAGTATCCCAAATTTCCTTTGCATTCTCAAGGCGGCTAATTTTGTTGAATTCTTCGGGGCACAACCCGTTGAAGAGGATATCACAAGCTTGATCACTGTATTGCAACATATTCAATTCTTCTGCGGTTGCTTCATGACTCGGTTCTCTTCCATCAAAAAATTCACCTTGGAAGCCAATACACACAATAGCCCAAACGGCGGGGTTATGTCCAAGAATATGCATTTTCATTTTATGTTTCCAACTAGCAAAATTAGTACCATCAAAGTAAGGACCTCTACGGTCGTAATTTCCCTCACTAGATGCCATAATCTACTAGGTTGTGAAACCAAGGCTGTGACCAAAGCTCTGATACCACTTGTAGGATCGAAAGTAGGTCTAGAGGGGGGTGTGATTAGACTGCTTGACCAAATAAAAATCTAGCCTTTTCCCAATTTTAAGTCTTGGCAGATTTTAGCAACTTAGGACAAGTCAAGCAATCAACCTACAGATGCAATTCTAAGAGTATAGCAGCGGAATGTAAATCATTGCATATGAAGGTCAATGGAAGGGTTTGGAAAGGCAAACGCAATGTAGACACGGAGATTTTTGGTGTGGTTCCGATAGGTGGTGCTATCGTACATCCACGTTGATGGAGACTTCAACCCACAAAGGGTAATGGTTCGAAAGTAGGTCTAGAGGGGTGTGATTAGACTACTTGACCAAATAAAAATCTATCATTTTCTCAATTTTAAGTCTTGGCAGATTTTAGGAACTTAGGACAAGTCAAGCAATCAACCTACACATGCAATTCCAAGAGTATAGTAGTGGAATGTAAATCATTGCATACGAAGATAAAGGGAAGGGTTTGGAAAGGCAAACACAATGTAGACATGGAGATTTTTGGCATGGTTCTGATAGGTGGGGCTATTGAACATCCCCATTGATGGAGACTTCAACCCACGAAGGGTTACGGTTGCACGAGTCCATGGAGGGCTCCACCCACGAAGGGTCCACGAAGAAGCAACCTTGTCTATTCCACCATGGACATTGCCCACGAAGGACTTGCCTCACTTGGGTAGATCTTCACGAAGTAGGCGATCTCCTTGCCCTTACAAACTCCTTGGTTCAACTCCACAATCTTGACGGAGGTCCCAAGTGACACCCAACCAATCTAGGAGACACCAGTCTCCAAAAGGTAATAAATGGTGCGTTGATGAAACTCCTTGCTACTGTGCTTCAAATGATAGTCTCTCCAACACTCAACTCTCTCTCACAGATTTGGCTATGGTGGAAAGATGATTTGAGTGGAAAGCAACTTGGGGAAGGCTAGAGATCAAGATTCTTGTGGTTGGATTGGAATGTCTTGGTCTCAACACATGAGTAGGTGGTTCTCTTTCAGAAAATGAGTAGTGGAAGTGTAGGCATGTTCTGATGGCTCTCTCATAGATGGAGAAGGGGGTGGAGGGGTATATATAGCCTCCACACAAAATCTAACCATTACACACAATTGACCCAACTCGGTCAGACCGAATAGGTAAACTTGGTGAGACAGATCCAGTTCAAAATGTGAACGTTAGGCTTTTCGGTGGGATCGACACGATCAACTCGGTGGGACTGATGAGCTAGGGTTAGGACAAGACCTCATCTCGGTTTGACCGATTACGTGAACTCGGTGAGACCGATTTCAGTAATAAGCTAACAGAGAGTTGGTCAGGCAAACTCGGTGGGACTGATCGCTCATTTCGGTGAGACCGAAACGGTATGAAGGGAAACAGAGAGTTTGCAATCCCATCTTAGTGAGACCGAGATCCCTATCGGTGAGACTGAACTGATTAGGGTTTCTGGCCATGGCTATGTCAAGTGAACTCGGTGGCGCCTGATGAATCAAATCGGTGGGGCCGAGTTTGACTTTAGGTTTAGGACATATTTCGAATTGAGAAAGTTGTTGAGGGCTTTGGAGCATATCACTAAGCATTTTGAGCAAGTAGACCATTAAGCAACACCTCATCCCCTTTTAATAGTATTGGCTTTTCCTATGGACTCAATGTGATCTTGGATCACTAAAATAAAAATGAAGAGTCTTGAGCTTTTGCCAATATTTGTCTTTAGCATTTTGAGGGGTCCACATCTCTAGTCCATGCCATGCCAATCATTGAACTTGGTGAAATCATCAACTTGAAAGGATATTAGTTCAATGAGCTATATGTTGTTTTGAATTATCAAAACCACCCAGGGATTAGTTGCACTTTCAACGGGAAGGAACGCCGACTCGGTCTTTGACTTGACGAGGCGGGAGGAGGTAGGAGAAGGGACACGGCCGCCCTCGTTGATGATGAGGGCGCCGCCGCGGGTGCGTCACCTGAGCGGCGTCTCCCGCGGCTTCGGCTTGACGGGGAGGAGCGCCGGTGACCCGGAGGATTGGGAGCTCGACAAGGACGAGGATGTCGTTTCCATTCGCCTCGGTATCCATGAACTACCGCAGCGGCGAGAGAAGGAGGGGGGCACCGGGTACTCCATCCGCGGCGACTTGTCGGCCTTGATGTGCTCGAGAATGGCTTCGAGCGTGCGCCCAGGGACACCCCGCCATTGACGCCGCCCCTCAGAGTTGTGGCTTCCGCGGAGTTCGGCGCCGTTCGTGGTGGCGAGTTCGTCGGAGTGGCGGCGGTCTAACTACGCCGTCCACAGTGTGTGGCTGTCGGGGGCGTACCTGATGTTGCCGTTCAGCACCAGAGGGCGACGGTGGCACCAGGACACCGCCGGTGCTGAGTGTCGGTGTCAAAACCGGCGGATCTCGGGTAAGGGGTCCCGAACTGTGCGTCTAAGGTCGATGGTAATAGGAGGTGGGGGACACGATGTTTACCCAGGTTCAGGCCCTCTCTATGGAGGTAATACCCTACTTCCTGCTTGATTGATCTTGATGAATATGAGTATTACAAGAGTTGATCTACCACGAGATCATAATGGCTAAAACTGTTGAAGTCTAGCCTGTATGATTATGATCGCCCCTACGGACTAAGCCCTCCGCTTTATATAGACACCAGAGGGGACTAGGATTGTACAAGGTCGATTACACAGAAAGGAATCTTCATATCCGAACGCCAAGCTTGCCATCCACGCTAAGGAGAGTCCCATCCGGACATGGGGAAGAGTCTTCGGTCTTGTATCTTCACGACCCATCAGTCCGGCCCATGTACAACAGGCCGGACGCCCGAGGACCCCTTAATCCAGGACTCCCTCAGTAGCCCCTGAACCAGGCTTCAATGATGAGGTGTTCGGCGCGCAGATTGTCTTCGGCATTGCAAGGCGGGTTCCTTCTCCGAATACTCCAAAATAGCCTTCTGGCTCTGCAAAACAAATTCCACACACAACCACAGAGAGTATAATATTCCACGAGCCCAATCTGCTGACAACTTTTTGTAGCGTGACATTACGTCGCCACCCGACCATTATTTCGAACCATTTTTTCTAGCCTGCCGCTCCATGTTTCGAGATGCAGTTTCATTGGCATGTCTTGTCGAAGCAGAGATCGTGCCCCCTTATTGCGGGATTCTCATCAATACGGGCGTGGGTAATCCAACTGTGCCGTCTGCATGGCCCCTGGGGAATAGGCGAGGTTTAAGGCGAGTGAGGAGGCGCTTGATATTCACGGCCTTTATAAGGAGATAAGGATTTACCCCCTTTCACCCACGCCTTCTCTCTCTGCGTCCCCCATTCTCGAGCTCCGGCGCCCATGTTCTCATCTTCTCCACCTCAAAAAATCACTCCAACCATGTCCGGATCCGGAGCGCAGGGCAAGTGGATGGCCTCCTCCGTCAAAGAGAAGGACATTACGAAGCTCCGGGAGGCCGGGTATCTGGCCAAGGAAATCGCCCACCGGCTCCCGGCCAAGGGGCAAATCGTCCCCACCCCGGAGCCCCATGAGAGGGTGGTCTTCATGCCCCACTTCATCCGCAGGCTGGGTTTTCCTCTCCACCCTTTCGTCCGCGGACTCATGTTCTACTACAGGCTAGATTTCCATGATCTAGCCCCAAATTCCTTCCTCAACATCTCGGCATTTATTGTCGTGTGCGAGGCCTTCCTCCACATCCCACCCCACTTCGGACTGTGGCTCAAGACCTTCAACGTGAAGCCAAAGGTGGTGGAGGGTCAACACGCAGAGTGCGGAGGCACCATGGTGGGCAAGATGCCCAATGTCACATGGCCCAAAGGTACGTTTGTGGAGACCGTCAAGGGGTGGCAGCAACTCTGGTTCTACATCACAGAGCCTTGCGACGCCACCTGGGCCGCGGCTCCCGAAATCCAGTCCGGAACCCCAATGCGGCTCACCTCCCGGCTAGAGAAGGGCCTGGACTGGTCCTCGCCGGACGAGCTGACAGTGCTTCAGACGCGCATTAAGAGCATGATCGACAAGAACATCAAGCTTGTTGATGTGATCCAAGTGATGCTAGTTCGTCGGAACCTTCCATGCCAGAGCCGGACTTGCCATCTATGGGAGTTCGATCCAGCTTAGCACCAGACCTTGCAACAATTCTTCGGAACTACACATGAAGATATCTGGAAGGTGCTCTTCAAGGCCAACGAGACGTGGCCGAAGACGACCGATGACCGTGGGTACGACTTGGCCCATCCCGCCAGTTCGGTAAGTCTTTCGCATTTCAAGGAGTATCCTTTACTTGCTTATTCGAGGAAGATGCCTAAGCTTCCCTATTTATTTTCCATGTTGGAGATGTGCCCTAGAGGCAATAATAAAATGGTTATTGTTATATTTCTTTGTTCATGATAATTGTCTGTTATTCATGCTATAACTGTGTTATACGGAAATCGTAATACACGTGTGAATACATAGACCACAACATGTCCCTAGTAAGCCTCTAGTTGACTAGCTCGTTGAACAACAGATAGTCTGGTTTCCTGACTATGGGCATTGGATGTCATTGATAACGGGATCACATCATTAGGAGAATGATGTGATGGACAAGACCCAATCCTAAGCATAGCTCAAAGATCGTGTAGTTCGTTTACCTAGAGCTTTTCCAAATGTAAAGTATCATTTCCATAGACCATGAGATTGTGCAACTCCCGGATACCGTAGGAGTGGTTTGGGTGTGCCAAACGTCACAACGTAACTGGGTGACTATAAAGGTGCACTACGGGTATCTCCGAAAGTGTCTGTTGGGTTGGCATGAATCGACACTGGGATTTGTCACTCCATTTGACGGAGAGGTATCTCTGGGCCCACTCGGTAATGCATCATCATAATGAGCTCTATATGACTAAGTGTCTGGTCACGGGATCATGCATTACGGTACGAGTAAACTGACTTGCCGGTAACGAGATTAAACGAGGTATTGGGATACCGACGATCGAGTCTCGGGCAAGTAACGTACCGATTGACAAAAGGAATTGTATAAGAGATTGATTGAATCCTCGACATCGTGGTTCATCCGATGAGATCATCGAGGAGCATGTGGGAGCCAACATGGGTATCCAGATCCCGATTTTGGTTATTGACCGAAGAGGCATCTCGGTCATGTCTGCATGTCTCCCGAACCCGTAGGGTCTACACACTTAAGGTTCGGTGACGCTAGGGTTGTAGAGATATTAGTATGCAGTAACCCGAAAGTTGTTCGGAGTCCGGATGAGATCCGGACGTCACGAGGAGTTCGAAATGGTCGGTGAAGAATTATATATAGGAAGTCAGGTTTCAGCCATCGGGAAAGTTTGGGGTCACCGGTATTGTACCGACCACCGGAAGGGTCGAGGTCCACCAGGTGGGGCCACATATTCCGGAGGGCCCCATGGGCTGAAGTGGGAGGGGAACCAGCCCCTGGTGGGCTGGTGCGCCCCCCCTTGGCCCCCCCTGCGCCTAGGGTTGGAAACCCTAGGGGTGGGGCGCATCCACCTCGCTTGGGGGGCAAGTTTCCCCCCTGGCCGCCGCCCCCCCTTGGAGATTGCATCTCCTATGGCCGGCGCCCCCCCTAGGGGGCCTATATAAAGAGGGGGGAGGGAGGGCAGCCGCACCCATGCTCTTGGCGCCTCCCTTCCCCCTTGCTACACCTCTCCCTCTCGCAGAAGCTCGGCGAAGCCCTGCCGAGATCGCTGCTGCATCCACCACCACGCCGTCGTGCTGCTGGATCTCCGTCAACCTCTCCTTCCCCCTTGCTGGATCAAGAAGGAGGAGACGTCTTCCTCAATCGTACGTGTGTTGAACGCGGAGGTGCTGTCCGTTCAGCACTAGGATCATCGGTGATTTGGATCACGACGAGTATGACTCCCTCAACCCCGTTCTCTTGAATGCTTCCGCTCGCGATCTACAAGGGTATGTAGATGCACTCCTTTCTCTCGTTGCTAGATGAACTCATAGATTGATCTTTGTAACGCCCCGGATTCGATGCGCCAGGTGTCTTCCAGTTATTCGCCGTCCTTGCCATGTCTTTTGCTTGCGTGCTGCATATTTCCATGTCATCATGTGCATTCTATTTTGCATACGTGTTCATCTCATGCATCCGAGCATTTTCCCCGCTGTCCGTTTTGCACTCCGACACTCCTATGTCCTCCGGCGCCCCCTTTTACCTCTTTTCGTGTGCGGGTGTTAAACGTTCTCGGAATGGCCCGAGGTTTGCCAAGCGGCCTTGGTATAGCACCGGTAGACCGCCTGTCAAGTTTTGTGCCATTGGAGGTCGTTCGGTACTCCAACGGTTAACCGGGTAACCGCAAAGGCCTCTTTTGTGTGCAGCCCAACACCCCTCCAAAGTGGCCCAAAACCCATCTTACCCCCCCCCTCCATGCTCTCCGGCGTTCGATCACGATCGTGTGGGCGAAAACCGCACCTCATTTGGACTCTCCTAGCTCCCTCTACCTATATATTAGCCCCTCACCCTGAAATTCGCGGATGAATTCTCCCCCCAAACCCTAGCCCATCTCCTCCCACCGCGCCGGACATGTCCGTCCAGCCGCCGCACCCGTCCAGCCGCCTCCCGCCTCCAATCCGCCGCCGCCACCTGTCCCCACGCCGCCCCCGTCCGCCACGGCCCGCGCGCCAGCCCGGCCCATCTCCCCATGACCGCGACCAGCGCTGCCCACGCCGCCCGCCCGCGCCGTGCGTGCCCTCGCCGCAGCCCCACCACTCGGCCGGCGACCTCCACCGCCCAGCTGCCGCGCCCGGCACGCCGCCCGCCCTCGGCCCTTCTCCCCGCGCCGCCCCCCTCATCGCTGCGCTCGGTCGCCGCGCTCGGTCGCCGGCGTCCCCGGCCGGATCCGGGACGGGACCGGCCGGATCCGCCACCCTGGCCCTTTCCTCAACTCCGGCCGGCGCCCTACTCTTCTCCGGTGAAGCTCCGGCGAACCTCGGTTCGTGTGCCCACGAAGAACCCTAGATCCGTTTCGCGAGGGTATATTTCTCCAAGTCTTTTTATGCATATTTTTATGCCATATTAATCGCATCATAACTTTGCATCCGTAGCTCCATTTTGTGTGCATGATTTATGAAAATTTTCCGCAGGAGATGCTCTACATTTTGTTCCATTGATCCATGTTCATTTGAGTTCCTCTTCATGCCTGAATCATCGTCGCAAGAGGGCTATATGATGTTGTCTGCTGCCTGTTATAAGAACTTGATGATTTGTCATTTTTGTTGCATTTGATGTGTGTATCTTATGAGCATGAGCTCTACATGTGTTTTGAACTATGCCATGCCATCTTTACAGGGGTGCTTGTCTTGTATTTTTATGATCTATGTGGTGACTAGCACAAGCATGCAAAGTAGCCTCCATAATGTTGCTGATTTCTGTGACTTGGTGATTTCTGCTAAGTCTGTAGCTGTTATATTTTGTTGCCATATAAACCTGCTTCTACAAGTCATTCTATGCAAAATCTGGAGATGTTCACTAAGGATGTTTTGTTACACATGTTATGCTCTATCCAACCATACCCTGGTTGCACTTATAGCCTGCTGTAGCTTGTCGCCACCTTGCTCCAATGTTGCTAAATAATGTTGCTGTCAGCCTGTTAACATTATGTTCAGTTTTGCCATGTGTTTTGCTAGTGATCAATGCATCCTATGACTATGATATTCCCATTATTAGCTTCATATTTATGACATCTTGCTGTTGGTTACCTTTCCATGCCATGTATTGCTCTGTGGTGAGTGATTCAAGCTCATCAACATGTCTACTTATCGTTATTTCTGCCATGCTCTGTTTTCTGCTAAGTCTCAATCTGTAACGGAACTTGCTATGTTTACATGGATGTCATTGTATATTCTGTTCCTTTTTGGCTCATTGTCTGTCGGAGTAATGGGCCACGGGTAGGCAAACCAGAGCCCCCGGACCTTTTGAAACATCGGGGCAGGCTGCGCCCCTCGAAGCCTCAAGACGAAGAGCTACTTTCTGAGAGTCGGCGGCGGAGCCGCTGACTGCCCCTCGCGGCCGAGTCTTAGAGGCAGCCTTGAGGAAAGCCGACTCCCAACTGGCGATCTCCAGTGAGGCCGGCTATGGGGACTCGTCCCGCGACTCCAACCACCTTCGACCCACGCAACTTCAGACGGGATGGGGTGTGGCCGCCGCATGGCCCATCCCTGCCCCGCTCACAAAGGGCGGGCATGGCCACAAGACGCCCGTCTTGGCGGAGATCTCCGTTCGACGCATCAGTAGCCACGCCGACCTGACGTCGGCCCCATGAGCGAACCCACATGCTCACGGCGGTCTGTCTGACGAAGACAAGACGAGGCCGCTTCGGCGAAGGAACTGAAGACGGCGAGAGCGCCACAAGACGGCCGAGACCAGAGACGGTCCCAGGGAGTCGGCCGACCGCCCCCATAAGTTCGCGCACCATTATTCAGACAAGACGGGGAATGACAATAGTGATCGCCCGTCAGGTGGCAGCACTGTAGCCATGACCCCACGACCAAACCAGCGTCATCAGAAGCACGGCTATAGTAATCCGCAGCTGGCAAGACCCGCGGGCGGCGGACGAGGCCTGTTGGCCCCATGCAGGGCCCGTTGGCGGGGTCCGCTAGTCGGCGGGCCCCAGTAGTCGGCGAAGAAGACGACGACTTAAGAGACAGACGGCCGGGACCCGCGCCCAGCCGGATTACCATTGTACCCCCGGGGGGTAGGCCTATATAAACCCCCCGGGGCACCATGCAAGAGGTTGGACCCTAATAGTTTTAGACACAGATAAAGGGAAGAGAAGAGCCAGCCCTGCCCTTCTCCTTCCTCACATCGAACAGCGCAAGGAGCAACCCTGTACCCACTTCGATATAGTGATCATGCGGAGACCTTGCAGAGCAGCAATAGGGGTGTTATCTCCACGGAGAGCCCCGAAGCTGGGTAAGATTCGCCGGCGTGCATGCCTTCGCCTCATCCTGTTTCCAGGCACCGGCGACGTTCTACTCGCCCCCTCCATGATAAGCCATCCTTTGGCATATGTCGCACCCAACCCCCGGCATTGTCAGTAATGGATTTTTGTTCTATGCAACTAGTTGATTCATGCCATGCATTTGGTTGCCATGATAATTTCCTGTAGCATGTTGTTTGCTAGCTCTAAACATTGCAACCTGATGTTATTTCTGCCATGCCCAGTAATTCTGCTAAGTCTGTGAACCTGTTATTACTTGCAATCTTGCCATGTCCTTTTGAGCATGTTCTAGTGATTTCTGGAGATAGCTCATTGTTCATGTTTTGTCATGCTTTACCTGTACGTCATGTCCATACCTTTTGTTTTTATGTTGAGATCATGTAGCATGTTGTTTTGATGCTTGTAATATGCCTAGTTGCTGTTTTGGACAGCTTGTCCTTTGAACTTGTATGGTGTGTATGTGTTGAACCGTTGCTCCGTTTTGAGTTTGCTCTATATGAAACTTGCTTGATTTGGCATGTAGTTTCATATTATCATGTTGCATCCTTGTTTTGAGGTGTTAGCTTGATGTTTGTATGCATTTTGCATCAATGCCATGTTTAACTTGTTTTGCTCATATCTACTAGGCCGTAGCTCCAAATTAAATGAACTTTATATGTAACTTGACTAGAATTTCGTGTAGATCATCTTGGTGCATCTTAACTTCGTGTTTAACAACTTGAACATAAAGTTTATTCAGATCTGGTCCAATTTCGAAATTTGCATATGAGGACTTACTGAAATTGTTCTATGTTGTTTCCGACCTCATTTAAACTTGCCTTGTTGTGTTGCTCTTGTATGCATCATCTCTTGCCATGAGTAGTATCATGTAGCCTTGTCATGCATCATACTTGGTTGAGCATCATGCCTTGTTCATGTGTGGTGTGTTTACCGTGTTGTGTGCTTCTTCTCGATAGTTCCCGTTTCGTTGCGATCGTGAGGATTCGTTCATCTAAGCTTGGTTCGTCTACGTGGCTTCATCTTCTTCATGGACTCGTTCTTCTTCCTTGCGGGATTTCAGGCAAGATGACCGTCACCTTGGATCTCATTACTCTCATTGCTATGCTAGTTGCTTCGTTCTATCGCTTGCTGCGCTACCTATCACTTGCTGCGCTACCTATCACTTGCTTATCAAGCCTCCCAATTTGCCATGTCAGCCTCTAACCTTTTTCACCCTTCCTAGAAAACCGTTGTTTGGCTATGTTACCGCTTTTGCTCAGCCCCTCTTATAGCGTTGCTAGTTGCAGGTGAAGATGAAGATTGCTCCATGTTGGATTATGTTTATGTTGGGATATCACAATATCTCTTATATTATTAATGCATCTATATACTTGGTAAAGGGTGGAAGGCTCGGCCTTATGCCTGGTGTTTTGTTCCACTCTTGCCACCCTAGTTTCCGTCATATCGGTACTATGTTCCCGGATTTTGCGTCCCTAACGGTTGGGTGATTTATGGGACCCCTTGACAGTTAAGCTTTGAATAAAACTCCTCCAAGAAGGCCCAACCTTGGTTTTACCATTTGCCTCACCACCACCTACTTTTCCCTTGGGAGTCGCTCTCTCGAGGGTCATCTTTATTTAGCCCCCCCGGGCCGCTTCTCTAAGTCTTGGCCCAGACAACCCTTTGCGGCGCCTCAAAGAAACTTGAGGTCTGGTTTTAGTTGTACGGATTGCTCATCCGGTGTTGCCCTGAGAACGAGATATGTGCAGCTCCTATCGGGATGTCGGCGCATCGGGCGGTCTTGCTGGTTTTGTTTTACCATTGTCGAAATGTCTTGTAAACTAGGATTCCGAGACTGATCGGGTCTTCCCGGGAGAAGGAATGTCCTTCGTTGTTCGCGAGAGCTTATCATGGGCT
Organism: Aegilops bicornis; assembly: GCA_021605145.1. Lineage (NCBI taxonomy): Eukaryota > Viridiplantae > Streptophyta > Magnoliopsida > Poales > Poaceae > Aegilops > Aegilops bicornis. Next base: position 546,852,963 of record CM038673.1, on the reverse strand, counting down.
AAGTTGGGACACCCCTGCAGGGTTTGAACTTCCGAAAGCTGTGCCCGCGGTTATGTGGCAGATGGGAATTTGTTAATATCCAATTGTAGTAAGCTTGAAGTAAACTCTTCTAAAATACACCAACCGTGTGCGTAACCGTGAGTGTCTCTTTTCGGGGTTGATCGAGAGGAGAACACGGTTTCTGGGTTATGTTTGACGTAAGTAGGAGTTCAGGATCACTTCTTGATCATTACTAGTTGACGACCGCTTGCTTTGCTTCTCTTCTCGCTCTTATTTGCGTAAGTTAGCCACCATATATGCTTAGTCACTGCTGCAACCTCACCACTTTACCCCTTCCTTACCCATTAAGCTTTGCTAGTCTTGATACCCATGGTTATGAGATTGCTGAGTCCTCGTGGCTCACAGATTACTACAACAACAGTTGCACGTACATGTTATGCGATGATCATGACGCGAGAGCGATGTTTGCTTGTTTTGGAGTTCTTCTTCTGCTTCTTCTTCGATCAGGGGATAGGTTCCAGGTCGGCAGCCTGGGCTAGCAGGGTGGATGTCGTTTGAGTTTTTGTTTATGTTCCATCCGTAGTCGGATGTTGTTCTCATGTATGATGTTGATGTATTCTTGTGGCATTTGTTCCCTATGTATGTATCCCTATCTATTATGTAATGTCGATGTAATGATATCCACCTTGCAAAAGCGTCTTCAAGATGCGCTTCTATCCTTGGTTGGACCTTCGAGTTCCTTTAGGATAGGGTCGCATCTTGGGCGTGACAATCTTGGTGAAAGCATAGAAAATCTTTTATTTTCTGTAACACAATTTGTTGTGGGCGTAGATGTTTTCAACTTTCTTGCCACTACTAGTCTTATTTTGCTTCGGCGGCATCGTGGCATGAAGCGGCCCGGACCGACCTTACACGTACGCTTACGTGAGATAGGTTCCACCGACTGACATGCACTAGTTGCATAAGGTGGCTAGTGGGTGTCTGTCTCTCCCACTTTAGTTGGAGCGGATTCGACGAAAAGGGTCCTTATGAAGGGTAAATAGAAGTTGGCATATCACGTTGTGGCTTTCACGTAGGTAAGAAAACGTTCTTGCTAGAACCCTATTGCAGCCACGTAAAAACATGCAGCAACAATTAGAGGACGTCTAACTTGTTTTTGCAGCATGTGTTTTTGTGATGTGATATGGCCAAAAGTTTTGATGAATGATATATATGTGATGTATGAGATCATGTTCTTGTAATAGGAATCACGACTTGCATGTCGATGAGTATGACAACTGGTAGGAGCCATAGGAGTTGTCTTTATTTTTTGTATGACCTGCGTGTCATTGAAGAACGCCATGTAAATTACTTTACTTGATTGCTAAACGCATTAGTCATAGAAGTAGAAGTAGTCGTTGGCGTGGCAACTTCATTAAGACAGGATGATGGAGATCATGATGATGGAGATCATGGTGTCATGCCGGTGACGAAGATGATCATGGCGCCCCGAAGATGGAGATCAAAGGAGCAATATGATATTGGCCATATCATGTCACTATTTGATTGCATGTGATGTTTATCATGTTTTACATCTTATTTGCTTAGAACGACGGTAGCTTAAATAAGATGATCCCTCGAAATAATTTCAAGAAAAGTGTACCCCCTAACTGTGTACCATTGCGAAGGTTCGTTGTTTCGAAGCACCACGTGATGATCGGGTGTGATAGATCCTAACGTTCGAATACAATGGGTGTAAGCCAGATTTACACACGCAATACACTTAGGTTGACTTGACGAGGCTAGCATGTACAGACATGGCCTCGGAACATGGAAGATCGAAAGGTCGAACATGAGTCGTATAGAAGATACGATCAACATGGAGATGTTCACCGATGATGACTAGTCCGTCTCACGTGATGATCGGACACGGGCTAGTCGAGTCGGATCATGTATCACTTAGATGACTAGAGGGATGTCTAATCTGAGTGGGAGTTCATTGAATAATTTGATTAGATGAACTTAATCATCATGAACTTAGTATAAAATCTTTACAATATGTCTTGTAGATCAAATGGCCCACGTTACCCTCAACTTCAACGCGTTCCTAGAGAAAACCAAGCTGAAAGATGATGGCAGCAACTATACGGACTAGGTCCGAACACGAGGATCATCCTCATAGCTGCCAAGAAAGATTATGTCCTAGAAGCACCGCTAGGTGAAGCACCAATCCCACGTAACCAAGACGTTATGAACGCTTGGCGGTCTCGTCAATGATTACTCCCTCGTTCAAGGCGGCATGCTTTACAAATTAGAACTGGGCTCCAAAAGCGTTTTGAGCAACACGGAGCATATGAGATGTTCGAAGAGCTGAAAATGGTTTTCCAAGCTCATGCCCGGGTCGAGAGATATGAAGTCTCCGACAAGTTCTTCAGCTGTAAGATGGAGGAAAATAGTTCTGTCAGTGAGCACATACTCAAGATGTCTGGGTTGCACAACCGCTTGACTCAGCTGGGAGTTAATCTCCCGGATGACGCGATCATTGACAGAATCCTTCATTCGCTTCCACCGAGCTACAAGAGCTTTGTGATGAACTTCAATATGCAGGGGATGGAAAAGACCATTCCTGAGGTATATTAAGTGCTGAAATCAGCGGAGGTGGAGATCAAAAAGGAACATCAAGTGTTGATGGTGAATAAAACCACTAAGTTCAAGAAAGGCAAGGGTAAGAAGAACTTCAAGAAGGACGACAAGGGAGTTGCCGCGCCCGGTAAGCCAGTTTCCGAGAAGAAGTCAAACAATGGACCCAAGTCTGAAACTGAGTGCTTTTATTGCAAGGGAAGTGGTCACTGGAAGCGGAACTGCCCCAAGTACTTAGCGGACAAGAAGGCCGGCAAAACCAAAGGTATATGTGATATACATGTAATTGATGTGTACCTTACCGATTACTGTAGTAGCTCTTGGGTATTTGATACCGGTGCGGTTGCTCATATTTGTAACTCAAAGCGAGGCTGCGGAATAAGCGGAGGCTGGCGAAGGGCGAGGTGACGATCTTGGCGTCGGGAATGGTTCCGTGGTCGATGTGATCGCCGTCGGCACGCTACCTCTACATTTACCTACGGGATTAGTTTTAAACCTCAATAATTGTTATTTAGTGCCAGCTTTGAGCATGAACATTGTATCAGGATCTCGTTTAATTCGAGATGGCTACTTATTTAAATCAGAGAATAATGGTTGTTCTATTTATATGAGAGATATGTTTTATGGTCATGCCCCGCTGGTGAATGGTTTATTCTTAATGAATCTCGAGCGTAATGTTACACATATTAATAGTGTGAATACCAAAAGATGTAAAGTTGATAACGATAGTCCCACATACTTGTGGCACTGTAGCCTTGGTCACATTGGTCTCAAGCGCATGAAGAAGCTCCATGCCAATGGACTTTTAGAGTCTCTAGATTATGAATCGTTTGACACATGCGAACCATGCCTCATGGGAAAAATGACCAAGACTCTGTTCTCCGAAACAATGGAGCGAGAAACCAACTTATTGGAAATCATACATACTGATGTGTGCGGTCCAATGAGCGTTGAGGCTCGTGGAGGATATCATTATGTTCTCACTCTTACTGATGACTTGAGTAGATATGGGTATGTCTACTTGATGAAACACAAGTCTGAGACCTTTGAAAAGTTCAAGGAATTTCAGAATGAGGTAGAGAATCAACGTGATCGAAAGATAAAGTTCTTACGATCAGATCGTGGGGGAGAATATTTAAGTCACGAATTTGGTACGCACTTAAGGAAATGTGGAATCTATGATATGGTGCGATCTATGAAGTCACTTACCGATTTACGCTATCATTTTGGGGATACGCTCTAGAGACAGCTACATTCACTTTAAATAGGGCACCGTCTAAATCCGTTGATACGACACCGTATGAATTATGGTTTGGGAAGAAACCTAAGCTGTCGTTTCTAAAAGTTTGGGGATGCGATTCTTATGTCAAGAAACTTCAACCTGAGAAGCTCGAACCCAAGTCGGAAAAATGCGTCTTCATAGGATACCCTAAGGAAACCATTGGGTATACTTTCTACTTAAGATCCGAGGGCAAGATCTTTGTTTCCAAGAATGGGTCCTTTCTGGAGAAAGAGTTTCTCTCGAAAGAATTAAGTGGGAGGAAAGTAGAGCTTGATGAAGTACTACCTCTTGAAACGGTAAGTAGCGCAACTCAGGAAGACATTCCTGTGGTGCCTACACCGACAAGAGAGGAGGTTAATGATGATGATCAAGATACTTCGGATCAAGCTCCTACTGAACTTCGAAGGTCCACAAGGACACGTTCCGCACCAGAGTGGTACGGCAACCCTATCATGGAAATCATGTTGTTAGACAACGGTGAACCTTCGAACTATGAAGAAGCGATGGCGGGCCCAGATTCCAACAAATGGCTTGAAGCCATGCAATCCGAGATAGGATCCATGTATGAAAACAAAGTATGGACTTTGGATGACTTGCCCGATGATCGGCTAGCAATAGAAAACAAATGGATCTTTAAGAAGAAGACGGACGCGGATGGTAATGTTACCATATATAAAGCTTGACTTGTCGCTAAGAGTCATCGACAAGTTCAAGGGATTGACTACGATGAGACTTTCTCTCCCGTAGCGAAGCTGAAGTCCGTCTGAATCATGTTAGCAATTGCCGCAAACTATGATTATGAGATATGGCAAATGGACGTCAAAACGGCATTCCTTAACGGCCATCTTTAGGAAGAACTGTATATGATGCAGCCGAAAGGTTTTTTCGACCCTAAGAATGCTAACAAGGTATGCAAGCTCCAGCGATCCATTTATGGGCTGGTGCAAGCATCTTGGAGTTGGAACATTCGCTTTGATGAGATGATCAAAGCGTTTGGGTTTATCTTGAGACATATGGAGAAGCCTGCGTTTACAAGAAAGTGAGTGGGAGCTCAGAGCATTTCTCATATTATATGTAGATGACATACTTTTGATGGGAAATGATATAGAACTTTTGGACAACATTAAGGCCTACTTGAATAAGTGTTTTTCAATGAAGGACCTTGGAGAAGCTGCTTACATATTAGGCATCAAGATCTATAGGGATAGATCGAGACGCCTCATAGGTCTTTCACAAAGCACATACCTTGATAAGATATTGAAGAAGTTCAATATGGATCAGTCCAAGAAAGGGTTCTTGCCTGTATTGCAAGGTGTGAGATTGAGCTCGGCTCAATGCCCGACCACGGCGGAAGATAAAGAAGAGATGAGTGTCATCCCCTATGCCTCAGCCATAGGGTCTATTATGTATGCCATGCTGTGAACCAGACCACATATAAAACTATCAGTAAGTTTGGTGGGAAGGTAACAAAGTAATCCCGCAAAGTACCGGACAGCGGTCAAGAACATCCTAAAGTACCTGAAAAGGACTAAGGATATATTTCTCGTTTATGGAGGTGACGAAGAGCTCGTCAGAAGGGTTACGCCGACGCTTAGCTTCGACACGATCTGGATGACTCTAAGTCACGCATCAATACGTGTATATTTTGAATGGTGGGGGCGAGCTGGTGTGCGATTTGCAAGCAAAGCGTCGTGGCGGGATCTACATGTGAAGCAGAGTACATCGCAGCCTCGGAGGCAGCGCATGAAGCAATCTGGGTGAAGGAGTTCATCACCGACCTAGGAGTCATACCCAATGCGTCGGGCCGATCACACTCTTCTCTCAGGACAACACCGAGCTATTGCACTTGCCAAGGAGCCCAGGTTTCAGAAGAAGACCAGGCACATCAAGCGTCGCTTCAACTCCATACGTGAATATGTTCAAGATGGGGACATAGATATTTGTAAAGTACATACGGATCTGAATGTAGCAGATCCGTTGACTAAACCTCTCCCTAGAGCAAAACATGATCAACACCAGAACGCTATGGGTGTTCGATTCATCACCATAACTAGAATATCGACTCTAGTGCAAGTGGGAGACTGTTAGAAATATGCCCTAGAGGCAATAATAAAATGGTTATTATTATATTTCTTTGTTCATGATAATTGTCTGTTATTCATGCTATAACTGTGTTATCCGGAAAACGTAATACACGTGTGAATACATAGACCACAACATGTCCCTAGTAAGCCTCTAGTTGACTAGCTCGTTGATCAACAGATAGTCATGGTTTCCTGACTATGGGCATTGGATGTCATTGATAACGGGATCACATCATCAGGAGAATGATGTGATGGACAAGACCCAATCCTAAGCATAGATCAAAGATCGTGTAGTTCGTTTAGCTAGAGCTTTTCCAAATGTCAAGTATCATTTCCTTTGACCATGAGATTGTGCAACTCCCGGATACCGTAGGAGTGCTTCGGGTGTGCCAAACGTCACAACGTAACTGGGTGACTATAAAGGTGCACTACGGGTATCTCCGAAAGTGTCTGTTGGGTTGGCATGAATCGACACTGGGATTTGTCACTCCGTATGACGGAGAGGTATCTCTTGGCCCACTTTGTAATGCATCATCATAATGAGCTCTATGTGACCAAGTGTCTGGTCACGGGATCATGCATTACGGTACAAGTAAAGTGACTTGCCGGTAACGAGATTAAACGAGGTATTGGGATACTCACGATCGAGTCTCGGGCAAGTAACGTACCGATTGACAAAGGGAATTGTATACGCGATTGATTGAATCCTCGACATCGTGGTTCATCCGATGAGATCATCGAGGAGCATGTGGGAGCCAACATGGGTATCCAGATCCCGCTGTTGGTTATTGACCGGAGAAGCGTCTCGGTCATGTCTGCATGTCTCCCGAACCCATAGGGTCTACACACTTAAGGTTCGGTGACCCTAGGGTTGTAGAGATATTAGTATGCAGTAACCCGAAAGTTGTTCGGAGTCCCAGATGTTATCCCGGACGTCACGAGGAGTTCCGGAATGGTCCAGAGGTGAAGAATTATATATAGGAAGTCAGGTTTAGGCCATCGGGAAAGTTTCGGGGGTCACCGGTATTCTACCGGGACCACCGGAAGGGTCCCGGGGGTCCACCGGGTGGGGCCACCTATCCCGGAGGGCCCCATGGGCTGAAGTGGGAGGGGAAACAGCCCCTGGTGGGCTGGTGTGCCCCCCCTTGGGCCCCCATTCGCCTAGGGTTGGAAACCCTAGGGGTGAAGCGCCTCCACCCCCAGCAGGGCAAGTTTCCCCCTGCCGCCACCCCTTGGAGATCCCATCTCCTAGGGCCGGCGCCCCCCAGGGGGCCTATATAAAGGGGGGAGGGAGGGCAGCCGCACCCATGCTCTTGGCGCCTCCCTTCCCCCTTGCTACACCTCTCCCTCTCGCAGAAGCTCGGCGAAGCCCTGCCGAGATCGCTGCTGCATCTACCACCACGCCGTCGTGCTGCTGGATCTCTGTCAACCTCTCCTTCCCCCTTACTGGATCAAGAAGGAGGAGACGTCTTCCTCAACCGTATGTGTGTTGAACGCGGAGGTGCTGTCCGTTCAGCACTAGGATCATCGGTGATTTGGATCATGACGAGTACGACTCCATCAACCCCGTTCTCTTGAACGCTTCCGCTTGCGATCTACAAGGGTATGTAGGTGCACTCCTTTCTCTCGTTGCTAGATGAACTCATAGATTGATCTTGGTGAAAGCATAGAAATTTTTTTATTTTCTGCAACGTTCCCCAACATTTCAGGGCTGGACAAATAGGGCGGAGCGGATTCGATGTCCGGCTCCGCTGCCCGAGGAACCAGCCATCCCACTTCTTACGAAGATGCTGGTTCCGGCGCCCTACCAGGCGCCGGAGAAGAAGGCCAAGAAGAAGGCCATGGGGGCTAGAAGTGGCCTCCGCCGCAAGGGTGCTTCGGACGTGACGTCCGAAGACACCGAGACTCACTCCTCCGCTGCCAAGGACGACAATGAGGAGGAGGAAGAAAGCAACTCCCCCCCAAAGGGGGGAAGGAAGAAGAGGGATGCCTCCACAAATTTAGAGGCAGAGGCGTCCAAGAAGGGGAAAGGCTCCCTCGCGGATAACTCCGCATGGGACGTCGATAGCAGCCTAGAGCGGCGCCCCCGAGACAAGCCCCTGGCCGAAGCGTGAGTACTCAAAACCCAGACGCATTCACATATCCGGACTCTCTACTTCATAGTCTTATCATGTTGAATTATGCACTTGCAGTCCGGCTCGGTCCAACCTCGAGCGATCCGCATCTTCAGGGAATCCGCTGGAACGAAAGGCGATGGACAGCGGGTCCCTTCCGGCGGCCTCCTCCCCCAAGGCCACGGATGACACCGAGGTGCTATCCCGAAGGATCCCAGGCCAGGGAGAAACTCAGGAGGCCGTCAAGGTGGCATCGGAGGGTGAAACCTCGGCCGCCGGACACATGGGGGAGCAAATCCCCATGGAGACTGGCGATGGGGGCCACATTCAGTTCGGCCCCCAGCCGAATACGGTCCCGGAGACCTATACGGCTCCGGAATCCGGCAAGCAGCCTCCTTCGAAAGAAGGAGGTGTGCCGATTCCGACGGTGACCTCTGTCCAACCAGAGGCACCGGACACTCTAATGGAAGCGCTGCGAAGTGCTTCCATTGTTGAGGAACACCGTACACTTATGGGTACGGTGGTTGAGAGGATTCAGTCTGCGAAGAGCGAACTGACCGAAGCCTCCACAAGCCTTTTAACAGGCTTTGAGGTAAGCAACGCAATTATATAAAAAGAATGTCACGGTATAGATAGTAGCCCCTGAGACACTATCCGGTGTTCGAAAAGAAAAGCCGGACAGAGGATCAAATTATTTTCGCAGGAGACTGCTACCTCTTGAGCACTGCGTTCGTTTTCCCTTGAAGAGGAAAGGGTGATGCACCAAAGTAGCGTAAGTATTTCCATGAGTTTTTGAGAACCAAGGTATCAATCCAGTAGGAGGCCACACACGAGTCCCTCGCACCTACACAAACAAATAAATCCTTGCAACCAACGCAATAAAGGGGTTGTCAATCCCTTCACGGTCACTTACGAGAGTGAGATCTGATAGATATGATAAGATAATATTTTTGGTATTTTTATGATAAAGATGCAAAGTAAAGAAAGTAAAATAAAAATGGCGCCAGAAATATCTTGTTATCGGGAGATTAATATGATGGAAAATAGACCCGAGGGCCATATGTTTCACCAGAGGCTTCTCTCGAGAGCATAAGTGTTACCGTGGGTGAACAAATTACTGTTGAGCAATTGACAGAATTGAGCGTAGTTATGAGAATATCTAGGTATGATCATGTATATAGGCATCACGTCCGAGACAAGTAGACCGAATCCTGCCTGCATCTACTACTATTACTCCACACATCGACTGCTATCCAGCATGCATCTAGAGTATTAATTTCATAAGAACAGAGTAACGCTTTAAGCAAGATGACATGATGTAGAGGGATAAACTCATGCAATATGATATAAACCCCATCTTGTTATCCTCGATGGCAACAATACAATACATGCCTTGCTGCCCCTAGTGTCACTGGGAAAGGACACCGCAAGATTGAACCCAAAGCTAAGCACTTCTCCCATTGCAAGAAAGATCAATCTAGTAGTCCAAACCAAACTGATAATTCGAAGAGACTTGCAAAGATAACCAATCATACATAAAAGAATTTAGAGAAGATTCAAATATTGTTCATAGATAAACTTGATCATAAACCGACAATTCATCGGTCTCAACAAATAGACCGCAAAAGAAGATTACATCGAATAGATCTCCACAAGAGAGGGGGAGAGCATTGTATTGAGATCCAAAAAGAGAGAAGAAGCCATCTAGCTAATAACTATGGACCCGAAGGTCTGAGGTAAACTACTCACACATCATCGGAGAGGCTATGGTGTTGATGTAGAAGCCCTCCGTGATGGATGCCCCCTCCAACGGAGCTCCGGAAAAGGCCCCAAGTTGGGATCTCTCGGGTACAGAAGGTTGCGGTGGTGGAATTAGGTTTTTGGCTCCGTATCTGGTAGTTTGGGGGTACGTAGGTATATATAGGAGGAAGAAGTACGTCGGTGGAGCAACGTGGGGCCCACGAGGGTGGAGGGCGCCCCTAGGTGGGGGGTAGGCGCGCCTCCTACCTCGTGCCCTCCTGGTTGATGTCTTGACGTAGGGTCCAAGTCCTCTGGATCATGTTCGTTCCAAAAATCACGTTCCGGAAGGTTTCATTCCGTTTGGACTCCGTTTGATATTCTTTTTCTGCGAAACTCTAAAATAGGCAAAAAGCAACAATTCTGGGCTAGGCCTCCGGTTAATAGGTTAGTCCCAAAAATAATATAAAAGTGTATAATAAAGCCCATTAATGTCCAAAAAAGAATATAATACAGCATGGAACAATAAAAAATTATAGATACGTTGGTGACGTATCAAGCATCCCCAAGCTTAATTCCTGCTCGTCCTCGAGTAGGTAAATGATAAAAATAGAATTTTTGATGTGGAATGCTACTTGGCATAATTTCAATGTAATTCTCTTAATTGTGGTATGAATATTCAGATCCGAAAGATTCAAGACAAAAGTTTAATATTGTCATGAAAATAATAATACTTCAAGCATACTAACTAAGCAATTATGTCTTCTCAAAATAACATGGCCAAAGAAAGTTATCCCTACAAAATCATATAGTCTGGCTATGCTCTATCTTCACCACACAAAATATTTAAATCATGCACAACCCCAATGACAAGCCAAGCAATTGTTTCATACTTTTAGTGTTCTCAAACTTTTTCAATCTTCACGCAATACATGAGCGTGAGCCATGGACATAGCACTATATGTGGAATAGAATGGTGGTTGTGGAGAAGACAAAAAAGGAGAAGATAGTCTCACATCAACTAGGAATATCAACAGGCTATGGAGATGCCATCAATAGATATCAATGTGAGTGAGTAGGGATTGCCATGCAACAGATGCACTTGGAGCTATAAGTATATGAAAGCTCAACAAAAAGGAACTAAGTGGGTGTGCATCCAACTCGCTTGCTTACGAAGAACTAGGGCATTTTGAGGAAGCCCATCATTGGAATATACAAGCCAAGTTCTATAATGAAAAATTCCCACTAGTATATGAAAGTAATATCATAGGAGACTCTCTATCATGAAGATCATGGTGCTACTTTGAAGCACAAGTGTGGTAAAAGGATAGTAACATTGTCCCTTGTCTCTTTTTCTCTCTTTTTTTATATTTGGGCCTTTTTTATGGCCTCTTTTTTTATATATATTTCGTCCGGAGTCTCATCCCGACTAGTGGGGGAATCATAGTCTCCATCATATGCTTCCCTCACTTGGGGCAATGCTCTAAAAAATGATGATCATCACACTTTTATTTACTTATGACTCAACAATTACAACTCAATACTTAGAACAAAATATGACTCTATGTGAATGCCTCCGGCGGTGTACCGGGATATGCAATGAATCAAGAGTGACATGTATGAAAGAATTATGAACGGTGGCTTTGCCACAAATACAATGTCAACTACATGATCATGCGAAGCAATATGACAATGATGGAGCATGTCATAATAAATGAAACGGTGGTAAGTTGCATGGCAATATATCTCGGAATGGCTATGGAAATGCCATGATAGGTAGGTATGGTGGCTGTTTTGAGGAAGATATATGGTGGGTGTATGATACCGGCGAAAAGTGCGCGGTATTAGAGAGGCTAGCAATGGTGGAAGGAAGAAAAGTGTGTATAATCCATGGACTCAACATTAGTCATAAAGAACTCATATACTTATTGCAAAAATCTACAAGTTATCAAAGCAAAGTATTATGCGCATGCTCCTAGGGGGATAGATTGGTAGGAAAAGACCATCGCTCGTCCCCGACCGCCACTCATAAGGAAGACAATCAATAAATAAATTATGCTCCGACTTCATCACATAACGGTTCACCATACGTGCATGCTATGGGAATCACAAACTGTAACACAAGTATTTATCAAATCCAAAACTACTCAACTAGCATGACTCTAATATCACCATCTTCATATCTTAAAACAATTATCTAGTATCAAACTTCTCATAATATTCAACACACTCATAAGAAATATTTTTACTAATCTTGAATGTCTATCATTGTTAAAGCAAACTACCTTGCTGTTTTGTAGGACTCTCAAAATAATCTAAGTGAAGCATGAGAGAACAATAGTTTCTATAAAACAAATCCACCACCGTTCTCTAAAAGATATAAGTGAAGCACTAGAGCAAAAACTATATAACTCAAAAGATATAAGTGAAGCACATAGAGTATTCTAATAATTTACGAATCATGTGTGTCTCTCTCAAAAGGTGTGTCCAGAAAAGATGATTGTGGTAAACTAAAAAGCAAATACTCAAATAATACAAGATGCTCCAAGCAAAACACATATCATGTGGTGAATAAAACTATAGCTCCAAGTAAAGTTACCGATGGAAGTAGACGAAAGAGGGGATGCCTTCCGGGGCATCCCCAAGCTTTGGATTTTTGGTGTCCTTAGATTATCTTGGTTGTGCCATGGGCATCCCCAATCTTAGGCTCTTTCCACTCCTTGTTCCATAATCAATCAAATCTTTCACCCAAAACTTGAAAACTTCACAACACAAAACTTAGCCGAAAATCTCGTGAGCTCCGTTAGCGAAAGAAAACAAAACACCACTTCAAGGTACAGTAATGAACTCATTCTTTATTTATATTGGTGTTAAAACTTCTGTATTACAACTTCTCTATGGTTTATAAACTATTTTACTACCCATAGATTCATCAAAATAAGCAAACAACACACGAAAAACAGAATCTGTCAAAAACAGAACAGTCTGAAGTAATCTGTAACTAACGCAAACTTATGGAAGTCCAAAAATTCAGAAAAAATAGGACGACCTAGACAATTTGTTTATTGATCATCAGAAATTGGAATCAATATTTTATGACGTTTTGGTGATTTTTAACAATTATTTTCGTGAACAGAAAGTTTCTGCAATTTTCAGCAAGATCAAATAACTATCATCCAAGAAGATCCTATAGGTTTAACTTGGCACAAACACTAATTAAAACATTAAAACACATCTAACCAGAGGCTAGATCAAAGATTTATTTCTAAACAGAAGCAAAAAGCAAAAAAATAAAAAATAAAATTGGGTTGCCTTCCAACAAGCGCTATCGTTTAATGCACCTAGCTAGGCATAAAAGCAGGGATATATCTAGGTATTGCCATCTTTGGTAGGCAATCCATAAGTGGCTCGCATGATAGATTCATAAGGTAATTTTGTTTTCTTTCTAGGAAAGTGTTCCATGCCTTTCCTTAACAGAAATTGGAATCTAATATTTCCTTCCTTCATACCACTAATTGCACCGATCGTTCTAAGGAAAGGTCTACCAAAAATAATAGGACATGAAGGAATGCAATCTATATCAAGAACAATAAAATCTACGGGCACATAGTTCCTATTATCAAAAATAAGAACATCATTAATTCTTCTCATAGGTTTCTTAATGGTGGAATCCGCAAGGTGCAAGTTTAAAGAGCAATCATCAAAATCACGGAAACTTAGCAAATCGCACAAAGTCTTTGGAATCGTGGAAACACTAGCACCCGAATCACACAAAGCATAGCATTCATGATCTTTAATTTTAATTTTAATAGTAGGTTCCCACTCATCATAAAGTTTTCTAGGGATAGAAACTTCCAACTCAAGATTCTGTTCGTAAGATTGCATCAAAGCATCAACAATATGTTTAGTAAAAGCTTTATTTAGGCTATAAGAATGTGGAGAATTTAGCATGGATTGCAACAAGGAAATACAATATATCAAAGAGCAATTATCATAATTAAATTCCTTGAGATCCAAAATAGTGGGTTCATTAATATCTAATGTTTTTATCTCTTCAATCCCACTTTTATCAATTTTAGCATCAAGATCTAAAAACTCCGAATTTTTGGAACGCCTTCTAGGTAAAGGTGGATCATATTCAGTCTCATCATTGTCAAGATTCATATTGCAAAACAAAGATTTAATAGGGGACACATCAATAACTTTTAGATCTTCATCTTTATTTTCATAGAAATTTGAAGAACACGCTTTCACAAAGCAATCTTTCTTAGCACACATCCTAGCGGTTCTTTCTTTGCACTCATCAACGGAAATTCTCATGGCTTTGATATCATGCTTAGGAGGAATAGATCTATGTTTTGAAGAATCAACATCAAGAGAAATTCTATCAACGTTCCTAGCCAATTCATCAACTTTAAGCAATTTTTTCTTCAAGCAAAGCATTGAAATTCTTTTGTGAATTCATAAACTCCTTAACACTAGTCTCAAATTCAGAAGGCATCTTATTAAAATTTCCATAAAAATTGTTGTAGGAATTACCATAATTATTAGAGGAATTACTAGGATAAGGCATAGGATTAAAGTTTCCTCTATACGCGTTGTTACCAAAATTATTCCTACCAACAAAATTCACATCCATAGATTCATTATTATTCTCAATCAAAGTAGATAAAGGCATATCATTAGGATCAGAAGAAACACTCTTAGTAGCAAATAATTTCATAAGTTCTTCCATCTTTCCACTCAAAACATTAATTTCTTCTATCACATGCACTTTTTTACTAGTAGATCTTTCAGTGTGCCATTGAGTATAATTAACCATAATATTATCTAGGAGGTTAGTAGCTTCTCCTAAAGTTATTTCCATAAAAGTGCCTCCCGCGGCCGAGTCTAAAAGATTTCTAGAAGCAAAATTCAACCCGGCATAAAATTTTTGTATGACCATCCATAAATTCAAACCATGTGTAGGACAATTACGTATCATGTTGCTTAAAATTGATAAAATCGTTTCTAAGAGAGATGATTTTAGTGGGGGGAAAATACTTAGAGATAAAAGCATCTTTGCACTTATTCCAACAATCAATACTATTTTTAGGCAAAGATGAAAACCAAGCTTTAGCACAATCTCTAAGCGAAAAGGGAAATAACTTCAGTTTAACAATATCATTATCCACATCTTTCTTCTTTTGCATATCACACAAATCAATAAAGCTATTAAGATGGGTAGCGGCATCTTCACTAGGAAGGCTGACGAATTGATCTTTCATGACAAGATTCAACAAAGCAGCATTGATTTCACAAGATTCAGTATTGGTAAGAGGAGCAATCGGAGTGCTAAGAAAATCATTGTCGTTGGTATTGGTGAAGTCACACAATTTAGTATTATCTTGAGCCATCGTGACAAACAAGCAATCCAACACATAAGCAAACAAGAGATGGGCAAAAAGAGGCAAACAAAAAAAGAGAGGGCGAATAAAACGGCAAGGGTGAAGTGGGGGAGAGGAAAACGAGAGGCAAATGGCAAATAATGTAATGCGAGGGAGATGAGTTTGTGATGGTACTTGGTATAGCTTGACTTGTGCGTAGACTCCCCGGCAACGGCGCCAGAAATCCTTCTTGCTACCTCTTGAGCACTGCGTTGGTTTTCCCTTGAAGAGGAAAGGGTGATGCAGCAAAGTAGCGTAAGTATTTCCCTCAGTTTTTGAGAACCGAGGTATCAATCCAGTAGGAGGCCACGCACGAGTCCCTCGCACCTACACAAACAAATAAATCCTCGCAACCAACACAATAAAGGGGTTGTGAATCCCTTCACGGTCACTTATGAGAGTGATATCTGATAGATATGATAAGATAATATTTTTGGTACTTTTATGATAAAGAAGCAAAGTAAAGAAAGTAAAATAAAAATGGCGCCAGAAATAGTTTTTGTCGCGAGATTAATATGATGGAAAATAGACCCGTGGGCCATAGGTTTCACTAGAGGCTTCTCTCGAGTGCATAAGTGTTACGGTGGGTGAACAAATTACTGTTGAGAAATTGACAGAATTGAGCATAGTTATGAGAATATCTAGGTATGATCATGTATATAGGCATCACGTCCGAGATAAGTAGACCGACTCCTGCCTGCATCTAGTACTATTACTCCACACATCGACCGCTATCCAGCATGCATCTAGAGTATTAAGTTCATAAGAACAGAGTAACGCTTTAAGCAAGATGACATGATGTAGGGGGGTAAACTCATCCAATATGATGCAAACCCCATCTTGTTATACTCGATGGCAACAATACAATACGTGCCTTGCTGCCCCTACTGTCACTGGGAAAGGACACCGCAAGATTGAACCCAAAGCTAAGCACTTCTCCCATTGCAAGAAAGATCAATCTAGTAGGCTAAATCAAACTGATAATTCGAAGAGACTTGCAAAGATAACCAATCATACATAAAAGAATTCAGAGAAGATTCAAATATTTTTCATAGATAAACTTGATCATAAACCCACAATTCATCGGTTTCAACAAACACACCGCAAAAGAAGATTACATCGAATAGATCTCCACAAGAGAGGGGGAGAACATTGTATTGAGATCCAAAAAGAGAGAAGAAGCCATCTAGCTAATAACTATGGAGCTGAAGGTCTGAGGTAAACTACTCACACATCATCGGAGAGGCTATGGTCTTCATGTAGAAGCCCTCCGTGATCGATGCAACCTCCGGCAAAAGCTCCGGAAAAGGCCCCAAGATGGGATCTCACGGGTACAGAAGGTTGCGGCGGTGGAATTAGGTTTTTGGCTCCGTATCTGGTAGTTTGGGGGTACGTACGTATATATAGGAGGAAGAAGTACATCGTTGGAGCAACATGGGGCCCACGAGGGTGGAGGGCGTGCCTGGGGGGGGGGGGATGTAGGCGCGCCCCCTACCTCGTGCCCTCCTGGTTTATGTCTTGACGTAGGGTCCAAGTCCTCTGGATCACGTTCGTTCCGAAAATCATGTTCCCGAAGGTTTCATTCCGTTTTGACTCCCTTTGATAGTCTTTTTATGCGAAACTCTGAAATAGGCAAAAAACAGCAATTCTGGGCATTAATAAAGACCATTAATGTATAATAAAGACCATTAATGTCCAAAACAGAATATAATATAGCATGGAACAATAAAAAATTATAGATACGTTGCAGACATATCAGAGACTAACCATATGTGTCTTTGTGGATAAGCAGGTGTCGTTGCTGGCTGCGACCTCCCACACTGCCGAAGTCTCCGGACTGAAGCAGAGTCTGGAGCGGATCGAGGAAGAGCTCGGTCGCATAAAGAAGCAGCTGGAGGATAAGTAAGGTATGCCCAGACCTTCCGTATATCAGAAAGGATAAATGAATTGTATTGACCAGAGTGCCATGGTATTTGTAGGAGCGTCGACCGAGGTCGAGGCTCTGAAGAAAGCACTGGCCAAGGATAAAAAGAAAGCAGCAAAGGAGCAAGCCGCCCGTGAAAAACACGAGGCCAGGGTTGCAGAGGTCCAGCAGGAGCTCCAGGACGCCGTTAAAAAATGCGAGTCCCTGGAGCACAACATTGCGGACCAAGAGACCGAACTCGCCAAGGCTTGCCAAAGCACACAAGATGCCCGGGTTGAAGCCCAGGGCGCCCTCCAGGAAATCCAAGAAGCCAGAAAAATCACAGCAGGTAAGGCCCTTATTATGCAAAGCAAGTATGTGAAGAAAAGGTACTTATTACTGACTCGGATTCAGAGTTCTCCAGTGGCGTTTGCGGATCTGCTGCGCAGTATTTCTGACGCTACGGAATTCTTCCGGGCCGAAGAGGGGAGCTCAACGGAGAAGGTGTTCTGGTCGCAATACCTTGTGCCAGAACATCCGGTGCCCTTTAGCGATCAGCTAATACAGTTGGTCGAACTGCATAGGGTGGCCGAACTGGCCATGAAGGATTTGATAATCCAGTTGTGGCCTGCCGAAGCCATACCAGGCAGCTACTTCGGACTCGTGAAGCGGCTGGTCAGTGTGTGCCCCCGGCTCAACGCCATCAAGCGGTCGGTCTGTATCGAAGGTGCGCAGATGGCCTTCGCCCGTGTCAAGGTGCAGTGGGCGAAAATGAATTCCGTCAAGCTCGCGGCCGAGGGAAAGGAGCACCGCACGCCCGACCGATATTTTGACGATGTCCTGGAGGGATCCCGCATTGTAGCGGAGCAGTGTGCGAAAGACATTATCTTCCAATGAATACATGCATGTTTATCTTGTCTTGTCTGATGGAACAATGCCATTTATGTAATATAGCGCTTGTTTATTATTTAAAAAATTTCCTTCCGTGCGGCCAATTTTATTAAATCTGAGAGTTGGCCAGTAGTCGGCTTCATCCCCCACGTATGTAGTACGGGGGTGTTCGGGATGGAATGTAAACACTCTTGATACAAAGGTTTGGTCCTTGAAGGAGGTGTTTAGCACAACGAACCACACAATCAAACTATGTGGCTCTACCACCCTCACTTAGCCATAGGAGTTTTATAATAAAATTTAGGTGCAGCCCCTAGTATTCGGAAGTCCGAACTAGGATGCCGTGAACACCTGATCGGGTAAAGACCGATTCGTCACATAATGCGGAAAAAATCTCAAAAGATTTGTGACCTCCAAACAGCTGACCGGCTCACGCCGCATCATGACAGTCAATTTTTGGCTTTCTCTACTGAGGTGCTCATCCGGATAAATCAGGACACAATCGCAGTATTTCTCCCTTTACTACCCTAGCCAATATAGCGGAACGTAAGGTAGCAAGCACAGGAGCCAGGCAACCCAACTATTGACCAAAGACATGATTCGAAGCAGATGCATATAATGCTACAATTCGGGGTGCCGAACTATACTGTAAAAAGTGTTCGGACTTTGTTGCCATATTATGGGGAGTAATGAAGCCCCTAGCGAATTAAGGCGTACCAGGGTATACGGGTGCAATTGATAAAATAAATTAATTAATAGGCTGATACCGCAGAAATTGGGTAGCAAAACTATTTTCCATTATAGTTTGACTAATACGTCAAAGTGTACAAGTAGTGCGATAAGCAACTGGGCTATTTAACATGCCACGACCAAGGGGGAGCTGCGTGTGGGTTCTGGAAACAGGCATAACGATCGTTGAAAGAGACCACCTGGAAATTCCCTTATACGTCGATGCTTCTTGCCGCTTTGGTGTATTCGTCCCTTGATAGGTCCGATAATCAGGCCACCAAGAAAGGCCTGGAAAAAGAAAAAACCTAAAAAATGAAAAAGAATAAGTGAAAGTATGTGGGTCCAGGGGAGGTAGAGCAGCATATGGACCACGATCTAGATGTACCTCCATCTATGCCCATGGTATTTTGAGTGCGTAGTTATGTACGCGCGGTACAAATGCCGCGTTTTGGTCGGGACTGGGACGGAGGCCAAATTGTAGTCAAGCTCTTGACGAGCTAGAATGTCCTGCAACAGAGTAGTTCAGACTCGTTTGACAGTGTCCGGGAGCTTGGCCGCCGAATTAAGGTTCTACCTGAAAAGGGGTTTCTGTGCTTCTGCTGCGAGGGCAGCGGTGTGCTCCTCTGTACGGAGGGAGAGTTCCGTGTTTCCATTGATTGTTATGACACCGCGTGGTCTGGGCATCTTAAGCTTGGGATAAGCGTAATGTGGCACCGCATTGAATCAAGCGAATGCAGTTCGTCCGAGTAGTGCGTGATAGCCACTGCGGAAGGGGACGATATCGAAGATCAACTCTTCGCTTCAGAAGTTGTCCGGGGATCCGAAGACCACCTCCAGTGTGATTGAGGCCGTACAGCGGGCCTCTACACCTGGTATGACTCCTTTAAAGGTAGTTTTTGTGGACTTGATCCTTGAGGGATCGATACCCGTTTTGCACACTGTATCCTAATAGAGCAGGTTTAGGCTGCTGCCACCGTCCATGAGGACTCGCGTAAGGTGGAATCCATCAATGATTGGGTCGAGGACCAGTGTGGCTAAACTGCCATGGCGGATACTGGTCGGATGGTTCCTCCGATCAATGGAGATCAGGCAGGACGACCATGGGTTGAATTTTGGGGCGACTAGCTCCATCACGTAGACGTCCCTAAGCGCGTGCTTGTGCTCCCTCTTGGGGATATGGGTAGCGTATATCATGTTCACCGTTTTAACTTGGGGGGACTTCTTACATCCCCTGTTTTGATGGGCAGGCTCCTCGTCATCGTCCTCGCTTTGCGACCCCTTCTCCTTGTTCTCGGCATTTAACTTTATCGGCGTTCTGGGAACGGGGGTCCCCAGACTTGCGTGCGTGCGGCCTGCGGCGTGGCTCATGTAGGGGCCCATCGCGGCCCATCTTCATCTACTCAAGCTCAAGACCCTCGCGAGGGGCCAAGCCTCGCGGGGCGGACGATAGGAAGCTTCCTCTGGGGTAGCCTCATCAGGCAGGCTCGGGAGGAGGTGGAGAGATCAAGGCGGGGGCACCTCGCGAGGAGCCCTTGACGCAAGCCATGACGATCGAGACCAGGCGGGCGCCACGCGGGCGCCGGCCGCGCAGAGTCCTTGTTTCTCCTTTGGTGCAAAGGGGGCAAGCACAGGCCAAGGCATCATGCAAAGGTTGCCATTCCGGTGCAATGAGACCAAGACCGGCCGGACGGCAGGACGGAGATCACCCTGGAGCCCAAGACGGCGTCATCACCAGTGCTTTTGGCAGCCGAAGACCACCTTTGGTCAGGATAACTTGTACTAGATGTTCCCCTTCAAAATGGCCAATTGTTGGCGCCCTTCCCGCTCATTATTTTGGGGAGAGGCCCATGGCCTCTATAAATAGAGCTAGCCACCACAGAGTAGAGGCATCTAGTCGCAGGCAGGGAATCAGATAGATAGACCAAGTAGAACACACCGCACCAGCTCGAGAACACCCCTCGCGAGGCTGTTCTTCCCCTGTACTATTCATCATCAGCCCCTGAGGCAATCCACCACACCACACACTGGAGTAGGGTATTACACCAGAACGGTGGCCCAAACCAGTATAAATCTCGTGTCCCTTGTGTTGTTCATCGTTTCCAGCTTATATCACGCGAGAAGATCGGAAGTAGATCGATAGGGGAGAGATCTCCATGCGCACCCCAATGTTCAAAACTTAAGGGTCTGCCGGAACCCGAAATCCGACATTTGGCGCGCCAGGTAGGGGTGCGCCGGAGTTCTCCCTCCCGACGACCCGCTCTCCACCAACATCCCGTTCCGTCCCCATGGCAGACAACACGCCCGCCTCCGACAACAGATGCGGCGTTGGGGCCGAGGGCTCTGAACCTTGGCCCCACCTTGCGACAGGTGCAGTGGCCGCGCAAGTTCAAGCTTGAGATGTCGCCGTGCTACAATGGCGCGACGGACCCGCTGGTTTTCCTGCTGGCGTACGAGGAGGCCGTCCTCAGAGCCGGGGGCGACGACCGGGTGATGGCCAACTGGTTACCCATGGCCCTCACCGGCGTCCCGCGCATGTGGCTCCTCCACCTGCCGACGGCTTCTGTGACCTCCTGGGAGGAGCTGCGCGACCTCTTCCTCGCCCGTGTCGCCGCACCAGCGCCGCCCGTCGTCGCGGCTCTCCTGGGTGGCTCCCAAGCACCACCCTCGAGCCACCACGTCAAGCCATTCACCCGCCGGATCAGCACCACCTCCAAGCGTCAAGAAGCTCCCCCGGGCTGGGCGGCGCCTGAGGCCGATCTGACCTTCGACTCGGATGATCACCCCTTCGACCCGGGCTGGGCGCGCTCCCGATGCTGTGCACCCCCACCATCTGCCAAGTGGCCGTCACCAGGACTCTCATCGATGGTGGTGCCGGCCTCAACGTGCCCTCGGTGGAGGCCTTCAGCCTCCTCCACGTGCCACCGGAGCGGCTCCAACCCAGCAGGCCTTTCTCGGGCGTGGGCGTCGGTTCCACCGTCTCCCTGGGACAGATCCACCTCCCAGTGACCTTCGGCACCTACGACAACTTCCGCACAGAGCTGATCAACTTCGACATCGCCCCCATCGGCCTCCCCTACAACGCCATCCTCGGCTACCCGGCCTTGGCCTGGTTCATGTCAGCAACTCAGCCGACGTACAACCTCATGAAGATGCCCGGAAGCAGCGGCGTTCTTACCGCGTCAGGAGACACAAGGGATGCACTGCAGGTGCTCTAGCTCGCCTTCAGGGCGGCCGCGGTAGCGCAGCCCACCAGCACCGACGCCCTTGAACCCAAGGGGGCTGCGCCGGCTAAAAAGAAGCAGTTGTTCACCCAAGACAAGGCGGAAACCAAGCAAGTACCGGTCGACGAGGATGGGTCCACTGGCGCCACCTTCACCATAGGAGCCAACCTCGAGCCCGAGCAGGAGGAGGCCCTGGTGAGGTTCCTGCGCGCGAACAAGAAGGTGTTCGCGTGGGAACCCGATCGGTTAGCAGGGGTCCCGAGGAGTGTGATTGAGCATCAACTCAACGTGTGCCCCAATGTGCGCCCCGTGAAGCAGAAGGTGAGGCGACAGTCCGCTGAGAAACAAGCTTTCATCGTTCAAGAGACCCGGAAGCTGTAAGCAACAGGGGTTATCCGCGAGGTCCGCTACCCCGATTGGCTGGCTAATCCGGTCGTTGTGCCAAAAAAGGGAGGAAAGGAGCGCATGTGTGTCGACTTCACCAACCTCAACAAAGCGTGCCCGCAGGATCCATTTCCCCTCCCCCGCATCGACCAGATAGTCGACTCCACCGCAGAGTGTGACCTATTGTGCTTCCTAGATGCCTTCTCGGGCTATCACTAGATCAAGATGGCGGTGGAAGATATGGAGAAGACGGATTTCCTGACCCCATGTGGAGTGTACTGCTATATGTGCATGCCATTTGGGTTGCGCAACGCAGGGGCAACCTTTTAGCGGCTGATGCACATCGCCTTGGGCCGGCAGCTCGGGAGGAACGCTGAAGCCTACGTCGACAACATTGTGGTGAAGTCTCGGGAGGCAAAAACCCTGATACAGGACCTGGAGGAAACCATTGCAAGCCTAGATGAGGTGGACCTACGGCTCAACCCAGAGAAGTGTGTGTTTGGAGTCCCCTCGAGCAAGCTTCTGGGCTTCCTCGTGTCCCACAGGGGCATTGAGGCCAACCCGGAGAAGGTCAAGGCGGTCGAGGACATGAGCCCGCCAAAGACCCTCAGAGAGATGCAGAAGCTCACCAGGCGTGTGACCGCGCTAGGGTGCTTCATCTCCAAGCTAGGGGAGCGAGCGCTGCCTTTCTTAAAGCTAATGAAGAAGAAAGGCCCCTTCGAATGGACTGAAGAGGCCGACAAGCCATTCCAAGATCTCAAGAGGTACCTTACCAGCCCACCAGTGATGGTAGCTCCGCGCCCTCAGGAGCACCTGGTGCTCTACCTTGCAGCCACCCCCTACTCCGCTAGCGCAGCACTGGTGGCGGTTAGGGAAGAGCGGCGAGCCAAGGCCACATCGACCGCACGGACTGAAGCAGAGCAAAGCCAGGAGGGCCTCGCGAGGACCACGACCGCAGCCGGAAAGGAACAGCCGCAGCAGGAGAACACACCCGGAGCAGAAGAGGCCCCTTCAAACGACCAAGCGCTGCGGGCTCCATCGTCTCAGGAGACGCCTCGACCTCTGGAGGACGCAAGCTGCGCCATCACCCTCAACCTCGTCGAGCATCCCGTGTACTTTGTCAGCAAGGTACTACGGGACGCAAGGGCACGGTACCCCATGCCCCAAAAACTCCTCCTCACGCTGTTAGTGGCCTCACGCAAGCTGCGGCACTACTTCCAAGGCCATCCCATCAAGGTCGTCTCAGCATACCCCTTGGAAAGGGTACTCAGGAGCCTCAACTCAGCTGGAAGGGTCGCTGAATGGAACATCGAACTACAAGCATTTCAGCTAGAATTCAGTACTACCAGAGTCATCAAGGGAGCCGCACTCGCAGATTTCGTGGCAGAGTGGACAGAAGCACTGGGTCTCGAGGCAGGCGAGGACCGATCACTTTCCCCGGGAAGCGAGGCACCGGACGGCTGGATCATGTACTTCGATGGGGCGTTCTCCCGACACGGCGCAGGAGCTGGCGTGGTACTCGTATCCCCTACCCAGGACAAGCTCTACTACGCCGTGCAACTCTGCTTCCAGCACGGAGGAAAGGTCTCCAACAACATAGCAGAGTACGAAGGCCTGATAGCAGGCTTGAAAGCCGCAATCGCCTTAGGGGTGAAGCGCCTCATCATCAAGGGCGATTAGCAGCTCCTCGTCAACTTCTCCAACAAGGTATACGAGCCAAAGGAAGAGCACATGGAAGCCTACCTCGCTGAGGTTCGCGAGATGGAGAAACAATTCTGGGGGCTGGAGTTGCAGCATGTGCCTCGCGGCACCAATCAGGAGGCTGATGACATTGCCAAGAGGGCCTCTAGGTGGCTGCCTCAGGAGCCAGGCGTCTTCGAGGAGCGGCTCTTCAAACCCTCGGCGGTGCCATCACTATCGAGCACGGCGCAATCAAGGGAGGAGCTCCCTCAGCCTCCTGCCTCAGGAGCCCCGGTCTGCGGCCTGGCCTCAGGGGCACGTCTGATCCTGGCGTTGGAGCCTTAGGAAGGGTGTTGGATCCCGGAGCTCAAGAACTACCTAATGCAAGGGACTCTGTCGGAGGACGAGGAGGAGGCGGAGCGTGTAGCGCGGCAGGCCACAGCTTATTGCATAAGGGATGGAGAGCTCTATAGGAAGCGACCGAATGACTGTCTCTACGTTGCATCTCCAGAGAGCAAGGGAAGGGGTTGCTGGCGGACATACACGGCGGGGACTGTGGGCACCACTCATCGTCACGAACCCTCATCGGCAAGGCGTTCCGTAGCGGATTCTACTTGCCCACAGCACTCAACGCCGCCGTTGAGCTGGTAAAGGCTTGCGAAGCCTGCCAGTTTCACGGTAAGCAGATCCATCAGCCTGCGGGGGGTCTACAAACTATACCCCTCTTGTGGCCATTCGCAGTTTGTGGGCTGGACATTCTGGGCCCGTTTCCTTGGGCGCCAGGGGGCTATCGCTACCTCTACGTCGCTGTGGACAAGTTCACCAAGTGGGCTGAGGTGGAAGCAGTCCGCACAATCCGGCGGGCTCCGTAGTCAAGTTCATCAAGGGCCTCGTGAGCCGATTTGGGGTGCCCAACCGCATCATCACCGACAACGGTTCGCAATTCACCAGTAATCTCTTCAAAACGTACTGTGCTAACCTTGGAACACAGATATGCTACGCTTCAGTAGCACACCCCCGGAGCAACGGCCAGGCTGAGCGAGCCAACGCAGAGGTCCTGAGGGGCCTCAAAGCCAGGACCTTCAAAAAGAAGCTGGAGGCCTGTGGCAGGGGCTGGTACGACGAGATCTAGTCCGTGTTGTGGTCAATCCGCATGACTGCAACCAAGCCGACTGGCGAGACTCCATTCTTCCTCGTCTACGGAGCAGAGGCTGTTCTCCTCACGAGGTCATACGTCGCTCCACACGGGTCCTGGCGTTCGACGAGACGTAGCAGGATACCATGCGGGGGACGGATCTCGTGCTGGGGGAGGAACGCCGTCGAGAAGCCGCATTGCGAGCGGCAAGGTATCAACAGGCGCTACGACGATACCACTGCCGCAACATCTGCCCCAGGACCCTTGAGGTAGGGGATCTCGTGCTCAGATGGGTGCTCTCCAGGGAGGGGCTGCACAAGCTCTCTCCCATGTGGGAGGGCCCATTCAAGGTTGTTCATGTTTTCAGGCCTGGCTCCGCGCACTTGGAGACCCCGGAGGGGGTACCCATAGAACGCGTGGAACATTCAACATCTCCGGAGGTTCTACCCCTGAGAGAGGCCTAGCGCCCAGGAAAGGCCCGGTGTCTGTGAAGAAGGCAAGTGCCTGTGAAGCTGTCGCATTTTGGAAAAGGCCCGGTGCCTGTGAAGAAGGCAAGTGCCTATGAAGCTGTCGCGTTTTGGAAAAGGCCTGGTGCCTGTGAAGAAGGCAAGTGCCCGTGAAGCTGTCACGCTTTGGAAAAGGCCCGGTGCCTGTGAAGAAGGCCAATGCCTGTGAAGCTATCGCCTTTTTGGAAAAGGCCCGGTGCCTATGAAGAAGGCCAATGCCTGTGAAGCTCGCCGCCCGTGACACTCTCACGTAATAATGAGTAGGGCTATACACGCCCCGGAGTCTCCAGTGTGCTGCCCTCGGGCCTCGGCGTCTTCCGCCCACGCCCAGTGGCAGCACTTAGCTCCGCGCTGGTGAGAAGACGTCGAAGACTAGAATAGGTGCCGGACACGGCTTTTTCATTTGCTTTCTGCAGTTGGCTTGTTTGTTTCCGTTTGAAGTTTTATTGGAGTTGTTGGCGTTCCTGGCTTGTGACTCTTTATCTTTTTCACTCGCTTGCCTCGTTTTCTCTCGCACAAGTCTCGCGAGGGAGGTTCGCGGGCGCCCTCGCGAGCGTTTACTGCCCTGATCGTCTGAAGCTTTCCTGTCCGGGTTCTCTGCGGGATCACCCCTCCCAGTCCGTGCCTCACGGGCATCGGGACAAAGCGCAGGACTTGGCCGATCGCCTCCACAACCGCGACCAAAAGTTACCCGATCGGCCTCGCGAGGCGGGGACCGCGTCAAGCCCCACCGAGCTGAAATAATTCCCGCACATGGGCACACAACACGGAAACATAGCGCAGAAATAAAGGAAGCAGCGCGATAATTGACAGCAGCAGTTCTAACACGCCCCCACGGGGCCCTATACTACCTTCTTCTTTTGCGGAAGGGAGGAAGAAAAACAAAATGGGCACGGCTTGCCCGGCACCAACCTACAGCGAAAGCTCGAGCTGCTCCTGGGGCTCAGGCGGATCCCTCCTCTCGCTTCATCGGGGCACGACGGCGGGATGACCCGCTACCTTCACCTAGTCGGGCGCGACGGCACAGGGGCTGGTCGCGACCACCGCTGGAGGAGCTGCCGCCTGAGGGAGAGTCGCTGAAGCTTGGCGAACCTCGAGCACCGCCACCTGCATGCTTGTCACCGTCTTCATCCTGGTCAGTGCCGGGGCTGGGTAGGTGGCCGCGGTCGTCATCTTCGGGGCAGCACCCAGCGTGGCGACTGTCTTCCCCGAACACCCTCACGTAGAGGTGGCATCGCCATCGAACTTGAAGTGCAGGGTGCATCGTCGGCTCAGGCCGCGCGCACGGGCAAACGTTTGCCAGCCGCGGGTCAGGGCCCCATTCCCAGAAGCGGAGACCTCCAGCGAAGCCCAGGAGGCCCTACTGCACCGGGCGCTGGCCGGCAGCTCACCTACGAAGAAGTGGGGGAACTTGAGCCAGGTGCTGGTCGGGTCCGCCAACCACACGACGAACTCCGGCAGCACCTCCACCGAGCGAAAGCGCGGCCTGGGGGGCCGTGCGGTCACGGCATACCTCCCCTCGGCAGCCGGGCGGTCACCACCGCGCAGGGAACCGCCTCCATGGCCGCGAGAAGCCACTACGAGGACCGCGGGATGCTTGCGAGGGTGACCCCGGCCACGCTTGGTCGGGGGGAGTCAGGCCCTGCCCGGCGGGCCTTTCCTTTCTCTGCGGCCGAGTATCTCTTCGGAGCCATGGGAACGGCGGGCAGCCGAGAAGAAGAGAAGGAGTAGTTGGAAGACATGGACTGAAGGAGCTCACGCAGTCCCGTACTTATAGCCGGAGAAGGCCAACCGCCGAGCACCACGATCGCAGGTACTCATGACCCGTTTCTCTACATGAAGGGACTTGTCAAGTCGTGCGGTTGCCGAGGCGTCGTGGGGAAGCGCAGACGCCCACGTCCAATCAACCGCCACGCGGAGCCCGAGGCCATAGGCTATTGGGGCCCGCGGCGCTTCGCGCTTGCCCCTTCGCTTCTCTGCTAAGCCAAGCCCGCGCGCGCCTTGGTCCCGGGGGCTACTGTCGGTGTTCTGGGAACGGGGGTCCCCAGACTTGCCTGCCTGCGGCCTACGGCGTGGCTCATGTAGGGGCCCAGCATGGCCCATCTTCATCAGCTCAAGCTCAAGACCCTCGCGAGGGGCCAAGCCTCGCGGGGCGGACGACAGGAAGCTTCCTCAGGGGCAGCCTCATCAGGCAGGCTCGCGAGGAGGCGGAGAGATCAAGGCAGGGGCACCTCGCGAGGAGCCCGTGACGCAAGCCATGATGATCGAGACCAGGCGGGCGCCGGCCTGCGCAGAGTCCTTGTTTCCCCTTTGGTGCAAAGGGGGCAAGCACAGGCCAAGGCATTAGGCAAAGGTTGCCATTTCGGTGCAACGAGACCAAGACCGGCCGGACGGCAGGATGGAGGTTGCCGTGGAGCCCAGGACGGCATCATCACCAGTGCTTTTGGCAGCCGAAGACCACCTTTGGTCAGGATAACTTTTACTAGATGTTCCCCTTCAAAATGGCCAATTGTTGGCGCCCTTCCCGCTCATTATTTTGGGGAGAGGCCCAGGGCCTCTATAAATAGAGCTAGCCACCACAGAGTAGAGGCATCTAGTCACAGGCAGGGAATCAGATAGAGAGACCAAGTAGAACACACCGCACCAGCTCAAGAACACCCCTCGCGAGGCTGTTCTTCCCCTGTACTATTCATCATCAGCCCCTGAGGCAATCCACCACACCACACACTAGAGTAGGGTATTACACCACAACGGTGGCCTAAACCAGTATAAATCTCGTGTCCCTTGTGTTGTTCATCGTTTCCAGCTTAGATCACGCAAGAAGATTGGACGTAGATCGATAGGGGAGAGATCTCCGCGCGCACCCCAGTGTTCGGACCTTAGGGGTCTGCCGGAACCCGAAATCCAACAAACTTGCCGGCCTGTTTGAAAACCCAACAGTCTCTGTTGGTATGATTGGCTGGTTTATCAGGTGTGCCGTGGATTTGACATGGACGATCGAGTATGCGGTCCAAGTTGGACGAGCCCGGATTGTTTCTTTTGTATGGCTTTTTCCGCTGACCGGAGTTAGAGCCACTGAATCCGGCGTTCACCGCCGTGTCATCGGTGTTGTCACTGTTGCTTCGACGCTTGTGTCTGTTGCGTCGGGGCTTGCCATTGCTATTTTTGGCTTCAGAGGGGCCAGCTTCGCTTGCATTTGTTATTGCTACGGGCTAGCCAGCTATCCTCGCCCGCACAAACGTGGGTCATAAGCGCCGTGAGGGCTTCCATCGACTTCGGATTTTCTTGGCCGAGGTGTCGGGCGAGCCATTCATCGCGGATGCTATGTTTAAAGGCCGCTAGGGCTTCGACATCCGGACAGTCGACGATCTAGTTCTTTTTAGTTAAGAACCTAGTCCACAATTTCCTGGCTGACTCTTCGGGCTGTTGAACTATGTGACTTAAGTCGTCGGCATCCGGAGGTCAGACATATGTACCTTGGAAGTTGTCGAGGAAAGCGTCTTCCAAGTCCTCCTAGCTGCCAATGGAGGTTTTTGGCAGATAGTTCAACCAGTGCCGAGCTGGTCCCTTGATTTTTAGCAGGAGGTATTTGATGGCATGAAGATCATCACCACGGGCCATATGAATATGGAGAAGAAAATCCTCAATCCATACAGTGGGGTCTGTTGTCCCATCGTATGATTCGATGTTCACGGGTTTAAACCCTTCTGGGAATTCATGTTCCATTATTTCACCACTGAAGCAAAGGGGGTGTGCGACGCCTCTATATCGGGCCAAGTCGCGACGTAGCTCCGATGGAGTTCGTCTGTGATTTTCGGCCCGAGCGTGGTTATGTTTGTCACGTCCGGCTGGATGGCCATCGTCGCGCGTTGGGGCACGTGCCCGCGATCCGGAGATCGATCTGGTTTGTCCATCATTCGCTATTTGAAAAAAATGGTGAAAATATGATGTAGGTGACCGGGTCGAAACATTCGCCTCTAACGGGGCTGCAAGTCAGCGGGCCACAACTGGGCCGGCCCGCAACTTTCTTGGGCCTGCGCTGACTGGCCATTTGGGCCCTTTTCATGGGTGCGCTAGGAACACAACTTACATGGGCCTCATTGGGCCCAACGTTTAGTTGGTCCTGCTGTGGACCCTATGCTTAGTTGGGCCCATGTAGCTTTGGGCCTTTAACAGGCTGAATATTCTCCTGGCTTGTTACGGCCCAGAAGATACCATGGGCCTTTAGCAGGCCGAAATGCATGGTGGGCCTCAATTTTCAATAGTTGTCCATGGGCCTTTAGCAGGCTAAAATGTCAACAGGGCCATTATTGGCCCAGTTATGTGACGGGCCATTACTAGGCCGAAACATATCTCAGGCCTTATCTGGCCTACTGACATCATGGGCCTTTAAGAGGCCGAAAGCTTAGTAGAGGCATCACGGGCCAAATTATACTAGATGCCTTTAACAGGCCCAAAGTCACGTTGGGATGAACTATTGCCACGTCGATCACGGGCTGTTAGTGGGCCGGATGTGGCGCCAGACCATATATGGGCCATCACTAGGCCGAAAGTCACATTGGGCTGAAATGGGCCCATGTATACATCGGGCCACTAACATGCTGAAATCTCACTGGGCCGTAATTGGGCCCAAAGACTCGGTGAATAATTGACGGGCCAGATCTCGCGTTGGGCCATAAATGGGCCATGTTTAATCAGGCCGTTAGTGGGCCATCCCACCAGTACCTGAGTAAAGCAAATGGGCCTTTGACTAGGCCGGCCTTTTTAACCTATATGGACCTCTCTTGGGCCCTGCCACATGTCGAGGTAACATAGGCCCGTTCCCTCCAATGTACGGATGACATCTATCGCATCGCGGAGTCGACATATGTTTCCTCTGGCCAATGCGAATTTTACACGTGGAAAATTGCCATTGGTCATTGCTGTTACGGGTTATCGGATCCAAAACCGGACCCGATAGCTTAATGGCGACCCGTTATGGTGGATGCCACGTGTCAGTTACCCTCGACGAAAATACTTCCATGACACGCCTTTTATTGTCATGGAAGTGGACACTTCCGTGATGATAATTATGGTATTGTAATGGAACACTTCTACGACAACACAGGTATGACTATCTTGATTCTGTCATAAAATCGTCATGGATGTACATGCATGACAGAAAACGTGACCTACTATGACAAACACCTATCATCACGGAAGTGTTTCTTTGTAGTGTAGGGTGATCCTTACATCCCCCATGGGCGACAGCATTCGGTACGTCCTACAGATGATGTACACGGACTCTTAACAACGTAGCCGAATACGAAGCCCTATTACACGGTCTTTGGATGGCAACATCAATGGGCGTACAACTGTTGGGAAACGTTGCATGGAAAACAAAAAGTTTCTACGCACACGCAAGATCTATCCATGGAGGTGCATAGCAACGAGAGGGGAGAGTGTGTCTACGTACCCTCGTAGACCGTAAGCGGAAGCTTTTATTAACGCGGTTGATGTAGTCGAACTTCTTTGCGATCCAACTGATCAAGTACCAAACATACGGAACCTCCGCATTCAACACACGTTCTGCTCGGTGACGTCCTCTCCTTCTGGATCCAGCAAGACAACAAAATAGTGGATGATTTCTGGCAGCACGACGGGGTGGTGATGGTGGTGGTGATGCTATCTCTGCAGGGCTTCGCATAAGCACTTCGAAAATATGACCGAGGGACAAAACTGTGGAGAGGGGCTCCGCCCACGGCTAAGAGATTGTCGTGGTCTTGTGTGGCGCCCCCTCCCACATATATATAGGTGGGAGGGAGAGGGAAGGCAGCCAGGAGGCGCCCCCAAGGAGGCTGAATCCTCCTTGGGCTCCTGCCCTTAGCCCCTCTTACCATATTTGCCGGAGGGGGAAGGAAGGGGGAGGAGAGGAAGACAGGGGGAGGCCGAATCCCCTCCCTTCCTTTTCTCCCCTTGGCCGGCTGCCATAGGAGGGGCGCGCCAGCCCCTTGTGGGATGGTGTGCTCCTCTTGGCCCATATGGCCCATATACCTCCCAGGTCTTCCCAGAACCCCTTCCGGTGATCCAATGACTACCCGGTACCTCCCAAAACTCTTGCGGTGTCCAAATAGTGTCGTTGTATATATCAATCTTTACCTCCGGACCATTCCAGAGCTCCTCGTCATGTCCATGATCTCATCCGGGACTTCCAACAACATTTGGTCACCAAATCACATAACTCATATAACAATATATCGTCAACGAACGTTAAGCATGCGGACCCTACGGGTTCAAGAACTATGTAGACATGACCGAGACACCTCTCCGGTCAATAACCAATAGCGGAACCTGGACGGCCATATAGGTTCCTACATATTCTACGAAGATCTTTATCGGTCGAACCTTATGAAAACATACGTAATTCCCTTCGTCTGTCGGTACGTTACTTGCCCGAGATTCGATCCTCGGTATCTCTATACCTAGTTCAATCTCATTACCGGCAAGTCTCTTTACTCGTTCCGTAATACATCATCTCGTAACTAACTCCTTAGTAATTTTTCTTGCAAGCTTCTTGTGATGTTTATTACAGAGAGGGCCCAGAGATACCTCTCCGATACACGGAGTGACAAATCCTAATCTCGATCCATGCAAACTCAACAGACACCTTCGGAGATAGTTGTAGAGCATCTTTATGATCACCCAGTTACATTGTGACGTTTGATAGCACACAAGGTATTCCTCCGGTATCCAGGAGTTGCATGATCTCATAGTCGAAGGAATACGTATTTGACATTAAGAAAGCAATAGCAATAAACTGAACGATCATATGCTAAGCTAACGGACGGGTCATGTCCATCACATCATTCTCCTAATGATGTGATCTCGTTATCAAATGACACAACATGTCTATGGTTAGGAAACCTTAAACATCTTTGATCAACGAGCTAGTCTGGTAGAGGCTTACTAGGGACATGTTATTTGTTTATGTATTATGCATGTATTTAAGTTTCCGATCAATACAATTCTAGCATGAATAATAAACCTTTATCATGAATAAGGAAATATAAAATAACAACTTTATTATTGCCTCCAGTGCATATTTCCTTAAGTCTCCCACTTGCCCTAGAGTCAATAATCTACATTACATTGTAATGAATCTAACACCCATGGAGTCCTGGTGCTGATCATGTTTTTCTAGCGGAAGAGGCTTAGTCAACGGGTATGCTACATTCAGATCCTTATGTATTTTGCAAATCTCTATGTCTCCATCCTTGACCTTTTCACGAATGGAGCTAAAGCATCTCTTGATGTGTTTGGTTCTCTTGTGAAACCTTGATTACTTCACTTAGGCAATTGCTCTAGTGTTATCACAAAAGATTAACATTGGACATGATGCACTGGGTATTACACCCAGATCGGATATGAACTCCTTCATCCAGACTCCTTCATTTGCTGCTTCCGAAGCAGCTATGTACTCCGCTTCACACGTAGATCTCGTCCCGATGCTCTGCTTGGAACTGCACCAACTGACAGCTCCACCATTCAAGATAAATACTTATCCGGTTTGTGAGTTAGAATCATCTGGATCAGTGTCGAAGCTAGCATTGACGTAACCATTTACGACAAGCTCTTCATCACCTCCATAAACTAGAAACATATCCTTGGTCCTTTTCAGGTACTTCAGGATGTTCTTGACCTCTGTCCAGTGATCCACCCCTGGCTTACTTTGGTACCTCCCTGTCAAACTTATGTCAAGGCACACATCAGGTCTGGTACACAACATAGCATACATGATAGAACCTATGGCTGAGGCATAGGTGTCGGTGTACTAAAGTAGGGGTACCTTAGTACCCCGAACCTGTGCACGGGCAGTCGCAGTGTCCCCGTGGCAAGCCTTGCCAGGTGTCTACCAAGACCCTCCGCAGCCCTTCGGAAAACAAGACCCCGGCAAGAGGAGAACTCAAGATGAAGAGACAAGGCCCCAGCAAGAGGAGCTTGCCGGGAAGGGGATCTTGCCGGGAAGGCTTGGTGGGCGCCGAGCCCCCAAGCGCCGACAAAGGTTCTGCTTGCGGCAAGACGCTTGCCGGGGCAGGCAAGCTCTCTTCATCTCCGCTCTAGCTCATCCGCCAACGTGTCGCCACGGGGTTTCTCCAGAAACGCGTGTCGACGGGTTGTGCAGCCAGCGGGGAGCAGCGATAAGCGGCGCCGACAAGCTACCATCGTGGCAAACGGAGGTGCACTTGACGGTCCCTGTTACACTGTTCGGGCGACTGAGATGGGCATTGATGATTCTTGTCCCTTGCCGTCAGAGTTAGGTATAGATTACTGTACACTGTGCAGAGCGGTGTACCAACCTATGTTTTTACTATCTTACCCTTGTCTACTTGCCACATGTGGTAACCCCTTGTGCCTATAAAAGGAGGCCCAAGTGCAACGTAGAAAGGGTTCGGTTCAGCTCCGGCTTAGTTCATTCTATTCATATGAGACCACGCTCAGGCTAGGTTTTGTAGCTCCCATTGCTCCCTAGCAAGAACACAAGATAATCCACAAAGCAGCAGTAGGAGTATTATCTCTCCGGAGAGCTCCGTGGCTGGGTAAACCTGCTCGTGTGCTTCGCCTCGATCCGCTCTTTGTGCAATCTCCGCCCCCCTCCGAACCACAAGGGACCCAGGTCCCGTAGGTGTTCGTGGGACGCGATCAGTTCTCCCCGACATCTTTGGCGCGCCAGGTAGGGGGCGTCGAGGCTGTGTGAACCCGATCCGGCGGTCACACGAGCAATTTCATCAACATCTTCGTCAACATGGCGCCGAAGAAGAATTCTTCGGCAGTAGCAGAGCCGTCCGTGTCGAACCCACCACTACCGGAGCCGTCAGGTGGTGGGGGAAACGCTGGCGGAGGAACCGGCGGCGTCGAGAGAGCCCACAATGCCGCCAGGTCCAAGGACAAGGCAGCACATGCGTCGGCGTCCGAATCCGCACCGCGCCCTTCGCAGGAGGCGCGAGACCGACAGCGTCATGATGCTCGCGGCACCATACGCTCGTTGGACCAAGGCCAAGCTGGAGGATCCCGAGGCCTTCGAGACCCGCATGCTCCTCAGCATGCTGGTACGAGTGGAGTACGGTCGCTTGGGCGGGATGCTGCTCCTCCTAACTTGGTTAGGAGTCCGAGCACCTCCGTTCCTCGCCACGCACGCCATTGCCACCCACCACACCAGCGAAGCCTTGGCAAGAGCACAGCTACTTCTAGACTACCCTCCAACGGTCGACAAGGTCGACGAATGGAGGGCCACACCAGTAGTCTCATCGGGCTTCGCCAACGCGACGCCCCCACGGCAACCGAAAGCGCTTTCGCGGCAGCCGCTGCAAGGCGACAAGGCACGAGCTGATGGCGGCAGAGACTTACGGGAGCAGCCACCGTGCACTCCCCTTCCGAAGGCCAAGATCGCCGACTCGCCGGATCCACCTCGACAGCGACTCCACAGCGTCGTCCGGATCCAGCGAGCTCGTCGCGACCAGCGCCAAGTTCTTCGAGAACGGCAAGAAGAAGACGCCGAACCCGTATCGGCGCCCGAAGAGAAGCGCCGTTAGTCCGACCAGCGTGCCGGGCCCACTGTTGATATGCATGCGCC
Source organism: Aegilops bicornis (assembly GCA_021605145.1). Classification (NCBI taxonomy): domain Eukaryota; kingdom Viridiplantae; phylum Streptophyta; class Magnoliopsida; order Poales; family Poaceae; genus Aegilops; species Aegilops bicornis. Next base: position 546,817,642 of record CM038673.1, on the reverse strand, counting down.
CGAAGGGGAACGGGCGACTTAACATCTGCGTAGGTTGCCCCTGCTCACCCGTGAGCTGCGGCAAGTCCGGTGGCCCGACAAGAAAAACTTCAAACCAGATGTGCCGGAGAAGTATGATGGCAGGACACACCCATCGGAGTTCCTCAAGATCTACACCATCGCGGTGCAGGCTGCGAGGGACGAGACGACAAGATCCTCGCCAACTACTTTCCCCTGGTGCTCAAGCCAAACGTCAGATCTTGGGTCATGCACTTGCCGGACAGCTCTATTTCTTCTTGGGCAGATTTGTGCCACCAGTTTGTTGGCGCCTTCACAGGTGGCCACAAGCCTCATGGCCAGGAGAGTGATCTCCACCTGCTTGCCCAGAAGGAGGGGGAGTCCCTGCGCAAGTTCATCCAGAGATTCAGTCGAGTGCACTACAACATCCCAGACGTCCACCCTGCTGCAGTGATCAGTGCATTCCATCAGAATGTGCGAAACCGCAGGATGAGGGAGGAGATGGCGATGTGTAAAGTGAAAGACGTCAGCGAGCTCTACGCCCTGGCCGACAAGTGTGCACGCTACCAAGAAGGAAGAAGACTCCCAGAGAGAATGTGGGGCAGAATCGACGGTGAGGAGATCGCCCGGCAAGGAAGAGCCGGGCGGCGAAACAATGTAAGGAAGAAAAACCAAGAAGTACTAGTTGTCGAGCAGTCCGGGCGAGGATGGTGCCGCCAACAAAACCAAGGCTAGTGGCTCCGGCAAGGAGGTTGCCGTGAGATGCCGACCGCCAAGCCGTGGCGGCCACGACAAGCCTAACAGCTCCAACAAGCAAGATCAGAAGATCCACCGCACCAAGGGCCACGATCTCGAGCTGCAAGAAAGTCGAGCAGCTTGTTGAGCTACAGAGGAGAGCTGAATACGGCGTAGACATGGAGAAAGCCCAAGAAGGTGCACTAGCAGCAAGTAAGAAGAGACCCGGTCGGGGAGGACGCCAAGGCAAGGCCAAGCAATGCAAGGAGACAGACCTCCCGGCGCGACAAGGAAGAAGACGAAGATGAAGATGACGAGGACATGGAAGACGACGAAGCTGACGAGCAGGAGTTTCAAAAGGCAACAGAGGTCCTTTGCGTTGACGGTGGTGCTTCTCTGCATACCTCACACCGCCAACTCAAACAATGGATGCGTGAGGTTAATGCAGCAGAACCCTCCATAGAGTCGCGCAAACCTCTGAAGTGGTCCAGCACGCCCATCATTTTTGACATTGAGGACCACCCCGATCGCATCATCGCGGTCGGGTGCTTGCCGATGTTGGTCTCACCAACCATCCGCAACCTCAAGGTCACAAAGATGTTGGTTGACGGCGGGCCGGCCTGAACTCGATATCCTCTCGCGGTGCTTCGTAAACTTCAAATCCTCGATACGAAGCTCAAGAAACCGGTACATTCCAAGGAATCAACCCAGGAAGGAGCAAGCCCAAAGGGAAGATCACGCTGTCGGTAACATTGATGGCGAGCTCAACTTCGTAACCGAGAGGGTCACATTTGACGTTGCCAACTTCCCATTGCCCTACAATGGCATACTTGGCCGTCCAGCACTCGCCAAGTTCATGGCCGCCTCTCAATATGCTTACAACCTACTCAAGATGCCCGGCCCGATAAGCGTTATTTCTGTCCATGGCGACAAGAAGGACGCGCTTATCTGCGCCGACAAGATTTACCGGGATGCAGCAAGCCGCAATGTAAAAGCAAACCACTTGTCGCCGAAGCTCCGGGAAGAAGAAGACCACCAAGTCCGCAAGAGCTCGCCGCCCACTCCGGCAAGCGCACCTCCTCGGAGTGCTGCGCTACCGTCGAGGACGCACCATCGAAGCTCCACCGCAAGTGCAAGAAGACGATGGCAGCTCCGGCCGAAGACCAAGAAGGTGCCCGCCATGAGGACGGCAGACCGGTGGTACCTTCACCATCGCTGCCACGCTTGATCCTAAATAGGAAGGCGAAGCTCGTTGCTTTCCTGCGGGCGAATGTCGATGTGTTTGCATGGCAACCATCGACATCCCGGTGGTCCTGTGGAAGTAATTGAGCACCACCTAGCTATCTGTCCTCACCTTGTGACCCGTCAAGCAAAAAAAAGTTAGGAAACAGCGTTGGAGCGCCAAGAGTTCATAGCGTAAGAAATCAAGAAGTTGGAAGCAGCAGGCTTGTCGAGGAGTCCTCCATCCCACGTGGTTGGCCAATCCGGTAGTTGTATCGCAAGGCTAATGGGAAATGGAGACTCAGATTGACTTCACCGATGTTAATAAAGCCTGTCCCAAAGACCCATTTCCCTTGCCGCCAGACGACCAGATTGTTGACTCCACGGCTGGATGTGATCTGCTTTCATTTCTTGATGCATATTCAGATATCATCGGATCTTCATGGCGTAAGAAGATGAAGAGAAAACCGCATTCATTACACCATGTGGCACGTCCGCTTCATACGGATGCCTTTCGGTTTGAAGAATGCGGTTCAACCTTTGCAAGGGTAGTCCATGATGCCTTTGAACCACGTGATACACGTAAATGTAGAAGCATACATGGATGACATAGTGGTCATGAGAAAGGACAAAGCAAGTCTGGTTCAGGATTTGGATGAATAATTTGCATATATGCGCCAGCTCAACCCCGTGAAGTGCGTGTTTGGAGTCCCTTCCGTCAAGCTTCTCGGGTTCTTTGTGTCTCGGCCGGGAATTGAAGCCAATCCGACAAGGTCAAGGCCATTGAGCAGATCAAGCACCAAAGCGCGTCAAGGATGTCGGAAGACTTGCGGTTCGCGTGGCTGCTCTCAAAGAGGTTCATCTCTAAGTCTGCTGAACGCGCATACCGCCGCTTTTCAAGATTTTGAAAAAGGCAGGTCCAATGAAATGGACTCCGGCCGGAGGTTGGCGCTGCAGGACTTGAAGAGATACCTGTCCTCCGCTCCAATACTTGTCGCACCTAGGCCGCAAGAGAAGTTGCTTCTTTATATAGCGGCAACCAATCAAGTGGTTAGTGCTGCGTTAGTAGCAGAGAGGGAGGCAGATGATGAGCCGGCAACCGAGGCAGACGCATCCAGCGACAAGCAAGGGGCTTCGCCATCAAGCTCTGGTCCCGACAAGGACAGATTAAGCGCTTGAGGTTGCGACAAGATACAGAAGAAGATGGTGCAGCGCCCAGGTCTACTTTGTTTGCCGGGCCCCTTCTGCAGGGGCTAGGTCAAGGTACTACGGTGTGCGAAGTTGCTTTTCGGCCTCCTCATGGCCTCGAGAAAGCTGCGCCATTACTTCCAAACACATGAGATAACAGTTGTCACTCGCTTTCCGCTGAAGAGGATATTGCAAAATCCATAAGCAACAGGCAGGATTGTCGAGTGGGCACTGGAACTGTCAAGCTTTGGTCTCAAGTTTGAAAGCACTTCAACTATCTAGAGAAGAGCATTGGCGGAATTCATAGCTGAATGGACACCAACGCAAGATGAAGAGATTCCAGAGACGGGCATCCCCGTCAAGGAGGCAAATCAAGAGTGGCTGATGTACTTTGATGGTGCCTTCTCGCTGCAAGGCGCCCGGTGCCCGGCGTCGCTTATCGCACTCCACCGGAGAGCACCTCAAGTACATAGTCCAGATGCACTTTCCCAAGGAACAAGCAACAAACAATACTGCAGAGTATGAAGGTTTGCTTGCCGGTCTCAGGATTGCGGTGGACCTTGGGATCAAGAAGCTCATTGTCAAGGGGGACTCGCAACTTGTCGTCCGCCAAGTAAATAAAGATTATCAGAGTCCGTTGATGGAAGCCTACGTCGATGAAGTGAGGAAGCTGGAAGAGCACTTTGAAGGCCTGCAAATGGAACATGTTCCAAGAGCTCGTAATGATATAGCCGATGGCCTCTCCAAATGTGCCACACTTAAATTACACTCGTGGAACCAGGAATTTTTGTGCTCAAGCTGACTCACCAACCGTAGCACCATCAACATGACAGAAAGCAAGAAGAAAATTGGTTTCCGGCGACTACTTTCCGCAGAGCTCCCAAGCCGCCGCCAAGAAGGTCCCTAAAATCAACACAATATCAGCGAGGAGCAGTCTCCGACAAACCATGCGGTTTGTATCGCTGAAGCAAACGCTCCCGAAGTTTCGCTCCGGCAAGCTTGCGGGATCATCAAGCTCCGGCGGACCCACGTGTTCTTGCCGTAGAAGCTGATGTTCTCGCAGTGATAGAAGAGCCTTTAGTCCTTGTTGTCGAGCCACAAGCTCCAAAGATGGGCACAAAGCAATCGCCCATTTCCTTCACACAGAGAACTTCCGAAGAGCAAGAAGAAGCGGAAAAAGTAGGCCGGCAGTCAAGTATGTACCAGTTTGTTGACAACATCCTGCATGTAAGAAGACTCAACGGTGTGAAATTGAAGTGCATTTGCCGGGAAGATGGACGAGAGCTGTTGGCAGAGATACATGGAGGCATATGTGGTCACCACATTGGCGCAAGGGCACTTGCCGGCAAAGCTTTCCGGCAAGGTTTCTTCTGGCCAGAAGCCCTCCAGGATGCAACTGCACAAGTAACAAAGTGTGAAGCGTGCCAGTTCCATTCAAAACAGATTCATCAACCAGCTCAAGCTCTCCAGACGATCCATTTATCCTGGCCATTTTCGGTCTGGGGGCTTGACATCCTCGGCCCTTTCCCTCGCGCTGTCGGGGGCTTTGAGTACTGGTGCGTAGCAGTGACCTAGCTTCGCCTTGCCGGGAAGCGAACGACAGAAAAGCTAAGTTGCCAAAGTTTGAGCATTCGATTTTTTTAAGTTATTTTCCTTGAACGACCGCGCTTTGTATGGAAAACCCAGCGCCGAAGGAACCAAATCGTGACTGGTCGCCCTTACTTTGTTTCGAGTCCGCTCAACAACTTAAGTGAGCTGCGGCTAGTCCGCGACAAGGTTGCTTGTCGGTAGCGACCCCGCCAGTAGGCTGCTGAAGTTCCGCACTCGGCGCTCGCGGCAAGGGTGCCCGCACCGGCAAGTTTCCTTGAAAAGCGTAGGGCAGTAACATACAAAGCCAAGAGTCGAGTAAAGGAAGTAACATAGCAAATATTGCCCAGAATAAAGTTATATTACAAAAATAACTTGTTGCGGCACTGGCTAAATTGTTCTCAGAACTGAAATAATAGCGAAGAGGAGAAGAAGGGCGCGCCGGCACCCAAGCCCCGGCAAGCCAGAGTTGCTGGGGGCTACGGCAAGCCAGAGTTGCCGGGGGCTGCGGTATCAGATAATCCTTTCGTCCCTTTTCAAACATCCCTTTTTCATTAAAAACATCCTACTCGGATACAGTCCGTGGAGAATGAAAAACATGAAAGGGAGGATTACAAGTTTTAAATGCGGATAAGGCCCGAAGGCTTACAAGTTAAAAAGATAAGATGCCCGTAATCCTTTTCCTGTCCCTCTCTTCAGGAGGTAGGTCAAGGAGGCGAGAAGGGCCAAAGGAGCGCCTAGGCAAGCTACAGGTGCCAGAAGGCACCAAGGAAGCATCCCGGGGGCTCTCCGAGGGCTTAACGGAGACGGCGGCGCCGGAAGCGGGCTCAAGACGGAGCGGCAGGATCGTCAAGACGCTGCCGAGGGCACTACGCCTCGTGCTCCGACTTGACGACCTTGTCGCCATCCCTCTTCCTTCCGCAGCCTCCTACGCCCACGCCCAAGGAGACGACCCGGGAGTTCAAGGAGCCGGCGACGCGGATGATGGGGTCGCCGGTGGCCTGAGCGGCGCCTCGACAACTAATCGGGCCCACTACCCTCGTCGTCGATGTCGCTCTCCTCCTCGCCACTCTTGCTCGAGGGGGATTCTTGTTGTCGGAGGAGCTATCCACGCAGCACTTCGCCCGAAAAGTGCCGAGATCCCGAAGACCTTGACGGAGAGGAGATCACCTCCATTAACTTAAAATGGAGGGTAAACCCCGCCATCAAAGTTGTGGATGCGGGTGAACGCCTTCCACCCACGATCAAGATACATCACATTAGGGGCTGGGAATACAACGCGGACTCGCGTGCCGCTGATCCCACGTACCCTCATGTGCGATCTCGAGTCTCGGGCGGATCCGACTCCATCCGGCTCATGAACGGAGCTGGAAGCCGAAGGCGACGACGAGGCGCCCGGCGCAGCCTGACGAAGAACTCGCAAGGGTCGTCCCCTGTATGGACCGCCGCGGGGAGGGGAACCGCCGGCGGAGGCGGAGACGGCGCGCCGCCCCGTCCGCCTCTTCCCCGAGCGCCTCGACCTCGTCCACGACCTCGCCCACTCCCTCTCCCCCTTGTGGCTGGCTCTGCCACCCCGGGCGTGGGGTTGGGAGGGGTGCGCTGTCTAGCGGCGACCCTCGCCGCCACCGATGAAGAACCAAGATTACCTTTCTCCATGACGAATGAGAGAAAGGGGAGCAGAAGCTGAGGAAAGGAAGAGATGGGAGAGTGCGGGCTTCTGCGCTCCCCTTCCGCTCTTCTTAAAAGAAGCAAGGTGGGGGCTCGGCCGCCCCGCTCAGTGAATCAAGGCATAGGAAGAGCAGGGAATCGGGCCGACCTGCTGCCTCTGCCAAGAACGGCCCAGCTTCCCACTTCCACCGTCCGCGACCCCAAGAGCATGGGAACCACGTGGCGGGATGCAGAACCGAGGCGACGGATGAGGCGACCTCGACGCCGCCCACTTCCCCACGACACCGCAATTGACGCGCGTGCCGTTCACGGGGAACGCGCGGATACGGAGTGGATTTGGTTTGGACCCAGGCCGCTGCGTGCCCATGCCTTGTTTTGGGCCTGGCCCAACAGCGCCGGCCGCAGTGTATGGCCCTAGACCGGGGCTCCCTGCCGGTGTACTAAAGTAGGGGTACCTTAGTACCCGAACCTGCACGGGCAACAGCGGCCCCGTGGCAAGCCTTTGCCGGGCGTCTGCCAAGACACTCCGCAGCCCTTCGGAAAACAAGACCCCGTCAAGAGGAGAACTCAAGATGAAGAGATAAGGCCCGGCAAGAGGAGCTTGCCGGAAGGATCTTGCCGGAAGGCTTGGTGGGCACCGAGCCCCCAAGCGCGACAAGGTTCCTGCCGCGGCAAGGCGCTTGCCGGGGCAGGAAACCTCTCTTCATCTCCGCTCCAGCTCATCCGCCAATGTGTCGCCACGGGGTTTCTCCAGAAACGCGTGTCGACGGGCTGTGCAGCCAGCGGGGAGCAGCGATAAGCGGCGCTGACAAGCTACCATCATGGCAAACGGAGGTGCACTTGACGTTCCCGGTTACACTGTTCGGGCGACTGAGATGGGCATTGATGACTCTTGTCCCTTGCCGTCAGAGTTAGGTATAGATTACTGTACACTGTGCAGAGCGGTGTACCAACCTATGTTTTTACTATCTTACCTTGTCTACTTGCCACATGTGGTAACCCCTTGTGCCTATAAAAGGAGGCCCAAGTGCAACGTAGAAAGGGTTCGGTTCAGCTCCGGCTTAGTTCATTCTATTCATACGAGACCACGCTCAGGCTAGGTTTTGTAGCTCCCATTGCTCCCTAGCAAGAACACAAGATAATCCACAAAGCAGCAGTAGGAGTATTATCTCTCCGGAGAGCTCCGAAGCTGGGTAAACCTGCTCGTGTGCTTCGCCTCGTTCCGCTCTTTGTGCAATCTCCGCCCCCCTCCAAACCACAAGGGACCCAGGTCCCGTAGGTGTTCGTGGGACGTGATCAGTTCTCCCCGACAATAGGGAATGACTTTCATTTTCTCTCTACCTTCTGCAGTGGTCGGGCTTTTAGTCTGACTCAATTTCACACCTTGTAACACAGGCAAGAACCCTTTCTTTGATTGATCCATTTTGAACTTCTTCAAAACTTTGTCAAGGTATGTGCTTTGTGAAAGTCCTATTAAGCTTCTTTATCTATCCATATAGATCTTGATGCCCAATATATAAGCAGTTTCACCGAGGTCTTTCATTGAAAAATTCTAATTCAAGTATCCTTTTATGTTATCCAGAATTTCTATATCATTTCCAATCAACAAAATGTCATCCACATATAATGTCAGAAATGCTATAGAGCTCCCACTCACTTTCTTGTAAATACAGGCTTCACCGTAAGTCTGTATAAAACCATATGCTTTGATCACCTCGTCAAAGCATATACTGCAACTCCCTGATGCTTGCACCAGTCCATAGATGGATCGCTGGAGCTTGCAAACTTTGTTAGCACATTTAGGATCGACAAAACCTTCTGGTTGCATCATATACAACTCTTCTTTAAGAAATCCATTAAGCAATGCAGTTTTGACGTCCATTTGCCCGATTTCATAATTATAAAATGCAGCAATTACTAACATGATTCGGACTGACTTGAGCATCGCTACGGGTGAGAAAGTCTCATCGTAGTCAAACCCTTGAACTTGTCGAAAACCTTTTGCGACAGGTCAAGATTTGAAGACAGTAACATTACCATCAGCGTCAGTCTTCTTCTTGAAGATCCATTTATTTTCTATGGCTTGCCGGTCATCGTGCAAATCCACCAAAGTCCGTACTTTGTTCTCATACATGGATCCTATCTCCGATTTTATGGCTTCAAGCCATTTAAAGGAATCTGGGCTCATCATAGCTTCTTCATAGTTCGTAGGTTCGCCACGGTCTAATAACATAACTTCCAGGATAGGATTACTGTACCACTCTGGTGCGGATCGTACTCTGGTCGACCTACGAGGTTCAGTAATAACTTGATCTTATGTTTCATGATCATTATCATTTGCTTCCACTCTAGTTGGTGTACGCATCATGGGAACGGTTTCTGTATGTACTACTTTCCAATTCGAGAGAAGGTACCTCATCAAGTTCTACTTTTCCTCCCACTCACTTCTTTCGAGAGAAACTCCTTCTCTATAAAGGACCCATTCTTTGCAACAAAGATCTTACCTTCGGATCTGTGGTAGAAGGTGTACCCAATAGCTTCCTTAGGGTATCCTATGAAGACACACTTCTCCGATTTGGGTTCGAGCATATTAGGCTGAAGCCATTTGACACAAGTGTCACATCCCCAAACTTTAAGAAACGACAGCTTATGTTTGTTTCCAAACCATAGTTCATAAGGTGTCGTCTCAATGGATTTAGACGGTGCCCTATCTAACGTGAATGTGGTTGTCTCAAATGCATAACCCCAAAACGATAGTGGTAAATCAGTAAGAGACATCATAGAATGCACCATATATAATAAAGTACGGTTACGACATTCGGACACACCATTACGTTGTGGTGTTCCAGGTGGCGTGAGTTGTGAGACAATTCCACATTGTTTTAAATGAAGGCCAAACCCATAACTCAAATATTCACCTCCCCGATCAGATCGTTGAAACTTTATTTTCTTGTTACGATGATTCTCCACTTCACTCTGAAATTCTTTGAACTTTTCAAATGTTCCAGATTTGTGATTAATTAAGTAGATATACCCATGCCTACTCAAATCATCTGTGAAGGTTCAAAAATAATGATACCCGCCACATGCTTCAACACTCATCAGACCGCATACATTGGTATGTATTATTTCTAATAAGTTATTAGCTCGCTCCATTGTTCCGGAGAATGGAGTTTTAGTCATCTTGCCGATGAGGCATGGTTTGCAAGTATCAAATGATTCATAATCAAGTGACTCCAAAAGTCCATCCGCATGGAGTTTCTTCATGCGCTTTACACCAATATGACCTAAACGGTAGTGCCACAAGTATGTTGCACTATCATTATCAATGTCGGGGGTTGGGTGCGACATATGCCAATGGATGGCTTATCATGGTGGGAGCGAGTAGAACGTCGCCGGTGCCTGGAAGCGGGATGAGGTGTAGACACGAACGCCGTCGCACTTTACCCAGGTTCAGGGCTCTCCTAGGAGATAACACCCCTAGTCATGCTCTGCGGGGTCTCCGCATGATCACTAAGGCACTAGTGAGTACAATGGTCCTCCTCGAGCTGTATGCTAGAGGTAGGAGAAAAGCGACACGCTCTCTCCTTCCTCTAGGTATGAGTCTAGTTCTAACAGGTTGGGAACCCTTTGCATGGGTGCCCTGGGGGGTTTATATAGGCCTACCCCCAGGGGTACAATGGTAACCCAGCCGGGTGTAGGACTTGGCTGTCAGTGTCTCTGGACGCCGGCTTCTCCGCCGGCTGCTAGGGCCCGCCGCCTGGTGGGCCCCGCCGCCTGGTGGGCCCCGCCGACAGGTCTGGTACGACGCCGACGGGCCGCTCCCGCCACTCGTGGGTCTTGCCGGCTGCTGATTATTGGAGCCGTGATGCTAATGGCGCAGGCTTGGTCAAGGGAGCGTGGCTACAGCCCCGCCGCCTGGTGGGAGATCACTGTAGCCACACTATATCTCATCTGGTTAATGGTGCATGGGCCCCGAGGAAAGAAAGGGCCGCCTGCCAGAGGCGGGCCTTCCTCGGGTCCGGCTGGTCAGGCTTCCGCCATCTTCCGGGCTCTCGGCCGCTCGGTAGGGCCACCGCAGCCGACCGACAAAGCCGTCGTGGGAGTAGGGCTCACTTTGCCCGATGTGACGCTGGGGCGGAGTGACAACAGTGCCACGCTGGGCGGAGATCTCCTCCTGTACGGAGCACTGTGTCCACGCCCGGCCCTGGATTCGGGGGTGATGGGCTACACTGTAGCCTCACCATGTTTTGTCTTCTTAATGGGGGCGCAGACTCTAAGGGTGTCGTGGGCCGCCTGCTAGAGGCCGACCTCTCTGGAGGCTGCCTGCGAGGAGTTGGCCCATCTCGGTGCCGCCTTCTGGGCTTAGCCGCCTTCAAGCAGCCGGCCACTTCGGCCAGCCGGCCATCAGAAGGCTGCGCTTCATCTCTAGGCTCTGAGGGGCGCAGCTGGCCCCGGTGTCTTGAAAGGTTCAGGGACTCGAGTTAGGCTACCCATGGCCCATTACTTCGACAGTAGTCCCCGAAGCCGATGAGGCACCGCGGCTGAGGAGCCGAGGAGCCTCAACAGTTTCTTTCTCTGGGTGCTCTGAACCGAAGCTTCATCCGACTCCTGGCGAGCCGCCTGATGGGAGTCAGCCATGTCCAGTCGGATTTGTCTAAAACTTCGAACGCAACGGTGGGAACTAGGTGGCGTGCTAGTGAAGCCTCCAGGCCCGCCGCCCGTCAAGAGCCTGCCACGTGGCGCCAGCCAGCCGAGCCAGCCTGCTAGCCCACGCGCGCGATGGAACGCGACGGCAGCCTGGGCCCGCCACTACCGGGCCTCGGGTCGCGGCCGGATCCGCTGTGGCCGAGGCGGGCATTGGGCTTCTTCTCGGAGTTACTGCACACAGTAACTCGCGCGGTAAACGGGGGGACGTGGGGTCGTGGGCACAGTTAATCCCACGATCCCACGCTCGGCCCCTTGGCTTTGTAGCCCATCAGCTATAAGTAGGGGGAGGAGGGGGAGCGGCGAAGCACGTGCGCCCCTCCACCCCATTCTTCCCTCCTCCTTCCTCGCGCCGAAGTGCCCGAGCTCCACCGGAGTGACGCTGCTGCTCGCCTCCGTTGAGTTCTTCCACCTCGAGCCCTCTTGGCCCTGCTCCGATCCCCAGCTCTCCCGCCACGCCATTAGCCTCGTCGAGCTATTCATGGCGCGCGAGTGGGGAGGAGACTGGGACGGGTCTAATGTCCATGAAGACCACATCACTTTCCTTCGCGACACGCGGCGCCTTCCCGGCGCAAACTACGTGAAGGCGCGCGTGCCTCCTGCGGGGGAGATCTCGCCGGCGCCGGGGGAGAACGAGCGGGTCGTCTTCCACTCGCACTTCATCCGTGGCTTTGGCCTGCCGGCGAGCAGCTTCCTCCGCTTGTTCCTTGAGTTCTACCATCTCCAACCTCATCACATCATGCCCAATACCGTGATGCTTCTGTATGCCTTCGTCATGATGTGCGAAGGCTACCTCGGCATCCTCGCCACCATCGAGTTGTGGGGAGCGTTCTTCTACACCAAGTTGGGCACCTCCGTCCGGGAGGTGGCAGCCCAGTGCGGCTCCTTCGTCATGGTGCGTCGTCCGTCTCCGAGGAACGCCTTCCCCTCCATCAAGCTGCCACAGTCGGTCAAAATGTGGCAGCAATCTTACTTCTATGTGGAGAACATCAACACGGCCGTCGACTTCATCAACCTGCCGGCCTATGAGGCCGGCCCACCGGCTGAGCCTCGGGCCAACTGGGGCTACAAGCCGAAGTCGGTGTCAGCAAACGGCACCGCCGCCATCAACCGACTCCGGATGCTGACCGAAGCCGAAGACCTCAAGGCGTCCGACCTAGCGGTTGCCTTCGTCGCGCGCCGGGTTCTCCCGCTCCAAGGCCGGCCTCACTTGATCAGTCGGATGACCGGGCATCGCGACCCGTGCCGGCTGAGCACCAAGGAGATGTCGTCTGCTGAGGTGGCGAACCTGGTGAACGAGATCTCTGACCTCAAGCTGGAGGGGTCCTGGCAGTTTGGCAAATAGCCGTATTCCCGCGCTGACCCGCCACTAGCCGTAAGTCTTTCAATCTTTCCTTTCTTTAATACTTCATCTTGATTTCGCCTTGCGGGCTTGAACAGTCGGCCTCTTGCCCTTTGAAACAGATCTACATGTCTGAGGCGACAGCCGCCATCGTGGGGCCGGGTGGCCCCTATGCGCCGGACTGGGCTGTGAGCGACTTGGACGACCCCGACCTGGGGGCGGCCGCCTTGGAGGACGACGCCACAGGTAGCGTCTACGGAGCCAGCGGCTCCGAGGAAGGCGGCATCAAGACCTGGCCCGATGACGATGATGAGCCGCGCCCTTCACGAGGCGCTGGTAAGGCGGACGCGGGCCCCTCCGCCGAGCCGACTGCTCGAGGTGGCACGCGGACGCGAAAACAGGGCACCGTTCTGTTCGGTAGCGCGCCGAAGAAGGCCAAGAATCCGACCGCCGCGACCAGGAGTCAGGAGGCCGCTGCGAAGGCGGCCAAATACCAGAAGCTCCCGAAGGTGCCTCCCATGGTGTCGGCGTGAGTACCCTTTCTTGTTCTTTTCTTCCTTTCTTTTTGATTCTTTCCGAGTTTCCTTTCTTCGTTTTACTTTTCTTGACTCAGGGCCCCGCTATCTCTTGAGAAGTCGGCCGCTGCTTCCGTCACTGGGTCGGCGGAGGCCTCCACCACCTCCCGGCGAATTGATCCGGCTGCCGACCTCCGGGAGGCGACGGAGCGAAATGCGCGGGATGCGCACGAGGAGCAAGAAGTCGCCCGTCTGGAGAAGGCGGAGGTGGACAAGGCAGAGGCCGCTACTTTGAAGAACCTGGCGGAGGCCGAAGCTGCTGCCGCGGCGAAGGAGCAGGCCGAAGAAGCCGCGCGTCGTCAGTCGGCGTTGTTCGTCGTCCCCCTAAACTCCGCGCCGCCACCACTAGAGTTCGTGGCGCCAATTGGGGGAGCCGGCAACGAGCACCGGATCATGGAGAGGGAGGGCGGCGACTTCGTCATGCCGGACGTAATTGTGCCTCTGCCACCGCCGTCTGAAGAAGCGCGGGACAAGCAGCCGGCTGACCCGCCAGCGCCACCAGCAGGGAGTGAGATGGCGATGGGCCCAACTCCCGAGGTCCGCACACCATCGAGCCGCCGATTTGCAAAGGCTGCGTCGACACCACGTCCGATGGAAGCCGCTGCCGCGAGCTCTTCGATCCCGGATGCCTAAGCGTCCAGCGCCGCGCCCGCTGATTGGGTGCGGGGAAGCGGGACGGGCCCTTTGAACCGGGTGATCCTGGAGGTCTAGGCCAAGCTCCGGGCCGAGGCCGATGCTCTCAAGCATTGCAACAACGATTTCTTGGAGTCGCGAGCAGCCGTCCGGGTATGTTTCTTGCTCCTTCATTTTTAATTTTTATACTTCTATGTGGGGGCATACCAGCACACCCACTGGGTGTAGTCCCCGAGTTTCGGGCCGGCTGCTGAGCAGGTGGCTCGGAACTTTAATTGGTAAGCTTCGAGCACTAACATTGTCTAATATCTTCATTGCAGGATTATCATAACCTCCGCGCGACCGCCTTCAACTCCAAAGTGTAGGAGCTGGATCAACGGACCGCCGACTTGTCAGAAAGTCGGAGTAAGCCTTGGTTTTCTTTCTCTGCAGGGGCGCGCTAGCGCACCCGCGGGCTGTAGTCCCCGAGATTTGTACCGATTGCTGAGCAGTCGGGCCGGATCTCCCTGGCAACTGTTCCTCTTCTTTGTTGATATTGATGACTTCTTTCTCTGCGGGCGCCTTTGGTGCACCATGATCAGAGTCCCCGAGATTCGGGCCGATCACGAAAGCGGGCCGGGCCGGATCTCCCCGGCGACTGTACTTCTTCTCTGTTGGCTGCTGGCGCCTTTTTCTTCTTCTACTTTTGCAGAGGCCAACGCCACCCTGTAGCAGCAGCTGAGTGAAGCCAACACCGCGTTGTGTGCCAATGAGGCGGATTGCAGCAAGCTGGCCGAAGATCGTGACCGGCTGGTCACGCAACTGGCGGAGCAGGAGGAGCTTCTCAAGAAGACCCAGAAGGAGGCGGAGGACAAGGAGGCCGGTCTCCTTGCCGAGTTCGAGACCGAACGCTCCTCCTGGACTGATAAGGAGGCAATGATGACTACCGGCTTCGGCAAGATTGAAGACATGGTTAACTGTGAGCTTCCTTCTTTACTCTTTCTTCGAGCCGACGGCTTCTGATCAGGCCGGCTTCTTTTTTCTAATTTTGGCTTTTTTGCTTTCTGTTTGCGCAGACTTCTTCCCTGGTCACTCCGGCACTGCCAATCAGGCCATCGAGGCCGACCGCGAAGGGCGGAGGGCGGAAGGTGCGGAGATCGCTGCCGATGCCCCCCGGACCCTTAGCGAACAGCTTCTCAGCATCCAGGCCCGTCTTCGGCCGGCTCATCGGATGATGCGCCGTCTTCAGCGTGTCGGCGCCCACGCGATCGCCGCTCTGTGGCCAGACATGCCGGGTCCACGTACACCCAGTCGGACTGCCGACTGGCTAGAGGTGGCGGCAGGCCGTCTTGAGGCTTGGAAGGGTTCCTCGGCCCGGGCTGGGGCACGCCGGGCCTTGGAGTTCATCAAGGCGTGGTACCCTGGGCTAAATCTAGCCCAGTTGACCACGCTTCGGCTGTGTGGCCCAGAGGAGCTGGTGGCGTGGAGGTGTTCTTGTCAAGCGGGCGGCAATCGTCGAGTACACCAACACCAGCATCTTCATCCCGGAGCTGGCCAAGAACGGCGCCGAGGCGCCACCAGAGTGGTTCGGGCTGAACCCGGAGGATGGCGAGGACTCGGCCGAGGTGATCGTCTCCAGCGACGAGGGAGAAGACGAGGAGGAGGAAGGTGAAGAGGAGGCGCCACAGGTTGAACTGGACGGCCAGCCACAGCTCGACCGCGCCTCCAGCAATGAGCCACGCCCGAGCGAGCCGGTTGCTGCTGAAGGCAACCAAGCGGGGACTGACCAGCCGGCCGCTCCACCAACCGGCACCACTGACTCCACCATTCTGCCGAACCCGTCTGCTGCTCCCTAGGCTGCCAATTTATCTTTTGTTTTTACCTGCTTATCAGTCTCGACAAACTTTGTTAACTTAGCACAATTCCAGCCGTGGGGTGTATTTCAAACTTCTGTTGGATGTTGGCCAAGGGCCTTTTGATATGTAAATATGCTTGCCGAGCTGTATCTTTCCTTGCTTTCTGCCCCTTGGCTTTTTTCCTTTGCCGCCCTCCCTGCTCGTTTCCAGCTGCCGGACAGCCGCTTCAAGGGATCATGGTGGTCGGGTCCAGATTTCTGGCCGCTTTGGGAGGGTAAGTACTTAGCCGATTAGAGTTTTTAGCAAGTTAAGTAGAAGCCGGCCGGCCGGCTGCTCAACAACCGGTCGGTGAAGCGGGACGCCGACTTGAACTATGTGCATGCTTTGGGTCCTTAGCCATTTTTCATGCGGACACCCTTTCTGCCTTAACTCCTGCCCACCAGACAGCCGCTCTGTGAACTGCAGCTTCTGGCAGGAGAAGGCTTAAGTGCCAACACATTACTTGTCCGGCTGCAGGAGGCATTACATAGTACAAGGCTGCGAGTCCCCGGGTCGACTGGTCGAACCCGGTGCCAAAGCGCATTTAATGGAATAACACATTCATAGGCATAATTCTTATCATATAGATAAAAGAGGACAGTCCCCAAGCTCTTCTCGGGGGACCCAGAGTCTTCAAACTTAACACAAAAGTTGGCGTGGTACATACTGCATCAACTGTAAAACCTTCAGAGGAGGTTTGCATTCCATGGTCGCTCCGTCTCCTTGTCGGAGTCATCTCTTTTGCGTGCTCGAGGCTTCTGAGCATTGATCAGGTAGTAGGAGTCATTGCCCAACACCTTGCTGATGATGAAGGGGCCTTCCCAAGGTGCCGAGAGCTTGTGCTGGCCGGCTGTTCGCTGGATCAGTCGGAGCACAAGGTCTCCCTCTTGGAAGGATCTTGGCTTGACCTTCCGATTGTAGTATCGATGCAGGCTCTGCTGGTAGATGGTTGACCGGCTGAGTCCCAACAGCCGGCCATCTTCTAGTAGATCGACGCCGTCTTCTTGTGCTTCTTTTGCCTCCTCTTCGGTGTACATGATGACTCGAGGGGAGTTGAATTCTATATCCATCAGGATGACGGCTTCGGCACCGTAGACGAGGAAGAAAGGTGTGAAGCCGGTTGACTTGTTCAGAGTTGTGCACAGACTCTAGAGGACGGCCGGCAGTTCGTCGAGCCAGCAGCCGACCAAACGCTCTAGAGGTTCGACCAGTCGGGGCTTGATGCCGGATAAAATGAGGCCATTTTCTCGCTCCACTTGGCCGTTTGACTGCCAATGGGCAACGAACGCTAAGTCCAGTCGGATGCCCTTCGTCGCGCAGAAACGAGCCAAGGCGCCTTTGGCAAAGTTTGTGTCGTTGTCGGTGATGATGCTGTGTGGTATGCCATACCGGATGGTGATGTTGGAGATGGAAGTCACAGCAGTCGGACCATTCAACTTCTTAATTGGCTTTGCTTCTATCCACTTGGTGAACTTGTCCACCGCGACAAGTAGATGAGTCATGCCGCCGCGTGCTGTCTTGAATGGTCCCACCATGTCCAGGTCCCAGACGGCAAAGGGCGAGGCAATGGGGATAGTCTTGAGTGCAGAAGCTGGCTGATGTGGCTTTGAGCGGAACTTCTAGCACCCTTTGCATTTCTGGACCAAGTCTTTGGCGTCTTCTAGAGCAGTCGGCCAGAAAAAACTGTGGCGAAAAGCTTTGGCAACGAGTGCCCTTGAGGCCGCGTGGTGGCCACACCCGCCTTGATGGATATCTTTAAGGATTGCTTGGCCTTGCTCCGGCTCCATGCAGTGCTGGTACACACGAATGACGCTACTCCTCACAAGTTATCTATTGACGATGGTGTATGTTGCTGCTCGGCATTGCACTTGTCGGGCCGAGATCTCATCACTTGGTAGCTCTTTGTTCACCAGAAAGTTGAGGATGGGCTGAGCCCAGGAAGGTGTTGTAATTTCTTCGACTGCTAGGACTGCTACTTGCACGAGGGCGGTTGGGCCGGGAGGCGGCAGGTTGGAGTCGGTGGCCACCTGCTGAGTCAATGAAGTCCCCGACCCGACTACTGCAGTCCCCGGGCTGGGTTCTGAAGTCCCCGGGCCGGGTGCGACTGCTGCAGTCCCCGAGCCGCCTGTCGAAGTTCCCGCGCCGGCTACTGGGGTCCTCAAGTCGGATCCGACTGCTTCAGGAGGAGCCGGCACAAAGATGGAATCCGACTCTGGCGATGGCTTGACAGACGGCTTGAGGAGGCGTTGCAGGGCGACGCCGACTGGTATTGCTAGACGGGTGGAGCCGATCTGTGCCATGGCGTCAGCTTGCTCATTTTCATTTCTTGGCACATGGAGGAACCTTCAAAGTATCCACTGAGTTGCTGGATGAGGAAGCGGTAGCTAGCCATATTTACATCCTTGGCGTCCCAGTCGCTAGATGACTTCTGGACCACCAAGTCAGAATCACCATAACACAGGATCCGGCGAATGCCGAGTTTCTTGGCAAGCCGGAGCCCGTGAATGAGTGCTTCGTATTCAGCAACGTTGTTGGAGGCGGCAAAGCGGATTTGCAGCACATATCTAAGCTTGTCGCCTTTGGGAGAGGTGAGGACAATGCCGGCTCCCAAACCGGTGCGCATCTTGGAACCATCAAAGTGCATCGCGGGTGGAGTCTGGCGCTGGCGGCAGGTACTGGGTCTCGGCCCAGTCGACGAGGAAGTCGGCCAGTGCTTGTGACTCGATGGCGGTGCGAGGCTAGTAGTAGATGGTGTAGGGGGCCAAATCTATGGCCCATTTGGCCACTCGGCCTGAAGCATCCCGGCTTCCAATGATCTCGTCGAGTGGGGCAGTGCAGACCACAATGATTGGGTGCTCTTGAAAGTATGGCTTCAGCTTCTTGGCGGCAAAATGCATACCGTAGCACATCTTTTGATATTGGGGGTAATTCTGCTTGGAGGCGGACAACACCTCACTCAGGTAATACACCGGCCTCTGGACTGGTAGCGCTTTGCCTTCTTCCTTGCGTTCCACAACTATGATTGTGCTGTCCACCCGGCTGGTGGCGGCGATGTAGAGGAGCATGGGCTCCTTAGGAGTCAGAGCCGCCAGGATAGGTGGAGTGGTGAGCATCTTCTTAAGCTAGAGAAAAGCTTCATCCGCCTTGTCATTCCATTCGAAAAAAGTGGTCTTCTTCATGAGCTGGTACAGGGGGAGAGCCTTCTCGCCCAGCTGACTGATGGATGCCAAGCAACCGATGAATTTTGCACGTCTAGCAGTCGGGTGGGCACCTCCATCTTCTCGCTAGCCTTGATCTTCACGGGGTTGCACTCTATGCCGCACTCTGAGACCAGGAAGCCAAGAAGCTGGACGGCTGGTACTCCAAAGGCGCATTTCTCCGGGTTGAGCTTGATCTGAAATCGGCGCAAGTTCTCAAAGGTCTCCTTGAGGTCTTCTAGTAGCATTCCACGCTTCTCCGTCTTCACCACAACATAGTCCACATAGACGTGGGCGTTTCTGCCGAGTTGCTTGAAGAGACACTTCTGCATGCAACGCTAAAATGTGGCGCCGACATTTCTCAAGGCGAACATCATGGTTAGGTAGCAGAAGGCTCCGAATGGCGTGATGAAGGCGGTCGTCAGCCTGTCGGCCGGGTTCAGCATGATCTGATGATACCCTGAGTATGCATCCAAAAAGCTCAACAGCTCGCATCCGGCCGTGGAGTCAATCACTTGGTCTATTCTTGGCAAGGCAAATGGGTCTTTGGGGCACACTTTGTTGAGGCTGGTATAATCAATACACATGCGCCACTGCTTGTTCTTCTTCAACACAATGACTCGGTTGGCTAACCATTCTGGAAAGAACACTTCCATGATGAAGCCGGCTGCTAGAAGTCGGGCTATTTCTTCTCCAACAACTCTTCTCTTCTCTTCTGACAAGCGGCGCAAGGGCTGCCTCACTGGCTTGGCATCAGGTCGGACATGTAGCTTGTGCTCGGCGAAATCCATCGGAACACCCAGCATGTCCTTGGGAGACCATGCAAAGATGTCCCGATTCTCATGGAGGAAATCGACGAGCTCGCTTTCCTATTTAATTTGCTGTCAAGGTTCGTACCTATAACAGCATACCTCTCCGGGTGCTCCGGGTCCAAGGGTATCTTCTTTGTTTCCTTTGCCGGCTTGAATGAGCCCTCGGCTTCCGAATCCTTGGGGTTGGGTGACATTTCCGGCTGCTTGCCTGCCATCGCCACAACCCGGTCAAGGAGCCGCTTCTCAGCCCCGATCATGAGGGACGAGGCCAGTCGACTGCTGTCTGCTGTGCAGGCGGACGACTTCTTGTAGTCCCCTGCTATGGTCAGGATTCCCTTGGAGCTCGGCATCTTCATCTTGTGGTAGGCATAGTGGGGGACCGCCATGAATTTGGCCAGAGCAGGCCGGCCAAGCAGTGCATGATAAGGGCTCTCAAGGTCGACCACCTCAAACCAGACTGGCTCTCGGCGAGAATAATTTTTGTATCCGAAGAGGACATCTTTCTGGGTCTTGCCGATTGGTGAGTAGGAAAGGCCAGGAACTATGCCGTGGAATATGGTCGTGCTGGGCTGAAGCTGCCTCTGCTTGATTCCTAACTTCTCCATAGTGTCTCGGTACAGGATGTTGATGCTGCTGCCGCCATCTACCAAGACTTGGGAAAAGCGAGCAGCCCGCCTCACTATAGCGAAGGTGGCATCTAAGATGAAAGCATAAGAACCGGGATTGGGCATCTCCTTCGGGTGGTCAGCTCTGCTCCAGCTGATGGGCTTCTCACACCAATGCATGAACTCGGGGGTCTCTGATGCCACGACGTTTACTTCTTGTTGTCACTGCCGTCTGCTGTGCCTATCGTCGGCCACGCTGGTGAACACGACATAGGCTCCATGCTCTTCAGGGTATTCATCTTGAACTGCGCCGGCAGGCCTAACCGCCGGCTGCTGGGGAGGAGGAGGCGGCGGGCCAGCAGGCGGGGGAGGCAGGAGTCCGTCACCATTGGCGATCCTGGTGAGCTAGTGGCACTTACGAGTGGTGTGGATGGACGGCTTCACGCCGCTGTGGAACTTGCAGGGTGCATCAAGAGTCTGCTCATAGGATAAGGCGGGCAGCCAGTTGGGCTTGCCACCCTTCTGACGCTTGGGTGGAGGCTGCCCTTCTGGCTGCTTGTAGCGACCTGACCTCAGATGGTCAAGTCGCTGTGCTTCAGTGTCATCCCTGGATCAGTAATGCTGACACACACAGTACTCGAAGGATTTATAACAGAGTAGCAATGACACACTTATTAAATCGAATGTCTCAAGAGAGAACTTATTACAATAATATGGCTTAAGGCCATCTAATACGATAACAGCGGAAGGCTTGGAAGATAAAGTGAGTCCATCAACTCCAACGGCATAGCTGAGCTGCACGGCAACGACCTAACAAACCTTACTCCTCGTCTGAAAAGTATGCAACATAACACGTTGCAGGCCGAAAACGGGTCAGCACATGGAATATGCTGGCAATGTAACACAATAGACTAAAAACAAAATAATGCTATCACTACATGAATACGTGGCTGGTGGAAGGCAGTATGTTTATAGTTTTTGCGAAAAGCCAATTTTTCCCTACAACAAAGGAATAGATTTTACATTTAACTATCATGGTGGTTGAACAACATTGAGAAGGTACCCCCAACTCAATCCCAATTAAAGTGATTAACAACCCAACAATATTAATTAAAAGTGATGAGATACATGTGATAACCCAAGTACTAGATACTCAAGAATTTTCCATAACCGGGGGACACGGCTAACCATGATTAGATTGTACACTCTGCAGAGGTTTGCGCACTTTTCCCCACAAGACTCGATCGCCTCCGTTGGATTTCTCGCACTACATCTTGTTTGAGAAACGGATGACCGAGACACGGTCTTTCAGAAACATTAACTCTCTACTCCGGGTAGACCATACCAAACCTACAATACCCACTACCTGCTGATCTACCTCTTCAAGAGCTTCACGTAACTTAGTCAACTATGCTAGAGCCCATAATAGCTTGTGGCTGCACATGGAAGTTTCTAGCATGAATCATCTTAGTTCCCTTTGAGCCTGGGTGGCGGTCCGTAGGAAGATCACACGGGTACCCCGGGATTTCCAAAAAAATATAGACAACACTGGGTTCCCCAGGTGCCTCAATCCACCTAGATGTTAGTTTAAGTTTCCACCTTAAGTTGAACCATTAATTATCAATCTCACATCTGTTATGGATTTCACTCAAACCCGAACCACGTCTACGAGCATAGCACATCATAGTAATAAGAAACGCATAGGAGTAACTCCCAAGGGTTTGAATATAATAGGGCAATAGGTTCTACCTCAATAACTACTTCCCAACCCACATGTTAATGACATCCTAATCATGTAATGTTTGAGGATTGGAACTAATTCATAAAAACTGGGTATGAAAAGAGTATGATCAATGTGTTACTTGCCTTGCTGACGATCCGTGAAACCTAGGGACTCGTAGTAGCATGCTTCGCACTCCGGGAACTCTATCGCAAGCAAACAATAGCATACATAAGCAACAAGCAAATATGCACAAGAAAAAACCCAAACAAAAGGGGTTGACCAGAAAGTTCAACTTAAGAACCCCGGTTTGCAAAAAGAATCAAATCAAACGGAGCAACGAAACTCAAACGGCAAAAGAAACGAGATCCGTTTACTAATCTGAACTAAGGTCAAATTTTACAGTACCAATATCTTGTTTAAGTTGGTTAAACAGAAAGAGGATCTCGAGACGAAGATCCAGGCGCTTGAATCGCCGGATTCCGAGTAACGAGCGAAAAGATAAACAGAAACTAAGATCGGATCAGAAATCGCGATAAGGAATAATCACGGACAAATCTGAGAAAAAGAAAAATGAACGAACAGTTTAACGAGCGGATATTCGTTAACTCTAAATAAACGATGAACGCGTTCGTTGGAATGAGCGAACGAGCGAACGCCCGCTGAACAAATAAACCGAGAAAGAAAAAATAAACCGATAAAAAAAACCTAGGGTTTTCTAAAAAAACCGAACGGTTTTCTTCAGAAAAACGGGGCGGCGGGGCGGCTACCTCGGCTTGGCTCCGGCGGGGCTCCGGCGGGGTTCTGGTGCGGCGGCGGGGCGACGCGGGGAGGCGGGGCTGCGGCGACTACAAGTGGAGGCGGCGGCGGTTTCGGCGGCAAGCGGGCGGCGGGCGAGGGGTCATGTGGCGGCGACTTGGGCCTGTGGGGGGCGACAGATTTACAGGGGGAGGGGGGCAGCGGCTGCTTGGGGGAGGGGGCAAGGCAGCGGCGGTGGCGGCGCGCACGCGGGAGGAGGCGGCGGCTCGGGCCGGCCTGGCTCGGCTGGGCCTTAGGCCAAAAATCTAAAAATGCCAAAACAAATTTTCACCATCTAAATAAAATATTTAGAACGAGATGAACATTTTCTTGGCCCTAAAATGCAATTTTGAAAACATGCAATTTTTCTAATGCAAATAAAATCCGAATAAAACCAAATAAAATCAAATAAATGATTTCAATATTTTTCCTCCAATATTTCAATTATTTTGGAGAAGTCATATTAACTCCTCTCATTTATCTTAACATGAAATATTTTCCGGAGAGAAAAATAATTAAAATCAAAATCCTCATTTCATTATTTGATAAAAATCAAATATGAAAACCGGGAAAAATCCCCAACTCTCTCCGTGGGTCCTTGAGTTGCTTAGGATTTCGAGGATTGAGGAACAGAAATGCAATAAAATATGATATGCATGAATGACCTATGTATAACATTCCAAATTGAAAATTTGGGATGTTACAAACCTACCCCTCTTAAGATGAATCTCGCCCTCGAGATTCGGGTTGGCTAGAAAATAGGTATGGGTGGTCTTTGCAGAGATCATCCTCTCGTTCCCAGGTGGCTTCATCCTCGGTATGGTGGCTCCACTAAACTTTGCAAAACTTGATAACCTTACTGCGGGTGACTCTGCTGGCAAACTCAAGAATCTTAGCTGGCTTCTCCTCCTAAGTCAAATCACTGTCCAACTGAATCGCCTCCAAGGGTACTGTATCTCTTAACGGTATATCGGCCATCTCAGCATGACACTTCTTCAACTGTGAGACGTGAAAGACATCATGAACTCCTGACAATCCCTCAGGTAACTCCAGCTTGTAGGCGACTTCTCCCATCCGTTCCAAAACACGATATGGTCCTACAAATCTCGGAGCTAACTTTCCCTTAACTCCAAAACGTTTTACTCCTCGCAAGGGTGATACTCGCAGATATACTCTGTCTCCAATTTCATAAGTTACCTCCTTGCGTTTCAAGTCTGTGTAACTCTTCTACCTGGACTGAGCAATCTTTAGTCTATCACGAATCAATTTAACCTTCTCCTCAGACTCCTTGATCAAGTCTGGTCCAAACAACTGTCAGTCTCCTACCTCATCCCACATCAGCGGTGTTCTGCACCTGCGTCCATACAAAGCTTCAAACGGTGCCATCTTCAAACTGGCTTGGTAGCTATTGTTGTATGAGAACTCTGCGTAAGGCAAATTGTCATCCCAACTAGATCCATAATCTAGCGCACAGGCTCTCAACATATCTTCCAGTATCTGGTTGACTCTCTCGGTCTGTCCATCCGTCTGCGGGTGAAATGTTGTACTGAACTCCAATCTCGTACCCAAGATCTGGTGTAACTGATGCCAAAACTTTGAAGTAAACTGTGTTCCTTGATCCGATACGATGGTCCTCGGAACTCCATGCAGACATACGATCCGGGACATGTATATCTTGGCCAACTTCGCACTTGTATAAGTGGTTTTCACTGGGATGAAGTGAGCCACTTTGGTCAAGCGATCAACTACTACCCATATTGAGTCATATCCTGCTTTGGTCCTAGGCAATCCGGTGATAAATTCCATGCCAAGTTTATCCCACTTCCATTCAGGTATCGGCATAGGCTGTAGTAGTCCTGCTGGTTTCTGATGCTTTGCCTTCACTCTCTGACATACATCACATACGGCTACATACTCGGCAATATCCTTCTTCATACCAGTCCACCAGAAACGTTCCTTCAAATCCAAATACATCTTGGTGTTTCCGGGGTGTATAGAGTAGGGTGAGTCATGAGCCTCTTGAAGTATTAACTTCCTGATCTCTGGATTATTGGGCACATAAACTTGGTCCTCAAACCATAAGGTATCGTGCTCGTCCTCACGGAAAAACATGTGTACCAATGGTTAAGGGTATCTGGTCACATCATCGGCTAGCCATATACTCTGCTCTAGGTGAACTCACTAAAAGAGGGGTCCTAAGGGTTTGGGTTGGTAGTTTAAACTTATCCACGAATCCCCTTGATATGTATGAATGTGATGCACCAGTATCGAAAAGAACAAGAGCGGTAAATGACTTAACCAAAAACTTACATATTATCGTGTCCGGCTGCTCTTGAACCTCCTCCACGTTAACGTGGTTCACTTGTCCTTTGTTGAATGGATTAGGCTTCTTCCCAGCGCTCCCATTTCCGTTTCCATTCCTTCCTTCAGGGCAATCATTGGCATAGTGCCATGTCTTCCCGCACTTAAAGCAAGTAACCTGACTTAGGTCTCTTTTGGCGGGTGTGGACGGGTTGGAGCGGTTCTGATTGTTGTTAGCTCCGTTCCCATTCCCATTCTTAGCACCATTGTGGTTATGTGATCCTCCTCCAGTGTGGTTGTGACCTCCATGGTTATGAACAAGTCCTCCTGAGTTCGGGGTTAGGCGAGGCTTACGCTGAGCTCCTGTGTTATACTTCCCTTGTCCATACTTCCTCTTGCGGGTCTCAATCTGCTGCTGCTTCCCTTCAATCATAAGAGCCTTGTCTACCAACTCCTGGTAGTTGTTGAAGGTTGCTACCATCAACTGCATGCTCATCTCATCATTCAGCCCTTCCATAAACTTCTCCTACTTCATGCATCTGTGGCCACATCATCGTGGGCATAGCGTGATAACTTGTCGAAATCATCCACGCATCGAGCCACGTGACGGTTCCCCTGGCGTAGGTTGCGGAACTCCCGCTTCTTCATCCGCATAGCTCCTGTTGAGACATGGGCTGTGCGGAAAGCTTGCTGAAACTGGTCCCGAGTGATATTGGCTATAGGAAAGGTGGCTGTGTAATTCTCCCACCGTGAGGCTGCTGGTCCATCCAATTGATGTGCGGCAAAGCGCACCTTCTCAGCATCTGTGCAACCTGCGGTGGTCAACTCCCTTCCAATACGGCGTAGCCAGTCATCAGCAACTATGGGCTCGGTGCTACTGGAAAACACCGGCGGCTGTAACCTTAGAAAACGGGCTAGGTTGTCCACTGGCGGCGGGTTGTTGTTGTTGTTGTTGCCCTGGTTCTGAACTAGCAATTGCATCAACGCATTCTGCTGCTGGATCAACAGGGTGAGCTCCGGCGGGAAAGCAAAACCGTGTCACGTCTCGGAGGCATCTGATGGGTTTAGATGGAAGAGGTCAGAATAGAAAAGGGGTCTAATGAGAAAGCACTACCCATATGCGCAGGAGACAAACACAATCATTTCACTCAATCAATTAAGCAAGGGCATACAAATGGTCTAGAACTATCGCAAAAGTGCTCAACTACTACTAAATACATGGGGGAATACTACTAATATATGGTGGTCATCTAGAAATTTTGATCGGTGGAAGACTCCATGATGTCTGCTCCAGCTTCGTCTTCGAAGTCATCATCACTAGGACCGGACTCGGTGTCGTCAATGATGATGTAGTTGTCCGGGCAAGTGGGGTCGTCGTCTTCTTCTCCCGGTGCTGGTCCTCCCATGAATACTCCGATCTTCCTAATTAGGTCGTCATTCTTCTCCAGTAGTGTCTTGATTTCCTCCTCATATCCATCGCGTGTAAACTTGAGTTCTTCCTCCAGTTCGATGATCCTAGTCTTCGCCTTCTTCTAGTCCATCATGTTCGCGCACATCTGGTTCTCCTGACGTCGAATGTGCTGGTTTAACTCCTGGATGAAAGCTGCAATGGGTCTATCCTTCTTGGTGCTGATTACTTCCCATTGCTCGTTTCGGCGCCCACATATTTGGTAGATAGTGTCCTTGAGTTCCCTGTGGTATACTTCTTCAATGCGTCCCATGGTAACGTGGGCTGCCACGCTCTTGCCTAGACTCCAGGTGGGTGCTTCGAAAGAAAATTCTATGGGTTTAGAAGTTGGCAAGAACGTCCTTCCTGGAACTTGTACTTGAATCATCCAGCACTCCTCTTCTGGTAAAGTGGCGTTGTACGTCCCGGTGAAGCTTGGTATTCCAATGTTCAAGTACCTAGTGACTTCCCTCAAGTGGCGTCCAAAAGGTGTGTCCTCATCTGGTTGCCCAAACTTGTTCTTCATCTCCGTCATCCTAAAGAGTAGAAAATGGAGAGGAGTCAGAAATGAGTAGAGAAACGTGACCTAGGGTTTGTCTTAGTGGTCGTGTCCTACACTCAGCGTGTGCTCTGATACCATCTTGTAGCGACCTGGCCTCAGATGGTCAAGTCATCCCTGGATCGGTAATGCTGACACACACAGTACTCGAAGGATTTATAACAGAGTAGCAATCACACACTTATTACATCGATTATCTCAAGAGAGAACTTATTACAATAATATGGCTTAAGGCCATCTAATACGATAACAGCGGAAGGCTTGGAATATAAAGTGAGTCCATCAACTCCAACAGCATAGCTGAGCTGCACGGCAACGATCTAATGAACCTTACTCCTCGTCTGAAAAGTCTGCGACATAACACGTTGCAGCCCGAAAACGGGTCAGCACATGGAATATGCTGGCAATGTAACACAATAGAGCATAAACAGAATAATGCTATCACTACATGAATACTTGGCTGGTGGAAGGCTGTATGGTTATAGTTTTTGCAAAAAGCCAATTTTTTCCTAGAACAAAGGAATAGATTTTACATTTAACTATCATGGTGGTTGAACAACATTGAGAAGATACCCCCAACTCAATACCAATTAAAGTGATTAACAACCCAACAATATTAATTAAAAGTGATGAGATACATGTGATAACCCAAGTACTAGATACTCAAGAATTGTCCATAACCGGGGAAACGGCTAACCATGATTAGATTGTACACTCTGCAGAGGTTTGCGCACTTTTCCCCACAAGACTGGATCACCTCCGTTGGATTTCTCGCACTACATGGTGTTTGAGAAACGGATGACCGAGACATAGTCTTTCAGAAACATTAACTCTCTACTCCGGGTAGACCATACCAAACCTACAAAACCCACTATGTCGGGGAAGCTGATCGGACCCACGAACACCTATGGGACCGGTGGACCGAGCCCCTTTCGGTTCGGTGGGGGGCGGAGGTTGCACGAAGAGCAGATCGAGGCGATGCACACGAGCAGTTTACCCAGCTTCGGAGCTCTCCGGAGAAATAATACTCCTACTGCTGCTTGTCTGATTGTATTGTGTTCTTGCTAGGGAGCGATGAGAGCTACAAGACCTAGCGTGGGTGTTCTCTAGTTTCGAATGAACCGAACCCTTTCTACGTTGCGCATGGGCCTCCTTTTATATGCTCAAGGGGTCTCCGACAGGTGGCAACGTAGGCAAGGGCAAAAACGTAAAAGGAGGCATGGTTGGTACAGCTACTTGTACAACGTATCATACCTAACCCTGACGGCAGGGGACAAAGGCATTAAATGCCCGTCTAAGTCGACTAAACAGTGTAGAAAGGGACCATCAGGGACGCCACCGCTTGCCACGATGGCAATCTTGTCAGCACCGCTTGCCACCGCGCTCCGCTGGCCGCACAGCCTCTTGCCACGCGCGCATGGGAAGGTCCCATGGCGACACGTTGATGGATGTACTGGAGCGGAGGAAATGAGTGGTAGCCTGCCGCGGCGAGCGCCTCGCCGCGATCGTTGCCTTGTCGCGCCCGGAAGCTGGTCGCTCACCGGGCCTTCCCGACAAGCTCCTCTTGCCGGGGCCTTGTCTCCTGTGTGCCTTGGTTGGCCTTCCCGAAAAGCTCCTCTTGCCGGGGTCTTGTCTCTTTGACTTAAATACTTTGTTCTTGAATGGCTCCAATGGAGCCGCAGAGGAC
The DNA here is from genome assembly GCA_021605145.1 of Aegilops bicornis. Classification (NCBI taxonomy): domain Eukaryota; kingdom Viridiplantae; phylum Streptophyta; class Magnoliopsida; order Poales; family Poaceae; genus Aegilops; species Aegilops bicornis. The sequence goes on along the minus strand of CM038673.1, from coordinate 546,788,989 downwards.
CTTGGCGGTCACCAGGCAAGCCCTGCCGCGATGGTGCAGAATCGCACAGGCACGAGTTCGGGATACTAGGGTACCCCTACTCTAGTACACCGACAGGAGCCCCCGGGCCTGGGCCACACACGGTGCCGAGCGCTGTTGGCCAGGCCCAAAACAGTGCACGGGCACGCGCGGCCTAGGTCACGCCATAACTTGCTCCGGACCCACCACATCCCCCACGAACAGCACGCGTCGAACGCGGCATCGTGGGAGAGATCGTGGGGGGTTTCTTTATTTGGAAAAGCGGAACGTCCGCCCCCTCTCCCTCCTTATAAACAGGGGAAACAGGGGCGGTTCGCCCACCTCGCCATTTGCTATCTAATCTCGAAAACCACCGCTGCTCCCCCCTTCTTCCCAAGTCTGAAGAGAGCAGCGCCCACTTCATCGCCACCAGCACCACCAACGCCGCCGACCTCCCCACCACCTCCGACATGGCTCAAACCGACATGGGGAAGGGCGTGAAGTCGGCCGAGGCGCAGCTGCTCATGGGCGCCGCGAAGGAGCGGCTATCTCCTCAGCTCGCCGCAAGGGAGCTGAGGGAGGACTACTACCTCTTCTGGTCGACGGAGACGCGAGCGCATCCGCGCACGAAGATACTCCCAGCCGCTGCTTCAGAATTAGCCCCAACTGGGTACCCATTCTTCGCACTGTTCTTCTATTGCGGGCTCTGCCCGCCCTTCTCTGAATTTTTCTACGATATCATGAACACCTACGGGTTCCGCCTCCTTGACTTCACCCCCAATGCTGTCCTGACCATGGCAGTTTTCGCACATCTTTACGAAAACTTTGTCGGAGTCCACCCAAACGTAGCCCTCTTCCGCCACTTCTTCATGCCCCGAGTCGAGAGAGGAGAGCCACTTGCCGGAGGAATTGCTTGGATCTCAAGGATCGGCAAGAAGGAGGCCTATCCGAAGGAGAGCTCCGTAGCAAGTGGGAGGAGTGGAGGGCAGATTGGTGTTGGATTGTAGAGGAGAACCCGCAGCCCTTTACCGCCCAAATAAACCCCAATAGTGCTGCAACGATTGGAGCAACTTGGCGCCGGAAGATGCTAGATTGAAGATTGTTGTGACCCGGATCCTGCGCCTCGTGCTTTCCGGACTCACTGTAAGGCGCCGTTAGCAGATTTCTTCGCCGCCAGACGCTTCCATGCAGAGAGGAGGAGACCTGCTTGGGAGTTCCAGAATCGGCGGATATCATGAGGCTGCGCCTGGCCTCAACTTCAATTTCACCGCCTTGGAGTTGGATGCGATGCTCCGAGCTGTTCAAGCACGACCCCTGATTATCCCGAATGGTTCAGGTTGCCGAGGGAGTAGTTCCATTGTGCAACAATTCCTCGCCGACCGCATCCGTGCAATGATGCCGCCAGCGACTCGCATGGAATTGTTCCAACCTCGGCAAGAGCTCGCAGATGATGTCGCGGCGGGTGTTCTTCGACAGCTTGGAAGAAGTGCCGATCCGCCCGACGAAAGCGTAAAGGCCTCACCATGACACCACTGACGACGAGATGCAGCGCATCGCCACCAGGCTGGAAGAGGCGGCAGCAGCTGCTGCCGCTGGCGAATTCGGGTTCACCGTGGAAGAGGCAGAGGCAGCAGAGGCGGCAAGCCTTGTCGAACGAAGGGAGTTTGTCGGCGAGGAGGAGCTTGCCGAACCTGAAGCTGAGTCGAGCGAGCCCGCCGAGGGCGCCTCCTCCCCACCATCCAGCAGCTTGCTGCGAGTGGAGCCCCCAGCTCCACCAAGAAGGCGTCTTCGCAAGGTCGAGATTTAAACGGGCGGCAGACGGGCTAACAGCTGGCCACAAGGCGCCGCGACGCGCTCCACCGCTGCAAGCATCACAGCGCTGGAGCACCTCACGCTGCTGTAGCAACTGGAGCGGGGCCCTCCCAGGCCGCCGATGCTACTCCCGCCAAGCGGCCAAGGGAACCCACTCCTCCGCCTCGTCGCACCGTAGGCGAGCCAGAATTTGATCTCTCCGCGCTCAGCTCCGACGAGGAACTAGTTTTGAAAGAAATGAAACAGAGAAATGTTGGGCGCCAAAGCCCACAGCAAATAGGAATGCAGATGGAAATAAAGTATCTTTGGGTTACTCTTCTGTGTTGTACTTGTATTTCTTCAATTTTTTTGCTTTGTCTTGTATCTGATTTGCTTCATTCTGAACCCTTTCCTTTTCAGGACGCTGGCCCAGAGAGCGTCGAAGAGAGCCAAGACTCCGGTGGTTGTCATCGAGGACGATCCTCCCGCGGCAGCAGGAGGCGCGTCCGAGACCACCTTGCCGGACGCGGCAACTCTTCCTCAAAGCAGCCCCCAGCACAACCCCCAGCGTAAGTATAAGGTTTACTTCTTACTGTTGAGCATGCATGGGTGCCCTTTCTTTGTTGATATTTGACTGTTGGTTTGTGTAGGAGCAGAGCAGGCCCACCAGGAGTGCTCTGAAGCCGCTCCTGACATGCCATCTGCTTCAACTACTCCGCCAAGGGAGGATCCCCGGGCAAGGGAGCGTTCTCCGGCAAGAGAGGTTTCTCCGGCAAGGGACAGCACCAGTGACCCTCCGCTGGTCGAGACCACGGCTGCAGATCCCATCGCAGGTAATCCTCTTGCCTGAAAATTTCCCTTGGGTTCTTTTTCTTCTGATCTTCTTTTTGAATATCTGCTTGACTTTTCTTCATTTTCTGGTCGTCAGATCCATCCGCCGCAGAGCCGATGGAGACTGAGGTCGCCCGCGAGGAGGACGCGCGCGGCAATACTAACGACGCCGCCACCATCGAACGGGAGGTTGGCGCTGACGAGCCCGCCGGCGAAGAGGCCGCCCAGGCTGATGCCGCAGAGGCTGGCGAGGGGCCCGGCGATCGCACTGACGGCCCTGAGGCCGCAGGAACGTCAGGCGCTACACCGACCACCGATCCCTCCGCCGCTACTGCAGCGCCAGGTTCCGAAGAGCCCCAGTCCGGCGCCTATCTGAAGGCCGGCGATGGTGTCTTCATCAAGCTCCCCTGGGCGTCGAGCCTGTGGCTTCGCTGAAGGGGAGACCTTTGACGAGGAGCTGCTCGCCTCCGCTGGGCTGACGCTGGTTGACGCGCCAAGCAGCAGCAGCGGCGTGTCTGAGGAGGAGCAACTGTTGAGGAAGCTGCTGTCGCTCTACCGCGCCCGACAAGCCAAGCTGGAATCCCGGGAAGCGCTTGTCGCGAAGGCGGGAGCAGACATAGAGAAGCGCGCGGAGGAGCTCCGGAGCACCAACCAAGAAGCTCTCCGGTCCTTGGCAGAGGAGCGGGAGTGACTCGCCGAGGAACGCACAGCCTTCATCCTCGAGAAGGCTGAGGTTGAGGAGCGGCAGTGGCTTGCTGCCGAGAAGCTGTCTGCGCAGGAGGGCGAGCTGGCGCAGCGAAAGATCAATCTTGACAGCCATGAGGAGGAGCTTGCCGCGCGCGAGCAAACATTTGGCGGGGCTCTCAAGGAAGCAAAGGACGCTGCCGCAGCTGCCGAGGCCGCTAAGAAGGAGCTGGAGACGAAAGTGACGCAGCTAGAGGCCAGTCTGAAGAAGGGCGGTGAGGAGCTTGCTGCACTCAAGCATGAGCGAGAGAAGGACGCCTACACTCTTGGCGAGCTGCAGGGCCGTCTCGCTGAGAGGAGCAAGGAGCTCAGCGCCGCCAAGGACTCCAAAGCAGATCTCGAGCTGAAGCTGACCACCTTGATGCAGACGCTGGACGGCGCCAAGGAGCGGGAGGTGGCCTTGTTGGAGAAGGTCAAGGCCGACGAGGCGCTGTTGGCGAGTGCTACTGCCGCCTAGGGCACCTTCAGGGAGAATGTGGAGCACTGGACCGAGGGTCTTGTGAATATCACCGCTGCCATCTACAGGGAGCTGACGGAGCTAGGGATGGTGGATCTCGGGTACTCCTCCGACGAGCGCCTCCAACCCAGCGCCAAGCTCAGCTTGTTCTTCAAGGGCGTGGTGACGGCTCTCCAGCGACTTCGGGAAGAGATCCCAAAGCAGCTGGCTGAGGAATCGCGCCAGATCAGCACGGGAGCTCTCCAGAAGGTGCTGATGAAGGTGGCCTTCCGCAATCCAGGCCTCAACCTCACCGGCGTCCTCAAGTCCTTGCACGGATGCTTTGATGTGGAAGCGCTCAAGGCCCTTGTCTCACCCATTGTGGACAAGGTGGGCAAGATCAAGAGGGTTGATGGCGACCGCGTAGATTAGGCCGCCAATTTTATCTTTTCCTTGTCGCTGCTGGTCATGTTATGAAAACAATCTATTAGAGCTGTGACAAGCTATCTTGTAATATGGCTCTATTTTGGGTAGTAATTGCTATGTTATTTCCTTTACTTGATTCCTTCCTTTGTATGTTTTTGCCCTACGCTTTTAGGGAACTTGCCGGCGCAGGCACCTTTTGCCATGAGCGCCGAAAAGTGGACATCAAGAACTTTGGCGGTGCCACTTCCGACAAGCAACCTTGTCGCAACTAGTTCTTGACTCACTTAAGTTGTTGAGCGGACTCGAAACAAAGTAAGGGCGCAGCTAGCCATGAGTCGGTTCCTCCGCGCGCAGGTTTTCCATACAAAGTACGGTCGTTCGAGGAGGATAACTTAAAAATTTAGAAGCTGGTTGCTCAAATTTTGACAACTTAGCTTTTCTGTCGTTTGCTTCCCGGTAAGGCGAAATTTCCTCGAGCGACGCTTAGTGGCCCACACCATTATCTTCTCCTTCCCCCCCGGCTAACTTCTGGTCGAGGGAACCTTCCTTTCTTTGAGAAAGAGAAAGAAGAGAAAATAAAGTTATGGAGCCTCGCGGCTCGCTATTGCTTACCGGGTGTAGGTGCTGCACAAAGTGTCAGATAACGCATGCAATAAGATAATGAAAGCATGAAATTGACAAGTTGTGCGGAACACATAAGCTTTACTTATGCACGGGATCTGCGCCCGGCTTTGTACGAAGGATTACATGCAACATCGGCAAGACTTGTACAAAAGGTGGTTGCCGGAATGGGTTCTGGCAACCGCGCACTACGGGTAAAACTTATGAAGATGTTCGATGTTCCAGGAGTTGCTCACCGGAATGCCATCCTCGGTCTCAAGGCGGACAGCGCCAGGCCTAGTGACTTGTTTCACCCGATAACGGCCTTCCCACTTCGGCGTCAACTTGTTGGAATTCTTGGCGGACTAAACGCACCGAAGAACAAGGTCGCCATCCTCGAGACTTCTGGCATTAACTTTGCGGCTATGGTAGCGGCGCAAAGCTTGCTGATATCGAGCAGCTCGTACAGCAGCCTGAAGACGGTCCTCCTCAAGGAGCAGCCCGTCATCTTGTCGCAGCTGCTCTTCCTCAAGCTCATCATAAGCGAGCACTCGAGGTGACCCGTATACGAGTTCCGTGGGGAGAACTGCCTCCGCTGCATAGACTAGAGCGAAAGGTGACTGGCCGGTGGCTCGATTTGGCGTCGTCCTGATCGACCAAAGAACCACCGGCAGCTCCTCAATCCAGTTTCTTCCACAGTTGTGCAGCCTGTCGAAAGTTCTGGTCCTGAGCCCGCGCAGCACTTCAGCATTTTCCCTCTCCGCTTGACCGTTACTTCTCGGATGAGCAACAGAAGCAAAGCAGACCTTGGCGCCAAGATCTTGGACGTACTGCATGAAGGTGCGGCTCGTGAATTGCATGCCGTTGTCGGTGATGATCCTGTTGGGAATCCCGAAATGGCAAACAATCGACCTGAAGAACTTGATCACGACCGTGGCTGTCACCTTCCTCATCGCTTCCACTTCCGGCCACTTTGTGAACTTGTCGATTGCAACGCATAAGTACTCAAAGCCCCGACAGCTCGGGAAGGGGCCGAGGATATCGAGCCCTGCATCGAAAATGGCTAGGATAAAGGGATCGCCCGGAGAGCTTGAGCTGGCCGGGTGTATCTGCTTGGAATGGAACCGCACGCTTCACACTTGGTTACTTGTGCAGTTGCATCCTGGAGGGCTGTCGGCCAAAAGAAACCTTGCCGGAAAGCTTTGCCGGCAAGTGCTCTTGCGCCAATGTGGTGACCACATATGCCTCCATGTATCTCTGCCAACAGCTTCTGTCCATCTTCTCGGTGAATACACTTCAATTTCACAGCGTTGAGTCTTCTTACATGCAGTGTCTTGTCGACAACCGGTACATACTTGATCGCCGGGCTACTCTTCCGCTTCTTCTTGCTCTTCGGAAGTTCTCCTGTTTGAAGGAAATGGACAATCTGTGTGCCCATGCCGGAGCTTGCGGCTCGACAACAAGGACTAAAGGCACATTCTGCTGCCGGGAACATCCGCTTCTACGGCGAGAACCTGCGGCTCAGCCGGAGCTTGATGTTCCCCGGCAAGCTTGCCGGAACAAAACTTGTCGGGAGCGTCTGCTTCAACGGAACAAATCCTAGGGCTTGTCGGAGCAGACTGTTCCTTAGCACTCTTGGCGTTGATCTTGGGGACCTTCTTGGTGGCGGCTTCGGGAAGCTCTGCCGGAAAATAGTCACTAGAAATCAACTTCCTCTTCTTGTTCTGTCCTGTTGATGGCGTTACAGTCGGTTGAGTCAGCTTGACCACAAAAGTCCCTGGTTCCACAGGTAACTTGAGTGCGGTGCACTTTGACAGGCCATCAGCAATATCGTTCTGAGCTCTTGGAACATGTTCCATCTGCAGGCCGTCAAAGTGCTCTTCCAGCTTTCTCACTTCATCAACATAGGCTTCCATCAACGGACTCTGGTAATCCTTGTTCACTTGGCGGACGACAAGCTGTGAGTCACCCCTGACAATGAGCTTCTTGATCCCAAGGTCTCATCATGATCTCGAGACCGGCAAGCAAACCTTCATACTCTGCTGTATTGTTTGTTGCTTGCTCCTTGGGAAAGTGCATTTGGACTATGTATTTGAGGTGCTCTCCGTGGGTGCTACAAGCAAAGACGCCAAAGACCGGGCGCCTTTGCAGCGAAGGCACCATCAAAGTACATCAGCCACTCTTTGCTTGCTTCCTTGACGGGGATGCTCGTTTCTGGAATTTCTTCGTCTTGGGTTGGCGTCCATTCTGCTATGAACTCTGCCAATGCTCTTCTTTGGATAGTTGAAGTGCTCTCAAACTTGAGGCCAAAGCTTGATAGTTCCAGTGCCCACTCGACAATCCTGCCTGTTGCTTCTGGATTTTGCAGTAACCTCTTCAGCGGAAAACGAGTGACAACTGTGATCTCATGTGCTTGGAAGTAATGGCGCAGCTTTCTCGAGGCCATGAGAAGGCCGAAAAGCAATTTCTGCACACCAGAATACCTTGACCTAGCCCCCTGCAGAAGGGAACTGACAAAGTAAACTGGGTGCTGCACCATCCTTTTCTGCATCTTCTCACACGCCTGCGCAGATCCATCTTTGTCGGGACCAGAGCTTGCCGGTGAAGCCCCCTGCTTGTCACTGGATGCCTCTGCCGTGGTTGCTAGCTCATCATCCGCCTCCCTCTCCGCTACTAACGCAGCACTAACCACTTGATTGGTTGCCGCTATATATAGCATCAACTTCTCTTGTGGCCTAAGTGCGACAAGTATCGGAGTGGAGGACAGGTATCTCTTTAAGTTCTACAGCGCAGCCTCCGCTTCGGGAGTCCATTTCATTGGACCTGCCTTTTCAATATTTTGAAAATGGCGGTATGCCGCCAACAGACCTAGAAATAAACCTGCTGAGAGCAGCTACGCAACCGGCAAGTCTTCGTACATTCTTGATCTTGTCGGGATTGGCTTCAATTCCCCGCTGAGACACGAAGAACCCGAGAAGCTTGCTGGAAGGGACTCCAAACACACACTTCTCGGGGTTGAGCTTGAGGTTGATCTTGCGCAGATTTGCAAAGGTTTCGTCTAAATCTTGAACCAGAGTTGCCTTGTCCTTGCTCTTGACCACTATGTCATCCATGTAGGCTTCTACATTTCTGTGCATTTGCGGCTCAAAAGCGTCATGGACTACTCTTGCAAATGTTGAACCAGCATTCTTTAAGCCGAATGGCATCCGTACAAAACAGTATGTGCCACATGGGGTGATGAATGCGGTCTTCTCCTCATCCTCTTCTGCCATGAAGATCTGATGGTATCCTGAGTACGCATCAAGAAATAAAAGCAAATCACATCCGGCCGTGGAGTCAACAATCTGGTCGATGCGCGGCAAGGGAAATGGGTCTTTGGGACAAGCTTTATTAACATCAGTAAAGTCGATACAAAGCCTCCATTTTCCGTTTGCCTTACGCACGACTACAGGATTGGCCAACCACGTAGGATGGAGCACTCCTCTGACAAGGCCTGCTGCTTCCAATTTCTTGATTTCTTCTGCGATGAATTCTTGGCGCTCCACTGCTTGCTTCCTGACTTTCTGCTTGACGGGCCACGCGTGAGGACATACGGCAAGATGGTGCTCAATCACTTTCCTGGGAACACCGGGGATGTCAGACGGTTGCCACGCAAACACGTCGACGTTCGCCCGCAGGAAAGCAACGAGCGCGCCTTCCTATTTAGGGTCGAGAGTGGCACCGATGGTGAAGGTACCACCAGTGCCGTCCTCCTTGGCGGACACCTTCTTGGTCTTTGGTGGAGCTGCCATCGCCTTTCTTACACTTGCCGGTGGAGCTCGACGGTGCGTCCTCGACGGTAGCGCAGCACTCCGAAGAGGTGCGCTTGCCGGAGTGGGCATCAGAGCTCTTGCCGGACTTGGTCTTCTTCTTCCCCCCGGGAGCTTCAGCGGCAAGTGACTTGCTATCTGTTGCGGCTGCTGCTTCCCGGTAGATCTTGTCGGCGCAGATAAGAGCATCCTTCTTGTCGCCAGGGACAGAAATGACACTTATCGAGCCTGGCATCTTGAGCAAGTTGTATGCATAATGAGAGGCTTCCATAAACTTGGCGAGTGCTGGACGGCCAAGTATCCCATTATAAGGCAATGGGAAATCAGCAACGTCAAAAGTGACCCTCTCAGTCCTGAAGTTCAACTCGCTGCCAAACGTCACCGGCAACGTGATCTTTCCCTTCGGCTTGCTCCTTCCCGGATTGATTCCTTGGAATGTGCCGGTCTCTTCAAGCTCGCCATCAGGGATCTGAAGCTTCTGGAGTACCACGGAGGAGATCAGGTTCAAGCCGGCCCCGCCGTCAACTAGCATCTTAGTGACTTTGAGGTCGCGGATAGTTGGTGAAACCAACATCGGCAAGCACCCGACCGCAGTGATGCAATCAGGGTGGTCCTCAATATTAAAGATGATAAGCATGCTGGACCATTTCGGAGGCTTGCGTGACTCGATGGATGGTTCTGCCGCATTAACTTCCCGCATCCACTGCTTGAGTTGGCGGTGTGAAGTATGCAGAGAAGCACCACCGTCAACGCACAGGACCTCTATGGCTTTCTGTAACTCCTGCTCATCGGTCTCATCATCTTCCATGTCTTCATAGTCGTCGTCATCTTCATCCTTGTCGCGGCCGCGGGGAGGTCTGTCTCCTTGCCGCTGCTTGGCTTTGCCGCGGCGTCCTCCTCGGCCTGGACATTTCTTGCTGGCTCCTCCAGCACCTTCTTGAGCCTTCTCGTTGTCACGCCGCTCGTACTCAGCCTTTTGCTGTTCAACAAGCTGCTCGACCTTCCTGCAGCTCTAGAGATCATGGCCCTTGGTGCGGTGGATCTTGCAATACTGCTTGTTGGTGCTATCCTGCTTGTCGGCGACCGCCACAGCCTGGCAGTTGGTGCCCGCGGCAACCTCCTTGCCGGAGCTACCAACTTTGTCTTTCTTGGCGCCACCTCCGTTGCCGGACTGCTTGACAACTAGCACATCTTTGCCTTTCTTTTTCTGTTGTTCCGCCGTCGGCTTTTCTTTGCCGGGGTGGATCCCTCACTATCAGATCCTGCAGCTTCTGTATTCTCTCCGGGGAGTCTCCTCCCTTCCTCAGCACGTGCACACTTATTGGCCAGGGCATATAGCTCACTGACATCTCTGATCTTGCACATCGCCATCTCCTCCCGCATCCTGCGGTTTCGCACGTTCTGATGGAACGCGCTGATCACCATGGCAGGATGGACATCTGGGATGTTGTGCTGTACACGGTTGAATCTCTGAATGTACTTGCGCAGGGGTTCTCCTTCCTTCTGGGCTAGCAGATGAAGGTCGCTCTCTTGGCCATGAGGCTTGTGGCCGCCTGTGAAGGCGCCGACAAACTGATGGCATAGATCTGCCCAAGAGGATATGGAGTTGTCCGAAAAGTGCATGAGCCAAGATCTGACATTGGGCTTGAGTACCAGCAGGAAGTAGTTGGCCAGAATCTTGTTGTCTCGCCCCCGGCAGCTTGCACCGCAATGCTATAGATGTTGAGGAACTCCAACGGATGCGTCTTGCCGTCGTACTTCTCTGGCATGTCTGGCTTGAAATTCTTCTTGCTGGGCCACTGGACTTGCCGCAGCTCACGAGTGAACGCAGGGCAGCTTCATCGCAGCACGGCCAGTCGCCTGGGGCCCCGGGCGCATGCATGTCGATAGAGGGCCCAGCGCGCTGGTCGGATTGACGCCGCGCTTCTCTTCGGCGCTCGATGCGAGTTCGAGCGTCTTCTTGCTGTCGTTCGTGAAGAACTTGGCGCTGATCGCGACGGGCTCGTGGGTCTGATGACGCGGTGGAGTCGCTGTCGAGGTGGATCCGACGAGTTGGCGATCTTGGCCTTCGGGGTGGAGAGTGCATGGTGGTTGCACCCCCACAGGTTTCGTCGCCACCGGCTCGTGCCTTGTTGTTCTGCCGCGGCGACGATGTAGTCGGTTGTCATGAGTGTCGCCGCTGGCAAAGCCGATGAGACTCGATGGTGGCCCTCCACTCATCGACCTTGTCGGCTGTTGGAGGGTAATCTAGGAGCAGTTGAGCTCTTGCCAAAGCTTCTGCTGGAGTGGTGGGTGGCAGTGGCGAACGGTGCGAGGAGCGGGATATGCTCGGACTTCTAACTATGTTAGAAGGAGCAGTATCTCGTCCAGGCGACCGTGCCTCACCCGTGCCAGCGTGTTGGCGTGCGCGCTGGTCTTGAGGGCCTCGGGATCCTCCAGCTCGATCTTGATCCAACGAGCGTATGGTACTGTGAATACCATGACGCTGTCGGTCCCGCGCCTCCTGAGATGGACGCGGTGCATGTCCGAACGCCGAGGTCTGCGCAGCCTTGTCCTTGGACTTGGCAGCGTCGTGGGCTCCTTCATCGACGCCCGTTCTTCCGCCGGCGTCTACCCCACCACCCATTTGCTCCGGTGGTGGCGGGATCTTCATGGCCTTCTTCTTTGGTGGCATGTCGATGAAGATGTAGCTCGTGTGAACGCCGGATCAGGTTCACACAGCCTCGACGCCCCCTACCTGGCGCGCCAAAGATGTCGGGGAAGCTGATCGGACCCACGAACACCTATGGGACCGGCGGACCGAGCCCCTTTCGGTTCGGTGGGGGGCGGAGGTTGCACGAAGAGCAGATCGAGGCGATGCACATGAGCAGTTTACCCAGCTTTGGAGCTCTCCGGAGAGATAATACTCCTACTGCTGCTTGTCTGATTGTATTGTGTTCTTTCTAGGGAGCGATGAGAGCTAAAAGACCTAGCGTGGGTGTTCTCTAGTTTCGAATGAACCGAACCCTTTCTACGTTGCGCATGGGCCTCCTTTTATATGCTCAAGGGGTCTCCGACAGGTGGCAACGTAGGCAAGGGCAACAACGTAAAAGGAGGCATGGTTGGTACAGCTACTTGTACAGCGTATCATACCTAACCCTGACGGCAGGGGACAAAGGCATTAAATGCCCGTCTAAGTCGACTAAACAAAGGTAGAAAGGGACCGCTGTGGATGCCACCGCTTGCCACGATGGCAATCTTGTCAAGACCGCCATCACCGCTACCGCTGGTCAAGACAGCCTCTTGCCACGCGCGCCTGGAAAGGTCCCATGGCGACACGTTGATGGATGTACTGGAGCGGAGGAAATGAGCGGTAGCCTGCCGGGGCGAGCGCTTCGCCGCGGTCGTTGCCTTGTCGCGCCCGGAGGCTGGTCGCTCACCGGGCCTTCCCGGCAAGATCCTCTTGCCGGGGCCTTGTCTCCCGTGTGCCTTGGTTGGCCTTCCCGACAAGCTCCTCTTGCCGGGGTCTTGTCTCTTTGACTTAAATACTTTGTTCTTGAATGGCTCCAATGGAGCCGCAGAGGACCTTGGCGGTCACCAGGCAAGCCCTGCCGCGTCGTGCTGCAACTGCCTGTGCACGAGTTCGGGATACTAGGGTACCCCTACTCTAGTACACCGACACACTACCTGCTGATCTACCTCTTCAAGAGCTTCACATAACTTACTGAACTATGCTAGAGCCCATAATAGCTTGTGGCTGCATCAAGGAAGTTTCTAGCATGAATCATCTCAGTTCCCTTTGAGCCTGGGTGGCGGTCCATAGGAAGATCACACGGGTACCCCGGGATTTCCAAAAAAATACAGACAACACTGGGTTTCCCAGGTGCCTCAATCCACCCAGATGTTAGTTTAAGTTGCCACCTTAAGTTGAACCATTAGTTATCAATCTCACATCTGTCATGGATTTCACTCAAACTCGAACCACGTCTACGAGCATAGCACAGCATAGTAATAAGCAACGCGTAGAAGTAACTCCCAAGGGTTTGAATATAATAGGGCAATAGGTTCTACCTCAATAACTACTTCCCAACCCACATGTTAATGACATCCTAATCATGTAATGTTTGAGGATTGGAACTAGTGCATAAAAACTGGGTATGAAAAGAGTATGATCAATGTGTTACTTTCCTTGCTGACGATCCACGAAACCTAGGGACTCGTAGTAGCACGCTTCGCAGTCTGGGAATTCTATCGCAAGCAAACAATGGCATACATAAGCAACAAGCAAAGATGCACAAGCAAAAACTCAAACAAAAGGGGTTGACCAGAAAGTTCAACTTAAGAACTCCGGTTTGCAAAAAGAATCAAATCAAACGGAGCAACGAAATTCAAACGACGAAAGAAACGAGATCCATTTACTAATCTGAAGTAAGGTCAAATTTTACAGTACCAAAATCTTGTTTAAGTTGCTTAAGCAGAAAGAGGATCTCGAGACGAAGATCCAGGCGCTTGAATCGCCGAGTTCTGACTAACGAGCGAAAAGATAAACAGAAACTAAGATCGGAACAGAAATCGCGATCAGAAATAATCGCGGACAAATCTGAGAAAAAGAAAAAACGACGAACAGTTTAACGAGCGGACCTTCGTTAACTGTAACTAAACGATGAACGCGTTCGTTGGAACGAACGAACGAGCAAACGCTCGCTGAACAAATAAACCGAGAAAGAAAAAAAATAAACCGATCTAAAAAAAACCTAGGGTTTTCTAAAAAAACCGAATGGTTTTCTTTAGAAAACCGGGGCGGCGGGGCGGCTAGCTGAGCTTGGCTCTGGCGGGGTTCCCGTGCAGCGGCGGGGCGACGTGTGGTGGCGGGGCTGCGGCGGCGGCGGTGGGAGGCGGCGGCAAGCGGCACATGGCGGCTGCAAGCGGCGGGCGAGGGGCGGCGGCGGGCGACTTGGGCTCCAGAAGGCGGGCGGTATTTAAAGGGGGACGGGGGGCGGCGGCTGCTTGGGGGAGGTGGCAAGGAAGCGGCGGCGGCGGGGAGTCCGGCTCGGACAGGGAGTCCGGGTCGGCGGCGGCGGCTCGGGACGGCCTGGCTCGGCTGGGCCTTAGGCCCAGTCGGGCGCGGGAAACTTTTTTTTGTAAATAGTTTCGCCGACAGAAATAAAATCCTAGAAAAATAAATACAAATCTAAAAATGCCAAAACAAATTTTCACCATCTAAATAAAATACTTAGAACGAGATGAACATTTTCTTGGCCCTAAAATGCAATTTTGAAAACATGCAATTTTTGTAATGCAAATAAAATCCGAATAAAACCAAATAAAATAAAATAAAATATTTTAATATTTTTCCTCCAATATTTCAATTATTTTGGATAAGTCATATTATCTCATCTCATTTATCTTAACATGAAATATTTTCCAGAGAGAAAAATAATTAAAATCAAAATCCTCGTTTCATTATTTGATAAAAATCAAATATGAAAACCGGGAAAGATCGCCAACTCTCTCCGTGGGTCCTTGAGTTGCTTAGGATTTCGAGGATTGAGGAACGGAAATGCAATAAAATATAATATGCATGAATGACCTATGTATAACATTCCAAATTCAAAATTTGGGATGTTACACTGCTGGTCTTCGAATGTCGCCACCTGCCGGATTGTGGAAGCCGGCTGCATGGCCTTGCGCTTATGGTCATTCGGTTACTGTCGCCGACTGGTGTCACCAGCCGGGGTCCGAGGAGCTTGGGGAGCCACTTTGCCAGATGCATCAACTTGGATCTCCACCTTCATGGAGGAGTCGGCCGTGGCGTACTTGTCTGCTATGATCAGCAGTTTGTCGAGGGTCGTTAGCTCGTCGCAGAGAAGCTTGTGCTTGAGGAGGGTGACCTCTCGGCACCCGGCGGTGAAATACTCGATGGCTTCAACCTCGTGCACACCCTCGCAAGAGTTGCATAGCTTGGCCCAGTGCGTGAGATATATAGTCGCGAGTCGACTCGTTGGGGCCTTGGACGCATAAGGAGAGCTGGCGAGGCTTGGGCGGCCACTTGTACGTGCTGGTGAAGTTGCGGATGAAGGCTTCAGTGAAATCGACCCAACTATTGATGTTGCGGGGCTTCAGGCTGTTCAGCCTTGTCCGGGCTATGCCCTAGAGCATGAGCGGAACGTACTTCACGGCAACACGCTTGTTGCCGTTCGTGATGCTGACGGTTGTGGAGTAGTCGACTAGCCAGTCCTCCGGCTTCACAGAGCCGGTGTACTTGGGCGTATCTCTCGGGAGAGTGAACCCTTTGGGGAAGGGCTCATCTCGAATGCGGGGGCCGAAACAAGGCGGACCTGATACGTCCATTTTGCATCCTCCGTTTATATCAATATTTATTGCATTATGGGCTGTTATTACACGTTATGTCACAATACTTATGCCTATTCTCTCTTATTTTACAAGGTTTACATAAGGAGGGAGAATGCCGGCAGCTGGAATTCTGGGCTGGAAAAAGAGCAAATATTAGAGACCTATTCTGCACAACTCCAAAAGTCCTGAAACTCCACGGAAGTCATTTTTGGAAATAATGAAACATATTGAGCGAAAGAAGTAAGCTAGAGGGGGACCCACCTGGCCACGAGGGTGGGGGCGCGCCCTACCCCCCCAGGGCGCGCCCCCCTGCCTCGTGGTCCCTTGTTGGCTCTCCGGTGGCCATCTTCTGCTATATGAAGTCTTTCGTCAAGGGAAAAAATATACGCAACCTTTCGGGACGAGACTCCGCCGCCATGAGGCGGAACCTTGGCGGAACCAATCTAGGGCTCCGACAGAGCTGCTCGCTGGGACACTTTCTCCGGAGGGGGGAAATCATCGCCATCGTCATCACCAACGCTCCTCTCATCAGGAGAGGGCAATCTCCATCAACATCTTCACCAGCACCATCTCCTCTCAAAACCCTAGTTCATCTCTTGTATCCAATTCTTGTCTCCAACTCCGGGATTGGTACTAGTAGGTTTCTAGTAGTGTTGATTACTCCTTGTAGTTGATGCTAGTTGGTTTATTTGGTGGAAAATCATATGTTCAGATCCTTTATGCATATTAATACCCCTCTGATTATGAACATGAATATGCTGTGTGAGTAGTTACGTTTGTTCCTGAGGACATGGGAGAAGTCTTGCATTAGTAGTCATGTGAATTTGGTATTCGTTCGATATTTTCATGAGATGTATGTTGTCTAGCCTCTAGTGGTGTTATGTGAACATCGACTACATAACACTTCACCATTATTTGGGCCTAGAGGAAGGCATTGGGAAGTAATAAGTAGATGACGGGTTGCTAGAGTGATAGAAGCTTAAACCCTAGTTTATGTGTTGCTTCGTAAGGGGCTGATTTGGATCCATATGTTTCATGCTATGGTTAGGTTTACCTTAATACTTTTGTTGTAGTTATGGATGCTTGCAATAGAGGTTAATCATAAGTGGGATGCTTGTTCATGTAAGAACAGCATCCAAGCACCGGTCCACCCACATATCAAATTATCAAAGTACCGAACGCGAATCATATGAACGTGATGAAAACTAGCTTGACGATATTCCCATGTGTCCTCGGGAGCGCTTTTCTCTATATAAGAGTTTGTCCAGGCTTGTCCTTTGCTACAGAAAGGAGTGGGCCACCTTGCTGCACTTTATTTACTTTTGTTACTTGTTGCTCGTTACAAATTATCTTATCACACAACTATCTGTTACCACTTATTTTAGTACTTGCAGAGAATACCTTGCTAAAAACCGCTTATCATTTCCTTCTGCTCCTCGTTGGGTTCGACACTCTTACTTATCGAAAGGACTATGATAGATCCCCGATACTTGTGGGTCATCAAGACTCTTTTCTGGCGCTGTTGCCGGGGAGTGAAGTGCCTTTGGTAGGTGGAATATGGTAAGAAAAATTTATATAGTGTGCTGAAATTTACTGTCACTTGTTACTATGGAAAGTAATCCTCTGAGGGCTTGTTCAGGGTATCTTCACCCCGACCAGTAGAGCAAAGAATTGCTCCTCAACCTACTGAACTTACTGAAAATGAAAATGTTCTCTTTGAATTTCCTTCGGGTATGTTAGAAAAACTGCTAGATAATCCTTTTGCAGGAGATGGAATAAAGCATCCTGATGAGCGCCTAATCTATGTGGATGAAGTTTGTGGATTATTTAAGCTTGCAGGTATACCCGATGATGTTGTTAAGAAGAAGGTCTTCCCTTTATCTTTGGAGGTAGACGCATCAACATGGTATATGCTATGTGATGATACGGGGTCATGGAACTACAAACGATTGAAATTGGAATTTCATCATAAGTTTTATCCTATGCATCTTGTTCATCGTGATCGCAATTATATATATAATTTTTGGCCTCGCGAAGGATAAAGCATCGCTCAAGCTTGGGGGAGGCTTAAATCAATGTTATATTCATTCCCCAATCATGAGCTCTCACAAGAAATAATTCTTCAAAGTTTTTATGCTCGGTTTTCTGAAAACAATCGCACTATTCTAGATACTTCTTGTGATGGCTCTTTTACCATGAAGACTATTGAATTCAAATGGAATTTATTGGATAGAATTAAACGCAACTCTGAAGATTGGGACCTCGACGAAGGTAAGGAGTCAGGTATGACACCTAAGTTTGATTGTGTCAAATCTTTTATGGATACTGTTGTTTTCTGTAAATTTAGCACTAAATATGGACTTGACTCTGAGATAGTAGCTTCTTTCTGTGAATCTTTTGCTACTTATGTTGATCTCCCCAAGGAGAAGTGGTGTAAATATCATCCTCCCATAGAAGTAAAAGTAGCTGCACCTATTAAAGTTGAAGAAAAGACTATTACTTATAATGATCCTGTTGTTCCTACTTCTTATGTTGAGAAACCACCTTTCCCTGTTAGGATAAAGGATCATGCTAAAGCTTCAACTGTGGTTCGTAAAAGCAATATTAGAACTTATACACCTCCTGAGCAAGTTAAAGTTGAACCTAATATTGCTATTGTTAAAGATCTCGTGGCTGATAATATTGATGGTCATGTTATTTATTTCTGCGGCGAAACTGCTAGGATTGCCAAACCTTGTGCTAAATATAAACATAGACCTGTGGTAGGCGTGCCTGTTATTTCTGTTACAATAAGAGATCATTGTTATCATGGCTTATGTGATATGGGTGCTAGTTTTAGTGCAATACCCTTTGACTTATAGAAAGAAATTATGCATGAAATTGCACCTGTTGAGTTAGAAGATATTGATGTCACAATTAAGCTTGCCAATAGAGATACTATTTCACCAATGGTAATTGTTAGAGATGTTGAAGTCTTGTGTGGGAAAACTAAATACCCTGCTGATTTTCTTGTTCTTGGTTCCCTACAAGATAGCTTTTGTCCCATTATATTTGGTAGACCCTTCTTGAACACCGTTAATGCTAAGATAGACTGCGAAAAGAATATTGTTACTATTGGCTTCGGTGATATGTCTCATGAGTTTAATTTCTCCAAATTTAGTAGACAACACCGTGAAGAAGAATTTCCTAGTAAGGATGAAATTATTGGTCTTGCTTCTATTGCCGTACCTCCTAGTGATCCTTTAGAAAAATATTTGCTAGACCATGAAAATGATATGTTTATGAATGAAAGAAGGGAAATAGATGAAGTATTCTTTAAACAGGAACCTATTCTGAAACACAATTTGCCTGTTGAAATCCTAGGATCCTCCTCCACCCAAGGGTGATCCCGTGTTTGAGCTTAAACCATTGCCTGATAATCTTAAATATGCTTATCTTGATGAAAAGAAGATATATCCTGTTATTATTAGTGCTAACCTTTCAGAACATGAAGAAGAGAGATTATTGAAAACTCTGAAGAAGCACCCTGCTGCTATTGGATATACTCTTGATGATCTTAAGGGCATTAGTCCCACTCTATGTCAACATAAAATAAATTTGGAAGAAGATGCCAAACCAGTTGTTGATCATCAACGAAGGCTAAATCCTAAGATGAAAGAAGTGGTATGAAAAGAAATACTAAAGCTTCTGGAGGCAGGTACAATTTATCCCGTTGCTGATAGTCAGTGGGTAAGTCCTGTCCATTGTGTCCCTAAGAAGGGAGGTATTACTGTCGTTCGTAATGATAAAGATGAATTGATTCCTCAAAGTATTATTACAGGTTATAGGATGGTAATTGAATTCCGCTAATTAAATAAAGCTACTAAGAAGGATCATTACCCCTTACCTTTTATCGATCAAATGCTAGAAAGATTATCCAAACATACACATTTTTGCTTTCTAGATGGTTATTCTGGTTTCTCGCAAATACCTGTGTCAGCCAATGATCAATCAAAAATTATTTTTACTTGCCCTTTTGGTACTTTTGCTGATAGACGTATGCCTTTTCGTTTATGTAATGCACCTGCTACCTTCAAAGATGCATGATGGCTATATTCTCTGACTTTTTTGAAATGATTTGTGAGGTTTTCATGGACGACTTTTCCGTCTATGGATCCTCTTTTGATGATTGCTTGAGCAACCTTGATCGAGTTTTGCAGAGTTGTGAAGAGCTATTCTTGTCTTGAATTGGGAAAAGTGCCACTTTATGGTTAATGAAGGTATTGTCTTGGGGCATAAAGTTTCTGAAAGAGGTAGTGAAGTTGATAAAGCCAAGGTTGATGCTATTGAAAAGATGCCATGTCCCAAGGACATAAAAGGTATAAGAAGTTTCCTTGGTCACGCCGGATTTTATAGGAGGTTCATTAAGGACTTCTCAACAATTTCTCGGCCTCTGACTAATTTATTACAAAAAGATATACCATTTGTCTTTGATGATGATTGTGTATAAGCATTTGAAATACTTAAGAAATCATTGATCTCTGCACCTATTGTTCAGCCACCTGATTGGAATTTACCCTTTGAAATTATGTGTGATGCTAGTGATTATGCTGTAGGTGCTGTTATAGGGAAAAGACTTGATAAGAAATTAAATGTTATTCAATATGCTAGTAAAACTCTAGACAATGCTCAGAGAAATTATGCTACTACTGAAAAGGAATTATTAGCAGCTGTATTTGCTTGTGATAAGTTCAGACCTTATATTGTTGATTCTAAAGTAACTATTCACACTGATCATGCTGCTATTAAATATCTTATGGAAAAGAAAGATGCTAAACCTAGACTTATTAGATGGGTTCTCTTGCTACAAGAATTTGATTTGCATATTGTTGATAGAAAGGGAGTTGAGAACCCCGTTGCAGATAACTTGTCTAGGTTAGAAAATGTTCTTGATGACCTAGTACCTATTGATGATAGATTTCATGATGAGCAATTAAATGTCATAAATGCCTCTCGTAGTACTCCATGGTATGCTGATTATGCTAATTACATTGTTGATAAATTTATACCACCTAGTTCCACATACCAACAAAAGAAAAAGTTCTTCTATGATTTGAGACATTACTTTTGTGATGACCCACATCTTTATAAAGAAGGAGTAAATGGTGTTATTAGAGGTTGTGTACCTGAGCATGAACAGGAAAAGATCCTACGCAAGTGTCACTCCGAAGCTTATGGAGGACACCACACTGGAGATAGAACTGCACATAAGGTATTGCAATCCGTTTTCTATTGGCCTACTCTCTTCAAGGATGCCCGTCAGTTTGTCTTATCTTGTGATGAATGTCAAAGAATTGTTAATATTAGTAGACGTCAAGAAATTCCTATGAATTATTCACTTGTTATTGAACGATTTGATGTTTGGGGCTTTGATTATATGGGACCTTTTCCTGCCTCTAATGGTTACACACATATTTTAGTTGTTGTTGATTTCGTTACTAAGTGGGTAGAAGCTATTCCAACTAGTAGTGCTGATCATAACACTTCAATTAAAATGCTTAAGAAGTTATTTTTCCGAGGTTTGGAGTCCCTAGATATTTAATGATTGATGGTGGTTCACATTTTATTTATGGTGCTTTCCGAAAAATGCTTGCTAAGTATGATGTTAATCATAGAATTGCATCTCCTTATCACCCACAGTCTAGTGGTCAAGTAGAGTTGAGTAATAGAGAGCTCAAATTAATTTTGCAAAAGACTGTTAATAGATCTAGAAAGAACTAGTCCAAGAAACTTGATGATGCATTATTGGCCTATAGAACTGCATATAAAAATCCTATGGGTATGTCTCCGTATAAAATGGTTTATGGAAAAGCATGCCACTTACCTCTCGAACTAGAACATAAGGCATATTGGGCTATTAAAGAGCTCAACTATGATTTCAAACTTGCCGGTGAGAAGAGGTTATTTGACATTAGCTCACTTGATGAATGGAGAACCCAAGCTTATGAAAATGCCAAGTTGTTTAAAGAAAAAGTTAAAAGATGGCATGAAAAAAGGATACAAAAGCGTGAGTTTAATGTAGGTGATTATGTATTGCTATACAACTCTCGTTTAAGATTTTTTTGCAGGAAAACTTCTCTCTAAAGGGGAAGGTCCTTACGTTATCGAGGAGGTCTATCGTTTCGGTGCCATAAAAATCAATAACTTCGAAGGTACAAATACGAAGGTGGTGAACGGTCAAAGAATTATAATTATATCTCAGGTAATCCTATAAATGTTGAAACCAATGTTATTGAAACCGTAACCCCGGAGGAACATAAGGGACACTTTCCGGAATGTTTCAGACTCCGAAAAGGAATAGGTATGTGGTACGGTAAGTAAACCGACTCCAAAACAGTTTTTATTGGAATATTTCTCTATTTTGGAATATTTAGAAAAATAGAAAAATAAGAAGCAGTCTGGGAAGGACACGAGGGCCCCACGAGGGTGGAGGGCGAGCCCTACCCCCCTGGGCGCGCCCCCTACCTCGTGGGCACCTCGTGTGCCTTCCGGACTCCATTTTGTTGCACGATACGTATTTTTGTTGGTAAAAATTCATTATATAATCTCCTGAAGGTTTTGACTCCTGTATCACGCAAATATCCTCTGTTCTTGTTTCGAGCTGTTTTCTGTCAGGGTTGTCAAGGCCAGGCATCATGTCGCCCCCCTCCTCCAACAATGGTGACAACGATGCTTGGCTAATGAAGATAGAGCTGAAGAGGGAAGAACCCATGGAGATCAACAAGGATGAAGGGATCAAGAAGGCCACGGAGAATCAAGCTCCGGCAGCAGAAGACATCCTTCAACTTGATCATAATCTTCTTACCCCAACTAAGATCGAAGCTTTCAAGATGATTGAGTTAGCTCGTATACAGAACAAGTATCTCACACGTAAAAATATTTTGTTGAAGTAGCATATTGTTGCACTCAAGGGCATTATTCGCAAGCTGGAGGACCTCTTACGCTCTATGTACGACTATCCATCATCACCACCACCTTCTTCACCAACAAAGAAGGAGATATAATCACATGGGTATGGGCACTCCCCTTGGCAACTGCCAAGCTTGGGGGAGGTGCCCTGGTATCGTATCACCATCACATCTCCTATCTTTACCGTTTTTCTTAGTTCGATTCTATAAGTAGTATCTTGATCTAGTAGAATAAAGTTTATGGCATGATCTAGCTTTGAGTTTTGCTTTATGATCCCTCTATGTAATCGAGTCCGTGAGCTATATAATAAAGATTAGTGTTGAGTCAAGGGCTTGATTACTTTTCCATGATCTCGAGTGAATAAAAGAAAAGATAAAAATAATAAAAAGAAATAAAGAGTTCATATTGATCTTATTGAGAGTAATGACTTCACATAGAAAGAGTATGATGATTAAATGTTGTTGGGAGTTGACAAACATAGTTTTGTTCATCGTTGCAATTAATAGGAAGTAATAAAGAAAGAGAGGTTTCACATATAAATATACTATTATTGACATCTTTTATGATTGGGAGCACTCATTGAAATATGTCATGCTAAAGAGTTGATGTTGGACAAGGAAGACAACATAATGGGTTATGTTTTCTTATATCTGAGATAAAGTATATTGTCATGGATCATCCAACATGTTGAGCTTGCCTTTCCCCCTCATGCTAGCCAAATTCTTAGCACCAAGTAGAAATACTACTTGTGCTTCCAGATACCCTTAAACCCAGTTTTGCCATGAGAGTCCACCATATCTACCTATGGATTGAGTAAGATCCTTCAAGTAAGTTGTAATCGTTGCAAGCAATAAAAATTGCTCTCTAAATATGTATGACTTATTAGTGTGGGAGAAAACAAGCTTTATACGATCTTGTGATGTGGAAGAAATAAAAGCGACGGACTGCATAATAAAGGTTCATATCACAAGGGGCAATATAAAGTGACGTTCTTTCGCATTTAGATTTTGCATCCAACCATAAAAGCGCATGGCAACCTCTGCTTCCCTCTGCGAAGGGCCTATCTGTTACTATTACCTTCTACCTTATGAAAGAGTCATGGTGATCTTCACCTTTCCTTTTTACATTTTATCATTTGGCAAGCACAGGGTGTTGGAAAGATCCTGATAGATATATCTAATTGGATGTAGGGGAGCATAAGTTATTATTGTTGACATTGCCCTTCAGGTAAAAGGTTGGGAGGCGAAACTATAAGCCCCTATTTTTCTCTGTGTCCGATTAAAACTCCGTAACCACAAGTATTGCGTGAGTGTTAGCAATTATGAAAGACTAAATGATAGTTGATTATGTGGACTTGCTATAATGCTCTGACATAGACTCTTTCTGATGTTATGATAAATTGCAATTGCTTCAATGACTGAGATTATAGTTTGTTGGTTCTCAATAAAGTTTATGATTTGTACTTTTGCATTGTGAATAGATTATTACTTGAGCATAAGAAATCATATGACAATATCCAATTCTCTCTTATTTTACAAGGTTTACATAAGGAGGGAGAATGCCAAATTTGGAATTCGTGGAAAAGGAGCAAATATTAGAGACCTATTCTACACAACTCCAAAAGTCCTGAAACTCCACGGAAGTCATTTTTGGAAATAATAAAAATATTGATCGGAAGAAATGCATGAGGGGACCCACCTGGCCACGAGGGTGGGGGGGCGCGCCCTACCCCCCCAGGGCGCGCCCCCTGCCTCGTGGGCCCCCTGTTGGCTCTCCGGTGGCCATCTTCTGCTATATGAAGTCTTTCGTCAAGGGAAAAATCATAAGCAACCTTTCAGGACGAGACTCCGCCGCCACGAGGCGGAACCTTGGCGGAACAAATCTAGGGCTCCGGCAGAGCTGTTCTGCCGGGACACTTCCCTCCGGGAGGGGGAAATCATCGACATCGTCATCACCAATGCTCCTCTCATCGGGAGAGGGCAATCTCCATCAACATCTTCACCAGCACCATCTCATCTGAAAACCCTAGTTCATCTCTTGTATCCAATTCTTGTCTCCAAGTCCGAGACTGGTACTAGTAGGTTGCTAGTAGTTTTGATTACTCCTTGTAGTTGATGCTAGTTGGTTTATTTGGTGGAAGATCATATGTTCAGATCCTTTATGCATATTAATACCGCTCTGATTATGAACATGAATATGCTTTGTGAGTAGTTACGTTTGTTCCTGAGGACATGGGAGAAGTCTTGCTATTAGTAGTCATGTGAATTTGGTATTCGTTCGATATTTTGATGAGATGTATGTTGTCTAGCCTCTAGTGGTGTTATGTGAATGTCGACTACATAAAACTTCACCATTATTTGGGCCTAGAGGAAGGCAATGGGAAGTAATAAGTAGATGATGGGTTGCTAGAGTGACAGAAGCTTAAACCCTAGTTTATGCGTTGCTTCGTAAGGGGCTGATTTGGATCCATATGTTTCATGCTATGGTTAGGTTTACCTTAATACATTTGTTGTAGTTGCGGATGCTTGCAATAGAGGTTAATCATATGTGGGATGCTTGTTCAAGTAAGAACATCACCCAAGCACCGGTCCACCCACATATCAAATTATCAAAGTACCGAACGCGAATCATATGAACGTGATGAAAACTAGCTTGACGATATTCCCATGTGTCCTCGGGAGCGCTTTTCTCTATATAAGAGTTTGTCCAGACTTGTCCTTTGCTACAGAAAGGATTGGGCCACCTTGTTGTACTTTATTTACTTTTGTTACTTGTTGCTCGTTACAAATTATCCTATCACACAACTATATGTTACCACTTATTTCAGTACTTGCAGAGAATACCTTGCTGAAAACCGCTTATCATTTCCTTCTGCTCCTCGTTGGGTTCTACACTCTTACTTATCGAAAGGACTACGATAGATCCCCTATACTTGTGAGTCATCAGGACCCAGCTCGTCTTCTTCTTCTAGCGCCAGAGATCGGTTGAGGCGGTAGATCCGGCGGCGGGAATCGTTCTCTCCGACTCCTTCTTGGCGGCCAAGGCGGTCGCCGAGTGTCAGGTGACTGACAGGCGGCGGGGAAACGCGCCTCTCCCTGCGAGGGCGAGGTGGAGGCGGGTAGTCGTCCCATCGTTCCACTGCTCTCGGGCGGCCGTCTTGGTCACGCTCGACGGTGATGCGAGTCCGGCTGCAGCTGGCAGCCGGCTCCTTGTCTCTTCCACCGCGGACGCCACCAGTCGGTGTCCAGGATGTCGCGCCTTGGTCTCGGCGAGGAGGCGGGTCGTCGTTTCGCCGGTTGGACGCTTCAGTGCGGCATCCGGCCTCTTGCTGCTCAGTAGGCGCGTCAAGGAGCTGCTACACGCACTCCGTCATGTGGCGACGCTCGTCGCCCTCGAGCTTGTCTAGCTCGTCTGCTGCTGCCTGGGCAGCTCGTATGTTCTCCGCAGGCGTGGCGTAGACGGGACGATCTGTCCCGAACAGGCTGGCAATGGTCGCGCCAAGCTGCTGGATCAGGCTAATGCAGCTAGGCCCACCAGGAGCCGGCGTGCCGCCGACGGCTCGATCCATCTCGCGCTGGTAGGCCTCCGAGAGGCGTCTCATGCTGGCCAGCCGGTTGGCGCTCTCGATGAGCTGGACGCGGCGTGCCTCCAGCGTCTCGGCGTTGGCGTCTTCCGGGATGGGCGCTGTCGGTGTCAAAACCGGTGGATCTCGGGTGGGGGGTCCCGAACTGTGCGTCTAGGCGGATGGTAACAGGAGACAAGGGACACGATGTTTTTACCCAGGTTCGTGCCCTCTCGATGGAGGTAATACCCTACTCCTGCTTGATTAATATTGAAGATATGGGCAGTACAAGAGTAGATCTACCACGAGATCAGAGAGGCTAAACCCTAGAAGCTAGCCTATGGTATGATTGTTGTTCGTCCCTACGGACTAAAACCCTTCGGTTTATATAGGCACCGAATAGGGTTAGGGTTACTCGAGTCGGTTACAATGGTAGGAGATCTACATATCCGTATCGCCAAGCTTGCCTTCCACGCCAAGGAAAGTCCCATCCGGACACGGGGACGAAGTCTTCAATCTTGTATCTTCATAATCCAGAGTCCGCCAACGGTGATAGTTCGCTATCCGGACACCCCTAGTCCAGACTCCCTCGGTAGCCTGAACCAGGCTTCAATGACGACGAGTCCAGTAGCATATTGTCTTCGGCATTGCAAGGCAGGTTCCTCCTCCGAATACTTCATAGAAGATTTTGAACACAAGGACGATGTCCGCTCGCAAAATAATTTCCACATAACACCGTTGAGAGAATAATATTTACACAAAATCAATCTGCCGACGTATTCCATGGCGTGCCATCACGCCGACGGCCAAGTCTTTGTTCGAATCGTTTTATTGTACCACCTCGGTAGCGTTTAGCGAGGCGGTTTCCTTGGCACGCCTTGTCGAAGCGAGATCGTGTCCCCTTATTCCGGGATTCTCATCAATACGGACGTGGGTAACCCCATCGCGCCATCAATTTACTGGCGCTTGGGAGATAAGCGAGTTTTACCGGGCTGGTGGGGCGCTTAGTTGCGTCCGTCCATATAAGGGATAAGGATCCACCTTTTCACCTACGCCTTCTTCCTCCTTTGCTCATCCATTTTCGCGCACTCGAGCTCCAGCGCCCAAGTCCGCACATCCCACCTCAACCTTCTCCAATTATGTCCGGAGCGGGAGGCAAGTGGATGGCCTCCTCCGTCCCGGAGGGGCACATCGAAAGGCTGCAGGAGGCCGGATACTTGCCCGGCGACATCGCGTGTCGGCTCCCCAACAAGGGGCAGCTCGTCCCCACCCCCAGGCCCCATGAGAAGGTGGTGTTCCTCACCCACTTCCTACGCGGACTAGGTTTTCCACTTCACCCATTTGTCCGGGGGCTCATGTTCTACTACGGCCTGGATTTCCATGATCTGGCCCCAAACTTCATCCTCAATATCTCGACGTTTATCGTCGTGTGCGAGGCTTTCCTCTGCATCCAACCCCACTTAGGTTTATGGTTGAAGACCTTTAGCGTCAAGCCGAAGATAGTGGGCGGCCGACAGGCGGAGTGCGGAGGCGCCATGGCGGGCAGGGTGCCCAACGTTACATGGCTTGAGGGCTCCTTCGTGGAGACCATAAAGGGGTGGCAATCAGGGTGGTTCTACATCACCGAGCCGCGACTCCAAATGGGCGGCGGCCCCCGAATTCAGATCTGGCTTCCCCACACGGCTCACATCATGGAAAGAGACGGGCCTGACGTGGGGTGATTCGGAAGAGCTGACCGGACTCCAAACCTGCGTCCGAAACCTGGTGGACAAGAAGCTCAAGCTTGTCAACGTAGTCCAGGTTATGCTCATCCGCCGGATTCTCCCATGTCAGCAACGGGCGAGTTTGATCCGCACAAAGACCGGACCTTGAGCGGCTCTTCGACACTACATACGAAGATGCACGGAAGGTGCTTTGTTCAAGGCGTGACTCCGCATCCGCTACCAAGATCGCGGATTCCGCTCGCAGCCGCCAAGCCGTTGAGGTGAGTTATTTTGCCCTTTATGGGACTCTTTTTCATAGTTTGACTCTATGCGGGATCTAAAACTCCCTAACCTTTGACAGATCGGTTGAAGACATCCCGGACAGATTAACTGTCCGGCTCCTTTGCCGTAAGACCCAGCGGACGCCCGCTGACGGGCTGCTGGTTCCGGCACCTCACGTGGTGACGGAGAAGAAGGTTAAGAAGGAGGCCACGGGACCTCAAGGAGCTCCCGGTGCCGAGTGTAAGATTCTCAAGCGTAATCCTCTCCGAGAACGAGGAGGAGGAAAGAAGCCTCTCCCAGTGAAGAGAAGAAAAGGAAGGCCGCCCCGACTGGGGAGGCCGGAGGGTGCAAGAAAGGAAGGACTCTTCCTCCGGACTTCTCCACCAACGTCGACAACGACGAGGAGGAGTGGCCATAAAGGGCCAAGCCCCTGGCGAGATCGTAAGTGTCCGGATTCTGGAATAACTCATGATTTTTTCTTGTCGCACAACATCTTCTAATGCCGAATATAACCATGTAGCCCTCCCAAGGACGAGCTTGCCGCTTCGTCGAGCGGCTACCTGGATTCGCCGGATGTGAATAGCACTTCACTTACGGCCGCCTCCTCCCCTCGTGACGCAGACGACGCCGCGGTGGAGTCCCAAAAGGGGCCCAACCAGGAGGAGGTGGTCCAGGAGGCGCCGCAAGGCGGCCTCCCGGACTCCGGGCGCAAAGGGGGCAAAACCCCGGAGGGCTCTAAGTCCGGCCCTGTGCCGGACTCTATACCGGAACCTTCAATGATTCCGAAGTTCGGCAAGCGGCCCCTTCGTAAGAAGGGCAAGACTGCGACGCCGATGACCTCCGTCCAGCCGGAGGCACCGGATAGCTTGCTGGAGGCGCTTAACGGCGCCTCCATCGACGAGGAGCACCGCACTATCATGAGTGCGGTGGTCCAGAAAGTTCAGTCCGCCAAGAGCGGGCTGGTGAAGCTCGTACCAGCCTTCTAACAGGCTTTGAGGTAAGTTTTAGAATATGTAAAAATATTACCGCATAGACAGTAGCCCCTGATGCTTAGTTCGGCGTTCGGAAAGAAAAGCCGGACTGAGGATCTAAAAAGATATACGTAGGAGTCTAACATAATTATGTCAATATGGGAATGCAGGCTGCCCTGCTAACCTCTACCGCACTGACTGCGGAGGTCAATGCATTGAAGGAGTGCCTCAAGCAGTCCGAGAACGAGCTCGGCCTTGCCAAGAAGCAGCTCGAGGACAAGGAAGGTGAGTAATACCTTATTAATGTAATACCTTATAGAAAGGATTTGGTTGCAAAAATGACAGGAATAACGTGGGTATTGCAGGGGCCACGAACAAGGTGGCGACCCTGAAGGAAGCGGTGACCGCGGCCGAAAACAAAGCGGCCGCGGAGCGCACCGAGCGAGAGAAGCAGGAGGCGCGGGTGGCGGAGGTGCGGCAAGAGCTCCAGGCTCTCGTGGAAAAACACGAGGGTTTGGAGCGTGACTCGAAGACCCGAGAGTCCGAGCTTGCCTCAGCTCTTGAGAGTGCCAAAGCCGCTAAGGCCGAAGCCAGAAAAGCCCTCCAGGAAATTGAGGCAATGAAGAAGATAGCGGCGGGTAAGGCATTCTTTATGCAAAGCAAGCATGTGAAGGTGAATTACCTGTTACTTACCCGAATCCGGAGCTCTCCAAGAGCATTCGCAGATCTGCCCCGCAGTGTATCCGATGCCGCCTCTTTCTACCGAGCCGAAGAGGGGAGCTCGACGGAGAAGGTGTTTTGGTCTCAGTATGCTGAGGCCGAACACCCGGTGCCCTTGAGCGACCAACTGAAGCAGCTGGTCGAGCTCCACAAGGTCGCCGAACAGGCCATGAAGGGCCTCATAGTTCGGCTGTGGCCTATGGAAGCCATGCCTGGGAGCTAACTTGGGCCTTTAAGGCGGCTGGTGGATGCCTGTCCAAGGTTTGAAGTCATCAAGGGCTCCGTCTGCATCGAAGGTGCCCGTAGGTCCCTTGCCCGCGCTAAGGTGCACTGGGGCAAGCTGGACTGTGAGAAACTTGTGAAGGACGGACCACCACCGGGCAAGGAGCATCGCAAGCCCAAAATGTATTATGAGGGCGTCCTGAAGGGTGCCCGCCTTATAGCGGGTGAATGCTCCAAAGATGTAATTTTTGAATAGACTCGCATTTGTTATCCTGTACGCTGAAAACTTGTTCATATCGTTAAGCAACGCTTTTGAATTTAAAATATTACCTTCTATGCGGCCGTTTATCAAATCTGAGAGATGGCAAGTCGTTGGCTTCAGCCCCCATGCCACGAGTCCTCGGGTGTTCGGGATAAACTTGAGCGCTCTTGTTCCCATTCTTGGGTCCTACAAGGGAGGCGCTCAACATAGCGAACCAAGAAACCGGACTTATATTGCTTGAACACTCTCACTTAGCCATAGAATTCTATAATTTTAAATTTCGGCGAAGCCCCTAGTATTCGGAAGACCGAGTTCGGGGTGCTATCCACGCCTTGTCTGGACAATGCCGGTTCCTCGCTCTAAGCGGCATAAGTCTTTAGGGACTCGAAGAAACCTCACCGAAAAGCGACCGGCTCTCGCCTTATCATGACGGTCAGTTTTAGCTTTCTCCACTGAGGTGCTCAACCCAGCTCAAACGGGGCACAATCGCAGTGGTTCTCCCAGTGCTACCTTAGCCGATATAACGGAGCGTAAGGTACCAAAACATGGGAGCCGGGCAAACCCAACTATTACCCCAAGACATGATTCGGAGCTGATGCATATAATGCTATAAGATCGGGGTGCCGCACTTGTGAAAGTGTTCGGACTTATCACACCATTCTTTGGGGTACTTAAGCCCCTCAGTGTATTGGCCGTACCAAAGTGTACTGGTGCGACATGTCATAGATGAACATATATGGAAAAAGGAATGCAATAATAGGCGAAGCTATGCATTGTTTATTCAAAAGATACCGCAATGAAAGCGAGCGATACAAATAGTGCGATAAGCAAGGGATGGGACTATTTAACATGTCCCCTCCGAGGGTAAGCTGCGGGATGGTATGTAAAGCAGGTATAATGCTCGTAGTAGAGACCACTGGACACTCGACATAACTTTACGCTTCCCCTGGCTGTTGCATCGTGAGTTCGGTGATTCTAGTGCCGGACAGGGCTTCTGGAAGACCGAGTCCTGAAAGTAAGAGAAAAAAGGAAAAAAAAAAGAATGACACAATCGGGAGCCCCTCGTGCGGTTGAGCCGCATTCTGGGCATGCCGTGGTCGTGCCCCTCCCCTTATGCCCATGGTATCTCCAAAGCTTATTCATGTACGCATGGTACTGGCTTCGCAATTTCGCGAGGGCTAGGGTTGGGGCCGCATTGCTACGCGTGCTCGGAACGTGCCAGGCGGTCTTGTTGTAGGTTACTCCGGGCGCGCTTGACGGTGTCCGGTCGTTTAGTAGCCGCACTCGAGAGTTGCCTTAAGAGCCTGCTTTGTACTTTCGCCGCTAGGGCCGCCGTATGCTCCTCTGTTCGGAGAGAGCGTTCGGTGTTTCCATTGACCGTAATTACTCCTTGAGGGCCTGGCATCTTGAGCTTGAGGTATGCGTAGTGTGGCACCGCGTTGAACTTTGCAAATGTGGTTCGTCCGAGCAGTGCGTGATAGCCGCTGCGGAAAGGGACTATGTCGAAGATTAACTCTTCGCTTCGGAAGTTATCCAGGGATCCAAAGACCACTTCGAGTGTAACTGAGCCATTACAATTGGCCTCTACACCTGGAATGACGCCTTTAAAGGTCGTCTTCGTGGGTTTGATTCTTGACGGGTCTTTGCCCATTTTGCGCACTGTATCCTAATAAATCAGGTTCAGGCTGCTGCCGCCGTCCATCAGGACTCTGGTGAGGTGAAATCCGTCAATAATTGGGTCAAGAACCAATGCGGCGAAACCACCGTGACGGATGCTAGTGGGGTGGTCCCTTCGATCAAAGGTGATCAGGCAGGAAGACCATGGGTTGAACTTCGGGGCGACTGGCTCCATCGCATATACGTCCCTTAGTGCACGCTTCCGCTCCCTTTTGGGTATGTGGGTTGCGTTTATCATTTTCACCGTCCGCACTTGTGTGGGAAAGCCCTTCTGTCCTCTATTGTTCGGCGGCCGGGGCTCTTCCTCGTCATCGCTATGCAGCCCCTTGTCGTTGTTTCGGCGTTTAGCTTGCCTGCTTGCTTGAACACCCAACAATCCCTGTTGGTGTGGTTGGCTAGTTTTTCGGGGGTGCCATGTATCTGGCACAAGCGATCGAGTATTTGGTCCAAGTTGGACGGGCCCTGGGTATTTCTTTTGAATGGCTTCTTCCGCTGACCGGGTTTAGAGCCTCTGAATCCGGCATTTACTGTCGTATCTTCAGCATTGTCACCATTAATGCGGCGTTTATGCTTGTTGCGACGCGACCTGCCATTGCTGTCCTTGGTATCCGAACTACCAGGGTGTTTGGCCAAGTTGTTGCTTCGAGCTAGCCAGCTGTCTGTCCCCGCCGCATAAGCGGGTCATGAGTGTGGTGAGGGCTGCCATGGATTTCGGCTTTTCCTGTCCTAGGTGCCGGGCTAGCCACTCGTCGCGGATGTTGTGTTTGAAGGCTGCTAAGCGCCTCGCATCCGGACAGTCGACGATATGATTTTTCTTTGTTAGGAACCGCATCCAGAATTGTCTGGCCGATTCTTCTGGCTGCTGAATTATATGGCTAAGGTCATCGACGTCTGGTGTTCGCACATATGTGCCCTGGAAGTTATCGAGGAATGCGGCTTCCAGGTCCTCCCAACAACCGATTGACTCTGCTGGCAAGCTGTTGAGCCAATGCCGAGCTGGTCCTTTAAGCTTGAGTGGGAGGTATCTGATGGCATGTAGATCATCACCGCGGGCCATGTGGATATGGAGGAGATAGTCCTCGATCTAGACCGCAGGATCTGTGGTACCATTGTATGATTCGATGTTTATGGGTTTGAAGCCCTCAGGGATTTGATGATCCATTACTTCATCTGTGAAGCATAGTGGGTGTGCGGCGCCTCTGTATTGGGCTATATCACGACGTAGCTCATATGAGCTTTGTCTACTGTGTTCGGCCCAGCCGGGGTTGCTGTATCCGGCGTGACGGTAATCATCCCGAGTCGTTGGGCGCCCACGCGATCTGTAGATCAATCTTGTTTGCTTTGCCTTATGCTCCAGTATATCTCGCAAGTCCGGCGTGTTCTCCCGTGCCTTGGTACTTTTTGAGCAACGTCGGGGCGTGGCTTGAGCGGAGGGCCGAGAGGCTTCTCTGTCGCGGCCACGGGGTGGCCGGTCTGCCATGTCGTGCGCTGGTGACGCGGGTGCTTCCTCCTCTGATTGAGGCAACGGCCTGCGTTTGGGGTAGCTTTTGGAGGGGCGTTCGAGTTCGTACTCTTCGGCTGCAAGGACTTCGGTCCATCTGTCAGCTAGCAAGTCTTGGTCAGCTCTAAGCTGCTGCTGCTTTTTCTTGAGGCTACTTGTCGTGGCCATAAGCCTGCGTTTGAAACGCTCCTGTTCGGCGGGATCCTCAGGCACGACAAATTCGTCGTCGTCGAGGCTTGCCTCATCTTCGGAGGGAGGCATATAATTATCGTCCTCTACCTCTCATGCCGCTCTATCATGAGGGCTGGCTTCTCCCTCCTCTGTCTTTGAATCCTGCTGGAGGGGTTGTCTTCGCACCATCCGGTGTTATTATCTCCCGTGCGGAATCACCGTTTTCTTTGTGGCGGGATTTAGAGCGGCGCCCGACGCCGGGCGCTTGGGTTGTTTCTTGGAGGGGTCATCCTCCGTTGTTCCATCGCCATTCCCATCTTTTGGGATGTCCACCATGTATATGTCATATGACGAGGTGGCCTTCCAGTGCCCCGTGGGCGCTGGCCCTTGATCTCCGGCATCGTCGTCCATACCGTCGATGTCTTGGTCGGGTCGAGCATGTCGGTTAAATCATCGACAGTGGCTACAAAGTGGGTGGTGGGTGGGCGTTGAATTTCTTCATCGTCTGCATCCCAACCTTCCTGACCATAGTCCGGCTAGGGCTCTCCTGATAAAGAGAGAGACTTTAGTGAATTCAGGATGTCGCCAAAGGGCGAGTGCTGAAAGATGTCCACGGCGGTGAACTCCATAACCGGCGCCCAACCGGATTCTACTGACAGGGGCGCGGGAGGTTCGGAGTCCGGAGAGGAGTCCGGCACCTGGGAGTCACGAGCTTCGCAAGGGACAGGGATGGTGTTCGGCTCAATCGCCGTAGAGATTTCAGCCCCCGAGGCGATGTCCAGCCACTCGTCCTCGATCGGCGAAGTCGGCTCCGAACTAAGGGTCGGAGCGGACACTGGTGCGGCCTCCAGGACACTGTTAGGTGGCAGAGCTAGATCATACCCATCGAGACAGTGTGACGCGCTTGGCTGTGGCTCGAATCCATCGAAGATCAAGTCTCCGCGGATGTCGGCCGTGTAGTTCAAACTCCCAAATCTGACCTGATGGCCAGGGGCGTAGCCTTCGATCTGCTCCAGATGGCCAAGTGAATTGGCCCGCAGTGCAAGGCCCCGAATACGAAGATCTATCCGGGGAGAAAAGTCTAACCCTGGACCACGTCATTGCTGATGATTGAAGGAGCCATCGGGCCTATAGGTGACGACACAGAGGAACTCTCAATGAAAGCACCAATGTCGGTGTCAAAACCGGCGGATCTCGGGTAGGGGTCCCGAACTGTGCGTCTAGGCGGATGGTAACAGGAGACAAGGGGCACGATGTTTTTACCAGTTCGGGCCCTCTCGATGGAGGTAATACCCTACTCCGCTTGATTAATATTGATGATATGGGTAGTACAAGAGTAGATCTACCACGAGATCAGAGAGGCTAAACCCTAGTAGCTAGCCTATGGTATGATTGTTGTTCGTCCTACGGACTAAAACCCTTTGGTTTATATAGGCACCGAATAGGGTTTGGGTTACACAGAGTCGGTTACAATGGTAGGAGATCTACATATCCGTATCGCCAAGCTTGCCTTCCACGCCAAGGAAAGTCCCATCCGGACATGGGACGAAGTCTTCAATCTTGTATCTTCATAATCCA
Organism: Aegilops bicornis; assembly: GCA_021605145.1. Lineage (NCBI taxonomy): Eukaryota > Viridiplantae > Streptophyta > Magnoliopsida > Poales > Poaceae > Aegilops > Aegilops bicornis. The sequence continues at coordinate 546,754,425 of CM038673.1, read as the reverse complement.
GGAGTCCGGCCAACGGTGATAGTTCGGCTATCCGGACACCCCCTAGTCCAGGACTCCCTCAGGCGCAGTCAGGTCTTGCATTGCCGCCTGCAATGAATCCTGGCCACCTCCGCCAGAGTGCTCGTCATGTCCGATGACTAGCACCTCCGTGACGGTGCTGCCACCGCTGTCCGCGCGAGGAAGCGGCTCGGCGTAGACCATCGTGTCAGAGTCGAGAAGCATCGCGTCGGTGGAGCCAACCGATTCCAAGTCTGCAGCAGGCTCGCTGGTGACGTGGAGCTGATCGAGGAGGCTCACAAGACGGCCTTTAGGGCCCTCTGTGCCCGCATCAGACGCGGGCTCGTCGAAGAGGCGAATCTTGCTAACAAGATCGGCGAGGCAGCTCGCCGCGCAGGCGACCTCCACGCCGTGTAGTGCGTCGGCGCAGACGCCGTCTGGCGTGCCGGGCTGGCTGCGGTCGCCATGAAGGAACAAGGTTCCCGTCCAGAACAGGTCTCCGGGAGACGGTGCACCTCGCCCCACGGTGGGCGCCAAATGTCGGGGGTTGGGTGCGACATATGCCAATGGACGGCTTATCATGGTGGGAGCGAGTGGAACGTCGCCGGTGCCTGTAAGCGGGATGAGGCGTAGACACGAACACCGGTGCAGTTTACCTAGGTTCGGGGCTCTCCTAGGATATAACACCCCTAGTCCTGCTCAGAGGGGTCTCCAGATGATCACTAAGGCACTAGTGAGTACAATGGTGCTCCTCGAGCTATATGCTAGAGCTAGGAGAAGGCAGGCACGCTCTCTCCTTCCTCTAGGTATGAGTCTAGTTCTAACAGGTTGGGAACCCTTTGCATGGGTGCCCTGGGGGGTTTATATAGGCCTACCCCCTAGGGGTACAATGGTAATCTGGCCGGGTGTAGGACCCGAGTGTCAGTGTCTCTGGTCGCCGGCTTCTCCGCCGGCTGCTGGGGCCCGACGCTAGGTCTGGTACGGCGCCGACGGGCCACTCCTGCCGCTCGCGGGTCTTGCCGGCTGCTGATTACTGTAGCCGTGATGCTAATGACGCAGGCTTGGTCAGGGGAGCGTGGCTACAGCCCCGCCGCCTAGTGGGAGATCACTGTAGCAACACCGTGTCTCATCTGGTTAATGGTGTGTGGGACCCAAGGAAGGAAAGGGCCGCCTGCCAGAGGCCGGCCTTCCTCGGGTCTGGCTGGTCAGGCTTCTGCCGTCTTCCGGGCTCTCGCTGCCTGGTGGGGCCCGCCGCCTGTAGGCCGTAGCGACAGGCTGTCGCGGGAGCAGGGCTCAGCCTGCCAGCAGTGACGTCAGGGGCGGAGTGAGAACAGTGTCGCGCCGGGCGGAGATCTCCGCCCGTACGGAGCACTGTGGCCACGCCCGGCCCTGGATTCGGGGGTGATGGGCTACACTGTAGCCTCACCATGTGTTGTCTTCTTAATGGGGGTGCAGACTCTGAGGGCGTCGTGGGCCGCCCGCTAGAGGCTGGCCTCTCTGGAGGCCGCCTGCGAGGAGTCGGCCCATCTTGGTGCTGCCTTCTGGGCTTAGCCGCCTTCAAGCAGTTGGACGCTTCGGCCAGCCGGCCATCAGAAGGCGGCGCTTCACCTCAAGGCTCTGAGGGGCGCAGCCGGCCCCAATGTCTTGAAAGGTTCAGGGACTCGGGTTAGGCTACCTGTGGCCCATTACTCCGACAATCAACTTTGCATCTTTTGGCATCAATATTATGAATATGTGTATCACTACGCTACAATAAAGATACACTTCCGTGATGATACGTGTTTGTCACAGTAGGTCGCGTTTTTTGTCATGCATGTACATCCATGACGATTTTATGACAGAATCAAGATAGTCATACATCTTTGTCAGAGAAGTGTTCCATAGCATTACCAAAATTATCATCATGGAAGTGTCCACTTCCATGATGATAAATCGCGCGTCACAGAAGTGCTTTCATCAAGGGTGACCAACACGTGGCATCCACCGTAACGGGATGCCGTTAAGCTATCGGGTCGGGTTTTGGATCCGATAACCCATTAACAGCCCGGACCAATGGGAAATTTCCACGTGTAAAATTCTGATTAGCCGGAGGAAACACGTGCCAGCTTGTCAGTGGGTCAGATAGGCACCTATGATATGTCGACACGTGCGACGACCCACCACTGGCCCATTTAGCTTACAAAGCCTGCCCGTTTGACTTGGTGAAAAGTTAGCGGGCTAGCCCATGAAAAGCCTGTTAACAGTCTCTTTGCAAATACCCGTTTTACGGCCCGGTAACTCACGGCCCGTTAGGGCCTAACAGAAATCGGCCAAACAACGTCATGTGGGCTGCCGAATATAGCACTAGCCCGTTTCACTTTCGGCCCATGTATGGCCCACGATCTCTTTCAGCCCATATGAGGCCTTCGTATCTTTAGGCCCTTTAGAGGCCCACTATGACTCTTAGCCCATAATGAACAGTAAATTTCTTGGTACCCGTTAACGGCCAATGATTCACATGGGCCGTTTCCAGACTGTGTTAGCTTTCGGCCTACTGACGGCCCATACGTTCTTTGGCTCCTTTCTGGCCCTCGATTAATTCTGGCCCGTTACTGGCCTGTTCCCCTAATTGGCCAAATTCGGCCCGTGTCAATAGTCGGCCCGTGGCAAGAGTCGGCCCGTTTCTGGCCTGTTAACCCGTTGCGTCGTTTCCAGCCCGTCCTATATTCTGGCCCATTAACGACCCATTATGCCTGTGACAGAATTAAGCCTTTGCTGTCCTCCGGCTTATCAATGGCTCGTTACCGCGTTGGGCCGATACCAATTACGCTCGTTTACGGCCCATGTAGACCCATTTATCCGACGGCCTGAGGCCCACCTATTCTACGACCTTGTTGAAGGCCCATTTATCGACGGCCCGTAGGAGACCCATGGATCCTACGGCCCGTAGCAGGGTCAAGGTTACCACGGTTTGTATATGGCTCATGGTTGTTGCGGCCACTAGCAAACCAGGGAAAAAGAAGACTAGGAAATAAATAGGCCCGAAACTAACACTAGGCTATTAAGGCGATTGCACAGATTACATCCACTCGACATCAAAGATCGCCACCAGTGCAAATATAGGGAACACCCAACACTATACAAAAATGGCTTGTTGTTTTCCTCAGCCGGTGGCTGCATGTTAAGAACAAATTTTGTATCGCACCAAAACAAATTACAACTATAAAACAAAAGGAAGGTTGGCATAAAAGTTGACAGTGTAGCAGATAAATGCACCACCAGAAGTTCAGAAGCTTAGTTCATTTGACCTGACTGTTACGTTTTCATGATGTATTGTCCGATGGAGCACCATAACCTTCGCCTTCATTTCTCCTAGGCTCCTGAACAACATAGCAAATGTCTGATAGTCTGGTTTCAAAACCATGCATTTCTTGACGACATTGAACAATGTCTCTCCTTGTTTCACAAAGGGTCTCTGTTAGGGAATGGACTTGTGTTTGGAGCGCAGATATAACATTGTTTTGAGCTTGCATATCTTGATCATGAGGCAGTTTGGACGAGACTGCCTTAACAACCAACCCAGTATTACGCAGGAACGTGCTTTTGGCACTTTTAGTGGAGAGGTACTGACACAGTGCAGCAAGAGCTGACATTGCGGTTATAGTTGCCTCTCCACCTTCAGAAGGTGGCGGTTCCACCATTTTTCCATAGCTTGCTGAAAAGTTGAGTTTTTACATTAGTAGTACCGGAACAGAAGATATTAAGGAGGCAGCAAAACCAAAGAAAATAGCTTTGGTCTATATACAGAACTTATTCTGGTGAACCCATGTAAAATATTAGTTGTATTTTATTGCAAAGTACATACTAAAGCCAGGTTCCAAACATATGAACATGTACCATCTCTAATGTATTGTCTATTTCTTCACATTGTATTGAAAACTAAGGATAAAGACATGAAGTTTATAATACAGTAAGCATAGTATGACATCATTCATATCACAAAAAAACTGTGAACAGACAAACGGGTAATTGTAACATTGTGTGAGAAAGTCCAGCACGGAACTAGATTACAGGTCAACATCAAAGGAACATCACTCCTCTCTTTTAAACCTTGTAAGGTGCAATGATACGCTAAGAAAATTGTGTATAAAATTGAAAAGAGTAATAAACATTGGCTGCAAACCATGCAGTTCAAGGCACAAGTCAGAGTAAGTAGTAGTTAAAAGGCATGAGGATTAAGGACTTACAACAGCGGCTTTGACTGGTGTAGTCATGCCCTTCTTCTTGCTGGTGTGACAGTCCTTGAAGATTTCCACAGCATTTGGTTCAGGTACTTTGGTCCTTGCGGTCTTTCCTCTGCATTTGGAACAAGTCAATATAGATCTGATAATATGGTACAACAAAAAGAGTGAAACAATAGTTAATTACAAGAGACTTGCACTTTGCAATATAGCTACGAGATCACGTAAATGCATTGAATTTCACTTTAAATGCAGTTGGCCTTGTTCTTTGAACAGTTCACCAACTAGAAGATAGATTTGTGTGGCACATGCATAAATAGGACTTCAACATGTGATCTGATCACATATATATAATGTACCTAATACTTCGGATTAGACCAGTGTTTAACGAGGCCTCTCCAGTCTTCATCCGATATATTTTCCACTGGAGATGTTTGGGCAAGTTCACTGTTAGCCTTGCCTTCGAAGTGAGTTTTCCTCAAGTTATACCGATATTATTGCAGAGCATACTTGAAAACATGGGTGCAAGCTTGTCTGGTTGCATCATCTTGGCTATCCAACTTGAACCTCATCTATTGAAAATTATGGGAGCTCATTATCAGCAACCTAGAAAGTATGGGACAGAGCAAGACGATATTACTAGTTCTCATACATAACCATAGTTACAGATAAATGGTCGAGGAAGGTGTTGAACTAGGTTTCGTCTTTGTCATTCCTGTACTGAATCCATGTTGGGAGGATACGTACATGACACCAAACAGCAACCGCTACCTCTGATACTAACTTGGCTGACTCTGTAGCATCACGTAGCCGTTTAAAACTTGCCTCAAAACAGATCTCCATTCTTCCTCCTCTAGATTTAGTTAACCTATCGAGCATTATACCTGATGTTTGTTTCCTCTTGCGCCTAGGTGCTAGTCCAACAACGAACACAGGAAGAGTTAGTGTACATCAAAGCTGTGAGACTACATATAAATAAGCATGCAAGCTGTAACTTGACTCCAAGAACTACCTTCTTGTTGTTGAAGCTCACAAGGTTCATCTGATCTTGCCAACTCGTCTTGTGTCAAGAGTGCTTGGGAAATAGTGTCAGTGGCAAGGGAGCTTGGGAATGTCTTGCTAGCTCGGTTGGCCTTGAGTAACTCGTGCAATTTGGTAATCTTGTGCAAGATGTTGCAACAACTAGGGATGTCTCTTCTTGTTTGGTGGCAGCTATTTGTTTCTGTTTGGCTTGTTCTACAGCTCGGGTAGCACGAGATACCCTGTTTGTAGAGTTTTCCGCTGGACTTTGACCTTCTATTGCACCATTAGTACCAGCAGAATCTGCAGGATTCTCCCGCTTCCCATTCCCTGTCATTATGTGTTTCTTCCTCTTTCTCTGTGCCATGTTAAGTCAAGCCGACAAGAAAAATGAATAACTATTTAGTTCTTTAGAACAAATTGATGTGTGATACATATGAACTGAACTTTGATGTTAGACAACCACATGATAAGAGGATCTAATATGTACGAAAAACAGGATGGAAGAGACAACCAGAACTATGATGTGTAAACTAAGCATAAGACATTTCACTAAATGAGAAGCAATGCAATGGAAGGTAGACACCATATGAAAGATGCTACAAATATCGCTCTGCCAAGTTAACAGTGTCTCATCATAAATGGCGTTTAAACAAATGTGAAGCAGTACAAGAAATAAATCATATGCAAGATGCAAACAACATCACACTACCAAGTTAGAGGTCTCTCGTCATTAGTGCCATTGCATATTCACAGCTTATGATGTGTAAACTAAGGATAAGGCATTTCAACAAATTAGAAGCAATGCAAGTTAGACACCATATGAAAGATGCAACGAATATCTGTAACAGCCTGGTTTTTTTCCCTTTTTTTCTTTTAATTTAATAGTTTTTTGCTCTATTTTTCTTTTTAGAGTGGTTATGTGGCCTTGTCACCAGGGAAATTATCCTCATTCCACCTCCCAAGTGACTCATCTTTCTCAAAACGTTCCAAGATCATGTCACTCCACTGCTTGACCAAACCCTAATTTCTTTTTCTAGGGAAAATTCCTTCTATTAAAGGAATTACCCTGTCTGCCCTAGGTTGTGAAGCAATCTATATTTCTGTCCATCCATAAATTCCCAAATAATTATCATAATTTATTTGGGTCATATATTCCTCAAATATGCCCAAACGTTCCTGTCGTAGCCCAAGAATAATTCCCCAATAATTAATCTTCATTTCTGTCCAGAGTGGCACTTTGTGAAGGAAGTGTCATTTATCTTATCTTTTTTTCTCCCAAACTTGTTGGGCATTATTTTATGTCCAAATAATTTCCACATGCCAAAATTCAACTTTATTTGCCTAGCCAATCTTCCTCAGTGATTTTTCAAAGTTTCTATCAAACAGAAGCCACTGTGAAGGAAGTACTAGCTAGGAGCACCCAAATGATTTGAAATTATGCATGCTCCTTCTTGTGCTCATATTATCCCCCTCCAAATTTCATCTCCATCCAATCATCTATGTGAGCACAGGAACAAATCTTTGATTCTGGCAATATTTTCAGGTTGTGAAGCAAGTATAATTTTTATTGCTTCAAAAATCCTGATAAATTGCCAGATTGTTCTTCTACCCAAATAACTTCTCTCCACCAAATTTGGCACCATTTCACTTAGCCAATATTTCTCCAAAATTCTTGCAAGATTCTTGTCAGTGAAGATAGCTGTGAAGGAAGTACCATTTTGGTGAATCCAATTGGAATGAAATTGTTACAGATTCTTACTATGACCAAATCATTAAGCCTTGCCAAATTTGAGCTCAAGTTGATTCTCCATGTGAGTGCATCATCCAAATCTTATTTCTGGACCAAAAATGCAGTTGTGAAGCAACTATATTCATTACTGGTCCAAATATTGTCAAAGTCACCAGGATGAAAGTCCTTCTTACCCTAAACCTCGCAGACAACTCCATTGCTTTCAATCACCTTCCTGTTGATCAGCAGTTCTCACCCAAGTTTACTGCAGTAAACTTTCGAGCGTGATTACCATTTAACCAGAGCCTTTTTCACCGATCTACCACCGCGGTTGTAACGTACCCAGGAAGGACTTACTACTAGACAACATGGTCAAGACCCTCTCCGCTGCTACATGCCAGTGCACGCGGTGACCGCGTTAATGGCATCATTGTGCACGTGCTCTGTGTGCAGTGGCCGCGTTCAGTGACCGTATGTGCTTCGGCACCTCCTCCCCTCGTTGCCTTCGTGCGCGTGACCATGTCCATTGTCTTCCTCTCATCGTCGTCGTTCCCCTGGACCCTCTCCCCCTCCGGCAGCTTTCTCACCAACGCAAGCCGCCGTGCGCCCACGGGCGAACAGTGGCGGTTTGGCTCGGAGCTCGCCGTCTTCTTCCTCCCTACGATCCTTTGGCCTCCTCCTCCCCATGAGCTCTTCCCTGTGCCTCCCTTGTCGCCTGCCTCCGAGCTCATGCGCGCGCACACGTGTCCGCAGCGACGACAGCTCGACCTCCTCGCCCCGCGGCTATATAAACCCACCCCGAGGCCTCTAGACCTCACCAAGCTTCTTCCCTCCCTCCTAGTTACCTCCCCGACCACCCAAACAAGCTCGAGGAGCTCTCTGTGTCCACCATTGCCACCATGGCCGCTGGCCCCTCCGGCCTAAATTGGCTCAAGCCGAGCCCTCCCCTTCCCTTCTTCCACCCCCAGAAAACCACACCACCACCGGAGCACCTCCCCAAACCTTCGCCTCGTCGCCGGAGCGCCAAATCCCCGAGTTCCACCTCTGCTCGAGGACGCCGTCCGCCGCGGCTGGTGTCCCGCTCCGCCGAGCTCACCCCCACGGCTGCATCGTAACTAGACGGGATCTCCTCACCCCCTGAGTCCAACAGTGGGTCGGGCGCCGCCTTGGGTGGCCGGAGTCGCTGGCAGGCCTCGCCGGCGCCGTGCCCAGTCCTCTGCTCCGCGGGAGGGCTCGAGGAGGAGCCGAAGACAACGGCCTCTCCCTGCCAGCTGGGCGGTGGGACCCGTGGCCCCTACCCGTCAGCGTCCCAGCGTTGACCCCGCGCCTCTGCTGACGTGGATAAGTGGAGGCATATTCCCGTGAATACGACTCCCACACACGAAAGCTTACTCTGATCTTCTTCAGAGCGAAATGCGTTTTCCATTCTAGAAAACGTATTTCTAGAAAAGGCGCTTTCTGTTTTTCCGGCTGAGGGCCTGTTTGTAATGATTTTATTAGAGATCGGTCCCTGGCAGAAAAACATTCATAACTTGATCCTAACTCCAAATGAGGTGATTCCAAAGCTCACTTCTTCGTCTCATCGAGCCCATTCTATTGATGTCATTTTCATTATGTTTCATGATTCTGAAAATGACCATTTTGCCCTTACCGTTAACCAGCCCCTTTCGAGAGAGAAGTGTTTCCGACGAATCTTTCTGCGATCTTTCCACACAACTTCCCAGTGTTTTCTTCATCCCTAGGCAAGCCACAACCACCATTTGCATGATAGCCATGCAGTAGCATTGGTTTTCAACTTGAACCTTTAATAACTGTATGTTTGTTTGCTACTGCTGTCGTTATTGCGGTTATGTTTGTGGATCGGTGGTTACCATCTTGCTATGTTTTCTTGCACTCTGTAAGCATATTCTACTTGCTAGTATTACTTTCATATTAGCCATGCTTGATAATAGTACATGTTGGGTTGGTCATGTTCTTCGGTGCATGACCAACGTCGGTTACCGAGTACCGTTAATATGCATTGTTCCTTTGCTGTTAATTGGTTAAGTGTTTACTCGGTAATTTTATTGTAGTGTTCCTTCATGGTACTTATTGTTGATGTTAATGGTCATGTTATGCTATGAGTAGTGTTGTACTTGTAATATTCATGCTCATCATTATGCCATGCTCAGTTAGATATGATTCATTGTTGATATGGTGGATAGTTATGTTGTACTCTCATGCTTATGTTGATATCATACTCATGCATCGTAATTGCATCATGTTATTTTATCATGGCTCAGCATATTGCAATCAAGTTTAACCGGATTAAATTGAACTTGAACAACTGTTGGCTGAGTCATGGTGCCACCATATCGAGCTGACCAGTGCAACCACGCTTACCTTTATGGGAAGGTCCTAACTAGGTCTATTGTCGTGCCTCTCGCCGGTGCCTCCAACTAGGGAATGTTATGGGCGTGCGTTACCCTGATCAGGTAGGCGGACATAAACCTTGTGTGCTCGTTGTTGTTGTTATGTGCACATGTCCCCATTTGGGACGGTTTATTGTTTTCTCCACGACGGTGGCCGTTGGTGTCTTTGGTAGACACGGGGCCACCCAGGACTAGCCCAGTGGGGGAGTGAGTCGGAGTGGCCGGGAGAGTGTCATGGCAGTAGATCGGTTTTGTTGGAACGTCGTTGGTCCACCCGAATGGTAGTGTGAGGCCATGGGTTCCGTGGTGTGGGTACGCTGTACTAATCTCTACAGAGTGTAGATTCAATCTATCGATAGCCGCGCCCGCGGATAAGGGCCTAGTTCGTGTCGGTCACACTATGAGTCAATAGTAATAATAATGATGTGTTTAATAACAACCCTGGTTCGATGATGAGATAAGTTGGTTGTGATAGCCGGAAAGATCACCGTTTGAGACCAAGTGTTGGTCATGGTTGTGATCGCCGGAAAGAGCACCATTTGGTTACGAGGCAGCCCATTGAACCCAGAGTGGTTCCATTTGTGACCAGTGAAAGATCACTGTGGTATAGAGGATGTCGAGTTGTTGTATATTCGTGATGTTGTGCGAGAATCGTGGGTAAAAATCAAGCTCCTTGTGGTCATTTAATGATTAGTACGGTATTGTTTATACCAAGCTTGATTTGATCTTGAGATAATCGTGTGATGTCCGAGGTTGGTAAGTGATGCATGTGATGGTTATGAAGTAACCCGAGCAGAATAAGTGGTGCATATAGTGTCATCATGTTGCATGCTAGTATCGATAGATTCATATGTTCATGCCATGTTCATAATGTTCTAGTTGTATCATGTTCATGTTGTTCATGCCATGTTAGCCTGATGATCTCATGATAATTCCTGCTTAACCTGTAATTGCGATGCTATTGTCTATCTTGAACGTTTCTGGTTATTGTGAGCTTGCAAGTACATTCAATGTACTGACCTAGCGTGTCATGCCAGTTTGCAGGTCATGCCGGATTTGCTTGCTTGCTTGTCGTGGTTTCCGTTCGTGCGAGCTAGGATAAGCGTTCCAGCCAGAGTCCCTGCAGAGTGGAGTTTACCACCGTCGTCGTTGTTCCGCTGCCAGTAGTTTTTCCGTTGCTTCGAGTTGTTTTGCTGCTTGCATAGAGAAACTGAGGATGGCATAATATCGTCGTGCCGATGTTATTCATTGTAATATGGTTGACCTTGTATTCATATTCATGTAATAATAGAAAGATGGTTTGTTCTATGTTAAGCAGTGTCGTATTCCAGAAGACTTCTCCTCGATCTCTGGGCTGGAATACGGGGCGTTTCGGTTTCTCTGAGCCGGGGTGCCACAATGTCACTCTACCAAGTTAAAACTATCTCATCATAAGTGCCATTTCAATAAATTAGTAGTACAAGCTAGAAAAGGATGCGAGATGTAACCTGTATCACACTCCCAAGTCAAACGTGTCTTATGATAAGTGATTGTTGCAGGTTACACAACAGTAGTAATTTGATGTAAGAACATGGTGTGATAGACATATATTGTATGTTGTAGAAACAAGAACACGTGTCTTATTCACAAGTATAATGTGTAAAGTAAGCAGATGGAATTCAACAAAATTAGAAGCAATACAAGCTAGACATCACACATAACATGCAACCACATATAACAGTGCCAAGTTAGAGGGAGCACCTGTGATGGTGCACTAGGGGAGACGTGTTCATCATCAACACAGCTAAGTTGAGTGTCTATGCATGTGTTGTCTTGCAAATCATCTTTGGGGAATGGAGGAGTAGAATCTGTGGAGGCCCTCCGTTTGGAAGGAGCACCTTTATCCTCTGCCTTGCTAACTTCCTTCCGCTTTATTGATTTTGAATTGTCAAGTACCGACAAGAAAAAGCAATAAAATTCTCTCTCAGAACTCATTCGTGCATGATACCGACAATCACTACTTTGACGTAAGGCAAACACATGATACCAGGATGGAATATTTACGAAAAACAGGACGACATGGCATGTTCACAACTGTTTGTGTAAACTAAGCAGAAACCATTCCAACAAATAAGAAGCAATGCAAGCTAGACACCACATGAAAGATGCAACCAATATGACTCTGCCAAGTTAAAAGCGTCCCATCATAAATGGCATTTCAACAAATTAGAATTAGCACATGCTATAAATCATATGAAAGATGCAATTAATATCGCACTGCATATACTAAAGGTGTCTCATCTTATTGATTGATGCGGGATACAAAAAAACAATAGTTTTATGTAAGGACATGCTTAATAGACAGATGTACTATGTACTAAATACAGGAAGGCATGTCACATTAATAGGTATAATGTATAAGCTAAGAAGAATAGCACATGCAGTTTAACCAGATTGGAAGAATTACAATCTAGACACCATATGCAACATGCAACCACATATCACGCTGCCAAGTTAGAGCAAGCACCTGCGATGCTATTTTAGGGGAAATGCGGTAATCAACTACAGAGCTACGTTCACTATCTTCATTTAGCCTTGCTGTTTCTTGAGAATCATGTCGGGAGGCTGATGCTGCATTCTTTAAATGAGGATCTTTCTTGACAAGAGTCCACTTGCTGACTGCCTCATCATAAGTGATTGATGAGGGATACACAAGAACATTAGTTTGATGTAAGAACATGGTTAATAGACAGATGTACTAGTATGTACCAAAAACAGAAGGCATGTCATATTAAAAGGTATAATGTGTAAGCTAAGCAGATGCAATTTAATCAAATTGGAAGCAATACAAGCTAAACATCCGGCTGGAGTGGTGCGCATGATCATCTAGGACCTGAGAGCCTGGTGGGAGGCGGGCTGCTTCGCCACCATCATGGCTTTTTAGTTGGCTTCCAGGTGATGCTTGTGCATCTTTGGGCTTGTCATCGGCTCGGCCAAGGCCTGACTAGCTATTTGTCTTCCGTGCTCATGGGATGGTGGTTCATGTAAAAATATCTTTCCTTATCTTAATAAAGACCGACTTAGGCCTTTCGAATACAAGCTAGACACCATATGGAACATGCAACCACATATGACACCGCGAAGTTAAAGCAAGCACCTGGGATGGTGGTTCATTGCGAGCGAGGTCATCAACTCCAGAGCTACGTTTACCGTCTCCATCTACTAACACTGCACCCTTTATAGCGCTGAAATGTGTCTTGCCTACCCGCATACGAAGCTCGAGCGACTTTTCTCTTTTCTTTTCCGCTTCTCTCAAGGCAGCAGAGTCTGAAATACCCTTGCATAAAAACACAATAGTGAGAGTATGGGTGAAGTGTGTGCAGAACTAGTGCACTGTAAAAGTAGCAGATAGCAGGTGGCTGAAAAATAAATGACAGGAGACATATGATAGCTCTACAACATTGCATGGCAAATAAAATTAGATTCTACTTCTTATGATTTTGTAATATATGAGCACAGGAAATGCAGGTACTCCTCCAGCACACCACCACATGTGGTCATATCAAGATAACAGTCGACTGAAAAAAATAGGTCAGTCAATTTTTTTATGAACCGTCCAATCTCTAAGGAACGGGCAGATGGCCTTCGTCTACCTCCCGCCAGTCACCGTTGACTATCTTTATCGAACCGCCAGAGACCACCGGCCTAGACCCCTGCCTCCGCCGCCCCGCCCTCCCCTCGACCTCACACCACCGCCGTGCTTGGCAGTGTCCCCAGGCCATCCCTTTAATCCCGGCCGACCTCCAGATCGGGCGCCAGCAGCTCTAGACCCCACACGCCCCTAAGATAAAAACCGAGGCGTCGCTTCCCCGGCGTAATAGGCGGACTAGCGCCTGTTACGCCAGGGAATGCTTCCATTAATTGGGAATCAACTGAACAGGAATTGAAACCAGGGGGACGATGAACCTCTAGCTAAGGTGAAATAGTATATGAGGAGAAACCTTATGCATCGTGAGGTACTAGGAACATCTAGTATCAAGAAGAAGCGATCAACTAGTGTCTTCTGTGGGATGAATACCGTCCAAGCAGACACATAAGATTTGCACGAATAAGGGAAGAGGAGTACCATTTCCGGTTGCCAGTGTGGTCTCCTCCATATGTCGCGGCGATCTTCTTTTTTCTCCCGGGGGAACCGATGTTTTGGAGGACGGTGGATCCTTGGACAAACCCATGGCCAAATTGTTGACTGTGTTGCCGTGGCCATATATCGGCGGAGGGGAAGCAGATCCGAGGCGGCGAAGGATGGCGTAGCAGGAACAACTCCGGTGCGGTGGACGGTGGCGAAGTTGGAGCAGCAGCGGTGAGGCGCAGGACGACGTGGTTGAACTGGCTCGGGTACGGACGGCTCGGCCTCCGCTTCAACTACTAGCCGTGGAGGGCGTTGAAGTTGAGGTTGCGGTGGACGGTGGACGACGACGTCGGGGTATTGGCTCCAGCGTGATGGAGGAGGGCGGCGGTTGATGGGTGGGATGGGGTGGCGGACGGAGGACGTCGGGGTTTCGCGGCTGGTGGAGAGGTAGTTTTTGCGCCCACGGAGTACGAATGGTTAATCGGATGGGTGGGCGGGGGGGAGGAGGGGGAGCTAAGGGAGAACCATGTTTCGGTCTGGGACGCGCTTGTTTTTGGCTTTTTTGAACAGAGAGGACACGCTTGTTTGAAATTTGGGGAAAGTACAAACTTTGCCCCCTCTTAAATTTTGGACCTACTACGGGTCGGGGGTAGGATGGTAATCTCAGGTGTCCCAAATAGTGGGCATGAGTGATTTCAGCCGCACGCATGTGTGATTAGGCGGCCATTGTGTATGAAAGTTTTTCGGAGGCGGTTGCGTGGCGTCTAGATGAAACTACAAACCTACCCAGTTTAGACCTTTGGACGTCCGGCCGGTAGGTTTCACGGGTCGGAGTTATTAGAAAAGTAATTTCCTTGTACTACCAAACATTGGTCTCACACGGTTTCGAGCGAGTAGAGGCACTTTTGGCACTTCGTTCGAAATTTTTAAACACAAGCGTTCACGTTTAGAGTACTCTTGAACTTTGAGGATTGACCTAAATAGACAATGTTTAATTTGACCTTGTATGTTTGAAAACCTCATTAAATTATCCTCTTATTTTTGAAATTTTGACACTTGAAAATCCTATAACTACGATTATTTTGGAATGGAGGAGCTAAATTTGAATCTATTTTGTACACGACTACATACGCTATTATGTTCAAAATCAGAGCAAAGATTGGTGCCCCCATAATTTAGGTATGATTTACAAATGCCATGATATAGAATTCAAATAATTGAATGGACTTCATGTTGAATTCGATTTTTTAAACCACCTTAAGTTGAATTCAAATGTATGCTAGTTCATAGGTAGCTATTTATAATGTTCATTGTGTAACTTTCGTATGTATAATGTGCTTTACACACACAACATGAACTATACTCACGCTTATATTCTGTTGCTAAAGCCATGCATTGTCTGGAGTTCAAAATACTAACTATGTGGATCAATTATGTCGAATAATAATATAGACATGCCTAAATTCGATAGAATCTAGATGTCTGATGGATCAATTACCGTTCCTTATGCGAATTGCAAATATCATGATCCCATCCTAATATTTGGATACAATTTATATCTTTAATCAATGTGTACATCAGTCTTTTACGTGTAGTTTCACTCTCCATCGGTGGTCTCTCACACATGCTCACACTCTCTCTCCCGATGTGTCTTTCTCGCAGACATTCTCTCGATATAACCTCCCTCCCTCTCGTAACCATTTACGACTGTTTTCACTAACCTTTATCACAAGCACTCTTCCTCTCAAGAGCATACACACGCACAATCCCCATCGACCCTTTCTATATACATAGACCTGCCTACATGTCTTCTATACGCACATTATCTATAGGCCTGTCTCTCACGCATTGTCTCACACCTCTCTTCCTAATCGATGAGTATGATTCTAGCAGAGCATTCTGTAGGATGCCCCTTAAAGTTAGGTTGGATGAATAGTAATATCAGAGATAAGGGGTTACCTTAGTCCGAGAACCTAGGGTTACAAATCCTAGCCGGCTTTGTCAGTGGACACAGAGTCCTTCACAATTCTGCTATCTTTGTCTTGTACGACTATTCATCCATGGGTCTCCCTAAATGCGTCACAGGTTGACCAATGTGGCGCAGGACGGAACCAAACGAAGGGCCAAACCTCGACCCACCGGACCTCACGCGGTGACACACCCTCTGCCCCCACGTCACGTTATCTTCTCACACCCACACATACCAACACATACACCACACAAAAAAATTCTCCTGGTGCCTCTATCCCCTCTCCCCTTGCATATACACACTCGAGGGAATCTCTCGCTGTGACATCATATTCGTCTCTCTCTCTCTCTCTCTCTAGACCACTCTCATTTCTCGTGCTATCTCTCCCACACGCCCCCGCCGGCCCCTCTATCCATGCCTCTCTCGAATACTTAATACACACACATACCTCTCTAGGCCCTGCCAAATACATGAACTACACATTCACACATGTTACATCACGTACCCCATTGATCTAAAAATCCCTCTCTTCACGTTTATTTCACATACAACATTCCTTTTGAATAAAGTGTGGCTAAAAAATTATTTTAGAATTTCTACATATATACAACATTACAAAGTTATATGGAGGAGTATGAATGCTAATTTGTATTGCATGGTTCCCACAATGATATTTATTCTGCACTATGAATTTCTATATTTTTATACTATAAATAAAGTTAGTCGTAATAAAGAGAAACGAAGAGCATCTCTCTCTCCATCGCATACCACCCCCCCCTCTATGCCCCTTTCACATACGCACAAAAACTATGTCCATGTCCTCTAAAAGTAAGCCCCCAGCACATTTACGCATGTTTCATCTTTCTCTCGCGATATATACAGTGACGATCATTGTATTTGAAGAGAAAGCACGATACGTACATTGGACTTCAGAATCCACTCATTACGGTCACCATTTATGTTTTGTGGTTATTATACAGTCACGGGCTCACCGTACAGCTCTGTATTTGCTCAAGACACGACTAGTTGACCAGCTAAACGCTCCATGTGGCACCTCTAGTGTTGCATCACATTATCTCACTACCATTGGGCCTACCTGTCGGCTTGTGTCTACTCTACATCTACACTCTTATAAAAAAAGAGTTGGTGATGATGGTGTGCCTGCCATCCTGCAATATAGGCCATCCGATTTATATCTGACGGATAGGAAGGAAACTATGACAATTTTGCAAAAAGGCACCCACACACCTCTCCACATTTGCAAATAAGCCCTTCCCTTGTTCATCCTTTTCTCTCACAAGATAAACTAGTCATACAAATGCATCTTGATGTTACGTGCAACACACGGGCATCTTGCTAGTAAGAATGAAAACAAATGACAAAAAAATATTGGACGGTGGTTCGAAGTCATGACCGCGGGCACAGCGGACAAGGTGGCCTTGTATTGGTATGTTGAGCCGTCTATTTTAACACACATGAGCTGGTGTGGTGATTATACACACACGCACGCATGCACACGAACTGCATGCATGCAACACTCACACGAACACATGCAGCCACGCATGCACGCAACACTCACACGTACACATGCACCCATGGACGCACGCAACACTCACACGCACACACGCACACATGCATGCACACACCAGTACACCACACGACCAACACACCCTCTCACGCTCAAGTGCTAAACCTACACGTTCATGCGCAGACATCAGGCCCTGATAGACACATAAACAACCAGGTGATTCCCGCGCACGGGTTGGAGTCTTGTCGCGCCTGCGTAAATTTGTGTTTATCTGACCTTTTCCCTATGCGAACTGACACGTGGGACCCACAAGGAACATGGTAAATTTAACTAGTCAACATGGTGCCACACTGACTATTTGGCTGGTCAACAGAGTGCAATCCGATGTTGAACCGTGAGCAAGTGACCGTATAAACACCGCAAAACATATATAGTGGCCGTAATCAGCTTATTCTGAAGTTCGGTGACCGTATTACGCTTTTTCTCTCTGTAGGCCCTCCAAAACTACATCTCTACATGTTCTCCCATGTTACATCTAACAACTATGCATTAGAGCACTACTACTACACTCTAACACAATAAATCATATGTGTTTTTAGTTTTACTAGATGTCATATTGTTACTTAATTATTCAGTTTGCATACATTAAAATTTCCTTTGAAATGTATGGCCAGTATCATCTACGGCGCGGGAAAAATCCCGCCTTTTCCTATTTAATCGGGTTTGTATCAATGGATCGTGCAAAACAGCAAAACTATAGTACTATACAGTACAAGTGACAGTTCACTGGGCCGCCGTGTCGTGTAATCCTCCATCGTAAGAGTGGAGCACTCGCTTTCATAAATCTTCTAGTCCCTTTCGCCGACATGTGGGACATCAAGCTACCGGGTCCATGTGTCATACCAAAATACAGTGCAGAGCAGCCGGGGTGAAGCACCCCAGTCATGGCGCCGCCGTAGTAATGAGCAATGAGGCGTCAAATCACAAAGCTGCACCTTTCCCGTAGTTAAGTTGGAGGAACGAAGTAATAATGCTAAAAAAATAAGTTGGAGGGACGAAGCAACCATCATTTCCCTCGTTGCTGAATCCGCTTCTCCCTCATCTTCTTCAAGTTAACCACATGTTGCTTCTGCCGTTGTTCTGCCTCATGTGGGACGCGGATCGGCTTGGTAAAGCACTAACATGTGGGACCGCATGTTAGCAAACCGCCAGGACAACGTCCTCTAAAAATAAGAAACCTCCCCCGCCATCCGCGCGGCAACATCACCTCCTTTTTACTAATCTTGATTCTATAATTTTTTAAATCAATATAATTGAGATTTGTATAGATAGCACACAGGAGAAAAACCAAGTGGTACGGTTAAGGGCATCCTCAATGTGTAGCCAAAT
The DNA here is from genome assembly GCA_021605145.1 of Aegilops bicornis. Classification (NCBI taxonomy): domain Eukaryota; kingdom Viridiplantae; phylum Streptophyta; class Magnoliopsida; order Poales; family Poaceae; genus Aegilops; species Aegilops bicornis. The sequence continues at coordinate 546,736,051 of CM038673.1, read as the reverse complement.
GTGAAAATAGCTTTTGGCATCGTGAGAACCATTGTGGACGGTGCTGCCAAAGCCAAAAATATGGAACCGAAGCTCCCTGATTGATTGATTGAAGGAATAGAAAAATGCAACGTCTCTCCTCTTTCTCCCGTGCTTGGACCCATGTACAGTATAGAGCACAGAGTCTACTCCCCTGTCCCTTCTATCACAAATCACAAAGCAGTGAGGCGTCAAATCAAAACGCACGGACGAAGCAACCATCATTTCACTCTTCGCTGACTCCACTTCTCCATCGTCTTCTTCGAGAATGTAGCGACCTGACCTCAGAAGGTCAAGTCTCTGTGTATCTGTGCTATCCCAACGGTAAGAGGTCACACAACGTACTCAACTAAGCCAGAGCCCATAATAGCTTGTGGCTATGCAGGTAAGCTTCTACTCATGAAAAATTGATGAATCCCTTTGAGCCTGGGTGGCAGTCCATAGGGTGATCACTGCAGGTACTCGGGATCCCTCGGCAAGTCCTTTGGTTTCTCCAGGGTGCCCCTTACCAATCCACCCAGATGTGTGTTAATGTTGCCACCTTAAGGTTACCCTTAATTATTATCTCACTCGCAACTTTCATGATCTCACATACCAATCCCCGTCTACAATGGCATAGCAAAATCCCTACAACGTTGGCGACAAAGAAATAAAGGCTCATACCTACCTCATTGCACTACTGGGTTTATAATATAGCCAACTAACATATTCATGCAAACCCTACATCAAAGGACTAAATGCATATATAAAACATAGGTATAAAAGGGCATGATCAAGATGTAACTTGCCTTGTATTGTTGATGAAGATGAAATATTCTATTGAGGCGTCTCTCCTTCTCGTTACGATATATCTAACGATATAAGAAAGTACTTCAACACACAACAACATCCAAATAAAATATTCAAATTACAATACAAAATAAAAAAAACATTCCTACATAAGTTGTTAGGACATGGTTACGGGTTGAGATAAGATCAAGAATGAAAATATGATATAGGATTTGTTCTAGGGTTGGGTCAAAGTGAAGATCACGGCTTGAAAAGTTGTGAGGCAAGGTTCTACGACAAAGTCTATAATGGGTTTGATCGGAATATTTGACATGGGTCTAATGAAAATGATAGATGGAGTTGATGCCATAAGGTTTATGTTACAAAAATTTATGTAACATTTCCTAGGTCCAAATTTGTATGATGATGGCATATGACCAGAGAGGTTTTCTAAGCATCAATCTAAGAGACTTAACTTCGTGCCAAAATTTATTAAACAATGATCGAGAAGGTCAAATTAAGGTGTTTATGTTAAAACAATGACTAAATATTGCTGAAAAAATTATGCCATGAGTTCCAACAGAAAGGTGATATCCTAAGGTCGAACTTTCATATAATAAACATTTTTATATGATTCATAGATTAGAAGATATAGCAAAAGTACTCAATTTAATATTTAAAACAGAACTAAACTTTAACTTGCCAAAAACTGAGATCTCGAATTTTTATAACAAACTAGATGTCTCAAGGAATCCGGGGATATAAAATTTGTCGAATTCGGACTTACGGTCTAGGAGATATGAATTTCCTAAGTTTGAGTATTTTTCTGAAAAACAATTACGGGATTTACACAGTGCTCACCGGAGTTAGTCGCCGGAGTTGGGGAAAAAAGGTCGCGGAGTTGAGGAAGAAGGCCCCCAACGTCAAATAGTAGCAGAACGGCGAAGAGGTCGACAAGGGGAGTCCTTTGGATAAGATCACAGGCTCGGACTTGTCCCGTGGCGGCGTGGAGCGGCCGTCGGAGTTGCTGAACTCGGACGAGCAATTGCTCGCAGAGGAGGAGGTTCAGAGAGGGGTGTTCGGATGGGCTAGTGAGTGGCTTCGAGGCTCTCGTCTGGGTACCTTTTATAGGAGCAGGGGAGGTTAGAATTCGAGCAGGGGCGTTCGTCCACATTATGGCGTTAATGGCGAACGTTACTGCGATCTAGGTGGCCATTAGGGCGCGGTTTAGTGTGGGTAACGGAAGGGAAGGAGTTAGGACGGAGTGAGGGATCCGTTCAGAGGTGTTTTGGGCGAGGGAGAGGAAGAGGAGGGGAGGAAGAGGTGGAGGCATCGATGGTTGTTCTCTGTACGTTCTAGGTTCTGTAGATGCGCATGGGGAAGAAGAAGATGAAGTGGGCTGGGCAAGAGAGGGAATAAGTGGGCCAAGCCCAATTTGGTTTGGAGGGAGCAAATAACATGTGGGTTTAAAAAAAATACAAATGAACAAGAGGAAGATGAACTTGGTCCAGTACGTGTACAAAAGTTTACTTAAAACAGAAAAATAAAATGTTTACATTATTCTCAATATTATTCACAAAAGTATTAGCAGCTGAGTTACCAATTCAACCACACCTGGAAACTTAGTATCTGCAGCAAAGTGTTTAGTAGCACAGTAATATGATAGTGGTGGTAACGGTAATAAAAGAGTAGTGCAAGCAATAGCAAATATTTTTGGTATTTTGTAATGATTGTAACAGTAGCAACGGAAAAGTAAATGAGCGAGAACCAGTATATGGAAAACTCGTAGGCACCGGATCAGTGATGGATAATTATGCCGGATGCGGTTCATCATGTAACAGTCATAACATAGGGTGACACAGAACTAGCTCCAATTCATCAATGTAATGTAGGCATGTATTCCGTATATAGTCATACGTGCTTATGGAAAAGAACTTGCATGACATCTTTTGTCCTACCCTCCCGTGGCAACGGGGTCCTATTAGAAACTAAGGGATATTAAGGCCTCCTTTTAATAGAGAACCGGAACAAAGTATTAGCACATAGTGAATATGTGAACTCCTCAAACTATGGTCATCACCGGGAGTGCTCCCGATTATTGTCACTTCGGGGTTGCCGGATCATAACACATAGTAGGTGACCATAGACTTGCAAGATAGGATCAAGAACTCACATATATTCATGAAAACATAATAGGTTCAGATCTGAAATCATGGCACTCGGGCCCTGGTGACAAGCATTAAGCATAGCAAAGTCATAGCAACATCAATCTCAGAACATAGTGGATACTAGGGATCAAACCCATCACCGTCCAGCAAGCGTACGATGGAATTACTCACGCACGGTGGTGAGCATCATTAAATTGGTGATGGAGGATGGTTGATGATGACGACGGCGACGAATCCCCCTCTCCGGAGCCCCAAACGGACTCCAGATCAGCCCTCCCGAGAGGTTTTAGGGCTTGGCGGCGGCTCCGTATCGTAAAACGCGATGATTTCTTCTCTCTGATTTTTTCTCTCTCCGAAAGCAGATATATAGAGTTGGAGTTGGCGTCGGAGGGCATCCAGGGGGCCCACGAGGTAGGGGGGCGCGCCCTAGGGGGGCACGTCCCCCACCCTCGTGGACAGGGGTGGGCCCCCTAGTCTTCATCTCTGGCGAGGATTTTTTATTGTTTTTTCTAAGATGTTCCATGGAGTTTCAGGTCATTCCGAGAATATTTGTTTTCTGCACATAAAACAACATCATGGCAATTCTGCTGAAAATAGCGTCAGTCCGGGTTAGTTCCATTAAAATCATACAAGTTAGAGTCCAAAACAGGGGCAAAAGTGTTTGGAAAAGTAGAAACGACGGAGACGTATCAACTCCCCCAAGCTTAAACCCTTGCTTGTCCTCAAGCAATTCAGTTGACAAACTGAAAGAAAGAAAGAAAAACTTTTACAAACTTTGTTTGCTCTTGTTGTTGTAAATATGTAAAGCTAGCATTCAAGTTTTCAGCTAAGATCATAACTAACCACACTTGCAATAATTCTCAGGTCTCATAATTACTCATATCAATAGCATAATCAACTAGCGAGCCATAATAATAAATCTCGGATGACCACACTTTCTCAAAACAATCATAATATGATATAACAAGATGGTATCTCGCTAGCCCTTTCTGAGACCGCAAAACATAAATGCAGAGCACCTTTAAAGATCAAGGACTGATTAGACATTGTAATTCATGTTAAAAGAGATCCAATCATAGTCATACCCAATATAAATTAATAATGATGAATGCAAATGACAGCTGTGCTCTCCAGCTAGTGCTTTTTAATAAAAGGGTGATGACTCAACATAAAAGTAAATGGATAGGCCCTTCGCAGAGGGAAGCAGGGATTTATAGAGGTGCCAGAGCTCGGTTTTGAAATAGAGATAAATTATATTTTGAGCGGTATACTTTCATTGTCAACATAGCAACTAAGAGATGGCGATATCTTCCATGCTAAACACATTATAGGCGGTTCCCAAAGAGAATGGTAAAGTTTATACTCCCCCTCCACCAACAAGCATCAATCCATGACTTGCTCGAAACTACGAGTGTCTCCAACATACATCAGGTCCGAGGGGGAGTTTTGTTTGCAATTAATTTTGATTTAGTTTGCATAAAGCATGGGACTGGGCATCCCGGTGACCAGTCATTTTCTCGTGAGTGAGGAGCGGAGTCCACTCCTCTTGAGAATAACCCGCCTAACATGGAAGATAAGGACAGCCTTGGTTGATACATGAGCTATTCGAGCATACAAAACAGAATGTTTAGTTGAAGGTTTAGAGTTTGGCACACACAAATTTACTTGGAACGGCAGGTAGATACCGCATATAGGAAGGTATAGTGGACTCATCTGGAATAACTTTGGGGTTTAAGGGATTGGATGCACAAGCAGTATTCCCGATTAGTATAGGTGAAGGCTAGCAAAAGACCGGGAAGCGACCAACTAGAGAGCGAAAACAGCCATGTACGTGCATTAAAATTAATAAACATTGGAGGCAAGCATGAGTAGGATATAATCCACCATGAACATAAATATCGTGAAGGCTATGTTCATTTGTTTCAACTACATGCGTGAACATGTGCCAAGTCAAGTCACTTAAATCATTCAAAGGAGGATACCACCCCATCATACCACATCACAATCATCTCAATAGCATGTTGGCACGCAAGGTAAATCATTATAACTCATAGCTAATCAAGCATGTCACAAGCAACTATGATCTCTAATTGTCATTGCAAACATGTTTATTCATAATAAGCTGAATCAGGAACGATGAACTCATCATATTTACAAAAACAAAAGAGGTCGAGTTCATACCAGCTTTTCTCATCTCAGTCAGTCCATCATATATCATCATAATTGCCTTTCACTAGCACGACCTAATGATGTGAATAATAATAAGAGTGCACATGCATTGGACTAAGCTGGAATCTGCGAGCATTCAATAAACAGGAAAAGACAAGGCAATATGGGCTCTGGGTTAATTCAACAATAATGCATATAAGAGCCACTACAAAAATTTAATCATGGTCTTCTCCTACTGACCCCCAAAAGAAAAGAAAAGAAAATAAAAAGTATTTACACGGGAAAGCTCCCAACAAGCAAAAGAAGAACGGGAAATATTTTTGGATTTTCTTTTTAATTTCTACTACTAATTTTTTTGGTTTTTCTTAAGGTTTAACAAACACACAAGAAGAAAGCAGGAAAAAGAAATTAAAGTAGCATGGATATTACAGTGAAAGAGTATGAGCACCGACATCTAGCAATGAGTGTGTGTGAACATAAATGTAATGTCGGTGAGAAATACGTACTCCCCCAAGCTTAGGCTTTTGGCCTAAGTTGGTCTATTGCCAGGGATAGCCTGGCGGATACCCGTAAGTGTAGCTGGGGTCGTACTGCGACGAAGAATAGTTGGGATCATACTGTGATGAAGAAGAGGACTCTGACTGCCACTGGCTGACAGTCATCTCCGGATCCCAAGAATAAACAGATTGTCGTGGAGGCTCATCTTGTGGTTCCGGTTCCGGGGCTGGTGCAGGGTTCTTGTAAGCTTGGACGTCAACCCACGTAACGAGATAGGGTCCTACAAAATTAAACAACGAAGGAGCAGGCAACGTAATAGTTTCAGGATAATGTTTATCAAAGTATAACTTATATTTGAGCTCTCCATCCCTGCCCTTAACAAGAAAATCATGGGCTAGCATGCTCTTATAATCTAGATAAGCACTAGGCAGCATTTTTTCTTCTTTCTCATCGGGCCTAATAGCTATGTTAAAGTGTGCAGCAAGGCGTGAAGCATAAATGCCACCAAAGATGGGACCCTTAGTACGGTTAAGACTTAACCGCCTAGCAACAATTCCGCCCATACTAACAATGTTGTCGCGGTATAAACCATGGAACAGAATAATAATATCAGGAACGCTAAGGTTCCGGCAGTTCCCACGACCAATCAAGCATCGACTAGCAAATAAAGCAAAATAGCGTAACACAGGAAAATGTATGCTAGTGATCCTCGCATCAGAAACCTTCCTGGTTTCTCCCACAGAGATAAGGTTAATAAATGGTTCCAACTCCTTACGGGTGGTTCCTCTAAGGTACCCTCGGGGTATGTTGCAGATCGCAAGAAAATTCAGACAATGGCATTTTCTTCACAACGTCATATAAATGAAACTCTACTGAAGGAGGTGATTCCTTAGGGTAAAAGTAGAAGTTTTGCACAAAAGTATTTGTGAGTAAGAGATACTGTGGACGTTGGTCGCGGGCGAAGTCGGTGAGGCCAGCATTTTCAATCAATGAATAGAAATCCTCATAAATCCCGGCCTCTCTCAAGAAATTATCAGAAGGCCATTCACACGGACGGATTTCCACGGTACGAGGCAAATTATATTTGGGCCTCTGAGCTTCTTCATTTTGTTTCTCCTTTGAGCTTCGGCTCGATGGGCCCCTCAAAATTCTCTTCATCATTTTTCTGAAATAATCTGAAATTTTTAGTAACTTCAAACAAAAGTGAACCAACTTCAATAAAACTGATAGCAACTACTCCTACAAGTGCCTAGAGCCTATATCAAGCATTAGAACTACTTGGAACCATATAAATTTGACATGCAAGCTCAAGAACATGGTCACCTGTGCAGCACAAATTTGCAATGAACAAAGCACTAGAACAAAAACTAATTGGACCAATGGAGGAGTCACATACCAAGGAACAATCTCCCCAACCAGTTTTGCGAGAGGTGCTTTGAGCAAGGAGATCGAAAATCACAGCAAAAGTGGCTGGAACTCGTGCTTGAGTTGGTTTTTCGGGTTTGTGTGAGGCAGAGGAAGAAGATGGGTGCTGGGAAAAGTGGAGGAGGGCCACCATGGGCCCACGAGGCAGGGGGCGCGCCCAGGGGGGTAGGGCGCGCCCAGGGGGTAGGGCGCGCCCTCCACTCTCGTGGCCAGGTGGCAGCTCCCCCCGCGAAAATTTTTGCACTATAAATCCTCAAATATTCCCGAAAAAATCATATTAAATTGGCATGTCATTCCGAGGACTTTTATTTTTGGGATATTTTTATATTGCATGGAGAAGTCAGGAAACAGACAGAGAAATACTCTTTTTACTTTATTTCTACTAAATAACAGAAAGTATAGAAGGGGTACAGAAGTTTGTGCTTCTAGTTTCATCCATCTCATGCTCATCAAAAAGAATCCACTAACAAGGTTGATCAAGTCTTGTTAACAAACTCATTCCGATAATCATGGAACCGGAGAAATTTCGAATAGCACTAGGTTACCTCAACGGGAATATGTACATCCCCAATAATAAGTATATCATATTTCTTCTTGACAGTAGGAAGGGGAAATTCAAAACCTCCAAATATAATCGATGGAATTTTTCCAATAGAGTTGATACTATGAACTTGAGGTTGTTTCCTCGGAAAGTGTACCGTGTGCTCATTACCATTAACATGAAAAGTGACATTGCCTTTGTTGCAATCAATACAGCCCCTGCAGTATTAAGGAAAGGTCTTCCAAGAATAATAGACATACTATCATCCTCAGGAATATCAAGAATAACAAAGCCGTTAAAATAGTAACGTTTGCAACCACAACAGGCACATCCTCACAAATACCTTTCTCCCCTACCCGAGATCCGACGGTTTTGACACCGACATTGGTGCTTTCATTGAGAGTTCCTCTGTGTCGTCACCGATAGGCTAGATGGCCTCTTCAATCAACAACAACGCAGTCCTGGGTGAGACCTTTCTCCCCGGACAGATCTTCGTATTCGGCAGCTTCGTACTGCGGGCCAATTCCCTTGGCCATCTGGAGCAGATCGAAAGCTACGCCCCTGGCCATCATGTGAGGTTTGGAAGCTTAAACTTCACGGCCGATATCCGCGGGGACTTGATCCTCGATGGATCTGAGCCACAGCCGAGCACGCCGCGCTGTCACGATGGGCACGACCTAACTCTGCCGCCGGACAGCGCCTTCGAGGCCGCACCCGGATCCGCTCCGACTCATAGTCCGAAGCCGATCGCTTGAATCGAGGACGGATGGCTGGACACCGCCTCGGGAGCCGCAATTTCTACGGCGATGGAACCGAACACTTACCTTGTCCCACATAAAGCCCATGACTCCGAGGTGCCGGACTCCCTGCCGGACTCCGAACCTCCTGCGCTCCTGCCAGTCGAATCCGATTGGGCGCCGATCATGAAATTCACCGCTGCGGACATCTTTTTCAAAGACTTCGCCCTTCGGCGACATCATAAATTCATTGAAGCATCTCTTTCTATCCGGAGAGCCCTGGCCGACCTACGGCCAGGACGGTTGGGACGCGGATGACGAAGAAATTCAGATCCCACCCACCACCCACTTCGTAGCTACCGTCGACGATTTAACTGACGTACTTGACTACGACTCCGAAGACATCGACGGTATGGACGACGATGTCGGAGACTACCAAGAACCAGTGCCTAAAGGACACTGGAAGACCACCTCGTCATACGACATTTTGATGGTGGACACCCCAAAACATGGGGACGGCTAAGAAGCAGCGTAGGCCGATTCCTTTAAAGAAACAGCCCAAGCGCCGACGTCGTGGCGCCGCTCTAAATCCCGCCACAAAGCAAGAATGGAGATTCCGCACAGAGATAATAACACCCCGAAAGTGCCGAAGACAACTCCCTCCGGCATGATCCAGCGCGGGAGGAGGCGAAGCAAGCCCTCGGGAGAGGCGGCGGGGCGATGGTCGAGGATGACAACTACTTACCTCCCTCTGAAGACGAGGCAAGCCTCGGCGACGACGAATTTGTCGTAGGATCCCGTCGAGCAAGAGCGTTTTAGACGCAGGCTAATGGCCACGGCAAACAGCCTAAAGAAAAAGCAACAACAGCTTCAAGCTGATCAAGACCCTCTTGGCCGACAGATGGACCGACGTCCTCGCGGCCGAAGAGTACGAACTCGAACGCCCCTCCAAAAGTTACCCAAAACGCAAGTTGCTCCCCCGATTAGAGGAGGCAGCATCACCAGCGCACAATACGGCAGACCGACCACCCCGTGGCCGCGATAGAGAGGCGTGTAAGCCCTCCACCAAAACCGTACCCCGGCATCGCTCTAAAAGCAAGAAGCCGCGGGGGAACGCGCCGGACTTGCGAGATATATTGGAGGACAAGGCTAGACAATCCAGATCTATCTATGGATCACGTGGACGCCCCACGACCCTCGACGAATACCGTCGCACCGGATACAACTACTCCGGCCGGGCCGAACACAGCAGACAACACCCTCTCGAGCTACGTCGCGATATTGCTCAATACAGAGGCGCCGCACACCCACTATGCTTCACTGACGAAGTAATGGATCATCAAATCCCTGAAGGGTTCAAACCCGTTAATATCAAATCCTACGATGGCACAACAGACCCCGCGGTCTGGATTGAGGATTATCTTCTCCATATACACATGGCCCGCGGCGACGATCTTCACGCCATCAAATATCTCCCGCTCAAGCTTAAAGGACCAGCTCGGCATTGGCTTAACAGCCTGCCCGCAGAGTCAATTGGATCTTTGGGAAGACACGGAAGCCGCATTCCTCGACAACTTCCGGAGACGCGTATGTGCGACCACCGACGCAGATGACCTAAGCCACATTATCCGGCAGCCGAGACGAATCGGCGAGCAATTACGGACACGGTTCCAAACAAAGAAAAATCAAATCATCGACTGTCCGGATGCAGAGGCACTCGCTGCCTTCAAACATAACATCCGTGACGAGTGGCTGGCCCGGCACCTAGGACAGGAGAAGCCGAAATCTATGGCAGCCCTCACATCCCTCATGACCCGCTTTTGTGCGCGAGAGGATAGCTGGCTCGCTCGCAGTAACAATCTCAGCAAAAACGCTGGCAGTCCGGATATTAAGGACCGCAATGGCAGGTTCCGTCGAAACAAAAACAAACGCCGCATTAACGGTGACAGCAATGAGGATACGGCGTTAACGCCGGATTCGAGGCTCCAAACCGGTCAACGGAAGAAGCCATTCAAAAGAACCACTCCGGGCCCGTCAATCTGGACCGAATACTCGACCGCTCTTGCCGGATGCATGGAACCCCGAAAAGCCAGCTAACCATACCAACAGAGATTGTTGGGTATTCAAGCGAGCAGCAAATTAATCGCCAAAACAAGGATGGGGCTACACAGCTATGACGAGGAAGAGACCGGCCGCCGAACAACAGAGGACAAAAGGGATTCCCCTCGAGTTCGGACGGTAAACATGATATACATAACGCATATTCCCAAGAGGGAGCGGAAGCGTGCGCTAAAGGGCGATATCTGTGATGGAGCCAGTTGCCCCAAAATTTAACCCATGGTCCTCTTGCCCGATCACTTTCGATCGAAGAGACCATCCGACTAGTATCCGCCATGGCGGATTCTCCGCATTGGTTTTAGACCCAATCATTGATGGATTTCACCTCACGAGAGTCCTTATGGACGGCGGTAGTAGCCTGAACCTGCTTTATCAGGATACAGTGCGCAAGATGGGCATAGACCCTTCAAGGATTAAACATACAACGACGACCTTCAAAGGCGTCATACCAGGTGTCGAGGCCAATTATGCGAGCTCGATTACATCGAAGTGGTCTTGGATCCCGGATAATTTCCGGCGAGGAGTTAATCTTCGACATAGTCCCGTTTCGCAGCGGCTATCACGCTCTGCTCGGACGAACAGCGTTTGCATAGTTCAACGCGGTGCCGCATTATGCATACCTTAAGCTCAAGATGCCAGGCCCTCGTGGAGTCATCACGGTCAATGGAAACACGGAACGCTCCCTCCGAACGGAGGAACATACAATGCTCTCACGGCGAAGTATAGAGCAGCCTGTTAAGGCAATTCTCGAGTCCGGCCGTTAAGCGACCGGACACAACCAAACGCGCCGGAGCAACATCAACCAAGACCACAGCACGTTCCGGCATCGCCAGCGTAATGCGGCCCCAACGCCAGCCCTCGCGAAATTGCAAGACAAACTCTCCGCGTACATAATTACGCCCTGGAGATACCATGGGCATAGAGGGAAGGGCACAACCACAACAGACCCAGAGTGCGGTTCGACAACACCAGGGGCTCCCAAGTGCGTAGCTCTTTTTTGTTTTATTTTTTCTCTTCTTATACAGAACTCAGTCCGGCGGCGAACCTGCCGAACTCATGATACAACAGCCAGGGAAGGACAAAGGCCGCGACGAACACTCAGGTGGTCTCCATCACGAGCATTAAATTTGTTAAATACAACATTCCGCTGACCTACCCTCGGAGGGAGACGCCTTACTTTGTCCAATCCCTTGCTTTCCGCACTATTTGTATCATTCCGCACTGATAGCATATCTTCTCGAATAAAATGCAGCACTTTTGCCTTTAATTGCATTACTTTATATATATATATATATATATATATATATATATATATATATATATATATATATATATATATGTTCATTTACAACATGTTGCACCCGTGCATCTTGGCACGGCCAAACACACCAGGGGCTTATGTCCTCCGCTTTATGGTGTGCTAAAGTCCGCACACCTTCACAAGTGCGGCACCCCGAACTTATAGCATTATATGAATCAGCTCCGAATCCTGCCTTGGGTCAATAGTTGGGTTTGCCCGGCTCCCATGTTCGGCACCTTACGTTCCGTTCTATCGGCTAAGGTAGCACTAGGAGAACCACTGCGATTGCGCCCCGGTTCGGCCGGGTTAACGCCTCAGTGGAGAAAGCTAAAACTGACCGGCACGATAAGGCGAGAGACTGGTCGCTGTTCGAGAGGTCCTTTCGGGTCCTTAAAGTCCTACACCGCTTCGAGCGAAGTTCCGGATTATGTCCGATGAAGGCGTGGATAGCGCCCCAATTCGGTCTTCCGAATACTAGGGGCTTCGCCAAAATTTAAAATTATAGAATTCTATGGCTAAGTGAGAGTGTTCAAGCACTATAAGTCCGGTTGCCTTGTTTGTTGTGTTGAGCGCCTCCCTAGATGGACCCAAAAATGGGAACAAGAGTGCTCAAGTTTATCCCGAACACCCCAGCACTCGTGGCATGGGGGCTGAAGCCGACGACTTGCCATCTCTCAGATTTAATAAACGGCCAAAACAGAAGGTAATATTTTAAATTAAACAAGCGTTGCTTAGCGCATATGAACAAAGTTTTCAGCGCACAGGATAACACATTGTGAATTCACTCAATAATTACATCCCTGGGGCACTCATCCGCAATCTTGCGGGCACCCTTCAGGACAGCCTTATAGTAAAGTTCGGGCATACGATGCTCCTTGCCCGCTGGTGGCGCGTCAGTGATTAGCTTCTCGGCATCCAGCTTGCCCCAATGCACCTTTGCGTGGGCAAGGGCCCGACGAGCACCTTCAATACAGGCGGAGCGCTTGATAGCCTCCACCCAGGGGCACGCATCCACCAGCCGTCGCACGAGGCCGAAGTAGCTCCCAGGCGTGGCCTCTCCGGGCCACAGCCAGATTATGTGCCCCTTCATGGCCTGCTCGGCCACCTTGTGAAGCTCGACCAGCTGCTTTAGCTGGTCGCTAGAAACTGCACGGATGGCCGCCTCGACATATCGAGACCGAAGACCTTCTCCGTTGAGCTCCCTCCTCGGCTCGGTAGAATGCGGCGGCATCGCAGACGCTGCAAGGCAGATCTGCAAACGCCTACAGAGCTCCGAATTCGGGTAAGTATCACGTAATTTACATTCACATGCTTGCTTTGCATGAAAAATGCCTTACCCGCCGCTATCTTCTTCATCAACTCAACTTCCTGAAGGGCCTTATGGGCCTCGGCCTTGGCGGTTTTGGCACTTTCGAGAGCCGAGGCAAGCTCGGACTCTTGAGTCTTTGAGTCACGCTCCAAACTCTCATGCTTTTCCATGAGAGCACAGGCCTCTTCTTTGAACCACCGCCACCCTCGCCTCTTGCTTTTCTCGCTCTCTGCCCGTTCCGTGGCCGCATTATGCGTTCGGCCATGGACACGGCCTCCTTCAGGCCGCCACCTCGTTCGTGGCCCCTGCAGTACCATGTTATCCTTGTTATTTTTGTCGCAACCTAAATCCTTTTCAGCAAGGTACAATTTCAAAGTGGTGTTACTCACCTTCTTTGTCTGGAGCTGCTTCTGGCGCGGCCGAGCTCTTGCTCGGACCGCTCGACTCTGCTTCACGGCACCGACCTCCGCCGTCGGTCTGGCAGAGGTCGGCGCAGCAACCTGCAACCCATATTGACATAATTTTTAGCAACCCTGCGTTTACCTTTTTATTAGATCCTCGGTCCGGCTTTTCTTTCCGAACACCGAACCGAGCATCGAGGCTCTTGTCTATGCGGTATAACATTGCATATTTTTAACTTCTTACCTCAAAGCAAGATAGAAGGCTATTGCAGGCTTCGGTCAGCCCGCCTTTGGCGAGCTGCACCTTCTGAATCACCGCACTCATAATAGTGCGGTGTTCTTCCTCGATGGAAGCGCTCTGCGGCGCCTCCAACAAATTGCCCGGCACCTCCGGTTGGACGGAAGCCGCCGGCGTCATGGTCTTGCCCTTCGATCGAAGGGGCCGCCTGCCGGACTCCGGAACCACTGCGGGTTCCGTTGTGGAGTCCGGCGCGAAGTCCGGGAGGGCGCCTTGTGGCGCCTCCGGAGCCTCCCCCTGGTGGGTCCCCTCTGGGGATCCCACCTCGGCGTCTTCAGCGTCGCGAGGGGTGGAGGCGGTCGGGATGGAGTCTACATCCGACGAAGCCAACGACCCCGCTCGATGAAGCGGGAGATCATCACCGGCGGACTACGTGTAGCATGCGGCGTTAGAATGACACTATGTGACGCAGAAAAGAAATTATAAATCATTCAGGAATCCGGATACTTACGATCTCGCCGGAGGGCTGGCCCTTGAAGGCCATTCTTCCTCGCCAACGTTGATGTTGGCAGAGCTGTCCGGGGGAATAGTCCTTCCCCTCTTGGACCCTCCGGCCTCCCCAGTTGGGGAAGCCTTCCTCTTCCTCTCTCCCTCCTCTGGGAGAGAGTCCTCTTCCTCCTCCTCATTTTCGGGGGAGGAGTCTGCCCCGGAGTCGTCGGACACCTGAAAACGGGAGCTCTTTCGAACACCTGTGGCCTCCTTCTTGGCCTTCTTTTCCGGCACCACGTGCGGTGCCGGAACCAGCAGCCTCGCTAAGCGGCGTCTCTGGATTTTCTGGCATAGGAGCCGGACAGTAATCTGCTCCGCCTTCTTCATCCAGTCCTGTCAAAGGAAAAGGGGAAATTAAAACCCGCATAGAGTCAAACTATGAAAAACAAGTGTCCCGTAAAGGGGTAGAATCACTTACCTCGTCAGCCTGGCGCTGCGAGTGAAATCCGCGATCTTCCGTCGCGGATGAGGGGGCTTCGGCACCCTTGAACAGCACCTTCCAGGCGCCTTCGTACGTCGTGTCGAAGAGTTTGTTCAGCGCCTGGTGCTGTTCCGGATCAAACTCCCATAGTTTGAATGCCCGCTCTTGGCATGGGAGTATCCGGCGGACGAGCATGACTTGGACCATGTTAACCAGCCTAAGCTTCTTCACCAGCTTCTTGATACAGGCCTGGAGTCCCGTCACTCGTCGAACTACCCCACAAAGAAGCCCTTCTCTTTCCGTGAGGTGAGCTGCATGGGGATACCAGATCTAAACTTCGGGGGCCGCCGCCCATTTAGGGTCACGCTGACTCGGTGATGTAGAACCACCCCGATTGCCACCCCTTGACGGATTCCACGAAGGCCCCTTCGAACCAAAGGACGTTGGGCATCTTGCCCAAAATGGCGCCTCCGCACTCCGCTTGAATGCCCTTCACTACCTTCGGCTTGACATTGAAGGTCTTGAGCCACAAGCTGAAGTGGGGCTGGATGCAGAGGAAGGCCTCGCACACGACGATAAACGCCGAGATGTTGAGGATGAAGTTCGGCGCCAGATCATGGAAATCCAGGCCGTAGTAGAACATGAGCCCCCGGACAAAAGGGTGAAGTGGAAAGCCCAGTCCGCGGAGGAAGTGGGAAAGAAAGACGACCCTCTGATGGGGCCTGGGGGTGGGGATGAGCTGCCCCTCGTTGGGCAGCCGATGCGCGATGTCGCTGGGAAGGTATCCGGCGTCGCGCAGTTTGGCGATTTTCTCCTCCTTAACGGTGGAGGCCAACCATTTGCCTCCCGCTCCGGACATGGTCGGAGAAGGTTGAGACGAGATGCGCGGACTTGGGCGCTGGAGCTCGAGTGCGTGGAGATGGATAAGCAAAGGAGGAAGAAGGCGTAGGTGAGAAGGTGAATCCTTATCCCTTATATGGGCGGGCGAAATCTCACGCGTCCCCCACCGGCCTGCTAAAACTCGCTTATCTCCCAAGCGTCACCATCAATGACGCGATTGGGTTACCCACAACCGTATTGATGAGAATCCCGGATTAAGGGGAAACACGATCTCTGCTTCGACAAGACGTGCCAAGGAAACTGCTTCGCTAAATGCGCTGAGGTGGTAAAGTAAAAAATAATTCGAGTAATGGCTTGGTAGTGGTGTGACGTCATGCCACAGAAAACGTCAGCAGATTGAACTTGTGTATATCATTATTCTCTCTATGATGGAATGTGGAATTTATTTTGCAGAGCCAGACACTATCCTGGTGTTCCCAATCTTCTATCATTTGGAGGAGGAACCCGCCTTGCAATGCCAAGCAATATACACGCCGGACTTATCGTCATTGAAGCCTGGTTCAGGGGCTCTTGAGGAGTCCTGGATTAGGGGTGTCCGCCAGCCGGACTACCATCATCACCGAACTATCATTTGCCGGACTATCATCATCGACCGGACTCCAAGACTATGAAGATACAAGATTGAAGACTTCCCCCCGTGTCCGGATGGGACTTTCCTTGGCGTGGAAGGCAAGCTTGGCGATACGGATATGTAGATCTCCTACCATTGTAACCGACTCTATGTAACCCTAGCCCTCTCCGGTGTCTATATAAACCGGATGGCTTTAGTCCGTGGGACAACAATCACAACAACCCTTACAATCATACCATAGGCTAGCTTCTAGGGTTTAGCCTCCTTGATCTCGTGGTAGATCCACTCTTGTAAACATCCACAATATCAATATCAATCAAGCGGGGCGTGAGGGTTTTACCTCCATCAAGAGGGCCCGAACCTGGGTAAACATTGTGTCCCTTGTCTCCTGTTACCATCCGCCTAGACGCACAGTTCGGGACCCCCTACCCGAGATTCGCCGGTTTTGACACCGACACTCCCCCTCCCCCGCCCGCGTCATTTATACTACCACTCCCTCCGTTTTATGCAGAGTAAATAAAAACAGTGGGAGTATACTACAGATGAGGATCCCCTGACGTGGCTGAACCCATTGAGTAACTGACATGCAGGACATAGCAAGCATGGGGTCCGCCAGTAAGTGACCGAAAGGGAGGGTAAGGCAGGGATACCTACGTCAGAGGATCCACTTCCACTACTACTCCCTCCTTCCATTTACTATACATGGCCTAATGTGTTTTTCAAGGCTAACTTTGACCAAACATTAGACTAATAATATATGACATGCAACTTACACAAAGCATACGTTCAAATTCGTATGTGAAAGGAGCTTCCAATGATATAATTTTCACATTATACATCTCATGTACTATTAATCTTGACAATAGTCATATGCGGTTTTGAAAAACGCATTAGAGCATGGTTCATAATATAGCCAGCCGATGGCTATAAGGAACTGCCATGTCATCTATAGCCATCATCTATATGCACTCATACAGTAGTGTGGGCTATAAGGTTGGCTATTTCCCGCAAAAAAAAATATAAGGCTGGCTATTGTATTAGTACTTTTTCCATCTCCTCTCTATCTCTTTCTTCATATTTATTGTATTTAACTAGGAATGCGTATATAGCTAGGCTCTTGCATGAGAGCTCACTCCCCTTACTTTTTCACATCTCTCTCCTCCACATAGGCCCTATATAAATGGAAGGAGGAGTACTACTATGAGCACCGCATACTCTAGTACAGATGTTGTCAGTGCTCCACTAGTACTATTGGACAGGGAGCTTAAAAAAAGTTACTATTGGGCTGGCTATACGTGGCGAAATCCTAGTAGGAAGAGCATGCGTGAGAACAAGCACATTCACGTGGTTGAAAACAAATTGGAAACCATCTCTGTGTGAATACTCCCTTCATCCGAAAATACTTGTCATAAAAATGGATACAAATAGATGTATATAGAACTAAAATACATCTAGATACACCCATTCCGCGGACAAGTATTTCCGGACGGAGGGAGTACAAATCTAGGAGTACGTATGAATCTAACAATATTGATTGGGCGTTGTTGGATGTTGATACTTTTTTCTATAAGTTTGATCAAAGTAGAGATACTTTGACTACACATAAAACTTAAATGTAAACTAGAAAGGATCGGAGGGAGTATATTTTACGTTCAAAAATGAAACGTACATTGAATACCCTTTATATATGATTTGCGGATGGTATGATCACCGGTTCAAAATTTTGAATCCGCCTTAGGTATCACACATGCCCCCCTCGTTCTCTCTCAATTTCATCTCAGGGTCCGGAGATCGATTGAAAGAGGACTAGGGTGGGTACAATATGTTCGTTTCGCTTATGAACGTACAATATACTCCCTATGATCCCCACAGACCCCCTGGGTCATTTCTATCATAGAAACAGACCAAACCTTTATCTCCTTGAACGACACGCAATTGATCTCTCAACATCAATCAATCTCGTCAACATGTGTCGGGGCATGAACCGAATGGGATGTCAAAACTAAGACACGAAGCGACATGTAGTGGAGGCAAAATGGAACTTTAAACGAACTTTTGTTTGTATGCATGTCGGACAAATTACAACATTGGAAATACAAGCATGGTCTAGGCCCACATGCGAATGATACTCGATGGAATGTTCAAATGAGGCATGCGGGAGGATGGACTCGACCGGAGTGCAGCATGATCGATGGAGAAGAGGGTCGGAGAGGAATGAGAAATAAGCAAACGCCACATGATTATACTTGAAAGGCTCAAATAAACAATAAGTTGTCTCGCTTGGCCTACATAGTGAAAGGCCTAATGCGCAACGCGGAGCACTGACGCTCGAATATGGTCGGGAAAATAGGGAAACTGACATGTGGGGCACACCTGTCGGGACGATGTAGCGCAGACTAGTACAATGGAGGAGCTGGCCCACGACCTCCTCGCCACCAACAACCGTTCATGTGGGTCGTGTGGGCCAGCAACATGGCGCAGCTCCAGCACCGCCTCTGGACACGGCGACCGCGGTGAGCGGCACGCTCATCGTCGCTGGACACGGTCGGTTTCAGTGTGTCGAGGGTGGCGTTAGCGTTGTGGCATGACCAGCAGATCAAGGGTATGTTTGGTTTGTGCCCAAGGTTGCTCCATCAAAGCATTGGCTAGCCAAAATTTTGGTTGAGGTTTTTGTTGCCCAGGATTTGGCCGACATTGGCAAGAAAAATGAACTAGAGTTGGCTAGATTTCATTGGCATGCCAAAAAAATGGCAACCATCCAAACAAAGACCAATCTTTGGGTCATGACCAAAATTTTGGTAAGGTGCACTTTGGCCACAATCCAAACACACCCCAACACCCGGCTCGTTGAGGATGCACGTGGCGCCGTGACGCGTCCGCGGAGTGGTGTAGCGTGGCCAACTGCATCGCTAGGACCTAAGACCATACCGGGTCGTCTTGCTTTTTCAATGACATGCGGGGATCGCATGTGAGCAAAGGGCATCTCCAACGTTGCCACGACCACATCTGACTACACTGGCACACCAAAAACCCCCGTCCCTCACGTCGTCGTGCGGTGTGTTCCCAGCCGCGCCAGCTGCCCGCATTCATGCCGTCCATCCGTATGCCGTTGTTAAGAGGCTCGGTGCCCGAGGAACCAACTCCGGTGACTTAATGACGCACCCGGACGCTTGGCCTCACCAGAATGCGCTACTTAAAGCGGCAACGCCTAGCTAACCTCCACACCACAGCGCATCGTCCTCCTACATGGCACCACATCCGCCATGACCGCGAGCGCGGACGCTCTGTGGGAGAGCTTGTCTTCGGGGATGAAGCTCGAGGTCGCCACCCTCGCTCAAGTCGCCTCTCGCGATCGCACAAGCGGTGTCCACGCTGGCGGCCGACGACGGGAGCACCATC
The DNA here is from genome assembly GCA_021605145.1 of Aegilops bicornis. Taxonomy (NCBI): domain Eukaryota; kingdom Viridiplantae; phylum Streptophyta; class Magnoliopsida; order Poales; family Poaceae; genus Aegilops; species Aegilops bicornis. The sequence goes on along the minus strand of CM038673.1, from coordinate 546,716,521 downwards.
AGCCACGCGTCCTACTTGCTGTCGTCCAACGTCCGGCACCGCCGAGGTTGGGGACTCCTCCGAGGATGAGTAGGGCATGGGAGGTTGCAGGGCATGGTGTGCCAGCTGGCCGGCCCGTATCCCGTGTTCTACTCTTCCTCGCCGAAGACCGTACCTTCACTTCACCGGTCTTGAACCCTGCCCCCGTACATAGAGATCGCAGATGGAGGACGTTGGTCGCCGCCGTAGAATAGGTTTAGGGTCGGGTTTCTTTTATTTTTCTGTCCTATAAAAGTTCAAAATGTAATGAAAATATGCCGTGTTTGCATTAATCTCGGCCGGTGTATATGAACTTTCACAATAGTATAGTATATTGTAGGAGTACTAGCAAGATGCCCGTGCGTTGCACGGAACATCAAGATCTTGTGGGATAAAAGGATGAACGAGGGAAGCCCTTATCTACAAATGTGGAGAGGAGTGCGGGTAAATTGTCATAGTTTCCTTCTTATCCGTTAGATATAGATCAGACAGCCTATATTGCAGGATGACAGGCACGCCATCATCACCAACTCTGCTTTTTATTGAACCGACACAAAGCTACCATGCGAAGTAAATAAACACATAGGGTCTATACATACACAATTTATCTTAGGCACTCCAATAGTACGTCCACTACACGTTGACGCATTTCACATCTTACTACATCTATGGGACATACGAAAGGGTTAACTTAAATTGCCTCTCTCTCTCCTCCCCTGATTTTCATGGTGGTGGGCCCCTCCCTCCCCCCAATCTACAATCAACAGCTCACACATTTCACATTACGTTAATTACGTGGCGGGATTACATAGGTGTAGCATTACTCGTCCTAAAAAACCCAACTAAGCCAACCTCCCAGCATATCGCGCGGGAAAAGACCCGGCCGCGCCATTTTAGTCGGGATTACCAGATTACTAGTAGTAGTATTGATGGATCGCGCGAAGCACCAAGTTTTTTTTAGGGGGCGAAGCACCTAGTTTAAAAGGAAAAAAGGTGGTACACTCACAGCACCCCTGTCGCGGTCGCATTGCACCCCACACACGTTCAGTCCTGCACACGGCTCACGCAAACAGAACGCGCTTCGGCTTGCCTCTTCACTGACACGTGGGACTGCACTTGGAGAAACCGACCATGCGCCAAACTCCCCCGCCCAGCGAAAATCCTCCCCCCAAAATTCCCCCAAATCCTAAATTCAACCGCCCTTCGGCCAACTAGCCAATAATATTCCTCAAACCCCCTCCCCCGTCCTCCTCAACTCCATTTGCTCCACCAAAGCCGCCCTCCTGCCCGCGCCCGTCGCCCGGCTCCATGATTCATCGAGGGGCCTGCAGCGATCCTCTTGCTCCCACGATGCCTTTTCGTGGTATCGTCAGTCCTCTAGCCGCGCCGCCACCGCTGGCGACGTTCTTGTGGAAGTGCACGGCGGTCAGCGCCGCCACCGCTGGCGACGTTCGTGTGGAGACGCACAACGATTAGCATCTCCCATGGTACGCACACTCTAGACTGAGGCCCCATGCATGTCGGTGTAGCGCTGAATGTTAGCTGATAGACGCTGTTAATCTCACTGTTTGCCGAAGTAGTTTACAGTCAATATGCTCCGCTTAAGAAGCTTCCTTGCCCTGTTCTGCACTCAACCTGCTTAGCTGAGATGGCAAGCCAGGGCCGATTAGTTGCTAAATTATCCTGCCATATATTCATTGTGACATAGATTGCCATGCTCTAGTAGCCAATGTGTTAGGTGAAATAGCTCTACACCGTCTTATACTCGATCTTTGTTGCTGCGATGGCCTTCGATAGTTTGATGGCTGTGTGCTCGGCCTCATTGACTGCTGAAACAACCTGCCATAATTTAGCACTCAAATCTATTTGCTGAATTAGCTTTACATATATTTCGTTACTTAGATCTGCTCGTCCAAATATCTTGCCATAGCTTTAGACATCGACCTAGGTATTTTTTCTGGACTTCATAAAAAGGCATATATGTTTTTCCTGTAATATCTAGTAGAAGAACTAATTTGTATGTCTAACAGATGGACAGGACTTCGATAACTTCTGCTCGAAGATTCTCCGCTGCATATGTCGAGGGGGTTGAAAACTTCATGAACTTTATCAGAGCTGAGTACGGTGGTCCGAAATCAGATGTGCTCTACCCATGTAGCAGTTGTATGAATTCAGTTACAAGATCCCAGTCAACTGTGCAAAATCATCTACACTTGTATGGGATGTCGGTCACATATACTAGGTGGGTTCATCGTGGTGAAGCTGTGAACGTCAATGTTATTGACTACGTGGAAGCAGCAGATCACCATGTTGATCTGCCTGATGCTCAGGTGGAAGAGGAGGAGGAGGTGGTGGTGGCGGAGTTAGTGAGTTTGACCAACATTGAAACAATGCTACAAAATGCTCATGCATTTCGTGAACTTTCACCTGCAGAAGAAAAATGGTGGGCCCGCATGTTGGAACAATGCAACGTGGCTGTCACCCCAGGAAATAAGCTGTCAGTATTCTCAGCTATGGTCACCTTTCTTCAGGTGAAGACATCTGAGCGGATGACCAACACATCATTCGATGCGATGTTGGTTGGTTTCCGCAAATCTTTCTCAAATGCGTCTGAGCTGCCACACACCTACAGTAAAATGAAGAATTTCCTTCGTGCAGTTGGAATTGGATATGATATGATCCATGTTTGTAAGAATAATTGTGTTTTGTTCCGAAAAGATTATGCTAGCTTAAGTGAATGCCCGAAATGCAAATCATCAAGATGGAAAGATGGCAATGCTGTGAAGAGGATTCCTCATAATGTTCTGAGACATTTTCCAATTATACCATGATTGCAGAGGTTGTTTCATGATCTTTGAAACAAGAGAGGATGTACTATGGCATTCTAGGAACCAGGAGTACAGAGATCAGAATGTAATGAGCCATCCATCTCATGGTAGTGAGTGGAAAAGCTTCAATCATAAACACAAAAAGTTTTCTACTGATCCGAGAAACATTATATTTGGCTTAGCTTCAGATGGATTTAACCCATTTAGCCACCAGGGCGCCACATATAGCATGTGGCCAGTGCTTGTCATCCCTTACAACCTGCGTCCAAATGTCTGCAGCAAAGAATCAAACTATATGATGGCCTTGCTCATCGCAGGTCCAAAAAGTCATGTAAATGATTTTGATTTATTCATGGAGCCTCTTGTGGAGGAACTTCAACAGCTATGGAGGGGTGTTCTCACTCGAGACCTATATAGCAGCCCACCAGCTGATTTATTTCTGTGTGCTGTTATAATTTGGTGCATCCATGATTATCCAGCTTTGGGCACTATGTCAGGGCAAACGACACATGGTTACAATGCATGTGTTCACTGTGACAGGAATCCACTGTCTTACGCATTACTTAGCAAGATATGTTACATTGGACACCGCCGTTTCCATGCCAAGGACAAGCCGCATCCTAGAAAATACTGAAGACATGTGTTCAATGCAAAGCATGAAAACCGTGATGCGCCAAAGAGGCTCACCGTCGATGAGTTGCAAGTGGAATTAGAGAAGGTCGGGCATATTACACCGTGAAACCATCCGGTAATGGTAGCGGGAAAAGGAAGCGTGGTAGGGCAAAAGAGAGATTATTGTTTACCCGCAGGTCCACTTTGTGGGACTTGGTGTATTGGAAAGATTTGGGTCTGCGGCATAATCTTGATGTGATGCACATCGAGAAAAATATATGTGACAACATTATTGGCACACTTCTTAATATTGAAGGCAAGACGAGAGATACCTTAAAATCTAGGACTGATTTGACACACAGGTATCGGGGGATTTGCAGTGCAAGATGAAGGTAAACCACGGGATATGGCACCAGCTGTGTGCGTCTTGGACAAGGTAAAAAGAAAAGAATTCTGGAGGTCCTGTCACGTGTGAGATTCCCACATGGATTTGCTTCCAACCCTGAAATGAGAGTTAGTGCAGATGGAAACAAGGTACAAGGGTTGAAAACTCATGACTGCCACGTCCTACTTCAAAGGGTTTTACCTGTTATCCTTAGAGGATTGGGCCGCCCTGACTTATATAGATCGATTCTTGAGTTGGGACAATTCTTGAGGGAACTCTGCAGTAGAAATATCAGGATAGATGCTTTGGAGCGTCTTAGAGACAAGATACCAACTATCCTATGCGACCTTGAGAAGATATATCCTCCAGCCTTCTTTGATGTGATGGTGCATTTGGCTGTTCATCTACCTGATGAGGCACTACTTAGAGGTCCAGTACAGCATGGCTGGATGTACCGTATTGAAAGGCGGCTAGGCACTTTCAGGGGCTATGTTACGAACAGAGCTACACCCGCAAGTTCCATTGCAGAGGCTTACATTGCTACAGAAGCGTTGACATTCTGCTCAAAATACATTGAAACAGCTGATGAGCTTAGCAAAGAGGTGGGTGAAGACAATCCCGGGCTCAATGTTTTCGATTATTCTATTCGATTTATAGGGAAGAGTCGACAAGAGGACAAACCTAAAGATTTGACAAAATGGTTTGGTATGTGTTGAATAACTGTCCTGAGATACTACCTTATATCAAGTAAGTGCTAAGTACTGTAGCTTATACATCATAATCTACTAAACTTGCAACACATTCTTATATATTTAGATGTTTGATGCGATCACTATGTTGTGCAGCATCTACAAAAAGGAGTTATTGCTGCAAAATCCAAGAAACATTGACAAACTGGTTATGGCGGGATTTGCGAAATGGTTCAAGAGCCATGTAAGCTTTTGAATTACACTGTCAGTTTTTTTTAATATATTGAGTACATAAGATGATCAGCTTGTCTATTTTCTAACCATAGGTTAAGAAGATGCGGGAGGATGGGCAGGCAGTTGATGATACTCGGGTAAGACATTATGAATCTTGCGTTGTTGGAGATGTGCGCTACAACACCCTTACACGCGACGAAGGAAGGAAGACACAAAACAGTGCCATCATGAGCACAGATACGTACGACAGAGAGACAACTGAAATGTATGCTAACATAACAGACATTGTTCAGTTGCAGTATATCTCCAGTTTCGAGGATCATCGGTGTGTGGTTCTGTTGTGCTGTCGTTGGTATAACCTGTTTTCCAGGATCACAAAACCTAGAGCTGATGTTTATTTCAAATCCATGAATGTCAAGGCGGTGTACCAGACCGATGAGCCTTTTATTTTGGCAAATCAAGCAACACAGATATTTTTCTTAGAAGACACATTTGCACGTAGAGATGACTGGAGAGTATTGCAAAGGTTTGAGCAGAGGAATTCATTTAATGAAGTTGCACAACAAGAAGATGCTTACAATGCTCCTGATGTACAAGATAACACAGATGTTCCTAATATCTTTGAGAACCATCACGTCAATGACGCTGATGAAAAGATTGCCTATCGTGTTGTGTACATACAAGAGTTGATCAGGAACAAGCCAACGTTCGAGGACGTTGAGGATGAAGAACAATATGACACCGTGGGGAATTATGATTCAGACTGATACACATGGCGAAGATGTTGACGCTGCTGCTGCGGATGATGATTAGATTGCTTTTTTCGTATTTGCCTGTCAGAAGACGTTTTTCTATCTACTATGTGACATTGTGTTTTCTATGACAACTGAAACCTGATGAACGTGTTGTTTAGTATTTTGTTGTGAGAACATCACTTGTTATGTATGCTGATTTGTGTTTGGTGATTGTATGACGACTAAAACATGATGACATTGTTGTTTAGTTGTACTCATATTTGGTTGTGAAACTTGAATTTGATGACATAGTTTGCTGTTGAAGTGCAATTTTCTCGACGTCTTCAAATGAGAACAAAGCTGACCAGACAGGGCCTCTGCTAATTTATCTATTTATTACCAAAAGGGCCTCTGCTATTTATTTATTTATGAGCAAAAGGGGATACCCCCTGATTTCCGTTAATAGAAATCATTAGATGTTGACAACACTACGCCCAAATTTCGCTACAGGTTTCATTCATTACTAGTTTCAAAGAAAGTGCTCATGTCATAGCCACTGAATACATCACGAGTGCTACATACACTGCAAATAAAGAGACAATCATCCTACAGAGCACATCGATTTTTCCCATTATCTTCACAAGCTCTTTCATCTCCTCATTGTTGTCAAGGCCATTTAGCAGCTGTTGCTTGACCATGATCAGAGGAACTGCATCTTTAACCTTCAGCTCTGCATCTTCCTCTTCTACCGTTCCTTTAGTTACTTTTCCAACACCCCAACCTGCTGGTATTGGGATTCCTCGACTAACCAAATAATCAGCGTAGTTGCATTCCCCCACATCAGCAACTTCCCAGATATATAAATCACACGAATCTTCCCTTTTCCGCACAAATCAAATTGGAAGATCATCAACCAAACTATTAAAAAAATTAGCAACTGAAAGCAGCAGAACAACACTTAAACATATTATTACCCCATGATTCGGGCATTTGTAGAAGACTCGGCCAGGGTTGAGGATTTTGGTTGACACGCGATGGATGACTCTGCGTGATTTGCAGCAGTGGCACCACATCAACGGCAGCGGGCTGCGATGAGTAACCGGCTGCGGTGCGTGTGCCGGCGGGGGTGTGATGAGACCCACAGGCGATGGTACGAGTGGTGACTTGGCGCATATCTGGTTGTTGCCTACTGAAGAGCAGGTGGACGAGCAGCCAACGGACATGGTTTCTGTGGCCAGAGCTTTTGATGCTAGGCAGAGTAAGTAGAGAAGAGGAGAAGCGAACGTTGGATATGTCAGTTTCATTACTTGCAGAGTAGCATAGCACCATATATAGTCATAGTCTAGGTTTGGATTCGAACCAGCTACATGAGCATGTCTCTCTTTTTTCTAAAACTCAGCAACATCCTTTACTGGTACACTAGCTTGTTCTGTACGCCTTCTCAAGTTTTTGTTTTTCTTTCTTTTTTTTGCGAGGAAGGAAGGAGGACAAAATTGAGAGTTCCTGGGACTCGAACCCAAGACCTCTCGGTTAAAAACCAAGGGCGCTAATCACTTATGTGGCGACCCTGGGAGGAGGACGGCGGACGAACGCATTTTCCTCGCAGTTTTAGTTGCGACACAAGATCGAACGGTCGCAGTTTCGGGAATGTTATCAGGCGAACGAGCCCAGTTTTTCTTTTCTTCCTATATATAAAAAAGTATGCTACTTGGTGTCGGCTTAGTCGAAGAAAGATTGTGCCAACCTTGACCGTTGGATTGACATTCAACATCTGTCGTGTTTCTTCAGTCTCTTCTTCCTCCAGCCGCCAAGGCCAAACCAGCGCCGGCGGGACCTCCTGCTCCTGCCTCTCACGGCTGGCTATGCTGCCGCACACGCATCGTGGCCACATCACACCCTAAAACTCTGCGCATCTTCCCTGGCTCCTGTTCATTCCTGTCCAAGGCCTCACCATCGTCCTCCGCCTTGGTTCGCTCGCCGCGACGCCGCCCTCCAGTGTTGTCAACATGGTCAACAACTGAGAGGAATAAGGAGATGAATGTACATGGTGAGGATGACAGTAGGGACCCAAAGCAGTCACAAGAATTTTGTTTTTCGGACGGAGAAGGGTATTAACTGGGTTGTGCGGGAGCTGTGGCCCGTCTAGCCTGTGCTTTTATTTCATATGTTTAGCACATGACCAGCCTAGTTTGTTTTTTTTTCCTTTACGAAAATGGCTAGCCAGCTATTTTATTTTTTGCAGAATAACCAACGTAGGCCTACTTGCTTTTCTATGTTCACCGGGCCGTAAATCTTTCAAGTCGAGGAGGGATGCATTTTGCCCAAAAAATGGGCTATAAGTAATAAGAAATGGGCTATAAGTAATAATAAATGGGCTATAAAATGAAAAAAATACAGCAAACAGGCAATTAGTTCCAAAATACTTTTCTCTTTCGGATTTTGATATTTTAAATTTCATTGTTTTTGTGCTGGTAAAATTTCATTGAATTTAAATTAAGGTATATTTACTTTTAAAATTATTTTGAATCTGGCTAGAAATTTCGGGCTGTATGCTATTTGGGACAGATTTGGAGGCTGACTTGTGGGTCTACTAGGTTGACGTGTACGAAAGGCTTTGTCAACTTAGTCCACAAACGATTCTAGCAGCAGTGATCGTTGGATGTTAATCCAATGGCCGTGCTGCTTCTTCAATATCTGATCTTCTTGTTCCAGCCGCCCAAACCAGTGCCGGTAGGACTGCCTGCTCCGGCCTCCCATGGCCGGCTGTGCTGCCTCACAGGCCGCACCGCCCCACCCTACTCCATTGCTGGCCAGGTCATTCCTCTACTCACCCACACCTCCTGTTATTTTTCGGCGACGGCAGCCTGACCAGTAAACCCTCGTACTCCCCACCGCGTGGGCAACCATTGTCGAGTCTTCCCCGGCTCCTCATCGTTCCCTTCCAAGGTCTCGCTGTCGTCCACCGCCATGGTGCTCTCGGCGCAGCCTGGTCAACGTGGTCAACGAACGACATCCATCGGATGTGGATCAGACGTGGAGAGGCCGATACCGGGTCCACGGCCGCACACAAGGAAATGCCTCCTTATTACGCGCAAAATAATGATTCCTCCACCTGACATCTGGGACCCATCGGAAGGGCCTCTGTATTTCATGAAAAAAGTGCCCCCCGCTGACAAGTCGGACCCACCATCTATATCTTCGCACGCAAGGAAGTGCCTCCTTATTACGCACAAAAAAATGAATACTCCCCCTGCTAGCTGGAACCCAGCATAGTGGGAGGCTGACTTGTGGGCCTACTAAGTTGACGGGGACGGAGGGCTTTGTCAACTTAGTTAATATGAACGATTCTAGCTCTAGTTACCGTACGATGTTCATCCAACGGCCATAGTGCTTCTTCAACCTCTGGTCTTCTTGCTCCAGCCGCCCAAACCAGCGCCGGTCGTGCCGTGTGCTCCAGCCTCCCGTGGCCAGCTGTGATGTCGCGGAGGCCTCACTGCCCCCTACTACTCCCACCGCTAGCCAGTCCATCCCTCTACTCACCCACACCCCCTGTTATTCTGCGGCGACGGCAGCCCCACACCATAGCCGAACCAGTGAACCCTCGTACTCCTCTCCGCGTGGGCATCCACTGCCGCGTCTTCCTCGGCTCTACGTCGTCCCTTCCTAGGACTCGCCGTCGTCCACCGCCTTGGTGCTCTCGGCGCGGCGTGGTCAATGTGGTCAAAACCGACTTCCATCGGAAGAGTACTGTACGTGGAGAGGCTGACAGCTGGGTCCACGGCCGCAACAAGGAAGTGCCACCTTATTAGACGAAAAATAATGATTCCTCCACCTAACAGCAGGGATCCACCGGACGGGCAACCGTATTTCATGAAAAAATGTTTCCCCTAACTGTTGGGACCTACCAGCTACATCTTCGCACCCAAGGAAGTGCGTGCATATTACGGGCAAAAAAATGATTCGCCCCCTGACTGCTGGGACCCACCAGCTACATCTTCGCACGCAAGAAAGTGCCTGACAGTCGGGACCCACCTGGTCGAAGCATACGTAGCGTTGTCATTCTGGTCGCGAACATTTACGTACATACTGGTCGATGTAGAGGCGTGCACGTGTCGATGTAGAGGCGTGCACGTGTCGTAGTAGACGCGCGCACGTAGCATGTACACGTACGTATAGCGGCCAGGGTGCAAGAAAGAAAATATGGCCACGTACGTACATACGGGCGGGGTCTCGAACGCCCACTCGCGCATACATACGGCCAGGGCTCGTGTACATGGCAGGGTCGGAATGGAGAAACTGCATCATCGTGTTCATGGGGAGGCAACGAAATGCGTCGTGTTCATAGGGAGGCAACGAAACACTGGGGAGCCAACCGGCTTGGATGGAACAGCCGATGGAAACGAGGCCTGACGTACCACAGAACAGAGGAAACGGCCTTGTGTTCGACCGGCCACGGTTGAAACGGGATCCTTTTCATTGGGAGAGGTATGGTGTACCGCAAAACGGAGGAAACGGACTTCTGTTGGACCTCCTATGGTCGAAACAGGGTCCTATTGATCGGGAGGGGTGTGGCGTACCGCAAAACGGAGGAAACAGACTTGTGTTGGAGTGCTACGGTCGAAACGGGGTCCTGTTCATCGGGAGGTGTGTGGCGTACCGCAAAATGGGACTCCACGGGATACCGTTCATCTCCACCGTCGACTTCCTCCAGCCTCCACGGGCTACTGTTCATCCACCGTCGACCTCCTCCAGTCTCCACCTGCGACTATTCATCCACGGGCTCCTGTTCATCCAACCACCACCGCGCGCTACTCCACCGACTACTGTTCAACCAGCCCTCTCCACGGGCTACTGTTCAACCACCCCTCCACGGGCTACTGTTCATCCAACCCTCCACCGGCTACTGTTCAACCAGCCCTCCACGGGGTCGTCCTATTCATCCAGCCCTCCACGGGGTCCTATTCATCCAGCCCCAGCCCGCTCGATCGGGGTCATGTTCATCCGGAGGCAACACCACGGAGTCCTGTTCATCCACCCCCACCGGGAACTGTCCATCCAACCCCCCCCCCCCAACAACGCTCAGTGTTCATCAAGGGAAGGAGGCAGCAGGGTTCGATCGGCTTCAGTTAGTAGCAGTAGCAAAGGAATCACTCGGGTTTAGTAACGTAGCTAGTGCAATCGCTCGGGTTTAGTTAGATCCCAACGCCTCGCTCGGGTTCAGTTAGAGCCCAACGTCTCGCACAAACACACGTACGTGTACGAGAGAAACGCATCTCGGCCCCCGACCACCCACCGTAACCGGGAACTCCCCGAAATTTTCCCCGCCCTCACTTCTACCACGGTTTTTTTCGTCATGGACGGCCCAAAGAATGTCATGCAGATGCGTCTTCGGCCCGCCCAGGATGAAAAGCCCATTTTCTATCATGATTTTTTGTCATAGAAGTAGGAGCCCACCACTTCAATGATGATACCGGGTTTTGTCACAATTATCATCATAGAAGTGTCATAAGTATGACAGAATTTTTTTCGTTCGGCCCAAAATGTCACGGATGTGTCTTTTTTTTGTAGTGCTACGGTCGAGATTCAACAAAAATAGACCATTCATCAAGGGTGCATGACCATAAAAGATATTACTCATATAAATAGAACAACCATTATTCTCCGATTTAAATGAATAACCGTCTCACAATAAAAAAGATCCAGATATAATATTCATGCTCAACGCTGGCACCAAATAACAATTATTGTGGTCTAAACCTAATCCCGAAGGTAGATGTAGAGGTAGCGTGCCGATGGCGATCACATCGACCCTGGAACCATTCCCGATGGGCATCGTCACCTTGTCCTTAGCCAATCTTCACTTATTCCGCGGCTCCTGTTTGAGTTACAAATATGAGCAACCGAACCAGTATCAAATACCCAGGCGCTACTACGAGCATTAGTAAGGTACACATCAATAACATGCATATCAAATATACCTTTGTTCACTTTGCCATCCTTCTTATCCGCCAAATATTTGGGCTAGTTCCACTTCCAGTGACCATCAACTGGCTTTGGGCTTCTTCACGGGAGCGGCAACTTGCTTGCCATTCTTCTTGAAGTTCCCTTTCATTCCCTTGCCCTTTTTCTTGAAACTTGTGGTCTTGTTAACCATCAACACTTGATGCTCCTTCTTGATTTCTATCTCCGCGGCCTTAGGCATTGCGAAGAGCTCAGGAATCGCTTTTTTCATCCCTTGCATATTATAGTTCATCACGAAGCCTTTGTAGCTTAGTGGCAGTGATTGAAGAACTCTGCAAATAACACTATCAACTGGAAGTTCAACTCCCGCTGAGTCAAGTGGTTATGATACCCAGACATTTTGAGTATGTGTTTACTGGCAGAACTGTTCTCCTCCATCTTGCAGTTATAGAACTTGTTGGAGACTTCATATCTCTCAACCCGGGCATTTGCTTGAAATATCAACTTCAACTCTTGGAACATCTCATATGCTCCGTGACGTTCAAAACGTCTTTGAAGTCCCGGTTCTAAGCCATAATGCATGGCACACTAAACTATTGAGTAGTCATCAGATCAAGTCTGCCAGACATTCATAACATCTGAAGTAGCTCCTGTAGTAGGTCTGTCACCTAGCGGTGCATCAACAACATACTTCTTCTGTGCAACAATGAGGATAATCCTCAAGTTATGGACCCAGTCTGTGTAGTTGCTACCACCATCTTTCTCTAGGAATGCACTAAAATTCAGGGGAACGGTAGCTCTGGCCATTAATCTACAACATAGATATGAAAAACTATTTAAGACTAAGTTCATAATAAATTAAGTTCAATTAATCAAGTTACTAATAAACTCCCACTTAAATAAACATCCCTCAAGTTATCTAAGTGATACATGATCCAAATCAACTAACCCATGTCCGATCATCACGTGAGATGGGGTAGTCATCAATGGTGAACATCTCTATGTTGATTATATCTACTATATGACTCATGTTCGACCTTTCGGTCTCCAGCGTTCCGAGACCATGTCTGTACATGCTAGGCTCGTCAAGTTTAACCCAAGTATTATGCATTTGCAAAACTGTCTTACACCCATTGTATGTGAACGTAGAGTCTATCACGCCCGATCATCACGAGGTGCTTCGTAACGATGAACTTTGGCAACGGTGCATACTCGGGGAGAGCACTTTATCTTGAAATTTAGTGAAGGGATCATCTTATAATGCTACCGCCGTTCTAAGCAAAATAAGATGCATAAAGGATAAACATCACATGCAATCAAAATATGTGACACGATACGGCCATCATCATCTTTTGCTTTTGATCTCCATCTCCAAAGCATCGTCATGATCTCCATCGTCACTGGCTCGACACCTTGATCTCCATCGTTGCATTGGGGTCGTCTCGCCAATTATTGCTTCTACAACTATTGCTAATGCATAGCGATAAAGTAAAGCAACTACATGGCATTTGCATTTCATACAATAATTAAGAGATGGCCTATGGCCCCTGCCGGTTGTCGATATTACAAAACATAATCATCTCATACAACAACGTATATCACATCACGTCTTGACCATATCACATCACAGCATGCCCTGCAAAAACAAGTTAGACATTCTCTACCGGCCATAGTCAAATTCGATTCAACTAAAGTAGGAGAAACACACACCTGCCAGCCACCTTTATGCAAAACAAGTTTGCATGTCAGTCGGTGGAATCAGTCTCATGTGCGTGGACATGTAAGGTTGGTCCGGGCCGCTTCATCCCACAATACCGCCGAATCAAAGTAAGATGTTGGTGGTAAGCAGTATGACTATCACCGCCCACAGCTCTTTGTGTTCTACTCGTGCATATCATCTACGCATAAACCTGGCTTTGATGCCACTGTTGGAAAATGTTGCATGGAAAACAAAAAATTTCTACGCACACGCAAGTTATATCCATGGAGATGCATAGCAACGAGAGGGGAGAGTGTGTCTACTTACCCTCATAGACTGTAAGCGGAAGAGTTTATCAACGCGGTTGACGTAGTCGAACTTCTTCGTGATCCGGCCGATCAAGTACCGAACGTCTGTCACCTCCTCGTTCAGCACACGTTCAGCTCCGTGACGTCCTCGCCTTCTTAATCCAGCAAGATAGTGAAGTAGTGGATGAGTTCCGGCAGCACGACGGCGTGGTGACGGTGGTTGTGATGCTATCACCGCAGGGCTTTGCCTCAGCACTCTAAAAATATGATAGAGGGACGAAACTGTGGAGAGGGGCGCCGCACACGGCTAAGAGATTGTCGTGGTCTTGTGTGGCGCCCCCTCCCTCATATATATAGGTGGGGGTGGAGAGGGGAGGCAGCCAGGAGGCGCCCCCAAGGAGGTCGAATCCTCCTTGGGCTCCTTCCCTTAGCCACCCCTTACCATATTTGCCGGAGGAGGAAAGGAAGGGGGAGGAGAGGAAGGCAGGGGAGGCCAAGTCCCCTTCCTTCCTTTTCTCCCCTTGGTCGGCTACCATAGGAGGGGTGCGCCAACCCCTTGTGGGCTGGTGTGCTCCTTTTACTTGGCCCATATGGCCCATATACCTCTCGGGGCTTCCCGGAACCCCTTCGTGTGATCCGATGACTACCCGGTACCTCCTGAAACTCTTCCAGTGTCCAAATATTATTGTCCTATATATCAATCTTTACCTTCGGACCATTCTGGAGCTCCTCGTCATGTCTGTGATTTCATACGGGACTCTGAACAACATTCGGTCACCAAATCACATAACTCATATAACACTATATCGTCAACGAACGTTAAGCGTGCGGACCCTACGGGTTTGAGAACTATGTAGACATGACCGAGACACCTCTCCGGTCAATAACCAATAGCAGAAGCTGGATGCCCATATTGGTTCATACATATTCAACGCAGATCTTTATCGGTCGAACCTTATGACAACATACATAATTCCCTTTGTCTGTCGGTATGTTACTTGCTCGAGATTCGATCGTCGGTATCTCCTAGTTCAATCTCGTTACCGGCAAGTCTCTTTACTAGTTCCTTAATACATCATCTCGTAACTAACTCCTTAGTCATTTTTCTTGCAAGCTTCTTGTGATGTGTATTACCGAGAGGGCCCAAAGATACCTCTCTAATACACTGAGTGACAAATCCTAATCTCGATCCATGCCAACTCAACAGACACCTTCGGAGATACCTGTAGAGCATCTTTATGATCACCCTGTTACATTGTGAGATTTGATAGCACACAAGGTATTCCTCTGGCATCCGGGAGTTGCATGATCTCATAGTCGAAGGAATATGTATTTGACATTAAGAAAGCAATAGAAATAAACTGAACAATCATATGCTAAGCTAATGGATGGGTCTTGTCCATCCCGTTATCAAATGACAACACATATCGATGGTTAGGAAACCTTAACCATCTTTGATCAATGAGATAGTCTAGTAGAGGCTTACTAGGGACATGGTATTTGTTTATGTATTCACACATGTATTTAAGTTTTCGATCAATACAATTCTAGCATGAATAATAAACCTTTATCATGAATAAGGAAATATAAAATAACAACTTTATTATTACCTCTAGGGCATATTTCCTTCAGCAACGGCTCGAGGTGTGGGGAGACTCGAACCTTGCCATCTCCCAAGTCAATGGCGAATTCTATGCCAAAGACCAAAAAATGGCAGCATGTAGAAATGTCGTCCTTAAAATATCAGCCCATTTTGAAGGGTTAGAATTTCAACATGTGGAGATAGTAACGAAGCCACGGATCTCCTCGCCCGCATAGGTGCTAAACATGACCCAGTCCCTAAGAACACCTTCTTGGAACGACTCTTCAAGCCATCCGCGGTGTGGCAAGACGGGGCAATGGCGCTATAGCCAATGGGCCCTAGCAGATCGTCCCTCTGGAAATTGAGCTAGACGATGACATCGTCGGCGGCTCAGCACTCGAAGAAACACCTCCGGCTCACGAATTCATGGTCGTAAATGCACCATGGACCAAGCCCTTCCTTGCCTATCTTCTATGGAAAGAGCTTCTCGATGATGAGACTGAGGCACGACATGTTTTCTGACGATCTAAAGCCTATAAGGTCCATGAGGGTGAGTTGTACAAGAAAAGCACCACTGGAATTCTCAAAAGATGCATATCCAAAGAGGAGGGGCACAAACTTCTGGCTGAGATACACGCTGGCATGGGGGGACACCACGCGGCAGTTCGAGCTTTGGTAAGCAAGGCCTTCTGTGCAGGGGTTTTCTGGCCCACCGCTTGCACGGACGCACATACTTTAGTCCAACACTGTGTTGGGTGCCAGCTCTTTGTGAATCATAGCCATATGCCCCCATGGCTCTCCGGACTATACCGATCACCTGGCCATTCGCGGTCTGGGGGCTCGACAAGGTTGGACCACTTAAAGGGGGTCCAAGAAAAAGATATACTTACTGGTTATGGTCGACAAATTCACTAAATGGATCGAGGAAAAACCAGTAACTTCAGCCGAATCTGGACCAGTTGTCGACTTCATATCCGGGGTGGTGCACCATTACGGTGTTCGCCATAGCATAATCACGGACAATGGATCCAATTTTACAGTCTAGGAAGTCAAAGACTGGTGCGCTAAGATGGGCATCAAGCTTGACTATGCTACGGTGTATCACCCAAAGACCAATGGACAGGTCGAACCAACCAATAGACTCATCATGAGTGGCATAAAGCCCAGTCTAGTTCGTTCCCTGAAAGTATCTGATTGCCACTCGACAGAGGAACTCGATGTCATATTATGGGGTTTGCGCACCACCCCAACCGGTCAATGGGATACACACCCTTTTTATGGTATACGGCGCAGAAGCAGTTCTCCCATGCGTTCTCATCCATGACACACCTAGAGTACGCTTGTACGAAGAAAAGGAAGTTGTGTTGGATCGGCAAGACGACCTGGACGCCCTGGAAGGAGAGCGCGACATAGCTCGGGCTCACTTTACATCAGGGATGGATTCAGAACAAAAATTTCCCGGTGTTCAAGTGCACATCATATATACATGGATGGACACCAAGCAATAATATATATAAAATACCACACCCGACAACACAAATTATATGGCAAAGAGATTTCTTACCAAAATAAATAAACTGCTTCACTTCCAATTGAATATGGTGGAGCTGGAGGATCATCCGGTTCATGTGATGGGCTAGCTATATCATCTTGTGCCGAAGTCTTCATTTTTTGAAGAAACTTTTCCATAAATTCTCCTGTGATTAATTATTATCGTGTTAGAAAAATGTCCGAGTTACATTATTTGTGTTTGCATATGCAAGAATAGAAACTAAACAAAAGTATTGATTGAATAATACGATTAGGGAGTTAAACAATAAACAAAATGTATTGACCGAATGATATGAACCGCAGCGAATTGTTCCGAAGTGTGATGGCTTTAAATTTTATGACTCTAGCCAAATAATTAGAAAAATAGAGATTGAAAAGGTTGAAATTTCTACACACAGTTGAGATTTCAGATTTGAGAGATTGGCAATTACCAAGTGCTGAGTTGAGTTGAGACGTACCTCAAATTTCCAACAATCCCTGAGCGGACGAGGGTAGAGGCGACTGGCTAGCGATGCTTGAACAATGGCGACTGGCCGTGCGATGGAGAATGGGAAGGGGCGAGCACGGGCGACGCTGCTAGGGTTGAGGCGCAGAAGCCGAGCGGACGAGCAACTCGACAGGCACACGTACAGGTAAGGTACAACCGTATTGGGGATCGATTAACCAAGATCTATCGCTTTTCTTTTCAACACGCGCACGTACAGGTACCAGGGTTCGATTAATCGGTCGATCAGGAGTGGACATCTACGTAGATAGGCTGCACTGCCTCGCTTTGTGTATCACTGGGCTTGCCGGTGTCCAGGTCCAAAAGTTACTGGTGTCCAGCCCAAAAATCTGGACATTGTACAAGGTAAACAAGTATTTTACCCGGTGCCAGTGACACCGGATGATATAACATGGCTCCACCCCTGCTCTACATTCTATCAATAGCAAGCCCAGCGCTACCAGAGCAGGGAAGTTCGGGAGAAGGCATACAACATGGGCGAATTAGTCCTCCGCCTCCTTGAAAAGCAGAAGCACAAGCTCTCGCACAAGTGGGAGGGTCCTTTCATCATCAATGAAGTACTAGTGGGAGGAGCATATCGTCTCCGCAATCCAGCGGAAGATCGCCTCGAACCAAACCATGGAACACAGCTCGGCTTCGGTGCTTCTACGGCTAGTCCGGTGTCGTCACCTTCGCTCCCATTTTCTTCATTTTCTCTCTTTACTTTTAGTAGATTTCACTGCCCCGGCTATGTTCGGGTAAATCGAACTACGTCAGGACCTTTAAGTATACATCTTCACATGTAATACCCAGATCTACCTGGGGGCTCCTTTCAAGAAGCCAATCAATATACTCTTCATGCATTAATTCGTCTTTACCATGATAACACCCCTCCCGTACCTTTAAAGCCATCATATGCACCAATTTGACTTAAATTTTTGCCACGCTGGGTTGCCTGGCTCCTGTGCTTACCCCCTACGTTCCCGATTGTTCGGCTAGGGGGTAAAGGGAGCACCTCTGTGATTGCTACGACCGGGTCAGCCGTGTACGTACCTCAGACGGGTGAAGCCGAAAGCTAGCGTTCTTATGAAAATAATGGGTCGGCCACGAGGTAAGTGAAAATAATTAGGTGTTCACCACCGAATACTGGGGTTTGATTCTCATAATAAAAAAATAACTGCATACTATCAGTATTAGGATGCCACGTCTATGATCAACATGACGAACCCGGAGAAAGGAACCCTCGGAGGAACTATTTTCTTCGGAAGATGTTTCTTACGCTAAAACGGTAATATAACATAACTCTCCGCGCACGCTTTTGTCTATTCACACCAAATGGCTGGATTGCCTGGTTACCCGAAGTGATTTCCTGTTTTTTAGGTCACATAGTACGGAAACTCCCCGACCACTAGTCGGAGAGGCAGAAGCCGATGGTCGGTTAAGACAACATTTTACAGTACAGATTGAGAAAGCATGATGTACAGTACATAGATACATAGAATCAACACTGGTACGCGCCCGTGCTATACAAATGGTTTTTAACCCCTTTCCGCGACGACATTTGGAACTGTCGCCAAGTGAGTGTGGGCGATAGGGAGGTCCTTCCCACACAACCCAGAAACCGTCAGGGATAGGCCCTCCTGCACACAGGCTAGGGAAAAATGAGCTCGTGTGCGATCGAACGAGGCATTGAAACCCATTTGTTTCCGTTCGTATGTACATCCCACACGGTGAATCACAGAAAAACATTTCCGTCCGTATGTATGTCACACACAGTCAATCCAAGGAGTACATTTTCGTTCTTACGTACATCCCACATAGTTAATCCAGGGAAAAACGTTTCCGTTCGTATGTACTTCCCACACGGTCAATCTAGGGAAAACGTTTCCGTTCGTATGTACATCCCACACAGTCAATCCAGGGAAAACGATTCCGTTCGTATGTACATCCCACACAGGTTTATGTATAGGCTCGTGTGTGATAGGTGTAACTATCACACACACTCCACGTTGATTAACCGTTTGCTTTTATCAACAACATCACACATGATTTGACGAATAAAACTGTGTGGCATTGGGCTATCCATCACAAGCACTTTTACTTCTAGAACCTTTTGCAAAGTTCCATGATCCATTTAGCAGGTTTATTAGTTTACAATTAATAATTCCAGTATTACGCAAATTCACATTTCATATTGAACAACTGTTTGCCAATTTCATATCAGGCACATAGATATATTTTAATATCACAGTATGATAGCTACCGGAAAATGGCACAGTACATCATATAGATAGTTCAACTTCATAAGAACAATATTAGAACAATATATTCAATTCCCTAATCGAGATCATCCAGGCTCGCTTTATCCACCTCTGCTTTCAGTTTAGTAAGAACCTGTTTTGCAGTGGCCAGCTGGGAAAGTGCCTCCTCCTTCGCCAACACCGTCTTACCAAAGTCTGATTTAAAAAATATGAGCTCATTCTCCACCTTCCTCTTTTTATCCCGCATCTTCAAATATTCTTCAGCGTTGACAACACTTTCTCTAAGCCTACCTCTGTTCTCTTCCTGATACATGCTCTAGAGCTTTGCTAGGCAAATCTTCAAAGACTGTGGCCACTCTTGATCAACCCACTCCAAGTAACAACAGTAGGGAAAATGGGTTTATAGCAACATAGAAAATCACCAATACTTATTTTGAAAAAGCTGAAGAAACTGGTTAATTATGACATATCTTCTCAAAAAGATCAATGAGCAAATGAACTATTTGCTACTGAGACAAGAACCAAATTCTGAAACATCAGAAGCCATAATTAACTACAACAACGCTACAAGTTCTTACTCATGTACTATAAATAACAAATTGAACATTTTAAGAGGAAGGTAAATATAACTGCAACAGCATAGCGACACTGTTTGAATGACATCAAATTGATACTAACAGGTGTGTACATGCACAAATTTAGTAACGTAGAACTAATATCACTAAGGCCGTCCACTATGTATGCCAAAACCGTTGTAAAGACAACTGTTGCTACATCTCGCACCGGTGCCCTGCACTGGCGAGCCGATGCAGCGGAAAAAAATCAGGGACCCGAACTCCGGAGGACCTAGTTGCTCCGACGCCCAGTTCCTACGTGCCATAAAGATTTAGTATTTTACTGCTTGGCTGCTCGGATGTGTGGACAAGTTGGATCCACAAACTGCTGAAGCGGTGCCAAATAATTTTCTAATGGCACCACTGATGAGAGGGCAACGTTTTTCGATACTAGGTACAAACTATGACACTGTCTTAGGATGCGTTTGGTTGAAGGAGTGGTATGAATGGGTTGGGACCGTGACAGTGTCTGAATCACATCTAACAAATGATTTGTAACAACGAAAGAGGGTCTAACCTTCTCAGCACATGCCAGAAACTTCCTCCCACTGTCCACAGATTCAAACGCAACTAGCTTCACGCATCGAGATTGATGGTGACAACAAGCAGACAGATCTTCAGCCACCACGCTCCATTCATTGCAACTGATGGTCCTAGGGAACTACAAGAGGAAGAAATGACTTGAATCGACCACTGGGTAAAAATCCTTCATTCCAAGTCTTAGTCCGAGAGAGAGAAGAGAGGCATACCCGGGTGGTGAAGGATTCGTCGTCGGAGGAGGAACCGCTGGAGAGGTCTTTGAAGAAGACCATGGCGACCCCGGCGGTAGGATGCGAGACGGCGAGAGCGAGGAAGAGGCTATAGCTTAGGAAGGAAGGAAGGAAGGGGGAAACAGGAGAAATGTGACTTGTGGCCGGGGAGAAAAGGGGATGGGGAGGGGGTAGATATTACGGTGGTAGGCCAAAAATTTTGAAATGTGGAGGGAAACTTTGCGCGCGGTGCCGCCAGACACCATCACTTTGAATGATAGTGTGCATCACAAATGATTCTTCTCCTTAACGCGCATCGGATGAGTTTGATAATTCAAACTTTGGTGGAAATTTCCCCGGGTATGTCATTGCATAATTTAATATCGCTTGTTAATTTGGGCACACAAAAGAGCGTACAGCACACAGACCAGACTTACTGAATCGAGCAATTTTAGTAATTAAATAGAGCTAGTTCACCTAAACATTGCTCTAACAAAATACCAGCATTAAAAACAAAGCCTAACAATGGATAATTTTAACAAATCCGCCGACGCGCTGGCCTATGCATCACCGACGTGAGATGAGACGTCGATGACTTGTCCTGGCGACAAGCCGCCATTGGTGGACTCCGCGTCCCCCCTGCTGAAGTCGACCGCGTCCTCGTCCTCGATGCCGCCCTCAAGGTCGTAGTACTCGTAGTAGTGGCTGCGCCAGAGCTCGCGTTGGTACTCCACCGCCGATTCCTCGATGGACAGACTCTTCTCTACCTCGACCTGGGCCATGCGCAACTCCTCCTCCCGGCGCTCCTTGATCTCCGCGCCTCCTGCATCTCCAGCTCCCACTCGTTGACCTCATGAGGAAGCAGGTGCTCCATGGCCACCACCGCCTTTTCGGACGTGGGTTGCATGCTGGATTCTAAGGTGGCCTGGAATATCTTAGCGTTGATGGCCTAGACCCAGGCCAGGGCGACATCGGCGGCACGGACAGTAGCTCGAGCGCTCTCGGCGTTTGCAGCACTGGAGCTGACGAGCCGGCGAAGCTTAAGGAGGAAGACTTAAATAGACTTAGAAATTTTCATCGCAAACGATTCCTACAAAACAACTTTGTGTGATGTTGTAAATATTTTTTATTTGCTATGAAAGACAAATTTGGATTAAAGTGGCAACGGATGGTGTTTTAAATGTACGAGAAAATTTGTAGTACTAATACAACTGTCATGTCAAATTTTGAAAAATTTCAGGGGTCATTTGACCTTTTAAGACATTTAAGTGATTTTGTAGCCACTTAATGACCGTAATTTAAATTTGAACTACATGTACATGCAATAGCTAACCATAACGGTTTGAAAAGTCATATTTTGTGTACTTTTGTGTGATTTAATTCCATGTGCAGTAAATTGGAAGGAATTTTCAAACATATTGGTCTAACGGCTCTGACACAATTAAGCATGGAGTGCCATGGCATTTAAATTCCAAAAATTTAAAAAAATATCAGAAACACATGAAACCTTGGTTGATGTAATGTCATGCCACAAAGATGATGTGGTAAAAATTTTGGCATGTTTGACGAAAGTTTGGACACACACCCCTCACAAACCGGAGCAGCTCACTAGAAGGCTCGTGGTTCCGAGAGGGAACAATGCATGTTTGATGACAAACGAGAGATAGCTTCCTCTTACGGCCTTCAAAAATTTTCTACGTCTAACATGCACTAATACAACTGTCATGTGAAAACTTGGAAAATTTCAGGGGTCAGTTGACCTTTTGAAGACATTTAAGTGATTTTCTAGCCATATAATGACCGCAATTCAAATTTGAACTACATCTACATGCAACGGCTAACCATAACGGTTTGAAAAATCATATTTGTGTACCTGTGTGCGATTTAATTCCATGTGTAGCAAGTTAAAAGGAATTTTCAAACATATTGGTCTCACAGCATGGACACATGCATGGAGTGCCCTGGCATTTTAATTCCAAAAAAATAAAAAATGATCAGAAAAACATGAAACCTTGCTTGATGTAATGTCATGCCACCAAGATGATGTGGTAAAAAAATTGTCCTGTTTGACGAAAGTTTGGACACACACACTGCCAAGACAAACCGGAGCAACTCACTAGAAGGCTCGTGGTTCCGAGAGGGAACAATGCATGTTTGATGACGAACGGGAGATAGCTTCCTCCTACGGCCTTCAAATTTTTTCAGCGTGTAACATGCACTAATACAACTGTCATGTGAAAATTTGGAAAATTTCAGGGGTCATTTGCCCTTCTGAAGACATTTAAGTTATTTTCTAGCAATTTAATGACCGTAATTCAAATTAGAACTACATGTACAAGCAACGGCTAAACATAACGGTTTGAAAAATCATATTTGTGTACTTGTGTGCGAGTTAATTCCACGTGCAAAAAATTAGAAGGAATTTTCAAAACTATTAGTCTCACGGCATGGACACTACATGCATGGAGTGTCATGGCATTTTAGTTCCAAAAAATTCAAAAAATGATCAGAAAAACATGAAACCTTGCTTGATGTAATGTCATGCCACTAAGATTATGTGGTAAAAACATTGGCCTGTTTGACGAAAGTTTGGACACACACCCCTCATAAACCAGAGCAACTCACTAGAAGGCTCGTGGTTCCGAGAGGGAACAATGCATGTTTGATGACGAACGAGAGATAACTTCCTCTTACGGACTTCAAAAATTTTCTACATGTAACATGCACTAATACAACTGTCATGTCAAAATTTGGAAAATTTCAATGGTCATTTGAACTTTTGAAGACATTTAAGTGTTTTTCTAGCCATTTAATGACCATAATTCAAATTTGAACTACATCTACATGCAATGGCTAACCATAACGGTTTGAAAAATCATATTTGTGTACTTGTGTGCGAGTTAATTCCATGAGCAGTAAATTAGAAGGAATTTTCAAACATATTGCTCTCACGGCATGGACACATGCATGGAGAACCATGGCATTTTAATTCCAAAATATTAAAAAATGATCAGAAAAACATGAAACCTTACTTGATGTAATGTCATGCCACCAAGTTGATGTGGTAAAAAAATTGGCCTGTTTGACGGAAGTTTGGACACACACACCCCTCACAAACCGGAGCAACTCACTAGACGGCTGGTGGTTCCGAGAGGGAACAATGCTTGTTTGATGACGAACAAGAGATAGCTTCCTCTTAGGGCCTTCAAAAATTTCCACGTGTAACGTGCACCAATACAACTGTCATGTGAAAATTTGGAAAATTTCAGCGGTCATTTGACATTTTGAAGATATTTAAGTGATTTTCTACCCATTTAATGACCATAATTAAAATTCGAACTACATCTACATGCAACGACTAACCATAACGGTTTTAAAAATCATATTTGCATACTTGTGTGTGAGTTAAAAAATCATTAGACGATGTAAATATTTGGTGTTCAAAAAAAGAAAATGTAAAGTCTGGCAACACAACCGGCCCCACACGATTGGCACTCTATTTCGCGCCTCAAGGTTTGGAATGTGAGTGGCAGGCACAATTAACCAAACAAGGTTCTGCATTGGGAACTGTCAGCTATTATGTTCACACACGGATTTTGCTGCAGGAATCGTGTGTAATTCACACTACAGTACTCGTAAATTCCGGCGACCAGCGTGTGTACTGCTACCTCTTGAGCACTGCGTTGGATTTCCCCGAAGAGGAGAGGATGATGCAGCAAAGTAGCGTAAGTATTTCCCTCAGTTTTGAGAACCAAGGTATCAATCCAGTAGGAGGCCACGCACAAGTCCCTCGTACCTGCACAAAACGATAGCTACTCGCAACCAACACGATTAGGGGTTGTCAATCCCTTCACGGTCACTTATGAGAGTGAGATCTGATAGAGATGATAAATAATATTTTTGGTATTTTTGGTATAGAGATGTAAAGTAAAAAGTAAAAGGCAAACTAAAAACAAAGCAAATATTAAAGTGATGGAGATTGATATGATGAGAATATACCCGGGGGCCATAGGTTTCACTAGTGGCTTCTCTCAAGAGCAAAGATATTCTACGGTGGGTAAACAAATTACTGTTGAGCAGTTGACAGAATTGAGCATAGTTATGAGTATATCTAGGTATGATCATGTATATAGGCATCACGTCCATGACAAGTAGACCGAAACGATTTGCATCTACTACTATTACTCCACTCATTGACTGCTATCCAGCATGCATCTAGAGTATTAAGTTAAAAACAGAGTAACGCCTTAAGCAAGATGACATGATGTAGAGGGATAAATTCATGCAATATGATAAAAACCCCATCTTGTTATCCTCGATGGCAACAATACAATACGTGCCTTGCAACCCTTTCTCACATCCTTTGGGTAAGGACACCGCAAGATTGAACCCAAAGCTAAACACTTCTCCCATTGCAAGAACTACCAATCTAGTTGGCCAAACCAAACGGATAATTCAAAGAGACTTGCAAAGATAACTCAATCATACATAAAAGAATTCAGAGAAGATTCAAATATTATCCATAGATAAGCTGGATCATAAACCCACAATTCATCGATCTCAACAAACACACCACAAAAAGAAGATTACATCGAATAGATCTCCATGAGAGAGGGGAGAACATTGTATTGAGATTCAAAAAGAGAGAAGAAGCCATCTAGCTACTAGCTATCGACCCGTAGCTCTGAAGTAAACTACTCACACTTCATCGGAGAGGCTTTGCGGATGATGTAGAAGCCCTCCGTGGTGGATGCCCCCTCCGGCGGAGCTCCGGAACAGGCCCCAAGATGGGATCTTGTGGATACAGGAAGTTGCGGTGGTGGAATTAGGTTTTTGGCTCCTCTTCTGATCGTTTGGGGGTACGTAGGTATATATAGGAGGAAGGAGTACGTCGGTGGAGCAACAGGGGGCCCACGAGGCGGGGCGCCCAGGCGCCCCACCCTCGTGACCGCCTCTTTTGTTCCTTGGAGTAGGGTCCAAGTCCCCTGGATCACATTCGGTGAGAAAATCACGTTTCCGAAGGTTTCATTCCGTTTGGACTCCGTTTGATATTCCGTTACTTCGAAACACTGAAATAGGCAAAAAAAACGCAATTTTGGGCTGGGCCTCCGGTTAATAGGTTAGTCCCAAAAATAATATAAAAGTGGAAAATAAAGCCCAATATAGTCCAAAACAGTAGATAAAGTAGCATGGAGCAATCAAAAATTATAGATACGTTGGAGACGTATCAGGCATCCCCAAGCTTAATTCCTGCTCGTCCTCGAGTATGTAAATGATAAAAAGAGAATTTTTGATGCGGAGTGATACTTTGGCATAATTTCAATGTAAATCTTCTTAATTGAGATATGAATATTCAGATCCGAATGAATACAAAATAAAAGTTCATATTGATAAAAGAAATAGTAATACTTCAAGCATACTAATCAAAGTAATCATGTCTTCTCAAAATAGCATGGCAAAAGAAAGTTCATCCCTACAAAGTCATATAGTTAGGCTATGCTTCATTTTCGTCACACAAAGATGTTCCCAACTTCTATACCCCCGATGACAAGCCAAGAAATTGTTTCATACTTAAATAATCTCAAACGTTTTCAACCTTCACGCAATACATGAGCGTGAGCCAAGGATATAGCACTATGGGTGGAATAGAATATGATGATGGGGATTGTGTGGAGAAGACAAAAAAGGAGAAAGTCTCACATTGACGAGGATAATCAACGGGCTATGGAGATGCCCATCAATTGATGTCAACATGAGGAGTACGGATTGCCATGCAACGGATGCACTAGAGCTATAAATGAATGCTCAACAAAAGAAAACTAGTGGGTGTGCATCCAACTTGCTTGCTCATGAAGACCTAGGGCATTTGAGTAAGCCCATCGTAGGAATATACAAGCCAAGTTCTATAATGAAAAATTCCCACTAGTATGAAAAAGACAACTTATGAGACTCACTATATGAAAAGCATGGTGCTACTTTGAAGCACAATATATGAGACTCACTACATGAAGAACAAGGTGCTACTTTGAAGCACAAGTGTGGAAAAAGAGATAGTAACATTGCCCTTTTTATTTATTTTCTTTTATTTGGGCCTTTCTTTTTTTTTTGGCCTTTCTCTTTTTTTTTCTTTTTTCTCTTTTTTTTCTTTGGGCAATGCTCTAATAATGATGATCATCACACTTCTATTGATTACAACATAAGGATTACAACTCGAAACTAGAACAAGATATGACTCTATATGAATGCCTCCGTGATGTACCAGGATGGTGCAATGAATCAAGAGTGACATGTATGAAAAATAATGCATGGTGGCTTTGCCACAAATACGATGTCAACTACATGATCATGCAATGGCAATACGACAAAAGTAAAGTATGTCATGATGATGATGAACGGAATGGTGGAAAGTTGCATGGCAATATATCTCGGAATGGCTATGGAAATGCCATAATAGGTAGGTATGGTGGCTGTTTTGAGGAAGATATCAGGAGGTTTATGTGTGATAGAGCGTATAGTATCACGGGATTTGGATGCACCGGCGAAGTTTGCACCAACTCTCAATGTGAGAAAGGGCAATGCACGGTACCAAAGAGGCTAGCCATGGCGGAAAGGTAAAAGTGTGTATAATCCATGGACTCAACATTAGTCAAAAGAACTCATATACTTATTGCAAAAATTTAGAAGTCATCAAAAATCAAGTACTACACGCATGCTCCTAGGGGATAGATTGGTAGGAAAAAGACCATCGCTCGTCCCGGACCGCCACTCATAAGGATGCACAAGCCAGGTACACTTCATGTTTCAAATATGTTACACAACTTTAACCATACGTGCATGCTACGGGATTTGCTAACTTCGACACAAGCATTCTTTAAATTCATAATCACCCAATCAGCATGACTTTAATATTACCACCACCATATCTCAAAACAATTATCAAGTATCAAACTTTTCTTAGTATTCAACGCACTCAAAAGAAAGTTTCACATATCTTGAATACCAAGTATATTAATTTTAAGCAAATTACCATGCTATTAATGACTCTCAAAATAATCTAAGTGAAGCATGAGAGATCAATAGTTTATTTAAAACAAATCCACCACCATGCTCTAAAAGATCTAAGTGAAGCACTAGAGCAAAAATTATCAAGCTCAAAAGATATAAGTGAAGCACTATGAGCAAAACTATCAAGCTCAAAAGATATAAGTGAAGCACTATGAGCATTCTATCAAATTCCAATTCATGTATGGCTCTCTCAAAAGGTGTGTACAGCAAGGATTATTGTGGTAAACTAACAAGAAAAGATGCAAATAATACACGACGCTCCAAGCAAAACACATATCATGTGGTGAATAAAAATATAGCTCCAAGTAAATTACCGATGGAAGTAGACAAAAGAGGGGATGCCTTCCTGGGCATCCCCAAGCTTTGACTTTTTGGTGTCCTTGGATTATATTGGGGGTTCCATGGGAATCCCCAAGCTTAGGCTCTTGCCACTCCTTGTTCCATAATCCATCAAAAGAATTTACCCTAAACATGAAAACTTCACAACATAAAACTCAATAGAAATCTCGTGAGCTCCGTTAGAGAAAGAAAACAAAAGACTATTTTAAGGTACTGTAATGAACTCATTCTTTCTTTATATTGGTGTTAAACCTACTGTATTCCAACTTCTCTGTCGATTATAAACTATTTTACTAGCCATAGATTCATCAAAATAAGCAAACAACACACGAAAAACAGAATCTGTCAAAAACAGAACAGTCTGTAGTAATATGTAACTAACGCAAACTTCTGGAACTCAAAACTTCTAACAAAATTGGAAGACCTAGACATTTTATCTATTGATCAGAAGCAATTGGAATCAGTATTTTATCACGTTCTGGTGATTTTTAACAATTCGGGCACTGAGTGCAAAGTTTCTGGAAATTACAGCAAGATCAAATAACTATCATCCAAGAAGATCCAATAGGTCTAGCTTGGCACAAACACTAATTAAAAGATAAAACCACATCTAAACAGAGGCTAGATGGATTATTTATTCCTAATCAGAAACAACAAAAAAACAAAAAATAAAATTGGGTTGCCTCCCAACAAGCGCTATCGTTTAACGCCCCTAGCTAGGCATAAAAGCAAGGATAGATCTAGGTATTGCCATCTTTGGTAGGCAATCCATAAGTGGCTCTCATGATAGATTCATATGGTAAGTTTATTTTCTTTCTAGGGAAGTGTTCCATGCCCTTCTTTAAGGGAAATTGGAATCTAATATTCCCTTTATCAATAATTGCACCAATCGTTCTAAGGAAGGGTCTACCAAGAATAATAGGACATGAAGGATTGCAATCTATATCAAGAACGATAAAGTCTACGGGCACATAATTCCTATTTAAAACAATAATAACATCATTAATTCTTCCCATAGGCTTTTTAATAGTTGAATCCGCAAGATGCAAGTTCAGAGAGCAATCATCAAAGTCACGGAAATATAGCAAATCACACAAAGTTTTGGGAATAGTGGAGACACTAGCACCCAAATCACAGAAGGCATGAAACTCATAATTTTTAATTTTGATTTTGATAGTAGGTTCCCACTCATCATAGAGTTTTCTAGGGATAGAAACTTTCAATTCAAGTTTTTCCTCATAAGATTGCATCAAGGCATCAACAATGTGTTCGGTAAAGGCCTTATTTTGACTATAAGCATGAGGAGAATTTAGCACAGATTGCAACAAGGAAATAAAATCAATTAAAGAGAAATTTCATAATTAAATTCCTTGAGATCCAAAATAGTGGGTTTAGCAACATCTAGATTTTTATTTCTTTCAATCCCACATTTATCAATTTCATCATCAAGATCTAAAAACTCCGGATTCTTAGAACGCCTTCTAGGTAAAGGAAGATCATATTCAGTTTCATCAAGATTCATATTGCAAAACAAAAGATTTAATGGGTGACACATCAATAACTTTTAGATCTTCATCTTGATTTTCATAGGAATTGGAAGAACACGCTTTAACAAAGGCATCTTTGGAAGCACGCATCCTAGCGGTTCTTTCTTTGCACTCATCAATGGAAATTCTCATAGCTTTGAGAGACTCATTGATATCATGCTTAGGAGGAATAGATATAAGCTTTAAAGAATCAACCTCAAGAGAAATTCTATCAACGTTCCTAGCCAAATCATCAACTTTAAGCAATTTCTCTTCAAGCAAAGCATTAAAATTCTTTTGTGAATTCATAAACTCTTTAACACTATTCTCAAATTCAGAGGGCATCTTATTAAAATTTCCATAAGAGTTGTTGTAGGAATTTCCATAATTATTAGGAGAATTACTAGGATAAGGCCTAGGATTAAAGTTCCCTCTATACGCGTTGTTACCAAAATTATTCCTACCAACAAAATTCACATCCATAGATTCATTATTATTCTAAATCAAAGTAGACAAATGCATATCATTAGGATCATAAGAAATACTCTTAGTAGTAAATAATTTCATAAGTTCATCCATCTTTCCACTCAAAACATTAATTTCTTCTATCGCATGCACTTTTCTATTAGTAGATCTTTCAGTGTGCCATTGAGAATAATTAACCATAATATTGTCTAGGAGTTTAGTAGCATCTCCTAAAGTGATTTCCATAAAAGTGCCTCCATGCCGAATCTAAAAGATTTCTAGAAGCAAAATTCAATCCGGCATAAATTTTTTGTATAATCGTCCACAAGTTCAAACCATGAGTAGGACAATTACGTATCATTAATTTCATTCTCTCCCAAGCTTGTGCAACATGTTCATGATCAAGTTGCTTAAAATTCATAATATCGTTCCTAAGAGAGATAATCTTAGCGGGAGGAAAATACTTAGAGATAAAAGCATCTTTGCACTTGTTCCAAGAATCAATACTATTTTTAGGCAAAGATGAAAACCACGCTTTAGCACGATCTCTAAGTGAAAAAGGAAATAGCTTAAACTTAACGACATCATTATCTACATCTTTTTTCTTTTGCATATCACATAAATCAACGAAGCTATTCAGATGAGTAGCGGCATCTTCACGAGGAAGGCCGGCGAATTGATCTTTCATAACAAGATTCAACAAGGCAGTATTGATTTCACAAGATTAAGTATTGGCAAGAGGAGCAATCGTAGTGCTAAGGAAATCATTATTATTGGTATTGGTGAAGTCACACAATTTGGTAGAATCTTGAGCCATCGCGACAAACAAGCAATCCAGCACACGAGCAAGGACGAGGAAAAGGCAACGGGAAAAGGAGGAGATTGCGAAAGAGAGGGCGAATAAAACGGCAAGGGTGAAGTGGGGGAGAGGAAAACGAGAGGCAAATGGCAAATAATGTAATGCGAGAGATAGGGATTGTGATGGGTACTTGGTATGGTTGACTTGCTCTTGCGTGAGCCTCCCGACAACGGCGCAAGAAATTCTTCTTGCTACCTCTTGAGCACTGCATTGGATTTCCCCGAAGAGGAGAGGATGATGCAGCAAAGTAGCGTAAGTATTTCCCTCAGTTTTTGAGAACCAAGGTATCAATCCAGTAGGAGGCCACACACAAGTCCATCGTACCTGCACAAAAGCGATACCTACTGCAACCAACACGATTAGGGGTTGTCAATCCCTTCACAAAGGACTTACGAGAGTGAGATCTGATAGAGATGATAAATAATATTTTTGGTATTTTTGGTATAGAGATGCAAAGTAAAAAGTAAAAGGCAAATTAAAAACAAAGCAAATATTAAAGTGATGGAGATTGATATGATGAAAATGGACCCGCGGGCCATAGGTTTCACTAGTAGCTTCTCTCAAGAGCATAGATATTCTACGGTGGGTGAACAAATTACTGTTGAGCAATTGACAGAATTGAGCATAGTTATGAGTATATTTAGGTATGATCATGTATATAGGCATCACTACCATGACAAGTAGACCGAAACGATTCTGCATCTACTACTATTACTCCACTCATCGACCGCTATCCAGCATGCATCTAGAGTATTAAGTTAAAAACAGAGTAACGCCTTAAGCAAGATGACATGATGTAGAGGGATAAATTCATGCAATAAGATAAAAACCCCATCTTGTTATCCTCGATGGCAACAATACAATACGTGCTGGCAACCCTTTACATCCTTTGGGTAAGCACACGGCAAGATTGAACCCAAAGCTAAACATTTCTCCCATTGCAAGAACTACCAATCTAGTTGGCCCAACCAAACGGATAATTCGAAGAGACTTGCAAAGATAAATCAATCATACATAAAATAATTCAGAGAAGATTCAAATATTATTCATAGATAAGCTAGATCATAAACCCACAATTCATTTATCTCAACAAACACACCGCAAAAAGAATATTACATCGAATAGATCTCCACGAGAGAGGGGGAGAACATTGTATTGAGATTCAAAAAGAGAGAAGAAGCCATCTAGCTACTAGCTATGGACCCGTAGGTCTGAAGTAAACTACTCACACTTCATCGGAGAGGCTTTGATGATGATGTAGAAGCCCTCTGTGGTGGATGCCCCCTTCGGTGAGCTCCAGAACAGGCCCCAAGATGGGATCTCGTGGATACAGGAAGTTGCGGCGGTGGAAATAGGTTTTTGGCTCCTCTTCGATCTTTTGGGGGTAATGAGGTATATATAGGAGGAAGAATGCGTCGGTGGAGCAAGAGGGGCCCACGAGGCAGGCGCCCCACCCTCGTGACCGCCTCTTTTGTTCCTTGGAGTAGGGTCCAAGTCCCCTGGATCACGTTCGGTGAGAAAATCACGTTTCCGAAGGTTTCATTCCGTTTGGACTCCGTTTGATATTCCGTTTCTTGGAAACACTGAAATAGGCAAAAAACACAATTCTGGGCTGGGCCTCCGGTTAATAGGTTAGTCCCAAAAATAATATAAAAGTGGAAAATAAAGCCCAATATAAAAGTGGAGCAATCAAAAATTATAGATACGTTGGAGACGAATCATGTACTGTTCCCGTCGATCTAGATTCCAGCCGCCAATAAATACTACCTTGGTCACGTTGTCCCGCCTGCATTCTCATCTACATCCTCCCCTTGCTTGCCCTCTCTCTCTCTCTCTCTCTCTCTCTCTCTCTCTCTCTCTCTCTCTCTCTCTCAAATCTCTACCATGGCGCCGCCGGTCTGCCCACGCGCCGACGAGGAGTCGCCGCCCCCGAGGACGCTCACTCGAAGAGCAGCGATGAGGACACCTACGCGCCGCCGGACGAGGTTGCGCCGGACCCCCCAACTTTGGATTGGTTTTGGGGCCAGTACGACCTTTGTCTTTGGAAGTCACTGCACTGGCTGAGAAAGCCTAGCAAGTGACTTTCAAGAAGGAGATGGCGGAGGAGGATGCCAGGTACCAGGTGGCCTGTGAAGCCCGTGATGCCGCCTGGAAAAAGGAGGTGGCGGAGCTTTGGGGGTGGGCGCGTCGTCGTGCGGAGGAGGTGTATGAAGATGGGTACTTCGCGAGGAAGGCCAAAGGCGCTAGGCGCCTCATCGCTGCGTGGAGCTAGTCGATAAGCTCCAGCGTGCCACTAACGAGGAGCTCCGGTGGGCGCCCAACAAAATGGCAAGATCGTTTGCGCTCGTCCGCCTGTAAGAGTCAGATCGGCACATCAAGCGTTGCGAGGCAGAGGTGGCGGAGTACTGCGTCCGCGCTGGGAAGACGCCGCGCACCAGGGAGCTGCTGGCGAGGGGCTGCCGGAATTCTGGCCCCAGGAGGGATTATTAGTTTTAGTATTGTTCGTTTTCAATTTTAGCCATTGTACCTAGTAGTTAATTATCATCACGTGATATTATATATATATATATATATATTATGAATTCCATTTTCTATATGTGATGAACTAATGAACAATTAATATTATATATATTATGAATTCCATTTTCTATTTGTTTTTGTATACTAATTTGAATCTATCTGTTATCATCCACATATATAGAATGGAAAGCGTATAAACACACATTGAAGCAGAACATATAAGAACGAAAAACAGAGTACACACATTGAAATAGAGCAATAAACAGAGAAATACTATGATTGCTGTGAATACATAGCTATCCACGTCGAAATGACTCAAAAAAATAAAACGCGTCCATGAGACCATGACCAGCAGCCCTTGCCTACGTTAGCTCTTGGCTCTGCCTGAACTCGTGCAGGCGTTCGTCCAAGCGGTCGACACACTCGCGGTAGATCTGGAGCGCGATCGCGAGATCCAAGTTGGCTATTTCATCGGAGATCACCACCTCCAGGATGCGACGGCCATGTTCCTCTACTGCGTCGAGGTGGACACCTAGGCCAAGGAGGCGGTCGAGCCTACCGACCAGCGCGACGGCATCAAGCGGGCCACGGACAAGGCGAATGGCACGACCCATGCGCACGGCGCGGCGGGCGTCCGGTGCAAGTACGGCGCGGTCGGCCTCTGGTGCAAGTACGGCGCAGGGGGCATGTGCTCACTCCTGGCAAGGAATGGGGGTACTGACGGGACGTGTACCCAGTTGCGACACCCCATCGACAGCAGGCAAGCGCCGATGGATCCGCTCTTGCTGTGTGGCGCGCCACGCCTCTTGCTCTTCGGCGCTCCAACGGTCTCGCTGTGCGGCGAGCCGCAGCCTATCGGCACGGACGCGCCTAGCTTGCTCTGCAGCGCGCCATCGATCATGTTGTTTGGTGAGCTGCAACCTCTCGGTGTTGACATGCCTATCTTGATCCGTGGCGCTGAAGCGCCATGCGCCAAGTGTCTGCTCAATCCTGGCGATGACGCGCATCACGGCGTCATCCATCGCGTTGCCTGGGAGCGCCGCGGCCTTGACGGGCCGTGACGCCTTTTGGTTTTCCTTGGTATGTTGGCATGCATGGAAAAGGTGGATGTGCTACAGGCTGCACTTGTTGCCTCCGTGCATCGCGCCACACCTAGGTTTATGCGCAATATCGCTGGGTGGTGGGAAACAGGTGAGGAAATGGCGGGAAATGGTGGCGTGTTCATAAAACGCCATCAAATAATGGAAACTTAGCATATAAGGAACATCGAGCTAGCACAAGAAGTAGATGATGATGAGATGAACACGGACCACACTAGGGAACTCATCGGTGATGAATTCATCAATCGCAAACGGTTGTACACTAGCAAGCGTTTGCCCACAACACACACAGGTTATTCCATCACAAACAGGTCGGATGGATCAACTGTATGCTACGTATACACATTATCAAAAAGTAATGCGGTAGACCTTCGTTAACATATGTTAATAAATAAAATAAAAATAGAATATAAGGACCTCAAGGTTAAATCAACTCATGTGATGGGTCATATCAGTCATTTAATTTGACCGATATGACCCATCCTGTCAATTAATTTAACATCAACACAACTTTCCATCCAACATCAGATGGCGACCCGACCTCGACGGTCAAGCCTACGTATCCGTGCCATCCACGGATCAGTATCTTTGGCACACACAGTACATCAATGTATATATCAAAGTGCAATCACATGTATAATTAACGTAAAACTGATATATACCTCATAAGTCACAGCGGAAACAAATAGTCGGGTGTGGACTCCCATCAACGCCATCGACAGGTTGAGTGTAGACTGTAACCCTGTATCGTAACTCCCCCCCCCCTCCAACACATCAAACCAACACCTCTCCTCTCCTCTCCTCTCCGCTCCTCTCCCATGAAGGTGCAACACCACCGCCGCCGCCAAGTGCCGCCCGGCATCTCGACCTCTCCTGAGGTTTATATGATCTCCTCTCCACCGTCCCGTGATCTCCTTTCCTCTAGGAGCAACCGCAACATCGGATCCGATCTTCTTCCCCAACTCCGACGACTACTCCGGTGAGATCCACGAAATCCCGTAATTCATTTTTTTCAAAAAATCGCAATCTTAGAAAATTCATATCTTTTAGAGTTTTTAGTATTTTTGAGTGATTCCAATTGCTATGTGTCACAAATTTGCTGAAGTTTCTGTTAGTGTCTCTGGATTTCAAATTTGAGTAGTTTAATTTGAATTTGATAAATTTTGTTCAGATTAGTATTTTGGCCATAACTTGAGTTTAAAAATAGGTTTTTAATTAATTCTTTTTGCTCCTGGTCTCTAGGACCTTTGTTTATCCAGTAGTATTTAGTATTTTATTTCTAGGTTAATTTAAATTAGGTTTTTAGCAAAACAGTACTGCTTTATTATTAGTTCTGTTTTAGCTTTTTCTTTATTGTTTTTATTAGTTTTAAAAATACAGCTTTATTAGGTTTATTGTTTTTATTAGTTCAGTACTGCTTTATTGTTTTTATTAGGTTTTTAGCAAAACAGTACTGCTTTATTATTAGTTCTGTTTTAGCTTTTTCTTTATTGTTTTTATTAGTTTTTATTAGTTCTGACCCGACCTCAGACGGTCAAGCCTCTGTGTATCCGTGCCATCCCTGGATCAGTATGCTGGCACACACAGTACATCAATGTATATATCAAAGTGCAATCACATGTATAATTAACGTAAAACTGATATATACCTCATAAGTCACAATGAAACAAGTAGTCGGGTGTGGAGTCCCATCAACGCCATCGGCAGGTTGAGTGTAGACCGTAACCCTGTATCGTAACTCTTACTCGTCGAAGAAAAATCCTGCAACATGATACGTTGCAGCCGTGTAGGTCAGTACATTGAATGTACCGGCAAGATCACAATAAGAGAAAACAGATGATAAGCTATACTATATGCAGTATGGCTTTGTGGCTCTGTATCTGAGTTTTGTTTGCGTAAAAGCTGGTTTTATTTTCCCTACATCAAAGGAATAAATGAAGTCTGTACTATAGAGTTTTCTATCATGACATGGTTCCGCCAACAGATGTCTCATAGCCCAAAATCATCATAAGTTGCCCACAATTATGTTATCAATCCGGTGTTGAGAGTTCCGAGATAGATCCAAGTCCAGATGCTCAAATTGTCCGTAATCGGGACACGGCTAATCGATTAGGTTTAAACCCTCTGCAGAGGTTTGTACACTTTACCCGCAGATTCGATCCCTCTTGTTACGTTCTCGCACTTCGTGGTGTTTGAGAACAAGACGACCAAACATGGTCTTCGAAGAGTTCCCCTGACCACTGTCCGGTGCTCATCCAATCCTACCGTAGTTCTACATCTGCTAGCACCGTCCCAGCAGAGTCACCACTAAGGTCAACCAAGCCAGAGCCCATAATGACTTGCGGTTGCACAGGTAAGCTTCCGGGCATGAAGTATTCCTCCGTCTCTTTGAGTCTGGGTGAAGCTTTCCGCAAGATGTCATGGCGCTTCTCCATGCATCCCGGCCAACCACTGGGTTCTCCAGGTGCCCGTCAACCATCCTTCACCCAAAGAGTGTGTATTGAATTCTTGTCTCGAGTCTTGATGTCTTGAGACCTTGATGATTCAGTCCTTGTTGATTCAATCATGGAGTTGTCGTCATTGTCTTAGATCCTACATTCTCACACCAATCCTGAGCACTCATACCATCCCCGTCTACTATAGCGTAGCATTAAAATAAATAACGTCCTGGGCTTGGTAACAGGGTGATGGGTTCCTACCTCATGCATACTACTCAACTACAAGGATTCAATATCACTCTTTGGATGGATTGTTGCGAAGATGACACTAGATGCAATAAAACACATAGGTATGAAAAACATGGTCAAAGTGAACTTGCTGGTAATACTTGATGAAGATAACAACAACGTCAGGAAAATGACTTGGTAGAACTAATCGTCACTCTGTTGAAAATCTATATAGTCAAACATAGCATTCACATAAGCAAACATCCTAGCAAACAATTTTAGCACTCGAAATAACAATCAAAACAGCAAGGAAAATCGATAATAAAACTCAAACAAAATCAAAAGAAACTTCAAATAAAACATAAAGAAAAACTACTAACGAAGATCTATGACTTTGCTACAAACATCTAATATAGTTTTGCCGTAAGTAAAAACTTAACAACAATTAAAATACTAAACTAATAAATTAACAGAAAATAAAATGTAAAATAACTAATTTAACAGAAAGTATTTTTTTCCATAAAATTTTATTTGCAAAAAGAAACAAATAAAAAGCTTTTATAAAACTCTAACTATGACCTATAGAAGGTTTCATACAAAACTAAGGAAAATAAATTTTTAAAATAAAAATAAATTTTCTCCTGTTGTCTAACAGAAACACAACTAATTTTGTCAAAAGTGACAAAAAGAAATAATTTAAAACTAATAAAAACAATAAAGAAAAAGCTAAAACAGAACTAATAATAAAGCAGTACTGTTTTGCTAAAAACCTAATTTAAATTAACTTAGAAATAAAATACTAAATACTACTGGATAAACAAAGGTCCTAGAGACCAGGAGCAAAAAGAATTAATTAAAAACCTATTTTTAAACTCAAGTTATGGCCAAAATACTAATCTGAACAAAATTTATCAAATTCAAATTAAACTACTCAAATTTGAAATCCAGAGACACTAACAGAAACTTCAGCAAATTTGTGACACATAGCAATTGGAATCACTCAAAAATACTAAAAACTCTAAAAGATATGGATTTTCTAAGATTGCGATTTTTTGAAAAAAATGAATTATGGGATTTCGTGGATCTCACCGGAGTAGTCGTCGGAGTTGGGGAAGAAGATCGGATCCGATGTTGCGGTTGCTCCTAGAGGAAAGGAGATCACGGGACGGTGGAGAGGAGATCATATAAACCTCAGGAGAGGTCGAGGGCGCGGCGGCGGCACTTGGCGGCGGCGGTGGTGTTGCACTGCTGCTGCTGCGGAGAGGAGCGGAGAGGAGAGGTGTTGGTTTGATGTGTTGGATGGGGGGTGCTTGGGTATTTATAGTGGGGAGGGGACGGCTTTGCTTGGGTAGGGGACAAGAAATAGACTAGGATTAGGAAACAAAAGGGAAAAGATCTAGAAACAAATCGGAATAAACGGAATAACGAAACGGGATCAAATCCTACTAGGATTTGTAAAAGAATAGGAAACCTTGGCTCCCTGGATCCCTAGGTGCGTGCGGTGGATGCCCTTGGCCGGCCGGCCGCTGGCTTGGCCTTGGGCCTTGGCCCTTGGCCCGGCGGGGCGCAGCAAAATTTTTTTTTTTGACAGAGACAACAAAACAGAAATAAATAAAAATTTTATATAGGCATATAATATATCAAAATTTTCAGAAAAAAAATTTCTACAACATGAACACTATTTTAGCTTCAAATAAAATACACACAAATTTTAATAATTCACACAGTGCTACCGGTCCAATAAAATCCAATAAAAATCATTTTTAAAATACCAAAATGACTTCAAATTAATTTCTCCAATTTTACGATGTAGGGAATCATGTTACCCTATTTTCTATATATTTTGTTTTTGGAGAAAATAATTTGAATAAAACTCAAATAACTCCAATTGGAAATAAATTCAAAAGAACTTTGAATTTAATTCTTTTAAAACTCCCAACTCATATTTCATTCAATTTGAAGAAGTCATTTTATCTTCTCTCGTGAAAATCATTGAGTTGCATAAAGTTTCAGAATTGGAAATATTTTCCAAATGAAATTCAAATATTTTCAACACCCCTTGTCATTTAAATAAATGGAAGAAGTCATGTCATCTTCTCTCCAGGGTTTTGTGATGAGAAGAATTTGAATTCATGGAGATCATAAATGCAAGGTGGAAGTTTGGGAAAGTCATTTCATTCCCTCTCATTCAACTTTCGAAAGTTTCAAATTTCACTCAATTTCACACAATAAATCACACAACAAACAATCAATCAATCAAAACTATTTATTTATTATAACATTCCAAAATTTAGAATTTTGGGATGTTACATCCATCATCGCAAACGTTTTGTACCTTTTTTGACGGTTTCTTTACACCACCGTTTGCGATTATTGCATCGCACACAGTTTCGTCGAAGGGTCTCTGATCGTAGTGTCGCGTTTGCAGCATC
Organism: Aegilops bicornis; assembly: GCA_021605145.1. Taxonomy (NCBI): domain Eukaryota; kingdom Viridiplantae; phylum Streptophyta; class Magnoliopsida; order Poales; family Poaceae; genus Aegilops; species Aegilops bicornis. The sequence continues at coordinate 546,676,840 of CM038673.1, read as the reverse complement.
CTGAAGTAGTGCAAGCACCCTACTCCTTGTCAACATTATCTATCAAGCTATCTAGGGCACAATCCTCTTGGGAATACCGATCAACAGGCATAACTTGGTCGTACAGCAGGCGAAGTGGTATTTCTTGCTCGTCAGGCCCCATCGGCCCAACTCGAGCCATATGATTTGGTTCGAGTTTGGTAAACTGGGACTTCACCATCGCCCACGCCTCATGCACTCCCTCTCGACAAGCCGATATCTTCCATATCTCAAAGCAATGCCGCGCTCCTTTAAAGAGATTGGCCAATTCGGCCAAGCCCTCCGGAAGTGTATCTATCATGCCCTGAGGCCGGGCCGCAGACCGGGGCGCCCATGGCAGGTGCCATTTGAAGTTCCGCTCGAGGCGGTACTGGCTCGGCCACGGGAGGAACCGCCCATGGCTTGAAGAGCCACTCCTCGAAGACGCCAGGCTCCTGGGGGAAGCATCAAGATGCCCTCTTGGCGATGCCGTTTGCCTCCTTGTTCGTGCCGCGCGGTACGTGCTACAGTTCCAAACCCAAGAGTTGCTTCTCAGTTTTACATACCTCCTCGAGATATGCCTCCATGTGCTTGCCCTTTGGCGTGTACTCTTTGTTGGAGAAGTTGATGAGGAGCTGGGAGTCGCCCCTGATGGTAAGGCACCTAACCCCCAGGGCTACCGCAGCCCTGAGCCCGGCGATCAGGCCCTCGAATTCGGCGATGTTGTTGGAGGCCTTCTCGCCGTGTTGGAAGTAGAGTTGCTTGCCGTAGTAGAGCTTGTCTTGGGTGGGTGAGATGAGCACAGCTCCAGCCCCCGCGCCCTGATGTGCGAATGCACCATCGAAGTACATGACCCAACCGTCAGGTGCTTCGTCTCCTGGGACGAGGGAGCGATCCTCGCCAACTTCTTGGCCTGGCGAGTCAGTCTTTTCAGCCACAAAGTCAGTGAGAACTGTGCCCTTGATGACTCGGGTGGTGCTGAACTCCAGCTAGAACGCCTGCAACTCGATGTTCCACTCGGCAACTCTTCCTGCAGCGTTGGGGCTCTGGAGCACCCTCTCCAGGGGGTAAGCTGAGACGACATTGATTGGGTGGCCTTGGAAGTAGTGGCGTAGCTTCCTGGAGGCGACGAGGAGTGCCAAGATGAGCTTATGCGGCATGGGGTATGCCTTTCATGGCGTCATGTAGTCTGACGACGAAGTAGACGGGATGCTCGACGAGGGAGGAACTGTCTGCCGAGTCTTGCTCCTCTCGGGGTGGTGTAGCCTCAGGATGCCCGCCCTCAGGGGGGGCCGTCGGGGCCTCGGGGGCCGTGATCTCAGGGACCCCGCCTCCTGATGGTTGGGCTATGGTCTCAAGTGCGCCGTCCTGAGGTCGCGGTGTCTTGGACGGGCGTGTGGCTCCGTGCTGCACACCCTTAACTGCATGCTCCTCGCGGACCGCCACTAGCGCCGCGCTGGCTGTGTGTGGCCTGGTAGCCAGGTAAAGCACCAGAGGCTCGAGAGGACGAGGCGCCACCATCACTGGCGGGCTGGTGAGGTATCTCTTGAGGTCTTGGAAAGCCGCATCAGCTTCTGGAGTCCATTCGAACGGGCCCTTCTTCTTCATCATCTTGAAAAATGGGAGGGCGCGCTCACCTAGGCGGGCTCATCCTTTCTATCGCCTTGACCTTCTATGGGTTGGCCTCAATTCCTCTGTGCAACACCAAGAACCCCAGCAGCTTGCCCGACGGGACACCGAATACGCACTTCTCAGGGTTAAGCCTCAGCTTCACTTCATGCAGGTTGGCAAATGTCTCCTCCAGATCTTCAACAAGGGTTCTGGCCTCCCTGGACTTGACCACTATATCATCAACGTAATCCTCCGCATTTCTTCCAAGCTGTTTGCCCAAGGCGATGTGCATCAACCGCTGGAAAGTTGCTCCGGCATTGTGCAACCCAAACGGCATGCATGTGTGACAAGTGCTCCCTGGGTGATTTTGGTAATGAATGTCAACATATCTGTTGTTGGACTAATGCTTCTATCTAGTATGTTTCAGATGAGTTCAACAATGGAGTGGCATGGACTAGAGGATGTGGAACCCCTTCAAGATGCTGAGGACAAAGGATTGGCTCAAGCTCAAAGCTCAGGACTCTACATTTCTATTTTAGTGGTCCAAGATCACATTGAGTCCATAGGAAAGCCAATACTATTAAGAGGGGATGAGGTGTTGCTTAATGGCTTGCTTGCTCAAAGTGCTTAGTGATATGCTCCAAAGCCCTCAACCACTTTCTCATATACATATATGTCCCAAACCTAAAACTCAAACTCGGACCCACCGACTCTTTCTATCCGGCGCCACCGAGTTCAGTTGACATAGCCACTGCCAGAAACCCTAATCAATTTTGTCTCACCGATGGGATCTCGGTCTCACCGAGATGGGCTTGCAAACTCTCTGTTGCCCGTTGTAATAATTTCGGTCCCACCGAGATATGTAACCGACCCCACCGAGTTTGCTTGGCCAACACTCTGTTTCTCTTATTACCCAAATCGGTCCCACCGAGTTTGAGTAATTGGTCAAACCAAGATTTGGATTTACCCTAACCCTAGCACATCGGTCCCACCGAGTTGATCCAGTCGGTCCCACCGAAATGCCTAACAGTCACATTATGAACCAAATCGGTCTGACCGAGTTCTCTGAATCTGTCCCACCAAGTTTGGTGATTTGTGTGTAACGGTTAGATTTTGTGTGGAGGCTATATATACCCCTCCACCCACTCTTCATTCGTGGTGAGAGCCATCAAAACATGCCTACACTTCCAATACATATTTTTTGAGAGAGAACCACCTACACTTGTGTTGAGGTCAAGATATTCCATTCCAACCACATAAATCTTGATCTCTAGCCTTCCCCAAGTTGCTTTCCACTCAAATCTTCTTTCTACCAAATCCAATCCTATGAGATGGAGTTGAATGTGGGGGAGACTATTATTTGAAGCACAAGAGCAAGGAGTTCATCATCAACACACCATTTGTTACTTCTTGGAGAGTGGTGTCTCCTAGATTGGCTAGGTGTCACTTGGGAGCCTCCGTCAAGATTGTGGAGTTGAACCAAGGAGTTTTTAAGGGCAAGGAGATCGCCTACTTCGTGAAGATCTACCCTAGTGAGGCAAGTCCTTCGTGGGCGACGACCATGGTGGGATAGACAAGGTTGCTTCTTTGTGGACCCTTCGTGGGTGGAGCCCTACGTGGACTCGCGCAACCGTTACCCTTCTTGGGTTGAAGTCTCCATCAACGTGGATGTACGATAGCACCACCTATCGGAACCATGGATAAAAATCTCCATGTCTCCAAATTGCGTTTGCACACTCCAATCCCTTCCATTTACATTCTTGCAACTTGCATGCTTTACTTTCCGCTGCTCATATACTCTTTGTATGCTTGCATGCTTGCTTGATATGTATTGTGAATGCTTAAACTTGTTCTAAAACTCCACATCAACTTAAGAGAAATTAAAAACTACAACTTTTCTTGATTAGAGTCTATTCACCCCCCCCCCCCTCTAGACACCTCTTCTCGATCCTTTCAATTGGTATCAGAGCATTGGTCTCCATTGCCTTGGTTTAAACACCTTTGGAGGAAGATGGATGTGTCTACTTTGGGGAGTCTTAGACATAGAGTGCCTATTCTCGATGGAGAGTTTTTCTATGAGTGGGAAAATTAAATGCTTGAGATTTTCAATGAATATCATTTGAACAAGTACATTACTAGCCCTTGTGCACCTCATATTGATCCTTTGCATCCTACACCTGAAGAGGATCTTGACATGATTCGCATCTTAGAACCATCAATCTTATCATTAGGGGATTGCCCAAAAATTTGGTTGCTAATTTACCTACTCTTGATTGTGCCTATACTATATGGATATTTCTTGAGGAACGATTTCCAGATTATTCCTTGAAAAATTTGGACGAAATCCTTCATAAATCTATTGCCTTGAGTAAGATGAATTCTAGTGATCCTAGCTTTGGTGATTGTCTATTTGAGCTTACCAATCTCATGTGTGCCAAAGGAGATGTTGGAATCATTAGCAATATCTTTTTCGAAGCTATTAGAATTCATAAAGACAACCATAGGAATTATCATTTATCTAATGAACTACCCTCTCTAGGAGTTGATCAATCAGATTGTGATGTTGAACATGGATAGTATGATGAGGATGATGATAGTGACTATGATCTTGATGATGCAATGAGACATTTTGGTCTTATGGCAAATCTTCGCGGCTACATGGCTGGAGGAAAGGAATGGGTCCTTGATAGTGGATGTACTGATCATATGACCGGAGATAAAGATACTTTTCCTGAGCTTCTTTGAAAACGTGACCCTCGAAAAGTATGTCACCTTTGGTGATAACTCAAAGGTTAAGGTAGTTGGCCTCGGTAAGGTGGCCATCTCACATGATAGCTCCATACAAAATGTCATGCTCGTTGAATCTCTTGGGTACAATTTACTTTCAGTATCTAGACTTGCTGATTTCGGTTTCAATGTCCTATTTACTGAGGTAGATTGCCAAGTGTTTCGTAGAGACAATCGTAAAATGGTCTTTACCGATATACGTAGAGGTGATCTTTACATTGTTGACTTCACTAAAAAGGCTCAACCTAGAACTTGCTTAATTGCTAAATCTTCTAAAGGCTGGTTGTGGGATAGAAGACTAGGTCATGTGGGCATGCGAAATGTTGGTCATGTGGGCATGCGAAATGTTGATAAGCTTATTAAAGGTGATCATATCCTTGGAGTAAAAGATGTCATATTTGACAAGGATAGGCTTTGTAGTGCTTGTCAGGCAGGGAAACAGGTTGGAGGAAGTCATCGCGCGAAGAACATCATGACCACGAGAAGACCACTCGTGCTACTTCACATGGATCTCTTTGGTCCAAATGCCTACAAGAGTCTCGGTGGTAACTCATTTGGTCTAGTCATAGTTGATGATTTTTCAAGATTTATGTGGGTGTTCTTTCTTGATGACAAATCGCAGGTCCAAAAGATCTTCAAAAACTTCTCTGGGAAGGCCCAAAATCAATTTGACGTGAAGATCAAAAAGGTTCAGAGCTACAACGGAACGGAGTTCAAGAACGCAAATGTGGATACCTTTCTTGACGAAGAGGGGATTTCACACGAGTTCTCGGCTACGTACACACCTCAACAAAATGGAGTTGTTGAGAGAAAGAACCGGACTCTTATTGAGATGGCAAGAACGATGCTTGATGAGTACAAGACTCCAAAACACTTTTGGGCGAAAGCGGTTGAGACAGCTTGTCATGCAACAAATCGCTTGTATCTTCACAAGCTACTCGGCAAGACGGCATACGAGCTCCTCACCGGTAACAAACCCCAAGTTGGATACTTTCGAGTATTTGGCTCAAAGTGCTACATTCTTGATAAGAATCGCCGTTCTAAATTTGCTCCTAAATCTCATGAAGGTTTCCTACTTGGTTATGGCTCAAACTCTCACACTTACCGTGTCTACAACAATTTCACCCGAAAGGTTGAAGAGACGGTAGATGTGAAGTTTGATGAATCTAACGGCTCGCAAGTAGAGCAATTGTCAATTGATGTAGGAGACAAGGACCCTTCGGAAGCAATCCAAGACTTGTCTATTAGCAAGATTCGTCCAATGGAGGTGAAGGAGAGTACCACGTCCGTCCAAGTGGAAACTTCTACCTCACGACAAGGTGAACCAAGAATTGATACGGAAGCATCCACAAGTGGGACACACCAAGACGAAGAAAACGAGGATGTACACCAAGATGAACATCAACAACCTCCTTCTCCACCACGACAAGAGAATGACAACATCAACAATGAAGAAGGCCAAGAAGAAGAAGATGATGAAGAAGATGTTCCACCCCGAGCCAAGCCAAAGCTCCCACGAGTTCGAGCAAGAATCGCCAAAGATCATCCCGTCGAGCAAATCTACAATGATATCCAAACCGGGAGAATCACTCGCTCTAGAACTCGTTTGGCTAATTTTTGTGAACATCACTCATTCATCTCTAGCATTGAACCTATGAAGGTTGAAGAAGCATTGGAAGATCCGAATTGGATAAACGCTATGCATGAAGAGCTACACAACTTTGAGAGAAATCAAGTATGGACATTGGTCGAGAAGCCCGACAACAACCACAACATCATTGGTACCAAATGGGTGTTTCGCAACAAACAAGATGAAGATGGTCAAGTCGCCCGCAACAAAGCACGCCTAGTCGCCCAAGGCTACACTCAAGTCGAAGGTATGGACTATGGTGATACATATGCTCCCATTGCTAGACTTGAGTCCATTCGCATCTTACTTGCTTATGCTAATCACCATGATATCACCTTGTACCAAATGGACATTAAAAGTGCTTTTTTAAATGGTGAAATTGAGGAGGAAGTTTATGTTAAGCAACCTCCCGGCTTTGTCAATCCTAAGAAACCTAATCATGTTTACAAACTTCACAAAGCCCTTTATGGTCTTAAACAAGCTCCTAGAGCGTGGTATAAATGCTTGACCAAGTTCCTTGTTGAAAAAGTCTTTGAAATTGGTAAAATTGATTCTACTCTTTTTACTAAAAGGGTTAATGGAGAACTATTTGTGTGCCAAATTTATGTTTATGATATTATATTTGGTTCAACTAACCCTCATTTTAGTGAGAATTTTGGAAAGCTAATGTCGGAGAAGTTTGAGATGTCTATGATGAGTGAACTCAAATTATTTCTTGGTTTGCAAATCCAGCAAACTAAGGAAGGTACATTTGTCTCTCAAACAAAGTACACCAAGGACTTATTCAAGAAGTTCAATATGCAAGAATGCAAAGGTATGTCTACACCCATGCCTACTAGTGGACATCTTGACTTGACTAAGGATGGTGAACCGGTTGATGAAAAGGTTTACCGCTCTATGATTGGTTCATTGTTATATCTATGTGCCTCCCATCCTGACATTATGCTAAGTGTGTGCATGTATGCCCGATATCAAGCGGCCCCTAAAGAGTGTCATCTTAAGGATGTGAAAAGGATAGTAAGGTACTTAATATACACACCAAATTTTGGCATTTGGTATCCTAAGAGGTATTCTTTCGATCTTGTTGGTTACTCCGATTCGGGCTATGCCAGAGACAAGGTTGATAGAAATTCCACTTCGAGTACTTGTCAATTTCTTGGTAGATCTCTTGTGTCTTGGTCCTCCAAGAAACAAAATTCGGTATCCTTATCCACCGTCGAAGCAGAATAAATTGCCACTGGATCATGTTGTGCCCAATTACTTTGGATGACCCAAACTCTTAAATATTATGGGATATATGTGAAACATGTTCCATTGCTTTGTGACAATGAAAGTGCTATTAAGGTTGCTCATAATCCCGTGCAACATTCTCGAACTAAGCATATTGAAGTTCGTCATCATTTCGTTCGAGATCATGTTGCCAAAGGGGACATTGATCTTAAGCATGTTCGTATCAATAAGCAATTAGCGGATATATTTACCAAACCGCTTGATGAGAAAGTCTTTTGCCGTTTGAGAGGTGAATTGAACATCATTGATGCTTCAAACTTGGAGTAGGAACTTCATTTGGATACATGCAAGGCATGAGCCTTTGACTAATCCTTGATACTTCTATCATGATGCTATCTATATGTAACATCCCAAATTTCCTATTTGGAATGTTTTACAATTATAGCTAAGCATCCTATGCATCCTGTTTGAATTTGAATGCCATTTGGAGTTTCAGATAATTTTGAGTTTTGAATTTGAATTCAAACTTTGGCAAGTGGGAAACATTTCAAAAACTAAGCACGATAAATACTTGATCAAAAGTATGAGAGGAGTAAACATGACACTCCAAAAATATCAGAGGAAAACATTGCCAAAAGATTTGGATTCAAATCTGAATTTTATTTGAATTTGAAAAAAATGGATTTTTATAAAGTTTGGATTTTGCCTATGGAAAAATGTTCAAATGATAGGGAATATTCCCCTGATCATTTTGGTATATATATACCCTATATAAAATATTTATATTTTAAAAGTTATACTCTGTTTTGTTTTATTTTAAAAAAATAAATTTTAAAAAAAAAACCCTCCCCAGGCGCCAGCTAGGCCACCCCAGGCCCAGCCAAGAGCCCAAGACTGCCCAACCCTGCCCACTCGCCAATCGCCAGCCCCACCAACTGCCTCACCTCCCGCTACCAATCCTTTCCCGCATCGGCCCGCTCACTCCCTCCTCTCTCTCTCACCGACCACGGACCCACCTCTGTCGTCTACCCGCCCCACGCCACGCTGCCGCTGGATCGCCGGATCTCGAAGGATCCGGGATCCCGAGATCCGGATCCCGATCGCCCCAAGATAGCCGAGGCCCCTGGCTATTTAAAGGCGACGCCCCGCACCCCATTCCCCCTAGCCCTCATGAACCCCTCTCCTCCTGTTCGAGCTCACCGGAGACCCGAGGCTCCGCCGCCGCCAAAGTCGTCGCCGTCGCCGCCCTAGACCTCCCCGACCACCCCCGACCCCACCAAAACCCTCCCCGAGCTCCCCCGCACCCGCACGGCCACTTCCCCGAGCTCACCGACGACCGGAACCCTCGCCGCACTCTCGCCGCCGCCCGCCCGCCGAACGCCATGAAAGTCGCCGGAGACTCCCGATCTCTAGTGAACGGCCCAGATTAGAACCCCAGAAGAATATGTTTTATTTAGAAAACCGGACCGGTTCGTTACGGTTCAGTTAGTTAGGTTTTTTTTTTATTTAGGCCGGTCCATTTAGTTTAACCCTAGGCCCGTTTAGACTATTTGACGCTCAGGGCACAGTTTAGGCCCATTAGGCCTTTTTCTTTTATTTTTTGTTTTTCTGTTTTAACAGAATAGTTTCTGTTTTGAAAAATTGATATCTTTTATTCTGTTTATTATTTTTAGATGATTCTTTTTTTGTTTGTTTGAAAATTTTATGTAGTGTCTGTAGAATATATATTTAGCTATGTTAAAATTAATTAAAATTGCTTTAATTTAGTTTTAGTCAGAATAGTAAATCTGCTATAACTTGAGTTAGAAAAATTATTTTTGCATGATTATTTTTGTCCCAACTTTATTTTGACATTGCCAAACCATAGAAATTAACTTGGGTATTTTAGGATTAATAAATAAATAGTTTTAAGCAGAATCTTGTTAATCCTAATTAATTAGCTAGCTCTTGTTTTCCTATTAAATTAATTAGTAAATAAATTTATTTTTAACATGTGATTGATTATTCTAGGATAGTTTCTGTCACTCTATTAGATGAACTTTTATTTATAATTAATAAAAGTTTTATTTTAATTTTCTTAATAGAAATTGGATTAGGCCTAAAAGGAGTTTTATAATAGGTTTTAAATTAATTCTTTTTGCTCCTAGTTGCTTAGTGATTTCTTTTCTGTTAAGTTAACCTAAAACCATGATTAGGTTATGTTAGAAACTTTTTGTTATATAAAAAAAACTATTCTAGCTATTGTTTGAAGTAGGAAAACTTGAGTTGGTTTTTCTTGGAGTTTTCCTTTGAGTTTTGCTTTGTTGGTTTTGGTGTGTTACTTTGTTGTGCTATTGTGTTATGTTACCCTATACTTTATGCTTATTGTGTTTATTGCTTGTCTCGGTAGAGTTTCCGGAGTGCGAAGCTTGCTACTACGAGTCCTTAGCTCACGAAGATCGTCAGCAAGGCAAGTTTTGATCATGTTATTTTCTATACCTATGTTTTTGCGCATTAGAATTGTCACCACCCCACCATGCATGCAGTAGTTGAAATTTTGAAGTTATTAATCTTGAGTAGTATCATGTGGTAGGATGAACCAATCCCCTTGTTACCATGACCCGGGACGAAGTAGTTTACTTTGCTATGCTCGTAGATGGGTTTTGGTTGAGTGAAATTCATAAGCAAGATGTGAGAGTCAATGATGATGACAACCCCATGAACTACAATGATCAAGATGGACTTGAAATTCACTCTTTGGGTGGAGGACGGTTGTGGGCACCTGGAGAACCCAGTGGATGGCCAGGATGCATGGAGAAGTGCCATGACATCTTGCGGAAAGCTTCACCCAGCCACAAAGAGACGGATGGATGCCCCATGACCGAAGCTTACCATGCAGCCGCAAGCCATTATGGGCTCTGGCTGGGTTGACCCTAGTAGTGACGCTGGCTGGGCGGTACTACGAGATGTAGAAGAACGGTAGGATTGGATGGAGTACCGCGTGTAGCGGAAGAACTCTTTGGAAGACCCTGTTTCATTCGTCCGTCTTCAAACACCATGAAGTGCGAAGACTTTAAAGGAGGGAATGATTCTTGCGGGAAAGTCATGAAACCTCTCTGCAGAGTTAAAGATCTAATCGATTAGCCGTGTCCCGATTACGGACAATTTGAGCCTCTGGAACTTGGAAGTATTCGGAAATCTCAACACTAAAACTAATGAACTAATTTGAGGGTTTATGACTTAATAATTTGGGAGCGAGATTTTGGTTGGCGGAACCATCTCAATAACTACCAACAATTTATAGTAATTTGCAAACAAGTCCACTGTAGTAGGATAAAATTGGCTTTTCGCAAAATGATGAAACTTAGAGCCCCACAGCCAAAATGCATATAGTGTTAGTAATTTTATTATTGTTATTCCTCGTGACTTGCCAGCTTATTCAAAAAGCTGACCTACATGGCTGCAACGTCTTATGTTGCAGAGGTATATTCCGATCAGGAGTGAGGCTACGCTCCGTGCTTGGCGATTGCCCTTTGGAGTCGGATGGACTCGCTTTACTTCTACGCTTCCGCAGCATTAGTAGTTTATTTCTCATGAGTTGGCCTTGAGCCGAATTTATTCCCTTGTAATAAAGACTCTATATGAGAATCGTGTAATAAAATTCAGGTGTGATTGAACTTTGATTACTTTATCGATGTCTTTGTGAGTACCAAAGATGATCTTGGGATGGTACAGAACCACGGAGACTTGACCGATTTTGGGTCAGGTCGCTCTGAGAGATGGTATCGAGCACACGCTGACCGTGGGATCGTAACCCCTAGGATCGTAAAGCCATAAGCGAGACCATTTACTTTAAATCCTTTTCATTCCGTAATTCTCCCTGTTCAATTCTGACTCTTCTCCTATTTTCAACATTCTAGATGGCCGTCGAGTTCACCCCAGTTTTGCTACCGGAGTATTGCCAGCCCGATGAGACGATGCCCTTCGGAAGGAAGCTGGTCCAGATGGTGAAGAAGCTGAAGATAGCTCTACCCTCGATCACCGGGAAGCCCACTAATGCACTTCCGACGGACACCGCTTCTGAGATTGAAGTGCATATCCTGTGGAGAACCTTCGGAGGACACACAGAGCCTATTGACTTTGAGTTCACCGAGTTCAATGGATCATCGGAAGGGCGTGGCGATCTATCGAGCACTTGGACATCTCCGAGAGAGTACAGGGCGAGCTCGATCCCTCGAGACCTCGCCATGGTTTCTCGCAGGGCAAGGAATGGAGATATCATCTGTACCGTCGATGACGACTCCATTCTCTCTTATGTCCAGGACTTGGAGTGTCTCCTTAGGAAACGGGAGATTCGGACTGCCAGTAACTCGAAGACACACTGGAGGCTTTGTTCCGTGAACTGGGAACTGGAGGAGAAGGCACGCCGCAGACTTCCTTGGCCATGAGGAAGAAATCACGGACTTCATGGAGAAAGTCGAGGACACGAAGATGAAGCTTCCATAATAGAGGAAAAGATGGACTTGGGAGAGGACCTTTATCCGAGTGGAGATGAAGGACCCCTCGTGAGCAATGATCAGGATTTTGAAGGGAGTACCACTGAAGGAAGCCACAAGAGGAGGCGCCACTGATGAGGACTTTTTAGTCGACCACCATGTTATCTTTTACTTTTTCGTCGATCAGTTAGGCCGATATTTTCGATTAGTCTTGAGCTTTTGTAATCGAGTTTGAACCATGTTTGAGTGGTATGAATAAATGATTGGTGTGTTTATGTTTGTGCATTCATATGGGTAGTGTTATTCCTCATAGACCATTGTTCTATTCTAATTTTCTCATCCACTCCAAAACACCAGATGCCTCCGAGACGTGACACTGGTTTTCCGCCGAGCTCACCCACTGCTCCAAAGCAGCGTAATGCCCTTATGCAGCTCCTCATTCGTAATCGAACAACAACACCAACAATCCACCGTCACCACCCCTCGTGGACAACTTGACTCGATTCACGAGGTTGAATCCGCCGGTGTTCTCTAGTAGCACCGAGCCGATTGTGGCTGATGATTGGCTCCATAAAGTCGGAAGAGAGCTAATCCTTGTTGGATGCTTGATCACGAGAGAAGGTGCGCTTTGCCGCGCATCAACTCGATGGACCTGCGGCTTCTTGGTGGGAGAACTACACCGCCACTTATCCCATTGGTGCTATCACATGGGATCAATTCCAGCAGGCCTTCCGCACCGCTCATGTCTCAGCTGGAGCCATGAGTCTGAAGAAGCGTGAGTTCCGCAACTTACGCCAGGGGAACGGTCGTGTGGCAACTTTCGTGGATGTATTCAGGTAGCTTGCTAGCTATGCCCCTGATGATGTGGCCACAGATGCCGCAAAGCAGGAGAAGTTCCTTGAGGGACTCAATGATGAACTGGGCATGCAGCTTATGGTGGCTACCTTCGCCAACTACCAGGGGCTGGTAGACAAGGCCATCATACTTGAAGGCAAGTAGCAACAGATCGAAGCCGCATAGCGGAAGTACAGCCGGGGAAGCACAACTCGGGAGCTCACAGAAGCCCGTTATGCACCATACTCGGGAGGGCACACCCATCATAACCATTGAGGTCATAACCATGGAGGAAATGGGAACAACCGCAGCCGGGACAACAAGTCACCCATGGAAATGGCAATGGTAATGGTAATGGCAATCAAGATCGTTACGCCTCGGCTCAAGGATCTGAGCCACATCACCTGCTTCAAGTGCCGTAAGACAGGCACTATGCCATCGACTGCCGGAGGCCAAGCGAGAGGAATGGAAAGCGGCAATGGAGGCTCAGCGAAGAAGCCCAATCCGTTCCCTCGTGCTCGGGTGAACCACATCGACGTGGAGGGCGTCTATGATCAGCCGGACAATCGTGGTTGGTAAGTTTTTATTGAATTCACGTTCAGTTTTGGTTCTCTTTGATTACGGTGCAACGCATTCATTCATATCAAGGGTAGTTGTGGAAAAGTACGGGTTGCCCACTAAAACCCTTAGAAGCCCCCTTCGCGTCGGTTCGCGGGAGGAGAAATGATGGCGAGCTTAGGCTGCCATGCAACCCTCAACATCGGGAACCATAAATTTCCGCAGACCTCATAGTGTTGGAAACCCGGACCTTGGATGTAATCCTAGGCATGGATTGGTTGTCAAAGTTTGAAGGAAACATAGGCGTGCCATAAGTCTATTACGCTCACCACCCCGGAGCGTAAGAGGATCAAGTATGTAGCCAGCACACCGGATGAAGAATCAGTGCATTCCCTCACGGGAGTTGTTCAGAGGAAGTGCCGAGTGCAAGAATTTCCCGATGTGTTTCCGGAGGAATTACCGAGAATGCCACCGGACGGGGACATTGAGTTTCTGATTGAGTTATTGCCCGGCACAGCCCCAATATCCAAGAGACCTTATCGGATGCCACCGAATGAGTTGAAAGAGATCAAGGATCAAATTAATGAGTTATTGGAGAAAGGATATATTCGACCAAGCTCATCACCTTGGGGAGCCCCAGTTCTTTTGGTAGAGAAGAAGGATGGAAGTTTGAGGATGGTTGTGGATTATCGTGCATTGAACGAAGTAACCATCAAGAACAAGTACCCTCTGCCGATGATTAATGATCTGTTTGATCAGCTAGTTGGAGCTAAGGTATTCTCTAAGATCGATCTTCGATCAGGGTATCATCAGTTGAAGATCCATGAAAAGGATATACCCAAAACAGCATTCACTACCAGGTATGGTTTATATGAGTATACCGTCATGTCATTTGGGTTGACTAATGCTCCTGCATACTTCATGAATTTGATGAACAAGGTGTTTATGGAATATTTGGACAAGTTTGTCGTGGTGTTCATCGATGATATATTGATTTTCTCCAAGAGCGAGGAAGAGCATAAGGAACATTTGCGTCTAGTTCGGAGAAACTTCGAGAACATCGATTGTATGCCAAGTTCAGCAAATGTGAATTTTGGTGAAGGAAGTTGGATTCCTCGGACATGTTATTTCAGGAGAAGGAATAGCGATTGACCCCGCCAAGGTTGAGTCGATCACCGATTGGCGATCACCCACCTCGATCAAGGAGATCCATGATTTTCTCGGACTCGCAGGATATTATCGGAGGTTCATTGAGAACTTCTCGAAGATTGCCAAGCCCATGACTGAGCTATTGAAGAAGGAAGCCAAGTATGTTTGGACCGAGGAATGTGAAGCCAGTTTTCAGGAATTAAAGAAACGGTTGGTCACAGCCCCAGTGTTGATTTTGCCGGACATACACAAGGAATACCAGGTTTATTGTGATGCTTCTCGTCAAGGACTCGGAGGAGTATTGATGCAGGAAGGTAAGGTTGTAGCCTACGCCTCCAGACAGCTACGACCTCATGAGATGAATTATGCCACGCATGATTTGGAGTTAGCAGCCGTAGTGCATGCACTCAAGACCTGGAGACATTTCCTCATCGGAAACCGTTGTGATGTTTACACAGATCACAAGAGCTTGAAGTACATTTTCACGCAGAAAGAGTTGAACCTCAGGCAGAGGAGATGGCTAGAGTTGATAAAGGACTATGACATGAGATTGCATTACCACCCCGGTAAAGCTAATGTTGTAGCGGATGCTTTGAGCCGTAAGAGTTATGTGAATACTCTTACAGCAGGAGGATTACCCCAGGAGTTAGTCGATGACCTCAGAGATCTCCGACTGGAGATAGTTCCAAGAGGATTTGTTGCAACTCTGGAAGTACAGTCCACTTTGGCCGAAAGGATTCGTGAAGCCCAGAAGTCGGACAAGGAAATTGATGAGATAAAGCAAAAGATGGAGGAAGGAAAAGCTAAAGGATTCCGTAAGGATGAACACGGAACTATATGGTTTGAGGATCGTATTTATGTGCCCAATGATCCCGAACTCAGGAAGCTAATTCTTCAGAGGCTCATGATTCACCGTACTCGATTCACCCGGCAACACCAAGATGTACTGGATTTGAAGCAAAGTTTACGTGGACAGGTATGAAGAAGGATATTGCCGAGTACGTGGCCGTATGCGATGTTTGTCAACGAGTAAAGCGAGAACATCAGAAGCCAGCAGGGTTACTTCAACCTTTGCCGATTCCCGATTGGAAATGGGAGAAACTTGGAATGGATTTCATCACAGGATTACCCAGAACCCGTTCAGGTTATGATTCTATCTGGGTAGTGGTTGATCGCTTGACCAAGGTAGCTCACTTCATTCCGTGAAGACTACCTATACCGGTGCTAAGTTGGCCAAGATATACATGACCAGGATCGTATGTCCGCATGGAGTTCCGAGGAAAATCGTGTCGATAGAGGAACACAGTTTACCTCAAAGTTTTGGAAGCGATTGCATGAAACTTTGGAGTACGAGGCTGGAATTCAAGATGACTTTTCATCCGCATGACGGATGGGCCAGACCGAGAGAGTCAACCAGATTACGGAGGACATGTTGAGAGCTTGTGTGCTAGACTATGGGTCTAGCTGGGATGATAATTTGCCGTCTGTGAGTTCTCGTACAACAACAGCTTATCAATCCGATGCGAAGATGGCCCCTTTCGAAGCTCTATACGGAAGGAGGTGCGAGAACACCATTGCTTTGTGGGATAGTGTTGGAGATCGATCACTTTTCGGTCCCGACCTTATCGAGGATTCGAAGAGAAAGTCAAGCTGATTCGAGACAGACTCAAGATAGCACAATCGAGACGGAAGAGTTATGCCGACGATGGCGCAAGGAGGTAACTTACGAAGTCGGAGACCGAGCATATCTTCGTGTGTCTCCACTTCGTGGAATCAAGAGGTTTGGTGTCAAGGGAAAGTTAGCACCGATTCATTGGCCCTACAAAATCCTCGGCGTCGTGGAGAGGTTGCTTACAAATTGGAATTGCCGGAAGGATTGTCCGGAGTTCATGATGTCTTCCATGTTTCTCGGTGAAGAAGTGTCATGCCGACATGGCCGATGTTCCGTTGATGTACACAAGTGCCCCTAGAGGCCATACAGCTTGACAAAGTGATCTGACTTACAAGGAGAAACCCGTCAGAATTCTCGAGACTGCAAGCGAGTCACCCGCAGCAAGGTCATCAAATTTTGCAAGGTGTCGTGGAGTCACCACACCGAGGAAGAAGCCACTGGGAACGCTAAGAAGACCTTCTTCGAGACCACCGCACCTATTTGCTAGCCAACCCGAATCTCGAGGGCGAGATTCATCTTAAGGTGGGTAGGTTTGTAACATCCCAAATTTCCTATTTGGAATGTTTTACAATTATAGCTAAGCATCCTATGCATCCTGTTTGAATTTGAATGCCATTTGGAGTTTCAGAGAATTTTGAGTTTTGAATTTGAATTCAAACTTTGGCAAGTGGGAAACATTTCAAAAACTAAGCCCGATAAATACTTGATCAAAAGTATGAGAGGAGTAAACATGACACTCCAAAATATCAGAGGAAAACATTGCCAAAAGATTTGGATTCAAATCTGAATTTTATTTGAATTTGAAAAAATGGATTTTTATAAAGTTTGGATTTTGCCTATGGAAAAATGTTCAAATGATAGGGAATATTCCCCGATCATTTTGGTATATATATACCCTATATAAAATATTTATATTTTAAAAGTTATACTCTGTTTTGTTTTATTTTTAAAAATAAATTTAAAAAACCCTCCCCAGCGCCATTAGGCTACCCCCAGCCCAGCCAGTAGCCAGCCCACTGCCTGGCCTAGCCGGCCCACTGGCCAATCGCGTGCAACCCGACCTCACCTCCTCCGCTCGAATCCTTTCCGCATCGGCCGCCCGCTCACTCCCTCCCCCTCTCTCTCTCACTGACCACGGGACCCACCCCCGTCGTCTACCCCCGCCCACGCCACGCTGCCGCCCATGGATCGCCGGATCTCGAAGGATCAGGATCCCGATCGCCCCCGATCGCCCCCCCGAAGATAGCCGAGGCCCCTGGCTATTTAAAGCCGACGCCCCGCACCCCATTCCCCCCCCCCCTAGCCCTCGCCGGAACCCCCTCTCCCTCCCGTTCGAGCTCACCGGAGACCCGAGGCTCCGCCGCCGCCAAAGTCGTCGCCGTCGCCGCCCTAGACCTCCCCGACCACCCCCGACCCCACCAAAACCCTCCCCGAGCTCCCCCACTTTCCCTTGACCACTTCCCGAGCTCACGACGGAACCCTCGCCGCACTCTCGCCGCCCGCCTTGGCCACGCCGATGAAAGTCGCCGGAGACTCCCCGTCCGATCTCTAGTGAACGGCCCAGATTAGAACCCCCGAAGGGGTATGTTTTATTTAGAAAACCGGACCGGTTCGTTACGGTTCAGTTAGTTAGGTTTTTTTTTTATTTAGGCCGGTCCATTTAGTTTAACCCTAGGCCCGTTTAGACTATTTGGCCTTTCGAGGGCACGCGATTTAGGCCCATTAGGCCTTTTTCTTTTATATTTTGTTTTTCTGTTTTAACAGAATAGTTTCTGTTTTCAAAAATTGATATCTTTTATTTTGTTTATTATTTTTAGATGATTCTTTTTTTGTTGGTTTGCAAATTTTATGTAGTTTCTGTAGAATATATATTTCGCTATGTTAAAATTAATTAAAATTGCTTTAATTTAGTTTTAGTCAGAATAGTAAATCTGCTATAACTTGAGTTAGAAAAATTATTTTTGCATGATTCTTTTTGTCCCAACTTTATTTTGACATTGCCAAACCATAGAAATTAACTTGGGTATTTTAGGATTAATAAATAAATAGTTTTAAGCAGAATCTTGTTAATCCTAATTAATTAGCTAGCTACTGTTTTCCTATTAAATTAATTAGTAAATAAATTTATTTTTAACATGTGATTGATTATTCTAGGATAGTTTCTGTCACTCTATTAGATGAACTTTTATTTATAATTAATAAAAGTTTTATTTTAATTTTCTTAATAGAAATTGGATTAGGCCTAAAAGGAGTTTTATAATAGGTTTTAAATTAATTCTTTTTGCTCCTAGTTGCTTAGTGATTTCTTTTCTGTTAAGTTAACCTAAAACCATGATTAGGTTATGTTAGAAACTTTTTTTATAAAAAAACTATTCTAG
The DNA here is from genome assembly GCA_021605145.1 of Aegilops bicornis. Lineage (NCBI taxonomy): Eukaryota > Viridiplantae > Streptophyta > Magnoliopsida > Poales > Poaceae > Aegilops > Aegilops bicornis. Next base: position 546,658,519 of record CM038673.1, on the reverse strand, counting down.
CTATTGTTTGAAGTAGGAAAACTTGAGTTGGTTTTTCTTGGAGTTTTCCTTTGAGTTTTGCTTTGTTGGTTTTGGTGTGTTACTTTGTTGTGCTATTGTGTTATGTTACCCTATACTTTATGCTTATTGTGTTTATTGCTTGTCTTGTAGAGTTTCCGGAGTGCGAAGCTTGCTACTACGAGTCCTTAGCTCACGAAGATAGTCAGCAAGGCAAGTTTTGATCATGTTATTTTCTATACCTATGTTTTTGTGCATTAGAATTGTCACCACCCCACCATGCATGCAGTAGTTGAAACTTTGAAGTTATTAATCTTGAGTAGTATCATGTGGTAGGATGAACCAATCCCTTGTTACCATGACCCGGACGAAGTAGTTTACTTTGCTATGCTCAGAGATCGGTTTTGGTTGAGTGAAATTCATAAGCAAGATGTGAGAGTCAATGATGATGACAACCCCATGAACTACAATGATCAAGATGGACTTGGAAATTCACTCGGGTGGAGGACGGTTGACGGGCACCTGGAGAACCCAGTGGATGGCCGGGATGCATGGAGAAGTGCCATGACATCTTGCGGAAAGCTTCACCCAGCCACGAAGAGACGGATGGATGCCCCATGACCGAAGCTTACTGCGCAGCCGCAAGCCATTATGGGCTCTGGCTGGGTTGACCCTAGTAGTAATGACTGGTGGGTGGTACTACGAGATGTAGAAGAATGGTAGGATTGGATGGGTACCGGCGGTAGCCGTAAGAACTCTTTGGAAGACCTGTTTCATTCGTCCGTCTTCAAACACCATGAAGTGCGAAGACTTTAAAGGAGGGAATGATTCTTGCGAGGAAAGTCGCAAACCTCTGCAGAGTTAAAGATCTAATCGATTAGCCGTGTCCCCGGTTACGGACAATTTGAGCCTCTGGAACTTGGAAGTATTCGGAAATCTCAACACTAAAACTAATGAACTAATTTGAGGGGTTTATGACTTAATAATTTGGGAACGAGATTTTGGTTGGCGGAACCATCTCAATAACTACCAACAATTTATAGTAATTTGCAAACAAGTCCACTGTAGTAGGATAAAATTGGCTTTTCGCAAAATGATGAAACTTAGAGCCCCACAGCCAAAATGCATATAGTGTTAGTAATTTTATTATTGTTATTCCTCATGACTTGCCAGCTTATTCAAAAGCTGACCTACATGGCTGCAACGCCTTATGTTGCGAGGTATATTCGATCGAGTGAGGCTACGCTCCGCGCTTGGCGATTGCCCTTTGGAGTCGGATGGACTCGCTTTACTACGCTTCCAAAGCATTAGTAGTTTATTTCTCATGAGTTGGCCTTGAGCGAATTTATTCCCTTGTAATAAAGACTCTATATGAGAATCGTGTAATAAAATTCAGGTGTGATTGAACTTTGATTACTTTATCGATGTACTGTGAGTACCAGCATGATCTTGGGATGGTACAGACACAGAGACTTGACCGATTTTGGGTCAGGTCGCTACACTATATGTCTTGGATATTTTTGCACCCTTGCATGCTATCTAAACCTTGTAGGTGCTTGGATGAATCTAAATCCATCAGATTGCAGCTCACTCACATTTTGAGCAATCTCTACATCATCAAGTCTATACACAATGGTGGTTGAAGACAAGGAAACTCAAAACTCTTCAAACATATCCTTTGACAAATTCTACATTAAGATTTATGATTGTCATTTTGTATACACAAGTGCTCTTCCTTGCAAAGCTAACCCATGTAGGAAAATGAACTCAAATTCCAAGTGGTGCTCCCAACTCTTGATGAGCTACATCAACCTTGAGCAACCAACACAAGTTCAACTACATGATCAAGATCAATACCATCACCGAAGGTACGTCATTCCATCTTATAGAAGCTTTATTCCAAATCATGGGGCAAAGCAACTCAACAAGATGTGAATACATCAAGATGCTTAAACGAAAAATGGTAACCCCATTTTGAGCTTAAACGATGAGTATGACCAAAGATCAAGTGACCTCACTTGACTCTTATGTCAATATACTCTAACATAGGTGACTTTGTCACCGCCCAATTCTAGATGAAGTTCTCTTGTGTTTCCTCTTGCATTGGTCTCATGCATCTGTGTTTCCCCTTTCAAAAAAAACTTCATCTAGATCTTTTTATTTCTTCTTGTTCTGTATTTTCTGCATCCAATTCCTTGAAAATCCTAGTGAGATCTTAAGTGCCTAGTGAGCTGAGGTGACAGGTGTTTTCTCTGTGATGGAATCGATCACACCTGTTTGTTTCTTTCGGCCCAACCGAATTCTCTCGGTGCCACCGAAGCACACAACTCGGTGCTACCGATTTCACTACAGGAAAGACAGCTTGCCACTTGTTCCTGCATACTTCTTGCTCCAGCTCCACTCAATGACTCTTATTCTCTACCAGCATCACACTCGACTTGTTTTGTGACTCAAGGACCAAACCCTCTTGTAATAAAAATCCAGAAGAGCCCTTCTTGGAAATTGATGTCAAAGGGGGAGAGAGAGATCACATCAAAGCTTAAAGATAGAATACTACTCAGGTGGAGAGTGTAAGAAACCCCAGATGCCTGGTGTTTAAGAGGAGAGAAGTCACATGTCTTTAAGAAGGGAAAGATATGTTCATTTTTGATTGTTTACATTAGCTCTGTTTCTTTTCTTTGCTCTTATTTTCTATTTCCTATCTTCTCCCAATATCCCATGCAAGATTCAGGGGGGCAAGACACCTAAGGGAAGGAAATCTCTAATTTTATTGCACATCTTTACTTTTGGGGACATGTCTATATCAACAGAGTACTCAGTAATCACTCTCTACATGTCATCCCATTCTTGGTACTCTTGTGATTTCTGTTGTTTGCTTTGGCCAGTAGATGTATCTATGTTATCTAACCTTGTTTACCGAGGTTCATTTCTTCCTAAGCCAACTCAAGATCACAAGGTAAGTATATGCATCACAGTCATGTGCATGAGGATTTCTTGTTGATGTACATATTGTTTGCAAGAAGGACTCATGAGCATGAAGGCACATTTCCTATATTCACATCATTTTCTCTGATGCATATAACTAAGATACATGTAACACATTGCTTACTTTGTCATGCTTATGCATTCACATGCTCCTATGTTCCATATTTACATGAGTGCATACATATAGGGGGAGCCTATGCATGTTACATGTCTGTCCAAAGCTTTACTTGTTGTTCTCTATATCTTTAATCTAAAGCTTTGATGTATGTTTTCATCAATTACCAAAAAGGGATGATTGAAAGCACAGGTGCTCCCTGGGTGATTTTGGTAATTAATGTCAACATATCTCTTGTTGGACTAATGCTTCTATCTAGTATGTTTTAGATGAGTTCAACAATGGAGTAGCATGGACTAGAGGATGTGGAACCCCTTCAAGATGCTGAGGACAAAGGATTGGCTCAAGCTCAAAGCTCAGGACTCTACATTTCTATTTTAGTGGTCGAAGATCACATTGAGTCCATAGGAAAGCCAATACTATTAAGAGGGGATGAGGTGTTTCTTAATGGCTTGCTTGCTCAAAGTGCTTAGTGATATGCTCCAAAGCCCTCAACCACTTTCTCATATCCATATATGTCCCAAACCTAAAAGTCAAACTCGGACCCACCGACTCTTTCTATCCGGCGCCACTGAGTTCAGTTGACAAAGCCACTGCCAGAAATCCTAATCAATTCGGTCTCACCGATGGGATCTCGGTCTCACCGAGATGGGCTTGCAAACTCTCTGTTGCTCGTTGCAATAATTTCGGTCCCACCGAGATATGTAATCGACCCCATCGAGTTTGCTTGGCCAACACTCTGTTTCGCTTATTACCCAAATCGGTCCCACCGATTTTGAGTAATCAGTCAAACCAAGATTTGGATTTACCCTAACCCTAGCACATAGGTCCCACCGGGTTGATCCAGTCGGTCCCACTGAAATGTCTAATGGTCACATTGTGAACCAAATCGGTCTGACCGAGTTCTCTGAATCGGTCCCACCGAGTTTGATGATTTGTGTGTAAAGGTTAGATTTTGTGTGGAGGCTATCTATACTCCTCCACCCACTCTTCATTCGTGGAGAGAGCCAACAGAACATGCCTACACTTCCAATACATATTTTCTGAGAGAGAACCACCTACACTTGTGTTGAGGTCAAGATATTCCATTCCAACCACATAAATCTTGATCTCTAGCCTTCCTCAAGTTGCTTTCCACTCAAATCTTCTTTCTACCAAATCCACTCCTATGAGAGAGAGTTGAGTGTTGGGGAGACTATCAATTGAAGCACAAGAGCAAGGAGTTCATCATCAACACACCATTTGTTACTTCTTGGAGAGTGGTGTCTCCTAGATTGGCTAGGTGTCAATTCGGAGCCTCCGTCAAGATTGTGGAGTTGAACCAAGGAGTTTGTAAGGGCAAGGAGAACGCCTACTTCGTGAAGATATACCCTAGTGAGGCAAGTCCTTCGTGGGCGACGCCCATGGTGGGATAGACAAGGTTGCTTCTTCGTGGACCCTTCATGGGTGGAGCCCTCCGTGGACTCAGCGCAACTGCTACTCCTTTGTGGGTTGAAGTCTCCATCAACGTGGATGTACGATAGCACCACCTATCGGAACCACGGATAAAAATCTCCGTGTCTCCAAATTGCGTTTGCACACTCCAATCCCTTCCCTTTACATTCTTGCAACTTGCATGCTTTACTTTCCGCTGCTCATATACTCTTTGTATGCTTGCATGCTTGCTTGATATGTATTGTGAATGCTTAAACTTGTGCTAAAACTCCACATCAACTTAAGAGAAATTAAAAACTGCAACTTTTCTTGATTAGAGTCTATTCACCCCCCCCCCCTCTAGACACCTCTTCTCGATCCTTTCAAGTACACCCGCACGGAGTCAGGAAGGTCGTCTTCTCTACATCTTCAACCGCCATCTTGATCAGATGATAGCCTGAGAAGGCGTCCAAGAAGCACAGCAGGTCACACTCGGCTGTGGAATCGACGATATGATTGATGCGAGGAAGAGGAAACGAATTTTGACGGCAAGCTTTGTTCAGGCTCATGAAGTCCACACACAGGCACTCTTTCTCGCCCATCTTGGGGACGATGACTGGGTTCGCCAACCACTCCGGGTGCCGCACTTCCCAGATAACACCGGCCTCCTATAGCTTGCGAGTCTCCTGGACGATGAACGACTGCTTCTCTGGGGCTTGGCGCCACGCCTTCTGCTTCACGGGGCGAGCATGGGGGCACACCCTGAGGTGGTGTTCGATCACCCCCCACGGTATGCCTACCAGGTCTGTTGCTTTCCACGCGAACACATCCTTATTTGCACAGAGAAAGCTGACCAGCGCCTCCTCTTGGTCTCGCGGGAGACCAGCGCCTATGGTGAAGGTGGCTCCTAACTCCCCGTCTTTGTTGACCGGTACTTGCTTCATCTCGGCTCGGTCTTGGGAAAATAGCGGCTTCTTCTTCGCCGGGGCAGCCCCCGGGCCCTCCGGAGCGCTCTCTGGACTTGGCCGCGGCGTCCTTGAAGGTGAGCTTGAGGACCGCCAGCGCATCTCCAGTGTCCCCCGACACGGTGAGGACGCCGCTGCTCCCTATCATCTTCATGGTGTTGTAGCCAGGGTGAGTCCCCACCATGAACTTGGCAAGGGCCGGGTACCCGAGGGTGGCGTTGTCTGGGAGCCCAATGTGCACGACGTCGAAGTCGATGAGCTCAGTGCGGTAGTTATCGCGCATCCCGAAGGTGACGGGGAGACGAATCTGCCCCATGGGGCAGGTGGAGCCGGCGACCACTTCGGAGAACGGCTTGGTGGGGAGGAGCCAGTCGTGAGGCACATGGAGCAGGCCGAACGCCTCCACGGAGAGGATGTTGAGGCCGGCACCGCCATCGATGAGGGTCCTGGTCACCGCCACATTGCAGATGGTGGGGGTGCAGAGCATGGGAACACGCCTGCACCGGCCGCGGTCTTGGGGTGATCTCTGGGGTCGAAGGTGAGGTCAGCCTGGGGCGCCGCCCAGCCCGGAGGGGCCCCTCGCAGGGACGGAGGAGCCCCCATCTAACGGAAGAACTTCTTGGTGTGGCGGTTTGAAGCTTGTGCCTGCGACCCGCCGAGGATGGCAGCGACGACGTGGTGCGCCGGTACCGAGAAGCGTGCGGTGAGTAACCCGCGCAGCTCCTCCCACGAAGCTACCAAAGACTCTGGTAAGGTGAGCAGCCAGGTGTGGGGCATCCCCGCGAGCGCCATGGGGAGCCAGTTGACCATGACCTTGTCGTCTCCGCCCGCTACCCAGATGGCCTCCTTGTACGCATGGAGGAACCCCGCAGGGTCAGCCGCGCCGTCATAGCGCGGCGGCAGCTCCGGCCTGAACTTAGGAGGCCACCGCACCCGCCACAAGCCGGGGGAAAAGTCCCAGAGGCCCACAACACCTTGGAATGCGCCCGGTGGACCAGCGTAAGGAGCGGCGTCCGCCATGGAGGAACGGCGAGGGCGGAGCGTGGTTGAGGAAGAGGCCGACCTCCACCACGTCCCCTACTTGGTACGCAAAATGTCAGATTCCGGGCTCCGCAGACCCAAGAAAGGTTCGAACTCAGGGGCGTGTGCTAAGAACTCAACCTCTCAAGCCTCCCGATTCGCTGTGCTCACGACCTAGCTCGATGAACACGACAAAGAAAGACGCAACAATTTACCCAGGTTCGGGCCACTGATGACCCACAAGTATATGGGGTCAATTGTAGCCCTTTTCGATAAGTAAGAGTGTCGAACCCAATGAGGAGCAGAAGGAAATGACAAGTGGTTTTCAGCAAGGTAATGTCTGCAAGTGCTAAAATTGTAAGTAGCAGAGTAGTTTGGTAGCAAGATAATTTGTAACGAGCAAGTAACAATAGTAGTAACAGAAGTGCAGCAAGGTAGCCCAATCCTTTTGAGGCAAAGGACAGGCCAAAACGGTTTCTTATGATCAGCAAAGTGTTCTTGAGGGTACATGGGAATTACATCTAGTCACTTTCGTCATGTTGGCTTAATTCGTGTTCGGTACTTTGATAATTTGATATGTGGGTGGACCGGTGCTTAGGTGATGTTCTTACTTGAACAAACCTCCTACTTATGACTAACCCTCTCGCAAGCATCTGCAACTACGAGAAAAGTACTAAGAATAAATTCTAACCATAGCATTAAACTTTTGGATCCAATCGGTCCCTTACGGAATAGCGCATAAATTGGGGTTTAAGCTTCTGTCACTCTCGCAACCCACCATATAATAACTACTCCACAATGCATTCCCTTAGGCCCAAATATGGTGAAGTGTCATGTAGTCGACGTTCACATGACACCACTAAGAGAATGGCAACATACATACCATCAAAATATCGAACACATATCAAGTTCACATGATTACTTGCAACACGATTTCTCCCGTGACCTCAAGAACAAAAGTAAATACTCACAAATGATAAACATGCTCAAGATTAGAGGGGTATTAAATAGAATAATGGACCTGAACATATAATCTTCCACCAAATAAACCATATAGTAATCAACTACAAGATGTAATCAACACTACTAGTCACCCACGGACACCAATATATAGTTTTGATACAAAGATTGAACGCAAGAGATGAACCAGGGTTTGAGAGGAGTTGGTGCTGTGAAGATGTTGATGAAGATAGCCCTCCCCAAGATGGGACATTTGTTGGTGATGATGATGACGATGATTTCCCCCTCCGGAAGGGAAGTTCCCCCGGCAGAATCGCTCCGTCGGAGGGCAAAAGTGCTCCTGCCCAAGTTCCACCTCGAGGCGGCGGCGCTTCGTCCCGAATGTCCTCCCCTTATTTTTTTTAGGTCAAAATGACTTATATACCAGAAGATGGGCACCGGAGGTGGGCCGAGGAGGGCAGCACCCACCAGGGCGCGCCTGGGCCTCCTGGCACGCCCAGGTGGGTTGTGCCCACCTGGTGGCCCTCCTCTAGTACTTATTTGCTCCAATATTCCTTAAATATTCCATAGAATATGCCCGGGGAGTTTCAACTCATTTGGAGTTGTGAATAATAGGTAGCTTGATGTAGCTTTTTCAGGTCTGGATTTCCAGCTGCCAGAATTCTCCCCCTTGGTGCATGCCTTGCATATTATGAGAGAAAAGGCATTAGAATTACTCCAAAAAGAATTATTATACAATAAAACAACATAAATAACAGTAGGAAATCCTGATGCAAAATGGACGTATCAACTCCCCCAAGCTTAGACCTTGCTTGTCCTCAAGCGAAAACCGAAATCAAAAAACATGTCCACATGCTTAGGGAGAGAGACGTGTCGATAAAAACAAAAATATAGACATAGCAGCATCATGTGACTTATTATAATAGCAACAAACTTCAATATAAAACTTTTATTATAGAACTTTTATTATAGAACTTTTATCATAGACTTCCCATGAACAAGTGACAATTCATCACAACATTGAAGTGTATAGCATAAACTCTATTGTAAATCAACAAACTATGTTCTCAGTCAACTTTGCAACTACAATTCATCATCTTTTCAGGAAGGGTCACGTATCGAAGCCTTTAGGCAAGTCCACATGCTCAACCATCATTTAGTCTTCTATGATTGCTAACACTCACCGCGTACACATGAGTAAAACGTTTCAACCAGACACAAAGAAAGATAGGGGCTTATAGTTTCGCCTCCCAATACACTCACCTCAAGGGTGATGTCAACAATAATAACTTATGCCAGCCATATTCAATTGGACATATGTGCCTAGATCTTTCCTCACCACATGATGCTTGCCAAAGGAGAAAAATAAAAGGAATAGAGAGAAAAACTTTGACTCTTGCATAAAAGTAAATACATGAAAGTAAAAGATAGGCCCTTCGCAGAGGGAAGCAGAGGTTGCCATGCGCTTTTTGTTTGTATGCTCAATCCCTTAGTGCAAGAGAACGTCACATTATATTGCCCCTTGTGATGGCAACCTTTATTATGCAGTATGTCGCTTTTATTCTTCACCATCACAAGTTCGTATAACGCTCAATTTTCCCTTACACTAAATAATCTCACATTTTTATAAGTAATTTTTATTGCCCTTTTTGCACCGATGACAACTTACTTGAAGGATCTTACTCAATCCATAGGTAGGTATGGTGGACTCTGAAACAAGATAGGGTTTAAGGGTTTTGGATGCACAAGTAGTATCTCTACTTAGTGCGGAATTTTTGTCTAGCAAAGATAGGGGCAAGCACCTCATGTTGAAGGATCTATGACAATATGACTTCTATGTGAATATGAACATGCATAAATCATTAGGTTGTCTTCCTTGTCCAATGTCAACAATTTTGGCATATATTATTTTGGTGGGTGCTCACAATCACAAAAGATTTCGATGATAGTGTATTTATATGTGAATCTTCTCTTCCCATATTAGTACTTTCATGTGTTCCATCATTTACCAATGCTATGTTTGTCAATCTGCAATAAAATTTTCTACTTATACTTTTCCTTGTGTAATGTCATCACTTACCATAAGATTAGCATATGATATTTTCTTTTTATTTCCTATCTTTTTATTGCAGCAAGAAAGTAAAGAAGGAAAAACTCAAACTAAATTTATTATATCTTGCACACGATTACAAGGATTGATCACTAAGCAAACTCACAAAAAGAAAGGATTGAACTAAACTTTTATTCATCTAATAGCAAAATATAACCATTGATCGAACTAAGAAAATAAAGGCAAAAGATAGTGGAGATTGATACGATACCGGGGCACCTCCCCCCAAGCTTGGTGAAAGCCAAGGGGAGTGCCCATACCCAATACTCAGTTTACTTCGGGTGGTGATGAAGAAGATGGTGGTGATGAAGTAGAAGCAATCCGGTCCAATACATCTCTGAGTGCATCTCTTAAGCTGTGAATCTCTCGAAGAACTTGATGGAGTAGCTCAGTGTTCTTCTCCACCTCAGCCATGATATGTTTATTTTCCGGACCCCAAGAGTTTGTCCCTGCATCACTTTCTCTTGGACGAGATATGTCCCAATTGGACGGTATATGCGCACGAGGAGTGTTTTCGAACCCATAATTATGAATCAAATTGTGAAAATTATTTTGATGTAACCTGTGTAGTGGCCTCATTGTAGGGAGTTCTTCATGATCTCTTGGGCCCTCTTGATTGTTTAGGGGCCTCATGGCTTGATGGGGGTTAGGATGAGTGGAAATGCCAGCCAGAGTCCCTCTCTCAGAGGCCGGAGGGTGAATTCCAAACGAGTCCCCCTCATCTTCCTCCATAACGATCTCTTTAGATTCCTATTCCCTGGATTCTACCTGAAGTAACCAAGCTTCACCTTATTTAGTGTTGGAGGACGGAAAAGACATGATGCCTGGCTCAACAAATCTGACAAAAAACAGCAAGAAAAGAAAACAGGAGATTTCTCCACGATACGGAGGTTAACAGGTTCGGGAGGTATATATAGATTTTTTATCTTGGGGAACAAGCAGAACGGAAGAAAAACGGAGATCGGAAAGTACCCGAGGTGGGCACAACCCTAGTGTATCGTGCCCACCAGGGTCACTTTCCAGGAAGTTTCTTATTTTCCTAATTTTCTAAATATTCCAAAACTGACAAAAAATATTTTTGCGGATTTTTTGGAGTCCGTTTAGTTACCGTATCACGTACCTCCTTATTTTCAAGATTCTGGAGTGTTCCGGAAGGACTCTTTTATGTGTTCTTCCGGTGTCAAAGTTTGAATAACATTGCTTTCTACATTATTGGGCGTACCTGAGATATAGTGTTTTATTCGTTACCCATTGACAACCTTCGGGTTAGTCCCTTCGGCATTATTTATTTTGATAGCTCCAGACCGATATACCTCCTCGATGACATAGGGTCCTTCCCATTTGGAGAGGAGTTTTCCTGCAAAGAACCTGAAACGAGAGTAGTACAAAAGAACATATTCTCCTACTTTGAACTCACGCTTTTGGATCTTTTGTCATGCCATCTTTTAACTTTTTCTTTGAATAACTTAGCATTTTCATAAGCTTGGGTTCTCCATTCATCTAATGAGATAATGTCAAATAACCTCTTTTCCCCAGCAAGTTTGAAATCATAATTGAGTTCTTTTATTTCCCAAAATGCTTTATGTTCTAACTCAAGAGGTAAATGACAAGCTTTTCCATATACCTTTTTGTATCGAGACATACCCTAGGATTTTTGTAAGCTGTTCTATAAGCCCAAAGTGCATCATCTCATTTCTTAGACCAATTCTTCCGGGACCTATTAACAGTCTTTTGTAAGATTAATTTTATTTCTTTGTTGCTAAGTTCAACTTGACCACTAGACTGAGGATGATAAGGTGACGCAATTCTATGATTAACATCATACTTAGCAAACATCTTATGGAAAGCACCATCAATAAAGTGTGAACCACCATCAGTCATTAAATATCTAGGGATTCCAAATCTTGGGAAAATAACTTCCTTAAGCATTTTAATAGAGGTGTTGTGATCAGCACTACTGGTTGGAATAGCTTCTACCCGTTTAGTAACATAATCAACAGCAACCAAAATATGTGTATACCCATTAGAGGAAGGAAAAGGTCCCATAAAGTCAAATCCCCAAACATCAAATGGTTCAACAGCAAGTGAATAATTCATAGGCATTTCTTGACGCTTACCGATATTACCTATTCTTTGGCATTCATCGCCAGATGAGACAAACTTACGGGCATCCTTGAAGAGAGTAGGCCAATAAAAACCAGATTGAAATACCTTATGAGCGGTTCTGTCTCCCGCATGATGTCCTCCGTAAGCTTCGGAGTGACATTTCCGTAGGATTTGTTCCTTTTTGTGCTCAGGTACACAACGTCTAGTAATACTATCTACTCCATCTTTATAAAGATGTGGGTCATCCCAAAAGTAATGTCTTAAATCATAGATTTTTTTCTTTTGTTGGTATGTGAAGCTAGGTGGTATGTATTTAGCAACAATTTAATTAGCATAGTCAGCATACCAAGGTATACTATGAGAAACATTTATTGCAGCTAGTTGTTCGTCAGGGAAGCTATCATTAATTGGTTGTGGGTCATCAAGAATATTTTCAAGTCTAGACAAGTTATCGACTCTGAGGTTCTCTGCTCCTTTCCTATCAGTAATATGCAAATCAATTCTTGTAGCAGAAGAACCCACCTAATGAGTCTAGGTTTAGCATCTTTCTTTTCCATAAGATATTTTATAGCAGCATGATCGGTGTGAACAATTACTTTAGAATCGACAATCTAAGATCTGAATTTATCACAAGCAAACACCACTGCTAAGAATTCTTTTTCAGTAGTAGCATAATTTCGTTGAGCACTGTCTAGAGTTTTACTATCATAATGAATAACATTTAGTTCCTTATCAACTCTTTGTCCTAGAACAGCACCAACTGCATAATCACTAGCATCACACATAATCTCAAAAGGCAAGTTCCAATCAGGTGGTTGAACAATAGACGCAGTAATTAAGGCTTTCTTTAGTGTTTCAAAGGCTTTCATACAATCATCATCAAACACAAAGGGAATATCCTTTTGCAAAATATTAATAAGAGGCCTAGAAATTTTAGAAAAGTCTTTGATAAACCTTCTATAGAAACCATCATGACCAAGGAAACTACGAATACCTTTAATATCTTTAGGACATGGCATTTTCTCAATTGCATCAACCTTGGCTTTGTCCACCTCAATGCCTCTTTCAGAATTTTATGGCCCAAGACAATACCTTCATTAACCATAAAGTGACACTTCTCCCAATTCAAGACAAGATTTGTTTGTTCACATCTCTGCAAAACTCGATCAAGATTGCTTAAACAATGATCAAAAGACTTCCCATAAACAGAAAAGTCATCCATGAAATCCTCAACAATCTTTTCACAAAAATCAGAGAAGATAGCAGTCATACATCTTTGAAAGGTAGCAGGTGCATTACATAAACCAAAAGGCATGCATCTATAAGCAAATGTTCCAAAAGGACAAGTAAAAGTGGTCTTTTCTTGATCAGATTGTAAAACAGGTATTTGTGAAAAGCCAGAGTATCCATCAAGGAAGCAAAAATGTGTGTGCTTAGATAGTCTTTCTAACATTTGATCAATAAAAGGCAGAGGGTAATGATCATTTCTAGTAGCTTTATTTAGTTTTCTATAATCAATTACCATCCTATAGCCCGTGATAATTCTTTGTGGAATAAGCTCATTCGTATCATTAGGAACAACCGTAATACCTCCCTTCTTAGGGACACAATGAACAATGCTTACCCATCTACTATCAGCTATAGGACAGATTATACCTGCTTCCAGAAGTTTCAATATTTCCGTTCTTACCACTTCTTTCATTTTCAGATTTAACCGACTTTGGTGATCAACAACGGGTTTAGCATCCATTAAGCATCTCTTATAATGTGTGGAACTAGAGGGCTTTATGGATTGTGTGGAATCATCTTGGCTAACCCCATCTAGGAAGACTCACATTACTGCTAAGATTGCTGACAAGTTTAAGCATCTAAGATTGTGCCTTAAGAGATGGCAAATGAATGTTTCCAAGTTAAAATTGTTGATTAGCAAGTGTAACCATGTGGTCTTCCTTTTAGATGAGTTGGAGGAATGGAGGCCCTTGTTTAGACAGGAATTCAATTTCAGGAAAATTGTGAAGGTCCATTTGGAAAAGCTTTTGCACCTGCACTGCATGTACTGGAAAAAGAGATGCACTATCAGGTATATTAAGGTTGGGGGTGAGAACACCAAGTTTTTTCATGCCATGGCCACTGAGAGGCACAGAAGAAATTCAATTGCTAGTCTTAAATTACCTGATGGCTCTGTGGTCTCAGACCATGATCAAATGGCTGGAATTATTTGGAGCTTTTCAAGAACAGAATGGGCACTTCTAGAGGGATTGCAATGGGTTTTGATTTAGCATCTCTTATAACCCCAGTGGATGGCCTGGATATTCTTACTAAACCTTTTGAAAAAGAGGAAATGGATGACGTGGTCAAGCAAATGCCTGTGGATAAAGCACCTGGACCCGATGGTTTTAATGGTCTATTTTTCAAGAGGTGTTGGCACATCATATCAACTGATTTCTATGATCTGGCTCATGCTTTTCACGAGGGGACTGCAGTGCTGGACAACATTAATAGTTCCTTCATTACTCTGATACCCAAGAAACTGTCACCGGAGGAAGTGGGGGATAATAGGCCTATTTCTCTCACAAGCATGGGTCTGAAGTTCCTTTCCAAGATGGCTGCCAATAGGTTTCAGAGGATAATTATGAAATGCATTCATAAGAACCAGTATGGTTTCATTAAGAGCAGAACAATTCAGGACTGCATTGGTTGGACCTTTGAGTATCTGCATCAATGCCATCAGTCAAAGAGGCCAATTGTGATCCTCAAATTGGATTTTGAGAAGGCTTTTGACTCTGTTGAGCATGAAGCTATCTTCCAAACCCTAAGGCACAAAGGCTTTAATGAAAAGTGGATCCTATGGATGAAGCAGCTACTTGCCACTGGTACTTCTTCTGTCCTCTTGAATGGTGTGCCTGGGAGGAAGTTTATTTGCAAAAAAGGAGTTCGACAGGGGGACCCTGTTTCTCCTCTTCTCTTTGTGATAGCTGCTGATCTTCTGCAAACAGTGATTAATGATATGTTCAGCAAGGGGATCCTAAAGCTACCTATTCCCTGCCATGATCAAGACTACCCTATCATACAATATGCCGATGATACTCTGATCATCCTCCCTGCTGACAGGCAACAACTTCTAGCACTGAAGGATATGTTGTTGGTGTTCTCTCAGTCCACAGGTCTTGATGTCAACTACCATAAATCGTCTATCATTCCTATAAATGTTGAAAATGCAGTCATGACTGAGCTTGCTTCTGCTTTTGGATGTCAAATTGGAAAGATGCCTTTTACTTACCTTGGTCCTTTGTGGGTACTACAAGGCCGAAGATGGTGGACTTTATGCCTCTTGTGGATTGTATGGAGAGGAGAATGACTGCCAGCTCCTCCTTCCTTAATCAAGGTGAGAGACTGCAATTCTTAAATTCTGCCCTGTCTTCCATGCCAATCTTCTTTATGGGCAGCCTGGCTGTTCCTGCTGGAATCCTCAAGCAGTTGGAAAGAATTCAAAGGCAATGTCTGTGGAGAAAAAATAGGGAGGAGCCTGCTCCATCTCTTGCTGCTTGGGATCTGATTTGTAGACCAAAAAACAAGGGTGGTCTTGGTATTTTGAAGCTGGGTGTTCAAAACGTGGCTTTGCTTCTCAAGCATGCTAGTAACTTTCTCAACAGGAAAGACCTACCTTGGGTGTCCTTACTTTGGGACTCATATCACCATGAGGGCATGCCCCAGGGAACAACTTCTTGTGGCTCTTTTTGGTGGAAGGATATTTGTAAGGTCTTGCAGAATTTTAGGGACTGCTCACAGGTGCAGTCAATCTTTGAGGACACTGCCTCTTTTGGTGCGATAACTGGAATCTTGGCAATGAAGTTTCTAGCTTGCAGTCTAGATTCCCAAGATTATTCTCTTTTGCCAAGGATCCATGGATTTCTGTTAAGGACATCTTCAATTCAATTGACTTATACCAACACTTTCATCTACCTTTGTCTGCTCAAGCTTTTGATGAGTTAAACTTGATACGAAATATGTTGGTCTCCCATACAAGAGATGACGCTTGTAAGGATCTATGGTTCTGGCAGGGCTCTTCGAAGGTTTACAAACCCAAGTTATTCTATGGTCATGTTTTTCAGAATGAAACTTTCAACCACTTGCTGTGCTGGATCTGGAAATCCTCTTGCACTATCAAGATCAAGGTTTTTGCATGGATGCTCATCATGGATAGGCTAAATACTAAAGATATGGTTGATAGAAGGCACTGGCACATGGATGATGGGGTTACTTGTAGGCTATGCCCCCTTCAAGTGAGAGAAACCAGAGACCATCTATTCTTCAACTGCAATTTCAGTGTCAGAGTTTGGAATTATTTGCAGATTGACTGGTCGGCTGGAACTTCAATGTCTGACCTAGTCATCCAGGCAAGGAGAAGTTTTGATAAGCCCTTTTTTACTGAAGTTGTTTTTATTGCCTGCTGGAATATTTGGATCATCAGAAACGCCAAAGTGTTCAGAGGTGAGAGGGCAAGTTTCAGCAAATGGAGGGGAGCTTTCAGGCATGACATTTCTCTGATGCAGCATCGAATCAAATCTGGATACAAGGATGACTTACTCAAGTGGATTTCTTTCTTGCCTCCTTAAGTTTTAGCCTTTCCTTTATTTTATTTTGTTTTTCTCCTCTCCTTTCGGTTACATCTTGTAATCATGTTGTTGTATCTGTTGTCTGGCTTTAATAAAGTTTTGATATGCTGTGGGGGTTTTACCCTACAGTTCACAGTCAAAAAAAACAACGGGTTTAGCATCAGGTTCCATATTAATGTTGTGCTGACATAGAGTGGGACTAATGCCCTTAAGATCATCAAGAGTATATCCAATAGCAGCCATGTGCTTCCTTAGAACTTTCAATAATCTTTCTTCTTCATGTTCTAAAAGGATAGCACTAATAATAACATGATATATCTACTTTTCACCAAGATAGGCATATTTCAAGGTGTCTGGCAATTGTTTATGTTCAAACACAGGATCACCTTTAGGTGGAGGAGGACCTCCTAGAGTTTCAATAGGAAAATTGCGTTTAAGCAGAGGTTGTTGTTCAAAAAAGATTCTATCTATTTCATTTCTTTAACGCATATGCAAATCATTTTCATGGTCTAGCAAATATTGTTCCAAAGGATCAGTAGGAGGCACAGCAATAGAATCAAGACCAATAATTTCATCCTTACTAGGCAAGTCTTTCTTATGAGGTTGTTTACTAAACTTGGAAAAATTAAACTCGTGAGATTCATCACTAAAGTTAACACCGACAATTCGTTTCTTACAATCTATTTTAGCATTGATGGTGTTCAAGAAAGGTCTACCAAATATAATGGGACAAAATTCATCTTGTGGGGTGGTAAGAACAAGAAAATCAGTAGGGTATTTTACCTTCCCACACAAGACTTCAATATCTCTAAGAATCCCAATTGGTGATATAGTATCTCTATTCGCAAGTTTAATAGTAACATCTATGTGTTCTATTTCAGCAGGTGCTATTTCATCTTTAATTTCTTCATATAAGGAGAATGGAATAGCACTCACACTAGCACCTACGTCAGATAAACCATGATAGCAGTGATCCCCTATTTTAACTGAGACAACAGGCATGCCAACAACTGGTCTATGTTCATCTGTTCCTTCAGGCTTAGCAATCCTAGAGGCTTCATCATAGAAGTAAATAACATGCCCATCAATACTATCAACTAAGAGATCTTTAATCATAGAAACACCAGGTTCAACTTTGATTTGTTCAGAAGGTTTGAATGTTCTAACATAACTTTTGTTAACCACAGTTGAAGCTTTAGCATGTTCCTTCATCCTAACAGGAAAATGTGGTTTTTCACTATAAGCAGCGGGAACAACTGGATCAACATTGTAAATGATAGTTTCTTCTTTAGCTTTTACCGGTTCTTTAATTTCTTCTTTAATTGGTGGGTAATATTTAAACCACTAATCCTTAGGGAGATCAACATGAGTAGCAAAAGATTCACAAAAGGAAGCTACTATCTCAGAGTCAAGTCCATATTTAGTGCTAAACTTTTGAAAGGCATTAGTATTCATAAAGATTTAACACAATCAAACTTAGGTTCAATACCTGACTCTTTACCTTCTCGAGTTCCCAATCTTCAGAATTACGTTTAATTCTTTCTAAAAGATCCCACCGGAATTCAATGGTCTTCTTCATAAAAGAACCAGTATAAAAAGTATCAAGCATGATTTGATCATTATGAGAAAGTCGAGCATAAAAATTCTAGATAATAATTTCTCTCGAGAGCTCATGATTGGGGCATGAATATAACATTGACTTAAGCCTCCCCCAAGCTAGAGCAATACTTTCTCCTTCACGAGGCCAGAAATTATATATATATATATATATATATATAATTATCATCACGATGAACTAGATGCATAGGATAAAATTTCTAATGAAATTCCAATTTCAAACGGTTCCAGTTCCAAGATCCAATATCATCACATAGCCTATACCATGTCAATGGTTTTCCCTTCAAAGATAAAGAGAAAACCTTCTTCTCAGCTTCATCTCCGGGAAAACTTGCAAGCTTAAATAAACCATAAATTTCATCCACATATATCAAGTGCATATTAGGATGTTCGGTTCCATCTCCTGCATAAGGATTAGCTAGCAGATGTTGTAACATATCCGAAGCAATTTCATATTCAATATTTTCAGTAGGTGCAGTAGGTTGAGGGGTAACTAATTATGGTTCCGGTCAAGGTGAAGATACCCCGAACAAACCCCTTAAAGGATTGTTTTCCATAGTAGCAAGTCACAAATGTTAATGCAATTAATTTAATTGAAAAATTTAGGACGGGAATACCTCTGGACCTAATTGGGCCGATTAAAGGTATAAAAAGTTTTAGGTCGAAAATACCCTTGGCCTCTAAAAAGGCCTAGTTAGTCTCATCCTTAGATCGTCCGTATAATACACATACTCTGATGTATTATAATGTACCATAAAATTTCCCTACGTTTCGTACTTCCAGGTCAAAGTGAACGGTGGCCATGTGCCTGTTCTAGTCCAGGTCAAGTGAGTGAACGGTGTCCATACTTATGTCTAGTGTGGACGTACAAAACGACATGACCATCAGCATCCGTGACTAGGAGTACGTGTTTTGGCATGCACTTGCGAGTGGTGCAGACGCAGAGACAGGTCACTGGCTCCAGATCGGTCGATATCTCTCAATGTTATGAGATATTTCTGTACTGCTTCCTCTGTTCTTAAATATTTGTCTTTCTAAAGATTTCAATAAATGACTACATACGAAGCAAAATAAGTGAATCTACATTTTAAAATATGTCTCTATATATCCGTATGTGATAGTCCATTTAAAATCTTAAAAAACAAATATTTAAGAACGAAGGGAGTACTTCCTATCCTAATGACAAGGACAAGGAAGGGATCCACGTACGAGCCACGTACGGTCGATGGAGATATGGATGGGGAGCAGATCGACCACCTGTCACACCTAGCTAGCTGCGCCTCATAGGAGAAGCAGCAGCGCGTGATCAATAATTCACGCTAATTTGCATTTGGGTTTATTAGAGACATAGGCCTGATGATGATTGGCATGACGCGTCATGCACATCAGAGAGAAGGGCCACATGAGTCATGAGCTGATGTTGCCAGCTAGCTCCATCGACCGTGGCACATCGATCTGCACAAATGTGTTTGTATGGTCCCATGAATTGCATGGATAGGATATGGCCAGATCATAGACGTCACGTCAGAACCAACAAACTGGCTCTGGAGCTATATGAAGATGCATGTTCCTCAAGGTATCTCCGGCACACGCACAGCACGCCCAAACGGAGATCGATCGAGATTACCAGTATTTCTCGCATGCCAAAATGGGAGGTTAAAAAATCTGCATCATAATTTACGTACGTACTACCTCCGTCCTCATTGTAATTTGTACCAAATTTTGACCATAAATTTAAGTAACAAAATCTTCATGCATGTCACTAAAAATTATATCATTAAAATTATGTTCAAATACGAGTCCAACTATAAATTTTTTATTGGCATGCACTAACATTTCTTTAGTTAAATTTTTTATCAAATTATGCACAAATTATAAATGAGACTAATAAATCAGGACGGAGGTAGTACGATAGGTCACTTCATTGTTCCAAAGCTTACAAAATAATTACTATACTTCACTGCTCCAAAGGTGCACAACTTATTTGGCAAGCATATATACTCCCTTCGTTCCTAAATGTAAGTCTTTTTAGACATTTCAAATGGACTACAACATACTGATGAATGTAAATATATTTTAGAATGTAGATTCACTCATTTTGCTCCGTATGTAGTCATTTGTTGTTATCTCTAAAAAAACTTATATTTAGGAACGGATGGGAGTATTTACCACCAATTGGCAAATTACGACAATATGCACGGAGGGCCTTACTGCTCTCTTGGGGCATGCGGAGGAGATTGGGAATATTTCAGGAGTCAAGGTTTGTAGAGAGGCCCCTACTATCACAAATCTCCTTTTTGCGGATGGCTCATTGATCCTCATGAAAGCTAATCAACAAAATGCAGAGACACTTAAATCAATTTTGGACTTTTATTGTGCTGCGTCTGGAAAAATGGTGAGCGTCGAAAAATCTACTCCCTCCGTCCCATAATATAAGAATGTTTTTGACATTAGTGTAGTGTAAAAGACGTTCTTATATTATGAGACGGAGGGAGTAGCATATTTTTTAGCCCAAATACGAGTGGGGACATTAGAGAACAAATTTGCTCAATTTTGAATATCATGATCGAAGCTCTCAATGATAAGTCTCTGGGCCTGCTTGCACATGTGGGGTTAGATAAGACTAATTGTTTCCAATATCTGATTGATCGCATTGTTATGAGAATTAGCGGATGGAAAGAAAAACTCTTATCCACTGGAGGTAAGGAAGTTCTTCTCAAGTCTGTTGTTCAAGCTATCCCAACGTATGCTATGTCGGTCTTTAAAATTCCTAAAAAAATATGTAAAGAAATAACTGACGAGATATCGCATTTTTGGTGGGGTGATGACGACAACAAGAGAAGGATGCATTGGATGGCGTGGTGGAAAATGTGTGTCCCGAAAAGCCAAGGCGGAATGGCCTTTCGTGACATTCATTGTTTTAATTTGGCAATGTTGGCTAAACAAGCTTGGCGTCTCCTTGAACCCAGATTCCTTGTGTGCCGCCATTTTGCGAGCTAAGTATTTCCCTGATGGAGATTTATTGAACGAAAAGTTAAAAAAGGGATCATCCTTCACATGGCAAAGTATTATGGTGGGGGGTTAATACCTTAAAACATGGTTATATTTGGCGAGTTTGAAATGGTCAGAAAATTGACATTTGGGAAGATGCTTGGATCCCTAACTGTGCTAACAGAAAAGTCATCACTCCTAAGGGGCAACATTTGTTATCAAAAGTGTCAGATTTCATTGACCCCTCTTCGAACAGGTGGGATGAGGATCTCATCGGACAGACCTTGTGGCCCGTTGATTCACAACGGGTCCTTGCTATCCCTTTGCCTCAGTTTGATATGTCAGATTTTGTTGCTTAGAGTCATACTAAGAGTGGGATTTTTTTACATTCGATCTGCATATTTTGTTGAGTGGGATTATCAACATGGAAGGAAACTTCGTCGTACTAATGGAATGGGTCGAACAAACTTTAATCCAATTTGGTGTATGATTTGGAAGTTTCCAGCGAAGGTGAAATTTTTTATTTCGCAGACGCTGCATGGTACTCTTCCATGTCTTGTTACGCTTGCTAATAGACACATGAAAGTTTCACCTTTATGACCTTTTTGTGTTTCTGGTTTAGAAGATACAAAGCATCTGTTGTTTCAGTGCCAGAAGGCAAAAGAGGTCTGGAGAATGCTTGGCTTAGACGAGATCATTGCTCAAGCTTGTGAAGTTGATCGTACTGGAGAGATGGTCCTCGGTTTTTTGTTACACATGCCTGACCAAGATTTATCTATTATGGGGTTCCAGAATATTCGGGAGATTATTGCCATTACGTCTTGGTATTTGTGGTGGGAAAGACGAAAATTAGTGCACAAGGAGAGAATTCAAGATGCAAAACAGAATTCAATGGGGATACAAGCTCTTACGGCTAATTATGTTGTTGCTTCCAGTCCAAGGGCTTCTATGAAAAGAGGGGTTGGTTTTCGTCCCCGGTGGGTTTTGTGAAACTTAATGTTGATGCTTCTTTTGATCATGATCTTCTTAAAGGTAATGCTGGGGCTGTCACGAGGAACGAAAAAGGGAATTTTAATGCAGGGGGTACTTGTAAAATTGATCATTGCGTCCATGCTCTAACAGCGGAAGCTTGGGCTCTCAGATTCGGTCTTTCACTAGCGCAACGTGCGGGTTGCAATTGCCTTGTTATTAATTCTGATAATTTGGAGGTTATTGAAGCGATGAATAATGGCGGACGGTCAGCGGGAGCGGCGGCGGCAATTTTTGATGATTGCTATTTTTTCGCGTGTGATTTTCCTACCTCTAGGTTTGAACATTGTAACAAGGAAGCCAATAAGGTTGCGCACGAGCTTGCTAGGTTGACTAGATTTTCTTCTACTGTTGATTGGTTTGAGGAGCCTATGATTAAGATTGTACCTTTCCTCACAAACGATGTATCTGTTATTTCGGTTGCATAAAGTCCATATGTTTTTTTTAAACACGGACATCTATCTATCTATCTATCTATCTATATCTATCTATCTATCTTCTATCTATCTATCTATACCTCTACTAATTACAGACTCCCTAGAAATTACGGCGTTAATTAGAAATTATGAGCCGTTAATTTTTGGTGGGACCGAATTATTACGGTTTTTATTTTCTCTGCCGGATTGCGTTTCAAATTCAGACTTGTCTTTGTTAAACAACGCTTTCGAGTTGCCTAGACCAGAGAATTCAAGAAATAGAGACGCGCATTGCCTAATTGGTATTTTATTTCCCACCATAGCTTTACTCTACCAGACGCTTAATCAATCCTGGAACACAAGAGAACCCTTCTTATCGAAGAGAATTGCGTATTAAACAGATGAGAGAAATAGCCCTAAATATGTGCATCGAGTAAGTCATTACCTTCTATTCGATCTCCGATTATCGCTCATCAAGTACTTGATCAGATTCCTCTTTTTCTTGCAATTGCAAAGTGGTGGAAAAAATTTGTATTTCGGTCACCATGTCGTAGCCAATTGGCTCTGCCCTTGGAGCCATGCTACTTCTTCTTGTTCAAACAGGTTCTCGAGCAGCAGTCAAATTGACTTCCCCTTCTTGAGCGTAATGCCCGCCCCTGGTGTGGTGGAAAAAGCCTCGTTTTCTATTCCTTTTAAAGTTGTTGAAAAGGAGACTACTTGAATAGAACGGAAGGAAGAAATGAAAGTTCGATCTACCAACGTAGAGTCCGCCCCTCCCAGGAAGAAGAAATTTGCTACTTTGGCTCATCAGTTGGTAAGTCTGTCTATGAAGTTCAGTGCCCAGAAAA